>OY756373.1:6494658-7836988 GCA_963576895.1 Ceraclea dissimilis
ATTTACATTAATTTGAAAATTGAGAAAACCACACTTTTCTAGCAAATAAAAATATTATAAAATTCAAGCAGTTCATAAAATGACAGTTTTTATTTAAATAGATAAGTAGATATTTATTTATTTATTGCACATGGAACAGATACAGTCACAAAAACAAACATTGGCAGGTACATTAATACAAAAATATCAATACACAAGACCAATTACATCCGTTCACAATTAGCACACACGCAAAACAAATAGATTACATTTCATAGTTAAAAATATATATCTTATATCTATAAAACATTTATGGTAGGGAAGGAGGAAGCATGGGAAGAGGAAGAAGAAGAGGAAGAAAGGAGGGGATAATGAAGGAAGCAACAAAAAAAGAGTTAAGAACTGATATCAAGAACAATAAGATAATGTGTATGTTTTCTTTTATTTTCATAAAGTTATCGAATTACACCCTGATACATATTTGTACACTTCATAACAAGCTTAAAAGCTTGTGTCGTGAAGTGGGGTATGTCGGCATCGAGGATCGAGCGCGTTAGCAACCAGGCTTCCGATAACTTTTTAAAATTACTTATTGATGCAGATGGAATAATCAGCTGAAAAAATGTTGACAACCCTACTTACATGTTTCAGCGCGTGTATACACAACGGTTTCCGAAGAAAAAGCCATAGGAGTATTTACGATGATGTAGTATGAACCCCAAAAAACACAAAAACCCTTCAGAAATATGACGTACTTAATGTAGTTCTGGACAATTTACATCCAGACCTGCATTAAATTGTACCACAAATGTGTTATAGTTTTGTATTGTCTATGTGTTTATTGCTTTCATTCTTTTTTGTTGTGTTTATTGATTTATTGCATTTGATTTTGTGTTTGTAAACCTGACGATTCCAAGTGCCTTAAATATGGTCTACAGATGATTAAAAACCAATAAAAAATCCTCAAATAATAAAAGCTTAAACTTTTTAGTTGGATTTCAGTAGATGAATTATTTATAAAATGTTGAAATCATTGTCTATCCCATTTTAGATCCGCTTGCTTATTCGTATTTTTTAATCTATTCTAGTTCCTAATATAATTTACTCGAATACTAATCGATACAATTAATTTTATTTACAAAATTCAGTTAGATTTGTGCTTTTATCCCTAAAAAAAATCCTGTGTGGCTTTTGTACGGCTTTTGTGGGGTTTATTTATTTTGAGCAATATGCTTATGGGTTTCGTACTGTTACAATATACAACGAGAGTGAAAGAGATGCAGATACCCGCATGATTCGAAAAATTAAAATCAAAATAAATAATGTATAAATTTAGATTCCCCAGTTGCCATAGAGTGGGGAACATTATATTTTCTTATTATTTATTGAATTAATTTTTCTGGAATTTTGTTACATCGAATTATAAGTCCATGTGGTGCATTTTATTAGTATGATGCCAATCTTTCAAATGTCTCCCTTCAAAAATTATGTACCTAATCTATTAGTCTAAATAACACACGAATGATAAAGAAATTATAATTTTATTTAAAATGAAAAAAAGTTTAAGGTACCAATCATTATATTTTTCTAATACCATGGACCTGAAACGGCACAATTTTTGCACTGTTACTGGGCCGGTATTCTTTTATTCTGATAATATCGACATTAATAATATTAAAAATAAATAAATAAATTATTTAATGGGTTCTCTAATTTCCAGTTATGGCAGTCATTTTTTCCCGTACAAAATAAATATAATGTACACCCCGACACATAATGCGCCCGCTACTACACGCTCGCGAGTCACCGCGACCTTTTGGTGTTCATGAGTAAAAAGGGGTGCGGATGGATCGTTTGTCTTGACATGTACGTAACCGACCGTTGACGCCTTTTTACTCATGAACACCAAAAGGTCGTGGTGACTCGCGAGCGTGTAGCGGGCCCATAACGGGACTGAGAGAGATTAGCAGCTAATTTGAGAAAAACCGGTGTTGAAAAATAACGCGTGATACAAGATACAAAAACTCCGTGTGACAAACTTTAAAAAATATCACCCACAAACAAGTTTAATTAATGCCGCAGGCAATGCTTTCTTTTATTTTTTTTTACTAAATTACAATTAATATTGGTGTAAAGACAATAATTTATTCTCGTACCTGATCGATCTTATTTTTAAACACAAAAACAGAATTAGTATATATTCAACAGTATGACAGAGATAATTATTATTATCTATTTATTATATTATATATTTATTTATTTATTGCTTCAACGGACTCAAGATATTTTCAAAATTTACAACGTTAAAGTTAAAAAGTTAAAAATATTAATACAATGAATTATTATATTATTATAAAAATAGGGAACTATTTCCCCATACCCCGTGCACGAAATCATCCATCCGGAAGGGATTAATCCAGATTCGCGTACGAATCCGGATTCACTTGTCGTGGGAAGGCACCCTTATATTGTAGGAAAATATCATTTCTGTTCGCTAGTTTCGCTAATATCGCACGTTGCCAATAATCGGGAGAAGCGGTGCGTACGAGTTAGTATAAGTTCATCCGATTAAAAAGATACTCATTTTTTCCCCCACGTATACTTTGTTACACTCAACTTATTACGGAAATTAAATTAGTAGGTAATAATAATAATTCTTTTACGCTAGTTCGTAATAGGTATGAGGGTTCTCTTTCTCAAAATGTGGAAGTCAGCATTATACGAACAATTAACCTGAACAAACTGAGAATGTGTATGTAATCATTATGATTGCTTTCTGAGTGTAGACAAATATAATAAAGGATTCACACCTTGCCTACGTAAAGTAAATAGTGAGAAATATTTGAGTTTAGAAAGCAATTATAAATTATATTCAATTTCGTTTATTTTATAAGACATATTATTACTTATACTTGTAAATGGGCCAAAGAAGAAGTGTAAGAGAGAGCAGCCATCTCAGAACCACTTTGCTCGAATATATCGAGCAGTTGTTTAAGGACGGTGGTGTTTTGAATAAAACCAATCGTAGAGTATGTATGACGAATTGCATGGATTTGATGGAAGCAATAAAGTTCGGCAATCTGCTCCCTCTGCCTAGTGCCCACCCTGCAAGGAATACGGCGTCAAGGGATTAAATAGAACAAAACATCTGTACATCAACACTTCGAATTTCATCCATTTTTTAATTCTTTGGTATTAAAGAGTCATGATGTTCTTTTTTGCCCCACAACTAAAAAGCTAAAATATAATATTGAAAACATTACAACATACTATAGATCACACAACTTTAACTTATGCCTTCCAATTCGAAAGTAACATATTGAAACAGTTCCGAATCTTTCATCTAATCATTTTAATCAATTGCCCTATTAATTGACTAATTTAATTTATAATGCATACCGGCTTTTCCGCCGATAAATATTTTAATTCGTTTGTACAATGCAACTAATTGTTAAAGAATTCTGGGTCCATTCGTTCTTCAATTGTAAAACGATATTTTTTTACCAAATCTCCAGTATGTCTGGAATTTTAATGCGCAAATACTTTATATTCACCTCATAACCCTCAGGAAAATTAGTTTACCCGCAAGAATAAGTAAATTTTTGAAATACCCATATAAAAAAATTTCAATTTTATCTTTCCTATTAAACATAACGAAAACTTTTACATCATTAGCTTTAAGTTGTATGTACAGAGATTTACGAATACACTTTTATAATATTAAGTAGGTTATGCTGGCAGATTCATAGGTAATGTTTAGTAAATCGTTTATTTTTTGCACGTCTGTATGTACAAACTGGTATACCTACCCGCGAAAATTTACGGAGGGTTAGTTTAAAACGTTTCGTTTGATAACTATTATTCACACTCTTTCCTTTTTAAGAATTCAGGGAATATCAGGTTGTCACCCATGCTCTCTAATACACACTATTCAGTTTCATTATGAAAAAATATAGCGACTGAACTACACGCCATATTAATTATATGTACGTACCATCAAGTATGGTTATTAAATGTTGAAGGTATTCACGGTGTGCCATTGACATTGTTTTGACAGAGGAAGACACCAGTAGGTGTGTCGAAACGTCGATCAAGTTTATCTTCACACGGTTTACTCGAAAATCAAGAAACAAAGTATGGTTATTCTCCTTCAAATTATTCCAGGTTTTATTGTTTTGTATCGTCCGTAGGCCCATTCGGGCACCTGGACTCGTCAATTTTTACAATTAAGTATAGCATATTATCAAACAATAACCTTTTCAATAGTTAACTTCAAGCGTTACCGAATATTGCCAAATGTTTTAAATTACATAAACAACAATATTCTAAAAACGCCACAATCCCGCGTTATATTCATTACGACGAGAGTTATTAAAGTTGATACTTCCAGTGTACAACATAAAGATCTTGAAGAGTCCATAAAAACCAAGCACCTGGTTTAAGTAAATTGAATACAGCTGTGGGAAGGTAATGAAGAAGTATGGGCTATTTGTCAGATATAATAGACAGTTAGAAGTTATATAGTATAAGGGTTGATGGGAGTGGAGGAGAGATACGCCGACGCCCGTGGATTGGCGTGGTAGCGTCGTGGTGCTGAAGCGTAGCGATGCGACGTGGGGTGAGTTTTTGATAGCAAATAAATTTATGTTATTGCATTGTGCTGTCAATGTTAATATGCTTTAACACGAAACAAATACAGGGTGTTTCAAGTCCATCTGAGATTGAATAATGTTTTACGATTTTTAACTAGTTCGGGTATTCCGTGAAAGTAGGAATATAAAATTTTAAAAGAAACACAAACTTCATTAAGTTTGGGGACGGGGCTCTCAACATATACGCGAGCGTGATTTGCGTACGATTTGATACGTATGTTTGTCACATTTTTTGATACATGTTAACAAGATACAAAAAATCTTCAACGGTCGTTCACTAGATAAAGGTTTATTGTTTCTACACTCTTTTTCTCCAAAGCATATTCAGTAAGCTTGGTGAGATCAAAGGTTTCAAAAATCTCTTTTGTTTTAAATGTCAGTATACTTACCCGTACTTAAATATAAAAAATAACTACTAAATAAATATTTTATCACTGCCCAATGCCCAACCTTCAAACATTTTCCTTTGAGGGATGTGATACACTTTTTTTGACCATACGATAAATAAATAATAACTAGAAAACAACAGATTCTGATAGGATGGATACAACTAAATTGGTGAAATGAACGAACGTATTTTCCATAGTTGTAATGCCTACAAAATTTAGAAACTCATCATATCCCAAAAGAATTTCTAATTGTCTTACGTTGATTATGATATTAAGAACTCGTAGCTCCTTTCAAAGGACAAGCACTAGTGATTACAAGTTCCTTTCCACATTATACTGTGTGATATGGGAAAGGAGGTAATTCACTAAGCTTGTATTAACATTCTATGTAAATTAATGATGTATGTAATATTATTATTATTTTACCCGCAGGAGCTTTGTTAACAAGAAAGCTTCGCGATGTATAATAGTGAGATGCTAAGTTGTAATAATAGAACACCACAAAGTCATCATAAACCCACATACACAATCAGATCACACATACGATTACCAAAGGATTAATATAGAATTAAACCGTATTTTTCATAGTGAATTACAAACTCCCGAAAGCTTAGAAATTCATCGTACAGGAGGTTGAAACTCTGCGGAAGTTAGCCGTAATCATCGGAAGTACTTTTGTAAGTAATTTCTAAACAGAAGTGTAGTGCGACTGATTCTGATGATTTTAGAAACGCTGCATTTCTAACTAAAAAAAACAGCCGTCCAGCGGTGGAAGTCCAGCTTGAAATTTCTTATCTTTTCCTAGATCTTTTCTCCCTACTTTAGTATCCCAACTATCTACTTATCTAGAGTACATGAAATTATTTTATTTTCAAAAGCACTGGCATTTAAATAGTAGCTCGGTATATCAAAACTTATTCCTTTAAGTATAGGTTTGTGAAAAACCAAACTGAAGGTTGTTTTTGGATTATGAGCCCACAATACTCTTGAAGTACTGTTAGAAATTTTGCAGTATAATTAATCAATTGTTTAACTTTCTTCTGTTTTCTATGATACTGAGAGTTGATCTAGCATTTGACATTGATATGTACTATTGATATCATACCTACTGAAATCGACATTGGATCCCAGGAGGGTTGTCTAGAATGGACCCGTTCCATCTTTTAGTAAAGCGTAAAACAAATTATAGAATATCTGTACAATCTATGGCACTTTACTAGTATTATGTACAATGATATTACACTCAAAGTAAAATGAGGTAATTAGGAATTACATCGTATTATCTTCAATGATTCTGTCTAGTATTACACAAGATATTAATACTAATCTCCTTGAATTTACATTATCCGTCGTCAAGCCAATCAATTATTGAATAACTGGAGACAGAATTAACAATCGTCGGAATTAGTACTACTAATTCTCTATTCAACATTATTGAATGCAGGTGAAAATAACACCCTTTCATTATATATTCACTCTATTGTTAGTTGAAAGGGTGGTACTCCAATTAAACGATTAATAGGGTAATAAGTTATTAATGGATTGGTCATGAATAATACATTACTCGATTTTATATCAGATTCTCAGTATTCAATAAAGCAACACACCCAAGACTGTGAATTTTAATCAATTAAAAAAAGCGTATATTGCAGGAGATATCATGATACGCTTCGATCAATATAATATGCAAACTACTGCACTAAACCATTCTCTGCAGTAATAAATGCATGCTTGAAGTAATGCAAAATGCTATTAATTAATGCATTCTTTCTTAGAAATCCTTTAGCTTGCAATAATAAAAGGTTTTCGTTCTACCAAGCAGGAGTAGGTATTTTAACGTAAAAAGTTATCATTTTAACAAAATGTTTTTAAGCATAGATACGATGTGTTCATGTTTTTTTTGTGAGAAATGATGAAAGAGTTCTTGCTGTTTCCAATTTCTAAAAGTAAATTTCCGATACTAAAAAATTTACCGATCCATTTTTAATGAATTTCAGACGAACATCTATAAGGCGGAGATTTTTTACTATTTTGCTGTCAACTTTTGAAAAACCAAATTTTAGAAAAGCACCGGGAACTGTCAATATTTTTTTGACGTTGGATGGACTTTTAACGATAGTTTAATAAAAAAAAAATGAGTTAAAAAGTTTTGGGCTTCGACCGCTATGCACACAATGTATTTTGTAGTTCGCGATAATATATGTGAGGTCCACAGGAAGGTTTTTAACGTTTTGACGTAAGCCCAGCTCGTTAATATTCTTTGATAAATCTTATATGTTTTAGTAGTACATACGTGGAACGACTGCGTGATCATTCGATAAATTAATTATGAAAGGGATTGCAATATACTTAACTATTTATGTACTTCAATACACTCCATTCTATTCCACTTAGCTTTATTCAAGAATGTTTACTGAGCTTATGCGTTTCCTCACGCAATGTATCATACAATGCAATTATATCTACTAAATAATTCACCCATACTGTCTTCACTTCAATGTTAGCAGGATTCAGTAACTTAGTATTTACAGTATGTGAGCTGATTGCTAAATACCACTTATTCTTACTTATTATGCTTTATGCATAATGGAAATAAGAATTACCTGCATTAGAAAGTGGTATCCTTGCCTATAGAGACAGGAACAATAATATTGTGGGAAGAGAGTTTTCTTCAAAGATATTAATATGAATTATTTACTTACTTACTAAATATTACTTACATTTTTAAACTACAGGCTTCTCCCACAATATTGTTTCAATTTCCACAAACGCTCACTGTCTCTGTATTTCTATATACCTTATTGTCCAAACACCCGATGGTGAGGATGTGAATTCTCGAACACTTGACTTACTTACTTATCGAGCCATCTCTGTCTACTGCTGAACGTAAGCCTTCCCCATACTCCTCCATATATCTCTATCTTGCGCCCTCTGCATCCAATCACAAGCAACTCGTTTTATGTCGTCTGAACATCGCGTGGGGAGTCTCCCTCTACTTCTTTTATCTTCCCGAGGTCTCCATACCTCGAACATTAGTCGCATGTAATTAAAGTCAATACGTGGATTTTAAACTGATAATAGTCTTTCATTTTTACCTTGAAACCGTTTATTTACGTTAAATTCTACAAACGACTTAAATAATTCAAGAGAGTATTCTTGATCGCGTCTGTTCAATTATATACGAGATGCTCTCCAAATGTAAAATAAAATAAATAATAAAGTACGCTGTGTTAGGTTGATGACTTGACTGAATTTCAATGAAAATGTGAGAGAACAATGAAGACGTAAGATATTGAGAAATAGATAAGTAAATTCAACATAATAATTATTACAATATACTCTATACATCGCCTGAAACGTTCTTCAAGCAAAGGTGAAGGGAGAGCAAAAGCCTTCGCCAACAGAGTGAGCTGAACAGGTATACCTCTATTAACGTCAGTTTCATTCCATTCCGAACACTGATCTGATTGAACAAAAGACTACTCCAATTATTATTATAGGAATGAATATTGATTTATAGGCATCAGAGACTAAATGTAGAGGGCATTCACTTTATAAGGACAATCGCTAACTTATTTAATTGAAAAGTTTATTATTTATTAAAATTAATATCGTGCTTGATTTCTTTGACAACATCAACTAAGAAATCTCTAGTATTATTGATTTTAATCACTTTCACGATGTCTTTGGGCTCTCGACTGAATTAATTCAAATTTACCTACTATTATAATATTTTGAAGAAGGATAATATAAATTCAAGCGACCTTTAGAGAGATTGTTAATTATTATTATAAAGAGACTTCTCAATAACAATATCATCTTTGTCATCAATTTCTCTTTTCCAACTCATTGAGTATCAGTAATTAGTTTATTATTAAGTATTGTGTCTACCTCCTATCGTCTTACACTAGGATCAAGTATACTACATAGCACTTGACACCTTGATAGGTCGCAGTTTCGTTAAGTATTTTTGATATCATATTGTTATATCACCTTTCTACAGATTTTATTCTATCTCTTCGCGTACTGCTCCTATCAAAGGCTGGCGACCATTTTTTGAAACTGCTCTGAATTCTGACCAAATTGAATAATGATACTCTTTTACTCACTACACCCCATCTCCCTTCCACATTAGCACCACTTTTACAGATGTCATTAATAAAAAAGGAGTTAAAGGAAATCCTTGTTCAATTAACGTTTTTTTATTCAGCTTCTAGCTTCTATGGATACTGGCGCATTCCTTATACTGATACATAATTTTAAAAGTCGGTATACTTGTGGCATTGAAATCCACTGCTCGAAATTTTTAACCCAAAAACACAACATATTTTTTCGATTGTGTCCATGATAAGTAATTCTGTAGGTACTTGCCTATTCTTCTTCTTCTTTTCGTGCCCTATCGGGTCCCCCCGACGTTGGCGATCACTATAGCGAAAGCATCCCTGTCTGCCGCAGTCTGGAAAAACTCGCCGACATTCCTGATGCCAGTCCACTCACGAACATTTCGGAGCCACAGAGCCTATTCTTATCATAAGCAATTATATTCTTAGGATAGTATTCAGCATTGTGGCTGAAAGCTTGTTATTTTTCTAATAAAAAAAATAGCATACAAAATACAGTAAGCTGAATTCCTTATTCTTTGGATTTAAGTCGTAGATTCATACGAAAATAAAACAAAGGGGAAGTTTGTCTGAATAAAACTTTACAATGTAAACAGGAAAAAAACAATGAATTTCTTGTCTTTCAAATAATAATATTATTATATTGACTTTGAAGTTGCAATGAAAATATAAGCAATGGAAAATTATAGAAACATTTCAATGCAAGATATGTATAGAGGTTATAACTATTAAATTCTCACAAACTTACATAGTGTGCCTGAAAGCTCTGAAAAATCTTTGTATGTAACACGTACAGATGGATAGATCACATTGACTAACGAAACAACTCGTATGACTATCAGTGACTAAAGAGACCTACCCCCGTTTTCACCATCTTTTACCTAAGAAGGAGACCCCTAAGAAATTTCCATACAAAAACAGAGATAATATTCTATTTTTTGACACGCAGGCCTACCAACCACACCCTAATTCCATACAAAATGCAACACGCAACTCACTTACGTTAGGTGCCCAAATATCTCTGCCCAGACTAGGTGAGTTGCGTGTTGCATTTTGTATGGAATTAGGGTGTGGTTGGTAGGCCTGCGTGTCAAAAAATAGAATATTATCTCTGTTTTTGTATGGAAATTTCTTAGGGGTTTCCTTCTTAGGTAAAAGTTGGTGAAAACGGGGGCTAAAAAGCTAACAAAGATTATATTTTCCTACACTTCCATATTTTCGTAGTTTCAGGTCTCAAGCTTTCGATTGTTATGTCCCATAGGTGTTTTTGATATACTTCAGCTATATTGATTGAATTACATATACGAGTATCAGTTCATCGCTATACTTAAAATGGTCCTAAAGGGCTTGGCACCAGGAATGACGTCACAGTCATTTACCACAGCATTAAGGTTCAAAATCGCCTGACAATCACATGATAAAATGGTAAAAATAGCATATTTTCCATTTTTTGGGGTTAATTTTGCGTCTATCAAAAAACTTTTAAGGTTATTCCCTACATAAAGGTTTAATGCATCTACTCTATTTTGTTGCAAAGCATAATATTTAGTAACGGTTGTCGAGATAGAAGGTCTCCCGTTTTTAGAAATCTTTGAAATGTCGGATGCACACTCTTCAATCTTGAGGAGACAGATTTTCCCAATAGGTTCATTATTTATTCTGACATCATTCTTGTTCAATGTATAGTGTTGGTACACAAAACAAATTCAAACGAAATAAAATCTAAAATACCTAGTATTGAGATAGAATCATTAAGTGCCTTATGTATTTTTAAACAGTCCATCATAGAGTATATTCAAATAGCATCTAGAGTAGATAATTTCTTTGTTATTTAAAATAATACATTTTCTTAGTTTCTCCAGCTGGTGCACCACTCGACTCTTGCTTTCTTTTGCTCATTTTATAGTCGTGAGTTACGGGTGCACGTAGAATTGGTTAACCTCGTTATCGTATGGAGCACAAGAAACTTTCTTGAACTTTGCTTGCACTTTATTTGGGTAACACTAAGAAGAATAAACGTGAAGTACTCGTATCTCCCATAGACTGCAACTAGATTCTATCTCATACTCGTTACGGTGAAATTGTAAGAAAAGGATTGTCTTAAAGTAAAATGTACAAACATTTCTACAACGTTGTTGGAATTTAATAAAAAAGTTACCAATTTGTTCAACTTTGTGGGTAATTAGGACGTGTGGCAAACTAGCGCGTAATGAGTTCTTGCGATTGTGTATTGGCTGTAGTCTGTTTTACTTTGATTTCTTTCTTTCTTTCTTCCTTGCCTCTTCCCAGTTCACCTGAGGTCGGCCCTTCTGGTACGCAGTCTCCAAGTCTTTCTGTCTTGTGTCATCTCACTGGTCAGCTGCTTCTCCCTTAGGTCTTTCTCAATATTGTTCCACCAGGTGGCTTGTGGACGACCTCGACCTCTCGCTTTACTTTTTTTGTTTTACTTTGATTTTATCGAAACAAAAATATTACTTTAATTGTTGGAAGATTAAAGTTATGGAAGTACATTTTAACAAATTTTGTAAAATAAAAACACTGTGTTTTACATCCACTATTTATTTGAGTACACATACCAGAGATCTTTCAAAGCTTATAGCTTCATCTTCGGTGGCTTCATCTTCACAAAGCCACTGAAGATGAAGCTATAAGCTTTGAAAGATCTCTGGTGTGTGTACTCAAATAAATAGTGGAAGTAAAACACAGTGTTTTTATTTTACAAAATTTGTTAAAAATATTACTATTCCAATGAATGATTCACTAGAATTTATGATGAAGGGAATGAGTAGATAATGTTTAAAAATCTAAATGCATTTCAAATATTTATTTTATAAAATCTGGTTTATAGCCCATCACTGGACTTATGTGCTCTCATAAAATAATAGACATATAAATGAATCAATAAATATTGCTATGAACACAGTTCATATGAAGTCGTATATAATATTATTTCTCATTTTACTTGTAGGATAATAATATAGAAACATAAACAATATGTCCAATATTTGAAGATAATGTTCTTTTTATTTTACGACCCAGGTTTTGTTAGAAATTGAGTGTGTGAATGGAGGAGTCATATTGTGAAGTAAGTTTATCTTTATTTTTTATACGATGCAGCATTCTAGATACAGGTCTCTCCTACCACTATCTGTCTCTTGTCTTGTCTGGTATTTTTTTTTCAGATCCCTCTCTCGTATGGCCAGCGTAGCAGTCCAACATCACTCACGAGGTAGAAGATAATTTGCCTTATATTTTACCTAATATTTTTTGAAGGACATAATTATATGGAATAAATTGCCGGAACCTCTACGTAAAATCCAGCCAATCATCAGATTCTGGAGCAAGCCCATAAATCTGTTCTCCATTCTTCTCAGGTGTACCGTGTGTAGATTGTCAATGTTGTCGAGCTTTCGGCCTATTTTCTGAGGCCATCTTCCGGACTAATGCAGTGGTACATCTAAAAATCATAACGTAAGAAGATCTATAAAGCTTCAAGCTGATAAATGTCGGATGTCGGTGAAGATATGAAAATGAACTGGATTTGGTAAATCTTATCTAAGTGTCGAGTGATCACTTTTTACCCACAGTCCACGATAAATCACCAGCCAGTTACCAGATATTACTAAAATATTAATATTTTGGTGCTCGTAGAATACTTTTTAACATAGGTAGTATTATATAAAAGAATTTAATCATACCGTGAATATACTTTTCATTAATTGTAATTATGAAGTTTCATCCTGTGCTGTGGGAATTTCGCTGAAAGATTTTTATCTTTTCAGAAGGTCTGTTTCCATCTGTTTCAGACGTTATCTTGGTAGAAGACATGGAGACAATGAACCTTTTACCTGAATTATTTTAAAGTTTCAACTGTACATACGGACGAAAAAAAATGTATGTAGGTACCTATAAAAAAATTAATTAGTGTATCGTAGATTATGGAATGAAAATATGTGAAATCGTACACCGTAACTTCACTTTTAGATTAAAAGAAAAATAAGTAGATAGGTACGTTTTCGTTTATCTCTTTTCATACCATTGTCTGCATACCGAAACGAAGGGAGTGGACTTTTCCATAGTTTTGATATTGTGATTTGGTGATTCCAATTGTAATGATATATGCTTTTGAGTGACGGCTTATGATATGACGTATTGATAATGTTTTGCATCAAAAAGCTCTTGAGCCGTATATTGTGTGAAACAGATAAATAAATAATTCTTCAATCAACGTTTATGATTGTAAAAAGAACTAACTCTATGGTGTGATTCTTCCTTTTTACTATTTCAGAGTCGCAAAACATAAATCATGTCTAGGAAATAAGCTCTCTTGAGCTTTATAGTAAGATATCTTCTATAGAAGAATTAATCTTTGATTTCTACTGCAGATTAAAGCTCGGATACTCTATGTAACCTTTTATTTCTTATAAAAATATCAATATTGTTTATTTGTTTTGGCCTTAGTGCAATTTTTTTGTCTTAGCTTATAAAAATAACACGTGTAATGAGAAATGCTGACATGAATAGGTATATTTTGGTACAAAAATAAATAAAACTATTGTATGAACTCTAAACAGTGGTCCGATACAGAAATTTCTAACATTTGTTTCATAATACCTTTATTATGCAAAACACGATACTATTATCGGTAATTGTTGCAAATTTGTTTCATTCATTCGGTTCAGAAACTCTCTAAACAGTTGGTAACATCTGTTAATAGTCTCTACTGGATACATTTTACTATAAGCACAATCGTAATACTTTATTACAGAAGGAAATTAGTAATTTCCGTTTAATACATTTTACGTATTATTATAACAAGACCTCGTCGATTGATTTTACTGCGTATGTAAATTGTCTCATTATTTAGATACGAAACATAATATTATTATAGAAGGTTTGTGGAAGCCATACTTAGTTTTCTATCTGATATAAAACGAAAGCTATTCTTAATACTCATCATTCATCCAATACATTTTATATCATTTTTTATGGTTGCAATTCATTTGGTGAGACATTGGTTTTTCTGTCCGAGTACATACATGTCGTAGTTGAATGAAAAGCAGTTACCTCGGCAGGCTTCTTGTTTTTCACAGCAATTCACCCATTGTCGAAGACATACAAGAACAGGATCCACCACCTCTACCATGTCATTAAATCTTTCACGCAGAAAAGATAGTATTTTTTCCATAAGAAGGCTCGAGGTGGTTTGTTATAAGAACAAACCCATCCCTAAACAGATACACAGCGAAGGTACCAGAATGTATTAAGAAAAATAATTTGATTATTTACTAGAAGATTTAAGTGCTATGAATAGTAGGTAAATCGTTTTCGACTATTAAATCGGCTTTACATAGTTCAAATCCCGTTGTCCCATGATAGCTCAGATTCACAATACCTATAGTACAATACCGTATATCTTTCCTCGAGCAAAGTAATTATATCTAGATACGTCAAATTTATTAGTAACACTTAATTTGTTACGGGTCTATCGGCGGTATCATTATAGAAAGGTTGGTAATCGTGAGTAAACTCTGGATGCTAATTTTTATGGAGTTACGCAAAATTTCGGTCTACTCGAAAATTGAAGGACCTGAGTTATTTTCAGAACTTAGATATGGATAGTAGTTATAATTTCATCGCTGTTGTTTCTACAAAAATATAGCGAGGAAATAGTAAGAACTATGGAAGTTTTAAACCGAACAGATAATAAGCACCCAACAGAGGCAGCTAATTAATTCTCCCACCTTAACAATATTAGGTACTCTTAATTAGTATTTTCTGGTTTAATTAAGATCTCTCCTGAATAATATTCTGATGTGCCTACATATACCCTATACATTGGAAGTTAGTAGAATCAATAGAGAGCAGATGTTTTGAAGTGCAGAAGAAAATACCTTCAAAATCTATTACAATTACAAAATATTACGAGGATGAAGGTTTTGACGTTATGAATTTTAAAAGCAATTAAAAATAATAGAAAAAAACAGCGGTAGAAATTTTGTGCAACAGATGTTTCTTCTAGGCTTAATAAGAAATCGAAATGGTGCCTATTACAAATATATTTCTTGCGTCTTCTTTTCGCACGCCCCCAAACAAACTTTTAATAAGTCCACCGAGACGTTTAATGAAATTATCTAGATTTTAATTTTGAAACCTATTTTTAAATATCTCGTATATTATGAATTTTCTATTATGAGTGTTCTAATATTCTCCCTTCGGGAGGTTACAATCGAAATTAAATTTGTTGCGATGTTATGAAAATAAAAGGAGCTTCATGTTAGAGATTTTTTTACACAGCGGAAAAATCATTAAAAATTCAACGCTCTCTGGAGAATTATTTCACAGGTTGGAAGTACGAAGGGAAACCTCATGATATGCATTGTATATTACTTTCGTTTTTCGCTGAAAAAAAAGGAAAATAAAAAGTCATTTTTCAAAGGGGAAAATGATCTAGTATGTGATGTGTAAGCAGAGATTTTTCATCATTGACATAAATAGGTCAGAATTCATCTGACATTGCTCTTATTATAAGACAACGACATGTTTTTCAAAAAAAGATATGATTGCAATCTAGCGAATCGAATACCAGTGTCCATCGTTTGCTGCTAAAAATATATTTAACACTTCTGATTCAGTCTAGAAATGTTCAATAGTCATAGAATCTGACTTTTTCCTATTCCTAGGCGCCCTTCCAACTTCCAGTTTTACATAGTCATTTATGTTATCTTGCACAACCTACCTACTTTAAAATAACATAAGAGTATTCATTCAATTTTACCTATTACTCGCACTTTACACTTTGCTCTTTAGAACTCATAATCTGTATTTGATAGTTTATTTATATCCACGATATTCCGAGGTAAAATATACAATATGTAGGTGTACCATGCATACATTTCTAATTCTTCAAACTAATAGGTATTATTAAATTTCATACTTCAATGATTTAAAATAAGTAACCCTACATCTCATAAACTTCTACATTGTTTTACTTTTCGTGATATTTGTCTAGATATTTCTTAACGTAAATTAGGCATATAACTCTAGCACCCTCCTATAATTAATAATGATTTGAGTCTGTGCTATCCGCAGGTATATTTGAATAAAGTTTATTCTGTTTAAAAAAGATACAGTCTAGTTTTTTCTTGTTTTGTTTAAGAAAAAAAACTTCTTTCTTGTGAAACTGTATTACACAAATTACTTTTCCTTAGCATTACAATTTCCTTTAGAGAGTCGGTCTTGTACGCTATCTGGTTACAGATTGAAAGAACGAGGAGTGGTAGTGTGTAGACTGTGGAGTATAATGCCATCTTATGGCGTCACATTTTCAACCTGACTACACTATAATAATATCAACCCCTACTACACCCCTACATTAAAAACTGAACATTTGAAAAGACATTAGGGATGTAAAAAAAGTCAACACCAACTTCAAATTCACAACCAAAACAAATATTTTAACGATGGTACCACCAAGTTATCTCAACATGTACGAGTATGTAGCGAATGATACTCCTTCCATCAGGTTCATGAGTCATCATAGGCTGGTTTAATGTGATTTAATATCTTATGGTGCTGATTAGTCTCAAGCAAGGTGATCGGACGATATAAGGCGGTTGGATGCTCTGCCCATCAGGATGGGTCGATGTGAAGATCAATGGGGGAAGCTTATGTTAATTTATTATTTTATTTAAGTAACATTAGGTTTTGAATTGTATTTTGCTTATTCTTGTGATGATCTTATACCGATGTGGTGAGATACAGGGCAATCAGCTCTGGTTCACCCACGGTTATGCTTTTAAATGTATATGAGCTGTTTGTTCACATATTGATAATTGTCTATAACATTGCTGAAGTCCAAATTGTGAAACATATAATAGATATATAGATACTGAAAATATAAATAGTTATTATTGTCGGCTGTCTGTACCTGCAAATTAGTCTTTACAAACCATTTCTCATGTACTTTTTATCTGATATTTTATGTTTTTTTTTGTCAATGTTTCAGATGTACCTATATTAAGGTACTTATTTTTGTTGTTGCTTGTATTGTACTTGTTCAAAACTATTGTTAATGTTAAAGGCTTGCGCCGTAAATAAATAAATAAATAATATAAATAAATAACTTGAATTGAAATACCTATATTGATTAAATAATTAATCTATCTATCTAACTAACAGTGGACGCAGGCAGGTAAATATGATGATGATGAATTGAATATATATAATAATACCAAAGAAATAATATTTTTTGCCTGACAATTTCAACATCCTTATTCCTTTGGCTTAGAATATACCCAGCGTAGGCGTAGTAGAGTATATTACTGAGAGAAGGCAGGGACTCACACGGTGTGGTGCTTGGGGATGCAGCGAGATATAAAACAGAAGGAAAGATTGTCACATACAATTATATCATCACTCTTTCACTGTCATTCTCAATTACCATACACCCATTATTAAATAACTACTTACCACGTTTATTTATTTTTTTTTTTAATGGGGCAAGTGGATGGAAGAGATAAAAATACATATTTGCGCGAACAAATGTTGCCATTGCCATAAAGCAGGTCATAACCGATAGCAATGAAGTGTAATCGTATTTGCTGGATATAATAATATTCACCTATGTGTCTACTGCCCCAGAACAGACTCTGGTCTAGTGGGGCAGTACAATTTCCCATGTATCTTGTTGTCTTATGTATGTTTATTTTGTATTTTTTTTTGTATTTATATATTATGAGTGTGTATATGTATTTGTATATATGGGAAATAAATCTTCATTCATTCATTCATTCATTCATTCATTCATTCATTCATTCATTCATTCATTCATTCAAGTATCCCGAAAACATTTCCCGCGACTTAAAGGTTCAAAATCGCATGCGCAATCGCATGATCAAATAGTATAAATAGCGTTATTTATTAGGAATAATATCGTTTTTAAAAAAAAGGTCATTCACGAGATTGTAATGCACATTATCAATAAAAAAAATGATTTATTTAAACTTATGGGAAACGAGTTTTCTTTGATAAAATCTTCACCTGTATTTATCACATTTTTTATGAAGAACCTATACAAGATATAAAATATCTGTTACGGTCATTCACTAGAAGAAGGTACAATGTATTAACTCTATTTTTTACAAGACATATTTAGTAAGGCTGTTTGGATCCAATGTCTGAAAAACATTTTTTTTTAATTTGGCGCCTGCCTCTTCTTAAGATTTAAAATTGCGTACACAATCCTACGATCAAATTTATGAAATGAGTATTTTTCCGTTCTTAAATATATCAAGGAGCGAGTGATATTTACATAACTACTGTACAAAATTGTATCATAATGAATAACGATCCATCAAAGATAATAAGACCCCGTCTGAATTAGGCGTCAAAAATAATATTTAGGAGATTGTAAGTAAGTACCAAACTCCCCTAACATAAATTCTCAAATATTATAGAGTTTCTTTTTGACAATTCCTTTATTATTTAGTCTTCTTGTTCAGCCCGGGGTATATTTCTGCAAATAATAATAACCTTTTAAACATTGAAATATATTAAGGTCTTCTTAATAAACTCTATCGAATAATAATACCGAGTATTTCCATAAATGCAAACTCGGCGGAAAGACAAAGGGCGCTCTTTGTTTTACTGAAACAGGGAATAATGTAAATGTTACAGACAAGAACTTGCGATTCAACTTTGGAGAAGATTGTTAGAGTACTCGACACAAAGTAGCAGAAACATTTTGTGAATGCCAAGAATTAGATACTGGAAAGAATTAGATACTGGAAAGAGATGCTGAAATACAAAGATTCATTTATCGATTTTTATACGCGGAAGCATGACTTTGCCAATACACTTCTCAGTATTACCAGCCAGAAGAGTCTACATATTATTATCATTCATAATTCACATATAAACTCATCAGCCCAATACTGGAAATTACCTATCCAGATATCACGGATATCACAGGATTAGGCTCAACGCGTGGCCTAAAATACAAGCATTGTGCCTGAAATATCAGTGTTATATTTAGAAATCGTCATACATTATTGCAAGTATTAATAATAATTACCGATTTATGTATTCTTATGTATAAATTTTCCCTGAACCTCTGAACCTCACCTCGACATTCAACCCTTGCTGAAGAAGATGTGAATTGTCTTCAGGAAGTTTTACGAATACCTCAATCTTACAGGACACTCAAAATGCACACAAACAAAATAAGTGAGGTCTGTTCAACAACCCGGGAATCCCACGGACGAAATGAGAAAAACTCTTCAGTGTTGAGTCACACCTTTTATGTTAATTTAAACCTCTGGACAAAGTCTCAAAAGTTATTCACAAAGGTCATCTGCATAAGTGGTCTATTGCAAATGGGTCGATTGAGGTGTAATTTTTAAAGTAAAATAGTGAAATATATTCGACAAATATTCGGAATAAATAACAGCGACTTAACGCTTTATAGCGAAAAGAAGAATATTTTTCAGTTAGTAGGTAGTCTACATATGGAGTAGATATATTATTATACTTGATAGCTACAATGTGGGTACGTATTCGACATATCTCCCCTCACAAGGCGTCATATATGTACGTGACAAATACAATAGGAATCCAGTCACGCGTTCTTCCTCTTCATAATAATAATATCTGGAATCTATGTAGGTATATACTGTGCCAAGGTAGATACATTCCTCTAACACATATCAAGTTCTATTTGCTGGGTGAATACAATTACCTTAAGGTACCTGGCATAAAATAGTTGCATTGAATAGAATTAGGTCTACAAATAACACTCCTGCATCTTTCAACGTTTCCACGTAGGAACATCAGCACGTCGCTATGGCTTTGCCATGCAAAGATGTTTTGTACAGTGCAAATTTTTAATTCACTTGAAGAACACTTAAGAGATTGAGGGATAATTGGACTTCATGGTCTCAAGAGCTATCATCATAGACCAATAGGAAAAAATTGTCATAGGGATGGTCTGAAATGAGGGAGAAGAGGACTAGTACAGGAAGAAGTTGATGCAAGAGTAGATAGAGGATGGAATAAAGGAAATGGAAAGATTCGAAGGATTTTTAAGAGTCGGATTATTCATGCAAACGTAAATATAACATCTCGGTTTACTTACTTCGTAATGGAAAATATTATTTCAAGCTAGTATGATATGAAGTGACTAATTGTAGACAAACGTAAATTATGGTATACCGTTCAATAGTATTGGCTTTTTTACTTTAGTTAGTTTTAGTTAGATTGTATTCTACTAAGATTTTCATTCCACGAAATTTCTACAGTAGAAAGGTCTTATTATTTACTATGTTTGCTATTTCTAAGCAAACCAAAGATTCAGATATACTTATCCTATTATTATCATGAATGTGTAGGTGTAGGAAACGCAAGTCACAATCAAGGGGCAAATTAATTCGATGTTTGTGTGAAATTGTTTCTAGCGATCTGTAAATTCATTGTTATCATACGTACAATGCGAATTTAGGTTCATTCCTAACTCGTGAAAATGAAATACATACATGCATCTTCTTCCCGTCGTCCTTGGCTGGGTCGGGAGCCAAGAAGCCCCTGTCTCTTGCAGCCTCGAAGGCGACCTCCAACCTTTGGCACCTGCCTAGGGCCTCCGCTAGCTAAATTGTGTGTTACACATACCTGTTAATTTTGTTTATTCCACTGGCTCAGTACAGTATCTTTATAGTAAGGCAGCGAAATTTTCTAAGCCTCCAGCTCACATTATATTTTAAGTATAGGTATTCGATTGTTAATATTATACTCTTTTCATGTCAGTGTCATATTTATTTGGATCTCTTTTCTATTGGCGTACACTAGTACAGATAGGTCGTACGAAAAAGCTTTTATTTACACTAAAATGGGTGGACCATAAGTCTTTGCACTTTTGAAATGGCCCTAAAAATAAAAATACAGTTTGTATTAAAAAAATAATTAATTAATAAGAAAAACAATAGATGGGAAATTCGTTTCCTAAATACAATATCATCATGGTGTCCTCCATCTTGTTGCAATCAAATATTGATTTTTATTGAGTGACTTCAGCAACACGTCTTATATATTTTCTGACCACCTCGTCCGAGGTCTACCAACACTCTTTTCCTATCCATTCCACTCACAATAGAAAATACGTGTTAGAAATAGTTATTAGGCAATATTTACATAACATTATTATTTACCAAAGAGGCGCTTTAGCAGAGTAATAAAGTAATCGCTTTAAATAACTTTACAACATCATAAATTACAATATTACCTCAATATAGTTTCGATAGTCATTATAATGCTATTCTAAACTAAACGGTAAATAAGTAATATCGTCTTGCTTCTACCAAAACTCAGTTAGTCCAAATTTATCAAGAATCTAGACAATCGAGTTTAATTTTTTTTTTCATGCAATCGTTGATCAAAGAGTAAACATATTATATTCGGGCAAAAGCATTCTTTGAGTTCAAAGTAGTTTCCAAATAAATTTTAATTCTATTCTGTCTTGCGATCATTCACTCGTCTACGAGTGATCCAATTCGATTAGATTATGTAGTTTATTGTTACCCCATCCAGCATCAACTTGAATTTTGAAATACCTACCCCGACCTCAGCTTGGATCTTCCCGCACTTCGTCTCCCATCTGGTAGTACATGCTGAGAACCTTCTTTGGTATTTGCTTGACTTCCATTCAGTGAACATGCCCCAAACATCTATAAGCGATATTTATTATGTATTCAAGAATGGTCTCGACTTACTTACTTACTTACTGCTAGCCACTTGCGTTCCACTGCTGGACATAGGCCTCTTCTAAACTCTTCCACTGTCTTCTATCTTGGGCTATCTGCTGCCATCTACGACCCGTAAGCTGGACAATGTCATCTGTCCACCTTTTCTGTGGTCTTCCTACGCCTCTTTTGTTGACTCGACTTACTGCAGAGACTTTTTCATATAGTTATAATAGATACCTAATCTTCCAATTCAATTTTCACAGAAAGTCGCAAAGATTGTTCTTAGCATTTTCCATTCAACGTCTTCATTTTCCGCCCAATAGGCCCGGGATGGTTCTCTACTCACACTTTACATACTAAAATTCATCAAATAGGCTTTTTGAATATAAATTTACATTAACCTTCATCCATTAATCTTGGTATCAGAACTATCGTCAGGTAGAAAGCAATTCATTATAATACTTGATTATACCATAATCTATCTCTCCTAAATATACTAGAATATTATATTTTATGGACGGTGAAGCTATCCACACATTAATTTATAAATATCTTAACCTATACTCGACCCTGATCGGTCGTAATTTCTATATTGTACTTATTACGTATTTTGGACACGTTACCACTCTTTGATATAACGCAGTAGGTACTTCATGTAAATTTTCAGGTATGCGATTATTTTATTTTACGTATTAAAAGACAGGTTAAAGTGTAAAAAAATAGTATGGCACGTTTCGGTTCATTGGGCCATATTCATACTCTGACGTGTTTATTATGATTACTTTAAAATATAGTATACATTCGATGGTGACCCCTCGCAAGTCGCAACTGATGACGCAGGAGAAAGAAAAAAAATGTAACAATTCAAACACTGAAGTGTATAAATTACCTACGTGTTCTCATTTTTAGAAAAATGTTTGCGACACATTCTTTAACAGATAAACTTTACAATACGGCGTGACAATTCGATTCTTTTTATATAAAATCTCAATTTTGGTAAGTATAACTCTTTTTATAATTGAGACACTATTTTCAAGTAGGCATTTAAATAAATATATATATTTCCGGCGTCAAATTTTTTGACATACTTTCAAAACAGGAAAGCAAAATAATTAATAGATCACCACAAAAACCTTCGACGTATGTACATAATATGTTGAAAGGGTTCAAACAGGTATATGACGTAATTTATAGGCGTGTTGTGTGCATGTATTAAGGTTTATTATATCATATTATTAAGGTAGATTTTCTAATAGGACTGAACTGAGGAAGGTTTGTGTTAGTGTAATCAACGTGTTGAAATATATTGCAATAGTAGAAGATAAATAGTCATACATAATATTATATTTGTATTAATACAACCATAGGTAGGTTCACATCTCGCACTGTGACCCTTCGGAGATTAACCAATGAAAATGTTACTGGGACAGTCATCCTATGCATTTATATATTATAGTGTTTACAGGATAACAAGCATTTTGTATATTTCTCTTTGTACCTTATTAAACAGTTTTTTACTTCTTTCCCAATAACGCGTTTCCAAGGCCGCGATTAATAAAACGGAAATCTATCAGTACAGGAGAAATTTTAAAATGATTGACTAACTGCTACAGAAAAACTTACAAAATATTTTTCCTTTGCAACCCAATATATCAAAATTACGCCCCAATATTTTTTTGTACCAACTTCATAGTAAACGAGAAAAGTCGTGTGCATGTAGATTGGCATCAGAGAGATTAAAAAATTTGCCTAGCATCTATTTCATATTATTGCTTTCTTTTAATCATTCTAAAAATTTGAAGGTAACGACGGATGGTACCATTTCTGTATTATCCAAAGTATTTTTTTCCTAAATGACTGTTGTAAATTAGCATTAATTGTATTAGCGTTTAAAAAAATACTCGTAGTAATAATTATTTTCATTTTGTAGGACGGTAGGTAATTAAAACATTAAATAAAATTATTATCATTTTCTTCTCTTCAACGCGAAGCATCCTTCCCAAGTTTTAATCACAGGTACTGAACAATAAATAACAATCCGAATTTACAGCAGCCGACAAAATTGTGAAATTCATTCCCCTTAATGAGTTAAATTTCAGTAACTGTTTCCCACATAATACCTGTTATTATTATTAGGAGGATTGTTCGTTCTAACGGGGAAATTAATATATAAATATTTTTGATAGCTCCACAATAAATTACCGGGAGAATTTTCCGAAACAACTCCACAAAAACAAACTTTATTGATTTGGTATTTATTATTCCGAACATACGACTGGGGTTTATTATCTTTTGTAGAATATCCTTAAAATTTTAATTAATTTTGTAAAATCCAATTTATCATTATTTTCGACAACAGTATGTGTTCGACAGTGTCGTTTTTGCTTTACAGTCCGGAGTAGAAATATGTAGTAGGTATTGTATTGTGAGAAATTTTAATCGTATAACTCCACGTTTACTGGTTATCCAATCAGATTACAGTATGTCCTGAAAATTGGTCGAATTCAAAGGCATAGATTTGTATGGAAGGTGCACGATATGGCATATTAAAATGTTTACAGTTAAGTAATTAGTCCTAAAAATAAAATTAACTAATCATATACCTACCTACTACTATTTTATATAAATTTTTATAATATATTAAAAAATCTTTTTATGAAATTTTTCTGTAAACAATTTACGTCACTGGGAATTAGATATAAAAAACTCTAATTGTACCTGCACTCTGCCCCTCTACAGGTAAAGACTTTTGTAGGAAAAGATGTTCTAGTTTAGAAGTAATAGTCATTTGTCAAAAACAATCACCATAATTAAATATATTAAAGTAAAAGCACTTAATAGTAGGTAGAAGGGGCGAAGGGTGGATTTCTACAGAAAGGAAGCCGGGGCTAACATTTCTTTTCCAAAAGGTAACTCGATGGGAATCATGTTCTTAGGTAGCTTCGCGCCTGGTAGGTAGTCACTTTTTCTAGACTTAATAAACCGTTCCATACATAAAAATGGTAATAAACATATTAATACAGAACACCTTACTTTTCTACTATATTACACACTGATAATAAAAAAACTGTTACGTAAATCTGTTCCCATTAATTTCCTTTATTCCAAAACTTAGTAGTGGAACTATTTGTCTTCACAATATTATGCAAGCGTTGGTTATGTAATCCGATTACGGCACAACACCCACATACTCGTAGATATACTTATCTACCTCAAAACCTATTAGAACCTACAAAGTACCTGACTTGTAACAATTAACCTGAATAACCTTATCAGTCATCGCCGTAATGTTAGATCAAGAAGAGCCTTCTTCGTCATTGCGTGTTCTTGTAAAGAGGAAAAGGGTGTACTACAACTCATACATCAATGATATAAACTGCATACAAAATGCTAAACTTTACTGCACAAAGCAACTTCGTACAAAAACCAATTAATGATTTGCTGAGCTGATAAAAGCACTACGTTGTAAATGTAGCTTTCGGCAAATTCAAACGATTTTTGTGTAAGTAGCTCCCTATTCAAACAAATTGGTAGTTATAAAGTAGAATCAAATTGAACTTTTTACGTTTATTCGGGTGGTGATGATAACTTTTGAAAAGGAATTGATGCTCAAAGGCAAATAAAAATATTTGTGTGGACCTTTAATTTAAAATCCGTAACCGCGTAATACTGAATTACTTTTTATTTTGTTTATGAGTTCTTTGACAACTTCATTTTGCCAACCATATTCATAATTGTATTAAAAAAATAGAAAACTATGATATAGTTTGTATGATGTTTGTATGATGAAAAGAATACATCCGAACTCAGCTCGACAATTTCATGATTTTCCTCGTCTTCTGCTTTTATTAAGGGCCCGTAGTTGAAGAAATGGAAAGTATTCCGAATCTAGCCCTATTTGGTATTAATCTCCTTATCAAAATTACATATATTCATATTTCTGGTTTGATTTTCATCACATAACGTATAACTTAAAAGATTCGACTTTGTGTGTAGTCATGTAGTTTTGACAGTAGTAATAAATAATAACAAAAATTGGACCATTTTTTGCGCTGCTCAACAAAAAATTGCTACTCAAAGACAACTTACATGATTGTCAAATCACCATTGTCACAAAATCAGTAGTTATGTGGCGCAATATTTCTATGTATATGTAGTTTAGATAGTACCTCATAAATATTTCATTTTGTCTCCCATACAAATAAAATTACGCGTAGATGTTTGAGTATATGTAAAACCTGCGCAGTGAAATTTGTCATTGACTCGTTGAATAGTTACCTATTTTAATTGAGTTGACTTCAAAATACTTCATTTCTTTTGCAAGCAGTTTCCCGTCGGGTTATTCATTATGAAATAATAAAAATGTAGAAATAGAACAATGCTTTCCATCAGAGATTTTACGATTTTCTTGAAAGTTTTCATTCCGGCGTTTTCAATTGTAAATGAGCATGCATAATTCTTCGTTCAGGAACTAAAGGTTAAACTGCCATTATGATTTTGGATGTAAATCTCACTACCGTAAAACGGAGAACATAATAAATTATGCACAAAAGAAAAAGGTTCGTACCCGTGCTGAGGTTCGCCGCTTTGCTAAAAGCATCAAACAACTTATATTACTATGTAGTTTGTCTTTACCTCATAACAGTACTCGGAATAAAAATATTTTTTTATTGTAAAAATTAAATTGCACGCCGGTAGTTTTCTTTCTTGCATTCAGTTATGCATATTCATTACACAACTTTCCGGTTTTTAAGTGCGCATACAATGTATGAAAACTTCTGCGAAGTTATTTACGTACACATTTAGTCATTCTTTGTTTATATTTTTTGTCATATAATTTAATGTGTTTTGTCTAGTCTGAGTTAAACCTATTTTATATTCAGATTGTCCTGAAGAAATAACTTAATCCCGTAATAAACGTTATGCACTTACCGTGTATAAATTAAAAGAGTACTTTACACCTCACCACAGCTCTACAATCCTGCTTTTCATTATTCTATCTAGTACAGCTTTGCTTATTTATAAACTTAACTATCCTAATGTAAGTATCTTTAAAGTATGTAGTTATCTTCATAGTTATATAGTGAAGTATGATCCTACTTAAAACTGCTCGTCAGCTGGGTTAATATTTCAATTTATTTATTTGTGAAACATAATATAGTAGTTCAACGTTTCTTATAACTATTACGTATATTAAGTTTTCATTAATATTCTCCCACTAAAGCAAGACTTGATTGTATAATATGTCATTTACATTTACTTTAACAAATTATGCTATTCCATCTTTCTTCTATCACTGACATTCTCAAATGCGTCGTATTTTTAAAACGGAATAAATATATTTTATTATGTAAATTACCTAAATTAAAAAGTTGTATGGCAAAATACCATTTTTTTAAGGTTCGGTAGAAGAGTTTGCCGAGGGAACAAAATTGAGAAAAAATCGATTCTCCATTACCCGTCGACTTATAAAGCAAAGAAAAATTCCAAAAACTAGAAATCTTTTAGGCAAAATCTCACCGATATTAACCTAGAGTGTACCAGGTACCTTTATTTTGTACAAGGTACATATTTCGAACATTTTGGTTTACACCTACGAAAGGTTTCCTGTATTTTCAACGAGTGTGAGTAATTATATAATATAATTATGTAATATAACATTACTTTGATGTGAAATCCTGTAAGCAAATTTAATGTTATCAAAATCTTTCAGTCAATTTATATATTTTTCACGGCCCTTTTAATCATTAAAATCAAAGCAATTTTATCTCAGATCAAAGTCATAACATAATACAAGAATTCGTCTTGATTTTCATGTTTGCTTTGATCAAATAAGAAATATCAAATATGATGTAAAAATATCCTTGTCTTAGTATTCTTTGATATCCTCAAAATCACGAAGATACATAATTCTGTGTAACTAAATTATTTCACAATTTTCGTTCAATTTGACAATTTTATAAGATTCATTTGAAATTATGTCAAAAGAATAACATTATTTGATTATTGTTTTAAGTTTTTACCTCGAGAGGCATATTCATTCACATAATGCAGCGTTATGTGAACTACCTTGGGAAGGATGTGAATGAAGATGCCTCTCGTCTCTGTTGAGGAAAAAACTTGTAATTCCGTCTGTGCAATAGGTACAGGTAAATCCGGATCCATATCTCAAATCATTGATTATTGTTACCGAAGACTACTGTCATGAGATATACTGGGTGACCCCATATCCAAATGAGGTTGATTTTACTAAACATACATTAACAGCGCAAAACATTTCTAGGTAGATCATTTGGAATGGAAGTTAGTGAGTATTCGATTCACATGATGCTCAGGAGTGACCGGCTACAGGCTGAAGATAAAGGAAAGAAATATACGAGTAATTTAATTCCAAACTGATATAATGTTGAGTTGTAGCGAGTTCAAATTATTTCGCACCTACTGCTTAAATATATGTCAGTATCAAATTTATGAAGTGTATCTACATCATAGGGTTTCATGCAATAAGTACCAAGTTTATTAATGTTCCCACATTTTGTAGTGATATTAAAATTATTAGGGTAAGTACCTAGTCATCATAAGGATAATTCAGAGGTTGACCACAGCGCCAGAGACTCAGTTTGTGGTGTATTATGTGGTCAGTAAAACAAACCTTAGAGATATCATGTCCCCAATTAAAAATGATCATTAACCCAACAACGTGGGTCTTTATATGGTGCTGTACTGATTTCATTAAACTTAATGAGATCAAAAAGTGAATGAGATTAAACGAAAACGTATTTAAGGTTAACTTTTCCCCTTTCATGAATATTTAATACTAAACTCATGTCAAATGAAATAGCCATCGACATTGAACTATAACCGATATAAAATAACTGTAAGGATTGGCGAAATAATATAGAAATCTGATTTTGTTTGTGGATCAATAAAATGTGTGGGTTATATTCGTAGCTTTTCCCGATTATGATTTACTTACTACTAGCCACTTGTATACCACTTCTTGAGATAGGCCTCTTCTGCCTACCCTTAAGCTGGATAATACGTATTCTGTCGACATCGTTGTGGTCTTCCTACACCTCTTCTGTCGTCCTAAGGCCTCCACTCCAGGATTCTAGATGACCGTCTAACACTTCCTGTCCTGCCACATGCCCCGCCTCCTGAATTCTGTTTAAGGCTCTCCACAAACGTCCGGAAGTTCAGTTAACTGAATCGATCGTTTGCAAAAAAGCTTCGACCAAAACCTCTCTCTGAATTCAATGTTACCCCGATGAGATTGAATTCAGAAAGAGGTTTTGGTCGGAACTTTTTTGCACGGTCGATTCAATTAACTGAACTTCCGGACATGTGTGGAGAGCCAAATTTAAGGATCACTCTCTAATAGACGAGGTTCGCCTCAGCTTGGAGAGTGGATTTAACTAAAATATAAAATTATGTATGTAAAACTTGTATGATATTTAATATTTACGATAGTTTGAATTTTCATTTTATGATTTCAGAATGAAATAATCCTAACCATGACCAATCCACTGTAATAATATTATTTGATATATAAAATTTGTAGAATACACAATATCAAAAAGCAGAATATTGAGAGTATAGTACAGTGAACCTAACATTATAATAACATGGAGTGACCCCAATTCCCAGATAAAATAATATCAATCCACATAGTATCTCTTTGCGTGCTTCAGGCCATAAAAGTTCAGAATGGGAAGACTGAAATATTGCTTGATGTTATTTAGTATTACTTTATTAGTATAATGCATTTTATTCAGTAAAGCTCGTCCTTGTCTCGATATGTAAAAAAGAGAGTGAACAAACTATCGTGTGTTAGAATTGATTTCATAATATGTACTTATATATTGTTATTTTCTAAACAATCAAATATGTTTACGAAATAATTCAATAATTCTTTCCCTATTTTCCGTAGCCCTATAATTTATCGTAGATTGCATAAAAATACTAAATTGCACAGCAGAATAACAATTTTTATCCAGATATTTTTACGATTGTAAGAAATCCCATTACTCTAGCTGTTTTATAATGCTCAGAGTGATATCGTGTTCTGGGGAAATTTGTATCATTCTTTCAGGTATTTATTTACATGCGAGCGTTGGAAAGAAGGGAAATCTCGCATGTCTAAGACTCGGAAAATTGTGGAGAAAAAAATACAATTTTAAAATAATTAGCATTGAATAAGCTAGCCTAATTCGTAAAAGTTTTAAACTTTGAACTACTTAGTAAATTAGTTTATTCAATACCAATTTGAACGTTTAAAAGTTGTTCAAAGATAGTCATAAAATAATTGTTTAGTATTATCTCTGATCTAAAGTTAGGTCGTCGAAAATTTCTTATGAAATTCTGTTTATACAATTACCAACCATGCTTTGATTCTAATGAAAACTTGTGCAAACTTCAACAGCCGACGACAAAAAACTGGTCTTGTTAATTCATATTGCGATAAAGGTCAACTTGTAAGTCAAAAAGTACAATAAAGTATTACGTAATTGAAAATTTTATAATAATTGTTCTATCTACGTGAGCGAGCTATTAATTAAACCAAAGATGGATTTTCACTGAATTTTATGTGAAGATAATTGAAGATTTAGTTTCGAAATATTAATTTATTAATTAAATCGTTAAAAAATGTTTTTTTATTGACCTTATCAGTCCAACGATTGTTATCTATACTTCAATCCTTTCTGGAAAAGATCTTATGAAAAGTTTTAGATATTTCCAATATTGAATAGTAAATATATGTAAACTAAAGTAGTTTTTAATACAACTGGTAGGGATTTTGTCTTAAGTAGAAATCCATTATGACTCTGATTTTAAGTTAGCAAAAGGCTTCAAATGAAAGTGAGAGCTTCATTTCAATGTAAATTGTAAGCTTTCAGAATACTTCTTCCTACGTACTATAATACTCTAATTTGCTATTAAGACTTGAGAAGGCATTATTATACAACCGTATGTAAATAAGCTTTTTACTGTTTCTAAAAAATATCGTACCTCTTTTTAAACTGAATGAGATATACAATTAAAAAGTATATTGTACATGTTATTAAAAAAAATTAATGGAATAATAATAATTTGTTTAATTTAGATTTTCTTTAGATTGCCCTGTCGTTCTGAAAAATTACATCTTTTTAATGAAGACATTAATATTCCTGACTCGTCTGATATTTATTAATTAGAATATTTATATCAATTCAGTTTGTTTAATATATAATTGCTAGAGCACATTTGTATAAACCAAAACATCGCGTGTTTGCTGTTTTCTCGGGGTGGAAACTAGCAGCTAAAAAAAACAAAGAATCGCAATGGTAATATATTCTAGTTGTTCCCCACACATATTATATGGATAACACATTCCCTGTGCAAACAATAGCCGTAATAAATATACCACTTTGCATGCAAATTTCTCAATTTTACCTACTTTGCATTTTGACCGCAACACTAAGTTCTATTAAGAACATCGACCATAAGCTCGACAACCTTGCAGAGCGATCCATTTTCCTATAAGTTTTTGTCTTTATACAATGTTTGCAGATAGGTATTACTTATTTATTTTTACGAGTTTTTATACAACATTCTAGACACTTTTTTGCCTACAAGAAAAAAATTAGAAACATTAAATAAATGTTTTAATACATAAATATACACTTGACAATATTGACCGTTTAGAATATAGAAAAAGTAAAATATAAAAGTACAGTCACCACAATGTTTTAGAAATATTCGCCCATATCCAGCAATCAGTTATATACAGGAGAACTCTAAGACCACATATTATATCGAATAACGATAGAACAATACCCTGCTTAGGACATAGAGTATTAGAAACTAAATACCTATTACTGTTAAAGAGAAAAATAACATAAATTTCCTAATAGCATATTATTAATAGGACATGCTTCTCCTTCCTTTTTAAGTAGATCTTCAGTCTGTTTAGTCTGGGCTCCGGTCACTTTCCTGTTTTTATGATGAAGAGGTCATGCAAACTTTTCTCTCCATATTTTTATGTCCATCGGGAATCTCTTGCATAACAAGCTTACTAATTCTCGTGTGGTTTATTCTTTCGACAGGATGCCACCAGTACAGTCTTCTTAACCAATCTCCATCTCACGATGTCTTTTCAACACTTATGCGACAGTGGTTATATCAAAACTAAAATTCAGGCGCAGGTCCACTGGATACTAAGACCTAGTTTGTAGTTGGTAACTACCTTGGTATGAACATTAACATTTTATTTATATAAAAATGTTCTATCTATTTTCTTTACCATCCGTCTTGGCCACCGTTCTGACGTTACCTGCAAGTGGAATTTAGATTGTATTGTTGGTAGCCCTGATTGTCGAATCTTGTCGTAAGAGCTGTCAAAGGTTCCCAATATTCTCACGTTGTAGCTTTTACAAGTAACCTACAATGCCGAAAATATTACAGAGTAGCGCTAGAGAAATCATTTTAAAGAAAAGATAGTTTTGCGAGTTGGAAAAAGAAAAAATACTCCAATAATCCCTTCAAGCCGCCACCACAAGTTAGAAAAACAATGTTGCCAGTTTATTCCAACAATTCAAAAATTGACAAAATGTTTTAAACAACAGTTCTGAAATATAATTTGAAAGTAGCGAAAAAATTTAACCATATCGCATTATTACATCAAGCAACACTAAACCAAGTTTGCACCAGGGGACTTCTTACAGAGAATAGTCTGTGAGAGACGGGCGAGTTTAGCAAAAAAGAATATACTCGTAGTATGATTGCGAGTATAGTCGTACCTATGAAAGTATATTATTTCAATAACGTGACCTATTCCCCAGATTTAACCTTTAAAACTCCTTTTATATTTCTTCAAGCTTCACCACACTACTACAATTTATCAAACGTCCCGTGTGATTACATCAATTCAACACGTATCCATCTTAACTCTCGACGCCTTACAAGACATTTTAAACCCTGCTTTTAGATCTAGATAATATAATGGTCTGACGTCTGTCTATGCTAGAGGTTCGTCTAGCTCTACGAGTATGTTATATCCCGTGATCGGACAAAAACCCATAGTAATATTGCTCAACATGAATAAATCCCAAAAAAGACAAAAGCTCTTTAGAAATTTCCTCAAGTGACGAAAGCTCAACTCTAACTGGATTTTGAAAATAAAATTAATCGTACCTATCAGTAGTATACGATTTCTTTCAGTGTGTTAGAAACTAGTATACTCGTAGATTAATAAACGGATCTAGAATGGGAAAGACAATAAAATAGTCATCATTTTATAAATAATTCATCACGTGGAATCCAACAAGAAAGTTTGGGGTTTTATCCGTTGAGTATATTTCTAACGGGCTTTCGTCGTTTTTGGGATTTATTCATGTTGAGCAATGTTCTTATGGGTTTTTCTCCGGGAACCGTTATATCCACGGCATACTTTAAAACTGTACTTACCCGGATAATGCAGAAAAACGTGTTTGAAAAAAGGCGATATAATTGATGACTCCTATCACGTTGGAATACCTATTTAATAATTTTAGAGAAGCGTAGCGTTTTATGAATGTCGTGATTTCGTCACAATGACAAAAAGTAACCTATATAAGTTCTTGAAATCTTTCGCGGCGAGATCGCTTAGCATGCGAAATTAACTCAAGAACCCAATGTGCTCAATCCTTAGGAGCACGCATGTACGCACATTTAACTAGGATAGGTAAGTGAAAAATAATGATGTTGGAAACAAGTGGACTGTAGGAACTTAGGATTTGTTGCCACTTACCTTGCCGCTGATTCCCGGTCTTCTTTCATAGTCATTCAGTGCACTGATTTGATCTTTTAATTAGTCTTTAATTCAACTTTCAATTCAATATTATTATTCTCCCCTACGGGAATTAACACAATCATAACATAAACTTAACATTTCCCCTACGGGAATTCACTAAATTCAACATACGACGATTTTCACAAAACAACGAACTATAATCTTCAATTATTTTCAACCATGTTTTTTCCAACGTCAAACTCAATGTTCTTAAAACAAAATCTCACTCCTTTGTTCCATTTCTTCAGTGACAACAAAAGGATTTGAATTAGGAATGGAATTTATATTAGGATAGGTAGGATTAGGAAATCATAGACAAAGTATGCACGTACATAACCGCCCACTCAAATTTTAACAAAATTTGCAATGAGTAACTAAAAAAGAGATCTGTTGAGCAAACTGTGACACCCATAACGAAAACAATAAACCATATGCATTAGCATTGTATACAAACCAATAACAAATAATAAAAAACTCTCACGAGTACAAATACAAGTCACCACGTCTTACTCAAAACTTATGACCAACTAAAACAAAATAATACGTCATACAATAAACAAAATTCATCTAGCATCCCATCCAAACCTCATCACATCAATAATCATTCCCATCCATCATCACTGAAACAATCAACTTAAAACTAAATAATCTTAACATATCTTAATTCTAAACATACAATATATTACATACAAATTTAATCTGCATTCAAAGGACAAAGCTTCGCTATAGGTATTACGAATATACCATCTGAAGACTTGACTTTTACTACTCTGACCACGCCATCTTTTCCTGGCATGATTTCAATTATTCGAGCAATTTTCCATTTCAATGGAGGCAGGCCATCCTCCTTTATTAAAACTAGTGAACCAACCTTCTGGTTAGGATTTGAATCATACCATTTTTGGCGCTGTTGTAACGATGTCAAATATTCTAAACTCCATCTTTTCCAGAAATCTTGACACATTCTTGATAAATGTTGCCATCTATCTAGACGATTCATTTTCACTTCTATCAAATTATATTCTGGCAATGCAGCCATCTTCGGTGGCACGGGAGCAGCATTAAATCTCTTACAAATAATACACTTAGACAAACATGACTTAATTCTGTTGCGAGCAAAAATTATCCAATATTTTCTTTGAATCAAAAACTGTAAAGATCTTGGACCCACATGTAAATACATTACATGATAATAATTAATAATCATTGATACCAATTCACTATTTTTACTCATTAAAATAGGAAACTTTGTATTTTCTGGAAGCGTAGAATGTCGCAATCTTCCGCCCACTCTGAGTAAACCACGGCTATCCAAGAAACAATTCAATTTTTGTAACTGTGAATCTTCACATTTATTTTCCGTACGTAATACATGCAAATCCTTTGCAAAATGAAAACTTTGATCATACTTTACGATCAAATTCAAACAAGCTTCTATCTCTATACACTTCAATGGTCCTTTAACACGATCTTCAATCTTTGATACTGGTGCTACTTTCGATTTAGCATCCACCAATGAGACTTGATTTTCCGTGACTAAATAACACACCGCACCATATCCTCTCTCAGAAGCGTCTGAAAATCCAACAAAATAACACTCACTTTTAGGATCAGTTCCTAAAAAACGACATAAAGAAAATTTTTCTAACATGTGCAATTGTTCAACGATTTTAATCCATTTCAATTTCAACACGTCTGAAATTATATCATCGCAGTCACATTTCACTTTCCATAATTCTTGCATAAAACTTTTAAGTAAAAATGTGATGGGTGAAATCCATCCTCCTGGATCATAAATACTTGCTATCAATGACAATATACACCGCTTTGTGTATTTGATACTCATAACTTTCACTTTGTATGAGAAAACATCTGTGGCACAATTCCACAATATGCCTAAAATTTTGCTATTTTGATTATCCTTATCAACACTTATCAACGAATTTTTGTCACTATTTGCATCTTCTACAACATCCAAACAATTACTGGACCATTTAGCCAGTTCAAAACCCCCTGATCTTAACAATAATATCAACTGATTCCTAATAACTTTAGCATTTTCAATATTATTTGCGCCTGTAATAATATCATCCACATAACAACTCTCCAAAAGAACCTGTGACACCAATGGATACTTCGAACCTTCATCCTTTACCAGCTGATGAATAGTATTAATAGCGTTAAAGGGAGAACTCGTTAAACCATACGTTACTGTATTTAATTCATATTTCTGCACTGGTTCTGAGGGATCGTTTCTCCATAAAATATGCTGATAATTCCTTTCTTCTGGTACTACCAAAATCTGACGATACATCTTTGTAATGTCACTTGTAAACGCAGCTCGAAAGTACCGAAATCTTAATAACAATTCACCAATGTCTCCCTGTAACTGCGGTCCTACATGAAGAACTTTATTTAACGATTTGTCCTTTTCACCTGAAGTTGCATCAAATACAACACGTAACTTTGTACTTACACTTTCCAACTTCAATACACAATGATGAGGATTATAATAAATATCAGATTTACCTCGAAAATCCACAAGAGTCATATGACCTAAACGTTCATATTCTTTCATAAACTCCATATATTGAGTTTCCAATTCTATGTTCTTGGACAATTTTCTTTCTAGATTATATAGTCTTTTCATTGCGAATCCAAATGATCCATTACAATTAACAATTTCATTTTCTTTTATCAATAGAGGTACCACATACCTTCCTTCCTCATTCCTATAATGAGATTTATTATATATTTCGACACATTGTGATTCTGACGATGACATATTACAATTATTTCCTAATGATGAAACCTCTTCTAAATCATTCAAATCACTAGTAGCAACAAAACATGAAAACACATCATTATGATTTTCAATACTATCTTTACCCAATATAACATATCCAAACATACTCGCAAATGCAAACAATTCATTTGAAATTTCTTTTATATTTCCAGTAAATATTTTACCATATACGTCTGCTCCTATAATTATATCAATATTATCGCATTTCCAAAACATTTCATCGGCCAAATTCAATTTATTTACCATCATTCGAGTACAATGCGACACATCATGAGTAGGTAAACATATTGGTAATTCATTTACTACGACTGGGTTTAAATCAATTCGATTATTACCTGTTTTGTCAAACAATGTACATTTGACCACACCTTGTATATTCATTTTTGAAGATAATGTCTTTACTGTCGTATCACACTTACTAATTTTAAAACCCATTCCTTGACAACACCGCTTCGTTATCAATGTCACTTGACTTCCAGAGTCTAATAAGCATCTAACTCTTTGTCTTCCATTCCCATCATTTCCGGAAACAAAACCCACTGCTGTTCCCAAAATTACATTCTGACCCACACCCCGTTTCCCCATCTCACTGCAAATTCCAACCACAGGACTGTGCTCAAAATGTAACAGCGTATTATGAGACTTTCCACATTTTTCACAATTATATTTCGACTTACAAGCACTGATCTGATGCTTTCCAAAGCACTTAAAACATAAACGCATCTCTGAAATCAGATTTTTCCTTTCTTGTGGAGTCAACTTCAAAAATTCTTTACATTGATGTAATCTGTGTTCCCCTTTACAATGATAACACAATGTTTGGACAGTATTATTTCCGACAAATTTTGTCTTACTTTTATAATTCACATTACTTCCACCAGATGTACTTGCTTCTTCTGGTCCAGAAAACTTTAACACTTGAAGTTGAGATTTCACAATCTCAAAAATCTTATCAACGGTAGGAATTTCCTGTAATTCCAACTTAGATTCTACTATTCTTCGTGTGTGCGAATCTAACTTATTCAAAAATATATACCCCCATACAAGGCCAAGTACTTCGTTATTTTTCAAATTCGAAATAGCTCCAATATTCTCATAAAATATCTGATACACATGAGATAATTCTTTCAGTCCTTCTTTTCCTAAAGGTTTAACTGAAAACATCGTATCCATATAATGGTTGAATAAAATTCGACCATTCTGATAATGATCTACTAATGAATTCCATGCCAAGGAATAATTTTCATCTAAAATAGGTAATTTCAAATAACACGCAGCATATCCACTCACTGATGAACGCAAATATTGATATTTCTCCACATTGGTATATGCCTTATTATTATGTACTAATGAACAAAACAAATCGTGAAATGCAGGCCAATTCTCTATCTTCGAATCAAATTTAGGTATATCTATAGAATGTAACTTGGGTTTGTCACTCACATATATTTTTTCACGACAACTTGTTTCATTCTCTTTCATTAATATATTCCTATAACATGTTACTTCAAAATAAATATCATGGAATTTTTCTACAAGTTCGTTCAATTCACTCAAATTTTTATCATTGCTTTCTTCCACATATTTATCAATCAACTTATCAGACAAATCTTCAAATTCAATACGCCACGCATCTATACGCTCGCATCTTGCCAAAAAATAACTCTTTTTCTCCTCATTCACACAAAACTCAATCAATTTAGATGTATTTTGTACTCGCAAAAATACATTATTTAATTTTACTTGCAAAATAGTAGCCATTTCTAATCTTTGTTCAACTATTAATATTAGTTCATTGACCTATTTCGATATAAGTACCACAAGTATGTACCTACACAGACCTCTCTCCAGTACACTAAAAAACCAATAAGAAAACCATATATCCGTGCGAGATTGGACCAAAATTATGTACGCACATTTAACTAGGATAGGTAAGTGAAAAATAATGATGTTGGAAACAAGTGGACTGTAGGAACTTAGGATTTGTTGCCACTTACCTTGCCGCTGATTCCCGGTCTTCTTTCATAGTCATTCAGTGCACTGATTTGATCTTTTAATTAGTCTTTAATTCAACTTTCAATTCAATATTATTATTCTCCCCTACGGGAATTAACACAATCATAACATAAACTTAACATTTCCCCTACGGGAATTCACTAAATTCAACATACGACGATTTTCACAAAACAACGAACTATAATCTTCAATTATTTTCAACCATGTTTTTTCCAACGTCAAACTCAATGTTCTTAAAACAAAATCTCACTCCTTTGTTCCATTTCTTCAGTGACAACAAAAGGATTTGAATTAGGAATGGAATTTATATTAGGATAGGTAGGATTAGGAAATCATAGACAAAGTATGCACGTACAACGCATTTTTGAGAAAGCAGTTAAATGATGAGAGAATTCATAAAAATAAATAATTAATTTCTATGTCGATTGTTGACTTCAAATAACTTGAGTCCGATTGCCTGCAAATTAGATTTAAGTATTTCCATTCCCATATTATGAGTTGTTTGGTAGCCAGGTTGGTAACGCGCTTGACCGTAAATCTGGTGGGCGCGGGATCAATCCCCGATGCCGACTTACTCCACTCACAATACAAGCTTTTCAGCTTTCTGGGAAGTGTACAAATATGTATTTGGGTTTATTACGATAATTCCAGATTCATTTAAAAGAATCGCTAAATATTTTTGCGGCCATAAGAGACCTGAAAGTTGGATAAACCTGTTGGAGAAAACACGAAGAAGTCACAAGACCTCACCACTCAGCATAGCAAGTAATACACTATGAATAAAAACAGTGAGGTGAAAAATTCACCCCTTTAAAAGCTACGAAGTTATCAGAGTGTTAGTTCGTTATACTCGTAGTAGATATTATTATTATTCGCTTACGAAGTTTCACAATATTCACTCATCCATCATTTCAACTCGCCATTAATTAGCGCCATCTCTCCTTTATTACTAATACCACCATGATGGGTAATAATTCTTTTTCTTTTTCCCTTTACCCCAACGACGGTATTTTTATGAAAACTCTTCAAATAATAATCAGAGTCGGTGAAAAGATTTCCCACGGAATGTAATTGATTGTTTCCTTTATAGCTCAGTCCTTTTGCAGCACGAAGTCGGCAAAATTAATAACAGATGGGACTCTATGCAGTATGATACCTTAGGGTGGGATGTTTCAGAATATCAGGCGTCCCCCCCGCCACACCTGACGCGTCACCCCCCTGGCCCCCCGAATAGGTCCCCCTACGTGGTTTTCATCTATTTATCAAAAAATTGTAACAGATAGAAGGAAAATGTTAAGGACAAAAATAGTCCTTAATAAATTCTCTACAAAATAGGTAAAGCACATTTTTTGATAGGACTAGTAATTTACCCGCAATAGCCGGTGAAAATATCGTAATTTTTTAATAAGAACCAAAAATTTTTTATTTTACTCAAATTGCTGAAAATTCATAAGAGCTACAAGAAAATGGTCAAAGAATGAATTAATTGCTATAGTTTTAGCTATAAAATGAGCTATTATTTATTTTTGCACGGCTCATAGTTTTTGAGTTATAACATAAAATTCCAATGACAGAAGTCTTAAAAATGGAACTTTTCATACAATTTGTATTGAAATGCTGTGATATTCAAATTTAGGTTACGCCTGTTTTTCACAAGTATGTGAAAGATAAAAAATGTATTGGAGTATGACTGGATTTTGTAAGTATTTTAAGGTATAATTCTTTAGAAGTTCAATACACTTTTGCCAGCCATATTTCAAAGCCGTATCCCAGTTTTGCAGAAGGATTCGTCAAGATCATTAAAGAAGAAAATTTAGTGTATGTCTGTGTAAGATACGAGGTTCGGCTGAACACTTCGTAGCCCTGAGAAAAAAATGTACAGACCAGTTTAAGTTCATTATTGATATAGATAATTTAAACTTCATTAGGGCTATTTACAAAATTTGAGATCGATAGGACGACGCTGGCACTCTTGGCACCATTTTTATTTCAACGTGTTTGACATTTTTGTGAAAATGTGAAATTGTCAGCTGCGATCCGTGATAAAATATTATTTTATCTAAGGTCATAGACCGACACGAACCATAAAAGAAATATCGGGTTCATTAATGGAGTCTGTTCCATCATATGCCATGATTAGAAAGTAAGTGCCAGATTTTGAATGGGCACAGCAAGGTGTCAAACACAACCCTTGAAGCGGAAAGCAATAAAATGCAGTAGTTCTGGAGAACGTCGATAAAGACATGGATTAATTTTTCAAAGATCGCGGAATTATTAGTTAGGTGATAGCAGAGATTCCAGTGATCTGATTTTAATCAGTAGTGTTCATCTTAACTTCAGAACAGGACTTGTACAAACCCTCGAATCGCCGGGTGCCAATGCTTTTGACCCATATCCTAACCTTGAGGAATCCTTCTGGAAAACTGGGATAATGGCTTTGAAACATGACTGGCAAAAGTGCATTCAACTTCGAAAGGATTATATCTTGAAATACTAAAAAGACCCAATCATACTCCAATACATTTTTTATCTTTCACATGCTTGTGAAAAACAGGCTTAACCTAAATTTTAATATCACAGCATTTCAATACAAATTGTATGAAAAGTTCCATTTTTAAGACTTCTGTCATTGGAATTTTATGTTATAACTCAAAAACTATGAGCCGTGCAAAAATAAATAATAGCTCATTTTATAGCTAAAACTATAGCAATTAATTCATTCTTTGACCATTTTCTTGTAGCTCTTATGAATTTTCAGCAATTTGAGTAAAATAAAAAAAATTTGGTTCTTATTAAAAAATTACGATACTTTCACCGGCTATTGCGGGTAAATTACTAGTCCTATCAAAAAATGTGCTTTACCTATTTTGTAGAGAATTTATTAAGGACTATTTTTGTCCTTAACATTTTCCTTCTATCTGTTACAGTTTTTTGATAAATAGAGGAAAACCACGTAGGGGGACCCATTCGGGGGGCCAGGGGGGTGACGCGTCAGGTGTGGCGGGGGGGACGCCTGATATTCTGAAACACCTCACCCTAAGGTATCATACTGCATAGAGTCCCATCTGTTATTAATTTTGCCAACTTCCCCATACATTGATTTCCTAAAGTGACTGAACTATTACGCCTGCTATTCATTCATATTATTTTGACGTTCAGTTTGACGTAATCAAACACAATGTTCACAAGTAGAAAAATATTCATGTTTAATAAAATATTACTTTTTGATACTACCTAATAATATCTTTCCGTCTAATCTAGGCGATGAAAGTCTCATAGGTATTTGAGATTTTTAAAAAACAAGCACGTCTCTTCTATGTCTGTGACTTAAAATACCTATTTGTAGCCCTTTTTTTTCGAGAATACTCACAGGTAGGGTAAACAGTGACCCCAACAACACCGGCAATCGAGTAGAGCCCATTAATCAAATGACCGATTCATAACTTTTTGCAGGCGAAAGTTAAAAATAAACTTGTTTCCTGAAGCACTTCGATTAACCTTTATTCTCGCAATCTCAATTTCTGACTGTATGGCTTCACCAATGCCACACACAAATAAATATTTTTCTTCTTCTTATACTTACCGTAATTGTGTCCTATCACATGTACTATGGAGAATATTTTTTACACATCTCTATGTATGTGCTGTGTGTTTTGCACAGTCCTGGAGATAACTTCGATTAGTTGTCTATAAATACAAAAAATATATTTGTAAATGCCGTGTGTAATAATCAATACATCAAATAATATTTTAGGTTTTAGCAGCGTGATGAATGCATATCTTCTTTGCTAGAAGTTCGGGTTTCCTTACTGCGTGTAGAATTGTTAAATGCAGTAGCGTAGCGTGGGGGGGGCGGGGGGGGCGGGCCGCCCCGGGCGGCACTTTTCAAGGGGCGGCATTTTCGGGATTTTTTAAAACAATCTAGGCTAGCGTACACAAACCCAAATACTTTCCTGTACACCTTGCACTAGGCTAATTTCACAAATTTGCCGCCCCTAGGCTATCAGCAGATTTCAGAATATACAAGGACGGGGGGCGCATTTTGAAAAGAAAATGACTGCATCGTAACAAGCAAAGTTCCTGCGTCTGTTCTTGTGTTTCAACTTTCATCTGTCCCTGTCAGTTCTTCGAGAGTAACTGCCGCCCCTAGGCCGAAATCTGCAAGGACTGCAACTGGAGAGTATTCATAACTCAAAAATAATATTCTTCTCATGAGCGGATTCAGACGGCGGATTACCCCCCAAAACAAGTGACAGCACTTTATATAAAACTAGTTTCCGAAGAATCACATTATTACTACATCGTTTTCTCATCATGTCATGAATTTTCTAAAACTACTACATTGTTTGGTAAAAAAAATTCGCCTGCGGCGCTTATTAAATCTGTTGCGTTTATCCTATCACTTAGCCAATTTCTCTATAAAAATTTCGCCTGCGGCGCATTATACCAACCCTGTTATATAATCTAGAATTATATTTTACTTGCGGCCCGTCGCTCATTTATAATTTCAAATGAACCTTCATCCAAAAAGTTTAAGGTTCAATATTTAAGCAGTTAGGATTATTATTTCACACATTTAAGGAAATAAATCAAACGACCTTGACTACATGACCCTTTTCACTCAGTCTCAAAAAAAGTCGCCTGCGGCGCTGTTCACATTTGCAATACCACAAGGTCATATTTGCATGAAAAAAAAGAAAAAAAAAGATATTTTTTTATGGGGGGGGGGGCGGCAAATTTTGCCTCCGCCCCGGGCGGCACAAACCCACGCTACGCCACTGGTTAAATGACCGAGCTTTCGGCAGCAATACTATTGACTTCATCCTGAATGTGGCAGTAGTATCACTGCCGAAAGCTTGGCTATTGCAATCATTCTACACTCAGTGAAGAAACCCGAAGAACTAACAACGAAGATATGGATTAATTCATCACCACGTGGCTTTTATAATAAATATTAGTTAGGTATCGAAACCGACGTACAAAATGGACCATCGCAAACGAAAATATCTCATTGTAGAAATTATTATTTTTCAGTACCTAAATGTGTTGAGTATTCTTTGTAATATATCTAGTATGTATGTACTAAACATTTTCATAAGGCTTTTGCCCTCAGTATCTCCCATATTAATTATGGTACATTTAATTCAGTAGATAGCATGATAATGTTTGCCAGCGTATTTCGTCAACTTGAAAGTACGCTAATGGAATAATTTTAAAATATTAACAGATAAAAAGAGGTTTCTTTTTATACATTACCAACTCGTTTATGTATTAAAGTTTATTTTATAAGCCTAACGTTTATTAGCTTATTAATTACGATACTCAAATAAAGTTAAATGGTTGGTCATTTACTTTTTTTTTTATTAGGTAACAGTTATTATGGGGAAAGATACTTTCTACATTTTCCCCGAAAGTTTAAATATTTAATTAAGTCCCCGTAACATACAGTATTTTTAAATGTTTATACTATGTATTTAAAACTATAGGTAAATGGTATATTTTCGTGTGGAAAATTAAATGTTCATCGATGTCTGAATGTTTAGAAGAATGTGTGGATAAATTTTAAGAGATAGGGTAAGAAATTTAGTGGTTGGAGATTAGGCAGAGAGGATAAAGCGCCCTGTCCTTACGCGCACTCCTTACCTCCGTCACATCCGTGCATTTTTTTTACACGCTCTAAGATTTCTTTTACTCGAACCGCTTCCGTTCTTGAGAATTCTCCGACATATCCGATCGACATTATCTAAATCAGTCTCGGTCAGAATACGTAGGTATTTATATGTAGGTCATAGACTGGTGTTGTAACTAGAATGAAAGTGAATAAACTAAGATGATTTGGGCATGTTGAGAGAATGAATGATGACAGGATGACAAAAAAGATATATCTGAGCAAACGAAGAGGTCTGAGGAAGCGCGGCCGCCCGAGACTGGCCTGATGGTCCGATCATGTCGACCAGATCCTCAAGGATGGACGCGTTTTGGGTAAAAGATATCGGAGAGTGTGTATGATAAATTGTATGTGAATGTGACGGAAGCTAGGAGTGTGTGAAAGGATAGGGCCATCTGGTGCTCTGTCCTCTCTGCCTACCCTGCAAGGGACGTGGTGTGAGGTTATATATAGATAGATAGATAATCATAGTTACACATGGTATAGGTGGAATTGCTATCGAAGTGATAAACCAACCAAAAGGTGATGAACAAATCCACAGTTTCCCTGGACTGAGCCAACATTGTTAGATACAAAAATTATCAATTACCTGAATATATGAAACGCCCGCTTCGTTCTGATACGAATTTAATTAATTCAGTAGGTAAACAATAACTAGGAGTACTCGTAACTCGGATCTGTAGGAGTACCTTCCCACACACATTATTGATCTATTTTCTACATCAGAAAGTGTAATGATTAGCACCAGCAAATTGACAGTGTGTTTGTCTTTCTCTCAATATTCCAGTTGGGTAGGTATCTATATTACATGGGTGTCGCCAACCTCGGAGCTAGGGGGGGGGCAACAAGAATTTGAAAAAAACGATATAGCACGAAAAACGCGTAAATAGCGCCGCAAGCGAAATTCTTTTTGTAGGACATAGTGAAGAAGGTAGTGATTTGGTTTGGTTTAGTTGAAAATGTACATAATAATGTGTATTAAAAATGTTTTTTACAAAAGGTAATAAAAATATAGCGCCGTATGCAATTTTTTTTATGAAACAATTGTATTTTGATGGATTTTCAACCTACCAATTTTAGAAAATTTATGACATGATGAGAAAGTGTGAGATAATAATGTGATTTTTTCTGAGGTTTTATTTATTTATTTATTTATTTAAACTTAAAGTAAACAACAAACACATATAAATATACAAAATGGACATAGTACAGATTATAAAACGTTGTTTACTAGGGCGAACTTATCGCAGAACTGCGATTTCTTCCAGTTAACCCCAGGACAAAACAGAAAAAAAGGAGTTGAACAAAAATATAGGAAAAAACAGAAAAAAGAAATTGAATAAAAAAATATATACGAAGTAGAAAATATATACATACATACATATGTGAGATATCATTTAGTATGGAAAAATATATACCTATTACAATCTCTAGGGGGAGGCAGCTGCCCTCCCCCTGCCCCTCCCTGGCGACGCCCATGCTACATTATCTGTACAGTATATACGCCTACACATAATTTAATTTAGGGAATATTTACTAATCTGAATGAACACACACGCTCAGTCGATAGCAAACATTGCCAGCGGTGCAGGTCATAATGTGGGCTTTTTAACACCAGCCTAACAAAGTCTAAAATCCTAGTTTCGTTCCAATATTATTATAACGCCGAAGGTTGGCTTGAATATTAAATAGCATGTTGAAATGTTTAATCCTACAAATGAATAACAAAAATAATATGGCCGATTTAAATTTAAAATCAGAGGCAGGTAAATAGGGTGTTTTGTTTTGCTTACGCCCAGTGATGTTAAATTGAGGTATATGGTATGCCGAATTTCAAGAAGATTAGATAATTATAGGTTGCAGACTTCAATATTAGGTGTTTTACTCGGTAAAATAATTAATCAGTGTATGCAATCCAATCTTTTTGAAAGGGGTATGTCTTTTACATCATTGAGACTTGGTGCGTAAGAAAAGTAATATGAAAATATTATTTACTAAAATAGCTCGGCGAAAACGTCCCTCAGCCCCTTCCCCCCCAAAATAAATCCTGTATCTGCCAATGGTAGGTGTCTAATTATATTTATTTATCGTATGGCCAACATCACGCAGATATCATTTAACGTTCGTTATGTCAAAGTGTAAAAACATGTTAAAAGCGCACAATGAACTGCTTGTCATGTATTGCTTCGTCGCTAAGGTTTAGGAAGTCTGATGCATTGCCACTAATTATAATTATCATCGTATGTGACTTTAGTATGAGATACGTAATAATAATGTTTTTTGGAGACCTTAAATAAATTTACCAAATCAATTATTTATTGAGTTAAACGGAGGGTTTATTGCCGTCTACAATGTCTACCAACCAAGCATAATTCCACGGGGAAATAAAATTAATATATACGTTCAAGAGTACAGGCAGCTGATATGAGGTACCTCAAAGGAGTGTCAGGAGTAACCCTGAGAAACCGTATAAGGAACGAGTATGTTCGGGAGGCTTTCGAGGTGGAACCCACACTCCTCTTCATAGAGAGGTCTCAGCTGAGATGGCTCGGACACGTCATTCGGATGCCAGAGGAGCGGCTTCCGTTAAAAGCTCTGGAAGCCGAGGGTGCAGGCAGAAGACCGGTGGGCCGCCCCAGAAATAGCTGGCAGAAGCAGGTGACAAAGTTGTGCGAGGAGAGACTGTGGTTGGAGTGGCCAGAGGTCCTGGAAGCTGCAAGTGACAGGGGCCTCTGGAGAAGATATACAGATGCTTTGGGCCCCCGACCCAAACAAAGATAGACGGGGAAGAAGATGTATGTATGTTTTGTATATTCATAATTTCTCAACGGGCGCCTTGAGCGCCCTACAACCAACTATAAATAAATAATAATAAATGAGTTCAATTACACTCGACTAATCCGGGATTTGAGAGTTGTCCAATTGTTCCAAACATTGTGACAAATTATACAAAACAATAACACCAATTAATTGATCGAACAATATTCCTATAAAGGTAATAATAACAATGAATCAATCATACGATAAATCATTAGTACATACGAGCATGGGGGTCGCCAGCCTCGGAGTTACGGGGGGCAACAAAAAAATAAAAAAATGATATAGCATGAAAAACGCGTAAATAGCGATTTTTTTGTGAGACGTAGTAAAAGAGGTAGTGTCGTGATGTGGTTTGCTTTATTTGAAAATGTACATAATTATTTGCACAATGATATGTATGAAAAGTGTGTTGTATAAAAGGTAATAAAATAATAACGCCGCAGGCAATTGTTTTTACGAAACAATTGAATTTTGAAGGATTTCATACTAATTTTAGAAAATTTATGACATGATGAGAAAATGTGTGGTAATTATGTGATTTCTTGATGATGATTTTTTGGCACCGTTTAATGTGTTCCATCTCTTGTGAAGTTTTATCGTCTAGTATGAAAAAATATATAACTATTCCAATCCCTTGTGGGGGCAGCTGCCCCCCCCTGCCCCCCTAACGACGCCCATGCATAGGAGTATGATATAATATAATATAACACACACGTATGGAAAAAGACAATTAATATGGATTGAATATTAAATTCGTAAATGTAATTAATCCATGTTTCATATTTCCTGATGTTTATTTAACGGGACTATCAAACAATTTTAAACTAAGTTATATAATATTGTATAGAGACAACATACTCGTACAACCTGATCATTAATCAACTTCTATGATTGCCTATGATTGCGTAGAGATACGTATTGTGTCATGTGGGTTGAGACCAACACGAACATAGTTACTGAAGGAGGCCGACGAGACTCTGAATTATGAAAGCACCTTACGGAGGAGTAAATAGTATACGCAGGATTAGCGATTTATTTAAGAGAGATTATTTTATTTACTTTTATCTATCAATTTTTTTTCTTCGTCTTCTTCATCAGCCTTCTTCCCTTCACTGCTTCTTCCCTTCACTGCAGTTTCATTATTCTTTCGAGCAGAAAGTCGATTAAAAATAGGTACGTAAATATGTACAAATACAATTTATTTTGTTATCAAAAATAATCCTATTAGTGTAAATTATACGAGGGAAAATAAGACAAATATAACAAATGTTATAATATATACCAATTTCTGCAAAATGAGGCAAATTTTTCTCAGTTCGCCATAAAGGGGAGTAAAGGTGGCGAGGCTAACAGTCGTAGAATAGAAAATGTAAATACAAGGCACTCCTGAATAATGTCCCGATTCAATATCATTACGAAACAAACTTAAACAATTTATTACACAAAGCCCCAGCGGGTATTTTACGACTATTATAGTATAATACTGCTTCGCTGGCGGTATTTAACGAACTAACAAAATTTACTATAATATTATATCTCTATGGTGCGAATATCTAACAACTATACATAACAATAATTACCATACAAATAGGTAGATAATACTTTACCTAGGTAACTTGCCGTGGTGTTATTGTTGTTAGAATTACCGTAATACAACAACAATTATTGTGGTAATTTATGACTTACACAAAATGAATTAATATTTCACCCACCTATAGAGTGATCTTAGCTTTTATTGCCGCGCCGCCGTGTTCTACTTAGACCTACAAACAGTTTACCTAAACACAAAATAAATAAATGATTCAAATGTATGGTAGATGAGAGATCATCAAGCGAAACTTTAAACACAGGACTGTGATACAGGTTGTTACCATTCTGTGATCAAATAATCTTGTAGGCTGTCGAAGCGTGATGAATCCATTTCTATGTTGTTCGTTCTTCGGGTTTCCTTTACTGCGTGTAGAGTGGTTGAATAACCGAGCTTTCGGCAGCGATCTTACACCCTGACGACTACTGTCTACTAAGACCTACTGCCATCTTCAGGGTGAAGTATCGCTCCCGAAAGCTCGGTTATTCAACCACTCTACACGCAGTATGGAAACCCGAAGAACAAATTACTTATAAATGGATTATGTAATCATTTTCACTACTGCCTACCTTAGTCTTCATAAGTGATTCTTTCGCAGAACATTGACTTCTCACGTGGACATAACGTCGAATTTGCATTGTCCACTTGACCAAGACTAGAACATAATTGTTGGAGTCAGCTGATAACCTCGCATACTTCGGCCATATGTGATTTCCGCGGAGAAAAATATGCCCTTCTTCAGCTTGTAGCGGTAGGGAAGATATAAAGTAGAAAGTGTATGGGGTGCAACAGAGCATTTTGGCTCGGGAATCTTCGGTATTGGTTGGAATGGATAGATAATCAGATTAGCCTAATCGTTAAGAGTTTCGAGTAATGGTCGCCAGCCTCCGATAGGAGTGACACAAGAAGGGAGAGAAATAATCTGACATGTGCTGAAATAGTTGATGAAAAATGAAACTCACTGTTCATAATTATTTGTACGTCTTCATTTTCAAAATGATAAACATTTTCGTCTTAGTAAGTAGGTATACGTAACTACACATATATTATTTAAAAATTTGTAGTATAGAAATAAATCTCTATAATGATTCTGGTACCTATAAATTGTATTCATAATCTTCGGAAAAACCTTGTCATAAATTTCGTGTCCATAGAAATATAAAATGTGTAGGTTATGTAATGATTCACAATAATTACACGTAAATAAACTGACATACTATATACCTACTATCTACTTACGTAACGTAAATCAAATTTTTTCTCCCGTGAAAATTATCCACCCCAAACAGCTTTCCTGTACAATATTCATACACCCCTATATGCCTGAGTTTTCACATTTAAATAATAAATTAATTGTATACGAACGATTATATTACAGGTATTTACATTCCACTTGTACGATTCCACATATTTATAATTACCTTTGTTTAAAATATAATAACAGTATTTGTGCGTTATATTTGTTTTGTCGTGCATAAGGTCAGGTAGTATTTTTTTTTTTAAATGAAATTAGGTATAAAGAGATCACTCGTTTTTTTTTATTTATTTATTTAAACTTAAAGTAAACAACAAACACATATAAATATACAAAATGGACATAGTACAGATTATAAAACGTTGTTCACTAGGGCGAACTTATCGCAGAACAGCGATTTCTTCCAGTTAACCCCAATGTGAGCAATGCCGATCTATAAAAAAAAAACTAGGTATATTAATATTACATGTAGATTTCCAGTGCGTAGGTTACCAAGATTTTGTGTCGAAAAAACAAATAATTATGTACTTAATCCTTTTAGGTAAATCACATTTCAATGCTTTTTGAAGTGACGATCGAGCTGGTTGAGCTCAAGCTAAAGAAAAATATAAGGGTAGGCATTTAATGATTTATTTTATTCCTTAAGTGAATTGATTAGCTTGCATAGCTATAATTAATGACCGTATGTATAATAATAAATCTTTCAAAATTGGTCACTAAGGGGAACGGCGAACATATGAAATGCTCTGATCTTCCAAATAACGCCCTTTTTTCATTCCGGATTCCATACGTTTGAGAACAATTATTTTTCTGTAAAGCCACCCGTATTTTGAAAAAAGAAAAGAATATACAGTTTTTTTCCAAAAAAAATTACCTACCCGACCTTTTGCATAGCGGGGGTGTTTTTTCTTTCGGTTTATTTACTGGGCTACGAGAATAATACCTTTTACGTACGAGTATTATATAACGAAACACAATAACATGAAACTGTGTAAATCAAAGGAAAATTGCGTTACACCAACTAAAAGTAAACAAAAACAAGGTAAACTTTTGTTCCTGTTGTATTGTGTGTATTTATATTATATCTGCCTATTATAATAATTGTTTCAATCGTATGGTAGATGTGTGGAGAACAGGGAGTTCAAATAATTCATCACTTCTCATGGCGGTGGTGCAATTGAATTCTAATTAAGCATCCTCAAAAAGTACCCTAAAATAATTTCGAGTCAAACCACCATTTTATTGAACTTATAAGAATTACTAGTACCTATTGAGACTGAGTATTTATTTGTATGATTGATTTCTTGAATGTTCTTTATGCTAATATGATTGATAACAACACAGTGCCAAGATTCATCAACGAACCGATTATAATCCGTATTATCCAGTGTATAATAATAATAATAACATCGTTTATTTTCCTTTTACAATAGGTATAAGTTAATACAATGTGACACCCCACTAGGCCATGGCCTGTCTCGTGTTGTCTATAATTATAATTCATATACATATAAAACCGTCGCAGAAAAAAATCGTAAATATACAGAATTAGCAGGTGAAAATATTTGGCATTCTAGGTCGGTATATATAATCCCATTAGTATTATCAGCTACAGGTATAATACCAAAATCGCTAATAAACAATTTAAAAAAAATAGATTTACCGGAAAATTTATACATAAAAATGCAAAAATCGGTCATTATTAATACTTGCAATATTGTAAGACGATTCCTAAATACTGATATTTCAGGCACAATGCTTGTATTTTAGGCCCCGCGCATCTGAGCCTAATCCTGTGATATCCGTGATATCTGGATAGGTAAATTTTTCCCAGTATTAGGCTGATGAGTTTTTATGTGAATCATGAATGATAATATGTAGACTCTTCTGGCTGATAATACTGAGAAGTGTGTTGGCAAAGTCATGCCTCCGCGTTATATAATAGGTATAAGTTAATACAATGTGACACCCCACTAGGCCATGGCCTGTCTCGTGTTGTCTATAATTATTATTCAAATACATATAAACAAGCTAAATTGATAATAACAACACAATATAAGTATGTTTCTGAGGTTTGTTCAAAAAGGAGTACGAAGATCGTATTCGAAACTGTATAGTTTCTACTTACAATATTCGACAATCGATACTATGCTCCATGTAGGTAAGTAGGTATACTAAATTTAGATTTTTACTCTCGATGAAGATCGTCATTATCGAATGAAAATTTTCACCCCTGAATGTATTATACCTACTAGAAACATATTCATGCATTAAAATTAATATTGTTGAAGGTACCCACTCGTATATCGCCGTATAATGTTCAGAGTATTATTATGATTTGGCATTTGAATAAATTTTACATTTACCTTCATTATTATTTGCGCTTTACTTTTTGTTTAGGTACCTACGTTTTAAATTCATAACCTTCTCAAGGTATACATATATAAAGATTATTTGATTAACATAAATAATCCATTGTATTCATAATTTTCTACGCATTTTATAACGACTTAGAATCGCTGAGATTTTTTTTAATCCCGGCGTATATCAAAAGTAGGAATGGGCTGAGAATAATATTTTATTAAAAAGTTTTGATTGTAAAACGACTTTGATTACAATTGAAATTGAATTTATTGAAAAGAAAAATAATATAATATACATAAACACTAACACAGCAATAGCGTCAGAAACAACGTTAAACATAAAAAAGGTCCCCAGATAGCATAAGCTGGTATTAGGGAAACTAACATTGAATCGTTTTATCGAAGGGACGTCGCTTTCCACGATCAAAAACCAAGTCGTAACCTTCTTAATGTGAGAGCAACCTGCTCATCTATAATAAATTTTAGGCAATCTTAGAATAATTCTTAGAATAATTCGCAAAAAATATAATAACTACTTTTTTGGACACTCCAATTTTCGACTTCCTATTAATAATTTCAGATACGAAAAGTTATAGATATATAAATGTTGAATTATATCATTCGTGTAGGTGAAATGATAGCCGAATGGTACGTAAATTTATTCAGTTTGGAAAGGTTACAGTATTATTATATCCATTTCCTTAAAATGATAAAAACTAACGCGTGGTGATCAAATTAAATACATATTTTTATGATATTACGTACCTATATTATTTAGTTCGCACAGAATGATCTCTTAAATACTTTTGCAACCTTCCAATAAAAATTATATAAATCCATGTACCTATCTACGTATTGAGGTAGTTATGAAAGTTATAATATTACGTAGACCTACACCGAATATTCCTATTGTGTTCTAATGATGTAAGAAATTTCATAATACTATTTTTTGTTTTAATGAAACTTAAAAAATCTCCTTGAATATGTATATACAGGTACAACTAGAGCGAAAATAATTTAGAAATGTTTCTATCATCTAAGGCTAGTTAGGTACTAGCAGAGTCGAATTCACACTTTTCACGGGAGTAGTCGACGGGGGGGTGGGGGGGGGCGGTAAATAAAATTTCCAAGAGATTTTCGTGAAAACCTTTTTTTTTGTTTTGAGCGAGCGAATGCCACCGAATGCATAGTCCCCGGCCTACTCGGCCTATTGGCAAATCCGGCCCTTGGTACTAGGTAGGTACACCACTTTTATTCAGACGAAAAAATTGTTTTTTTTTATATATTCGGTTTCATTTTATAAATGAAAAATTAATTAGACTATATAATTATACATTAGTTTGCAACAACAAAAACAGTGTTTACAATTATAGAATATAGTTTTGATTTTACTCGTACCTTCTAGTTGACAATGACTGATCATCTCGTCACAGTAACTATACTAATTATTATCACCCTCTATTTTATCAGCTACTTCCAGGCTTTGGCAACAAATCACATTATATGAGTGGCCCATACCTTAATGTTTACATAACATTAATATGCAGGTTAACATGTTCAAACTATCATTTTCCATATAGCTACCCTGGATAATTTATCATCTTCACGACTTCATCTTTCAAATAAACACCAGGGGCGAAGCTACCTAAGAACACGATTCCCAACGAGTTATCCTTTGCTTTGCATCCATATATGACGACGCTTTATACTAGTTTTTCACGTGATTATTATTAATGGGTACACTTTATTCTTTACTTACTTAGAATATGAGCTGTGAAACTTTAATAGTGTGAAATTGATTGCCGGGAACACGATACCCAATAAACATAACTATAACTCACATGTCTTCAATGTACTACATGAGAACTCTGGGAGGATTTTTAAACCCCGGCTTCCCGTCTACGGAAATCCACCCTCCGCCACTGATAAACACTGTATGTTGCGAGTATCATAATAAATTCAGACAATTTTAGAAATATTTCACATAGGTAGTCATATTTGCTGTTTGGTTATAAAAAAAACTTCGAAAAAGTGCGAAAATGAGACACTTAGGTTTGCGCCACAAAAACAATTTTAAATTAAAACTCTCTGGTATTCAGTTCTGAACTTAGTATTTTAAAAATTTTGTAATTATGTAAATTGTTTATACACCTGGAAGTATTGTCGTAAATTGAACTTAAAAATTATGCGTTGAGAATCTATAAAAATAATTGACCAAAAGAGAAATTTATTTTTAAAAAGTTTGATGATGGAACGTCAAAGAAGCAATAGGAAATTGAGGAAGTTATAAAGGAATTTTAGAAAAAAATAGAAAAGTAAATTGTGTTCGATTAGATGAAATTTTATGAATTTAATGGTACTTATATTTAATTAATTACAAAAAGATGTAGTTATTCTGAAGGACTCAGAAAGGGAGTGTTATCAAATAAAATAATAAGAGCTTTCTGCCAGTCAAAATGTCTTTTCCTTGTTTAAATTTTCTGAAACATTCTCAAGTCTGTCATATCATTCTTCAAGGAAAGTTTATTCGTGGTGATATCAAATGAAATTAAAATATCTTACGAGCACAAGATACTAAAAAATAATGGCCATTTAATTGTGATTTGAGATATCTGATCATAAAATCATGGAATGGTAATTACTTAAAATTAATTTCGTGTCTGCCAACAAAATAGCGTTACTAGATTCCATGTCCATCAAGAATATAATTATTAAACTTTACAACTATAATTTTATTCATATTAATAAATTGATATTTAAATATTTTATAGACATTATAATAATAAAAGTAGCCATGGGAAAACAGAAGAGGTGTCGGAAGGCCCCAGAAAAGATAGGCGGACGACGTGACCTCGGTAGCGGGTTGATAGTGGGTCAGAAAGGCGAGGGATAGAAAAGACTGGAAACGGATGGAAGAGGCCTATATCCAGCTGTGGAGGGACCAAGGCTGACAGAGAAGAAGAAGAGACTATAGTAAATAATTTTATAAATTGATGACTAAAGAAGGATATGTGTTATGGAAATAAGGTCGCTAAGCAGAATATGTGGTAAAAATTTGTTGAATCTCATATGGAATGAGACAGTTAGTAGAATATTGAGCGATTGAAAGACTGGTTTTGTAGAGAGAATGAAAGTGAACAAATTTAGATGGTTTGCACCTATTGAAAAATTAATGACGATGGAATTAAAAAAGAATTTCTGGCTGAAAGACGTGGTGTCAACCTGGCCCTCATAAGAGCATGGATAGATTATGTTGACCAGATAATGAACGGACTTTCCCTCAAAGGACGCGGAGTGTGGGAATAGAATAAAATATATTGATGATTAAAAAAACTTTGTTTGATATACCTCCTAGACCTAGATCATGTTCATTCTTTATTAAAAATAATTCTCTCCCTTGAGAAAACTTACAAGCTATGTATGGAAATTAATATTTTACGTTGATATATTGCTAAATAATATAATAGTGATGTGTTCGTAATAATATGAAATGGGTAGTGATTCACAAACCACACTAAAGGTATTGTTATCGCTGTTTGATGCTATAATTTATGATAATAACTTAGTGGAAGGTGCTACAATAATTTTCTAAGGAGTTAACTCGAAGTACTTATAATATACCTATCTAAATATAAGTAAAGTGGAAACTCTACCGGTCATACATATATACTTGTAGTACTCGTATTATGAATCTTAAAACGGATTGTAGTTTGGGTGTGGTGCAAATTATTTCTATTTGATCATTTCTCTTCTACTTTGCTTAGAACCCATGCAGGATATTCTAGTTTATTGTTTATTGTTGTTTATCGTCCTTAGACCCTATGTCGGGCACTTGGACTCGTCAGTTTTACATAATTATATATATATAACAATTAAGGCAATAATAACAACAATAATGCACAATATCAATGCTAAAGAGTGTAAAGGGCTCTGTTAGCATTTCGTCAGTGACATAGTATGAGCAAGACAAAAGATTGTGAAAGCACAATAAACAATCATTGATATAGTTCAATGCTGAAGTGAATGTAAATGGTTCATTCCAGCATTTCGTCGACAGAGTAAAATGATTTATCAACGAGGTACGTTTTCACTGCTTCCCTGAATTTACTATCACTCAGAGACTTCATTTCTTCAGGCAATTTGTTGAACAGGCGCACACTGAGGCAAACAAAACTTTTTGACAGCTTTGCCAATCTGTGTTTTACGGGTCGTATTCTTCCCTTGGAGCGAGTGTTGTAGTCGTGATAGTCTGAGTTAAGAGGGGTGTTGGGCATATTCTTGCGTGCAAAGAGCAAGCATTCATAGATGTACATGCCAGGAAAAGTGAGTATACCGAGTTCTTTAAAACAACTCGGTATACTCACTTTTCCTGGCATGTACATCTATGCCAGGAAAAGTGAGTATACCGAGTTGTTTTAAAGAACTCGGTATACTCACTTTTCATCAGTTTTCGTCAGTTTAATGCAACAAGGCGTACATTCCCACTCCCAGTATTATTATCAGGTTCAAAGATCGTCCATGGTTTTCGGAAAACTTATGTTGTTTAAAGATTTTGAGATATTCTTTTGAGAGTTTTTTTTTTAATCCAACGACAACTAAATATCATTTCTTCTATATATTCCGCATTTACTTTGTGATAATCCATTTTTAATGGACGTGAATCTCATTGCTGTGTTTAAAAATACAGGTATATTATTTTTGTTTCTTTTATTTTCGATTTCCCGACTTTTTTGGGACGCTTTTAATTAAGGAATGTAAAGTAAAATTCAACCAGATATGTGAACGAGATATTATAATGTTAAATTAGTGACAATATTTTATTTTTTACCGTAAGCTACTCTCATATCATCGTATTTTTGTATATAAGCTTATCTTAATTCACCTGTAGAAACATCAGTACGGGAAGATAATCTTCTTAACCTTGGGAGGTTAATGTGTTACTTTCATAAATGATAAGGGTTAATTATTCTGTAGGCAACTAATGATACTATACTAACTTACTAGAATATTATATTAATATAGGATAAGTATTAAGTATGCCTATCATGAAATACTCATAATTAGATGCCTAACATAACTACATGATTAGTACTGCTTACAGGTATTATATATTACTAGCTAAATTTCTTCCCCACATGTCTTGTTGGGGATAAGTAACTTATTAGAATATCTCAGAGCCAGGAAAAGGGCTCAAAATTTTCTCTATACTATAAGATTGTATATTTTTCATCTCTTAAGGGCTTGGCATCAAGAATGACGTCATAGTCATTTCCCACGACTTTAAGGTTGAAAATCGCGTGAACAATCGCATGATAAAATGGTAAAAATAGCATTTTTTAAATTTTTTGGGGTTGATATTGCGTCTATCAAAAAACTTTTACGGTTGTTCCCTAGATTTGAATGCATATTATCAGTGCAAAAAAAAATTTTACTCCGCGACTTTCGGGAAACGAGTTTCCGTCTTTCGTAAAAAATATCAGAGGTGTATTGAATAAAAAAAAATGAGAGAAAGTGCTCCTGTCCTGGGTAGCTCGAAACAGCTCTTCAGTACTTATTCCAGTCCAGTCTCGTATATTGCGGAGCCAAGAAATCTGCCTTTTTCCAACCCCTCTACAACCTTCTATTTTGCCCATAATGATCAGATGGAGCATTTCATATTTCTCAACGCTAATGTGCTATATTTTTTACAAAAAATTTGTAATTTTCTAGCTGTAATTACTTTTGGAAAGACTTATTTTCAGTTCTACATAGCAATTATTATTCACAGTCAGTGAAGTGTCAAATGAAATGGTTATGACGTTAGGATAATTAATCTATGTGATTAATTAATCTTCGCAATTGAAAACAAACAAATAATAATATAATTGAATTAAAACAACTTCATTTACTTATTATTGTTGATAAACCTAAACCTTGTAACCGCGCGACCTTAAAATTATGACGTGACATTTCAATATCAAAATAATTAAATCAAACTAATATTAATCCTTCATTCTTCTATGGAAATAAATTAGTGCTTTGTTAGGTATCGTACTCGTATAATATATGGTTTCTATATGTAGTTTGTTAATTATAACATTAATTTGTCTCTCGTGTGAGAGATCCGTCTCAATTTTCACTTAGCAAGAAGCTAAGCTTTACTATGCTAATAGTATAGTGTTCTGATATAAGAATTTGGGTATTTATTTACAAGAAACGAAACTTCCAATACACATAATATAATACAAGTAGGTATGTATGACAAATCAAAGTCACATAACCTATCCTGTTTCGAACATTCTCTCTGGATACTAATATTGAGTTGCGTACCTCGTTGCTTAAAGAGAAGAGGATATCTACATAATATTTGAGTGAAGTTTAACTCTCAGACTTCGTATTTTAGAAACGATAGAGTAGAAACCTGGACATGGTCTATTAAAAAGCCCTCTACCTCATACGATTAACGAAAAAAAAGACTTTAACTACAAAGAACATGTATGAAATAGTAATTGCACTAAACCAAAATTCAGGCACGAATTCTAATTAAAAATAATATAATTAATATTTTGTTCATACTTACTGATGGATCTGGAAGATTCAAAATATTTTAATCTCTTATTAAATTACTATGAATAGATCAGAACGAGGGGCGGATATAGAATAGTTAAGTGGCTCAAAAAGTTAGTTCTTATTCAAGTATCTGCTCTACTTAACCTACAAAAGGTAAATGGATTAGGGGGAGGGGGGATGAGAAAGAAAGGCTTTTCAACAGCAATATTTAATTAGTTATTATTATGAGAGAGGACGAAGTTTGCAGACAATCTAACAAATAAGGAATTATCGTGAATTTTTTATTAGTTTTTTGCTATGTAATTTGAAATACTCGTTGAGGAGAGAAACGCAGAAGTAATATCTTTTATCATTCAGCCTTCTCAACTCAACTGATGACTTGGATTAGTGATGAAAGGATGACAAAGAGAATATACGAGTACTTGGGCGAAAGAAGAGGTAAAATGAATGGTAACGGTCGGGAGTTCAAGCCATGGTCCAGGTTCCAGGTGAGACGGGGCGGGGTTCACCGGTAATTGATCAGTACTCACGGTATCCGTAATATAACACCACTGCTTATCTTTGATTTACTACAGTCTACACTATTGTCATTCTGCTAAAACACAAGTGCAATACAAGTATATCGTTTCAATAGACCCTTCTTCCACCATCCTGACCTGCACCCGTGACCAGAGAGCTACCAAGGTAAAACCTTAAACATCTGTATTAAATTAAAACATCAAGAAACTAATGTCCAGGTCGCCTCATCCCCTAGAGAGGCCTGTAACAACACCTTTGCTCAATTATTATCAATAGTGGAAATCACCACCAACATCTATAGATCATATTGACCGGAGTCAAATTCAATTCCATTATAAATCGTAGAACACGAATAAACAATTGCAAGGGCACAAACAATGGATGATAAGCATTGAATCTAATCTAGAGATTAAACCGTTTGGCATCTAGTTTTTTCTGCCTCCTCTGTAGAATACCCAAATGAGGAAATAGACAAAAATAATGATAGACCTCTACTATGAAACCTTCCTTTTTCAGAATCAACACTAAAAGGAGATAATAGTAAAGTTTTAAGAAGCTATTGTTCAAACAAACTCCATAGTTAGTAGGTACAAGTATCTAATTAAAATTTTCTAGCATTTCTGTTTTATACAAATAGCGCTGTGCTAACATTCTCAATAAGTTAAAATGTTGTGTTTATTGTGTTGGAGACATTGTAAACTTCTATCTTCATAGATAAATTTAATTATATAGTTGGTATCTATCACATATACATACGAGTACTTCAATGCTAATACAACGGGTTGTTTGTTTTGCTTTTATAGTAGGGTCTATTGTCAATGTTAATGTCAAATAAGAGTTCACAGTTTTTCATGTTTTTGAAGGGTAATAGCGTTATGTCGCAATTGATTTTACAAGTGAGCTACAAGTAATACTATGAAGTACCCAACTGCAAAAGTCTACGTATATGATTTTTTACAATAAACCCTTACACGTGTGCGATGCAATCTGGTGTGGATTGGTGACAGCTGCTCAGAAAACAACCAAATAGACATAGCGAGGGCACGAGAATTAAATAAATAAATAAATAAATAAATCTTTATTGAAAAGAAAACACATCTTCCAAATGGCGGGTTTATTGCCGTAGGCAATATCTGCCAACCAACCACTTGTGACATTAATTTGATATACGCATTACATACAAGTGTATGAAAAATAAGAAAAATATAAATAAATATGAAAATAATAATAATATAAAGAATATTATACATACATGAAAATACATACATTAATAGATAAGTGGATGGGATGAAGGACAAGGAAGGAACCACGGGATTGTCAGTTAGATGGATTATTTAGGGAAAGGTAATGATGCCTCAGTTTACTTTTGAAAGAGAGAATAGTTGGAGCTAGTCTGATAGGAAGTGGAAGGTTATTCCATAGTCTAGCCGCGTGTGTAGTGAAAGAAGAAGTGAAGAAAGATGTGTGATGTGAGGGTATGGTTAACAAACGGCGTCCACTTGAACGTAGAGATAAGCCATGAGATGCCAGGGGTGTGAAGTTGGACTTAAGGTAATCAGGTGAAGCAGGATTATTCAGAACATTGAAAAGAAGAGAGAGAATATGGAGATGACGACGCTGAGTCATCGTTAGCCACTTTAGTTCATTTCTAAAGTCTGTGATATGGTCATATTTTCTCAAACCGAAGATGAATCTAATACATACATTTTGCAGACGTTCCAGTTTCATGGTTTGTTCGGATGTAATATCCATATATGCAACGTCCGCATAATCCAGTAGAGGTAGGAGAAGGGTTTGAGAAAGGAGGATCTTTGTCGGTTTCGGGAGAAAGTTCTGGTGTCTCTTTAGTGAATGTAGAGAGTAGAATAGTTTACGATTTATTTCGGACATTTGAGGTCGCCAAGAGAGACATTGATCGAACATAATACCGAGATTTTTTACCTTCTCAGATAATTTAATGACAACATTATCAAGAAGAAGAGGGGGTAAAGAGTTGATATTTAATTTGCATAGAAGACGTGAGCTACCTATAAGAATGGCTTGGGACTTGGAAGGATTGAGTAACAATCCATTTTGCTGTGCCCATTGAGAGATGCGACTTAATTCGCCATTCATAAGATCGATTGCAGATATGGTATGATTCGGCTCGAAGTGAGAGTAAATTTGGAGATCATCAGCATAGAGGTGGCGTCTAACGGTAAGATGTTCAACTACAGAGTTGATGAAGATTGAGAAGAGAAGTGGAGAAAGTATTCCACCTTGTGGGACTCCTGTACTAAGTGACAGCCAATTAGACAATTTGTTATTTTGAGTTTTGATACATTGTTGTCTGCCACTTAGATAGGACCTAAACCAGGAGAGTGAGACGTCTGAAAGATTGAAGTGTTGGAGTCTTGCGAGCAATATGTCAAAGTCGACAGAGTTAAAGGCGCTACTGAAGTCAAGAAGTAAGAGAAGTGTGAGTTTTTTTTCCTCCATCGCACCCCGAATGTCGTCAGTGACTTTTACTAGGGCAGTGGTAGTACTGTGGCCAGTTCGAAAACCAGACTGATACTGAGTTAATAGATTATGTTTGGTAAGGTAGCTGGTTAGCTGAAAGTGAATAATTTTTTCAATGACCTTGGAGAAAATGGGAAGAATAGATATGGGACGAAAGTCCTTTTCAGCTTCAGGTACCGGCTTCTTCGGCAGTGGGATAACATATGCTTTCTTCCAAGAAGAGGGAAAAGAGCCTGAGTCCATAGAGCAATTCACAATATGAGTAAGTACGGGGAGTATATGGTCCAGAATAAGTGTAATGAAAGTGATACTGATGTCGTCCACTCCAACGGACTTAGATTTAATAGAATTAACATACCTTCTCACGGTTTCAGTCGAGGCATGTGCGAAATTGAATACTGGTGTGTTTACAGGGGGTAAGGACTGAATACTGGATAGTGTAGCATTTTTAGTGGTTACATCAATATCACAGGGTGGGGCAGCAAAGAACCTATTTAGACTGTTTGAATCAATAAATTTAGATGCATCAGGGACAACTTGGCGACCCATTCCCATGGCATTCAGGCCCCTCCAAATGTCAGCAGAAGAGCGATTTATGGGTAATTGTTTGAAGTGGACGCGTTTAGAATTTCTACACAGCTGGTTGCAGCGATTCCGGAGAGTGCGATAAGACTCCCAGTTGGGTGGTGAAGGGGACTTTACATACCTGAGTTTGGCTCTGCCTCTTCTCCTCATCAGGTGTTTTAACTCATCAGTGAGCCATGGAGCAGGAGGGCGCTTAATGCGTACTTGCCGAAGTGGAGCATGTTTATTACAAAGATTCTGAAGTACACCATTCAGCAAATCAACCTTTTCATCGACAGAGCCAGCGTCATAAATGCAATCCCAGTTTGCAGCTTCCGCATCAGATAGCAAGGTTTCCCTATTTATCCTGCGGAAACTACGAAGAGAAATTATAGAAGGTTTGGGTTTGGGACATTTGGCAATATATGTGGCATAGATCAAGTCATGCTTAGAGAAGGCTGGAGCAGGAAACTGTCCATGGGTTCTGATTTTGTTGGTGTCAGATGTCATTATTAGATCTAATAAAGAAGAAGAAGTCTCGGTGTGGTGAGTAGGTTGAAGAGGAAGAAAATTTAGGTTTAGAGCATAAGTAAGATTTTTCAGGTTGGTGCTACGAAAGTCATGAACTAGTAGGGAGGTATTAAGATCTCCCATAATAATGACGTCGTTGAAAGATGGAATAAGATTTTCCAGAATATGTTCAAGTTTGGTGAAGTAATTGATACCTGGCGGGCAGTATGTGACCCCGAGCAACATGGATGTTTCATGAATACGGATTTTTAAGAATATGTACTCGGGTTCGCCTACGCAATTAGATGGTGATTGTTCAATGACTTGGAATGAAATATCGTTACGTAGGTATACACATACGCCACCGCCTACCCTACCAGTTCTGTCATTGCGAATCAGTTCGTATCCCGGTAGAACGAACTGAGAGGACGGTAGTGAAGGCTTAAACCAGGATTCGCTAACCAGCAATGCATGAAGGTTGACATCTGAGAAATTTAAGAGTAAGTCATCAAAGTGGGTAGGGATACTTTGTGAGTTTATGTGACAGACATGAAAATCTTTAGATTTCATCGGAAAGACGGATTTGAGATTATCATTTAATGATGGACAGTTCCTTGAAGAATTGACACTATCAGACTCATCAGAAGAATAGTTAGAGTAAAAAGAAACATCAAGGGGATTTGGAGTAGGGGAAGGGGGAGGAGATTCGATTAGGGAGTGGAATGAATCCTCATCTGAGGATGACATATATACTTAATATAAAAGATGTATATAAATACAAATAAAATAAAATAATATATAAATAAATGGATAAACAACACGGAAAAAAAAAATTAGAGAGATGTGCGAGGTTTAGGATGTCGTCAGATGGGGAAGGCAACGGAGGAGACACTAGTACGAGCATGTGGGGAGAATGGAACCATCCAGGCTCCTCACTTTGCTCTGCATGGCCAACCACAAAGTAGGCGACCCCCAAATAGATGGATTAACAGCTGGGAAATAACAGGCCATCAGGCCTACATTAAGATTAAGAAGAAGAAGAAGTATCAGCCTTTTCTACTTGATGTTTAGTTCAAAATATTGTCAATCACTTTTAAAAAACATTTAAAATGATATGTGGATTAGTAACATTACTATTTACATACAATATTGTGTTGATTCGTAATGTGATTAAGTATTATATCTAATAATATAAATACATATTATTATTTTCGCCACAAGGTTTTCGCAACGTTTGATCTGATATTGCGCGTTAAATTGTTCCAAAAGCCATTATTATAAATGGCTTGGAAAATATTTGATTATTGCCTGATGCTGAAATACATATAAAAATATTTACAATCAAAATACAACGCAATAAAATGTAATGCAATAAGATACATAAACCAATTCCATAGATAAAATATTGGGTAGGTACGGTATGTCGCCGACAGTTTGGGGAAACTGGAAATATTTTAAAAGACTAGAATTACATTCATTTATACAGATAAATGTCTCCATTGTCACAATATATTCACAACTAACAGACCTGAGAATTTTTTAAAGAAATGAACAACTATTAATGCAATATTACCTCTGGACCAGGTGTACGAGGACATGAACTGCGCCACATATATCGAGCTGAAGAGAGCTGCGGGAGACAGAGAAAAGTGGAGAACAAGATGTAGGAATTTGCTGCAAACCATTCCGGAGAATTGAAACTAGAGAAGAAAGATTTCAGGTACCTACGAGTATATTGAACTGTATTTTATCTGCATCACATGTTTTTACGTTTTTTTCATTTCCTCAACAAAAACGAAAGGAATCTACGAGTACATTCACAGAATGCATATTGCATAATTATGTGCACTACTTTAGGGAGAACGTATGATGCATTTATGCAAGCCGCATTTTATGAACTCCGAAAGTTTTGTGAGTTTACATAATGCTGCATTGTGTTAATGTAAAGATTCCTCTCGTTTCTGTCGAGGAAAACGAACTATTAATGCATTTTAATACTTTGACGAGTAGATTTTTCCTACAATATCCATATTTTAAATTTGACCGTAGAGTAATTATTATTATAGATATATTAATTTGAACATAGTAATGTTTACGCTACATGAAACATGTAATGTGATCATTTTATTTCAGTACTACGATACTAGGTAGGTACTTGCCTTTTTATTAAATCATAAATGTCTAGGTACACATATCTATTATTTATCCACGTAGTGTAATATAATGTATACAATTGTACTATCTCTATCACGAGATGGCTATCGACGAGGGCGTTGCATATAGCTTTTTGGCAACACTTTTAAAGTTTCATAAAAATGGCAGTGTTTACTAAACTAACTAAAGCATCTGGATATATTTAAAGGTACAACTCCAAGGAGCGCCGCAGGCGAAATTTTTTTCAGAAATAGGAGAATTGATGAACTTGTCTTTCAATAGAAACGCATCTTTCTGTATTATATTTCTGACTTATAACATTGTAAACGACTAGCGAGAATTTTCCTTCAGTAAAACAGATTTCTTTTTTTTTTTTATCAAATATTGTACAGAACAGTTTCTAGATGGCGGCTCAATTCATTTGCATATTTATTTCGCGATGTAATCAGTCGGCGTTGCTAGCTAGACGGTCTTTTGGCTAGACCGGCCCATCGGACCTCTGACCCGACCGGCCCTTCGGGCATTTGTCTGAGGACAGTCCGGGCCTGCTTGTACTTGGTATTTATTGTTTCTGAGTAGCAAACTACAAATCGCAATGAACCTTAATATGTTTCCTCCTCTACAATCCACTATCTTCTATATTTCACATGGCACGTCTGATTGATGTAATGGTTTTATCAAGCAGCGTATCTTCATTCCTCACCTCACTGCAGTTTTATAGCATTAACACGAAACGTGTTAAATGTAAGATTGATACTTGATTCAGATTTTTTTTCAGAAATTTACCATTTTTATGATAGTTGATGTTCCTATTTTTTTTCATATTAAACTCTTTAATTTTCATCGTTTAATTTTTGGTTTAAGATTTATCTTTCAATTACTTTATTTTACTTTTACTTTACTCAACTTTCTATTACTATTTTAGTTTTACTTTTCTGTGCCGCTCCTTCCTTCTTTCCTTGTTCTTCTTCTTTCTTTTTCCTTCTTTTTCCTACATGATTTTTACGTACATAAATTTAATTTTAATTTAATCTATATATGAAAGATGTAAAAATACATATTTGCGCGAACAAATGTTGCCATTTCTACAGAACAGGGCAAAACCAATAGCAATAAGGTGTAATCTTCTTTGTTAGATATAATACTCACCTATGTGTCTACTGCCCCAGAACAGACTCTGGCCTAGTGGGGCAGTACAATTTCCCATGTATCTTGTTGTCTTATGTGTGATTATTTTGTACTTTTTGTGTTTAACTGTTATGAGTGTGTATTTGTATATGTATATAATATGGGAAATAAATCTTCATTCATATACTATTAAATGTATTTAAATATGACGGAAAATTGAAAATTCTCACCAACACGGTCATTTTTTATATTAGTTCATTAAGTGCGCTTTTTGACGTGAATTTTATTTTGACGCAAAATAACAAATTCAATAAAAGTCATATTGAAAAATAATGATATGCAATAAATAACATTCATCCTTCATTTCCTGAAAGTGATAAATTAATTCATGAAAAATAAATAATAATTTTGGATTGACAATACAATATTGAGCTGAATATTACGTCACCGGCACGTACGAGTATAAATAATATATTAGGTATAAAATACCAGAATAAATTATACAATATTTATTGCTTAACAGGCAATTAATCAAAGTACGCAATATTATATGAAATCGTCAATTGTTTCTATAAAATTTATTGAATGATATTATGCTTACGTTACATTAAGGGCATGGCACCAGGAATGACGTCACAGACATTTCCCACGGCATTAAGGTTCAAAATCGCGTGACAATCGCATGATAAAATGGTAAAAATAGCGTTTTTTTTCCATTTTTTGGGGTTAATTTTGCGTCTATCAAAAAACTTTTACGGTTATTCCCTAGATTTTGATGAATATTATCAGTACAAAAAAAAATTTACTCCGCGACTTTCGGGAAACGAGTTTCCGTCTTCCGGAAAAAAGATCAGAGGTGTTTTTAAATATTTTTTCTGAGAAATCTATACAAGATAAAAAAAATCTTTTACGGTTATTCCCTAGATAAAGGTTCAATGCATCTACCCTATTTTGTTCCAAGGCATATTTAGTAACGGTTGCCGAGATAGAAGGTCTCCCGTTTTTGGAAATTTTTGAAATGTCGGTATGCACACTCTTAATACGTACTCAAACAAATATCCTCCATTGTGGTGTTTTCACAAATACCTTTTAGTATTTTTTATTTATTCAACAAAAAATACACTTTACAATTTACAATTACTCCATACATAGTAAGAATATGATTAAGCAATGATCTTGTTACTCCCCCGATATGAGTAAGTTACTCGTGTTCCGAGGAGGATCTCAATAGCGACATAAAATATATAATGCAAAATACACAATTACAAATACACAATACAACAGCAGAATGATAACATACAAATATAAATATTCAAAACAACATACCTACCATAGGACTATTAAATTTCAGACTTTATTAATAAGCCACATTTGCATGGCTTTAAATCTGACTTCACATTTTTCAGCCTTAATCTCTCCACTGCCCAGTATAGGCTTCTTCCCAAAATCTCAATTTCTTTCTATCTCTTACATTTATTTGCCATCCATCTCTTGTAGTCTTTCAATACCTATTTTGATAGGAAAGCAATGGGGAACCCATAAAATTATTTCGTGACAACTCGTGATAGCCCCTAACTTCTTATGAACCTACATCAGACAAAATAAATAGTTTCTCATTACATAAATATATATATTTATTAATCATGGATAAAAACTATTTGGTATTTCTCAGCTCACTTAGTCCTCACTCAGTAATGTATCTCTCTTTTTCCTCTGAACGCCATATTTTCAATTATTACATAGCATAGACTATAGTCACCTTCTTTTACTTTTTGGTATATTATTTTATATATTTGAGTTTTTTATTTAATAGAACAACATCATTGTGTCAATTTGGGTCAATAAGTGACTGCTTCGTGTGCTCTTCAAGCATTTGTGAGAAAAGATAAAGAATTTTATAAAGATGCTGTCCGTGTTTTCATTACAAAAACGTTCAGGAGATTTGGGCTTATCAACGATGATTGCCGAGTAGATTTAAGAGTAAAATGGTCATTGTCATTACGACTGAGTCCAAGTGCGTACTTTCCAACAAGTGCGGAGAATGTAATATAAAAAAAGGTTTACTGAGGACATTGCCTCCAATTTCTTTTTAAGATACGGACGGTCTGAGTATCTATTCCCTGGAAATTACGATTCTAAAACTTTCATATAACAGCTTCAGATAGGATAAGGTTTCAGGAATGTGTCTCTTTGAAATCTTAATAATATTATCATTCGTTCTTATTTCCATACGAGGAGGATATAAACGCAATAAATACGATAATATCTGAAACTCATTCGCCAACTATTTTCATCTTAAACCCGTATTAATGTAATTTAAGCATTCCTTGAAATTGCTTTATTCTCAAGTAGAATATTTACTAGAGAGAGTGGGAATGTACACCGCCGTAATACTATTCTTGTGCTGATTTCAATACCGATTCTACCTACAATTGTGGTTGGAATATTTTCCATATACTTTCATCTCATTTTCATTCTACCGTATCCGGTCTGAGATGCATTCCTTCCGGAATACGAATTTTAAAACATCCTCAAGAACCATGTTGAATAATACAAAGTGCGCCACTTTTATTCTTGGATTCATAATAATACGAGTAATACTAGTCTTATAGAGCTTTCCAACAAGCCAATTGATTGGAATATTTATTGGACTTTCTTCTATGGAAAACAAACAAACCTTGATTTTTTCTTCACAAAACGAACATCAATAGATAACAATGTTATCAGATACTTTTTTTTATTGACATGGAAAAGTTCCACGAGTAGCGAAGCCTTAAGGGTTCCCTCTATTCCTATTACGAACCTCATATTGTAGCTAAGTGATTTATATGCCTTCTTACGAATTAGAATGAGTGTGCTGATAACTCTTGATGTATTGTAGATTTATATCCTAAAGCTTCGCATTTTTTTATGGACCTGGGTTTGTCGAAATAAACCCAAATACACCTTTGTACACTTCACACTCAGCATGGAATGCTTGTGTCGTGAAGTGGGGTAGGTCGGCATCGGGGATCGAATTTTAATATATCAATCCATATACTTTTTTTAAAATAGGACAGCTGCAGGACACTGAGCAACTCCTGGCATGCCCAATGGCTCCTAAGCGGTGCACGTGGGAGAGCTTTGAGGATCGCTCCCCCTTGGACGATGACGCGAGAGAGGTTGTGACTTTCTGGGAGCGGAGGGGAATCTGATGAATGCTGACCGACACGATAAGAAGAAGAAGAAAATATAAAAAGTTAAGGTTTCAAGCCCAGAAATCTGCTATAGAACAATAAATTCGAATCTTCCTAAATTACTATTGTTGATGCTTTGTATACTACTCAAATACAAAAACTTCGTTACATTTTAAAACTTAAATTAAATATTGTATGAGGTTATCAATAGCAGGAATTCAAGGTACATACTTCAAAGATGTTTCATCCTCATATGAGTTTCATTTTATTACTATTCGTCAACTGACAATATAGCGAATTTGTAAACCTAAATAACTCTGAATTTCTGAATAATTTTACGCTCGTTTGAAATTTTCTGCATAGCTGCAATACCAATTAAAATAACATCCATACAATACTAGAGTCTGCTACAATATTCGAAATGTTGAGTGCACGTACGAAAAAATGTTCGTATACCTCTAGTAAATATTCGAGTTATAATAATTGTCGTGCAGTTATTTTTCGCCTTTCAACACAACGCTATTATCATCAACAAAAAAGATACAAAGAATTTATTCCACTGCTAAAGTTCATAATATAATAGATATAGCGCTAACAAGGCATTCTGTTAAGGGCATGGCACCAGGAATGACGTCACAGACATTTCCCACGGCATTAAGGTTCAAAATCGCGTGACAATCGCACGATAAAATGGTAAAAATAGCGTTTTTTTTCAATTTTTTGGGGTTAATTTTGCGTCTATCAAAAAACTTTTACGGTTATTCCCTAGATTTTGATGCATATTATCAGTACAAAAAAAAATTTTTACTCCGCGACTTTCGGGAAACAAGTTTCCGTCTTTCGGAAAAAAGTACAGAGGTGTTTTACACATTTTTTTTGAGAAAGCTATACAATATATAAAAAATCTTTTACGGTTATTCTCTAGATAAAGGTTCAATGCATCTACCCTATTTTGTTCCAAAGCATATTTAGTAACGGTTGTCGTGACAGAAGGTCTCCCGTTTTTAGAAATTTTTGAAATGTCGGTATGCATACTCTTAAACTACAAATCTACTACTGCCGCGGGTTATTTTGATACGTATCTACTGCAAAGCGACTACGTGGCTACGTTACAAGAGTATAGTTTACACATCATAAACAATCTGCATATAGAATATATTTTAATATAGACATAAATGCAAACGAATGTGTCATATTGGGTTAATTATTCAGGAGTCTCGTACATTTTGAAGTACATATTACTCACGCTATTATTAGATGCTTCTGGAGGGACCGTGTCGACCGAATGGATAACACCAGACTTGCAATGGTAGTCAAAACGGAAAACCCCATTGGAAGAAGATTACCCGGAAGGCCACCCAAGAGATGGAAAGACGGCTGGACCTCCTCATCCCACGACAGCCCGCCGTCACAAACGGGTCACCCGAACTAATACAAGAGGAAGAAGAAGTATTACTCAAAATTTCTCGTATATGTATATAGTTAGTACAAATATATTCTTTTTTTAGGAATGAATGTTCAAGTTGACTAGATAGATACCAAATTGTATTACACTTTTTGTTACATATACTTACATTTTATTTAGGTACAGACCTATAATATACTACTATATTTATCTTATTATCGATTAGTATGTATTTATGTCTGTATGTATGTATTTGCTTTATTATTATTTATATTATATAAGTTATCTTTTTCTTATCTCGGGTTGACTGTAAGATATTGCGTTAACAATAAGTCCGCCTTTTGGCACACAAGATTGTCTTATTTTTTTTTGTAATCATTGTAATCATTTTGGTCAATAAAGATTTATTTATTTTTTATTTTATTTATTTATATTAAAAAAATATATGAAGAGGATCAGGTATCTGAATCTCCTGTTCTCACGGTTCACCCGAAGCCGATCATATTTTTTTTTCTGCACCTTTTTTGCACAACCAATTACACATAATTAAAAATAATATCACAACACAAATGCGAAAGGTACATTCATAATTAGGTTAATAATATTTACCTTATTTCAGAGTAATTTAATAATATTTTAATAATTATGTGAATTTGATTCTCCGTTTTCCGATGCATAAATTATTTTTTTAATTATATTATTGTGGATAATAAATTGATTTATGGATGAAAAAAATATGTATCTTTCACCTACAGAATGATTGCAAGCAGGCACCCTTACCAAGCTGGGATTAAAAAAAATCACGACCGAAAGCCCATGTGAAAAACCGTATTAATTAATCTGATAATACTTCCGGTTCTCCGAACCAACGGAAATAGGCGTATCCGGAGTCAAGTTTGGATTTTGAAATGGCAAGGGGAATTATATTGCGACCATTGGAGAGAAGTCTTTTAATATGAAACATCTTTTGAGGCATTTTTGGAGAACTCTTCCCATAAAATACAAATTAGACGTCATGAAACAATATTTTTATGGTGCATTTTTAAAGTCTACGAAAAAGGATAATCCTTTTTATATTACTTCTGAATTTGTGCCCGGTGGCTAGCGTCAACTTCTTATTCATCCACTATTACTTAAATACATTCTGTTTTCTCGTGACAAAGGATACTTAGTACATACGCAACCATACTGAAATATTGATGTGATACAGAAAAATCCTCTTAAAATCACTCTGTATTAGATATAGGTGTATTTATATGAGAATGATAATATTCATAATATACCTAGCGTGTTACCATAATCCATGTTTCATATTTTAATTTTAGATTATCATATTTCATTCTATTAATATTTAATTGATATTTATAATTATTTAAATTGCAATTTAATTTACATAATTTGAAAATATTATAATATGCTCGAAACTTTAATTAACTATATTACCACCTCGCTCGGGGGGTATTCTAAGCCCCAGACCAGAACACATCATGTGATTGTTGGGCAGATTGGAATGAAATATATTCTACTTTATTTTTAAAATAGTTTCGAAGTATTGGTTTGTCCAAATGCAGGACAACAACGGACCACCTCGATTACATATAGGTACGTATTATTTTATCTGAAAGGTATAGTAGTCGCGCGTGTTTAAGATCCTTTTTTGTAGTGTTCGTGAAAGGACTGCTATACCTGCCTTGAATGGTGAACGCATCTACTCGTATTTGTGCATTCTTGTTCATTGTGCGCTCACTAAAACTACTATAACTGCGTGTACGGACTTGCGTGTAGGTACGCTGTCCCACACTACAAAAAGGCTCTTAATCTCCCGCCACTAGTATTACTCTATGGGAACCTTGTTCTTTGGATTCTTCGCGTAAACTGTAATTAATTACTAATTCAGTTTGATTATATGCCCAGCAATAATAACCCCAGCCCCTATTGGGCAAAAATATAAAAATAAAATAATATATTAAACAATTGAAATGTTATGTAGCTGTCAACTTTGCTTTAATCATAATAATGCAATTTCGTAAATTTGTCTCTCGTATAAAAATAATCTGATGCAAAGTGAATGGAGGATTTTGATGTTGTTCATATAACATCACAGCGTGCGATAAGTGAAATGTCTGATATTCACTCAGCAGAGGGTCCGTGGCTCCCTGCATAACAATCCCAACAAAAATCATCGTCATTATACGAAGGTACATGGTAATAAAACCAAAATACCCACAATGGAAATGTCCAAAAATAAAATAATCTCTTCTACCTTTTTACATAGCACTTTTTCCAGTAGATTTTGTGAAAAATAGAGTCATACGAATATAATTTTTAGTAGATAAACTCGTACTTTTTTTTACCATTCTCACTGACTTTGACATCTGCGTGTCCTGTGTTTATTCCCGTCCTATTCTTTTGCCTTTTTTATGCGTTTGCATCCACTCGAATTTTCAGTTATTTATTATGTAAAAATATTCCATTTGTAAGGGAGAGTCAGCTTTAAAACATGCAACATCACCAACGATAGAAATTTTTGAAAGTCAGTTTTCTCTCCCGTCACTGTTCGAAATCAACCATTCTTCTTTTTAATTTATCTATCATCCAACTCCACTGTAACAATCAAACTTGTGTATTTTTTTTAAAGGATCTGGGTTTGCATAGACAAGCTTAAATACTTTCCTGCTCACTTTGCACTAGGTTGGAAGTCTGTATCGATGTATAATTTAACGATGATATCACAATAACGATGATAAAGTGGAGGCCCTGGGAGAACAAAAGAGGCGTAGGAAGACCTCAGGAAAGGTGGATAGATGACATTGTCCAGCTTACGGGTCGTGGATGGCAGCAGATAGCCCAAGATAGAAGATAGTGGAAGAGTTTAGAAGAGGCCTTTGTCCAGCAGTGGAACGCAAGTGGCTAGCAGAGAGAGATTACGTACAGTACAAATATAAAGTATTTGGTTTTACTATTTAACCCTATAGCGGTCGAGTAGGCCATGATGTGCATCAAGTACCGTTCCTTAAAACTTTCTACACATTGAACGCGATGGCAAAGGCATGAAAAACCTTAACTTTTCAGTATTATTTTTTTATATTAATTCGAATACATATACAATTAGAAAAATAAAACATTTTGTTTCATCAGGAACACAAGCATTTATTCTCTTTCTTTTCACAACTCTATCGTAATATTTCCCCTGTTATGAACACACACGAGAGCTGTTGCCTGGAGGTGATAACTTACAAACACCAGCAACTTCAGGAAATTCTCCCCATTTTCCATAAAAAGTTTGAATAAGCTGTACCAGCTATAGAATATTATTATCCCTTTTTATGTGTAGGTAAATAAACACATCATACCCACAATATGCACCACCTACGTACACCCTTATAATACTATTGTTCGTAAAAAAAATGCCCGGGGATACAAACGTGTACATAATAAATATACTCGTACACCCAAATTTATAATTGTTGGTACCTACTTCATTTTCTCACTCGCTTTTAAAAAAATCCGCTCAAATTCCGCACCCGATCCAATATCATATTTTATTACGGAGAACGAATACTTTATTTATTAACATTTTAAATAAACAACACACATCTTTATATAGCAACTAATAGATGCCAAAGCGTTTATTCACAAGGGCGAGTTTTGTAGTTTCTCTCGTTCAACACGCATCCATCCTAGAAAATCTGATCAACATGCGCATTTCAATTGACTCTTGGACGACTACTACTATATATCACACACTTTCTTTCAGAGCTAAATATTTTTTTTACCATTCTATTCCCATCAGGCACTCTCTAGATGTCCAAAACCTCTCAACAACTTTTGTCCTAGTGACAAAACTAATCAACCATTCAGTACGTCCACTTATCTGTATAATTATTACTGCATTTCTGATCTCTTGTTACATTCTTCTTCTTCTTCCGGTGTCGTGTTAGGTACCCCCAATGTTGACTATCACTCGAGTGAAAGTGCTCCTGTCCTGGGCAGCTCGAAATAGCTAAATTCTTCTAAGCTATTCTTCTAAATGACCTTATTTACACCTCGTTTATTCCACTCTCGTCTTTTTTAACCTCTTAATGTAGGTATATTTGTATCCGAAATTCCTGCTTTCGGAAATACTGATATTCGGATGTAAACATCCGCATCTTTTTCCGTAAAGATCACCTTCGTTGTAACCCCTATTTGTATTAGGTACAAAATGTTATGAACCCGTACTGCATTGAAAAGTACCCCAGTACATTTCACCCCATATAATCTCTTTCAAAATCTTATTATACAACAATACATACATACTTGTATAACACAATCAATTTTCAAATTTTCATAACACATGTAGTATACATGTACAAGGTACAGAATCCTTTCCTTCTGTAACAATTGTAAAATTTATATTTGGGATATTATTTGAGTAATTTCTGGGAAGGGAAATTCTAGTAGGTAGTTGAAAATTATTTAGTTCTGTTTAAACTTTTCCTTAAACTCCTCGAGAGAATTATTACGCGACTATTTTTTATATCTCTCGAATAACGATATATAAATACTTAGTACCTTTTTACTATACTATACTATTTTATTCACGATAAAGCAATGTTTATTAATACTATATAGGACCAGGAGAACCCGAATCCGACCTTGGTTGTAAAATTTATATATATAAGCCATATATATGTCCCTTTTTTGTGCGCACGTTTGCGGCCAAACTATGCGTCACAGAAACGTGAAACTTGGGTGGTAGATTTTTGGTACGTGGTAGATGAACTGATAGGAGATTGGGTGAAATCCATTAAGAGGAAGGTTCACTTTTTAAGGCTTCAAATTCAAAAACAATCATTCTGAGGGGATCCAATGATTTTGAGGGTCTGTGTCTGGTATCGTATGAAAGGGCATTAAATAAGGAATACAGATCAAAAGTCAGATTTTTTCTAGCTCAATTCCTCGGACTACACTGATCGATCGAAAGATCTAGTAAGTAGTTACCGCATAGGTACTAGCGTGTTTGTTGTCTTAGTGCTTCACGATACGAGAAGAACTCACATCTTTTTTTCAAATTTCTAGTGCTTAGGTACCGGTACCAATCCATATAATGTGTGGAATGAAAATAATTTGATTATTGGATTAGGTACTTCCTTTGATTATTGAAGTACTTAATCAAATATTTTTTCGTCATACGGTACTTCGATAATCAAAGAATAAACTACATCCATACTACTTCATCACTTCGCTGGTTTATTTGCCGATAATATTGTGATTGTTTTTATTGTACAGATGTACTCTTAAAATTAATAAAATTAATAAATCACTTGAAATCTACCTATGCCTGTGGCGTGCCAAAGGAATTTTTTTTTTTAATTATAATTATAAAATAAAGCATATATGTACCTATTTAATTATTTCATATTAAGATTCAATTATATTTTACTTTTAGTTTAGCCAATTCACTTGAAACTGAAACAGGTGAACACTTAATAAAAGTATGTACAAAACATTCTCCTAGCATTTAAATTAGTATAAATTTCAATATTAGTTGAATTTTATTTTGCGAAGCTCTGCACACATAATTAACTTTGGTCTGGAAACATCACAATTAATCAAAAAAAAATTACTTGCATTTAACAGTAAGTATAGTAGATATTCTAGTTTACAAATTTTATCGCAATTAATACTCAAGTAGGTACATTGAATTCATATGAAGTTTAATGTACAGTAACTTATACATACAACTTTCACGGCCTTCTAGTAATATCATTTCACATACTACTTACTAGACTTCTAGCCTATCTTTTAAACATATGTACGCGAGCTCTTTCAAATATTACCAAAAACGTAGGTACCTACTGATAACTTTTCTTGAAACAGGAATGGATCTAGAGTTACTTTATTAGTTAGAACTTACAGCAATTGTAAACATTATCGTAAAAGAAAACATTGTCTAGAACTTTTTGAATTTATGTTCCTCTGCTCTAGAAAAAACAAAGTGTTTTGAATATAATAATGTACCAGCAAAACATTAGGTAAGTAGGTATAAAATAAAGCTGTTATATGGCTGGCCACAAACGTCCCGAAGTTCAGTTCCGGAATCGACCGTTTTGCAAAAAGGTTCCGACCAAAACCTCTTTCTGAATTTAAAATCGGGGTGACGCTGAATTCAGAGAGAGGTTTTGATCGGAACTTTTTTGCAAAACGGTCGATTCCGGAACTGAACTTCGGGACGTGTGTGGCCAGCCTATAAGTTTTGTTACTTTCACATCCTTTGTTAATATGGTGTGGCAAAATAGTACTGTAAATCTTCCCAAAAATGTGTAGGTATCAATCCTTTAATATTTTAATTTACTTATTTTCCTGCAAATTTATATATTCTGTCACGCAACGCAGACCATCAGCATCATGCCACACTTTCCTCAGGTTCCATCCGTCCACGACTCTGTATTTTACTGATTAAAAAAATTGATTTCTACTTCTAGGTACTTCACGAATATTTTCATGATTAATGCTTGCGGTTTGTTGGTTTATGTCTCTTATTGTTTTTTACTGCTAACCAACACACGAAATCTCCTCACTTTGGGGAGTAGTTCGGAGGTTCTATATTGAACCATATCGTCGGCGTCGGCTTAAAGTATAAACCTGTTATTTGAACCTACTTTTTTACCGGAATGAATTTTACATTGGGCAGTAAAAACAATTTTTTTTAAATAAAAAGAAATTTAAATGAAGAAATGAAGACTCCGCGACTCTATTGTCTACATTTCGTCATTTTAATTTTTTAAATTACACATAATTTAATTTTTTGGCAGTGTTTTTATTGCTCACTGTAAAATTCATTTTGCTGCAGATGGCAGGTTTACACTCGCCGACGATTTGTATGTTGATGTAAATGTACGTATACTCATGTGTACTGGTGATATCATCTTATAAACAATTTTAAATTTGAATTTAATTGCGGATTTTTTTTAATACTACTTGTTTGATACATCTGTCAAAAGCAGACTAAGTAATTATATAGTAATCAAAAATAATTATTGACCCAATTTTATTCAAAGCTTTTAAAGCTGTATTTCTATTATATTCATAAATATTCAATGTTTGCACATACAAAAAGTGATTCCTAATAAATTAATTAACTAGTTAATTATTTACCTCTCTTAAAATTACACAAACTTTTCCAATAAATTGCGTGTAACTTTTCCTTTAGAAAATTCAAACACTACAAATAAAGTTCTTTTACATTCAATAGAAGTAGTGAATTTCCTATACTGTAAGAATATTTTGATTTCGTTAGATCTTCCTATTCGTTGTTAAGGGCATGGCACCAGGAATGACGTCACAGTCTTTTCCCACGGCATTAAGGTTCAAAATTGCGTGACAATCGCATGATAAAATGGTAAAAATAGCGTTTTTTTTCATTTTTTTGGGTTAATTTTGCGTCTATCAAAAACCTTTTACGGTTATTCCCTAGATTTTAATGCATATTATCAGTACAAGAAAAAAAATTTACTCCGCTACTTTCGGGAAACGAGTTTCCGTCTTTCGGAAAAAAGGTCAAAGGTGTTTTTAAAAAAATGTTTTGTAAAATCTATACAAGATATAAAAAATCTTTTACGGCTATTCCCTAGATAAAGGTTCAATGGATCTACCCTATTTTGTTCCAAAGCATATTTGGTAACGGTTGTCGAGATAGAAGGTCTCCCGTTTTAAGAAATTTTTGAAATGTCGGTATGCACACTCTTAATAATTAATTACAAATCCTCGAAGTTTCCTCTTCAATTAAGTAGGTAGGTATTTCATAAATAACTAATTACTTCAATTTATTTACATCGTGAGTTATTTAGCTCTATACTGTTCTATTCATTCTATATCATCAGGACCCTTCACATATTCTTCTTTTGTATGCGAATAAAACCACTGTACAAATGATCTGGGAGTCAGTAGAGCTCCGCTTGAATATTTCTCAGATATTCAATTGCCCTTGGCGTCACCTCTTGGATTTCCCAAATATCCCCCTAGAACTTCTTGATGTGACCATGCCGCACAATGTCATAGACCGTTACAACCTGCCCGCACTCGCATTGGGGATTTTCCTTCTTTTTCCATTTATGGAGGTGGTGCCCACATCCCGTGGCCAGTTCGTATCCTAATTAGGGATGCCCTTCCAAAAAAAACACAGCACCAAATTTCCGTATCCTTACAGAAACTTCTTGCTCTCGTCACATTCGTGAAATCACGCTCCGCGATTTCAATACTCAAAACCGACGTGGTCGAAATGGTCGAGCCTCGTATTTCTTGGACAGCCGCGTTACTTTACACATCTTCATGGAAAAATCAGATGTCTATAATAGGTATTACCAAAAATTTTGCACAAGTATATTTGAATACGAAAGTTCTATGAATAGTATCAATATTTACACATTTTATTTTCTGGAGCTAGAGTATAAATCGGCGCTTTCATTTAACTAGATTATGGAGTTTAAAAGCTATGAATAAATAAAGCAGAATATTATGAGCTATATATTTATTTTTACAATGAAAAAAAGTACACCAAAATAATATACTTAGTATGTTCTGTTAAAACGAACTATTTTACTATAAATCGTTCAATAAATTAACATTAAAATTAATTTTATTTTCGTTTAAACAATAAGTAAAATAATTTAATAAGGGAATTATTTATAGTGTTGTGATATTATTTCTCGAGAAAGTAAATTCAATGAGTTATGTAATATTTTACTTATATTTTCTATGTAAATTTTTAGCAAAAGCATATTGTTGTTTTTGTTGGAAGCTCATTAAGCATTATTATAATTTGCATTTTGAATTAATATAAGTAAATTCTTTATCTCAATTTGTTTATGAATAAAGAAAAATTATAAAAACCATTTATATTCTTTCATTCACAATGTTTTCTTATCTAACTATAAATTTTCTTTCTCGATTTTATGATTTCTGACGTGAACCTTTCGAATTACTTGCACTGGATGCGTTACTTAAATTTAATATTAAGTTCATGTTATTCACCTCTCCTATATGTCTCACTTCGAATCTCTTTGGATTCTTCGTCAATCAGGCACAGGTTTTGTGATCAGGGAAACTTTAATTCAATAACAAAACATTTTCTTTCTTCAGCACAAATATTGTGATTTTAATGAATAGGTGTGGAGAGAAATTGATGACGTTACAAATTGTTGAATAAATTGGGAAACGTAAGCAAACCGTTGATAATAAAGATGTTATACAGCATATGCTGTACAGTAAAAAAAATTAGCAGGTAAAATTTTATACAACATTTGTTCGTATTCCATTGTTTCGTTAATCCCAAATTCGAGTCATTGTTTTTATTGAAAGCTGGATTCCTGAATTGTTTTGTCCGGTAAATAAAACTAGTCACAGTATAATCTATTTCATTCTCTTGAACTAATGAATTGCTCTTTTGTTGTTAAAGAGTGACTCCAAATCTACAAATTAGTCTCGGACTCAATAGCTCTACTAACGATTCGGTCATTATTTAACTTTAGTGCACTTTGCATTCAAGTTAATGGTGAACATTGAAACACACTAAATTCAACATCCGTATTAAAAGCAATTGCAATAAACTTACATATTCTGTTTAATTTATATAAGCTTTGAGATACATAGAAAAAAAAGACATGATTATTTGTAAGCACTTTTTTTCAGGATTTTAGTAATGCATGTTTTCGACGCCTCCTTTTTCCAGTAATTGTTAACTAACTGCCTCAGGCACTTCCCTAACTTTTCCTGTTATTTTATGTCAAAATCAAAGCTTCTGTGAAATGGGTTTTTCCAAAAAGTTCATACATTTTTTCGGGATGTTTTTAAACAGTAAAATGTATTACATTTCCAACTTAATCGTTACTTAATGAAAACTGTAATAAGTACAACAAAATACGCTGAAAAGATCGCTGTAGCTGAAACAGATATTAAAATATATTTTTTAAAACCATCTTGTAGGAAACTATCTACTTTTGCTGTTCGCTCTAGGTGAATAATTTGATTGTTTTTTAGGATAATAAACATTTTAATAAGTAATGATCTCTAGGTCCACTTTATCGTTATATAGTAATCTCTATCAGCTAACGCAAGTTTATGTTTTTAAGAGTGGCGACACCGAACGTCCATCTGATTATACATAAAAGCGTTAGTTCGTCTCTTTCACAAAACTGTGGTTAAATTGTTTTTGCTGTGTTTATGTGTGTTGTGTTTATTTGGATGGAGTGGAAAAATACACGTAATAACAATAATTGGAAAACCACAATCCTGTAACCAAACATAATGCATCGAGTCCACATGTATGTAATTTGCAGTAAATGGTCCGTCGCCTTTAGTCCACATCTGCACTAATACTGCAATAATATTTTGAACACACATGCACAACTCGTATGAGACGAGAATTTGTATACTAGCAAAATAGTACAAACACTGGAGGAATTCAACATAATAAAATAAGAGGCGTCAGAACTTTATACATTCGAGTACCACTTTCAAAAAAGCAGATAACTACAATGATTAGAGAGACAGTCTTTCCTAAAAATCATTAAAACAATCTATTGTTGAGGAAGCATAAGACATACATTGTTCAAAAAAGACTAAAACCCACAGAAGTTTTATCATCATTGGAAGAAAGTTTTTCTGATTATTTCGTTCATGTTTTTTTTTTCTATTTATTTTATTCATGTATTGTATGGTCAAAAGAAGTATATCACATCCCTCAAAGGAGAAAGTTTGAAGGTTGGGCACTGGGCAATGATAAGTTTTTTCTATTAATGAATATATTGATTACTCATGGAGGTTTGGTTGTCAAATTTTCAGATCTCTGAAATCTGATGTGATGTTTTGAATTTATTGCTGTGTTAGTATATTTATTTTATCAACTAGTATCACTCGGTACACAAGCTAGTGTAACATATTATTATACTCAAAGTCACTACTGCATGAAAAGAGGGAATTCCACTTTGGCTTAATATTCATCCGCTTTTATAGAGGTAAATCGAAAACTGAAATGCACATCAATGTTTGTAAAATAACAACATTCAAAATTGCATACACGTCGTATCTCTTTGATATTGCACACACGGAACGTTTTAGATACAACATGAAAATTATAAAATTCAAAATATTATTAGTATAATGTCACATGAAATCTGAATTAAAGCGCTGAATAAATTGCAATGATTTTGTAATAAATTTCGACTTTTGAACGAATTTGTTCAGTTATTTTTAACAGCAGTTAGTTTGTGCACTTATATGGTGCCGATATTCACTTATGTAAGCGATGCATGGATTTTACTGGAATAGGATACTGAAGCAGGATAATTTTTATAAAATTTAATACACTTCAAATCATAGTCGTTTTTTAGTAAACTAAACTGTAGAAATGAGTTGTAGAAAAGACATTGGGGAGAAAGTGTAGAAAATTTTGTGTGCCCGAATAGGAATGGTAAATAGGGAAAAAATATAAAAAGAACACTATGCAATCAGACAGAAATACTGCTTATTTAGTTGTAAGGAAACTCAATTGTTCATTATTAGTCTCAACTATAAAGACGAAGGCTTAAAATGTGCTGGAAACGAAAAAACCTACGAGTATAAAGAGATAGGACTATTTGCATTCTGTTCTCTCTCTAAAGAGAAGAGAATTTTCACCTTTAAACAAATTATGGTTTCATTTGGTATAAAGACCATAATAAATATCACCGGAACATAATCCATTCGTAAATTTCTGGTACATTTTACATTAAAAGAGTAGGCATCATAGTTAATCACCCGAAATGCTGAAATGTTTGCATGAAAATTATACAATACCTCGTACATTATCCCGCAATAAATCTTTGAAATTTTGTATAATTTGATGAATAAACTTTGTTCACATCATAATATTAATATTCCGATAGGTAATAATTTAATACATACGCCAAATTGAAAATCCTCGACGTAAATGGTTTAACCTGAATAAACGCAATATGGGAAAAGTTGGTATTAATGGAGTTTCAGATGTATGGTATTAGCTTCTATCACCTTCGTGTTTATCATAAAGGATAGTAGTAAAGCTACAAGCTGAACGAGTAGTGAAATAAGTAGTTTGTGTATAAAAACAGACTATCTTATATTTTTATCTCAACTAAGATTTGCGTTAAAAACAGTGCCTGTCAATGGGAAAATGTGGTTTTAATAGTCATTAATATCAAGAACTCTTCTTGCTGATTATATGTCAATATTTACTATACTGTGTACATTGACGTATGAATTATATACGTTATGTATATGTTGAGATGAATAAATAAATAAAATATAAGCGAGTTAATTTTGTGCTACTTTTACACCTCTTAGCGGATCCTTTAATAAGTGAGTTGCTGAGCCTTTTGTAATATTGAGTCATTACATTAGTGATTGGGAGATGGACATTAAAATTTAATATACCATATATATTTAGAATGCATTTCAAGTCATATTTTATGTAATATTTTTTCATACAAATAAATATTACGTGGGTATATCTTCTCATTTTGATGAGCCCAGATTGACTTACATGCAAAACATTAGAGTCAATAAGAACAAACTTTCATTAGTTTTCAAAGTAATATTCAACTGAGAATTTGTACTTAAATTGTATCAAATAATAATCATAACTTCTCTTCAACTCGAGAGTAACTGTGTATCTCAATAGCTATAATACAAAAATAACATCACAGTTATAATATGGAAATTATTTTCAAGATAAGAAATACATTATGTAGGAAACTGAAGGAACATTATTATTTTGATATCAAAATCTGATGTCAAATTTGTATCTATTTTGTATTAGGAAATAGTATCTTCTCCTGAATATATTATGATTTGCTTACTACAATACAAATTTACAATATAACGGTTCACTATAAATCTCTGACGTTACAAGTCGCTAAAGTTCAGTCATGTAGAATATTCCTTTTCCTTTGTATATGAAGATTGAAGACCCTTGAATGTCCTGCATTTTATTTCGTTGTTCCTGTATTTATACCTATACTATCTATGTTTGTTTTGTAGTATTTCAGTAAAGAATTTTTGGTGATATTACACAGTATTCCACTCTTTGTTCTAATTTATTTTACTGTCAAAGGATAATAAAAATTTCAAGGTGCTGTGGTAAATTGGGATGTTATTAAAATTTGAATCGGAAATTACAGAGATGAAAAACGGGACGTGGGAAACTAGGACACTACAGCTGAAGTAGAATAAAAGTGGGTTAAAAGTACGTCATATTTTAGTTAGTACCTACACTACCTGTGCACTTTTTAACAGAATCGATCCTAAAATCAATGCAAATTAATGGGTTTACAAAGTACCTACCTATTTAGACACACAAGAGGCTTCATTACCTATTGGGAATTTATTTATTCATCCTATTTCTATGCTTTCTCTTGAACCAATCCACACTTATGAACGATGGCAATCCGCTTGAACGCCTGCAAGGCCATTTTTCTTGTTCTATAATTGCCTACTCCTGTTTTTTCTCTTTAATCAAGTCACTTAGTTTTGGTGCTCTACTAAAATTTCTAGTAGATCAAATTTGATTTCACCGCGCTTCGTCACAACTGCACGGATTTCTATGGAATATTTTCCAGGGACATAGTGTGATATTAGAAGTACCTAGTTGTTACAGTCAAACCTCTTATCGCTGCAAGGTGATATATTATTCGCCCTGTTCTAGTAGGTCTTCCCATCCATGCGATATCTCTCACAAATCATACTCGTATATTATTTATGTCCCACTGAAGATGCATTACCCACCTCTCTACCACCTGAGCTTCTTGAGGTTTTCTAGGAAACACTTCGACATATCATCCCGTATTGTTTGTCTCATTGTTTATCTTGAATTCTGACCTTACAACAAAAGTAAGAAGATACGAATATTGGTGGAACATGTTTGAACTACGACTACTAGCAATCCTTGGTTAACTACTTTATTCTTCTTCAACATTCAATATGAGGTGTTTTGTTTATAAAGTCAGATCTTCCGGGGCAAATATGTTTATTCGAGTTAATAAAGTTTCTCATTAAGATTAGGTAAACCTATGTACGTACATTGATTAGGTATTAGCTACGAAAAAAGCATCGCTTACGCAATATATCTTACAAACTACAAATACTGATTAAGCCTCTGATGTTCCAACAACGTAACATTGGTGGATAACCAGGATGCCGGTGGGTATACATTCTAATTACAAACCCAAAAAAAAGCCCGTCTCCTCCCTAATCCGCGAGATATGGGGCATGTTTTAGAAAATTTCAAATGATACCCGGCCAAAACGAGCACGTTTTTCATCCTATAAAGAATTTGATACCCGAAAAGACCCTCTTTTTTTGTATGTACTTACGTTTTACAAAACTTGTAAAGGAAGTGAAAAATAATTAATTATATTACAACGATACGTTATAAATAATCGTAAATGTAGTTTGTGCAGGTGAATCTGAAGTAAAGAGAAAATCACTGAAAGCTTTCAATGATTCTACTCGTATTCAGTCGATGTTTCTCTATAATAAAACAATATAGTAGGATACAGTAATAATACCAACATAGTCAGTGAAAGCCTTTTACTGTTGTCCGCAATACGAATTACATGAATGAACATGTTATTTAAACAGTAAAACTCTTCGCGGTTCCGTGACATGGTTTTCAAATCAACCCCGAATGATATTATTATCGTGGTAAATCGGTGTTCAGCTCGGGCGAAAAATAACATTTCTCATGCCAATAGACAAATTGTTTTCCATGGGGTTATGTACAGAGACTAAAGACGGATAAGAGAGCAAGCGATAGGTTCGAGAAAATGAAAACTGGGAAATAAAAAATAGAAAGAGAAAACCCGAGACGAAATCACGCTGACAAATCTATTTGTTCGTCTTGGAAATACGCAGGTCGGGTAGAATGAAAAAAAAAACACATTCAATTTATTGCTACTCGATATCGTAACGTGTGAAACTAGACCTTTTCAAATTACATAAAAAAATAAAAGTTATATTTTTTCTCTTTGAAAATAACTTCTACCGAAAACCTAATTTCACTTAAGTCGTCTTTATCTCCAAAAACAATTCTGTTTATTATATGGCATTTGAATTTATCCCCATCGCATTATAGGCTTTATTTATTTTTCAATCGGAATACTGCAAAAAATATCTTGGAGTAACTTCTCAGCATTAATGATATTTACGTTTATTTTTTCACCACAGAACTGTAGAAGTCAAAATACACTTTTTTGGAGTAAAAACAACTTTGTTCATGTGTTCTTCACATCTCCTTCTAGATTCTTTAGAATTTTGATAATCCTTTAAACAATTACGGGAAAGTACTAAAATATATTTCAAATCATGATCGCCAAATGAGTTCTTGTTACAAAAATGATCATAACAGAAAGGGAAGGAATATGTTCTTTTCCTTAGTTTATCTAAGCTGAGTTTCTGAAGTACTCGTAAATTAAAATTAACAGTGTGTGTATCTAATCGCAATGTCAAGTTCTTTGGAATTTATATTTCGAAGAAGCAATGAGAAGAGACTGGGAAAATCGGTGAAATGTGGAGTTATGTTGTGATGTTTTCATACTTTGTGGCATTAAAGTGGTCAAATTTGCATTTGCTTTTAATACAAGAATTTAAAAAAAATTGTTATTGAACAATATTTTATGCAAAGATCCCTAAAACGATAAAATACGTACCTAAAACAAAAGTAGGTATTTGAGAAAAACAAAAAACGCCTGTGTGCCAGATTTTTTCAGTGTGGTTCTTCATACTTTCAAAACCACACTGCTTTTTATTATGTTTCAATTACGATAATTTTCATTTTCTAAGATAAAGGTCGAAATTCGCGTTATTTCTATAAAATAATGCTAAAATTCGCGTTATGCGTGCAAAAAACACGATATTCGCGTAAGAAGCACAAAATTCGCGAATAAATTCGTTTTATCGCGTAATTTTCCAGTCTCTAGCAATGAGTGATGTTACCTACAGCTTTATTTTTTATTTCACTAAGAGATATTGCTCTGTTTATCATTCAGAATAAAGTACTGACTATCATGAATGAATACAATTGTATTTTTGTAAGCTTTTCATATTTTCGCTTCTATCCATTTCCACAGACATGTAAACCTACAGTACCTTACATTATTCAAAGCAGCTTCTAAAAGGTACGTACCTATTCTGGACATGTTTTCGGGCCTGTAAAAAGAAATATACCATTGAAATCACGAGGATACCTATATTTCAAAATAAGAAAAAAAGAAGAATAAAAGTTTCCTACCTGGTGAACAATATCTCAAACGATCCTTTCATACCTTTATAAAAGGCTTTTCAAACTATACAATGTGAAGCAATAAAATCGTAGAGAGATAGTAGTATCCATACCAGGTTTACTATACACCTTTTACTAATACAAAAAATAGTATAAAATATATGCAAATAGCTTAATCTTTGATCACCCACCTGAGAACAGACCTTCGATTTTTTTATTGAAAATACCAATCAAGATTTCCCTTTTATTGGATGTTTTCTAATGATATTTTTTATATGTGAATAAAACTTTATTCAGTAGTTGAAGATACGAGTATGTACAGCAGACAGGTGATGGAAATTTTCACAAAGATTTAGATATGCTTTGTTGGTTTGCATAATATGTAAGTTCATCATTATGTCAACCCCCCTGCGTCCATTGTCGAACATAGGCCTCCACCATCGATCTCCATAGCTCCCTATCCTGGGCAGACCGCATCCAACCGCCTCCCGCAACTCGCCTTACATCGTCTGACCATCGTGCTTGAGGCCTACCAACACTTCTTCTGCCTGTTCTAGGTCGCCACTCCAGGACTTTCTTTGTCCACCTAGAGTCTGTGGTTCTGACCACATGACCAGCCCAACTCCATTTCTGACTGGAAACTCTGTAAATATGTAAGTTGCGGAAGGACAATGTTGTGTGTATTCATACGTACACAACATTCACTAGTTACTTTATTATTAGTATATAATGACTTAGTGGTAAAATGAAAAGTGCGTGTATGTAAAAATGTAAGGAATTCGTCGAATTTGTTATTAGTCGTCGAATTGATTGTTAGTCGAATTTACTGGATACCCTTATAAATTAGGATTTTTTATTCATCATTGAATGGGAACTGGATGTATATTGGCTACTTGGTGGTGAACTGATCCGTCTTACGTATGCAATTGTACTCGTAGTATACAGCCGCGAATAGACTTTTTTGTGATCCAAAACCTATCCATCAAAAGCAGCTCTCACTTTCTTCATCCATTATTGTTATTAAAAAAATTAAAAAAAGTAACAAGTTCAGCTCGACAGCGATCTTTTTGGAACACAGAATTTATTTTACTTAATCTGAGAAACTTTACTCTTATATAAAAAAATTATACGAATAAAATGTTTTATTTGCTAAGTCAAAATAACATGGTGAATAAATTTATCAATCTGTATGCCTTGTGATGATCAAATACATTGAAAATATAACAAATCCTTTTCAATATATATGTATGAGATTAGATTTACGAAAAATGCGGTAGAGGGGGATGAAAAAAGCCACAATATTTTCCCATTAATAAAAATCCTCTTAAAAAAATCGGCATTCTCTTTTACATAATATTGTTAGTTAACAGTGCATGTGTTTGTTTGTATTTTTTATTGTAAATTATTATCTGAGTACTGGTTTCACACCAAAGAAGTTTAAAGAAGACATTTTCAGTAAAAGACATTTTTCGTGCATATTATTGTCCTCAAAATTAGACACATTTTCAAATAAATCAAACCACACCACGACCTTCTTCACTATGTCTTAAAAAAAGATTCAAGCCTTTTTCATGATATATCGAATTTTATTTTTTTTTTGCCCCCCTAGCTCCGGGGCTGGCGACGCCCATGGTAGAATTGGCCCAATATTTTCGATTATTTTAAACATCCAAATGAATATTCATATAATGTATTTTAGCAATAAGGTTTACCAGCCATTATGAGTATCACCAAGAGAACGTTTATATAGATTTTTTATACAACTTATATCATACCCAAATACTCATTCATATAAAGTAAAAAAAATCTTATTTCGTGAAGTACAGAATACCAAAATACATACATAGCATAGAGATTATAAATCCGCACCTCTCGCTTTAAAGTATGCGATGAAACCAATTGTACCATTCAGATTAGTTTCCTAATTAATACCGACACTGCGAAAATACAAGATTATAGACTTTTGCTTGAATAATTATTGTCACTTTTATTTTAATGTGTCTTTTTTAACCCAGACTATACCGAGTACATTTCGTAAGTCACCAATATTGAAGTGTTCGTAGTAGCAATGAAATCAAGACTTGTCGAACTTCCTTCCTAATTTACCAACATCTATGTATGTACGGGCGCCTACTCGCTATGATGCTTTTTCATACATATCATAAAACAATTTATAAAAAAATATATTACAAGAATGTGTCAAAGGGAAGAAACCATACACTTTAATGAACTTGTGCCACGAGTAATAATGCTTCTTACCGTTTTGCTCTGTACCTACGCGTTTCGTTAGTTCTTCTTCCTTATTCGCTTTTTGTTGTCTTATATGATTACACTAGCGGATCCAGGGGAGGGGCTAGGGGGCTGAAGCCCCTCCCAAAACCATGAGTGACAGTACTTTATATAGAACAAATCTAGGGGTTTCAGCCCCTTAGCCTCCCCCAAAACGTTGAGTGACAGTACTTTTTACCATGTGACGACATTCAGCCCCCCCCCCCCCCCCCCAAAATTCAAAACTGGATCCGCCACTGTATGATTACGAACAATAGGTATTTTCATTTAACACGAAGGCAAGGCAGAAGGCAAATCGGACGTAAAGGATGGCTTCAGGACAGAAAAACTTTCGCTCAGAAGAACAAGATACACACCACACGGAAAGAAGAAACAGAGTCCCTAATTATGGAAGTGACGACTGTCCTAGTGTGCGTAGTTTGAAGAAGTTTGTAAGAGAGTTTCTCGCTAAACATTTAAATAACTTACGTTTTAGCAGTTAGAAACAGAAACCTTTATGAAACAGATGATATCCTTATGTTTCCACCAAGTTCTAAAAAATATTTTTCATCTACTTACTACCGGTAATGTATTTTAATTTAGGTTTATGTCTATCGATAGCTGCAGCTTTGGAACTTTAACAACCCCCCCACCCTATTTTTCGAATAGTTGAAATGAATTTAACATTCTATCTTCCCGAGGATCTAATTTAAGTTAAACGCCATCGTAACTTCGGAGTCTAACATAGTATACTATACGTTGTGCTTTTATCTGAGTGTAATAATCTTTTATTCGAATAAAAGCCGCTACAAATAACGAAAGCGGGAATAAAATGTAACAGATGCATATGTCTTTAATAGTAAAAGAAAACGTTGAACTTTGAGTCACAAAATTCGCTTAAAAGAAAAAGCAAACTTAACGTTACAGTTAACTTCCAGATTTTCTCTATAACCGTCTACAGAAATAAATAAGTATGGCACACTTAGCTCTATTTTAGATAAAAATCCATATTTTTGTCGCTGTTGTCAATATTCATTGAATCTTTCATGAGTAATTATTATTTATTCAATAAAACGTTTTCCTTTGATGGTACCGATGTTCTGTTTTTTGATCTTGATTCTCAGTTATCAAAATGAATTCGTATACTTTATACTCCTTTTAATCATTTCGTGATTGTTTTTTTTTATGCGAGATGCAAAGGGTGAGAGAGTAAGATACTTTTTCTAATAGCGAAATATCATGTTGTATACATTATAAACCCTCGAATATTCTTGGTGTTTTAAAAAGAGGTAAAATTAAAGAATGTTAATAAATCTTCCAATTATTATTATTGTGACAATAATCTACCAAATCTCATTTAATTATGGGATGCTTGATTGAATTTAAAAACTGATCATAGATAAAACAGCGTTCAGAAAAGGACTTCTATGTACCTTTCCATAGAAAACTGTAACGAGGTCTACCTAAATCTGAGAGGTACTTCAAGCCGAAAGATAACATAAATCATAACTAAAGTAAACCTCAAATCTCATTATAAAATTCAGTCTTGGTTTAATTTAAAATGGTTCCCTGGTATCAACTACTATACTTCCTATTGAAAACGATTTATTCCACAATCACACAGCACACTTTAACGGACACTGCTGCGTATAACGCTGACGGACAGGTGATGAACGTTCTGACATACGATGAAAAAATGTTTTATTCTCTTGTACAGTGTTGAATGATTTACAACCATTCGTAAATTGCAGACGTCTCTTGTTAGAAACAATTAAACGCAATATGAAATACGTAGGAAAATGTTGTACAATAGTATCCCTTGAACTATTTGATTCCATGGACTACGGTCTGCGGACCATAGCCCGAAACGGATACGGTCAACATAACGTGTAGCGGATCAAAAGGAAAAAAGTTCTTGTCAACAGGTTAAAGTAAAAACTTGAGTGCGACTAATTAATTAACATGTTAACGTACACAGATAACACTTCGACGATTTATTTATTCATTGTATGGTCAAAAGATGTATATCACATCCCTGAAAGGAAAAAGTTTAAAGGTTGGACGTTGGGCGATGATAAATATCGCAAGCAAACTTGGTCGTCAGAAACATCATCGATGAGTTGATATGTTCAATTTACATTCAATTCAAAAATTCCAGTTCGTTCTTTCTCAAACTCATTAAAACTCACATATAATCCCTCTATCTTATGAAATTCTCATACAAGATAATGAGTTTCTAACACAGAATTACCGAATTGAAAAACACTTAAAATGCTTCTATACAATGGAGGTAAATTTAAAATTGTGAGGCAGGTAGAACTAATAAAATCGTAATGATATGAATTAAAATGACAAATAGTTTTACTTTAGTATGTAGGTTCGATCAAAAAACTGAAAAGGTATATTCATAATTTTTTTACCGAAATAGTGCTACGTACGTCATATTTTAACTGCCTATCAAAAAGCAAATGAGCCATTAAAAGTACCCATTACGAATTCGTAGATAGTTGTAAAATCTAGCAAAGGTAACAACGTCCAATAGTAATAATAATGTCCGTTAACGATAAAACCCATAACGATTACTGCCGATAAAATGGTCCGTTATTTTTACCACAAAATACTTTGGTACATTAACTACTGTGACACCGGTTCTGTGTGGTGTTATCGACTATCGAATCAGTCGGGGTGTTCTAATAATTCACGCCCCAGTTCCAAATTTTATTAATAATATCTAATCCACCATCCAGAGACTGCTCACCGGTGGTGAGACCCATAAACTGTCCTGATATATCCAAACTTGGTTCGCCTGAAAGTATCATTGGTGAAATAGAATCACTTGTAAGTGGCCCGGGTAACCTGAATAAAGAAACTCGAAGTACAATTATTGAGAGGGCAAGGAACTTACATTCTCTAACAATCTATTATAAACGAAATTGGGAAAAGGCTTGCAAGAACAAAGACTCTTTACTGACCACTGCCTTGAGTAACATAGATTCAAAACTGCAATCTTTGGAGAAACATAATGAGACAATAATTTCAAAACTCAATGAAAGTCAACAGACATATGCAGAGGTATTGACTCGCAACGTAGCTACTGCCAGTGAGCGTGTGAAGCAAGTGGAACAACAGGGCACATTAATAATTTCCAGCAAGAATCAGCAAACAACAGGTGATGAGATAGAGGGGATAATAAAAAGAACGGTAAATGTTCGATCACTGGGGGTGGGTGTTACAAGTATGCGTAAAGGAACTAATAACAGAATAATCCTTAAAACGAATACTGTGGAAAACATGTCAAGAGTACAAAACGAATTGAGGAGAGCTGAAGAACTGGAAGCAAAAGAGGCGAAGAAGAAAAAACCTCTAGTTGTTTTCAAAGGCCTTGTCAAAGGAATTACTGAAAATGACCTGAATACTTCTCTGAAAGAGCAGAATCAACACTTGGGAATTGTGGAGGAACTTAAAATTAAGTATAGAAAAAGACACAGAAACGAATTATTAGCTAATGTAATCTGTCAAGTGACAACGGAAACTTGGCAATTGTTGACGACAGCTGGGAAGGTGTACATTGGCTTTCAAAGGATTCATGTAGAGGATGAAAGTCCTCTCGTCCAGTGTTACGGCTGCCTGGCTTACGGACATATCTTTAAATATTGTACGGAAAAAAAAGAGCGATGTGCATATTGTGCTGGAAGTCACGATAGTAGGGAATGTACAGAAAAGGAGAAGGACAACTACACTTGTGCACTCTGCAAGGACCGCGAGAGAGTAGATGCGGCTCACTCAGCCTTTAGTAATGCTTGTCCAATTCGAGCAATTTATGAGAGATATGCGAGAGAGGCAACACAGTACCACTGCTAAAGTTATTCTGAGTGACAGATCGGGTCAACCTGGTGCGTCTGAGAGATGTTTTAATATATTGTTTGCAAATATGAGGAGTATTAGAAACAAAATGGATGAGGTTGAATTAATGATCAATAAATATAACCCTGATGTTATGTTGTTCAATGAAACATGGTTGTACGAAAACGAATGCGAATTTCATAACGTAATGGGATATACTGGTATATTTAACTGCAGACAATCTGATACACGAGGGGGAGGTACAGCTATCTATGTCAGAGATACTCTAAAATATAAATTGGTCTATAAATCTGATAATTATAATATAATTATTGTGGATATCTTTGTAAGAAATCAAATACACAAATTATGTACTCTCTATAGATCAACCACAATTGATCCAGTCAACGAATTTATGGAGGAATTGGATGAGTTACTGACTAAATACAATAATATGATTGTGATGGCCGATACTAATATTGACCTGCTTGATGAAAGCTCTACGCCAGCCTCCTTGTATAAGTATATGATTGAATCTAATAATTATAAGATACTGAATAAAATTGAGTATGAAGAAGCAACTAGAGTTACAGATGACACTAGAACGATAATTGACCATGTAATAGATAGTACTGGAAAACCCTTCTCATTGGAGCTGCACGACTGGCCTGGACTTGATCATAAAAATATTGATATTTGCATTAGAGATGTAATAAATACAAAACTAAAGTTAGAATACATCGAAAAAAGAGTTATGAATCCAGACAACTTTAAAAAGCTTGTCGGTGATAGAATAGAAAAAATACAAATGAGTAAAAACAGATTTGAAAACTTAATTGAGATTATTACAGAGGCAAAAACATTGGCTACGAAAGTGAAAAAATACCGAGTCAGAACTGATAACAAATGGTTGACACCGCACATTATAGAAATGATGAAACACAGAAATAGATTGTACACCTTACAAAAGAATAGTAATTGTACCGAAATTATAAAGAGAGAGTATAAAAAGTATAAAAATAAATTATCACTAGAAATAAGAAAGGCAAAGAGAAATTATATAGGACATAAAGTGGAGCGCACGAACGGTGACATGAAGAAATTTTGGAAAATCATAAATGAAACTATGGGTAGACATAACAGTGATAAAGTTAAAGGTATAGAAGAAATTGCTAGCTCTGAAGGTGATGAAAATGACATAAAAAAGATTGCTGATATCATGAATACATATTTTTGCTCTATTGGTGAAAAATTGGGAGAAAGATTCAAACAACAAGATAGAAGCCCTGACACGGATGGCAACCAGGTAAACAGCTCGCTAAATAGCATATTCATTGCTCCGACAGATCCCACAGAAATCTTATGTATAATTAATGGTCTTAAAAATAGTACAGCCTGTGGACAAGATGAGATAACATCGAATGATGTGAAGATTCTGAAAGACATAATTGCTGAACCATTATCAATTTTAATAAATAATCAAATAGAAAGATGTGAATTTCCTGCAACCCTGAAAGTTGGCAAAATAATAGCTGTCCACAAATCTGGAAATAAAAAAGAACCGGGAAACTACAGACCCATAAGCTTACTCAGCACATTCAGTAAAATTTTTGAAAAAGTACTACATTCTAGATTTGTTGGGTTTATAAATAAAAATGGAGGGTTTGACCCTTACCAGTATGGTTTTCAGAAATGTAGTAATACCGCGGCAACCTTAATGGATGCCATGAATTATATAAACAAGGAATTGGATAGAGGGAGATATGTCACTCCCATATTCATTGATATGTCAAAGGAATTCGATACGGTTAATCATACCACCCTGATGAATGCATTGAATGGTATGGGCTTCAGAGGAAATGCATTGAAATTGATTAAAAGTTATCTAAAGGATAGAACTGCGTATACAATGAATTTTGATGTAAAAAGTGAACAAATACCCATAAATATTGGGGTTCCACAGGGATCAGTGCTGGGTCCGTTACTGTACTTGTTATATATAGATGGTCTCAAGTATTATAATTTAACCGGAAAATACTTTATTTATGCTGATGACACCTTATTGATTTATAGTGGTGAGAGAGAAGATCAATTACAGAACAACATCAATGATGACCTGAGTAGATTTGTCAAATGGCTTGATAGAAATTCTCTTACGTTAAATGTAGAAAAAACAAAGTACATGATATTCAAACAGAAAAATAAACCTTCTATTAATCTCAATCTCCGAATAAAGAATGAACAAATTAAGCAAACTAAAACTGTAAAATATTTAGGTCTTGAGATAGACGAAAAGCTTCAATGGACAAATCACATAGAGTCGATTGGTAAAAAACTTGGACCAATTGTAGGAATCATGAGACGAGCTGACTTCTTTGACAATAAAACAAAGAAGAATATTTTTAACGCTTTTATAATTCCAAGAATTTGTTATGGATTGGTCGTATGGTCCCATTGCAGCCAGCAGATGAAGGAAATGGTAAAAAGAATGATGAACAAAGCTCTAAAGGTAACATTTAACCTAGACAGATATACAAGAACAGTAGACGTATACCATATTACAAATATGTTTAATTTGGATGAACTTGTATTTATGGAAAAAACAAAGATGATGTTTAAAATTTCAAAGAGCTTAATTAAAAGTAATATTAGCATACAGCTAAATAGTAATACGCACTCCAGAGATACTAGGACAGCAAGTCACATAAGAGCCGAAAATCCTAGAACCAACAGGGTGAGGGATGGTTTTCTGTACACGGCGATCGGATTTTTCAACGCATTACCGAATAAGATCAAACAACTAAAAAATATTGAACAATTTAAAAAGTATTTAAAGGAATATGTTATGGGAAGACGGACTGTGGCAGTTGTGTGAATAAAATTAATTATTGTTTATGGACTTAAAACTTGTAAATAAAATGGAGTGTAAATAGTAATAATATGAATGAGTGTTAGTGTTAGTGATATTATTAATTAAGAGTACAAGTTTAAATGGTGAGACAAAATAAGTGCTAAAGTAATTACTATACAGGTTTAAATTCCTCTCATACCAGCATTTTTTGCTGTTTGAGGATAATATATTAATTTCTTTGTGTTATGTTTGTATTTTTATTTTATATCTTAAACTGTTGTACATATTATATTTCTTATTATAAATAAATAAATAAATAAATAAATAAATAATGAGACGTTCCCCGTTTAATTCCCTTCTATAAATTCATCTTCCGGGAATCTACTTAGTAAGACATTTTGAAAAGTTCTTGAACTTAAGTAGACGTCTTCATAATTAACTCCTGCGCTCTGATGATTGATAGATGATACTTTACTTCGCAATAATTCATGCGAAATGACATCATTATCAATCACCCCTTTTGATTTGCGACGCTATGCAGAGAATATTATTCATCTTGAGACACTCATTGCTACCATCACAATATAGAACACTGTCAATGGACTCCAAAGAGAATCGGATAGATTATTAATTAAACCAAGGACCACGTCGACAAAACCTTTGCATAATAATATAGTACGTACAAAATTATATAAGTAAGTAATTAGGTGCCTACTTATGATTTTATATGAATCTGAGTTTGCAGAAATAAACACAATAAACCCTTAGAATCTTTTGAAGTGATATTTTTTATCTATACAAATACATATTTTTAAACTTTAGAGTGAGTCTGTGTTCTTCACACAAAAGCTTTATATGATTATTTTTTATATTCATTTAAAAATATAGATTTATATGTAGATTTATTTATACATATAAATTTATTCTTGTGGTGTGTAGGATTTTTTCTATATTCCGTAGTATACACAATGCAGTATTCCTACAACAGGGACTACGACCGACATGTTTATCCTTATTTCTTCTACACTGTTGTAGAAAAGGAATATGATCTTTATACGATTTCAACCACTGCCATCAATGCTCCCAATCACATGTACCACATTTATATATATTTAGCGTAGTAACAGTGTTTTTCGTATAATTAATGTGAATATACCCTAATAATTTGTTTACAGCGAGCGACGCAAAGGCGAAAGTTGTAACGGTTGTCGGTGGGCTAAATACACAAATCTCGTGTTACTATGTTGGGGAATAACTAATAGACATAATATCAAACACTATCAGTGGAGGGATTGCAAACTATCGTAGAAAAGGAATACAGGACAACCTAATAAAAGTATTTTATGTAACATTCAGAAAACGGCTTACTCCATCGTGTAGTCACTAGTCGCTAATAAATAACATATTTTCCAACTCAAATAATCAATCTAAAAAGTTTAATAATTTTTACTCTCCCTCTTGGTTCATTTACGGCATTTTTTTTATCGTGGACGATAAAGGATGATATATTCGGTTAGGTATACTACATCATGAAAAATACATATAGGTTTTAATATGGGTACACCTAGCAATCAGTTTAATGGATAAAGTATTCTTTTTAATATTCAGGCAAAAAGCCTAATGGGGAATATTAAAAATATCCCCTCGATTTACAGTCAATTAACCAGTAACAAATTACAGATTACAAAATGAAGGCACTTGCTAAAATAGCGAATTTTTGTGTACACTGAAAAACGTTTTTCAAAACATTTTTGAGGTTTCCAATATGCTTTCAGTAAAACTATAGATCGGATGTGAACAGCTAGTACTAGCTATACCGGGAAGAAGTTTATAGTTATTATTTTTTTCAATATCGTATTGAATAAAATAGCAAATTGATAAACAGGTGGTCTCAAAAGATTAAAAAAAAAATCTAAAATTTCTACTTTTTAATCAAAAAATAGGATTACAATATGTGATTACTGTGAAGTTCCTTTAGCTGTTTTAATTATAAAACTACAATAATTTCATATTTTTTACAATTAAAGTATATGGTGATATATACTTGGAAAGTTTAACCCAGATATGCCCAATTATTATTAATATAAAACAGGTTTTGTAAAAAATCGTTAGTATGTGAAGACGTAATTTCTTTCAACTTTTTTTTAACATTCCTTCAATTCACAACTTTAAGTACTTCATATATTATTGCAAGTTTAATATAATTGAATTCTTTAGAAAAAAGTTCCTCTTTGATAAAATGTAAAACGAAGCCTTACTCTTAATTAGCATTTTTTTTTTTTTGATAAAAATAAACTGGGGAACATATAGGTAGGTAACCCCACAAGACTTTCCTCATACCTACATTTTTTAAATTCACCAGCAACAGTAGATAATTCAGTTAGCGTTCAGTTACCTATCACTTTAAGTGATTTCTAGGAGTCACCCAGTTTTTCGCCATCCTAAAACGGAATATTAGCTCTGAAGATAAAATTAACGTAATGCTAATTCTCTGATGAAATAAGAAACCGAATTCAGAAGAGCTCGGGCTTTAAAACTAAAACTCAGATGGATAGTGATTTATTTTTCATAATTGAATTCTCCAAAAACGTCATCTTTTTTACCGTCTGTGATAAATTCAAACATTTCCGAAACGACCGTCAGATATGATTTTAACTTTGAATTCAGAGATTGCTAGGAAGCGTACCTTCTATTTTATCCAAACAACATATTATATTTCTAGCTTGGATTTGTCTTATATTTTCGTTGAATAGATACTTCTATATAAATGGTCAAAGGTTACAATTTATCGAAAAGAACAAAGCAATCACATTTTCGGAAATAATATTATTAGTTTGCTCTGTAGAAAAATCCATAATCAACATTGTTTGGTCCAATCAAAGGTAACGGAGAGTGAAAGCAAACGTAAACAAAATTTATTAGACCAGTAGTTGTTGGAATTGGGCCTTTTGGAATGATACGACAAACGTATACGTATATACCGTTTATCCCAATATGTATCAATTCGCCTATTTTGCGTCCTGCACAATGAAATTCATACAAAACTCTGCGTTGTATGAGGGTTTGTTTACTCTATTAGAGAACCACGAACTCTATATTTGAAGAACAAGCCAGAAAAACATCTGATTTCTTTTCCATATATTGAGGTTCAAGAATCCATACAAGCATTATTATGAAATAACTTTATCCAAAGCCTGAGGTAAAAAACACGTTTTCAATTTTTCTGAAAGACCTCAATACTAACATTGCACAATTTTCTACGAGAATAGTATTATTACATTTCTGTATCAAACCGCAAGATGGAGGTCTTGCCCGTAATGCAAAATACATCATTTTAAAAAAATATATTGAATATTTCCATACCATTCTATTAATTTTATTATGGAATCTGCGATCATATTTAGAATAAAGCAATATTATGCATAGAAAATAGACTTCGCTGGATGGAAAAATATCAAGTACTGATACAACATGAAGTCTCTGTAAGCATTTTCTTCCCTGAATTTTCTCTTTAGAGTTCGAAGGTATATACTCCTTGATAAAAAGAAAATGTCTGTTCTCTTTGATACTTGTTTTTTTCTTACAGGATAACAAAGTTTCATACAAGTTTCTGTTTTGAAATGGAACAAAAAAGTGAAACTTTCTAAAATATTAAGCCGATAGATATGTAAGATTTTCTAGCCGATTTTATAGAACAGTACATGTTAGCATCAAATGATAAAACATTGATAGGTAATTCGCCCTTCATAAATTACAATCTTAAGTACTGGTTATTGTTGTCACTTATTACCTACTGCTGTCCGGGTGGATCAAACCCCGCTACTCCAAAGACAGACAAAATATACCTTGTCATTTCCCAAAATCTAGGCCCCAGAGGTGCAGCCTTCACCCATCAGTGGCATATCAGTAGGTTTTGCCGCAGTCACAGGAGATGTCATCATCAGATAGGTGATGATTTTTTACAACGATTTTCACCAACTCATAGTCTGTTTAGGATGATTAATATATTATGAAGTAAGGTAGATATTCTTGATTCCCACATATGGATCCATCCACAGTCTCGCTCAAAAATCCTAATTTCTTCGTTATTATGCCATTGTTATCACTTCAAAATAATACAATCTCTTTAGATACTCGTATTTGCGTACAGTATAATAAAGATACAATGTGTTTCTTATTAGACACCACTATACGCAATGTCTGTGACGCGTTTCCCTCGTACATCGTAGCAGTACATAATACGCATTACTCTTAGCAGTAAACAAGTTCCCAAAATAAATAATATCCACATTTCCTCAGCGGTCTTTGCTTGACAGTATAGAGAAGACAGAGGGGGATGATGGCAATAAATATGAAACTGAAATATATGGCTCTTATGACAACAGACAATTTCCCAACCCATCCCTTTTACATGGATAAAACATACTCTATAATAATATTTCATACATGATCACTGCAAAGTGCAAAGTCTTCGTCTTTTACAAAATACAATACAAAGATAAGGGTATCATTATGATAGACCTTTGTGCAAACGATTTAGACACCTTGTGATACTAATATATTCATAAAGAACATAGTACAACCTTGTCCAAGAGTTACCGATGTAAGTTATCGATATACGAGTACAAAGCTCAAAGTGTACTTTCTTGAATATTGTACTAAGTAAGATATATGAGACGAAGTGATTAGTTTTCTTTTACGCTGATCTACCCTTAGAAAATAATAAAGGATGAGACTTGAGATTTGTTGTGAGTTTGAAATAATTTTATTGTGCTTGTGCATGATGGTGAATATTCTGCCGACAGCAGTTTCTTATTATAGCACCAACGACCTTGTTTTCGATGTATATCCCCTAGAGTCGATAAAGACCTTTTTCCTGTGTCACACAATTCAGTCGTTAGACTCCGCCAGAGGTCTTGTGTATTCTGAAGCCTACTCCTGCTGTGTACTCTTTCTCTTACCACGCGATTCCTAAATTCTCTGGATGCTATGACTCCTAAAATCTCATCTCGACAAACGTCTCTATTTGAAAACAATTAAGTGACAACTTTCGATGTGTTGTCTGTGTACGAGTATGTTTTATTTTGCGTTGTGTGCCTACATAACACATGATAAATGTATTATTTCGATACAATTTTCTTCACTATCGAAGCGTAAATAACACCAGGGAGTAGGTCCCGAAGATGGGAATAGATTGTGTTGTATTGTAATATAGGTAGGTGCTTTCATATTGTTTGTTAATACCACTTACATATAAGCTTGTATGTACCTTGTACTTGTACATATACAGGCACCTACAGACACTCGTGAAGGAATGTTAACACTTCGCGCTCTAGTGAAGAACGAAATTTCATTTCGAGGAAGTTTTCATACATGAGATTTATGATGGAGGTATATGTACCTACCTAACATTTTCTAAGAAATTAGGTAGGATCGTTTTTGTGTATATGTACAAATACCTACATAATTGTCATTTTATTATTAAGTAGCTTAATGGATGAGGGCCGCTTAATTAAGCCAATATAAGACGGTTCACTTTTAATGAATATTTTCCCAGTCAAAAACGAAATCATCCGATGTTGATCCGTCTAAACATAGACACAGAAGTGATTCGATCACCATGCAAATTGTCATACGTGTATTTAGGGATGGGAGTTTATCTATGCAAAAGTAAAGCTTGTTATAGGTACTGTATTTTGCAAATCAGGCGAAAGATTGCTGTATCTTTACTTACACCACAACCGGGGCAGACCAAAAGGCAGGCCTATATCTATCTCAGTGGCTGAGGGAGAAGAAAAATGATTTATCTACCTACGTACTACATAAAAATTGATACTTATAATAATGAATTGTATTTGCGACATAATAAATCATTTATGCGGGATAATCCCGTAGTAAAAAAACATCTTCAAAATATGTTCTCATAAAAAAATATTCGTTTGCCTTATTTACATAGGTACTTAGTAATACAATTTGAATAAAAAAACGAAAGCATTTTGAATAATGGTAAGTATTTTATTATTGTTGTTGTAATAATCTTCAGCAACAAAGAGTTAATACAAGCGTATGAGATCTTTTATCAGATGTTCATGTTACACACATGTAGCCCGCATTATGTGTGATTTATGAGCTTATGTTAAAATGTACCAAGTGCGTTTTCAATTCCATCTCCTTTATGCCTTAACTTACCCCTCCCTCAGACAACGAGATACGAGTCGAAGTAGTACTAAGAATCCCGTCAAACATTCGACACTGTATGCTAAAAGAAAAAAATACCTTGAGTACCTATCGTGCTTCTCATCTGAATTCCTCCGTAGAATAACGAAAAACACATGGACAAACAGCAGATATCACTAAAACAAATTAAATAAATTGCAAATATAATTTAATATACTTATAAAATGCTACGCATGCCTAACATACGTGTGCAATTTTTCGGAAGACTTCGTGCTCACTCGCTTGTCTTCAGTATGCTGTAAAAAAATGAATAGATGTCATCCATTATTAAATTAATAATACATATATAGTTTTCAAACCTCAACATTTTTAAATAATTCGGAAGGCGGTAGGTAGTTGTAAATTTATTAAAATTCGCTCTTCATAGATTTACCAGTATAAAAATTCAACGCACTTGTGTTAATGAGGAGTAAGTCGAGGTCGTTTAGTCGGCTCTATTGGCTATTAGAAATTTATCCTAAAACAAAGTGAGCATCATAACACACAAATTGTAATAAAATTCTCTTAGTGTGGCGGGAGGCCCCAGAAAAGATGGGCGAACGACCTGACCTCGGTAGCGGGTAGGCAGTGGCTCAGAAAGGCGAGGGATAGAAAAAACTGGAAACAAATGGAAGAGGCCTACATCCAGCAGTGGAGGGACCAAAGCTGACGAAGAAGAAGAAAGAATAAGAAGTGTTTGTTACCCACTCGATTTTAAGCTTATTTTGTAAAATAAGAATGTTTCGATGATTGAATAAGTGCTTGAACCACTTTATTATGATGGAGTATGGTTGAGAACAGCAGAATTCATATCCTTTTTTTCGTGTAAATAATACAGCGTTTCAATTACTTTATTAAAAATACAACCTTTAAGAAAAAGTCATTTGCTTTTTATAATGGCTCAATATTATTGTGTAAGGTCTTGAAAAAACTTTGAAATGTTTTTTTGTTTCCACTGCCAGATCAGGAGTTCTCAACGTACATACTCGTATGTAGATTATTTTTTGATAAAATATGTAAGATCTACTAGAAACAAATTCTCCTAATTCTGAAAAATTACCCGTTTTATATTTTGAGGTGGTCGGTAGCCTGGTTGAGAACGCGCTCGACTGTTAATCCAGTGGGCGCGGGTTAAATCCCCGACATACTTCGCTTCACAACACAAGCTTTTAAGCTTTCTGTGAAGTGTACAAAGATGTACTTGGGTTTATTTCGATATACCCAGATTCATTTCTAAAAAAATATATCAAAATCTTTCTACAAGGCCCATTTTATATAAATTAATATTTTTCAATTTTGTAAAGCATTTTGGAAAGCAGATCTACTTGAGATGCGTCAAATTTCATGGAAATGCGAGTATAAAGAAACAACACTATTAATGCATTAAAAAAGTATTATTTTTTTACAGGAAAGGACCCCATTTCCAGGAATGCTGATACCCACTTCTTAGCCAAAAATGTTTCCTCTATCAATCACCATGGAGTCTACTGAACAAAGGGAAGACGTACAGCGCGCAGCCTTGTTCACACTAGGCTAGTAGTTTAGTCGAGTAGGTAGTAAATTAGTAACAATGCCAGATATACACTCATATAGAATCTTAGTCTAGAATCTATTCGACTAAACTACTAGCCTTTAGATCCAGAATACAGGATTCCGTGATTCAACCATAAAACACTCATCTTTCCTACTGATTATCAATGGAATAGATTAGCCGGTTATACTACGGTATATCACAATAATGGGCAACCTGCTGAGCCTGTTTTCTAAGCAAAATTAATGTGACATTGCTGAAAAAAGGCTGCTGTAAATTAGGTATACTTGTATTCAATTATTTTCACATCAATACTTTATTTCAATATTAGTTAAGTATTACGGAGACTCAAGTTAAAGCTTATGTATAATGGATGTCATCAAGCGCTCCGAATATTTTACTTTAGTAAAAAAATGTATCTGATTTATTTCCTACCATTCTCATTTGAATACCTTATACTTTGTATCAAGTAGAGTTGCTTTACTAACTGTACTACATAACTTCGGAATGAAAAATGTAAGAATTATGTAAATGTTTTGCTTTAAAAAATAGTCATCAGAATTTCAGGGGAAATTTGTCATTTGAATTTCACAATTGGGGGTTATTATACAAGGAAAAAATAAGCACCACGTAGGCAGTTATGTCGATACTGAAAGATATTAAAAGTGGACTGACAATTCAAAAGACAAAAAGCGACACACTTTACCGATGAAAGAAAGTGTCGGGACTTAGTTTATAGTAGTAATAGTAAACTTCATTTCTAATAGACAAGATTTTCCCATAGTATTTTGTAAGTACAGTGTTTGAGCGATAAAATCTTAGACTCAACAAGGTACCACTAATAGTTCCTCAAATAAATACAAGGAGGTCACAAAGATTTTCAGTTTTGTAGACTTCACCTTTTGTGCTGCCGATTGTCATAAAAACGGCGTGAAAAAAAGGTCTGACCAGTAGTAACGAAATCAGTTGGAGTTGACTCAGATTATACTACGACACCAAACTAAATCAAACATTAGGAAACTTGTTACATACTATTACTTAGGCAACCAATGTAAATATTCAATGTTGTGAGAACAATATTTTTATTACGACTAAAACTGAGTGATTATTTCATCACTGGTAGTTTTTTTCCCCAATGCCAGTGCGGGCAGATAGAGACGGTGGAACACATTCTGGGGCACTGTCCCATCAAGAAGTTCTAGGGGGATATTTGGGAAATCCATGAGGTGACGCCAAGGGCAATTGAATGTCTGAGAAATATTGACGCGGAGCTTTTCTGACTCCCATATCATTTGTACAATGGTTGTATTTGCATACGAAAAAAGAAGAAGAAGAAGTTTTCGATATTTTCTTTGAAGCATTCATTACTTTAACAAATATCTGTTTAGAAAATAAGTACAAATAAATATATTTTAAATGTAACCTCAACCTTAGAAAAACCTTGTTTGCTGATAACAACAATTTATAGAAGCAAACAAGGTTCTTTGTTTTAACTCCAAAACGTTGTGTTTAATAAATTTACTTAAAAAATTCCTAGAATTTGTCGAGTGACTATTCCCTGCCTACCAACCAAAATTTGTGATACCTTGAAATGTACACTTAAACAAAATAGAATAATAATTTATTACGAAGTTATTTACGAGCTACAGAGCTTGATATAATTTGTATATTTCACTGAAAATAATAATTAGGTATCTGAAGATCGTTGAAAAAAGACCAATTTTATAAACATTATTTTATTAGAGCAATTATATAACAACATCTACTTCAACGTTTCTTACGTAAAATTTGAGCCGGAGTAGTCACTAAGTACCTGCTAAGTAGGTCAAATTAGAATTAGTAGTAAGTACTTCAATTACATTTATTATTTATGTAGGTACCAACGGAGTTCGCTCTTCAAAATTTTAATTACGCTCTAAACGTTCCTAGGAATATTTTTTGTGTACACAACCCGAAATGTAGAGGTAATTTCCTCTCACACACGAGTATTTCACAGAAAGTTTTTATTTTGAAGTGTAGATCATGACGTCAGAAGATTCGAGCCAAGTATCATTTTTCTTCTCAGTCGTTTTCGGGTCCGAGCTTCTCCCCACTAGGCCACCCCACTCCAGAAATTAGCAGCCATAACAGCATTGTCAGTGACCATCATCAGGTCCCTCGCATAGCACCTCTTCTATAGATTCTTCTTTATCTGATGTGGTTTCAGAAAACGATCATTAATGCAAAAAAAAAACATTTTTCCAATAATTTTAATGAAAAGAAACTATTTGTTCCTCGGACCTGGGATAAAACTGACTATCGCGAGACTCCTCCGAGACAAAATTTCATAGAATTTTGCCAGAATGATAAAGTAAGTATATTATTTCATTTCCCCCTAGCCGGTAGAGGCTCTTCCATTGTCCTCTAAAAGTATATTGAAAAAACAAGAAGAAAGTTAGGACTGCTAATAACCCAAAGCAATTGATTATTATAAAATGTTGAATAAAAGCGGATTTTCCTGGAAATAAGGTATTTAATTTCTGGAACACTTCTTAATGAAATGTAATTAATTCATCAATTGATTGAATCCATCCTTGAAGATCTGAAAGATAATTTAATAATTAAAACAAAGGCTTTTAAATCTTTACAAAAGTTCAGTTTTACAAACGCCTAACGAGAAACTTTCTTTCAAAGTATTGTAAAAGTACTTTACAGGAGTGAGATTGTTGGTTTAGACCCTCCAGGTTAAAAAATAGATAATGAAAACTTTTTCTTTAAATTATGTTTCCAAGTCTTAAATAAATTATTCACGAGATGAATTGATAAATTTTGTAAATTTTGTCTTAATAAATTGTTTTGAGTGAAAGTACTAGGGATAAGTGTAAATCTTAATTTAATTATGCACACATTGGTACATACTTAATATGATTAAATGTGTCTCCTAATGTTCCCATTAACGCTCCCAGGATTATCTTAATACAAATATATTATATTATTATTTTTCTATATATATTACTATTATTTTTTGTTTCTGCAAAACTTTTATATATATGTATATTTTATTATTTTTGGTATTTCATTCTAACTTTTACGCGGAGGCATGACTTTGCCAACACACTTCTCAGTATTATCAGCCAGAAGAGTCTACATATTATCATTCATGATTCACATATAAACTCATCAGCCTAATACTGGGAAAAATTCACCTATCCAGATATCACGGATATCACAGGATTAGGCTCAGATGCGCGGGGCCTCAAATACAAGCATTGTGCCTGAAATATCAGTATTTAGAAATCGTCTTACAATATTGCAAGTATTAATAATTACCGATTTTTGCATTTTTATGTATAAATTTTCCGGTAAATCTATTTTTTTTTAATTATTTATTTGCGATTTTGATATTTTACAATTGATATTTTTGATAATATTAATGGGATTATATACACCGACCTAGAATGCCAAATATTTTTTATTTCACCTGTTAATTCTGTATATTTACGATTTTTTTCTGCGACGGTTGTTTGAATATTAAATGGATTTGGTACAGCGATGTCAATTAAATTAGTGATTTTTGTTTGTTTGTTTTTTGTTAACTCATAAACTATGTGTATAATTATTTATCTCATTTTATTGTCACAAGTGGTTGATTGGCAGACATTCCCAAAGGTGATAAACCCGCCTTTTGGTATAACGTTTTATATCCAATAAAGATTATATTTATTTATTTAATAATTAGAGTTTTCTTAGTCATTATCCATAACCAGTATTTCATATTCTGAGGTTGATCCACAGGTAAAAATATTTACCTTAGAATAGTCTAAATCATATTAGATCTGACATTCAAAGAAAGTTCGTAAAATATCCTCGAAAAAAAATAAACGTATTTATTTTCAGTAGGCATTTATCTCCCTTTGATCACATTAACATAACATATATCCAGCACAAATTGGAATTATTTCCAATTTTCTCTTTTCGAGAAAACCAACAAGCGAATAAAGTAGGTAAAATTCGTTTCGAGAATAGACAGGACAACAAAGTCGTATCATTAGGCGTATTTTACTTCAAGAGATAAATTTTCCCTCTGCCTGCTTTTCTCCATATTCGGATAGGCAAATTAGTAATAATTCTCAAACGAGCACAAACATCTTACAATCCTATAATATGGTGTGCAAAACCAAGCGAGTAAATATACAAAAAGTTTAGATTTCTTACTTTAAGAAGATAATGATATCATCATAATACAGATTTATACTTTTGTAGAAAATTTTCTATCACGAATTACATACAGCTGTAAGAGTGTGAATAAAAGTTATTAGGATTAAGAAAAAAACATGATATGTATATTGAATATGAAATTGGAAAATGTCAATCAAACGAAACTATTGAAACGAAAATGTTTCAAAGGAATAGTAGAACTGTGATGAAAGCCAAGTTCGTATTATATCGAGATGAAACTGATGGAAATGTGTACATCTATTTACAAATCTTCAATAACGATTTCTCAGTTTTTACATAAACCCCATTACGTTTTAGGATACTTTGACAGCAAGATAAAAGGTTATTTAGTGAAATGCGGAATACATCCTCGGCATTTCGAAGGCCGAGTCTCCCACTTGGAAGATTACGACTTCAATCAAATAAAGCAAGTATGACTATCATAAATTTATTATATGTATAACTCAACATAGAGTTAGGTAAGAAAACATAATTAACACAGATGAATCTAGAAAATATGTTAAAACTGCGCTCAATTGTTTTAGTTAATAATTTCAAGAATCTTTTGAGATCCTCACACTGTAGAAGACTCCAACCTACATCTTCTTCTTCTTTGTCCTGCCTTCTGCCCCGGTTCATCCAGGGTCAGGCCTCCTCGTACGTAAGCGCCAGGATCTCCTGCCCTGGGTTGTCACTGTTGGGATTCTCTGCGCCGCCAGCTCCTTTTCAACATTGGACCACCATGTTGCCGGAAGCCTACCCCTTCCCCTAGGTTTCCCTAGTTTTCCCCAACCTACATCTTAGGAGTACAAAAATAGAAAATATTTGTAGGCACTTATAAGGTGGATAATATATGGCTTAAGTAAATGATACTGACGTTAATCCTGTGTAGGTAAATATAACAACATACTGAAAAAGTTTATTTTTATTTGTTGATCTTTTTACTTTACTTTCTTTCACACATTGTCCTCCTTCAGTGTTTGTTCAATAGAAAACAGACTAATAAAATAGAAGACATATTAGATTGTTTGGCTGAGTAAATTTACACATATCCATTTTGTATCTTATCTCTCAAGAAGTTCCATTACATTCTTTACGTAGGTCGCCAAACTTTTATTTTGGAAACCATGCACCTATTCTTTTAGATACGAGTAGACTACTTCTAGATAACTGTAACTACCTCCTGTGGAAATGGGGAAAGAGAGAGTCTCCGCAGTGTGAATGTGGCGCAGAGTATCAAACAAACTGCCGCATCGTCGAGGAGTGTCCATTGCGAAGATTCCCAGGAGATCAAACCAGCCTCCACGGAGCGGGACAGGATGTTACGGACCGGCTATAGCGGCTGGACTTGAGACTATGAGAGAAGACAATCGGTGAAGAATCCCGCCCATTTGCCGTACGAAAAGTAAAATAAGATAAACGCTGCTTTATTTTCATTGCATTTCGGTGGCATGATGGTTTCGATCACGGCAATAATAATAATTTATAGAATAAAAGGAAAAACGTACATGATATAATCTTTTGATATCCGTGGTATCTGGTGCATTTTTCCTATTATTATTCTCATGAGTTTATATATCAATAATGCCTCGTAAAATGTCGCCTTTTCTGACTGATAATACTGACCAGCATAATGCCAAATCCTGCTTTAGCGTTCAAAAGCGACTGTGTTCTGACATGAGGAAACAGACATAATTACCCGACGAAAACTTTTTAAAACAAATCATTTTGTCGGCGGCGCTGTGAAACGAGATCACAAAATATAGGTAAGTTAAAAATCCTTGAAATGTATATTCACGTTTTCTTTCGTAATGAAAAACTTACTGTTGTCGAAACAGTTTCAACCCTTGAGAGTCGAACAGATTCACTAAAATACTGCTCTGGCAATGTCTCCCTAATCCGTACACTCGTAGCACTAGGGGAGTACCATTTATATCTACACACTCTGTACCTATAAGACCCACTTTCTCTATCGGGTCATAGTATCATCACCACCCTTCACTCCTTACATTACATTACGTTGCTTCCTCAACCATTCACAATAATTTCGGTATTTATTCTATTTTGTTTTATAATTTACTTATTAATTCATATCAGGAGTTACTTTTATATGATGATACTATAATTTGACGACACTGCACAACGAGAGTTTCATGATATTTTTTTATTATATAGGAAAAAATTATGATAATTCAGTCATTTGGCAAAGGATTTTATTCATTGAATGATGTTATCATTCGGACTGAGTGTAAGATATCGCTTTTGCAATAAGTCCATCCTTTAGTTTAGCCTGGTTTTGTAACACTTTTGATTTTAGTAAGGATTTAATTATTTATTTATCGTGGTCAAACATTTTTATATAGAAACTACATAACACAATTTAATTACAAAATCACCGTCGGAAAAATCTTTCATCTTCATAATTCAGAACAAATTGTGATATATTTCCTCTAACGCTATAGGTATTTGCCTATTAAATACATAAGCAATCAATTAGTATGGAAACATGTCCGTCAATGATGTAATTTTTAGCCTTTGAAGGTAACCTTTTCTGGGAAAACGGAATCGTAGGGAGTGAATGATGAATCTCAAAAATATGACGTAATGACGGAAGTACTACATAGATTAGGTTGTTTCACGCTTTATTCTCTCTCACTACCCCGCAAGAAGCGTGGCGTGATAGTCAGATACATAAATATTAACATCGAGATTCTTAGCCAGGACTATGAAGCATATTTCAGATGATTTTAAATGAAAGCAAACTACGTATACAGGGTGTCCCGTAAGTCAACGATATCCCGTGGAGGGGTGATAGACCAACTCATAACGGACCAGAAAAACGAAATATGTCCTGAGTAAAAAATCGCTCGTTCTCGAGATATCGACACTTTTTTGATTTTCGTGAAATTCGACACCTCCGTTCAGTTTTTCGATCGCCACGGTCACAAAATTCAATATTATAAGATTCTAATTTTTTATTCGTAATCCTTAATAATCCAGCTATATGATTATAATCCAAAATAAAACGTACTGTGTCAGAATTTTGAAAAAAAAGGACATCGTTTCCGGCTCTGAAGTTTTTTGTTTTTTACTAGCAAATTTCCACTCCGTTACACTGTAAAACAATTGTACCACATTAAGCTGACAAATTATATTAAAAACTTCCTCATTTAGTGTAGTCATTTGCATAGTACAATACGCAGGTATGTAGTAGAAAAATAGGTTCAGAATTTGATTATCTAAAAAGGTACTTTAGAGCAAATCCTTATTAAATTATAATATGAAACCCAAAAGACTCAACATTACACATGTCATGTAATTTGATCCTTTATAGAAATATCTTTTTGATATAATATAGGTACTATATTATTACACATAAAATTAGATTCTGCCCAGATAATCTCTGATTACTTCGACAACTAAAGATGTGGAAATTATGACCATATTCAAAATAACTCAATGAGAAAATAGTATAATGATATTTTTTTTTATTCTCTTTCGGCAAGGCACCCGATCGCGAGTGATATATGCCATACAGAGACAAAGTCAATTCAATTCCGCACACACGATAATCAAAACATCAAATCACTTAGTCACATTATCACGCAAAACAACAACTTACCCTCCTTCAGTAGGAAACGGGCAGTACAAGATGTTACAAGTTTCAATGCCTATCGGTATACAATATCTCCAGCGGACATCGGTAAATTCAATGTTCGTTATAAACAGGGATGTGCCGCTGCATTTCAATTACAATTAAATTATTAAATTCAAAACTTTTGCATGTACTAAATATTTTTATCGTGTTTCTTCAAGTGATTTATTAGGGCGAAGTTAATTCTAAGATTATTCAATGAAAGGAGATGTTGAACATTAATTGGAAATGACAAGCCGAGGCCAGTCAAGTCACGCAGTAGATCATTATTGGGTAATCGGCTACAATTGAAAAAGACGTGATCCGCCGTCTCATCCTCCTCTCCACACTCACACAGAGCAGATGACAAGATATTAATCCTTTTAAGGTGCGATGCCAGAACAGTATGGCCTATTCTAAGCCTACACAAAAGAGAAACGCTCAATTTGGGGATTTTTAGATGTCGAAACCATGGGAAAGTTGGGACCGATGGTTGTATACTTCTATAATAGGAACCAGTACTAGACTCAGAAAACATAACATTCCATTCCCCATCAACTCTTTTTTTAAATATATTAATGTAATCGTCAATTGGTAGCGAGAAGTTGCATGGAATGACGCCACACGAGCGGGCTTCTCCCGCTAGTGCGTCTACTCTTTCGTTACCTTCAATTCCCACATGGGAGAGAATCCAAGCAATCGATACATCAATGTTTTTTGTATAGGAGGTATGAAGCATGTCCTTTATATCACAAATAAGTCGATTATTAATTAAAGCGGAAGTATTGTTCAGCATCAAACAGTTGACAATGCTGAGAGAGTCAGTAAAGATTATCACAGGCGATATAGATAAATAAACAATCTTCCTCAGAGCCTCGACGAGGGCCACACACTCGGCCGTAAATACAGATGTCTCCCCAGGCAGTTGAAACTGACCTACCAGGTTCTGAGAAGGTATGTAATATGCTGCACCACAAGTTCCATCGTCGCCCTTAGACCCGTCCGTAAAAATCTTGATATGTGAGGGCCAATTTTCTTCAACTGTTTGGGAAAACAGACGATTGACGTACGTGGGGTTCCAAGAAGAAACAGACCTGTTAATACCAATTGAGGGATAGATGTTAGGAACGAGCATGGTTGCGTCTAGGGGAATGCTGAAAATGGGGAGAGATGGATTGAGAGGGCATGAAAGAACATTGAAGATGAAGTACCATGATTCATACAGCAGAGGTGGGGTGGAAGTGAGTCGATTAGGTTTTGAACTGAATAAAGCATGAAGAGATCGAAGTTTATAAAAAATAGGATGATTGCTTTGATTTGATCGGTTTACAAGAAATTTAAGGCAAAGGAGTTTTCTTCTCAAGGACAAAGGCATTTCAGCGCATTCCGCCTGCAGGGAAACCACTGGGGAGGATTTCATTGCCCCAAGTATGAGTCTAAGGGATTTTGATTGTACCCTGTCCAATTTAATCTGTAAGTATTTTGGAAGTGGGTCCATGATAAAGCATGCATAATCTATATGACTTCTAATAAGCGCACAGTATAGCATTCTCATGACAGATGGGTGAGCACCCCACCAGACTCTCGAGATTGCCCTCAGGATATTGATGTTCTTTTCGCATTTAGCTATTATACTCTCGATGTGGGCATTCCATGACAGTTTGCGGTTAAGTGATACTCCCAGAAATTTTACATTTTGCTTAAAAGGGACTTCGATACCGTTAAGTTAGATTTTAATATTTGGAGTATTATGCTTCCTGGAAAATATTACTGCTTGACTCTTGCCCGGAGACAGAGTGAGGCCCCTGCCATCAAACCATTCACACACAGATCGCAAAGCATCCTCCAGTAACCTTGAGGCACGTGATACTGATTTATGTGGTAAATAAATTACGAAATCATCCGCATATTGTAGAATGGAGACTTCGGGAGGGATACATGAAATAAGATCTTGAGTATAAATATTGAATAGAATGGGGCTCAATACGGAACCCTGGGGGAGACCCCTATAAACTTTTCTTTCTTCTATTCCAATTGGGGTCTCAATCATAATCACTCTGCTGCACATTATGTTAATTATGAGATGAACAAGAGCATCTGGGATTCCCAAAGACATCATAGTGTCAAATAGTTTCGGAATGAGAACATTGTCATAAGCACTGCATGCGTCCAAGAAGCAGGCTATCATATCTGCTTTATTTTCTCTAGCGAGATGAATATCTGAAACTAGTACACTGAGGTTGTCAGTGCACGATCTGTTTTTTCGAAAGCCAAACTGCCAGGGGGGTAAAAGATTATTTTTTTCAACGAACCATTCAATCCTGGCTTTGATCATTCGCTCAAGAATCTTTAGAAAACAGCTTGAGAGGGCAATGGGTCTATATGAAGATCCCAGGGATAAATCCTTGCCAGGCTTAGGGATAGGAATCACCAGCTGCTTCCTCCAAGATTCGGGGATCGAACACGAATCCAGAACAAGATTATACATTTTCAGAATTACAGTGAGAAACGATTCGGGAAAGTGTTTGAAAAAAGTGTATGGAATGAGGTCATGTCCTGGAGAAGAGTCACTCGTGGACTGAATGGCGGTCTTTAATTCGTTAAGTGTGAAAGGAGGGATCAAGTTCTGTGAGCGATTCAGTTCTGAAGAGGGCTTGGGAAGCTCAAAAGAATTTGGAACGTAGGACGGGGCCAACCTTCCAACAAAATCAGATACCCACGTCGAACACTTGGAAGAATCAGCCTTCGGAGAATACGCACCTCTAAACCTTCGAATCGAATCCCAGACACTTGTGAAGGAGGTTTCTGGCGACAAAGAGTTACAGTAATCATACCAACCTTGCCTTTTTTTCTTTCTTAGTAATTTTTTGGCCTCGGCCTGAGCCCTACGGACTTCCAAATAGTTGGCAAGTGACATATTTCTCTTGTACCTCCTAATCGCATTAGTCCTATTCTTTACCGCAGCCGTACACTCTTTATCCCACCAAGGGGGAGAGTACTTGTAAAAGGAATTACCGTTAGATATTGGAATTGCCTGGTTGGCCGCCTTGATGATGCGGTCGTGAACTACCTCGACAAAGGGATTGATATCCATTTCTGCACTATTGACAGTAGGAACCTCGGAATCCAACTCAAGCAATCTTTCAAAAAGACTCCAGTCCGCCCTGTTTGTAAGAAATTTCGTTTTGGTAGGCTTTTTATATCGAGGTCCTTGAGGATTGATCATGGTTACTATGATAGGGAAATGGTCACTGGAATATAGATCAGATAGTCGGTTCCAAGATGTTATTGTGGCGAGATTACTGGTGCACAATGTGATGTCCAGGGCATTTTGACTGTGATGAGGGGGAGCAACGCGAGTTGGAACTCCGGTATTTAAGATGCATATGTTAGTTTCTTCCACGAAGTCCAGAATCGCTCTGCCTGCAGTGTCCGTCGAAACACACCCCCAGGATGTCGAATGAGCGTTGAAATCTCCCAGAATGTAAAAATTAGGCGATAAATTACCTATGACGTTTCTCCAGTACGAGAGATTAAAACGCCCCTCAGGAGTGTATACAGAAACAATGGAAATATTCATGACGCTAACAGCCAAAATCTGCTGTCCTGGAGTTTTCGGAAGGCTAATCTCTTGAAAGGTCAGATTATTTTTTATAAGAATGGCGGTACCATTACCGCGACGGCCATCAGACCGGTCTTCTCTAACACAAGAGAAACCGGGAAATGATATAGAGGAACCTGGAGGGAACCAGGTTTCAGAAAGAGCAGCTACGTCTATATTGTGGGTACGTAAAAGGAAAATTACTTCATCTCTATTGGCAACTGCACTGCGGCAGTTCCACTGGAGAATCGAAAGAGAATTAATCGTTGCTATTGACGCCATTTTCGAGAAAAGACTGAAGAACAGGAATAAAACAGGCAACGTTGGACGGTAAGGAGTTTTGAGTGCGCAGAAGACTAAGGAGCATGGACAGAAGAGATTTAGTGAATGATTCATTGCTTGAAGCAAGATTTTCGGACAAGTTTTCGATGTTAGAGGTTTTGTTAGGAAGGTACGAAGTTGAATTTAGTGCACACCCATTGGGAAGCTCGGAAGTTGAATTTCCATTAGGGTAGAAAAGAAGGGAATTATGTTCTGATTGATCGAAGTTAGGCTTTGGCGGTGCTTTAGGAGTTCTATATACGAATTTTCCACGGATTTTTTGGGATACTGTAGTAGTTGTAGGAGTTGTAGGTGTAGGAGTTGGCTTAAGGACGCTGGCATATGAGACTCGGCTAGGTGGATGTTGCTTGGCCGCTTGAATGTAAGAAGTGTTTTGAGAAGCCATTGTGTATTTTATGGCTTTTTGCCGGCTATATTCCGGACAATCCAGGCTAATTGCTTTATGAGGTCCGTTACAGTTAAAACACTTTGGCGTTTGGATTGGACATTCTAGTGAAGGGTGATCCCCTCCGCAATTGAAACATTTTTCCGCAGAACGGCAGGAGTTTCTGGTATGCCCAAATTTGCAGCAGCGGAAACACTGCATAGTCGGGTAAAAGTAAGTCTCGACGTTGAATGAATTATAGTATAGGTAAACGTGGAAGGGCAGGTCTTGCCCCTCGAATGTGACCACGATTGACCTGGAGGGTTTCCATTCTATTGTGTCGCCTGATTTGTCCTTAAAATTCAATCTCCGTACCTTTAAGATCTTGCCAATGTCCGGGTTGCTTTCCGAGAGGGCAGACTCGAGTTCGGACTCGGTAAGGTCTACCGAGACCCCCCTTATCAACCCCATGCGGGATATGTTATGGGTCGGGATGAAGGCCTTGTACAAACTGTTTGAAATTAAGAAGATATTTTTGATGAACGTGTTAGCTGAAAGTAAGTTGGAAAATTCAATAGATATACGGTACCTCCCTTCCGCCTTTACCGATCCGTTAACAACGTTTTGTACTCCTCTCGAAAACAAAAATTTACCGAATTCTACAGGGAAGATAGCCTTCCCTTGTTCGCATCGCTGTACAAGGACAACAAACGGTCCACTTGATCTGGGGGGGTATAGTTGTATAGGTGAGGAAGAAGAAGAGTTAGAAGGCAGAGGGTTGGAAGGAGAAGGTCCAGAAGTGAGATTGCTGTGTGATGGGGTGTCAGAGTCCGTATTCAAGCCGAGGTCAATCTTTCTCTTTTTGATGGGATCTGGAGGGAGAGGGGGGATCTCCACCCCCTCCATCCTGGTATATATTTTTTAAATAATGTACGTAAAGCCGGTAGATTACAAAAATGAAAAATTAATTAACAAAAATTAAATAAGAATAAAACAAAAATTAGTGACAACCCTGTCACCGAAACAGAATAAACAAGTTAGAAAAGAAGAAAAAATAATAATATTAAATATTCTTAGCTGAGCTCCTAGTACACGATACAAACACCACCGCCTCGTAGCACTGTTCACTCGGGAATGAGTATAATGATATTCCTATTCCGAATATGGAAATGTATCCATCTAACTATATAAATACAGTTAACACAAGTAATTTGTATTTTTTAAATTCGCTACAAAGGAATATTTTCAATTACGGAACATCCTACGTAATCTGTACTTCGTTTTACACCTACACGACTTAGGTATTTTTTCTTCAGATGACTAATAATACGATATAAAAATACACAAATAATTTAATTAGAAATGTTATTATATTTTTTTGTCAAACAAAAAATTCTTATTTTGCAATTTTATACTCATTTAAAATTGGGAGAACATGAACATTGTACAGGTGGGGTATAAGGGCTGAGGATAATGTCTTCTGCGATTGCGGCGAGACCCAGCCTGACGAGCACCTCCTCATATATCGAGACATGCCAGTGAGGTGCGATGCGAGGGACCTGATGATGGTTACTGGGAATTCCGTTTTAAGGCTGCTAATTTCTGGAGCGGGGTGACCTAGTGGAGAGAAGCTCGGACCCGGAAATGAATGAATAATACCTAAATAATTGATACCAAAGCATCACAGTTTAGAAGTCGTATTTTACGGTGGCAGGGGGTGACGCGGCAATTTTTGCAAGGAAATCCTATGGCAATCAATGACCCTATGTGTAAAATTTAATTTAAATCACATTTCAACCAAAAAATAACAGATAGGTCTAATTTTGAGCATTGTATATTTTGAACATGTGAATATTTTCTTATGTACATTGTATGTAATATCAGACTTGTTTAACTCTTTGTACTGAAGTTAATCACACTTTATGATCAAAGAGCGTCATTCATTCAATGAAACAAACCAGTAATGAAATTAAATTACATTACAATGTTTCATGTTGTAAAATAATTTTTATTTTAACTTCCAACAGTTGCATTCTGTAGTTAAGGCCCTATATGATGTCAGGGGGCTTCGGCGCCCTCACTCTTACTCAGCCAATACTCAAGGAATCGTCTTGAAACTGAAAACGGTGATAGATGAAAGTATGGACCACAGATCTGCTGTTTTAGAATTACAGGATTTGAATATTCCTTAGTTAAAAAAATATTTCTACAGTACCCCTAAAATTTATGGGATCCAAAGATTTTCCGTTCAGTTTTTCAGATATAAAAGAATAATTTAGCTAAAATACTGGTAATTATAATCTTAACAAATCGGCTGTTTTAGATTTTTTAATTTCTTCCCAGGTTTCTTTTAAAAAGGTACAATTCACTTTGTCGCTTACGTTATTCTTCCTGAGCTCTAACATTCTCATACAAAATTTGAAAAAGTTGAAGCAAAAATAGAACGATTTTTGCTGAGTTCATATAAGCCCTTAAGCAGTTGTTCACTTTTCTGTACTGCATTCTGAAATATAAAACTTTCAAGTTTTATTTGCATAATTGCTTAGTTTTTATATTATTATGAACACGTTACGTGTGGACCGTGGACCCTATGGTATCATCATCATTTGCATATTTCTCGTAACATTTGTCATTTCAGCAGTGAGTAAAAATGGAAATGAGATTTTCTATACAAAAGCATTTTAAACCTTAGATAAATAAAGTTACCTACTAAAAACATTACATTGAAAAAAAACTCTAGTATTCAATTACTAATCCAATTCTAAGGTAGAGAGCATTCTAAAATAATCCCAACAGAACATTGGAGAAATTATAAAAAGGAACATTTCGTTACATAGTAATAATATTATTTTATTTCTCACGTACTCTTTTCAAAATTAAAAATTAAGTTAGTGTTGCTCTCTTAATACAATTACATCGCACTGTTAATTTCCATCGAAGTGAGGAGAACTCCATCGTGGTTTAACTTTTTACATTGTGCCGAGGTATAAATACTTAGTATTATATAAACATTACTTTAAGAGTGAAATGCATTTGTTGCACTGTTCATATATAAAACCTGTGATTGACATTGCAAATATTTTCATTTTCTCCAAAACAAATTCTGATATTAAGAACTTTCCAAAATCATAAGTCAATAGGATATTATGTATTTTTTTTTCGGGTTGATCTTGTGATCATCCCACACGATCAACCTGAAAAACTAATCTACATATGAATTATCGTGAAAACCTGCAACTACTATTAAAAGGATATTATGTTTCTCTGAACTGAAATGCGCGCAGCATCACCCGTAAATCGGGTGCAGAGCCGGAATAAGTAAAGAAGAAGAACTGAAATGCGTAGATGAACATAAAAGGAAGCCTTAAGCCAGCCGAAACAGATTTGTGAGTATCGCAGCAATGTACCTTGCATCCTTTCCAAGATAGTCACAATTCTGTCTTTAACTTTTGTAAAAGAACGTGCATTGAATTTTTAATTGCATTTTTTTACATTTTTATTAATAATGTTTATAGGTCCGGTGACAAACAATTCACAATTTTTTTCTGCATAATAAACACGTGAGCCCAAACCAGAATGGTGATTGATTGACAACGTCACCTGAGAGCTGTGTGTGCATAGAATGTTCTGGGTGACATTGGAAGTCTGTTACTGCAGACAGGTGTGAATAAAGAAAGAAGCGAATGGATGAATATGATCATGTATTTAGAAAATAGTTTTTCCACACTACACTTCACGTTTCAACAGTCGAAAGTCACGTACATTTCAAGTTTTCAACCAGCCAACGTTAATTTTTTTAATGCAACAACTGCCATTAGAGTATAGCAGCAGTAATAGTACGTGGAAGGCATTCCAAGAGACGGCACAGGCACGTAGAAGGTATCAAATTTAGCAAAACTTTTAAAAACCCACCACGAACCGCCTTTCCCTCCCGACACCCTTTACACCGCAAGTACTGATGCACTTGAACAACTCAACACACAGGGTAGGTACCTACTGCTCTTAACTCTCTTGTTGATGAAAATATAGCGCACGCTACTGACGATAACGTTTTTATTCCAGTAAGTATAAGTATCTAGGTATAGCAGAATTATGTATGTATTAAAATGTAAAAATAAATGTTTTGCATTTCATTATTGTATTTTACTTATCGACATTTATGTAGTTTCAGAATTCATGGCATATGATTAAAAACCCTTATATGCTCTTATATAATAAAGGTGCCTTCTACAATACATGAAAAAAACTAATCGTTCTATGTGCATTTGTTTTTATATGGTTGAAAATTCGTAAAAAGGGGCATTTACCTAATTATCAATTTTTACCAAAAATTTTACGTAAATATCGATTCTCGGACAAGGTCATTGAATAGAGAAAAGATGAAATAAAATATTAATATTATACGAGGACATACAATATATTTGGCTCAAAATCTAGACGGACGTGAAGATATTGCTGAGTGACAGGACGGCGTGGAAAGAAATAAAATGCTTGGAACAAACCAATCTACAAGCCTGTAACCACATCATGAATCTGAGAAAAGTCCTTCTTTAGCAGATCCTTAACGGTTGAGATTTAATTTTTAAATACCTACAACATAATTTTGTTGTAGATATTGATTGTTTAAAATAAGGCTTCCGTATAACACGAACAACACTTCAAAAGGATTCTCGGTACGTGAGATACGTAATATTTGATACTATTTCAGCTTTGTTTGGTATGATTTATAATTTTTCTATATCGGGTGTTCTGTGAGAAATCACTCAGGTACAGTAAATTAAAAATATGTGAAAACTATTGATTCTGATGGCAGAGACTATTTTACTTTGATAATGAAAAATCACTATAATATTTTAACACACTAGAATAAATCTTTATTGGCCGAAGAAAAATTTGCACAGTTACATACAAGGCGGACTTACAAAATGATAAAGGATAAAGATAGTTGAAGGATTCAGGCTGTTGAAAAATCAAATACTTCTCACTGTTAAAGAGAGAAATGACTTTAATTACAAAACAACATCTATTTAATACTGATTGCATCAAACCTAATACAGGCACAAAAGCTGATTAAAAAAGAAATGTCTGGAAAGTTCTTTTACCAATACGATGATTTTCTCAATAGTATAATATACTACTCGTACATTGTATAGTCCCTCACTTGTCGATTTATTTGGAATATAGTAGGTAATTTATCTAAAATCCTCACCAAATTGACCGATTAAAGTAAGGTATGACTTGTGGTACAAATCACCCAGCTTGAGGGGGACACATAATTCAAATAATACGTATACCAAGCAGATTAGTTAATAAGAAGGTTCCCAGCTAAGTTATCATGATTCTACGTCATTTATTCCCACATAGTCTGCTAGACTCTGTATAACCAATACAGATATTACGTTGAACTACATATTTTGTTCTGCAGTGTTTCCACCCACCCTTTTCCATGTTTTCTTTATACTGCTGATTCTTTGAGAGTCGTGTGCGGAAACCAATCATAAGCACGTATCGATAAAATAAAGAAACTTTACACATCATACGTAACATTCACTTCCTTGCACTATTTTATATCAAAGTTTCTTTTTATTTCTAAAAAAAGAAAACTGAGAAATGCCAGTATCTATGAAGCAATATGAAGATCTATGAAAGAGAGTATCTGGAATTATTATTATATACAACCCTCAACAGGATCAGATCAGGGGTCGGGCGCACTAGAAAGAACCTCCAGATATGGGGAATAGCTGAGGACGCGACGAGCGACTGCGGGCAGCTGCAGGACACTGAGCACCTCCTGGCCTGCCCAATGGTTCCTAGGCGGGGCACATGGGAGAGCCTCGCAGATCGATCTCCCTTGGAGGATGACGCAGGAGAGGTTGTGGCTTTCTGAAAGCGGAAGGGAATCTAATGAGTGCTGACCGACACGATAAGAATAAGAAGATTATATACAACATTGGGGCCAACTTTTGTTGTTTTCTCAAAATCTCGAATTTAAATTCATTTTTAGACTCGCTGTAGCTCTGAAACTTTCACCAATTCACCTAGAAGACATTACGATTTTGTACCCAAGTGAATCATTATTCTCTAGAAGCAAAGCGTATGAGGGGATCCAAGAATTGTGTGGGGTCATGTGTGGCATTCTCTTTGCCTCCCAACTTTACCTACTTTGGGGTTAGCTGGCAGCATTATAATAATCTCGTCCTAATGAACACATGTTATAGTGCCTATATATCACTTGCAATCTAAGTATTTTTCTGTATTTTATTCATTTAAAATAAATAAAAAAACGAAATTTATATTTATTGCTCAATTACTGTTGAATTATAGAATAAACATCACTGGAAGCAAACACCCTATAGACAAATCATAGCTGTAAAAATATTCGACGAATACTTCGTACATTTTATTATTATTTATTGATACATTATTTTATTATTTCTGAAAAGAAGGCAAAACATATTTAGTATCTACTCGTAAGAGTGTAATAATATACTCGTATCCACGCATTCGAATCTAACGTTATTATCTTTTCACCGTCGTTATTTATGAAGTAGCAAAGCGTGAAGTAGGACTAGTAGGATTTTCAGCAGTGGGCGATAAATTTCAGGTGTGTCTCGTATATTTCTGTCGCCCCTGTAATAGGTTTCCCCGGGGAGTGACTCACATTGGCACGTAAGAGTAACGGCCCTGGATATATTTTTTCTCGAGCTAAGTGTGTAAAAATAAAAAATATAAAGTTATGCATGTTAGGGTAACTGGTTTACTGGTAGCACTGTTTTTCATCCTACAGAAGAACTTCTTTTACCGTACATCGTTCCAGTGACAATTAAACGAAACGGAAAGAGGTGATTCGAACCGCCCAAAAACCACTCTGTGTTCACTCTGTGTTCCTTTGATGAACGTTAGAGGGCGAAGTGAGGGCAATCAGGTAGATTTATGAGCATCTCTGGTTATCCAGATAACCTATCCAACTCAATTATAGTTGGCGTGATCACCATAGATTAGAGAAGACATCTGTCACACGCCATCCGGAAGAATTCTTCAACGATCCTAAAGTCCATCTTTTTCCGAATGTTTGGGAGTCGCGATATCCGGTTTCGCCTTTTAAAAAATAATCTGTGGTAGCCTATACAGTATATTTTGTTCTCTCAGAAGACGAAGGACGAGTAAAAAATATTATGCATTGCAGCAGTTTTTCCAACGCACTCTTCTGACTAAAACTGTAAAGTCGAGTGGGATCCCGATGCCAATTCTCTCCACTTAAAAAGACAGGATTTTCATATAATAGCTCACAGTGATGGGATAAACACAGTTTAATTTTGTATTTAAAAAGCATGAATAGATGTTTTATTCTAACTCTAACGAGTCTATTGATGAAAGCGAGCTACCATGTCTCATGATTATGGCAGTTATCTTTTTAGTGAAAAATAATTTTATTTTGTAAAACGTTTTAATAAACAGTAAAAAATAACTTACTTCTACTTTAATATGAACATTTTGAGGTCTGCACACATTGAAATACAATGTTTTGTAGCATTAGTAAGTGGGTTGAACTGCCACCCTTGTACTCGTAGAGTTGAACATGGCAGGGGTCTCAAGTGAAGGGTTCTCGTCAGGTAGACAGGGCAACTAAATGTGAGTATCACTCAGTAGTCGTCTGTGCTCTGCTGAAGAAGATTTAAAACTATGAAAATAGTGTGCGTGTTGTATCTCATTGGTAGCTATTTATTTATTTATTCATATTCTAATAGCGTACGATAATAATCAAATTTTAAGTAACAACATCATCTTAAAGGTAAGCATCTAATAATAATTAAACATAATGAATTTTTATACAGAATGTGGTAATTTATTATATCATGTCTTTTTTTTATTTTAGCTTACTGTGAAGTGTACAAAGATGTATCTTATTTCGATAAACACAAATTCATTTATAATATTCATTAAAAAAACGTCATATGATTAGAAGGTAAACTCAACAGTCTATAAATAATAGCATAATAATTTAGATTAAAAATCAGTTCCTAGACGGGTTCGCAGAGAGCATAAAACGTCATTCCGGCCTTCTCTCGGCAAGTTCATATGCGATTCGATATAACGACATACATATGTACATGCTCCGGTGATTCTCTTTCTCAGTAGTTGGCGATAGTTCATGAGAATTAAAATTGACGTACGTGTTTGAGCCAAGTTTTTCTCCGACCGCACCATCTCACTTTTTTTGTCATTGTAGGATGTTAATTAAATTTACCTACGTATTTCGTATGTATCTCTATGGTTTTTAAAAAATATCTAAGTACTTACCTCCGAAATTTCTCCATGATATCCCCGAATTAAATAATGAGCCTCCTCTCTTTTTTGTATATCCATCACTCTTTCTGAATGACTTATAAATGTTTGTTCAAAGATAATTTTACGTGTATTTCTATGCACTCTCTAGATTTACTAGAAAGCCCATTGTTGGTATACACCGTGATGGTATCGTAATTGCATATGATTTAATAATTAAATCGATATTATGGTTTCCTTGTACGGTACATTCACGGTAAGTAGATATTTCCTTGATACGAATACTGTACATTCGCTGCAGAGTTTACAAGACGTTAGTTCATTGTTCATATATATTTCTCCGTTATATTATTACCGCTCAATGTAGTACCCACAACGTTTCACGTGAGCCTTGACTAAGTTCCGTAAACTTTGTATGGGTATTACACCTTAATCATATGTAGGTATACGAGTATACACATTACAGTCTGCATTACAAGAGACTCTAGCTACATAACCTAGCTGAGGGGTCGGCGAATCTTCTTACGTCTTGCTCCAAAGTATATTTATTTACGCTAATTGACCATTCCACCACTTACAGATTTTTTTCTTCAATGAGTAAAAGTAAATACTATCTATCTATCTGTATCTATACCCTCACGCCACGTCCCTTGCAGGGTAGGAAGAGAGGACAGAGCGCCAGACAGCCCTATCCTTGCAGACACTCCTAGCCTCCGTCACATTCATGCAATTTGTCATACACGCTCTCCGATTCCTTTTACTCAAAACGCGCCATCCTTCAGGATCTGGTCCACATGAACGGGCCATGTCAGTCTCGGGCGGCCGCGCTTCTTCACCCCTCTTCGCTCACTCAAATATATCTTTTTTGTCATCCTGTCATCTTTCATTCTCTCAACATACCCAAAACATGTTAGTTTATTAATTTTCATTCTTGTCACAATACCAGTCTTCCAGTCACTCATTCTCCTAATAACCTCATTCCTAGACTCGACTAGATAATGTTGCACGAGTAATAATTTCGTCAATAAAAACAGAAGAAAATAGCGCCGCAAGCGTATTTTTTGGAAACACTGAAAATTACCCAAAAAATAAAACGTATATAACTCAGTTCATTATTCTTGCTCTTGAGTGTCGAGTGTATCAGTGCATCATGTATTAAAAATCAGTGTCGAAGATTCAAACAAGAACAAAAGAGGCGTAGGAAGACCACAGAAAAGGTGGACAGATGACATTGTCCAGCTTACGGGTCGTAGATGGCAGCACAGCAGATAGCCCAAGATAGAAGACAGTGGAAGAGTTTAGAAGAGGCATATGTCCAGCAGTGTAACGAAAGTGGCTAGCAGTGAGTAAGTTAGGCGAAGATTCCCGAGCCAAAATTATTTTAGTTTATTTATATTTAAATACAAATGATGGATTTATTGCCTATCTGACTCAAATTTAAGAGTACCGCAGCATATTTTTTTCAAGAAATATTTAATGCCTCTGGGGATGCGCTTATAAATACGAAAAAAAAATATTTGCCTATGTAGTCGTCAGTCACCAAAAGAATTTGATTTTTAGCCATTTTAGGGTAAATTACCCTGTATATCCACAACTGCTTGCTATTCGTATTTCCAGCATACTATGAGGCAATATAATATTGTCTAGTATCTTCTTGTTCTATGTTATAATAATACATTTTGTTTGCAGCACACCTATGTCCGTTGCAAATGTTGCAACAATACCTTCTTACTAATAATAACATGAAAATTACCTATATGCAATATACATAGATATATCAGAATTTCTCAATACAGTTTACAATAGTTTATCTACCTATTCTTCTTCCCATTATGTTCTGAAATGAGGTTCCCTGAAAGTCTATACTACAAAAGTCTTCATCCTGCAGAAACAAGATGCATAATATTTTTATCCCCAATTTAGTCGAATCGCTCTTCTGCTGATGTCTGGAGGGGTCTGAATGCCATGGGAATGGGTCGCCAGCCTGTTCCTGATGCATCAAAGTATGTTGATCTCCAATCTCTCAACAAACATTTTGCTGCTCAACCATGTGATATAGACTCGGTTACTAAAAATAATACGCTATCTAAAATTCGCTCTTTAGCGCCCGTAAGTGCGCCTGTGTTTAAGTTTTCACACGCGTCTAATGAAACGATTCGTAAGTGTGTTGACTCTATTAAATCCAAATCTGTTGGAGCGGACGATATCAGTATATCGTTAGTTCTGCTAATTATCGAGCACATTGTACCGGTGCTGGCTCATATTATCAACTTCTCTCTTGACACAGGCTCTTTTCCGACCTCTTGGAAGAAAGCATACGTCATCCCACTCCCCAAAAAGGCCGTACCCTCGTCTGAAGGGGATTTTCGCCCTATTTCAATTCTTCCCATTTTTTCTAAGGTCATTGAAAAAATAATTCATTTTCAACTAACAAACTACCTAACAACCCATAACTTGCTATCACAGTATCAGTCCGGTTTTCGTGCTGGGCACAGCACAACTACCGCCCTCGTAAAAGTCACGGATGACATTAGAGGTGCCATGGAGGACAAGAAACTTACACTTCTCACGCTTCTGGATTTCAGCAGCGCCTTCAACTCTGTCGACTTTGACATACTTCTCGCAAGACTAGAACATCTTAACCTCTCCCACAATGCTCTTTCTTGGTTCAGATCCTATCTTACTGACAGACAGCAGTGTATTAAAAGTCAAAATAATCAATTTTCTAACTGGCTGTCGCTGAGCGCAGGAGTTCCCCAAGGCGGAATTCTTTCGCCACTTCTCTTCTCAATTTTCATTAATACGGTAGCTGAAAACCTGTCTGTTAAGTTCCATCTGTATGCTGACGATCTCCAAATATATTCTCATTTCGAGCCGAATCAAATCGTGTCTGCTGTTGATCATATGAGTAATGAACTGAGTCTCGTCTCGCATTGGTCGCAGCAAAATGGATTGTTACTCAATCCATCCAAGTCGCAAGCCATTCTCATAGGGAGTTCACGTCTTTTTGCTAAGCTTGATATGTCTTCGATACCCCCTCTCCTCCTTGATAACGTTGTTATCAAGTTGTCTGATAAGGTGAAAAATCTCGGAATCATATTTGACCAGTTTCTTTCCTGGCGACCTCAAATATCCGAAACCAGCCGCAAACTTTTTTTCTCTCTGCATTCTCTGAGAAGACATCAGAACTTCCTTCCAAAACCTACTAAAATACTCTTATCTCAAACTTTGCTGCTGCCTCTTCTTGACTATGCAGACGTTGCCTATCTTGATATTACTTGCGATCAAACCATGAAATTGGAAAGATTACAGAATGTCTGCATTAGATTCATCTATGGCTTGCGTAAATTTGACCATATTTCTGAATATAGAAGTGAACTTTTGTGGCTGACCATGAAACAGCGTCGCAACCTTCAAATTCTTTCCCTTCTTTACAATGTACTTAACAATCTCGCCTCACCCCAATATCTCAAATCTAACTTTACTCCCTTGGCATCTCATGGCCTACCTCTACGTTCGAGTGGACGACGCACGCTGGCTATACCCTCGCACCATACGTTTTCACCTCCTCTTTTACTACACATGCAGCCAGATTATGGAATGATCTTCCTCTTCACATCAGACTCGCTCCTACAATTCACTATTTTAAAAATAAACTGAAGCATCTTTATCTCTCCCAAAACCATTCTCCCACCAATCTTACCCAATAAACCCTTTTCCTAATATCCTTTCCCTTCCTATATCCCTATTATTTTACTATATTTATGTATGTATGGTATATTTTATTTTATTTATGTGTATTTTTTTATGCATGCTATTGTTATTCTTATTTTGTTTTTTATTTTTTTATTTTTTCTTTCATGTTTCATTGTTTCTTTTTGCTGTACGCTTTGTACACATATACTTTCTTATTTTGTAATATCAAAATTGGTTGGTTGGCAGATATTGCCACTGGCAATAAACCCGCCATTTGTAATGTATTATTATTGCAATAAAGATTTTTATTATTATTATTTCCAAATCAACTTTATTAACACAATAGTATACAAAATTTTTCAGCTCTATATAATACATTCGTTTAAACCAAATAATATATAAAAACATGTTAAAATAAAAAATTACAAAAATATAAAATAAATAATAGGTAATAATATTAATACAAAATTTTAAATAAACAAACACATCACATAGAACTAAAAACATTTTACCATACTAATGGATGTCCCCCTCTCCCACGATGTGCACAAGAATGCACTTATCATGAGAGAGTTTTTAAGAGCTATAGAGAGAGGAACCTTCTAACAATCCTGCAAGATGATAGTGTAGGACAGCCTTCTGCATGGCGTATTGAAGCCCACCATGCAATCCAAGCTTCTCAAGATTTACTTTGAGACTCTTAGGAATGACACCATTTGTGGACATCACTATAGGAATGATGACAGTGGAAGGTGTTCTCCACATCTCCATAATTTCATGAGCAAGATCAAGATATTTGGTAATCTTGTCTTGCTCAGCCTTATGGAGATTTTCATCATGTGGTATAGTGATATCCACAATATAGGTCTTTTTTTCCCTACGATCAACCAATACAATATCCGGTCGATTAGCTGGAATTGTACGATCGGTTTGTATTGGTCGATCCCAGTACAACTTAACAATGCTATTTTCAAGCACCGACAATGGTTGATATTTGTAATATTCAGTTTCTTCATCGAGTAAACCGTATTTTAAAGCCAATCTTTGGTGAACTATTTTGGCAACCTGGTCATGTCTATGCAAATATTCAGTGCCACACAAAAGAGAACACCCCGACATAATATGTCGTAATGTCTCTCCCATCTGACCACAAGCCCTACATTTATCAATTATATTTGGTTGTTTCATAATGAATTTTGCATAGTTATTTGTTACAATGACTTGATCCTGTATTGCACAAACAAAACCTTCGGTTTCACCAAATAGATCACCAAACCTTAACCAATTGATTGAGTCTTCAAAACATACATTTGTAGATGTCAGAACTTGGTGAAAACGGCCATGAAGAGATTTACTTTTCCATATGTCTACTCGATTTTCAACTGACATTGTCGGTAGTGAAGCACCAGGATTCGAGAGACATAAAGGTGTGTACCTCAAATCACAATCTATCAAGTCCTCATAGCCTACTTTACTCCTATGAGTTACAAAAAATCTCTTTAAAGACTCTACCTCATTATTATGTAAATTCTTTAAATTAAGTAATCCTCTGCCACCATTTTTGCGAGGAAGGTAAAGTCTCATCATGGAGGATCTAGGGTGATGAATTCGATATCTTGTCATTGTAGTACGCACCTTTCTGTCTAGTGTGTCTAATTCCGTTTGGTTCCATTTTAAAATACCAAATGAATACAAAATTACTGGAATTGCCCATGAATTAATTGCCCTAATTTTATTATGTCCAGAAAGAAGTGATTTAAAAATTAATTTGCATCTAGAGATGAAACGCGCTTTTACATTATTTTTTAAAAATACATGATCAAAACCCAGTGATTCATTTATTCCCAAATATTTATAGGTTTCATTTAATGTAAGATTTGGTAAATTTACTGTGTTATTAATCACTTCATTTGTTTGTTCGATAACCCCTTTTTTAACATTAATTATTGCACATTTATCCATACCAAATTCCATTTTGATTGTATCACTAAAATCCTTTGTTACTGAAATTAATTTATTGAGATTATTTAAATTTGATGAAAATAATTTTAAGTCGTCCATATAAAAAAGATGAGAAAATTTACAACCACCCCTTTTGAGCTGATAACCACATTGAGAATTTTCAATCAATGCACTTAAGGGATTCAATGCAATACAGAACCAAAGCGGACTCAGACTATCACCTTGGAATATTCCTCTATTTATGTCAATCGAATCACTAACATAACCTTCCGATGGCGTTGAAATAGATATTTTTGTTTTCCAATTAGACATGCAATATTTTAAGAAATTAATAATTTTAACATCAATTTTGTAAATTTCCAAAATTTTTATTAACCAAGAATGAGGTACCGAATCAAACGCTTTTTTATAATCTATCCACGCCATCGAAAGGTTACGTTTTTTGTGCTTCACTTGCTCGCAAATAACACTATCAATCAGAAGCAATTCTTTGGTTCCACGAGATCCCTGTCTACAGCCATTTTGCCTGACCGATAAAATGTTGTTGGTCACAGAATGATTTTTGATTTTATTTGCCAAAACAGAAGTAAGTAATTTATAGATTGTTGGTAAACAAGTTATTGGCCTAAATTGATTGGGTTGAGATGCATTATTAATTTTTGGAATCATATAAGTTATACCTTTTGTAAAAAAATTTGGGAGATTACAATTTTCTATTGCCAATTGAAATTGTGTAGCCAGTGTACCATGAGAATTTGTAAAATATTTTAACCAAAAATTTTGAATACCATCTATTCCTGGAGATTTCCAATTTGGTGTATGTTTAATTGCAATAGTTATGTCATCAGAATTTATATCTAAATCTGTCATATCTGGTAATTCAGACGATTCTATTTCAATTTGTTGTATCCAATTAGCTTCTGCATTATGTTCAACAGCTGTAGACCAAAGATCTGACCAAAATGCAGTCATTTCATTTTGATTTGGAACTGAATTTATGGAACAATTTTTGCCTTCAATATTTTCATAAAACTTCTTTTGTTTATTAATGAAGAGATAATTTTGTTTGCGTCTTAGTACTCGTTTTTTGAATCGTCGGATCCTTTTGCTTAATGCCAAAATTCTTTGTTTGAATTCATCAATTTTCTCTACTATTTTTTTTTTTCTATCTATTTTTTTGTTGACACAAGTGAAAATTTTCTTCTACAAATTAATAAACAGTTTTTAATAGATTTATTGACTATTTTTGATAATTCTTATATATTTTGGTTTTGTAAAATGTTTAAAATATTGAAAAACGTTTTTAAAATAAAAAACAATGTTTATAAACAGTGAAAATTTGTTGAAATAGTGTTCGTGTTCGTTGACTGAGCTAAACTGTCAAATTGGAAGATTTTTATATAATAAACTTGACTCAAAATTCACTTAAATATCAAATGATTTATATTTAACAACAAATGGAGAGTGCAACAACAAGTGTTTTACAGGACATGTTGCCTGCAACCACTTTAGTTGGGAGACCGAGGCAACGTATGAGATGGACAGAAGAAATTAACAAAGAACTCTTACGTTGCTATTATTTGGCCACAAATTTTGAAACAAATTTAACAGGTTATCGTTTTATTTTACACCAAATTTTTACTGAAAAATTCCCGGAACTAAATTTTATATCAGAACAAAGATTATCAGACCAAATTCGTGTAATTCATAGAAACAATAGATTGACTTCATCACAGCGAGAAGATATAAAGCAACAATTATTGCAAAATCAAGGTTCAAATGTTCTGTCAGGCAGTCAACATGAAGTTGTTCAGCCCACAGTTTCTGAAGACATAATTGAGGTTACAAGACTTGAGGTTGATACTCCTACAAGATTATCAAGTTTAACAACTACATTACCAAGAGATGACATTGTTATTAGGGAGACCGGTGCTGAGGAGCGGCTTCCCGATTCAACTGATGAAGAAATAGATTATGATTTGTATAGAAATGTTGAAGTAGTATTTAATGAAATTGTAATTAGTTATAGAGACACAGATCCAACATCTAGACCTTATATACCTAAACTAAAAATAACACATAAGGTTATTGAAACAATAAGAATTGTTAATCAAATTATACACACATATTTAGAAAACAATAATGTAAACACATTAGAAGAAATCCATTTAATCATGTACAGTTCTGCCATTACTGTAACAAAATTACATAACAATGTATACAACCAACAAACACAAAACAACAATAATAATAATACTGATAAACCACCATGGGAAAGACGACTTGAAAATAAAATAACAAAATTTAGAAAAGAAATTGGACAACTTACACAATACATTAATGGGAATTTATCTATTAGGAGACAAAGAAATATTAATCCAAATAATATTGATCGAAACGGTTTAATAGAAAAGTTAGATTTATTAAAACAAAAACTACAAGCAATATCTAAACGATTGAGGCGTTATAAAAAAAGTAACCAAAGAAAAAAAGAAAATAAAATGTTTAACATGAATGAAAAACAATTTTATCGAAATTTCAATAAAGACCAAATAATATCACAACCACCAAATATTACAGAAGTACAAAATTTTTGGGAAAACATATGGTCTGAACCAGTTTACCATAATCAAAATACATCTTGGTTAATAACAGAAGAAGAAAGAAATCAAAATTTAGACGCTATGCCAGAAATTGAAATAACTAAAGATGATGTAACTCTTGCAATAAAGAAAACACTAAATTGGAAAGCACCCGGGCCAGATAAAATAAAAAATATTATTATTATTATTATTAAATTAAATAAATAATTATTATTATTATTATTATTAGTACATGATTTTTTAGGATACTCCAACCATGTGTGGAGTAGTTAGTATTTTACTGACACGAAATCGAATTAATCTCATTACCTATATTTAACTTTTTTAATTAACTGTCGACATACAGCAAAAATTAAGTTGGAATAATTTTAGTTCCAATGTGATATTGTCAATTTAAACTACTTTTTACGATGTAAGAAATGTCCTATCAATAAAATATACCTATCTTATATTTGATTTTTTATGTACAAGCTTTTATAGAAAAGCTATATATACCTAAATGAATTCAACTTAATTAATAATATACCTATTTGTAGTAATTTCTAGTACCAATTTAAATCAACGTAGATTTTATCAGTCGGTACAAGAATATCACAGAGAATCAGTATTTTCTCATTTTAATAGGATTTTGTGTTTGAAATGTCTACTTGTATTAATGTGCGGTAAGCCCTGTGGACAACGGAGGTTGTATTGAAGTATTCAGTTCCTTCGTGTTCATTAGCCTTGAAGGGAGATTTATTTCCATTTTGTGGTCAAGGGTCCGACTTGACTAATTTTCATAGCAAAAGAACTTAATGTTTTACAGTTAATTATCTATAATTAGAAATTCAAAGATTACATCTTGAGGTATTCCTAATACAAACCCATTCTAGGTACATCGAGCAAATTTAGATTATAATTATAAAGCAATCCATGAGATGTTTCAAATATATCGTGCTCTAAAATTCAGTGTACACTCGTGGAAAAATTAGTTTAAATACATATACCAATGAATTTATTATGAAACTATGTGTTCTATTCTCTCTACCTACACTGCGAACATTGTACTTAGTAACAATCGATCCAATCATCTCCTTCAGTATGACTACAATTACTACTACGGCAGATAATACTCAGGTGTTTGTGTGTAATTGTTATGCTGACACTTGAGAATCAGTTTCCCTACTCATTTGGGCCTGTTCAGTTCAGCCTGCTAACCAAAGAAAGGGACATGAGGGAGTAAATAAACATCCATTCATCATCATCATCATGAGCTCGACAGCCCTGGGTGGGCTGAATCCAGCAGTCTCTTCCATCCTTGTCTGCTGTTGCCTTCTTCTTCCAATCCTGTATCTGCACTATGGATGTATCAGTATGAACATCCATTCACAACATTCTAATTTCCTTAATTCCTATGGGGTATAAGGGCGTTATCTTAATCAGAAAATTCAAGAAATTCTCACATAACTTCAACAACCTACTCCTTCTCTAAAAGAATCTTTACAGTAAGTCGTACAGTGTAGAATACATGATCAATGTAGGGATTATATCCTAACACCGTCCACTTGGAAGGCATCCCGATTTTCTAACTAAATGAGCTACTAACGTACAGGATAGATATATAGATATCCTTTGTTATTGTCCTCAGGCATCTTATAATATTCTATTAACCACTCCAGAATCTACGTGTAAAATCAGCTGTTATTCTGACATGTGTTAAATGACATGTGACGAAAACGTTGAAAGCTACTGAAGGATAAAAAATACATAAAAGGGGAAAGATAATGGCAGAGTCACGTAGAACCTTAATATCGCCATTTCTAGGAAGGGCTGGAACTGAAAATGTAAATATAATATACGAGTGTGTAGGGCGAGGAAATGAAATTGTGAAAACAAGGTATCGTAAACGTGCATAAGAAATTATTATAGTAGGTCTGTGACGGAAATTGACACAAACATTTTCTTTTATTACCCACATCAAACTAGGCGAAGAGTGAATAAGAAATATAATGCACGAGATTATATTTTCAAAACAGCTGTAGATTTCAAAATGTAAGTTGATAAATCTCGTGGATTATCACGATGGCCAATTGTTTTCAGTTTTCGCCTGAAGATGCTTATGCAGAATATAATCAATGACAAAAATTTTCATTGTCAGTCAGTATCGATTTCAGATTGGACATTAATAATAGACAGCGAGTATTCATCTTTTCTTACACGCTACTCGTAGATATGGCATAATAAATTTATTTATTTATTTATTGGGGACACACACAGAAAGTTAACAAACATACATAATGACATACACAAAATATATAATTCAAGTTAACCTCCCAATTAAATAATGTAATTTTATTTATTTCTTATTTAATAACAAATACAAGCACAAAACAGACAACAATTATAGATATAAGTAAGAACATGAAGATAAAACGATTAGTACATTCATAATTCAGCAACAATCAATCTCGCTCACACACTCACCCATCGCACATGCACACTTCAGATTTTAAAAGAAAAAGAGAGAGAAGAAATGAGAAGGCAAAAAAATCGATCCAATAATTTTTTTTTTGAATTCTTGTATCAAGCTAAAATTTACCACAGTACTTTACTAATATCTATACTTTACTAATATATATACATAAGAGATTACCTGGTAGGCGATAAAGGTTATTTCCATTTGTCAATTTATAAAAGTTTACTTGCAATACTTTAAAAGTAATCTTTTCTGTGATTTTAAATAACACCATGGGAATAACTAAATCCATTTACGTATTAATTTAATTTTGTTTGAAAAAAAAACTTTAACTGCACTGTTGTACTACAGAACAAGTGACAAACCCATGAAAACTAAGCGGAATGTGTTTGAGTGGAACATATGCAGTACTTTGACCTAAAGTTCTCTTCAAAAAACAATATTTATCGCCTGTTTTTATTATATTATTATCATTCCCTTTGTTCTTATATTGTTTACGATGGCAATTGTGTTCTTTTTCCTAAACAAAAATAATTTGATAATCATAAATCTTTTTAAATGGCTATCAGGAAAACAAGATAAGATGTTTGGAATAAAGAATATGAACGTTACTATGTTTTTATTATAAGTTATGAACCTTTATCAGAGAAACATGATTACGTTTATCTCTCAGCCAAGTTATTATGATATGATGAGCATATTGAATTTATCCTGATTTATGGACTCAACGATTACGAATATAACCGAACCTAATTCAGTGTTGAAATTCAAGGTAAAATCTTAAATTATTTCTGCATAGTGTCACTACGAATATTATATACGTGTCCACAGCAGAACCCACAATGGGAACCTGAAATTTGCTACTCTGTCGCCAATTTAAAGTACTTATTGACGGATATTGAGTTTAGAGAGTTTTTCGCCGATGAACATTCGTAAGTGTTTGAAAAACTCGATCCCTAAAATGCAGCTGGATAGCACAAGTATGTAATCTGTGTATATTCAAACGAAACGCACTAAGCAATAAAAACATATTTTTTGGGATTGTACTGAAAAGGAAAAAGGTAAGGTATCGCATCGTACAAAATCTTACTAAATACCTAGGTTTGTTGACCTCCGTGTGTTTCAACGAGAAGCGTCAAATGGACTGAGTAAGTAAAAATGTAGACATTTTTTTCAAAGCCATCATACCTAATAGATGACAATAAATTTTACAAGGTTACAGTCTAGAATAAAAGTATTTCCTTTGGTTTAGGTATTTTATAGTAATACCCATTAAAGAGAGGATATATGTTTGTCATTCACGTATATACGCGATGAGACAGTAAGCAAGCCATGAGAGGGTGATTGTGTTCGGTCTCAGATTGTTAAGTCAACACGGCTGATAAACCCTGACGGATAGTTAGAATGCCGGGTAAATAATTATATACGGTTACATACACACGCCGGCACGACAACTACTGGATAGTTGTACTAACATTATTCCCACTGGATGTAGTTTCATCATTTTACTTCTTAGAAATAAAAAATCTAAAAGGTATACATGAAACAACGTTCCCTACAACACTTTCTCAAGCGGAAAAGTTTATTGTTCAGTGAATATACATTATTTTGAAAAAATGACGCTGGAAATATCTCTATATAAAATGTCAACTGGTCTTAAAATTATAGTAATACTGGAAATGTAATCTATGTAATCAATATGTTGTACCCATACAACTTTGATTCAAATTAACAATATTAGCAAAAAATAACAATAGCTGAGTAGCTGAGGACGCGAAGTGCGACTGCGGGTAGTTGCAGGACACTGAGCACCTCCTGGCCTGCCCAATGGCTCCTAGACAGTGCACGTGGGAGAGTCTCGCAGATCGCTCCCCCATGGACGATGACGCAGGAGAGGTTGTGGCTTTCTGGGAGCGGAAGGGGATCTAATGAGTGCTGACCGACACGATAAGAAGAAGAAGAATAACAATAGTTTCAATTTCAATATATATTTAGTTAAATAAATGTGCCGTACTGTTATTTTTGTTAGATACCCATATATTATAAACTATTAAAATTTTGTTAACTATTACTACCTACCAATCAGTCGCGGCTTACAGAAAAAAATATGCCAAATGTTTTACTAATAAAAGTATCTTATCATATGTCAATATCGTTCATGCCTCTGTAACATTACATTTACTAACTGCTAATTTAAAAATATAATCTAATGAAAATATACAAAGGTTACAAGATCACATTACCAAAAGAAGCTCCTATATGTATTTCAAAAGTTTCTTTTCTGTTATTTAACTCACTTAAACTGCGTCCTTGAATAGGATGACAATAAAACGATTTAGAAAAAAGGGGAAATGTTTGTTTTCCGTTTCTACGTTTTAATTTTAACATAAATCTGTAGCTGGCATTTTAAATATATTATTTTTATAGGATCCTCCCGATCCTTTTTATTGCTTCGACATTACTTTCCCACAAACACTTAGTACTGAATCTTAAAAGTTTTCTAACAAGTCAGAACCAACTAAGTAAACTATGTATCACTCTTAACTGCCACTCTCTCCGTCCATACTGTCTCCTATCTGAAATGTTAAGTGAATCATTTATCTCGCTCCATTTTTCTTCAACACCAAGTACAATGGGTTACGCGAAACTGCAGTTAGTACATTTTTCATCACACAAAAGTACACACTACATAACACAACAGATACGCCATTAACTTGCTTGTCTAAGTACAAAAAACTACATACTTACAAGTTTGATATAAAATAAAATATGAGTACAGTTATACAATTTGATGCAGCTTTTCGTTGTAGTCGATATCAATATCTTCATTAGTATCATTGAGAGAACTGCTTTTATACCATCATAGTCGAACTTTGACTCTCTTGAAAGAGTTTTCTCCAGAACTGAACTCCGAGTCAGTAGATAGATACAATCATACAATTTTCATTTCCAGATTGTCCATCACAAACAGGGACTATTACGCATATTATTTGCAAATTATTTTTAGCTCTGATTGACATGGATGTATTAATCAGATCGACCTAGCTCTCAAGCACAGACGCATTTTGAGCAGTATGGATCGAATAAAGTTTATATATACCTACAATAAATTGTATGAGTGTGACGAAAGCTAGGAATCTAAGGGCATGTTCTGATGTCTCAAGCTACCCCGTAAAGGAGGCAAATGAATATTTATTTATTTATTTTATTTATTTATTCATGGCACACAAACACTAAACAGACATCACCCAAATGTAAACACAAACCAAACAAAAAACAATACAGATCAAGTTCAAGCGATGCCCTATTACATGTGTACACAACTAGTCAATACAGATAGAAAGATTAATATTAGGTACCCAATTGTTTCAAAATAGTTACAATGTCAAATGAATTACAGTGTTATTAATGGCAAAATCTCGGAAAAAAATTGTAGCATGAGTTCTTTGGTAACGTGTATTCTTTGAGAAGATTAATATTATAATGAAACGTTATATAATAAGACAACTTAATAATAAAATTCAATCTAATATTATTATGTTGGTACTTGGTACAAGCTAATACCATAATTGTGCTGTAAAATCCGTGAAAAACATTAAAAATGATTAACGGGCCGACTTGCAAGCTGTGAAGATGTCGACACTGGGAGCACCGTAGTCAAAGGCCATTATTACAACTTGCGCCAGTTTGGAACGACCGTAAAACTACACGAGAGAGAATGGTTATTGGGGAACGTGTATTATAGGGGTACGTAAAGAAGCTGTAAAAACATCGACAAAAGTTCAATAATTACAGGTAGGTACTAGATAGGTAAGTTATTGTGGGTAGGCTCCAGGCACATTGCCATCTTATGGTCCGACGACATCGAGAAGGCTGCCAGAACATGGAGTTTAAAGTGGCAGAGAGTGCAGCTGAGAGAGGATTTTAGAGGTCCAAAAGGAAGACCTTTTGTTCAGCACTGGTCTCAAGAGAACAGTAAGTAAGTTTTGTCTCGTTTATATTGAGACGACCCATGGTCACTGTAAACTTATCAAAACATCAGTCAAATCACTTAAGGCATTTATTTTCCTGTTTCCCACAATCAATATTTTTTTTGAATATTTTTGGGGATGATTATGTACTTTTCCGAGTGTAATTCAGTGGCGTATGAAAATAAATATCTAAAGCATTTCATACATAATTTCTTATTTATATCATTCAATTTACAAAAAATTGATCCAGCTATCACTTTACCTACTGCGTGCACTACAATCATTGTGTGTTGAATAGTTTTAGAATTAATTAATTAATTAATCTGCTGGCTTCCGCATTCACTATAATATTGCGTTAATTCTGCACATATCCGATGAAAGTTTTAAAAACCAAAATACGAAACTAAAATGACTCATCGATGGAATATTTTACATCCCTTAATCCTTCGGAAGTGGTCTAATATACAACATTTTAATAGCGTACGTCGTGATGTTAATCTGTAATTATTATTCGATGAGAAATCAATAGCTACGTATAATTTTCGATGATGAGAAATAATATGATCTGATTATTTCTGTATTGGTTTTACCTACAGTCTAGAAAGATGTAAGATGATCTTATTAGCAGTATTAACCCGTAAAGTTATATGAGACGTTATTTGGATTCAGATTTAGGATACGGAAGACCTAGAAGGATTTAATTCACAGTTTCCCGAAGTATTAATTACATCTGTGAAAGGTAAATTATTGAAAAAGCCATACAATTTTCGTTTCTGTATTCCTGGAAACGCTATTAATATTTTATGTTTAAAATATCCCAAGATAGAACAGGAAATGGGGAAGAAAGAGCGAAATATAAGATCTTTGTCTATATTATTACTATGTATAATAAGAAGGTGGATAAAGGCAAGAAGGATTTTGAGTAAGTAGTTCATTTTAATAATTTCAAATATTCCTACCTATTGAATATATTATAATCATTGTCAAATAGTTTTCATGGAATTCTAACTATTAGTAGTTTATGTAGCTGCATAGGGAAGAGATATATGTCCGATAAGCCTCTCGTTGAATGGTGTCATTGACTCAAATCTTAGAGTTGACGATGCAACTTGAGAAAAGCAGGAAATTAGGTATCTACAAGTACGTAAGCTTATCCCATGAAGGAAGTGTTCTTCTTAAATCGTTGGTACTATTCTGAATATAGAAAGAAAAAAAACGAACATCAGGAATAATTTAAATACGCCTAAGTAAAAAGAAAATTTAAAATATATTATTTTAAGGTAACGTTTTTATAATTAAATTACAAGTATACCCATGGGGTATATTAAAATTTTGTTTAAATCTACGTTCGCAAACAAGTGTCGTTAAGGGAATACCTTCATCCCAAGGGATTTAGTCGAGAGACCGAGTACCTGCATACCAGGTGCCTAGTCTTTAAATATTGATGCTATCAATCCCCTTATAAATTTAACAAGGAATAGTCTTACAATATAAAATATACCTTCAGTTAGAATATTCATAGAAATCGCATTGTACGATCTTAAATCCTCACTAACTAAACATAGATCAATCTCTGAGAATCACAAAAAATAACCAAGCCAACTGGAAATTTTAGCAGGAAATAGTTTACCAAAACGAGGGATTCCGGAATAAATTAAAGGATGATAGTTTCGGAGTGATGGATGGTTTTCTTATGCAAACCAATTATATCCGTTACCCCGATGTAGAATTTGAGATGTTAACTCTTCATCAAACATGAAAAGGTCTGACAAGGGAAAGAAATTAAAGGCTTTATGTTCTCCAGATGCTTCCAGTTAGTAATCATATCGTTATTTACATAACCTTTCAGTTCTATTTTATTAAGAGTCCTCTTGCAGCCAAGTGACGATGGCTAATAAGTCGAAACATTTTATAAATCAGATAAAGAGCGCTGGATTACTACCCTATCCCAGAAACACTATTAATATTGGGAAACATTTCATGGATGAATATTTTTGCTTACCTGGCGATGAAAAAAGGGATAAAATATGACAAATCTGACTATTACGTAGTAGCTTGATAATCAGCGTTTGAGATAAAAAATATATATATACAAAAGGACTTATATTGGCAATGCCAAAATTTTATTAGAGCCTCTACCTTTCAGACGCAATATTCGAAGTTCTACAAACTTAGGATGATACATGATTACATGAGATTACGAGTAATAAATATTTCACAGGTGTTCTTGTACTCTAAGAATAATGTAATCTAAATTGTAATTCCAAACACAAAATCGCGTTTTAATTGTACAACGCGTTTTAAAGTTCTTATCGTAGACATATGTAATTAAATATAAATTAGTGGCATTGACCTTTGGGCTTAATACATATACACTATATAGTGATGGGTGACCTTACATGAAGCATATAACTGATCTGAATCAATGTTAGTGATAATCGTAGATCTAATAATCTATATGTAGAAGTTTCATTTAACTGAATACGTACACATGCCTTGCCTGCGTGGTAATAATACAATGTCCCAGTTTCAAGTTCGCAGTGCTTGGAAATATAAGGGAATAGGAATATTACACAAATAGAAAGTGATCGCTCTAACCCGGCCTACGATTAAGCACAATCTTATGTACTTAATTGAAACATACCCTTAATTGTATGTATATCATTTCAGAATTTCCAAAACCTAATGCCTCATCCACATGCTGGCCGAACTATCACGTTTTTTGCTTGAATAAGTAAAAAGACGTGCGGACGGGGTGATTGTCTTAGATTGTATACGTAACTGACGGTTAATGCCTTTTTACTCATTCACACATAAAACGTGATAGCTCGACAAGCATGTGGATGAGGCTATTATATACAGATCCCAGATCCACCATGACGCCCTTGATGAAATACATTAGTCATGGTGGATTTGGGATCTGTAGCAACACTAGCAAACCTTATTTTTTTATAATAAAGTTCGACTTAATGTAATTGCAAAAAAAAAACATAATTGTTTTTAACCAACTAAATAAAATAAGTAAATGAATAAATAAAACAAAAATAATTATATAAATAACTTCAGGCTATTAAGTAATGGTGAAAGATTATTTCTTAAAACATCTAAATAATATTGAAGCATTTTGAGGATAATAAATCAAAATACTCGTAGACCTGTGAGTATTATTTTTAATGAATTTATATATTGTTAATCGTACCTACTAACGATCTGTATTTATTTTGACATTAAGAGGCCGATCGATGGTAGCTCACCTCAGCGCTGAAGCGAAACTGAAAAATATCTCATTAATTACAACAAGATAAATTTGTGTACTCGTTCAAAGTGTGTGACCTGAGTCTGTAGGACATTCACCCGAATGAGAGAAATCAGCTTTTCATCTCTTCGTGTTAAAACTACGTGGAAATTATATACTAAACTGCCTAACGCCTCTTATGAAATTCCGGAATACATATATTATTGTAATACTACGCAGAATTTATCTCATAAAGCGAGTAAAACATCCCAAGAATGACACATTATAATATTACAAGCATTCCTACCCCGACGTAACCAGGTTACAATATACATATACTCGTACAATAGGCTGACTAATAATCGGATATGTTTTTATTAGCAATTGCGAACCGTGTGTCTTTCATTTTAGTTCGTGACTTTCAGTTTTGAATTTCCGGCCGTCTTGACTTATTTTCAGAATCTTCTTCTTCTTTACGTGTCCATTCTAAAGTCTACCACTCCAATTTGTCAATCGCTTTGTCATTGGCCACAATCAGGTCCCCAGGTGTACAGCCTTCCTCCATTAGATGGCAGTCATCCTGGGTTTCGCCACAGTCACAAGTGATGTCTTCATCTGTGGAGAGATACCCCCACTTCTTAAGGTTCTTTTTACATCATTACAGAATTAAACCTAATGTTTTATGTTCGCAGCAGCATACCAAAATGCCAGAATAGTAGAAGAGAGAAGGAAAAACCGTGACCTATAAAGCAGATGCCTATAGTATATACATGTATTATTAGGTTCGCAGTTAATACGAAAATACTCAAAATCTCAATGATCCGAAAATACTCAACGTTAATCCTAAAGTGCACGAAACCTAAGTTCTCTATTACTAGCTACTATACCAGCACGATATATTCCAATAATGAGGTGAACAGCAAAGTGCCTGCGGTGGATCATACTTTCATAAGACATTTTATATCGTACAATGCAGTAGCCATTGAATACTGAGAGTACATATACAAAAACATACAATAGTCTATGAAGAGCAAAATAGACTGTGTGTGGTGGCTTTGAAATGTTCGTGAGTGGACTGGCATCAGGAACGTCGGCGAGCTGTTGCGAACTGCGGCAGACAGGGATGCTTTCTCCATAGTGATCGCCAACGTCGACGAAGAGAAGAAGAATAGTCTCTTTACGCCAACGTGTATCTGATATTCAGAATGGGTGGCGAATGTCATTGCAGAAAACGATGACCGTAAAGATATCGAGTGGAAGCCCATTTCACAACCAAGGACTTCAACTAGCATACCTACACAATGAAATTTCATTTTATTCTACTGATTACAAGTAATTTCCATACTAATGAAATGATTACTTCTCGCGTAACCCAAGAAACCAAATTCGGTCGCGAAATTTGCAATTCGGTCACAAGTGGTCACATGTGGTTGCCGTGTCGACACAGTGTGCACACAAAAACCCGGTCACAAAACACACACATTGTGTACGCTTTGCGACCAGATTTGGTCGCGGAGTGTGCACACTGTGTGGTGAATGTGTCCGAACATAACTTGGTCACAAAGCGCACACATTGTGTACGCTTTGCGACCAGATTTGGTTGCGGAGTGTGCACACTGTGTGGTGAATGTGTCCGAACAGAACTTGGTCACAAAGCGCACACATTGTGTACGCTTTGCGACCAGATTTGGTCTCAGAGTGTACACACTGTGTGGTGAATGTGTCCGAACAAAGTTGGTTCAAATTGTTCGAAATATATTAGTCCACGCTATAAGTAGTTCTCAATCTGTTTCTTGTTCAGTCGTGTTTGTAGTATTGAAGCGAATAGAATCCATGGCTTTTTCATATGTTGGAATATCTATAACTTTTATTCGGCATTTTATGCGCATCCAACCACTTTCAGGCACACTGTCCTCGTTTCTCCTGGCCTCTTCCAATATAGTTTTCCGTATAAATTTTGGCCAATACAAAAGACCCTCCTTCACCCAACCACTAGGAACAGCAGAAATCACAACTGCCGAATTTTCCTTTGTTGCGACGAGCGTATACGGCATTTTGTACAAAGACTGAAGACGTTCTGACATGAGGAGCGGAAACTGTTTGAGAATAGTAGATCAAGAACTATGGCGGCTAGCTAATGAAAAGCATTGTGACCGCTTTTGGTTACATTCGGTCACAAAGCGGTCACAACTGGTTACAAGTGGTCATAAGTGGTCACATTTGCGACTACTCCATATTCTACGAAATTTTGATAATTATGTTCATTAACATGCATGTTTAATCGTTTTACAGGATGAAATTTCTTTGGATTATAGAGTAATAGGTCAAAATTAAGGTTTCTGCGAAACAATAGACTTATTGGAAGTTGTATAGAATTTAATATAAATAAATATGACTATCACATTAATTTATTATTTGTTGTTAAAATTAATAATTAAAAAGGCGCGTTAAAAATAAGCCACCTACTTTACTAAATTACACGATAAATTTTGTTTCGCAATGAAATTTGGATATTATTTAGCTATACCCGTCCGTTTTTATTTTAATTAATATTATAACTATCATGGCTGTAAAGTATTTTGGTGTTAAGAATTTTGTTGCGCATCCATGTTAAAATTATAACTATATATATTTATTTTTGCGGGAAACCGAAAATACGTACGCGCCAGCACCGGCGGGCCATTCAAGTGGTCACATTTTGGTTACAAATGCGACCGAATGCGACCGGATTTGGTCGCATTTGTAACCAGAATGTGACCGAATGCGACCAGATTTAGTCACAAATGTTCCCCACTTTTGGTTGCGGTTCCGGAACTGTGTCCGAACAGCGACCGAATTTCCGATTAGTGTGCACACAGTAGTGTGCGAACGTGTGCGAACGGCGACCAAATTGCGACCGAAATGGTTTCTTGGGAATGTATTATGACGTATGATTGAATGTCTTAAATATTTTCATTGACGTAGTATTTTTCCACTTCGATAATTTTAATAACAAGCTTCAGAAATTTGAATGGGAATTTCGCAATTTATGGTGAGTTTCATTAAATATAATAACTACGTAAATTCGTACTTGTCAAACTCTGATATATAAAATTTTCTGTGTATGCAGGTCCTGTTGCGAAAGATTTTAACAGATGTCGTTATCCTTATTTAGTTCCACATTTAAAAAATATATATTATTAATGTCAGCAGAAAATCGACAATGGAGACTTGTATTTTGTACAAAACGCTCATTCAATGAATTATAAATTAATTTTGCCTTTAAAACTTTGTTTAATAATTATGTCATTAGATGAAGCCCAAAGTTTCGAAAAGAACTGTGTACAAAACCGCAGTCGACAATCAATTACAATGGAGAGTCTATTGCGCTTATATTTTCGCCTGTTTAACAGATATTTTTTAATACTAGTGTAGGTATTTACATTTTGTTATAGGAATTATCTTATAATTCTAATATTCTTTCAACTGTATAAATATCTGAGTGCCTTTGAATAGGGCCTGAGATGTGAGCATTCAGAAAAATATGTTATTCGTAAAAAATCTAGATGTTATACTAAAAGTAAAATGACATGTGTCTTATCCAATCTTTCAAAAAAGACAACACAGTATTATAACGAGAAATAATAAGATTTGTACTTCAGGAAAAAAATCTAGGATTGGGATAAAAAAAACTTCAGAGTATTTCAGTCTTTAAAATAATATTTTTTATAGAACTCCTAAGGCATGCATAGCAGCTTATTTCACTGAGGTACGACTCGTTAAGCAATGTTATAATTACTTTATCATCATTACTATAATAATATAATCGTTTCTAAGTTTCGTGTTAAATTTAATTGCTCGACACTTTCATACAAGTGTATTTCGCCTGATGACAGAACATACTCATAATGTGAAAATTAATTAAAGATGAAGAACTCGATTACAGACGTTTTCACACAGAGCTTAATAACGTCAGAATTGCCGCATATTATTAGGTAGGTGCCTACATAGAAAGCATTCACCAAGCGTATAATCATATTGTGCATGCATTTGCGAAAATTTCAAGTAAGTAATAACAGTATTACAAGCTCAAATACATTATAGATATATCCATACCCAACACATCAAACCAAGACCAATTATACAATGAAAAATTGCAATAGCAAAACATATAAAAATCAATTTAATGGTCCCATAATAATGATGCAAAAGTCCCCGCCATCAAACCATCAAACACACGTATCATATCTACAATCATCAACAACAACTTACAAATTTAGTACTAGACTTTTAAAACGACAAATTGTTTCGGACATTCAGAGAATGGTCATCCGCAATACCTAGGTGCAATAGTTAGACATTTTTTTTGACACCGCAATAGTGAAACGCTACCACAATACAACAGGACAACTTGGATGCGTTCTGTTGTCACTTTCTCAACGCCGCCGAGATCTTGGAGGGGGAAGATCACAGTATTTTTCATTATAAACACTTTATTTATTATTTATTTTATTTTATTCTCAAAACATGCACAAAATGAACGAGAGTACATTCGGTTGGCGCAATTGGTTGAGGCGGCACTCTATCTAGGGAGAGGTGCCAGGTTCAAACCCCGGCGCTCGCGATGTATTCCACACTTTGCGATACAGGCTGTTAGCCTAGTGCAAAGTGTGCAGGAAAGTACTATAGTGATTCATTTAGGTACATGTGTTTTAAATAAATGTATATGTGTATTAAATAAAACTTTTTAAGTAATACTCGTATACTTCAAAAACTTTCACGAATGTTTTATCATATTGTACCAATACTATAGAAATTTATGTCGCGCTCGTTAGATGATACATAAAATTTTATTTTAATGTCTACTATTTGGGATTATTGGGAAGTACGTAGTTACAAAGGCACCAATTTTCAAAATGTCTAAAGTAATTTCTGTACAACTCAATTTACACAAAACGGTCCATCGTTATTAGAAATGTTCGATAAAATGTAACTAGGTCGGCATATGCTCTTACAATTTAAATAATTAGTGTGAGTCAAATAATACAAATTGCTATTTTAATAGTAATGGTAACAAAATGTTGATGGTGGATACATTTTTATTTTACTAATGCCTAAGGAAAGGAAAGGAAATCTTGAAGAATACGTTAAAATATAAGAATAATAGCACACTGATAGCTCAGTTAGATACAGTGTAATCTTTCAGTGAAAATATCTTGTTTGTCCTACATTACATTTTCTGTTATTTTAGTGTTCAATCAACTTATTGTTTTTTAGTGTTTAACCTTGGACCGACATGATAACCAACACTGAAGTATTACGTAGAGCAAATACTAATAGACAATTGTCCAATACAATAAAACTCCGTAAAACGTCATATTTTGGCCAAGTCTTTAGAGGAGAAAAATACTCAAGTCTCAGCTCGTTATAAAAGGAAAGATAGAAGGCCGTAGGTTGGTCGGAAGGAAGCATCATTCCTGGCTTCGGGTCCTAATCAAGAGTGTAGAAGAGCTGTTTCGCACTGCCTAGGACAGAGAGGCGTTCTCCCAAGTGCTCGTCAACGTCGGGGGGACCCGACAGGACACATAGAGAAGAAAAAGTGTTCATTGCTTTCATTCCGAGTTATTATTGTGTGTAAGTAGGTATCCAGGTATGATATATGTGTCTGAATGTGTAATTGGTTGATGAATGAATGAACCAAAATTGTGTATAAATAAATAAAATAAAATATATTTTTAATAGAAGGTTTTAAAGGTGTATTCCATGATTCAAAACGTTAAATTGAAAGAAGTTATAGATACCTAATATAAAATTATTTAGTATTTAACTTTATTTTTAAAGCATAAATATTGTTGTTTTAGAGCTTTCAGGGTATTTTTTATGTAGAGGGTGGAGCTTTCGGACAAGATAATATTATACTCAAACAAAGCAATTAATAAAAAACACATCTTTTATAAAAACACCTTAATCATTGTTGCCCAGTAAATAAATTCCAACGGCCATTGAGCTTACGTTTTAAGAATTAAGTATATATGTAGGTTTATTCAATTTACAAAAAATGTAAGTTATAAATTATCATAAAATATGACCAACTTAATCTAAAAGGGTAACTCGACCCTTTGGAGATTAAATTAAATGGGTTTAAATGATAAAACGTAAAATAAATCCAAATATAAAACGTAAGTATGGAGGTGTTTTTCAGCTTCAAAACTTTCCTCGTGGGAAATTTGTCTAGACATGTTTGTACTTAAATTTCAACACGGCTATTTCGACAAATTGTCATCACTAAAAATTCTACGTTGTCCAATTTGCACTTTGACATTTTTCCGGGATCTGAATTAGAATGTTCTCATGACGTGTATACTGTTATACATTTTATAATATTATATACCTGAAATAAAATGATATGCTTCTGAAATGTGATATGGAAAGAGTGGAAATTGATGTCACGGACAGGAAAAAGAATGATTTTTTTTTGTACTCCAAAAACTAAATTATAGACTTTTTGTCTACCGATAATTCTACCTTTCTTTGAGATGATAATCTAATAACCTTGTCCGGATACCTAATGCTGACAGCGTGCCTAGAAGAACATCGAATGAGATAAACCGATCAGGTTAAGGAAGCTACCCTATTCTAACCCTTGCAGACACGTTGCAGCTTGTTGAAGATAGAGAGACGCGGAGATGTTCTGTGCTGGATATTGCAAATACACAGCCATTTACAAGACATTGAGTTAGAGAATCGTACATACAATATCTCAATAAACTTACTCATATGGGCATACAATAGAATAAAACAAATCATCAACGGATTGCCTTAATTAATCAAAATAATATCACATACATTTTATTATGTCTCTGTTGCACATGTATTTTATTAGTAGGTACGTACACTGTATTAAACTTCATACATTTGGTGCAACGATGTTTATGATTGCGGTATGATAAAATATTATTACAAAGTGGTTGCTTAATTTTTATTCCCTCGGGAGAAGATTTACGATGCACACAAATGAGTATTACAAAATAATAATTCACTACACTGTCTCCTGAAGTCTGGCGAACTAAAGAAATTGTTAGAACTCTCCCAGGGAACAATTTCTACAGCAAACACTAAGTATACCAGTGAACAAATCAGTTAATTGTTTGTACATTTCACACCAGGTGGCACTAGTGTAAATCTATATTATCTATACAATAAGCTTAACTTGAATAGAATCATTAAAGTAGGTATCTTCTCCATTGGCCCCTGTCCCCATCTACGAATGGTTATGTTGATCTCTTCCGCTCTAGCTACTGAGACGCTGAGTTAGCTGCACTTCCACATCATTGATGGCAAACGTTGTGAATTTCATAGATCGTTGAAGATTCTAGGTCAGTTTCATCACAAGATATTGTGATTAATATTTCTACTGTAAATATTTATCTTTAGTATCCTAACTTCTAGAAATTTTAGGGAATCCGCAATTACTTTAGAACCGGAAAAGTTACAATAAAAAACAATGATGGTATTAGTCAAACATGGAGCTCATGATCATATTTCTAGTATAAACATGACAAAATGTGACTATTGTGAACATTAATGATACCTGTTACAGTTACTATAAACGGTTCTGTAAGTTGCTCCATGTATCTCACTCTTGTGTGTTCTAAGGAGAAAATAAAGAGTTATGTGTGCAATTAATTTCAATTAGACTGTTGCACAATCTTAATTGTAATATACAAGTTAAGCTCTTAAGACATAGAACTTTATGTGAAGATACAACCTAATCTAAATCCGTTACATTACAAGAGACAATAGTAATAATAGAGTACAACATTGTACTGAAATGTTCAAACAATAATTGATTCAATTTACTCCTTGTGTTATGCAACCACTAGTACAGTTGTTAATAATAAATCAATGAATCTCAGCTTTGTGTATTATATGTATTGTATTATACGAGTACTTATCAGGTCCTTTCAAAGCCTTTGTGTTTTCGATGAGCATTAGTCTATAGTTTGATAGACAATAATAGTAGGTAATTAATGTCTACTAAGCATAAAATTTTCATGCCTTAACGATATAATTCAATGAGATTTACCTAACGTGAAAAGGTTACAAAGAATAGGTACAAGCAGTGAAGGATATGGCTAAATGGATTATTGAACCAAAGTGAATTTATACAAGTCACTTTCCTCAGATGTGCAGCAAAGGAGAAAAAACATACTTTACACTAAATTAAAACCAGAACAAATAACATATAAAACAGTTACATACGCAGGTTCTAAATAACTTAATTATAAATAAATAATCAGGCAATTTGGAATCGGAGTATTTACCAAAAAACCCGAATACTTTCTTTACATCTTTGTAATAAGCCAAAGCTCAACGTGGTCTAAAAAATTTTAGTGAAATGCTATTTTAATCGATGAAGCTTATATTTGTTTAGACACGATGTTGAACTTTATCCTAATTAAACGTCAACGTTTTATAGTAAATTACAAATTTGAGTAAAAACAGTACTCTTGCAGATTATATTCGTTATTATCTTGAAACTAATTTAAAAACCTTCTTTTTTTAGAAAACAAATGCGAGGTAGTTAATCACTTTCTGTTTTCTTGCTAAAGATCTCCTTTGTATTCTCAGCATCACGCTGAATGTAACTGGTAGTTCTCTTTAGGTTGTAACTATTAATAATGTTAAGTGCTTTCAGAGATATAACATGCATTATTCACTGTGAGTAATAAAATTAAACAACTTCTACATCTTATATTATACTAACTAGGTACATTTATACTAAATACAATAGAACAATGAAGAAGAAACAAGAATATTGTTGTATGTGTAAATTTTTACTCACACTACTTCTGTTTTTGGGGTTTGTCATCTAGGACTACAAGAAGGTTACAAATCTTCGCAAATTAGATCATATTTGCAGAGCGTATTATCATTAATTCATCATCTTTCTACGTCGTTCGTAGACAATAAAATAAATACAAAAAGGCATACAATCAAATAAATCGCATAAAATTGTTCACTAGACAGAACTTATCGCAGTGCTGTGATATCTTCAAACTAACACATCATCCCATAGAATGCAATGAGAAAGGTTACTTTTTCGGCCGACACAGGTAAGTAAAATATAGTTATATTGTTATAACATATATGTACAACTACGCTTATCAACTTATCCCCAGGTCGCGTACTTTGTGGGGTAGTCGAAGTGGATAAAATTTCCTTATCTCTACGCCTCCTCTAAATTTCGCCACTTTCGATCTTCACGTACAATTGATCACCGACGCTGATAACTCCACTTCACGACACAAACTTTTCAAGTCTGCTGTAGAAAAGATTATTTAGGTTATTTCGATAAACTCAGATTCACAATAAAAAAAACTGAGTATGTTAATTATAAAATGAATCTTCAACATTATCAATATCGCGCGGTAATTATTATAAGAAATATAGTTTTTCTACGTACAAGTAATTTAATACTCCTATTGAAGATTCCAAGCATGCTTCTTTAATCGTCTCTAATACAATATCTTACGTGTGTACTTAATAGAAATTTGATAGCACTGTTGTACCTCATGAAACTAATTAGCTACAACCATAATGAAAGTAAATTAACCATGTAGATAATATTACGTTATTACAAAGACATTCTAACTATCAATCTAAATGTAATGAATTTATTAATATGCTAGTTCCCCGAAAGGGATGTGGCGTAGACATAATCAAAGTGTACCGTCAACTGAGGTTGAAAATGTAGGATACCAATCTAATCTTCTCGTAATCATCACTATAATATTTTAATATAGTTGCATACATACTAAATAATAGTCTTCTTCTTCTAGTTCTTAATATAGGCCTTGTGGCCTGTTATGAAGATGGGTAAGCCTCCTGCGATGTCGACTCCCAACTTTCAATCCATCTCTTTGGTGGTCTGCCCGGGAGTCGTCTGCCCTGGGGTTGGCCGTGCAATGCAATGTGGGGGAGCCTGGATGGCTCCATTCTCCTCACATGTGCATACCATTGTCTTCTCCGTTGCCTCCCCCATCTAACGACATCTTCAATATCGCACATTTCTCTTATTCTGGTATTTCTTATTCTATCTCGAAGGCTCTTACCAGATATACTCCTAGATAATAGTCTCCTCGATAAATAATAGTCTATGTCCATACATCAGTTTTAACCACGGAAGAATTCTGAGACTACATATTTGGGGCAAATATAGAGCAGAATCCTACCTATAGGATATATGTAGGCGGTTAATAGATTAAACACCTCTTAATTACGATTAAAGAGAAAACTTACTTCAATTTCAAAACAACATACGAGTATAACGTGCAATAGTGGTTGTATACATATAATTTGTTGTACCTTTATGTAAATGAGTTGTACCTATTCAAGCGTAGGCCTGCCGGGCACAAAAGCTAGTACAAGATATAATATTTACATCTTAGTAAGAAGATACATAATACATGTACTTGAACATCATTTTTCGCAAGTAAGTTACAAAATGGTGTATTAGGAAGATATAGCATGCATGCTACATTCATGTCTAAACATAACAAAGCGTTGCAACATCCTTCAATTTTATCTGCTGTGTTGTGAATGTAACCTCAGGCGATAATATTGCGTGTCCTCTGAGAGTATAGAAGCATACCAATATTCAAAGCTAACATAGTTATTTGAACATTAAAAAAGACCAAAAAATCACATGAATTTGCTAAAAATTGCTGAACTCGATATCAATAAGTTCACTAACAAATAACCATAAAGGGACCAATAGACATAGCTGGTTACAGAGTAATAATTTGAAAATACGTAATTATAATTTAAAATCTTGAAAAGGAGAATCGAAACTACGACCCACTGAATTAGATTCTGATTCTGTTTTTATCCTACTACTGTTTGATCGTCCTATATTCTCATTCAGTAACTGGACGAACACAGTTATTACCTACTGTTTTCACAATATTCACAGAAGATCGGACGCTCTAAAAATAGTACGTTAACTGAAGTGTGCACGCAAATATCTTCGTAAATGTCCCTATAACATGATGTTTTTCTTACCAAGAACTGGCAAGTTGTCAAAAAATCAACACAGTATATTGAAATCGATATAGGAATTATTGAGCTACTTTTGTTAAGAATGTAGTCGATTAATTACTCTAGTTGTTTATTTCTCAATTCATTTTGACCATCTACACTCACTACAAGTATTAGATATATCTATGGTTTTCCACTGTATGCAATAAACTTCGCGTACGATATCTTAAATGGCCGTCCCTAAGCTGCAACTCGCATCCGGTACGCGTTGTATATAAATACAACATTCAACAATACCATACATTCACTATATGCAAATGATACAAGGATACAACATGCATGTTAGCAGGTATCGCAAGCAAGAATAAAATAGTAAGTATCTAAAGGCCTTCTTCCGAGGACCATTAATAATGACTAAAAAAAGTCTAATATTCTCACTAACATTGTTGAACAAAATAAAACATAGTAGTTTCATCCAGGTATTTCGTATTTTATTCTCATTTTGTCTCTCCTTATTGCTATATTGACAATTTCGTTGATTTCCGAGATTCATTCCGTTGATTTTGAAAAATACCTTTGACTTATAAGTTTTTCAGGACTCTATCACTCTGATATAAAGATTTAGCTAAGCTATTTTTTAATCTGTTTCCTAATTACGAAAGTTCACATTGTGCCAAAGCTGAAAATATTTTAAAGCATAATAAATAATAAACCAAACCTTGAAAATATTAAGCTTTCGTGGATTCTCCCTTTCCTTGAATATAGTATTTTTATCTTTTCAGGTAGTTACCTTTCATAATTTTCAATAAGTACCTGCCTCTGAAATTACTTTTTGTATTATTCTTCCAAACTTGTGGAAAATTATGAAAACGATTTGTACAAACGGGTTTTCATAAATTCGTGATAATATAAGTTATACGTCCACCTACTCTTGTTCTGTAAAAACAGTCGTAATTATTCACTTAATTTTCATAAAGGCCCATCATAATACATAGATATAATAAATATTTTAAATGTAAAATAAGCATGAAGTACCTAACAAAGACTTATCTGAATGTACTAATTTTATTTATTTATTAATACATTTTGGTAACCCACCCGTAAAGAGTAGTTTTTTGATTATACAAAACAAAATGAAATTAAATCCATACAATATTACAATTATTTAAATAAGAGGATGAACAAAAAATATTTACTAATATAATGATGATGGTTAAAAATAGACATATAAAAAACAATAAAAATAAACATTTTATTACAAAAAAGTACTAAGTGTACTTACATGGATTTTGAACTACATATATATTTCATTTTTACTGTATAATATATGTAGTATAATTATAAATGTTGTATAAGCTAAGAATTTATTAAGGATGAAGGATTTAGTGGAATATATTAATATAGAGGTAATATTAAGTAATCCTTCCTTTACAAGAGACTTGTTTCCATAAGGGAGGAATTAAATGTATTATTTTATTTAGGCTGTGGAGGCCCTGGAACAAAAGGAGAAGCGTCGGAAGACCTCCCAAAAGGTGTTGTGATGACCTAGTCCAGCAAGCCGGAAGAACCTGGATGCGGAGGGAGAGAAACAGAGATGAGTGGAAGGAAATGGAAGACGCCTACGTCCAGCAGTGGAAGGAGGAAGGCTGAGGAAGAAGAAGAAGATTTAGGCTGTGTCCATACATATAATTTTACTGCATATTATAATGTTATTTGATTTAATAAATAAATTTAAAAAAAGTGTTATGCTATTTAATTAGACTTTTTTATTCTCAGAATATTTAATTTCTCAATTCAGCAGAAAAAGCACGTTCTGACCACCTGTGCCAACCTTACGTTTTTAATAATATTTTTTTAAAGTAAAATAATTTACCTATATGAATAATTTCAATTCAATTTTATTTTCTTCATTGAGTTATTAATGTAAAAGTAAATACGTGACTACTTAATTTCTTGTTATAAGAGAGACGAGAGTAATTTAGTAAATTTTGGCAAATATTTTATGATACCTCATAGTAACATAATAATATGTGGAACAACATCAAAGCGAAACAATTAAGTAATAGAAAGATAATTATCAGTGAGGGAGAAGATGAATAATAATAAGGAGGAATTATATTATAAATGACAAGGAAGGAATGAGTATCTCAGGAGAAAATATTATTAGACAATCTTCGTGTATGATATAAATTACAGACAAGAGATGTTTCTGAGGAGACCCGTAAAAAACGGTTGTCGATGAATACAAATCATAGAGAATTTTCTTTCATAGTACGAGTATTACAAAGAATTGTACAGACGCCCGGGGCAAGTTAGAAATAAGTAATGTCTATATTGCGAACAAAGTATATTATTTTATAATGATAGCCATAAGGGATAATAGAATGTTGAGAAAATAAAAGGATGATGTTTCTTTCTTTTTTCACTTATTTAAAGAATATCCAGCAATCATCTCATCCTTTCCCGTTGTGTGTATAAAGAAAAAATTGACATTACATTATACGTTTTTTGCTGTTTTTTATACTATATTGATAGACAGCCAATAAATCATCTACTTGTGCCGCTCCTATCGAAGGTTGGCGATTACATTATGACTCCTCACAATCCTGAGCCCGTCTCAGCCGCTGCATCGGGTATTCCAAACCACAGCCAAAGATTCCCGACCAAAGATGCCCTTTTACGTTCCATACCGCGACCGGTTACATCTACCTTCTATCTTCCCTTACACTACAAGGTTACCAATAATCATTTCAATATCTGCCAAGGTAAAATATTTGTACTAATATACATAGGAATGTGCAGACTTTATATCTAAAAAATGATGTATTACATATATAAGTGTCGTAATATCAAAAATACTCGCATGTCGTCACTTAGTCTAAATATATTTTAATACCAAGTATGAGTAAGTTTCATTTAATTACGTAAATGCTTCTATAACATTGTTTTTATGGTTATTTTTTTAGTATTTACTCCCAGCATACGCTTTTATAGTAAGAATGTGTATCGTGCATACATGTTGAGGCTGGTATTTGTCTTAATATTTATTATCATCAACACTTTCATTTTCAGCAAGTACAAATTATCACAAAGTTGTGTTGTAGCCTTTTTACGAAAATGCGTTCTTGTGTCAATAAAAAAAAGGAGAATAGTTAAAAGAGCTAGAGAGAATTTGGCTGGGCTGAAGGTGTGAGACATGGGTGGAGGCAGAGAGAATTATGGAAAAATCAGAAAGAGGGCTATATCCAGCAGTTGAGGGCAAGGGGCCAAAAAGAAGAAGATGTACGCCCATAGAAGGCAATAAAACATGTACTCTAGATTGTAGGTAGTTATTTATAAGTAATAATAATAATAATCGGACAACTTTAGGCGCCGTTTAGCGATAAAATCGCCCCAAGGGCACCGTACATTTTTCTTTTCACCATATAGGATCGTCAGAAACAGTAAAAATGATAATTAAATCACCTAGTAAATAGTAAGTATCTTCCATGCACTATTATGTGTTTTATAATATGTTTATGAATTTGTGTTACATTTTTTCCATAGGCTGGATTCTAACCCGTGCCCATCGACTATGAAACGCCTGTCCAAGATCTAACGTCGCCGCGACACGCTGGTGAGCGTCCACAAGTTTTTTTTGTGTACATGAGTAAAAGGGCGTGTGGATGGAAAGTTTGTCTTAGCTCGCGTACGTAACTGAAAGTTGACGCCTTTTTACTCACGAACACAAAAATCTTGTGGACGCTCGCCAGCGTCTGGCGGCGCCCACGCTTCTGTCGCCGATCATAAATGGTTTATGTTAGAATCCAATATACGTCTTACGTCGTACATCGGTTAACATGCCTGGTACAATTAATTACGAATGATTAGTAGGCTGGTACATAATACTAATCATAAAAAAAACTTTGTATTTCTTGAAATAAAATAAAAACGAGATAAAAAATTCTACCTTAATCATTCATAAAATTAATTTGATGAATACTAAAATTAAATTTGTTTTTAGTATTTCTATAAAAAATTCCTTTCTCTACCGGATAAAACATGACATACATGTAACGAAGAATGTTTTGGAAAAATAACGAAGGTTCGTGGGAGAGAATAATTGAAACATAATCCAGTCTCTGAAAAAGCATAAGTAATTACTCTAACTGCTCTATTATCAAATATAATTCATGTAGCTAATTATTTATTGAACTTGAAAAAACTGCTCGAATTGTAGAATTCTATGAGATTAATTAATGAAATTAAGAAGATATGGAGAACACCTGCCACTTTTACCATTCCTATATAGTGTCATCCACAAATGGTGTCATTCGTAGAAATAAATATTATGAAAAATATTTATTATGCAATCGATATCCACATTGAGATAAAAATTACAGTAAGTATTTGAAAACATTTACTAAAGAAATCAGTAGGCGTATCATTTTTCAAGGTGAACCATTCATGTTAATTATTTATTAGGTAGGTATTTCATCAATTAAAATTAATTGATTTTAGTACAATTAATTTACATTGCGACCATTAAGAACATTATTGATAACAATAATTGTTCAATTAATAAAATAATTACTGTAATTTGAACAATTCTTAATAATTATAATAAATTCTCCCAACTGTTTCTCTGCATTAAGAGTGTGCATACAGACATTTCAAAAATTTCTAAAAACGGGAGACCTTCTATCTCGACAACCGTTACTAAATATGCATTGGAACAAAATAGGGTAGATGCATTGAACCTTTATCTAGGGAATAACCGTAATAGATTTTTTATATCTTGTATAGATTTCGCAAAAAAAATATTTAAAAACACCTCTGACCTTTTTTCCGAAAGACGGAAACTCGTTTCCCGAAAGTCGCAGAGATATTTTTTTACATTGATTAAATCCATTAAAGTTATATCTTGTATAGATTTCTCAGAAAATAATATGATAAACACCTCTGATCTCTTTTTCGAAAGACGGAAACTCGTTTCCCGAAAGTCGCGTAGTAATTTTTTTTTTGTACTGATAATATGCATTAAAATCTAGGGAATAACCGTAAAAGTTTTTTGATAGACGCAAAATTAACCCCAAAAAATGGAAAAAAACACTATTTTTACCAATTTATCATGCGATTGTCACGCAATTCTGAACCTTAATGCCGTGGGAAAAGACTGTGACGTCATTCCTGGTGCCATGCCCTTAAAATGAATAACTTTGAATATTATCATACTAATTATTACTACAAACGTGGATGTAATAGAAATGTCTATTGGTAGTTAATTCGTTAAATTAAACAATAATTTCCGTTGAGTTTCAGTTGAATCTACGGACATTATGAATAAAATTAAATAATTGAAGGAATCTATTTTACGTAACTACTTCATTTGAACTTTTAATCTCTTTGATAACAAAAGTTTTACCGTGACGTCGGATAATGGAGATAAAAAGCAAAGCCAGTCGTAGATTTGTAGATGCTTTTTATGTAATGTTGTCATCTGTGAAAATATGGCGCTGTCTATCAACAGAAAAAGTTTGAATCCTGCATATTGTGGATTAGTTGCAGTTAAAAAAGCGGTCCTCTTTTATAAAGTGTATCAGATTTTCGATTTAGTGGTCACGGAAATACTTTTTGTAATTTGTCACTAGCCGTCCCAAATAGTTATAGTAGCAGTAAATTTGCCAATTGCTTGTGTTTTTCACCAAATTGTGTAAATACAAATAAACATAATTTCAATTAAATATTACGTTTCATAGAACCATCCATATAATTCCTTTCCAGGTGAAGCTTGTTACATGCAATATTTTTCATAATAAATAAAATAATAACACGTCCACATTGTAACTATTGCTAAAATCAATAGTGAAATTATGCACTCTTATAATCTCAGTGTAGGTACATTACTAATTCTGAAAGTACTCGAAAACCTAATTATAATTCAATATTGAACCTAATAAGCCTTACTATATTTTTCTTAGCGAGCAAACGCTGACATTTTAAAGTAGTAGAGATGTACGTTATCGGGTAAATGTCGTTTAGTTGGTCGGACGCCAGAATAAATAAAAAAACACATAATATTGGTAAAACAGAATGCTCTCACTATCTGTAGAAAGAGGGATAATGTGGTCTCGTGTACTAAGAGTGCTACCTCATCTCGCCTCTGAATAAGTAGTGCTTACGTCAAAATGTCATGTAAGATAAAGTCCCAAGTATTTATATAATAAAAGTAGTATTTGTGAAGTAGTCACGTTATGCAATATATGGAAATTTTCAAAGACATCAGACTATTATAATACAATCAAAAAGCCCTTCAACATTTCCCTGTGACGTCCCATTCTCTCGTAAGCAATATCAAACTATTGTATTCCGGTACTTTATCTATTATCTTTGAAGGACGCACTCGAATCTGCCCGTCTCTCCATCGGTCATCTTATTTTTCTGAACGAAACCCATCATTATGTTTAAATTGAATTCGGAATTTCATCTCTCTTTCGCAGATTTTTACTCTGTTTGTTTTTATTCTATTTTTCTTCCAATAAAAAATAATTGAATCGCCTAGAAGCCAGACGCGTAAAATACTTTTATAGGAAATATGGAAGCTTTCTTATGTACCAATTTCAAAATCAACTATCTACCATGTCGGATCATATTTCGTTGACTTGGGACGAAAAACGATTCTAAAAAACGTATCATCCACCACTTTTATGTTGTTTCATACCAGTACATAACGAGAAGAATGTGTGGGAAACGTGGAGGAATGTGTGGGAAAAATGTGGAGGAATGTGTGGGAAAACGCTGAGAGATAGGATAAGGAATGAGGTTATTAGGGAAATGAGTGACTGCAAGACTGGTGTTGTAACTAGAATGAAAGTGAACAAACTGAGATGGTTTGGGCATGTTGAGAGAATGAAGGATGACAGGATGACAAAAAAGATATATCTGAGTGAACGAAGAGGTGTGAGGAAACGCGGCCGCCCCAGACTGGACTGGACCGATCATGTCGACCAGATCCTCAAGGATGGGCGCGTTTTGAGTAAAAGGAATCGGAGAGCGTGTATGACAAACTGTATGAGTGTGACGGAAGCTAAGAGTGTGTGTAAGGATAGGGATGTCTGGCGCTCTGTCCTCTCTGCCTACCCCGCAAGGGACGTGGCGTGAGGGTATAGATAGAGATAGACATAACAATATCTACCTAAATCTGTCGTTCTATAGATTTCTCTTATAACCGTACGTACTTAAAATTATGGGATAGGTATGAGACAATTTACAAAATTTTGTACAGATGCACACAATTTCATTAAGTTAAATATAATCAATCATTTTTATTCATTGTCAGTAATTGAATCGTAATTAAAATACTAAATATTTTTGCCGTTGTACAAACAATATTGTAAAAACACTTCAATTGAACTTGAGCATAAATGGAAATTTCATGTAGTTGCTGTAAATTGAAATTCGTGTGCTATAAATAAAGAAAACAGAGAAACATCAAGACCAAATAATTTTTTTATGAAGATATCAACTAAATGGCCATTTTTATAAATGATCAGTAAAAAAAATGTTTTCTTTTTGCTCGCCTTCAACGAAATTATATGTATGTAGGTTTTTCTTCTACCAAAAGTGATAGCAGGGTATATAGGTAGTACCTACCTAGGATTATTTCTGAGGAAAAGTCACACCTCACCACTGACCGGGATCTAATAGTAGAAAGCTGAAATAGACTTCAAATAGTTTATTTATTATTGATCAATGAAAGGAAAGTTCTCAGTAATATTTTATCAGTAGGTTTTTACATAAAAATTCACAAAGAACAAAACCCACTCCTCAATATAGTGTGTAGCCCTTAAAGGCCGAAGACGCCTACGTTCTGCTGCCGTTCATAAATTATTATAAACTTCATTAAATATTTAAATGATGTTCGGGGATTGTTCAGAGTGAGCTTAAAAAGCACGGAAACTTGACGGAGTTTATTCCGAAACATGTTCCTAATAATAATTACTTATAATAAACAAAGTTTGCTACTTAAAACTCAAACTTGCTCAGTATAGAGAAGGAAGAAGAAGCAGTCTTCCAGTCTTGTTATCGTCTAAGTACGGTAATATTAAATCCATAAAAGTACTTTCATACCTATGTAGAATGTGGATAGAAGGTTGATAAAATTATGCAACAATTTTCTCAATTTAGATTGGTAGGTTTTAAAAGATTATAATCTTAATTTATATTGTAATAAATTATATTACTCAACTTTGTGTTTTTGTTTTTCAACAATCCCCTAATTTTACAAGTAGGTGTTATTCATAATCTTAAATGGCACGTATCTATATCTACGTGATGCTAAATATTTGGTTCGTCACAAGAGCTAGCCTCAAGGAAACGTGTTAGAATTTTTTTGGACAAAATATTGAGATAATATTGCTTTCACAATATTAAATTAGTGTATTTAGATGTCAAAAGTACCTATAAAATATTATTTTCTGGTATCATTTTATCCAATCCCTGATATTTGAGAACAACCGCAAACATAAAGTTAGGATTAGCAAGAAAAGTTATGTTTTTTTCGTGATAGAGATTTATGTAGTGATAGCTAATTTATTTATTCATTTATCTTGGAATAGATATGTATGGGGAAATATCCCAACTCATCAAGATAAACTTTCGTCATTGATTAACAATTTCCAGTGGACGGGAAACAATACATATTCAATCGTATTTTAATGGCAGTCTGTTTAAAGTTTTGTAACACTTAGGTACATAAATATGTAGGTAACTTTAGCTGGACTCAAGTTTCAAGCATTGTTTCCTTTCTGAATGTTACTGTGAGTGTTTAGCAAAAGGCAAACAATTCTGTGGACGTTGGTACTTCTAGGGAAGTTACATATTAGATATATTTTAGTTCAAAGTGTGCACATATGCAAATCACTTTCAGAGTGGGATACGGTACAACATAATACTAGTAGGTAATGATAATTATATGCCTGTCGCAACTTTGTATCTTGTTGTTTAGACGCAGTCAACTACAGCATTTAATCTCGTGATTAACTATTAGTTTCAACTCATTCAATTACTATACTACAAGTGTAATTACGGTTCCTCTTAGAAACACAGTAAGGTTCTAAGAGTACATCTAGATGTACAAGATTTCGTATAATTATTTCCTCCTTACCAATTTGGGAGAAAAAAACTGCCAATTTGTCGATGTAAAGCTAAACGTACAAATAATTGATTAACTTTAAGTGTAGGTTGATTTCGAGATTATTTTACTGTATTTTTGTATGCACTAAGTCACATTGTTTGAATCTTTACTGGTTTGTTTGCTGTAATTATTTCATTGTTGATATGTGCTGCAAAACTGTTTGTGCTCTTGAGAATAAATATAGAAATAAAAAATTGTGAAATGTGGAAGGGTCCAAAAGAGCTGTTTCTTTCCGAGCCTTGGAATCCTACCAATTTTTCAATAACTTTTATTTTTTATTTGTTAGTGTAAAAAACATAGTCAAAACGTAATGTGTTCTAGGGCTTAAAATGCAACCTCTTTGGCCAATAAGTGAATTATACGATTTTAAAAAAAATGGTCTACGCCATTTATTTTTATATCCAACAAATTTTTACCTTACGCAGAAAAGGCAGGTCATATTTAAGTACAAAGGTCGCAAACGATTTTACGAAAATAATTAAACATTGAGTTCGATTAATAAAATACACCGCAAAATGTTTTAAATTCGGGTGTAGGTGCTTCGCCAACGTACGGACTACAGCATAATATTGACGTTAATTAAAATAATTGAACAGCTTTTGAATTAACTGGATCCAAAGTCAGTGAACCGAATGAAATATATTACATAACACATACACGTAATATAGAATTGTAGGAAATAATATAAACCTCCGAACTAATACTAATGTATTATCACCACCATCAGTTTGTAATTTGTGTAATTTCATCAAAGAGCCTGGGTATACGGTAGGTATCAATTTTTGCCTGAAAATTGGGTCTATACTAAAGCATAATATTATGTAGGTGTCTACCTACAATCAACAGTACTTATGTATGTATATCGTATAGTCTCTGTTACATACGGAATTGGTAATTTTATTCTGAATACGGAAACACCGAAATTAATAATTACTTTGGCATTGGTACCCAAACATATTGACATCGTTATGTATACAAAATGAAAACATCGGATGAACATCCTTACAGAGACGAAAGCAGTGTCTAATAATAATGTAATCAATCGCAAATCTTAACTTTCTCTATGCGAAATGGCACTACGTATTACGTATACCTACTATTCTAACTTTACGGCGAGGAAATCGAGTGATATATAATGTGGAAAATGGCAATAAACATATTATGGAAATGGTAGTAAACAAAACGAATCATCTCGTGTAAGAAATGTAGACAAGTTCCAATTATCCTTAGCCTTTGGCAAACATTCTCCCGGAAGCCGTGTATATTGTAGCACCCAAACTTCGCATGTTTCTCAATTTATGTGAATATACGAATATCTAGCAAGAACATGGGTTGGGTAATCTAATCAACTTCCATAGAATCCTCTACGCAATACATATTAGAATATATCTAGAATCTAATCATCTTTTAACATAACTTATAACTTAACTTATAACTTAACTTATAACTTAACTTATAACTTAACTTATAACTTAACTTATAACTTAACTTATAACTTAACTTATAACTTAACTTATAACTTAACTTATAACTTAACATATATCTCAACTTATAACTAAACTTATAACATAATTTATAACTTACCTTATAACTAGGCGTTAACAAAGACCACCCATGTGGACCAGCACAGTGCACATTGCAGTCTCCTGTCAGCTACCACTCTTTAGCCCGTGAACTCTCAACCCTCATAGTGGCGTGAAACTTTCACTTTTGCAATTCACTTGCGGTTTTAATTAAATATCGAAACTGACAAAATCGACAGCTTTATGGTAGCCATGGTAGGTGTAATAAAAATGAAATTTATCTGAAACTGTCTACGCCAAAGTAAATGAGAAAAACCGACCGCATTTTATAATCAGTGCCGTGATAACTGTGTCTAGACACCCAAAAAAGATATGATATAATGAGTTCATTTAAAAACCTATAAAATTGGAATAATAAATTATATTCTAAGTGTTTTTGCAACAATGAACTTGAAAAAATCTAGGACAATATAATCGGTTTCAATTTGAGTCATCCGAAAAAATCTACCCACGTATTGTGAGTATGAAGTTTGTTGCGATGGAATAACATTCTATTCCGAGAAAGTAATACAAACTTGTTTTGTGAAGTAACACAAAGTTTGTTTTCATTTAAACTAAAATATAATTAAACAGCATTTCCATTTTGTATGACATTTGACATTCTGGAGACATGCTTTTTTTATATTGTATGCCATCGAACCTTTTAAAACATTTTTTTGAACAGCGGTTGAAGGTTATCTTCGTATCTTACTATCAGTAGAAAATAAATGTCAGTTCTTGAATTTCAATTTGATCGTCTTGAAATGTTGCAAATATCAATTTGTTTCCAGTCAATAATATCGCTTTCAATCCAATACGACAAAAATACCTACAATTTATTTCCAAATTTTTGCTAAAACTCGAGACAAAACTCATTAAATTTTCATAAAAGTCGAACTTCTATTTTCAATTTTACATAACATGAATGAAATAAGTAGAGGGATTCCAATATTTGTCTGCATCGTCTAAAGCTATAGCTTGACATTCTTTCAGATTCTTATGAAAGCGCGGTGTGCTTTCTGTTACGCCATGCTTCGTTTTACTGAATATCCTGAAAACTGAAATAAAAGACTCTATGCGCAGTTCGTACATAAAAATTACGTGACAGTTCGGGAGTAAAGTGCATCATGCACGTGACTAGTAAATGATATGATGAACAGAGAACGCCTGGAAAATCACGCCGACACTTACAGCATAGATTCTACACAATGTAACTTGACAGAATTCGTATCATGAATACAAATTAACATGTTAGTTTAGCTCACGGTTCGTTTACATGGAAATCCTTGCAAATGAAACGCTATGCAGCATTATAATATTCACACTATTTACGTGGAAGTTTATCCACATAATATGTACCAGATACCTACCTAATATATTAAATAGTAACGCGCGTACACTATACGGGTCGTCGAAGAATTGTGCCAGGATTTCAAATAATTGCTATAAAGCAATGTAATGGTTTTATCCCTAAAATGCGTTGAAAATATAAACTTTTTTTTTATGTACTTTAAGCAGTTTCAAATAAACTTACCAAACACTTTAACAAAACCACTGAAAATAATAATAAAATTAAATTCTTGATAAATTGTTCTTTCTAGAAACTTTCATATTGGTCAAAAGTATTTAACCCTTCAAATAGAATTTACATATCCTTGAATCTTCTTTCCATCCTTTCAATATAATAAAACTCTTTACAAAATATAATATTATGGAAACTTCTTCAATTAATTAATCGAACTCTACGAAAATCTGGAATGTCACAAAATCCTTACTTGAAACATAATTAAATATCCACGAATATCGTTCCAGTTTCACTCAAAAGCTCATTTTCCAATTCACAAATAATGAACTAAGTACCTTATCAAAACATATTCTTAAATTCATTTGGGTATTTTTAAAATCTACATATGCTTATATTAAAAATAAAAACCGGTTCCAATTTTTATAAATCGCCATCCTAGTGATCCAAATATTCAAGAACCATATTATAGTATAAATTGAAAATTAACATAAATGTGTCGATATCTCAAATTTATAAAATATCGCTTGCTTAAATATTAGTGAAGTCCGTGTAACTAAAAAAAAGATGGACTAACTCTATATAAACAAAAATAAAAAAGTCTTAAGCATTTTGTTCGCAGAGTTTTGGAAAATCAAATCATAAATTTATGTGGGTATCTACTACAGAAACCACAGGTATGGGACTGTGGTAAAATAAATGGAATCTAGAACCTCTCACCAAGAATCGACAAAAACAATTGTTTTCATTAATCAATTTTCAGAAATAAATCCTACCTTTCTCAGAATTTATTGTTTTGTTTTGTTAAATATTTAATCTAAATATTCATTGTGTAATTATTATTCTAGTATTTCGTCTCCTGACACGATTCCCAAGAATCTTTTAAAATAAATCATTTTCTCTTTCTACGTCAATCAAAACTTTATTCATTTCGTCATTCGATTTTAATAAAATAACTCTTGAAATTACAAATACAAGCGGTGCAGTTTCAGTTATTTCATATCGTATTTTCATATTGTCAACAATTTGTTATTATAAATTCTTCTTACAAACGGAAATTTATAAAAGTTTCCGAGAACAATGACAACTTCGAAAAATAGTCAACATCCGATGATATCCATTGAAATGCGTAATAGGTATCTCAGGCGAGCTAGAGCAGACAGAGAACTGCTCTCATTAATTAAAGTTAGGAAAATTTCATATCTTGGCCACGTGCTAAGAGGGGAGAAGTACCATTTTCTCCAGTTAATACTGAAAGGTAAGATAGAGGGGCGACGAGGAGCTGGTGGGGGACAGATGTCCTGGCTGCGAAACGTAAGGGAATGGACCAAATTGGACCAAATGGACCAAAGTGTGGAGAAGCTGAGAGTGATCGCCAACGTCGGGGAGACCTGATACGGCACAAGCAGAAGAAGAAGATCAGGTATCTTCATTTTTAGCACTTAACGATGACATTGCACGTTTACAAAAAATCGGGCACATATTTAAAAAACAGCGACAATTATTTGTCAGAAATATAATTTGATTTTTAATTAAACCTTCTACATATGTACTCGTACCATGAGCTATCACACCCGACCGAATGGTTACTTCAGAATATCAATATACTCGTACCTTCATATTCGTACAGTAATTTTGTCTGTCACCTTTGATTATTGAAGTACTTAATCAAATATATTTCGTCATAGTGACTAGATCGGTTGTAAAGCATTTGTTTCAATACAACACTATGAAAATGTGTGTGAAGTCATTTCTTCGTTTTCATGAAATTCAATCAGTATTCTTTTGTTGATATTTGACGTTTACGATTTTCACAGTGTCAAAATGTGATTGTAATTAGATATTTTAACGTTAATATACAATTGTTTCGCTCATCTAAGGATGCATTTTAATTAAAAAAAACATTTTATTATCCCCTAACGTGGTTTTTCGGACTGTGCTGTGGTTATATATTTAGCCTCAAATTGTAATGTATCTTTCTATCGGTAAGCTTCCGTATTTTGGTTGATATCATTGTTAATTTATGCACATTTCGACTAAAAATGCGACAAGTAAGGCTTATTTAATGATTTGACTTATTTTTACGCTTAAAATAAAATCGCAAATAATATATTTTTATTAAATTACATCTGCCATAGGCACGTGATATCATCATCGAATCACACATCGAGCCATCGATATTTTAAGTACGCACACGGGATTTTATGAATTATAAGCGATTTCCAATATTTTTTACGTATAAATTAATAATGATATTAACGAAGGAGAAAAGATATATTTACATTTTCTAGCGTAATCTGCATTTCCACACGACATTTGGGCATGTAAAGTATATTTTTATTACCTTCAATGTTGTCTTGGGTGGGCGAAATGATTGTTTTTAAGCAGGATAATATATAATTATATGATCGACATTTAGACAGCTTGAATTTCTGGAATATCATAAATTATGAAATGATAATCGTTTTATGTAAATCATTTAATATATATAATGAAATTAATTATAAATAATTTTAGCGGCAGCGTATTAAGTTAATGAGTTACATTATACAAATTTATTTATTTATATAATTAATCCTTTTTTTTTATCAATACAACACAACATGTTAAAAAAATGGTATCGATGGTATTCAATATCGATGTTAATATTGAGCATTTACATCACATTAAATCATTCAGTAAAGACAAGAAGAAAAAGAAAATGGAAACGACGCTCGAAAATAGTTCGAGGCTATGTCTGTCACACACATCACTGGAGAGGGGTATTCGGCAACTCACAAAATTCAGTACTCAGCAAATACGAGTACATCCATAACCGCGTCTCCCGAAGCGTTTCAATAACTGAGATCGATCTTTTATCTTATCCAACCCCATGTTATATGATATATTTTAACAACTTACCAATCTATTTAATTAACAAAGTGTTTTGTAAATATTTGCGGCTTACATAACTTTCTAATTACAGCACAATATTATTTTATTTACCTAGTATAATATAATGTTCCTTCCATCCTCAGACAGGTAGGTAATAATAAGTAATTCGTCAAACATTTATATTCCATAGAAAATTATATTGCTTTATTTACACCAATACCAAAGTAAAGATCGCGTCGGAAATTTATAACAATGAAAATGTTTCGTTTCATTTTATAGCTTCAGTCTTCGCTAAATAATTAATTTTCTCGGAGGTGTTGAATGAAACTTTTGCACGTTTTCCCATCCAAGGCGAATGGTGAAATCTTCACGTAACTTAATACAATTATTATTGAACTACAATTATTTTTCTACTTTTTGACAGCTTTATTCTACTAAACTTTCTTTCTTTAAAAAATCACACATCATGGACTCATGACAGAATGCCAATTATGTCATGTGATACGACTGAATCATAATAATTAATGATCATATAAGGCGGGACATTTAAGCTAAGCCATGTTTTGAGATTAGTTACATTACAATTGCTTAACCCCATCCCCAGTCAGAGACATTTACATAGATTTTGTGGCGAACCTCATTGCTCAACTCTATGAGAGATAATTTGCCTCGATTATTTCAGAGTAGCCACATACAGATTTGTAAAAGGGTGTGTAAGTACGAGTTATATTATAGTAAGGAAAATATTACAGTCCACGATATTATTCTCCATATTTTGGTATTAAGAAATATTTGACGGTGTTTGAAAATAATGCATCACAAACTACTTTCCCGCAAATTTATGATTCATAATATAGTTTTATGAGACTATATCGCAATGCAAAACAAAGACTAGATACTTTTAATTCCTATTATACGAGGCAAGAAGTCAGCCGAAGACATCGTAGCAAGAACGTAGCTTGAAGAATTTGTGTAATAACATCGTTTTCTCATTATTTTCTCTCTGGAATGAAATACCGACACAAAATAAAGGAAAAGTTTCAACAATTTATTCAGCAAATAATGCAACAGAACACAAGATGAAAACGTATTGAAGAAAATTCAAGAATTTATTACGCAGTAGTTGTATCAATAGGTAACAATGCAAAATGAAAACAATAAGGCGTCTAATTTGAACGAAACAATGTATTGTTCAACATTGTTTTAATTAATGTAAATCTTTGTATTTTGTGTCCATCACCTATAATTAAGTGAAATATAGGAAAAATCGTTCAACTGTTGAACAAAGGCACTAAATATTCTGAAACTAAGAACATTCGTGACTCAGATATTTTAATTTAGTAGGTATAACTACTCGTAGTTCGAACAACTATTGGCGACATAATGGACCGCACTGCTAAACTGAAATATCAAAGACCAGGTCATGTTGCAAGGCAAGAATTAAAAGAGACTGATGTTTATCAAATCTGAATGTTTATCGAAAAAAATACATAGAAAAAGGAAATATTAGATACAAGTTTTATTTAAATGTACCTTATAAATTTCTATTGCGAGCGTTTTTTCTATAAATTTTAGAAAACTATTTTCATTCCGTTTTCTCACTGCGTATGTTTTTACGAATCTTTCTAGCTTTCGGTACCGTTCCTGATTCCATTCTCAGGATAAAATTTTCAATTTGTTGTCTATTATATTAAATTACTGGCTGAGGCCTATGTTCAGCAGTGGACGCAGGGGGGCTGACATGATGATGATGATATTCAATTACAATTCTTCTTCTGCAGCCACTCAGGTCCATTGTTGGACATAGGCCTCCTCTTTGGTCCTCCCTGTCTTGGGCACACTGCATCCATCCACCACCGGCACATTTCCTGATAGTACACAATTAGATACAATTAGTTAATAATGATATGATTATATTATAATATCAACATGTTTTAATTATAGGACACAAATCAATAGATCTGATTCTAATATCCATATCAAACATGATAATTTAATTCAATCATCTGCAAACGATCTAAAGGGAATAATGATGTACCTACCTACTCCTATGAAGCGGATCTAATCAATTCATTTTGTGACCTAACATACTCGTCTATACTAATTATGTAACATTGACTAAGATGTTTACATTACAATTAGAGATGAATATATTGTCTAATTTGTATGCCATTCTGATATTATCGTTTCAAGGAGATGGATATATATACCAACAACTCGATAAGGCGAGTATATTGTGAGCGCCGAAAGTTCACGGTGGACCGGACCGTACAGCATCCATTCTGTTATGCCATCTCATATGGCTAAATAGCCGATTCGAGATAGGCATATTTTGTCACACCTGGAGCCTGGATGCTCTCCCGCAGGTGGGCTTTGGTGTCCTCTATCCTTTGGATGGTAATTATGGATTGAGTACCTCCACTTAGCACGATCAGCAGCGTCCTCTTCCTAGGTATGCTGGACATTACTGTCCTCTGACATTACTGATATTATCGTTTCAAGATGTAAACCATCAGATGCAGCAAAAATTTTATTTAGCCTGTATTTTTTTTCAAATTCGGTTCATTTCCATTAATTAATTTGGCAAATTAAGTAATAGAAAAATGTTTATAGTAGGTAGAGTCCTTATGATGTCTCGCTATAGGTGAAATTTTTTATACTTGGTTTTTAACTTTATATAATAATGTAATTTGGATTGAAAACTAAAACACTGTAATTTTTTAAAATAGATTTTTCACTGTGTAAACACTAAAACCTTAGAGTTTATTATTATTTACCTTTCAATGATATTAATAGGTATTCTCAACCACGAGAGAAATGACAAAAAGGTTTTCCTTGTGAATTTACTTTTGTTATTTGTACCTTCTACGTTTGTATCGACAGACATCGAAGTATTTAGAAGACCACAAATCTTATTACAAATCAAACACAACAAATAGATTGTTTCTGATTTGATTCCTTTGAAAGCGATACGATGTAGGTACCTACCCACTCAATATTATTTACTTTCTGTAAAATTAATTGGTATTTATACCTATATTTTATCGATTAAAATCGTGATTTTAAGAAAAGGTGTTATGAAAGTTGAACTATACGTAAAACAGCTCTATTACTAATACAAGTTAATTTTGCTCGAATTATTTTGATTTACAATAATAAAATTGGTCAATCAAAATAATTCAAGTAAAAATTCACGTTGGTAAATAATACATAAATATGGTACTTGGTTGCCTCTCCTGCCATTAGCCAAGTTGATTGTGAACTATGTTCTGCTTGGCAATAGATGGCGGGTGTGTTAAAAATAGCACCCTCTCCCTTCAACAGCAAGAAATGCAACGATACATGGGTTCTTAATATACATGAAATTCGACAACACAGCCGTCGCTCCTCGTGGTGTAGTGGATATGATCCCTACTATGCGAGAAGAAGGTTTGGGTTCGAATTCCAACCGGGGTGAACTGAAATGGCGAGTGTAAAGTGATCACTTAAGCCAGCCGAGGTCGGTCGTAAGCCCGACAATGTTCATCCTTGATTCTTCTACACTATTGTGGGAATACTACAAGTTAATGTTATTTACATTTTTTCCTATCTGTGCTAATCTGATTCCAAACACATTTTACACTATTCTATTATTTCATATGTCAACTACCATTGTGCAAATTATCTAGGAGCCATAGCTCCGCGTAGATATTCTTCACATAGTCTTTTTCCCTTGGCGTCGCCTTGCAGATTTCCTCAAGAAGCCCTACAAACTTCTTGTCAGGGTAACCAAGGGTAACTCTCAACTATATGTTCGACAGTCTAGCGACCACGTATACTTGTAGAGAGCAATCACAATTAGGTATATTGAATCAAATGTTTGGCAACATATAGGGCGGTTATTTATATGTTATATAATTATATCTTATACACAATATTAAGTTCCATCCGATTCACGTAGTGCATACCAAATTGCAATCAATATTGAGCTATTAACCTTGTTAGTGCTTGTGTACAATATAACGTTATTATCTCCCGCAGTGCACACCACACATGTAACATTACTAGGTATAATATAGTACTGAACACTAAACTACATTATCCCGAGTTGATAATTAATGCATTACTTGTTAGATATCAGTTAAACTGCTTACATCTTCAGTTTGATTCCGCCTATAATAGGTTAACATCACTATAGAGATATTGCGATAAGTTCTCCGCAGCAAATTGATTACGGTCAATATTTTGTATAACAATTGGAGTGAGTACCAATATTTGATTATTTTAAAATAGGCAAGAATCTACAAATCGCATTTAGGGATCAATCACAACAAAAGAGGCGTAGTAAGACCACAAAAAGGTGGACAGATGACATTGTCCAGATTACGGGTCGTAGATGGCAGCAGAGAGCCCAAGACACAAGACAGTGGAAGAGTTAAAAAGAGGCCTATGTATGTCCAGCAGTTGAGCGCAAGTGGCTATCAGTAAGTAAGTATAATATTGAATTATATTATTACAAACACGTAGTAAAGTATTATTAAAAAGTAGTTTTATTCTGTACCAAATAATTAATTCTATCCACGAAGTATTCCGTATGTAATTAGAAAAATAATAATATTATCTTCATTTAGCAATACTAATTAAAAGAGTCAATTTATTTGGATCGGAGTGTCTAATTCCAACTAAATATTGTATGTGGTGAAGTGGGTAGTCATAAAGGTCGATCACAGTGGGTGTTCGGAAATGAGGCCACTTTGAGGTTCCAAACGAAACTCATGAAACCTGACAAAGTTATAATATTTGTATTTTCAATTAATAAACTGTGTATCAAATACTCTTTCTACATTAATTAATATTAAAGTTCCCAGTTAAACATAAAATTCACAAAAACTATCAGAGCCTTGGCGTTGAAATATTAGGTATAGGTGTACAAGTGAGGTGGTCGGTAGCCTGGTTGGTAACACGCTCGACTGTTAAACCAGTGGGCGCGGGTTCGATCTTCGAATTGGATAACACCAGACTTGCAAAGATAATCAAGACGGAAAACCCCACTGAAAGAAGATTACCCGGAAGGCCACCCAAGAGATGGAAGGACAGCTGGACATCCTCATCCCAGAACAGCCCGCTGTCACAAACAGGTCACCCGACCTAATACAAGAGGAAGAAGAAGAAGTTATCGAATTGACAACTGAATGAACAATTAAATTATTGTTGGATTTGAGTAAAAAATACTTGGTAGTTTAGGTACAATTAAAAAAAACTTTTTATAAAAAAATTAAGTAAGGCTGCATTCTGTAGCTATGTTTTACGAATCCATAAAAATGTTATAAGACTAGGGTTACCAGACGTCCCGGAAATGTTGGTATATTCTTACGATTTTTATCATTTTGTGGTATTTTTGGCAGTTTATGTATAAAGTAAGGAACTGCGTATAAAACAAAGTTAGCATTTTTTATTTTAGCGCTCAAATGCAATGCGACGAAAACCGTTGACCTTGGCCAAGAAAAAATCGTAGACATCCAAAGTATTGGTCTAAGTTTTAGTCTCCGCAGCCGTCGATTAGAGTGCTAAAATTAAAAATGCATCAAAAAACTTGAATTATATCTTATAAAGGCAACCCTATATAAGACATAATTCATTCCATAAGAATATTCAATATTCCTTCATTAAGAATATAAATTCTCTAATAAATTCTTTATACTTGTTTTGACCATGCCGCGTCGTGGGGTTCATAATAAACACCTCTTAATGAACTTTACAATGAAGTTGTAATACTTAACGAAGAAAACGAAGGGCTGTAACAAAAGACTACTTAAGTTGTGGAATCACGAATATTTGCGCTCAAAGTTTTCCTTGAGTTCTTATACTGGTAGAATGAATATTTCAGTTTAAAATATTGTCTTAAAATATTATAATATTTACCTAAATATCACTATCTACTCAAATAATATTTTGATCAGTTGTATCGTCATGTTCCCACACAAGGGATGTTAAGAGTATGTATACCGACATTTCAAAAATTTCTAAAAACGGGAGACCTTATATCTCGACAACAGTTACTAAATATTCTTAGAAACAAAATAGGGTAGATGCATTGAACATTTATCTAGGGAATAACCGTAAAAGATTTTTTACATCTTGTATATATTTCTCAACAAAAAATTAAGAAGCACATCTGATCTTTTTTCTGAAAGACGGAAACTCGTTTCCCGAAAGTCGCGGAGTAAATTTTTTTTTTGTGTTAAAATCTAGGGAATAGCCGAAAAAGTTTTTTTATAGAGGCAAAATTAACCCCAAAAAAAAATGTTTTTTTTACCATTTTATCATGCGATTGTTCATGCGATTTTAAACCTTAATGCCGTGGGAAATGACTGTGGTGTTATTCTTGGTACCAAGTCCTTGAGCATAACGAATACTCGTAGAATCTCAAGGCGTATTATACGTAGGTAATTCTACTAATTATCTACACATGTCACGATTCTGAGAACGTAGTATTAATTTGCAATGTATATTTGTATATGTATTTGGAACAAGAACATTCTCAGCACTCAGGATTATTTACTCAATCCTTGTATTGATATTATGATGTACATACATAGTAAAGCTACAAAAAAACAATAGCCGTAAAACGACTACGAGAAACAAAAACTAAAATTTGCTGCAGTTTTAAAATAAGTTATCTTTGTTAGACTTAAGATACATTAAATGGACAAGCTTTTATTAATAAAAAGTGACAATTTACTCCGATCTGTATGTAAATACGAATATAATACTCGTATATAAGTTTATAATAATAACTTTTGTACAGTAAAAAGGTAAATAAAATTTCTTTGAATATAATTATATTTTTTGTAATAAACTCAAACTCAAATCGGAAAATTCTAAGTATGATTTTTGTTTATAATATCACTTAAGTTAGTTTCTTCATTCTTCCAAGAAGGAGGGCAGGGTTCAAATCACGGGACATACAATGTATGTATTGTATGCACAAGATTATATTTAACACACCATAAATTAGACAAGACTCCCGATGGACCAAGAAGATAACAGAATGGCGGCCAAGAACAAGCCGAAGAAGCGTCGGTAGACCCCAGGCAAGGTGGTCTGACGATATCAGAAACGTGGTGGATGGATGCAGTGTGCCCAAGACAGGGAACTGTGGAGGAGCAAAGGGGAGGCCTATGTCTATAAACAATGGACCTGAGTGGCTGCAGAAGAAGAAGAAATTAATATGCACGAAAGCTCTTGAGTTTGTGTAGACACAATCCCAGAGAACTGATAGCAGAAAAACTAGTACAATAATATAAAAGTTTTACGTAATTTTCGTTATGTAAATGAAGCTCTTAATAATTATATTATATAGGTACCTACCTAATGCGTGTTACGTTATTATTAAGGTGTAACATGAAACAATTTCAGTGAAACTACTTAACATAAGTAGGCCATGAAGTTGTTGTTCTACAAGTGAAATCTTAGACGATGTTATTATATTTGTACTCAAACTTGATAGCACTTAAAAGGTAAGTGAAGATTTCATTTAGAGATCATAATACGGTTAATGTTTAATCGAAATAACGATATTTATATATCAGTAGTACATCAATATATCTAATAACTTTATTACTTTTTATCATATTCGTCTTGTTATTGTATGCATTTTTATTATATGTTATTGTGTATATTTCAATTTTTATTATTTTTTATATCCGTCTTCAATCAATACTATGATTATTTTTAATTAATTAGATATTTATTGTCATATCTTTTTGAATTGTTCGATTTTATGATATTAACTGTTGGTCTTGTGTTTATTTTTATTAATTTTACTATTTGATCATTTTTGCTTAGGTTTACTTAACTTACCTCGTAATTTAATTTTCATAACGTAATTTACTTTTACATTTTTATTTTTAAATATTGGTAATTCGCAGAACCTTCACTGGTCTATGTAATGGTGATGTTTTTTTTGTATATATTATTTGTGTTGACTGTATGGTTTTTCAAGATAGAATAAAATAAAATAAAATAAAAAAATACCAAAATAAATGAGATTCTATTAAGTAACCCGGATCTCCACGGAGGGTTTCCACGTATGATTTAATGATTGTATGTAGTCGTGTAGACTGAGAGCAAAGTTTTGTGAAAGAAAAAACAATAAGTACCTACCCGCAGATATTAAGTAGACTGAAGTGCAAAAGTATTGCACCTAAGTTTTCCTCCCGTTGTCTTTAAGTATCTCCCAACAAAGTTTAGAAGTGTTCCGTATAAATAGTAGTAGTGAATCCCAGGGGATATTTAGTTAAACTGTCATGCCGTGCGGCGTGCATCCCTTAGGGGTCCCATACAACTCCCCGAGGAGAGTACTTTATAATAATCATTACTATTAGTAACAAAGTTATCAACCTCACCAATAACACGTAAAGGTCTTTATTCTCTTTACTTAGTCTAAGATGTTCATAGGCAATTAACGCAGGCTTTATCTCTTTAGTTTTCAAGGGTCTCAGAGCACCTTTATTAATATTGATGTGAATTAACTTAGCAACTTAAGTATGTACTCGGAAATACGACGGACGTGCAGGGAGGTATGAAGACAATATAATCACTAAGAATTTCCCTTCTATATATCAAAAGGATCAAATGTCCTTGAAAATATTATTATCTTACCTATCTCAGGGTTATTTCAGGCATGCAGCGTATATCAAACAATAATTCAGAGTAATAGATGAAACGATATCTAAGAAATGTGATCATCAGTTTGTTTCACACTAATTAAATTTAAAGAATATATAAAAGAGAATATTAGATTTTGTGGACCCTTTTCTTTATTTTCTTTTCTTGAAAATGGAGTGCTCTGTTATAATCGAAATGGTATTAGGACGAATTTTATCTAATGGAAGTCAGCATAAAGAAGTAGTCTTTTTTAAATAATGCCTAGAATGGTTCAAAGTAATTTTTATAAGGGTTATAATACTTATTACGAGAATATCATACGCTAAAACAGTCGACAATACCCTTTCGTTTAAAGTTCATTTCGAATATTAGGGCTTTAGTAATTACCTATCTAATTATTCATTTATTCCTGGAGACAAAATAAGTACAACAAATTAATTCAAAGGTTGATTATATTTTATGTACTTTTTCTTGAAAATTCTAGAAGTCTATACGAAAATATGTAAAATAAAATCAAGCAAAATTTTGTTCCGAAATTCTTTATCGTACCTATGTCATATTTTTGCGATCGATTAATATGCCTAATATGCTAAGGCATCTATCGATTTTTTTTTACAAATAAATGCAGTCTTTTTGTGCTGTCCCTATCGGATGTGTTGGCGAAACTCCTCACGATCCTGGGCCAATCTGTGAGTGTTATCTGTATGAGACATTACACGTGCAGTGAACGTCTTATTACGTTGTTGTGTTGCCTATTAGGAGAATGACTTGCCTCCAGTTATGAGTTTGTTCACCCACAGTGAGATGATGACACCTTTGAGCTTTGGTTTGAAATTTCACAACATCAATCATTTCAAAATGACATCAAAAAATGATAACAGGATGATAGAGAACAATGAGCTTCTAGAAAATTATACGAGTAAGTCAATGTTTGGGTGACAAGCTAAGCGGTTCGAATTTCTTTTGAACATTTTACCAAATAAATATCATTCCGTCAAACGCAGTGTTATTTTTCGGGTAAATGTTTGAAATTTCCATTACCGCCGAGCAAAAAAGTACAAACAGTCGGATAATTGTGAGGCAGGTCATCTCCCACAAAAGGAAATGAGAAAAGGAAACCGGATAGGAATGGAATGGGAAACTGGAATAAAAGTTAATTGATTTCCTTAATCCACATAAATTAAAAACAAGTGTCGGCTCCCTTCGCTGACATCAAAAGGAATGTTTTCAAAGCGGAAAATATTTTCGGATATCATAATAATATTTGTTTTTGTAGTCCATCTTAATAATAATAACCTTTGTATATTCTCTGACAATACCTTCGCAGTCTTAACTTTATCTGCAATAATTCTACAAAATTAATTTAAAGTTCGTAAGTACATACAAAATGGATCATATTAGAATGGCAGTACACTGGGAAATTCGTCATGGCAAAATAGCAGTTGATTTTTTAGTCGATGCTAGTCGATATATATACCTTAGGTATAGGTATATATATTGATATTTTGTACTAATGTACCTGTCAATGTTTGTTTTTGTGACTGTATCTGTTCCATGTGTAATAAATAAATAAATAAAGGTACTTCTTGTAAATGAAATCGTTTGAAAAACTATTTTTTTTCTGGTCTCGGCCGCACGCGCGATTTTTTTGAAAAAGATGACCCCGAGTATTACTAATAAATTAGAAATATCTGAAACTATATTGCGATGAAAAGGTATACGAAACTGTTCCTAAAAGATTCTTCGTTCTAGAAACTGTAAAAAGTAAAAGTATTCTGGTAGAAATAACTGTTCTGAGGTAGGTGATCTAACTATGTTTCAAAGTACTCGTATAATGAAGTATTAGACATTCTCTATGCTATGATGAGATGGTGTTAATAAGACTCAACTAGTGTTAACGAATTCCCTAGAATAAATTCTCAAATTCTCTATACTCTAGTTAGATTAGAATATAATGAGAATGACGTGGTAGAGTAAATTAATTAGATAGGTACTACACCCATCTCACGTGTACAATACTTGGCTATTGTTCATTGTTCAACTTCCTAAACTAGAGACAAAGAATGCTGCTAACGTCTTTAAGTAAATCCACTTCAATACTTCACAAGGAAATCCTGTGGGCAGCTGATAAGGAACAACAACTCTGGACTGCCAAAGAGAATAGAAACCATTTCCAAGTTTACTCAGAACATTATATGGAAAATGTTCTACCGTAGACGTATGAGAAACTTCTGTCAAATAATACCTCAAAATACTCGTACAATGAATGTTAAGAAACTAAGGTAACGCGTGGAAGAACATTAATTAAGTTCGCCCTAGTGAGCATTACTTTCTATTTTTATAACTATCTTGACTATAAGATATTGTTTTTGCAATAAGAACGCCCTGTAACAAATTAGCTACCTTGTTGTTTCGTATCTTGTCATGTATCTTGTTATCTTGTCAAAATATATTGCGTGTAATGTTCCCTCCCTTATAGAACAACTAACAATTGTAACAAGTGTAGTGGATAAGATCTCTACTACGCGAGACGAAGGTCTGGGTTTGAATCCCAGCAGGGGTGAACTGAAATGGCGAATGTTTCTCGAGTATAAAGTAATCACTTAAGCCAGCCGGGGTCGATCGTAAGCCCGGCAATGTTCATCCTTAATTCCTCTACACTGTTGTAGGAATACTACAACTAACAATTAGTTTAACCTGACTCTTACACGGCACGTGAAAAATATCAAAAAAGGGAGAAGTACATATAAGTCCCACGTTTTATATGCATATTTTTTTATTAGGTATAATTATTAAACTCGTGGATTAGAGTGTAACCAGAAAATCCATAACTCAAACTCGTAGCCCTATACTTATTTATGTTATTATGTCTACATATTAAGATCTGGACACATGTTTCAGTGTTCATTTAAACTTTTGAGAGTAAAAAACGATGAAAATTCATGAATGGTTTCACAAAAAGGTTTGATTAATTTGTAAAACACGATTTGATTAAAACGAATTCTTTGTATGGGAATATTTTGTTTGATTAATAATATAACTAGCTGTACCTACCCGTGAAGAGCTAAACTATTCTTCTATTAAATTCAAAATTTAAACATAAAACTCTACTCATAACATGCAATATTGTAAGAAGATTTATAAATACTGATTTTTAAGACACAATCCCTGTATTTAAGAGTGTGCATACCGACATTTCAAAAATTTCTAAAAACGGGAGACCTTCTATCTCGACAACCGTTACTAAATATGCTTTAGAACAAAATATAGTAGATGCAATGAACCTTTATCTAGGGAATAACCGTAAAAGATTTTTTATATCTTGTATAGATTTCTCTAAAAATATTTTTAAAAACACCTCTGACCTTTTTTCCGAAAGACGGATACTCGTTTCCCGAAAGTTGCGGAGTAAAATTTTATTTTTGTACTGATAATATGCATTAAAATCTAGGGAATAACCGTAAAAGTTTTTTGATAGACCCAAAATTAACCCCGAAAAATGGAAAAAACGCTATTTTTACCATTTTTTCATGCGATTGTCCCGCAATTTATACCCTAATGCCGTGGGAAAAGACTGTGACGTCATTCCTGGTGCCATGCCCTTAAGGCCCCGCGCATCTGCACCTAAACCTTTGATATCCGTGACATCTAGGTAGGTGATTTTTTTCCAGTATTAGGCTGATGAGCTTATATATCAATCATGAATGATAATATGTGGATTTTACTGGTTGATAATTCTGAAAATTTTGTTGCCAGGTCCTATTTTGGGATAAATTATCAACATCTATATTGTAAATCATCCTAAATACACAACTTTCGATGTTTTACTACAAAAAATGTTGGGTACCTACGAGTACATATTGTTACATTTATACGCGATACTTCAATGAAAGATGATATATCTATCTAGAATTATATTGCTTTATAGGTACAAGTTACTCGTATACACCTTTTTGCAATAAAATAATATTTTTTGCAGTAAAATTGTGTATATAACAAGTTATATCTCGTATGTAAATGATTTGATTAATTTCATCACAAAGAATACTAGTATAATAATAAATTTAATTTACAATTTCTCACAACTAATCAAATCTAATAATAATCATTTCCAGTTGATTGTATCAGTTAATTAGTTCATCAAAATTGTTATTCAAATCAATTATGAAAAAAAAAATAACATCCAATTATTATCTGATGAAATCTATGTTGATTCTCTCTTCGGGCTAGAACAATATTTTCATTGAATGTCCTCAATATTTTATTGAATTACACAAGTATTTAAAACTAGTGTAACTAACCGTGCTTTGCCAGGTAAAATCTTGCATTTAGATGAAAGGAGTTCGCCAATGCAACCCAAAACACGATTATTCACCTGCCTACACAATTGAAGTTTCATATTAAATAGATGTAATTGACAACATTTAATGACATTCATGACAATCTGTTTTAAGTCTGTATTGTTTTACGATTTTTATTTTGCTGTTTTTTGTCCATATTGTGTGTTTACATACTGTCTTAAATGTGATTCTTTTGTCTGTTGTTGCTGTGTATTGTTTGGCTGTGTACCTTTATTGTATTGATATTTTTAACTTTTTTATTGTAACTTTCCAAACGCCTTGTGGCCGTCAAAACTATATATAAATAAATAAATAAACATGGTTAAAAAACAGTTAAACTAATGTAGGCACTCCTAATTGAAAGTTCGAATCAGATTTTTAAGTTTAATTTATTTTTTGTGAATGTTTTGTTAACCGCTTCTGTCAGTGTCTCTTGAAGTAAATAAATAAATATTCGCAATGGTTGATGAGACACATTGCTGAACATGAAATTCCAAGACAGACATTCAAAGCAAAAGCAAAGCTATTTTTTAACTGTTTTTATTTAAGAGTTTGTATTATTAGATACCTACACAATAACATTATTGTATCCAAACGTTTTATGGCATTTTTTTTTCATCTTCAGAGGGATGATCTAGTACCAAAAATAAAGAGTACGTTGATATCAAAAACATAATCGTAAATTCATGTTAAATTCAGAACATTTAACATCTTAAATACCTGTCAGAGTAAAAAGTAATATTATTTTCCAGTAGGTAGTAGTAACATGAGAATGACAGGTAACAAGGGTATGTACCATTATTATTTTGGTAAGCAAAAAATGTGTAAGTACAAAAATGCATGTAGATACAGTAGCAGGCGCGAAGCTACCTAAGAACACGATTCCCATCGAGTTACCTATTGGAAAAAATGATAAATATAATAGTGTCTAATCTGAGGTAATGCCATAAGAAATGTTAGCCCCAGCTTTCCTTCTGCAGAAATCCACCCCTCATCACTGTACAGTAGATACGAGTATATACAATATTTTTTTTTTTTTTTTAAATGAATCTGGGTTTGTTGAAATAAACCCAAATACATCTTCGCACACTTCACAGAAAGCTTAAAAGTTTGTGTTGTGAAGTGGAGTAGGTCGGGGATTGAACCCGCGCCCGCTGTATTAACAGTCGAGCGCGTTACCAACCAGGCTACCGACCACCACAATATACGTAGTGTATTGGATCCTCGTCTATCTGCGTGTTTCACCGAGCCAAACATTTTCACGAAAATATTTTTATTTCTCAGATTTAAATTCTTAATTTAAGAGCTTATGCATACCGACATTTCAAAAATTTCTAAAAACGGGAGACCTTATATCTCAACAACCGTTATTAAATATGCTTTGGAACAAAATAGGGTAGATGCATTGAACATTTATCTAGGGAACAACTGTAAAAGATTTTTTATATCCTGTATAGATTTCTCTCTTTTTGAAAAACACCACTGATCTTTTTTTCCGAAAGACGGAAACTCATTTCCCGAAAGTCGAAGAGTAAAATATTTTATATATACTGATAATATGCATTAAAATCTAGGAAATAACCATAAAAGTTTTTTGATAGACGCAAAATTAACCCCAAAAACGGAAAAAACACTGTTTTTATTATTTTATAATGCGATTGTCACGCGATTTTGAACCTTAATGCCGTGGGAAATGTCTGTGACGTCATTCCTGGTGCCATGCCCTTAAACAATCGTACGAAATATTGGCAGAAAATAAAACCAACAGTATTTAAAAAAAAATTATACAAATGTCATTATCATCATCTATTGAAAAAAATACAACGGGACAGCAAGCGTTTATTACCTACAAAAATAATACTTGCAAAAGGAGAACAACGGAAATAATAATACCTAATACCTATAGACTAACTGAACATAGAAAAATAATATTATATTTCCTTAGATAACCCCAACATGTTCGTACTTCGTACCCACGAAGGTCGAGCGTGTCGTCCTCCAAATAGTAAAACATCTTATAGTTATTATTTTCTATGATATTAGTGTAAGACTTATAAAAGAATTTAGTCTGTAATTATTTTTCAAGGCAAATATAGCACCGGTCACATTTAAGAATCTGTCGTTTTAAATATCCATTCTGCCGCCAGGGGCGTATAATTCACTACTAGAGATTCACCTATTTCACATTCTTATTTTTACATAAATTCTGGAATACTGTCGGTTGATCGGTCCAGTTTGTTTGTGGCCTCTTCAAAAGATCGAACGTTTGGAGTTGAAGTCTATTTTGACGTTGAATTAAGACTTAGTCTTAGTATGCTTCGTTGTTTATGCTATTTAAGCTATAGGTACTACTAAATCATCTCAAAACAGCAAACAACTGTAATGAAAATTAAAACACAACATAACGCCAATTTTCGCCGCTGCAAAGTTAAGAGATGGCATTAGCTTACCAGGAATGACTGAAAAGTACATTATTATTTTGTGAACGAACCAACAACACGCATGGGGGTTACATTATAAGAAGGTGTATTCAGCACGTGCTCAAGATGACGTGTCACTAAAGCGTCTAATAGGCCCAGGGTTTACTAGGAGAGGGATGTTATGAGAAGAGAATGAGGGATTCACCCATCCATTATAGATATATTTTTCTATGCGACAAAAGACAGGGCTGACTAGAATCGTATAAAAGGTCAGCAATTACACTTTATATTGTACAAAAGATCAGTGCATTCTTCAAAGAGTCAAATACAACAATATGTAGTCATGCTAAATATCTATAAGGATTCAAAAATTGGACCTGCAATTTGTCCAGATCTGGTGTTTTTGTTCTTCAAATGAAGCAGAAAAATGTTCAACAAATACAACTCATCGAAAAAGAAGTAGAAAGGAATTCAGTAGGATTAATTAAGGGACAGCTGCTACATATGAAGAAAAAGGATGTTGCATTAATTAATTTTTAAATGTATTAAATTACTGTGAGATTCTTAAGGTTGATGAGAGGTTATTCCAACAATGAACACCACGCGTTGAAACAAGTGTGAAAAAAAAGCTGTATTGTGGGGAGAAATCGCAAAAAGAAGCTTATCGTTGGATCGCAGTGGTAAGAAGTGACTCGCCAAGCATAAAGGAGATTTTCATCAAAATCTTTACAGCTTGCTCTGTTCTTCATGTAATACGAAACTAGAATTTTGTTCATTGCTGGAGTCCCCCATAAAATTAATTCCTTCGCTCATCCTTTAGTTTCTCTTACAGTGATTTGTAAGAAGGCTCCAGCGTCATTCCTAATAGTGAATACACGACATCTCGGACATATTAATGAATATAGGGTGTAAAAAATACGTGATTGGATTACAGAGATCAATCTGCCTTTCCTTCAAGTAGAGATGTGTACTGCTGCGGTATAAATGTATGATGAAGACAAATGGAAAATAAAAAGGTCTTCGTAGTGCATACCAAGACAAAGACTGATGGAAAACTTCAGACGAGTTCTTAACGTTTCAAACATTGAGGATTATTGGAAGTCCGTTGGCGGAGAGATAAAAAAAATGAATACCTACAATTGTTCTGGAGAATCAAACACTGCATTAATCGTAGGACAGGTGTCTCCCTCAATGATGAATGTATGTTGTATGTGTATGATCTGTTTAGGCCAATTCTTGGGTACATGGTTGGCGCAGTAATTGGTTGAGGCGGCAGTCTCTCAAGCGGGAGGTGCCAGGTTCCAACCCCAGCGCTGGCGATGTATTCCACACTTTTCGATACAGGCTTTTAGCCTAGTGCAAGGTGTGTAGGATAGTATTTGGGTTTGTGTATGCAAGTCCAGATCCTTTAAAAAAAATATTAAAGTTTATGCGGAGGCAGGACTTGCCAATACATCTCTCTCAGTAAAGTCTACCATTATCATTTATCACACGGAAAAATTCACAAATTCACAATTAGGTTCAGGTGTGACCTTAAATCCTGAACAAACTTATCTTTATGGAAAATGTTAATTTTCGAAATATCCTTGATATCTGTTTAAGGCATGTATGTACAAACACATGACAGAGCACTTTATGTTTCATATTAATATTCTCCAACAGTACGAAGGCATCGGTGAACAAAACACGTGTATGGTTTTCCTTCTAAACCGTCTCATTTTTTCTCCATAATGCCTATAATCTTTTTCTTATGAAATCTTCATATGAAACCAGTCTATTTTCAAATATACTTTAGTAGATGTATTATTTTCAAACATACTTTAGTAGATGCTCCGTGATCGTTTATGATTAATAGTTCTAGTATTATGCATTATTTGTTATATTTTTACATCTAAAAATCCCAGCTGGGCGTACACCAGGTGAGTAGACGCTTTCTATCCGTTCGGCGGAATGGGATGCGTCCAACTTAACCAACTTTCTAGGATTATTTACCGCAACAGAATCTCTGCAATTTATTGGCTCAACGCTCTGGAACTCGCTATCCTTATACTTCCTTCGGGAGCTCATTGTCCGAATACTCTTAATTAAAAACTCCGTTTCATAGAAAACAGACTCTATTTCAGTACCCATGAGGGTGTGTCAATGAAATGTGCTTGAATTTCAGGCCCCGCAGTATTAATACTTAAATAGGTGCTTACTATAGATGTGATTTTTCGCAGTGTTTGTTTATTCGTTGTAGAGCACAAAACGCGTAGATTTGATTTGAACTCACAACCTTTCGAACCTATATCATCAATAGGTGAATTGAAAAACCTTTCTGTATTTTCCGAGAGAAATTTATATAATTTAACCTGTATTTTGGAGGGTCATTCTATGAATCATTATCAGAATTAATTTATGATAAATTTTACGTAATCTAAACAAAGTTTTGAAACTTTTATTGCTCTCGGTAGCAGGAAGGGTGAATTAACATTTTCGGCATTTTCTTTTGGATAATATTTTGTGTTGGCACTTGTCTTGAGATGGGAGATATAAAGCAGTGAATTTATGACTGTACTGTAATTTATAGACGAAAAAATGTATACATCATGTAAATATTTGGTAAAAATAAATATGTAAACGACGTTAGTGAAATCTTCAGTCTATTTTCCACTGACAAAACTGGTGTAAACGCATTGTGCACAATTACATGGAGTATCCTTTAAAACCCTCCAATCGTTTGCGAGTGATCGAGGCTAATTCATTTCTTGCATTGAAAATGCAGCGCGATGTCAAGCTCTAACTAACTTGAATAAGAATGAAGAAATTGTAAAAAAAAAAAAATTATGTAGCAGTCGAAAGATACCTCCTCATACCATATACAAAAGACTTAGGCATCGACAAATCTTTGACTGAAAACAATCCGAGTTTACAGCATTCTAGGATAGTTATACATACATTAATTATTTAGGTATTTATACAGGATTTGATTTACATTGCATAAAACCTAGAGGGATGTACATATATGCATTCACACAATGCAGTATTTATGTGAACTCCCTTTGTTGACCCATATTAAATTTAATGAACTGCGTACAATATTGATGAATATTCATACAATAGGTTTTCGTCTGTGCTACCAATGTTAAGACGTCTCTATTTTCCCTGCCGTCGGCGTCGGTCGTTAAAAACTTCCTTGAAGAGTTTACGCGAGAGAGTGTTTGCTGAAAAAATTATTAGCTTTATAAAATACATAGAAGATATTATCAAAAGGAAAAAGATCTTCTTAAGATATTATACCAAGTTGTTTATCTTTACAAAAAACCTGAAGCAGAAAACTTTATGTTGTGTAAAGAAATTATTTTAATACTAAATTTTACACAAAACACGCATAATACAATCGTCCCCCGCTTAAGCATCACTCGGTTAATAATTATTTGTAAAAATAAATTAAACGCTTCTCTGATTGTCCAATGTTTACCGCTGTTTCCACGTTTTTTAATTAAATTAATGTCCAATTTTTGGTTTCGAGCGCGATCTAACTGAAATCCACGGGGTCACTGCTGACGCTGCCAATTGGCTAAGAGATTTACGTCTAAATTTGTAACTGCCGGGTCTATTGCCATATGCGATAAAAAAATAATAACTATTAGACTCTACGTTAATAAAAATCGTTTATCAGTATAGCTGATTTATAATCATTTAGCGGGAGAAAAGTTGGATACACTTGTTTTGATTACGACGGGTCGTGGTAATATGAAATTAGTAGAGACATCTCAAGTAGAAGGTATATATCCCACAGAATGCCCACTTATTGACATGACAATCGGATGACAAGAATAGACCACTTCTACGTCATTTCGTACTACTTGTAGGGATGAACTTTCCCGTGTGAACAAAATGTTCCATCAGCAGATGAGTAGTAAGTACGCACATAAAGATGTATAATACTTCATCCATTCTTCATTCATTCAAATGGAAGCAGTTTTTCGATTACCTGGTCTTTTCGAATCTAGTATTTTACCATATAATAATGTATCTAGGTATGTTTCATCATAACACAACAGTTGTCGAGAAAATTTTCTACTCTGAATACTTAAAAGGAACAGACAGTAATGAAAAATGTTTACGCATATTATACATATACCTATTACGAATGTACACAGTGCGCGATATTACTTCTTTCATAAAATCTTCAAACATGGAGTTGTTAAGGGCTTGGCACCAAGAATGATCTCACAGTCATTTCCCACGGCATTAAGGTTCAAAATCGCGTGAACAATCGCATGATAAAATGGTAAAAATAGCATTTTTTCAATTTTTAGGGGTTAATTTTGCGTCTATCAAAAAACTTTTACGGTTATTCCCTAGATTTTAATGCATATTGTCAGTAAAAAAAAAATACACCGCGACTTTCGGAAAACTAGTTTCCGTCTTTCGGAAAAAAGGTCAGAGGTGTTTATCAATTTTTTTTCGAGAAATCTATGCTAAATAAAAAATTTTTTACGGTTATTCCCTGGATAAAGGTTCAATGCATCTACCCTATTTTATTTCAAAGCATATTTAGTAACGGTTGTGGAGATATAAGGTCTCCCGTTTTTAGAAATTTTTGAAATGTCGGTATGCATACTTTTAATAGTGCCTACATCTTTTCAAAAACGCTTCTGTGTACAGTAAACAATATATGAGTCACAAAAGTAAGCACGTATTATTTATTTATTTGCCATGTGAACAATACAGAGTAATAAGAAATTCATAAATCCATGGATTGTTTGTACTATTTGTTTATACTAGGTTTCAGTACACATTTTGTAAAACAGCAATATTGTTTCAATTGACTATATTTCCTTCGCCTTCCAGATTGAATGTTTCTGTTCAAAAAACACAAAACATTTCAGTTGGTTTTGATTTGATGTTTATTCGACGATTTTTCAAGTTAGTAAGCCAAATGAAAAATCATTCAAAAAATTTGAAATGATTTGTTGAAAATTGTAAGTGGAAAACTCTGTCGAGGGCTATTGAAATAACTCCATACTAACTTTTTTTTAAATACGTTAAGAGTATGCATTAGGCTGGGCCGTTTTCACTTTTTTTGACTTTTCCGTGGGGCTTTTTGCAAAAAAGGTGCCAAATGGCTTTAAACCAACGGGTGCAAAATATTATTCCATTCTGATAAGATCTTCTGCCTCCGGATCGTAGTTAAGTATTCGGTTTTTTAGCACTTTACTATTGCTTTCTGGAAGGAAATTATGTGCTAACAATCGAGTTAAAAGTTGATTTCTAAATCAAATTAAGACTGTATTATAGTCAAAATATAAAATAAAAACACTATATTACCCTGCGTACGCAAAAGGTGAGGGAAGAGGGCGAAGAAAAAATCGCCAAATAATCAAATATAATAGAATAATAAAAAATCGAAAAAAATATTTCTACAGACACTTTGTTGGCAATGATAGGGTGTGATGGAACCAATGTGAACGTTGGTAAGCAAGGAGGCATTAATTGTCTTATCTAAAAACGATTAAATAGACCGTTAAAATGGAACATCTGTCTTCTTGACATGAACGAGTTGCCTTTCTGTCATTTGTTCCTGCACTTAGACGGCAAAACTTCAGGACCTCAAACACTTTCAAAACCCACTGAAAATTGTGAAAAGAGACATTTGTTGTCCAATACCAGCCTATTCCCGCATTTTTACCCGATGTTTCTGCAGAAGATATGAGCGCCGATCAAAAATATTTGTACTGAATCGTGTTAGCGGTAACAACAGGAAATTTTCCTTCTGATTTAGCAAACAAATCGCCTGGGAAAATGTCTCATGCCAGATGGCTAACGCGGGCTAATTGAGTTATGCGGTTGTATGTTTCCATGCAATCTCAGTCTCAAAACCTGATTGTTCTCGAAATGCACATCGTCAAAGCTTACGCTCCGACTTGGTTCATAATCAAAACTCATCCTTGCTGTAAAGATGGAGCGCGACACCTGTACCAACCCATATCCGCCACTAGATACTTGCCAGCAGAACTGAAGGCAATAATAGATAAGAAATAGTTACTTCGCCCATCCTGAAAATATATTGTTAGCAATGTTAACCGATCCACAACAGCACATCCGTGAAATGGGGGGACGTCGCATATTAAAAGCTCGAAGTAACAAAGAAAATACCATTTGACTGTTCCAACTAAACCTTGATGCATCATCCTGCATACATTGATATCATTCAGTGGCATGATAATGATAAAATCACAGACCCACCGCTGTCAAAACCGATACTCAATGAAGAAATTCTACTGTTTGTCGCACAAAAAGGAGAAGGTGACTTGCCTCTTCTACGGCTTCCTTGCCACTCTCAAGTAATGGAAAGAGCAATGAAGACTGTCACTGAAGCTTCAGCCAAGCTAAGCTAACCACAAAAAGCGCTAGAGAAGGCTATATCTCAACCCAAATTGAGCCTCGAAAATCTATGCCAAAGTTCGAGAGTAAGAAAGATTTTCGTGCTAATTAAAAATATTTATTTTTATTTTCTTATACTATATTTCTGTGTCTTCTTTTTGTAATACATCCTTAAAGCTTTAAAACATGTGTTTCAATGTTAAAGACTATATTGTTCTGCCTTTTTACCCCGTTGCGATGACTTAGAAATATCACGTATTTTTTTTCATAATTCTATAATTTCAAACCCAATCCGGAGGCTGAAGATGAAGTCCTACCGAGACCATATTTTACATGTAATATAAAGTAATCATTTGGCACCTTTTCCGCGAAAAGCCCGAAAGAAATCGAACAAAAAAAAAATCCATATAAAAGTGGCCCAGACTAGTATGCATACCAACATTTCAATAAAATTCCAAAAACGGGAGACCTTATATCTCGATAACGGTTACTAAATATGCTTTGGAACAAAATAAGGTAAATACATTCAAACTTTATCTAGGAAATGATCGTAAAAGATTTTTTATATCTTGCATAGATTTCTCAAAAAAAATGTGAAGAACACCTAATCAATTTTTTTTTTCTGTAAGACAGCAACTTGTTTCCCGAAAGTCACAGAGATATTTTTTGCAATGATAATATGCATTAAAATCTAAAAAATGATCGTAAAATTATTTATTTATGGAGCTAAAGTAACCCCAAAAAGTAAAAAAAAATATCATGCGATTTTGAACCTCAACGCCGCGGAAAACGACCGCGATGTCATAGTTGGGTCCCTAGCTTTAATTTCCATGCAGAATCCAAATATTGACTGATCTTTTGAGTGGAATTGAACGAAATGTTCATTTTTGTCCCATCGTATTTCATTTGGATCATTTGTTTAAAAATATTTTTATAATGGGGTTAACTGGAAGAAATCGCAGCTCTGCGATAAGTTCGCCCTAGTGAACAACGTTTTATAATCTGTACTATGTCCATTTTGTATATTTATATGTGTTTGTTGTTTACTTTAAGTTTAAATAAATAAATAAATAAAAAATAATTGATGAGCATTGTCTCTCCGCCTCCTCCTCCCCACACACGAGACTTGTCTCTATTGGGTACGTATCTTGAAACATGTATAGTCTTAAGGAACCATAGTTGTATGTAAAAATATTGAAGACAAATAAAAGGAATTTTGAAATTGAAATTGAATTGTTGATAAAAAATACTTTACATGGGTAAAAAATAATATTTTTTACAGAGCACATTCATTGTTAACAACAAATTTTTCATAAATTTCTAACAATAGCTAATATAAATTAATTTCCAAGAATACGCTAAATTTAGAAGTATAAATAGCTACAAAAATAGAGTTTTGCGTAGGAACAGCATTATCCGAATTCAAGTCCAAGTTATGCGACGTGAACCTATTTTCAGAAAGCCAATAATAAAAATGTGAATAATCTAGGTGATCGGGATACATAAATAAGTTTTGCCATCGTGGAAGTCAAACTCGAAGTCGTGTTATAAAAAATGTAAAATAATTCAGATTTTTTTTTATGTAAGTATGTTAAAATAAAGATCAGAGCCAAATTTTAAATAACAAATAGTAATATCATTAAAAACCACAAAATCATTTTTTTCAAAAAACAAAAAGTTTTTTTGTCGATGATGAATGTTTAAAAATATTCGTAGATTCTTTATTATTTTTGTATAAAATTTGTTACTTTTTGTTTTAAAAAAAAATGGTAATTTAGTGTAAAATTAATAAGACAACTTCTAACAAATGACTTTTTTTCGATCTTTTGCGACATTTTGGTAATAATTTGGTTTCTTTCCAGCCGTAATTCTCCTAAAAACAGTAGGTAAACAAAGTACCTATCACCAAACACGTATTCGGTTTCTGCAAAACAGTAAATTTTCAAAGAAATAAAATACAAACAAAATATTACTATATTAAATGAGTTCATATTTTTAGGATTGTTGCAATATTTATTTTCACTTATATTTCACATTTTTTCTTCAGTATTTAGAAGCAGCGTGTGTGAAAAAACGGTGGTAAGATCCTAACATTATAAATAACTTGAGGGTCGCGAGCACTCTGCTTCGCCAGGTAAATTATTATGGCATGGATAACCGTAACACGTAGGGTTGCCATCACATACTCGTGTATTTTCATTTAATTTCGACGAAGATACAATATAGCAGTCTCCACGTTAATTAATTTAAGTTATTTTTTACACACATACTGGTTTCCGTAGCAGCCAAAGAATTACTTCAGAAGACGCCCACCGTGTGACTAAGCAATTATTATCATTACGAAATGTCTTCCGTTCAACTAGGTGGGGAGAAAGTAAAAACAAACACATGTGCGTTAAAAGATACTAAATCCCACTCAAGGACAGTTCGGCTTCAGCACAAGAGAACGTGCAGTCTGAGCGGCAGATCTACAGGAAAAATAAGACACTAAAATAAAAAATGCTTAAAAAACATAACAGTCTTTTTTTACATGAATCTACAATACAAGGGTGTATACACCCTTGTACACTTCACAGAAAGCTTAAAAGCTTGTGTTGTGAAGTGGAGTAAGTCGGAGATTGAACATCAATTTTAACTGCTAGATGTGGCGGAATGGATTAACATTATTCTGGGCGGAATAAGTGATCACTTAACTATGTCAGAAAAATATGACTTGTTAGCACCTGAATATAAGCGATAGCTGCACGTGTTCAAATGTTCCTGTAATAATTATACATAATCGACATCAAGAGTTGTAAACATTTTTTCGACTGTCGAAGGGACGAAGGCGAGTCTGACTTATTCTACTAGTATTGTACTAGTCTAGTATGTATATAGTGCAATAAATGCAGAACTTTATCTAGATGTACAATGTTCATTATATTTAGGTATATTGTAAATTTCAAGTTACAGTATACAACATCGTTCATATTTTTTTTATTAGGTATCTAATTGTGACATTTAACATTGTTTTAAGAGTATTAAATATAAAATATTCCCCGAAGCTCGTACCAGTATTCCTTAATTTAGCGCGAATCTTCGTAATTGTTGAGACCTTGAGAATCGTAGGAGTAAGAGAGAAATTAAAATGAAAAATTAGACAGTTGAAACGGACAGTAAATGTTAAATACTTACCTGCCTTCATCTTATTATGAAACATCTACCGCTACCGTAGTGAAATTTTATATTTTGATGATTCCAAGATATTAATTTTAAAAATAAAATTTTACTTGCATTACTCTGATTTTTATAATGAGGATAGTAGCTGTGCGGTGGCGTAACTAGGGGAGCTACCGTCTCTTGATGTCCAAAGACATATGTATGAGAGATGGGGACTCCCAAAGACTACGACACCTTGCCCTACATTGGAAACCGAGAATGCCTGGAAGACCCCCAAAAAAATGGGAAGACAGCTGGGAATCCACATAACAAGAGGCGGCAGGGCTAGTGGGCTTCGACCAATATAGTAATAAAAAGAAAACTTTCTTTCGTCATTATTTCTTTCAATATCCAAATTATCTTTATTTATTACTTACTTAGTTGCTATTGAATAATGTTTCACAATACCCTGTTTTTCATAATGTTATCATGACATAAGGGAGGTGATACCTGCCAGCTCACAGTGTGTATAGGATAATGTGGATCTTGTATTCAGGTCCACGGGATTATCAGATGTGCATTAATATTATATTGTGTTATGATATCATGACGTGGGTACTGGAGGTGTAAAAAGTAAACCTTGCTTTTGACTACACGATTAGGTATAATCCATTATAAAAAAGGGTAAACTTGAGTTCGCTTCGGTACTTGATTCGTATAGAATTGTATAGTTTCATACAAAGATATTGAATTTGAATTAATACTTTCTCTAAAGTAAAACACCATTTTCATGGATCCTTAAAAAATTTCGCCTGCGGCGCTGGTTTTGCGTAATAATCAGTAGAGGTTATTTTAAAAGAGGAAGGAGAATTCTAAATTTTTATAACCTTTACTTTTATTACAACAATGCAAATTCTTTATACTTACAGGATTCTTTGTTGTAATGTTATTCTGACGTGAGTTTGCGCGCTCAATTGTGCCCCCACCTAAAAATTCTGAGCCACAACTGACGTAACATAGTCTTTAAAAATTATTATTTATTGAATATGTAAAACATACACCCGGCAATACATGCCTTCATGTGGGAGGGGAGGCTTAAAGCCTGAGTGCCTTGGGCCCCTGGATGATTTAACTGCCACTGGCTACACTAGTTAGTAATTTATAAGAGGAAATCAAATATTTATATTGACTGTGAAAAATTATTAACAATGTGTCTCCACTACTTGATTAGGTACAAGAAGACTTAAATATTTACAAAAGTCGAAATTAAACTCAACACATTTTAATTCAATACTTCCATTCATTTGAATTTACTTACACCATCAACGAAATTCTGATGAAGTCATAAAAAATGTACGATTGTAAAAAAAAATAAGTTTGTATCGTACATTGTAAAACTTAAGTTGATTTTACTTTCGTTAAAGAAAGATTAATGTTAGTTTTTATTTTAAACTGAGATTAGCCTAATAAATTAGCAATTTACATTGTGACCATATGATGATAGTTTTAATCCTTTGTAAGTCCTTTAAAATAGTGGCTAAACTTTAGCAATAACTTACGTGTTAATGGTCTCTTAAGTAAAAGATGAATCACTTATAATAATAAGTATTATTTTATTATTTGTTCTAGTACAAGGGTTGTCTAAGAATGAAATATGTTTTCAGAATCAGAAAATTTATTTTTACGAAAAAAAGCGTGAGTTTTGGTTTCTCCTTCCCGTTACGATCAATGCACTTAGCGAGTCGTGACATTAGTTATTCCGTCACAAACGTCCTCGTCTCCCAAATGGCGTTATGTTATCTAATTCATTTTTTTCGGAGTTTTTTTAAAAACTCACGTTTCGCCACCTGAGATGATAGAGTCTAAAAAGCCTCGCATTGATTGATAAGATTTCGTCCGTGACCTCTAAAACTAACAAGGGTCTTTTTATTTTTGGACAACCCTCGTAATTTATAACTCTTATTAGGTCAATTCCTTGGTATTTTAAATCCTAGTTTCCAAGATTAATATTTCTATTCTTCATTTAAAAAACTCTACAATTTTTACAGGATATGGTTTAGCGGTTCCTTCGAGACTTTTGTTATCGTATCCCAGAGAAGTCATAGAGAAAAATCATAATTCTTTTTTTTTCTGTTCTTAGAGCGAATATTCTCTCCTCTCTTTTTCTCTATGTAGGATATTATTCTTTTTGGTAAAATTGATTAAATTACGAATAAACTATCTATAAATGTAAATTTTTATGACTTGCGCTATCGCCTATTGCTATTGTCATTATTCCTATTTTTGTTAAAATTGCTTAAAAGTTACCGATCTACCTACAGAATCACTTAGAGTATATTTTTAGTTATAATCGTGTCACGTCAAAGTGATTAAATTAAGAGTAGAAGAGGCTCGTATGTTACACGTGTGGATAAAAAAGTTTATATTGTCCTACTTAGGGTCGCCACCGGCAAATTGCCTATCAAAACAAAAGGAGGTAAATGACCACTTTATTTTATGACGTAATAGGTAAGTACACATCAGGCACAGAGACTACTCGTAGCTTCTTAGAAAAAAGCCGTATCACACATGACATTTACGGTAGGTATGTATAAAAAAATTAACCATATATCTGCATCACGATGTGGTACTTTGCATTTCCAAATAAAAATGGCGATGGGCACTATGGGCAGGTCATGTTGCTAGACAGGGTATAGACAAATGGACACCCATAATCCTGAAATGCAACCGTGGAACATGAAAAGAGAAAATATGGGCCGATGACACTGTCTCCGTTGCGGGTGGTTGGTAGATTGAAAAAGCCCAAAGCACAGAAGATAAAAAAAGATTAGAAAGCATGCAATTATCTTCATTTATCTCGAAACAATACAGTGAAAAGGAACATCGTATGAATTGAATCGAAACGAGTCGTGTGGGATGTTACAATCTGATAGCCGAGACAATTCAGATAGAATTATCAGACGAGAGAAAGAGTTAAAAAGGAAATTGAATTTATCATCTGAAACTTATCAAGCCTTTGTCTGTGTTCTCTATTGTCTTAATATACAATATTATTTTTATGTTTGCTCTTCCTTCTTTGAAATAATATTATGGTGCTAGAGCACATAAATTGAGGGAAGTATTAGTGATTTTAAAAAAATCTCTCACTTGTACAAAGCACGCATGCCAATAAATTCGACTATTAGCCATATTCCACTAAAATAATCAAATATTCTATTATTATTCGAATTATCGTAGTATTACTTCGTCAAATTACTCTAAATCAGTATGATACCTAGAGATTGCTGGTGTCGTATATCCTCATGACTGAGGGTCGCAACTCTCATTCCCGCAGTTGACGATCCTCCTCCACGAGCCACTATCCATTGCCAGATGTGCGGCCTCGTGTAGAGTGGTATTTGTGGCTGCCCTCACTTGGTCGCTCCAACGCATCGGCGATCAACTCTCGGTCTCCTAGAGATACCTACCTAGAGGAGACCTAGAGATACCTACCTGTATTCTTCTCATCTAAATTAGATATCGAGGAATTTAGTTATAAAAACTATTATTGTAAATCCTTTTTTATACTACGTCGTATTTTTTTGGAAAACATTAAATATAGAAGAATTTTGTGCTTATATGTACCATTTTTAATCGAGAAAAGTATAAGGAGAAGAAACCGTTTCAGGCCATCGGAAATCCTATAGATTGATAAACTGTGATGCCCATAACGAAATGAGTTAGTTTTATTACCTTTCGTTATAATATTTCACTGAAAAATATTGTAAATACGTTATGCATTTCACTATGTTATCACTTTTCCTAACAGGTACCACATTTTCAACCCACAAAGTCAATTTGTAACTGAGAATTTTATCCATTCTAACCGGAAAGATCCATGCCGGAAATGGGTTTGTGCGACCTTTTTCCCGGCTCACCCCGGGGTCGGTAATATATTTGATCTTATTTCTCAGAAATACTTCAATTTGTAACAAAATTACAATCAACGTTGCCCGAAAAATGCTAACAATAGATCTTTCGGAATGGCAAAGGGGAATGAAACATTGAATTTTAATGATACACATGTAAGTATAGAAGATACAATGAACAATAGGAGTTTATTAAAATACTGAATTATTTATTAGTTTTCTTTTTTTCATTCTGCTTTTTTCGTTTCCGTGTGTAGACCACCTGAATAACTTCTACATGATAATTTGATTTTCTGACTTAATACTCATTATTTCCTTATTCCCCAATTTTTCTCTTATCATCAAACATCTCTGCATACGATAAATATGAATATGCTAAACCTCACCAAAGATATCGCAGTAAACGGATATTTATGATAATCTAACTATGTTTTTACGACACATTGTGTGATTGCGTCAGTCATTGTGTATATTTTCAAATCGAGTATAGGTGGATGAATATGTACATGGATCTCGCAGTTTTAGTAGAGCGCAGGTTTTCCATGCAGAAGGTGCCAAGCTCCAATCCCTAGCAGACGAAATATTCTGCACTTCACGACAGAAGAATGTAGCTTACTTTGAAATATGAAAGAAAGTATTTGGATTTTTATACACAAGGACAGTTTTCAGAAAATAAAACAATGTACGACGTGTTCGTACGTACTCGTATCTTATGTACACAGCTGAATTATTGAAACCTAAACAGCGAAATTTAGAATGAATAGTGATAAAAATACTAAGTAATTGAAAAAACCCTATATTTTAATTTGAATAATATGAACACATTGGTTTTTGCCTATTCACATTATTTTCTCATTTGCCTTTAGATTTACTCGTACTACACATATTTCAGTAAACCAATTCCTTCTTACACAGAGGATGAGTAAGTCTAAAAGGATAACCTAAAATTTTAACAGAAGCTATTCGAGGATTTCCATTGGAAAAATCAGCAGTTTTTTCTATCTGAATAAATAAAAGATATCTGTGAATAGATTTAGCATTTAAGTTGTTGTAACGATGAAAAGATGTCCAGCGAACCTTAAAAAGGTACTACCTATGGTTTACAAAATGAAATACATACACGTTAGATGGAAATGTTTGAATATTTCTCAGAATGGATTTTCATTATGAAAAAATGCGTTCGTGAAACATAATTCAACAAAATTGGGGAGAAATATATGAACATGAAAAGACATCGCAATATTTTTTTAACTTTACTTTAACGTCGAAAAGATAACAAATCTAATATATTACTAAAGTATCAAATTCACGTCAGACTCGTAAAGCAGTCGCTGCTGATGAGATCTTAAAGAATTTAATTTAATTATTTATTAATGACCTGTAATACGAGATCAAACAAATTTCAAATAACTGTAAATGAATTAGTGTACCTATTTCAATTTTTACCTTTTATTAAAGCCCTGACACTCCTGACAGATTTTTCCGGAAATCATAATTATTATTATAAGGAGAGTGAATGTGCCCTTTGAAGTTCCTTGAGGAAACACGTGGAAGCTATAAGTTCCCGCCACTTAGAGAGTTGTGTGCAATCTAATATCATGGTATCAAGAAGAGTCTGTAAGATTTATGTAGTTCCCTATATTAAATAGAAATGAAATTCTGGTAAAAAATGATGAAGACATCGTGAACTGGAGCAGGTAAAGAAGATGGTACTGGAGAGATCATATCGAAAGGGTGAAGTACACAAGAATTCCTAAGCTTGTTTGTTAGAGGTGGATAGAAAGCTGGACCTCTTCATCACAGGAAAAGATCGAAGATCTATCTAAAGAGGAAGAAGAATATAAAATTAAATGCGAAACTTTTATGAGAAAAGGTATTTTTTTCATAATATATCTTCACATTTTCAATGTTGCCTTGTATAGAACACCGTATTATTATGATTAACATTTTGATTAATACAACACAATATTACAAGCCATATCTAAACCCATTGTACAATATTCCTCCACATAATAATGTTCTCAGCGTATAACATGGCTGGGCTGGCCGTGACAAAGAATAATATGGGCTATTAATTCGATATGGAGAATGAATACTGTAAGAGTAACGCAACCTCTGCCGTATGTTAAATTTCGAGAAAATTACTTAATTTTAACATGAGCCAGACGGTGCGTACAATAGCATCATAGTTTCAAGTAGGTAATACGACTACATACCACCAACATACGTTGCTAGCAAGGAAGCCTGAAATTATTAACAATTCTGGGAAACTCAGACGACTGCGTAGGTTTTCACCGTAGTTTATATCGATGTTTCTATTCATTTTGACGGGCAATCCGCGGGTTTTTTCTTGTACCTACATGGTCTTATATTTTCTTGACGCATGGAGTCGATGAGGCTCGCCACCCATCACGCCGCGTCAAGTACCAGGGAGGGCGCAAAGAGGAGGGCAGAATGCCGGATTGGTGTGTGGAATATAAGAGGAGATATGGAAGGTAAGATGAATGAATTGCGTGATGTTTTGCATGAGAGGAACTTAGATATATTGTGTTTATGTGAGACGAAAAGAAAGGATAGAGATTGTGATGTGGTGAATGGAATGGCAGAGATGTGGTCTGGAGTGCCTGAAAATGAACATGGACGTCAGGGAGTGGGTGCTATATTATCAAAAAGAATGACTGAATGTATGGTGAAGCGTAATGGGTATGGACTGGTAGGACCGAGACTCATCTGGATTCGTTTCAAGGTAGGCATGACCAGGCTGTTCCTTATTATAGGTTACGGTCCAGGGAATGATGCCTTGGATGATGAGAAGGATGAGTTTTGGAACTTAGTGCGGGAGACAGCGGATAAAAGAAGAGCGAATGAAAAAGTAATATTGGCAGGTGATCTGAATGGTTGGGTCGGTGTCAGAAGGAAGAATTTTGAGAGAGTGTTGGGATTGCATGGCGATGATAGGGTGAATGATAACGGGAAAAGAGTGTTAGAAGTATGTTTGGAGTTGGATCTCTTTGTGGCGAACACATTCTTCGCACACAAGGAGATCCACCAGTACACTTGGCAAAGAGAGAGAGTTGATCGTATTGAAAGGTCGATGATTGACTTTGTATGTGTGGACTCTGAGCTCCGGAAGGCGACAAAGGACACCCGGGCATTTCGGGGCGCCGGACTGTGGACGGATCACTTCCTTGTGATAACAAGGATTGATCTTTTCTCCGGTTGGCGCTCGAGGGCTCGGAAGTTGGAGCCTGTCCGGAGAATCAGGGTCGAAAAACTGAAAGAGACGAATGTTAGGGATGAATATGAAAGACTGACTAACGAAAGGCTAGAAGTACATGATGATGAGGAACGCTCGACGAGTGAACTATGGAATGTTATGAAGGAGGTGCTAGTAAAGAGTGCAAGAGAAGTATGTGGAGAAGCGTTGGTAGGAAGGAAAAAAGGTGATGCGTGGTGGGATGATGAGGTGAAGGATGCTGTAGTGAGGAAAAAGAAAGCGTGGAATGATGTGCTTGGTGCGAAACCAGATGATGGAGGTGAGAAAGAAAGAAAGAAGAATATATATAAAGCGTGTAGGAAAGAAGTGAAAGAAATGGTTTGCCAGAAAAAGAGAAAACTTGAGGAAGAGGAATGTATGAAATTATCGAGGAACGCCGAGGAGAATTTGAAAATATTCTGGAAGGAAGTAAAAAGAAAGAGATCTGGAAGTGAGAAAAACAGTATGAATTGCATCAAAGATAAGAATGGTGATTTAGTGATGAATGGAGAAGAAGTTGTTGAAAGATGGAAAGAATACTTCGAAGAATTGTATGAAAGTGGTACTAGTACAAACCAGACGAATGTAGCAGATAGTATGAATGTAAATATTGCTGAGGACGAGGAAATACGTATGAATGAAGTTGTGCTTGCATTGAAAAAAGCAAAGAATGGTAAAGCTGCGGGACATGACTGTGTGGCCATAGAGTTCATCAAGCAAGGTGGCCCGAAGATTCTCGAGTGGTGCCTGAGGCTCTTCAACTTGTGCTGGGAGAGTGGCTGCACTCCTGAGGATTGGAGGAGGGCAGTCATCTGCCCTTTGTACAAGGGGAAAGGCTCAAGGTTGGAATGCGGCAGTTATCGGGCTATCAGTTTGCTGAGCTCTGTGGGCAAACTGTATGGAAAGGTATTGATTGAAAGAGTAAGAAAAGTGACTGAAAGTAAAGTATGGGATGTGCAGGGTGCTTTCATGAGTGGCAGGGGGTGCACCGATCAGATCTTCTCCCTACGGATGGTCGTGGAGAAGCTTCTGGCTAAACACCAGAGGCTCTTCTGCGCGTTCGTGGATCTGGAGAAGGCATACGATCGTGTGGACCGAGAAAGACTGTGGCGTGTACTGTCGGAATATGGGGTGAGCGACCGACTGATTGGCGCAATCGCGTCTCTATATACGGAGAGCTCTGCTTGTGTCAGGGTGAATGCTGCGTTGTCGCAGTGGTTCACTCTCACAAAAGGGGTTAAACAGGGTTGCGTCATGTCGCCTTGGTTGTTCAACCTGTTCTTCGACTACTGCATGCGTCCTCTGAATGAGCTGAATGTTGGTGTGGACCTAAATGGAGTGAAAGTATGTGCGTTAATGTTTGCAGATGATTTAGTGTTGATGGCTGATGATGAATGTGAGTTACAACGGATAGTATCCTGTGTGTACGAAAGCTGCGATATGAATGGTATGAAAATGAATGTAAATAAAACGAAAGTATTAGTGTTCGAAAGAGAGGAAATAAGGACAAATTGTGTGATAAAGGTTGGTAATGACTGTCTGGAGCAAGTGGATGAGTATGTATATCTGGGAAGTTTGTTTACTAGAGATGGACGCTGTGATGGAGACATTGAAAGAAGGAAGCTGGCCGGTACTAGGACGAATGGTGCGCTCGGTCCGATTGTTAGTAGTAGCAATGTGTCTATGAAAGCAAAAGTGCTAGTGCACAATGCTGTCTTGGTGCCGACCCTGATGTATGCTAGTGAGACGTGGACGTGGATGAAGAAGGATGAATCAGGGTTGAATGCAGTAGAAATGAGGTCATTAAGAAGAATGTGCGGGAAAACGCTGAGAGATAAGATAAGGAATGAGGTTATTAGGGAAATGAGTGACTGCAAGACTGGTGTAGTGACAAGAATGAAAGTAAACAAACTAAGATGGTTTGGGCATGTTGAGAGAATGAATGATGACAGGATGACAAAAAAGATATATCTGAATGAGCGAAGAGGGGTGAGAAAGCGCGGCCGTCCGAGACTGACCTGGTCCGATCATGTCGACCAGATCCTCAAGGATGGACGCGTTTTGAGTAAAAGGAATCGGAGAGCGTGTATGACTAATTGCATGAATGTGACGGAAGCTAGGAGTGTGTGTAAGGATAGGGCTGTCTGGCGCTCTGTCCTCTCTGCCTACCCTGCAAGGGATGTGGCGTGAGGGTATAGATAGATAGATAGATTTTCGACTCTCTTTTTGGAGAACATTTTGAAGTTAAGAAAAACTAAAATGCTTATGTAGATTTTTCTTATTCGATGCCTATTTATTTTCCGTATTCCAGTATGATCCTTGCTGGGTTATAATTTCAGAATATGTGGAGAAAAAAGAGCAAGTTTTCTGGGTAAAGAGTTCTACAACAGAATACCACTCTGAGTTCTCCTTTATGACCTCTACGTACTCTGTTGGGAAACTTTTTAAAGAAAGAACTAATAGTCTTTAGTAACTGATGTTTTCTAGTGTCTTGTATGAAGCGTCATGCGAAGTGAAGTTAGTTCATTTTTTCATAGTTCTTCACTCTTAGCGACCCTACTTAATATTTCATGTAAAATACTGAAAGAAGAAAAACAAGACCGTTGTCAACCTCGCTCATAGTAAGATAAAATGGGATAATCCATTGTGTATTACGTATGTTATTGCTGTTGCATACATAAGTAACCTTGGCTACTCCATTTTTGGATCATCGTGAATTATTTTAGTAGCACGATTGATTGATGGATGACAAGCCACGTCCATTTATTTTTGAATATTTCGGAATATCACAGACAACAAAGGATGTTTTTTTTTTCAAATAGTTTAAAGAAAATTCAAATATCCATATGTGCTATAGTATGATCAACTATAAGTGTCGAACGCAGCAAAAAAAAATGTGAGCGAGAAGGGACGACTACCTGCTTTATTAGCGCTTATGGCTCTAGCATAAGTGCGAATAAAGCAGGTAGTCGTCCCTTCTCGCTCACATTTTTATTACTGTGTGTTCGACACTTATAGTTGATCATACTATAATCATTCGTCAAATAAGTGAAAATGTGCGCGAATAGGAAAGGTGTTTGATGAAAGGCCACTTGGTTTGATAAACCTAAACGATGCCTTTCATAATTGTATGACCTGTCGCTGTATTCAGGATTAAAACTTTCACTCCTTAATCCGACCACGCCCTCTTTATCTTCCAAAGTCTTTGAATCTTTGGGTTTAGTAAAAGTCTCTCTTCGTTCATTTGGATTCGTCTCTCTAAGTAACGGCCAGAAAGGCATCCTCTGTAGCTCTTTGTTTAACCCCTAATTTTTTCGCAAACTCTCTTAAAATTCTGCTTATAAAGTAACTATCATTTCAGTAGAACAAGTAAACCGTTTTATCCGCTGGTTTTGTCACCAGTTAATTTCAAGTAATAGACGTTATCCAATTAATTACTGTGAGAACATTACCTACTGAAATACATTAAATTTAATGTGGTTTCCAGGTCATAACATAAAACTGAGCTGACAATTCTTTTTCACTAGTTGCGTACGTCTGCAAAACCTGCGAACGAATACCACATTCTAACTGAAAAAAAAATTCAGCCGTGTTATCTTAAATTAATAAATTGCCCCATTAAAAAAAGTCGCGGAGGTGAATAAAAGTCATGAAGATTAATAAGGCTTTTTATATTATTTTAACCCTCCTGAAAGACCTGAAAAATTCTACATATTTTACTATTCTTATTTTTGCGTATACTCATACTTGGGTATCTGAATATTCCTTATATTGTGGTAACATAGTAGCTCTTATTACTTATCTGCATATAGGTAAATGCATATAATTTTCGTACTACAAAGATTACAACATTGATTTCCGAACACGAAAATCGGCTGTAAAACAAGAACGGTAGATAATATAATATCGTCTAGTTTTCAAAGAATTTTATTCAGTACAAATAATACTCCAGACTGTTAATCATAACATGTCAGTTAGGTATTGATTGTATTAGTGATAAATCAATTGCAAAGTCTCCTACCCGTGGTAATCCATGCGTCTTTTAACCCAAACAGTATCAAGTCAAATTTCATATAATTAAAGATAGAGAAGTCTTTAGTGCAACCTGATTCAAAATCTGGATAGTAAAATCTATCTTTATATACTTAACACAGACAGCTGAAAGGTAATACTCCTTTGTAGTGACCTATAATAGAAAAAGAAGTAGGTCTTTCCATTTATACTCGTAGCATTTCAAAAACAGTTTCAAACTTACGTTTTGCTCGATTGAATACTATTAAAAATTTGTAATAAACATTTATCTGCCTAAAAATAATATTCGGAAACGGAAAGGCAGGGATTACTGGGGATGGGAAAATCAGGTGAAAGAACGATACAAGAAAGGCCGTAGTAAACTTTCTATGAAGGAATCGTCTTTTAATCTTTACAATATTCGTCTATTCCTATTTTCATCTACACCCCCCTATAAGATGTAAACAGAATAAATAGGGCAATTGAATTACTTCACAATTCGAGACGCGAATGATAAACAAGCGAATAGGCAATTTGCCATTTAACTTTATTATTTCCTGTATTTATTATGTACTGTCGCTTGGTGCCTATCTGGACGATTACAAATTAGAATTATCTTTTGATAACAACACCCTCCAATTTCGTCTTCTAAAAATAGATCTGAGTTTAACATAATCATTGGACCTACATTTAACATCATCAGAGGTGGCCTTAGGCCAAACGATTTTGCGGGCCTTTATATACATATTAAAAAATCTAGTCTAAAAAAATAGTCGAAAAATTATTGAGTTTTCGTAGTTCAATATTTGACAATTTTTATTTATTTATTCATATACGGCGAAAGCCATTTACAAAAAACAGACAATATTATAATAACAAAACCATTAAAAACATTCGGTTTCAAACAAATAGTATCTAAGAAATCCACCAATACAATTTTCAATTTTCTCTTCACACAATCACAACTATGCAATACAGCCATACGAATGTATGACTGCCGAACCGCAAAATTAACTGAAATACATGTGATCTACGTCTCCACAAATTTTGATATTCAATATACATAATTCCTGATTTACAAGAGCTTTGAAATTATCCATCTTCGATGGCAATGTAATATTCAACGTATGATGTATGAGCAACAAATAAAAAAAAGTATTAAAAAACAGTCAATTTGTCGAATAACGCCTCGTTTCTCTTCCAATTAAAAGTGGGTAAAAGATATACCTTGATTTCACTCCATCTATTTCGTTAAAAAAATATCCCAAAATATAAAATCCCTTTGTTTGAAAAACGTTTCATTTTACTAAAACGTATTTAGTATGCAAATTTTATAATAAGTACGTAATTTCCTTTCGAAGTAGCAAGTAAAAAATAATATTCATTCATTCCTTTCATTATTCAGACACAAAAACATTGTACACAATTTTATTCCGTTGTTATTTTTTAACATGCCGACATGTTGAGTTATTAATATTATTTGAATTATTTTATAACACAGCCAGCATTTTATGAAAATGATTATGCAAACGTTAACGTTTTTAATTAGATTTTTATTTTATTTTAACTCCAGGTAAATAGAAAAAAGTGAATAACAATATTTTATGAATAAGACGTTTTACAGAACTGTGTTGTTTCATCTGAAGGTAAAATATTAAATGTATGTTGAGGCTGGGTTGCCATTTTAATCAACCATTTCATTTTCACAAACATTGTTTCTTACTGTAGTAATACTACTATAGTGGAAATAATTCAAAGTGCCAGAGCCATAAGTGCGAATAAATCAAGTAGTCGTCCCTTCCCGGTCACATTTTTACGACTGCGTTCGCCACTTTGAATCGATTCCACTATAGTAAAAAAACGGGTGTTTGGTAACCTGATTGGATTCGGGTTCGACAGTCAAATGGATGGACATGGTTCAAATCTCACGACCAACCTACTTTACAATCAATGCAGCACAAGCTTTTTTATCCTAGATACGAATACTGTGAAGTCTTGGATTTCTTCGTCGCTTATATCTATTTTTAAATTACAGTCCACTTTAATTCTGTGTCGACTTACAAAAAAGTCCCTTCTCTACGAACAGCTTTCTTATGACCATGCGATCATAGCGTTAGGATTGTTAAATGAATGTATTATCCAGAACGAACTTGTATGAAATCATGTCACTTTCCTATACTTAAAAAAAGATATTTGATTGTTTGGTTTTGTTAGTCAATGGTAAGATTATTTTCTGATTAAGTATTATAATTTAACCAATTTAATCAATGTAATTCCGGTAAGCTGTATCAAGTAAATCCTTATCATGTAAGTGCAGGAGGTATAGTAATATTTCTTATTGTAATCTTGTAATTCCTCTTTACACCATTGAAACTACATTCCTAATACTTCGTAATTCGGAATAACAACGGTTTACATAACTTCCACCGAGTCTAACCCCAATTTATCGTACTTTTAATTGAAGGGTGAACAAGTCAAAGTAAACAACGCTGGCAAAAACATATCAACATCTTGGTTTCTCAACATTTAGATACAATACGTGAGTGGTGTGAATTATCTTCATAAACCAAAGTTTTGTAGGCAAAATATTTTACATATTTACAGTTAAATCTGTGCCAAATATACGTACTATTAATATAGAAATACTGATTACAGCTTTTCGATATCGAAAAAGGATTCGTCAAAGTAGTCTAAGCCACAGTCTCACCGAAGGGAACAGTAAATAAATCTGGATTTTTTTTTGAACCCGTATGGCTTATAGGTATCTACATTTAGTAATGTGTTTGGTAGGTGGAAGAACTGGCTATCCCAGAACAGGACGACATTCAACATTATCGACGTATTTGATACGGCACGGAAAGAGCAATAATCAATATATTAGGTACTATTATTGCAGTTAAAGTAAAAAATATTGGGATTAACGCTACTTGCTAAATTAGAGCAAAAAAATATCTAGTACTAATAGTGCAGTGTAATAGGAATCCTTCGCTTAACTCAAACTTCAAAATAACTTTTCTGGAGCTTTTTTGTGACGCGATCTTTACTTAATATAATTGTACTGTCGGCCCTCCTTTTAAAAATATTTTCCTGTACAAACAACTACCATTGAGAATATTTTCTATTTAAAATTTGACAATTTGAATTACCAGTACCCTTCGCCAAGTTTCTTATCAAAACCTTCATCGGCTTATCTGATAGAAGGGAAATTGTACTTATTCTACTTGGATCGGATACAAGCTGCATTTATCCCATTAATGCAGGGATGAGCATAAATACTGTAGAAGAAAGAAAAAGGAAGATACGAAGTGATGCTGCATATTTATTAATTCATCCATATTGTTTGCGCTTGTTGGATAATAACAAGAAAACTATAGGGTTTTTGTAGTGGACTGTATAAGATGTTGTTGGGAATATGAATGGCGAAAAGGAAGGTAGAATTTACGGATATAATGGTACAAAATGGAAAAGGGTAAAAGGAAATCCTACCTTACTTATAAGTTGTGATGAAATTAACAGGTCCTTCAGATCACTTGCTGCTCCGATGTGTTGAAGAATTGATTTGTAGCAACTTTCACTGATTTATTTGTATTTACTTGTGTCTTTTATGAACTTGACGATCTCGCGGTTGAACCACAGATTAGTAAGAAGTATATTTTCATAGTAGTACTGTATTGCACTCGCGATTGAACTGTAGGATTCACAAGATTGAACTGTCTTGCACTCGCGATTGAACTCAGTTTAACTCGTCGATTGAACTGTCACTCTGTCACTATGCTGTCACTGTTTTGTTGTAGGTAGGAATATTGGGTTTTGGATTAAATTGAAATTGGAATAAGGAAAGGAATATGAGAAATGTTGCCAACATATACACTTATAAAAAAGGTGAAAAACGGCGCAAACATTGGCCCCCGCCTTGACAGATCACTGTCAACAAAAAAAAAGAAAAATTTGCGTCGTCACAGATAGAGTGAGCCATAAAGAAAAGAACACAAAAAGAAATTAAAGATGGACATGATCGACATGATATAAAATGCACATCGCCCATGGAACGCATCGCATAAATTCTCTGCAATTCAACATGTATTGAATATAAAAAACAAACAAAAAATCGAGTTGTGAGTCGTTCATTGCAAAAAATAACGTAGTTATTGATAATGAATAAAAATAAAGAAATGTAAAAAGATAAAATAAATTAATGTTGATAGTTTTATGTTTACATTTGATAATTTGTTTTTATTCTTTGTTTGAGCCACGGAGGATCTTCCATCTGCAATGGATTGACAAGAAGTTGTGATAGTTGAAGTTGAGCCACTGAACTATTGTTCGGTTTCTTCTGAGTAATACTCTCTGTATTATCAATCGCAGCTATTGCAGTCTTCTCTATAATATTATCTTCAGAGAGAACATTGTAAATGTTTGCGATTGCATCAATTTGTTCTTGAGGTTGTTTGTTAGTTGCGTTGTTATTTCGAAACATATCTCTTTTAGACATGTGAATACCTTTCTTGGTTGTATTTCTGTTGATTAAACTCTGATTGTTGACAACATGATTAAAGTTAATATGTTGCATCATTAGAGGTTTAGGATTAGTTATCCTTGTTGGTTCAGTTGGTTTAATATCCTGTTTATTCTTGTGTTGAACCTTTTTCAATTGTTGAAATTTTGATTTTAATTTTTCAATATTGTTGTCATTTGTTATTGAGCAAAAAGTTCGTCCTAAATCGCAAACCTTAGCTACAGGTGCGATTCCCATAACAATGAATCCTAGTGAAGTTTCCAAAGCATATGGACATCCAGGTGGACCCTCTACTCTTCCCTGTTTCAGAATCACAGGGAACCATTGTGCTCCTAAAACTAAATCGATGCCTTTCGGAATTTGAAATCGGCTGTCAGCGAGTGGTACATGTTCTAGGTACGTTAGGTCTCTCACATCAACCTGTGTTGTAGGTAACTTATCCGTGATTTTGTCGATAACTAGTGGTTGTATCTCAATATTATACGACGAGTGTCTTGAATAGACTCTGACCTTAGACATTCCCAATACCGGGTGCGAAGCACCTCCCATGCCACTTACGAAAGTCTGAGTTGCGTGGTTGGGAAACATACTGTAACCTAGACGATCACAGCAAGCTTTTGTGATGAAATCGTTTTGTGAAGCATTATCAATTAATGCTCGAACTGCCATCCATTTGCCGGTGGCATTATTGTGAACTTTGAGAATAGCAGTGCTTAATAAAACTGTACGTTGTTGTCCATAAGATGCAGTTTCAGCGACACTGCATAAAGATACATTTGCGACATGAGTTTGTTGCGAAGAAGTAGAAGGCGATTCAAATGATTGGATGTGTAAAAATGTATGATGATTATGTTTGCAGATGTGACAAGTAGATGTCGATTTACAATCTTGCTTGATGTGCATAGGGCTTAAACAATTGAAACATAAATTTTTATTTCTTGCAACCTCTACTCGCGCTGCTGGTTGCAGTTTCAAGAATTCTGGACATTGATATGCTGAATGATTCTCCTTATTGCAGACAACACACTTATTTTGATGTTTGGGATTATTATTTAAATTCATAAAAGTTTGCGTGTAATTCTTTGTACTTGGTTTATGGTGATTTGATACTTCCAGTACTTGAGAAGTTCTCTTTAAAAGTTTCACATGATCTGTGATAAAAGATGCAAACTCTTCGAACGTTGGGACACCTTTCTTCCCCATGAGGGATGTTTCGAATGCATTAATCGTTTGTTTATCCAATTTGCTTGTTCCCAATCTAGTAAGGAAAAACCCAAACAGGTCTTCTAATTTAAGCTGTTTCAATGCATATACTGAAGATAGAAATTTGTCCATAAAACCTTCTAATTCACTTGGATTATTGACTTTGATCACAGTTAATAACTGATCTACATAGTGTGTTGCCATTGCTCTGTCATCTTTGTATTTATTTATTAACATGTCCCAGATGACAGTATAATTCTCCGCAGTCGGAGGTATTCCTTCTATTGTTTTCAGAGCTCTTCCGGACAGTTGTCCGACTAGATACTGAACTTTCTCGGCGTTCGTCAGTTCATAATTTTGATGGATGATTCTTGTACCGTCAACGGGGGTTTTTTAGCCTACCCATGGGTATCTTTGGCCTAACGCTTTTTTTTTGTTTAACTGCTAACCAGAAGACATAGGTAATTAATTTGTATTTTTTTTGTTTCTGGTAATGTAAACACATCTTTTCTGGGTGCACTAAGCATGATGACTTATTGCTAACTTCACACACCTTTTGATGGAAGCATTTTTCCAGGGAGCTGTCAAAATGACTAGAAAACTAAGTGCTGAAAACTTTTGATATATATCCGAAAATGCTTGGAACAGGTTCCTAATACTCTCCTATATTATACTTTGATGTTTTGAGAACAATATTAGAGAAAAAAAAATGTATTTTGCTTAATTTTACTAGTATATATACCACTAATTAGTAAGCACCCCAAACATTATTAGAATCTCGGGGTTATTTTGCCTACAATAGGGTTGCCTTCTTCGATGATATTTAATATTATTTAATATTTTCAGTCACTTAGGTATACGCATTACGTAGGTACATATTACACATTTTGTCAGAACTTTTTTTTAAAATGCTAAAAACGGTATTTTTTCACTCAGCTCGGCTGCGGATAGACCGAACGCGCGCACAATACGTCAGAATGTGTTTCTCAAAAAGAGTTTAGTTAATGTTTTTTTTTTAAATAACACAGATGTTTTAGTCTTGAAACTGTTATTCTTGTCAAAAGTTAGTGTTTTTAAAAGGCGCAAAAAACATACAGGAAGGTAATTCCTCTACATTTTTTTTAGTCTTAACGATTTTGGTTCTTATGTACTTTTTATTTTACGGTATAATTTAGTCTTTTATCACCACCACACGCTTGCGAGCGTCCCCGAATTTTTTGTGTAGGTATAAAAGTAAAAAGGCGTGTGTATGGAACGTTTGTCTTGGCTCGTGTACGTAACCCACCGTTGACGTCTTTTAACTCGTGAACACAAAAAACTTGTGGACGCTCGCAAGCGTGTGGCGGCGACATTAGGTTTTTTTTATCTAACTCTTTGTTTTTCACAACATTATACAATAAAAACATTTTTTTATTAAAATTAATATTTTCATTTTAGTAGTCTTGTTCAACCCTAAATATAAAAGTAAATTTGTATGGAAATGACCGCGAACCCAGGGGTAAATTGGCCTAATCGTCAATAACTAATTTCAGATAATCTTTTTCTCAAATTTTATTTTGGATTCAATTTGGATCAATATTTTTCCATATTTTTCCTTTTTTGACTTTTCACTTTAAATAAACTTTTAGCGGTTTTATTCGCGTAGGCAAAATAACCCCAACCACGGGGTTATTTTGCCTAACTACTTTGTTTCATGAAAAAGGTATATAATATACATATTTCTTAAAAAATATACTTCAAAATATCTAACTATTGCACTAGCTTATCGATTAAAATCATATTTTACATACCTTTTCATTGAAATATTAATGGCAAATCGATTTTAAACTTTATTTTTAAGAAAATTTAGGCAGAATAACCCCCAGCCATGGTAAACGTCTCGTAAAATATTAACCATTCAGCTATTTCTCCACTGAAATTGGGTAATTTTAATGCTGGTAGTTTTGCTTGTTGCGTTTGAGGTTTATCTTCTTTTATCGTATTTGTAAGACTGGTTTCACTAAAAACGTATTTTATTGCATAATAATTCATATCAAACTCCTCTTCCTGCGAGAAGTCTGGAATATAATTCTCGTCATTTTCTAATTTTGCGTCGTAATATTTTTCCATGGTGGAAGAAAATAACTTTTTAATGTTTTCTGTTTCTTCCATTAATATAATGCAATTCAATTTATCGGTCTGACGAATTTTATGAAGAATACCTTTGATCTTTTCTCCATAAGAATTTAATTTGGCTTCGAATAACTTAATATTTCTTTCTAGCATTGATAAAGGCATTTTTATTGATAATTAATATGAAAGAAATAATTAAATCAGTACCTGAAAAGGTTATAAACAATACGAATACACGTTACTCTTTGCAATGTTTACACAATTTTGACAACAGTGTGATATCAGATGTTACGTCAATGTCAAATTGCAAAGAAAAAATAAATACGCTCACAGGCAAAGCGAAAAAATATATCGTTAATAGATAATAATATTCTGTGACGAAGAATTCGAATATTTTGTTGAATAAGAATAAGTACCCAAAAGGCACTTATTTTAAAATATTGAGTCTATGAAAATAATGTAAGTACTTGTAATATATTTGAAATGTGTGAATTGATTAAAAAATTTGAAAAAATAGAATCAATGAGAAAACAAATTTTCTTTGAAGAAAAATATGTCTGAAAATATTGTAATGGGAGATTGAAAATGTGTATTATAACCGAGTTATAATATGTAGGTATGAAAATGCGTAGGAAATCGCAGGTAGTATCCGGCTCGAAGGACCAAAAAATGTTTGCGCTTGTTGGATAATAACAAGAAAACTATAGGGTCTTTGTAGTGGACTGTATAAGATGTTGTTGGGAATATGAATGGCGAAAAGGAAGGTAGAATTTACGGATATAATGGTACAAAATGGAAAAGGATAAAAGGAAATCCTACCTTACTTATAAGTTGTGATGAAATTAACAGGTCCTTCAGATCACTTGCTGCTCCGATGTGTTGAAGAATTGATTTGTAGCAACTTTCACTGATTTATTTGTATTTACTTGTGTCTTTTATGAACTTGACGATCTCGCGATTGAACCACAGATTAGTAAGAAGTATATTTTCATAGTAGTACTGTATTGCACTCGCGATTGAACTGTAGGATTCACAAGATTGAACTGTCTTGCACTCGCGATTGAACTCAGTTTAACTCGTCGATTGAACTGTCACTCTGTCACTATGCTGTCACTGTTTTGTTGTAGGTAGGAATATTGGGTTTTGGATTAAATTGAAATTGGAATAAGGAAAGGAATATGAGAAATGTTGCCAACATATACACTTATAAAAAAGGTGAAAAACGGCGCAAACACATATTTTTTGCCTTTTTTCAAAAGCTTTATACATCTCCTGTATTTTTCAAACATGAAATAATGTAGGTACGTAAACTTTATATTATAATTATTTTTACTTAGCTCCTTTTTATCATCTTCAATATATTAGAATTTTATTAATTTCGTTTATTAAGTGGTCTGATGACCTAGTCCAGCAAGCCGGAAGAACCTGGATGCGGAGAGGGAGAAACAGAGATAAGTGGAAGGAAATGGAAGAGGCCTACGTCCAGCAGTGGAGGGAGGAAGGCTGAGGAAGAAGAAGAAGAAGCACTTATTCCGATCGCTTCGGCCGAACTACATAAATTAGGTATACTAAAATTGGAATTGAAATTCTGTACCACACATTGAGTACTGAGTAGTCTAAAATTTAAACATAGGTATTTCTAGACAGACGCTCTGATTCACATGCATCACTTGAACTATTATTATAGGTGAATGGTCCATTTAAGTCTACTCTGGACTAACCCGAATTAGGGAGATACGAGTACGTAATGGGTCTCTGATAAACTTCGAAAATGGTGTAGACCTAATAGGTATTATAGTTCATATGGATTGATTCACGCTGTAATTTTATTGCTTTACATTTTTACTTTACTTTAGTTAAATTGATTGTAGAATCTACCTAAGGGTCCTAAGGGTTGGCCGCCCACAATAGATCGCTGATTGAGGACACGAGGAAGAAGAGGATTTTAGAAATAAAATAATAGTAGTAGAGTTTCATCCCTAATTATAAATATAGGTAGATTATTTGAACAATTCTGAAAGTAATAAATCTCTTCATACACTCAACCAACTTCCGAGTGATGCCTGAGAGAGTAAGGAACGTCATTTCCGCTTCTCTTTCTCTCTCTCTTCCTCTCAACTCTTCTTATTTCGAATCGTTAAAATAATGACGGGGAATTTATTTCAAAACAGAGTTTAATGTTACAATAGGAAATGTATTAAAGAAGTTAAATATAACCTTCGTATAAAATACTTTCTATCTTCGGAAAGAAACTATTGATTGAAAACAGTTCAACTTAGAAAGTATTCCAATGACAAACTATTCTAACATAGTGATATAAGAACAAGCTTTTGTAACTATTTTCAAGTGTCCTTTGAGAAGGAGTTCTAAGAAAGCCTTTTATTATTATCTCCAAATCCCTTCTTCACACTTTCCCTTTGATGGAAAAAGCGAGAAAATACTTTTCATCAAATTCGTTTTCTAGAATTAAAAGTCTATTAATATAAGATATTTCTTTTTTTTTTTCTTAAAATTACTTACCTACCTAGTACCAACTTACTGAAAACCAAAATATACAGCCTTAGGTAATTTCATTTCAGCAAGGTGTATAAAATCGACAGTCTTACAAATTCGAAACCTGAATTGCCGGCAACGGGTCATCGTACTTCGTACCTTGGTAAGAAGTACGACTGAGTGCGACCACGACCACATTTATTTCTTCTTTATAAGCGTCCAAGGTTCGTAATTGTAAATAGCTAATATAATAAGTCGACACGTATTGGTCAAAAAGGGGCAACCAAAATGCCACAATGGTGTGGCGACTGATAAATTTTGGGTCAATTTTTTTTTGCGCCGTTTTGTGGCGCTAGTCCACCTCAAGGGGCTACTATACCTATCACAATCTTCATTTCTGCTTTACCTATCATTATGGAAATCATGAACGCAACACTATGAAATTTTATTTGTTTGCTGTCGCCACGCCTCTTTGCCAGAGATATGGTGTCTTTATATATAAATCATATTCTTCTTCTTCTTTCGTATGCGAATACAACCATTGTACAAATGATCTGGGAGTCTAGGTCAGAGCTCCGCGTTAATATTTCTCAGATATTCAATTGCCCTTGGCGTATGTCACCTCATGGATTTCCCAAATATCCCCCTAGAACTTCTTGATGGGACAGTGCCCCACAATGTGTTCCACTGTCTCTATCTGCCCGCACTGGCATTGGGGATGTTCCCTCTTGCCCCATTTATGGAATCATAGTATGATGTGACGATAAAGAAATATGCAGCAATCGTGCAAATTTTGGATGAATTCCAGAGAGAGAGAGGGATGTACCTAGTTCACTTTAATATTCTATATAGGTAGAATATTATCATTTCTCGCTAAGACCACAAAGGGCTGTGGTTTTGTCCCTCAGATTATAAAATATACATAACTCTACTATAGCTACAATGTACATACATTAATCCTTTAGTACCATTTTAGATTAAAGCAATAAATGAATTTAAATGAGTTAGTCCAAAAGCAATCGAGTTGAAATAATAAATGTTCAAATTGCATTTTGGATATTGATACAATCCAATATTCTAAAATGTTCTACACCACAGCGCGGTCATAACTAATGGTCAAATTTTCATTTTAATTCAATAATGTACGAATACTTACAGATTAAATTATGTGTTATTATAAACGTGCAGTATGCAGTCTATATAGTTATATAATCCCACTAATTCATATTATTTTGTAAAGTGTTCACTTGAACAAACTCACATCAAAAAGCATTCCTAGTTTAGATTACCTAATTAATTATTTTTGACGATGTGTTTTGACACAGTGATTTTCATTTATTTGTGGTATAGGTACTTTATTTTTTGGATTATGTGGCTACTGCCTACATGGTTGGCGCTATTCGTTGGAGTGCAGACTTCCAAATAGGAGGTGTTGGGTTCGAATCTAAGTGTTGACCACAAAACAATCTTTTAGCTCACTGTGAAGCGGCATGCAGAAAAGTAATTCGGTGTACATAAGCCCAGATTCTTATTTTCTTTATGTAAGTAATTTATTACCACAACAAAGTACTTACTATAATATGCTCGTATTTGTCTTATGCTGGGTTTCAGCAACTTCTTAGGTCGAGGAATAGCGGATATAGAAGCCACTTATCATTATTATTTTAACAAAATTTGTGCTAGATGTCTCTTATCTCCGCCATTCCTCACCTAAGAAGTCGGGAAATCTAGCATTAGCCTTTTAGTGTTCCATAAGGGAACACAGTGGCGTTGCAAGGCTTCGTCGTTTAAAGCGATTTTCTACGTTGCGTCACCCGTAATGCAAAAAAGTCATCAAACATGAAAAAGAAAACACAGAAATAGTCTCACATGCAAATAGTAAACTACAGAGGAATAGTAAAAAAAAACAGCAATCCGTTGTTAACTCATTCACTCGCTTTTTTACATACTTAATATAAAAGGAATATGTTCTGGGTAGACGGACTGTGGCGTGTGTGAATAAAATTAATACCTATTTTTTTTGTGGACTTAAATCTTGTAAATAAAACAGAGTGTAAATATTAGTAATAATTTGAGTGATATTATTAATTAGGAGTACAATTAGTTTAAACTGTGAGACAAAATAAGTACTATAGTAATTACCATACCAGCATTTTTTGCTGTTTGAGGATAATATAATATCTTCGTGTCTTATTTGTATTTTATGTCTTAAAACTATTGTAATATTTCTCATGATAAATAAATAAATATAAAAAGTATGAAACTATATGCCCAATACAGTACCGGTATTATATAATGAGGTGAATCTATTCAAAATAGATTAGGACAATAATTTTTGAATCTTTGTATAAAACACGAGGTAATATTTCATAATAATATTAGGTTAGTAAAGTATAATTTATTACATTCAACTAACAACCCTAGAGGCGCTTCATGATTTACTCGCTTCAACTCACTGGGTATTCTTATAACTCGGGAATTGCATTATATTACTCCTACACTTCTCCTGGGCATTGTGGATTGAAAACCAACACTTTTTATACCTAATTCCCTGCTGAAGGTTTATGTTAACAATCTATTGATATAAAAGTTTACTTTCTTTATGAAATTGAATACAAATCACAGAGCCTGGACATGCAATCCCACGTTGAACTTATTATGATAAAAAGAAAGATCCTTGCAAATATTATTAGGTGCCTGATTATTAGAATAATGCAAACATTTAGTATCCATCTCCATAACCTATTCGTCAAAATACTTGGGTTTATATTTTCCTAACATTCCTTTGCTTTTTTATAACGCAACGTCGTTTTCATCTTCTTCCTTAAGCCATCTCTCCACTGCTGGGCCTTTTCCATTTGCTTCTATTTTTCTGTCTTGGATTTTGCTCTGGGATAATATCGTCGGCCCATCTTTTCTGTGGCCGACCTACTCCTCTTTTTTTATCCCACGGTCTCAGTGGCGTAACTAGCATTAGTGCCGCCCGGGGCGGACTCTGAAAATGCCGCCCCGCCTGACCCCTAAGCTACCTATACAAGTACATACCCTACCCATGGGTGTCTTCAGTTTGAAACTAAGCGAGATCAACAAAAATTTTAATATGACGTGGCATAATAAAGCATATGAATAGCGCCGCAGTCGATTTTTTTTTTATAAAACTAAATGAAAATTAAGGTCGTGTTTTACTTTTGTTTACTTTCTTTAAATAAAAATATAAAAATAGGTACCTATCAGAAAAAAGAATATAAAGAAATGTCAAAAGAAGAGCGCCGCAGGCGAAATTTTTTAAACAAATGGGTGAAATGATGAACCTGGTAGGAAAAACATATGGTTATAAGGTATTGTATAGGAGAAGCGACCATGCGCAAGAACTAACGAAATTTTAGCCATAAGTTATCGAAAATCTAGCTTATTTATCGTGAAATGAAAAAATACTTGAACACCTATAAAGAATACGTACCTAACACGAGAACAGGTTTAATTAGCGCCGCAGGCAATTTTTTTATGGAAACTATTGTAATTTAACAGATTTTCATAATAATTTTAGAAAATTCAGATTTTTTTTATAATTTGTGTGTTTTATCAAGATGTTTTTTATATGTTGTTCCATTTTGCCGCCCCCTGAAATACGCCGCCCGGGGCGTACCGCCCCCCCCCCCCCCATATTACACCACTGCACGGTCTCCATCTTAGAACTCTGGGCGTCCATCGTTCTGTTCCCTGTCTGGCAACATGACCCACCCACTGCCATTTTTGTTTAGCAACCCGGTCCATGACGTCTAAGACCTTTGTTCTCCGCCTAATTTTATCTTTCAGTTGGAAAGTTGAACTATGTCGTTTTCATATGTAATGGTGATCTGCTTAAGGCTGTATAGTACATTTATATGTTACTAGCTGTATTACCCGTGCTTCGCTACGGAAAAATTGTGTGGATCCCCCCCCCCCTTCGTGCCCCCTTAGTGTCCCCCTCCTCGTACCCCCTACCACAATAAGAACATTCCCTGGGGCAAGCACAATAATTTTCCAAAGTTTCATCTCAATCGGATGAACGGTTTAGGTGTCTATAAAGGAGAAGGTGAAAAATGTTAGGTATATACCATAGGTACGAACTAAAATATTTATTATTGGGAATCATCACAATCTGTCATCTAAATTGTCTGAATTAATTAATACGTATCATCAAAATTTATATACCTACATTTTTTTCTGAAATTAACAAATTAACAAAATTACGAATATTATTTTACTTAAAAGTTTATATTTTGCAATTTAAATTTCGCGCCGTTGGTGTTCCAACGGGCGGGGTTAATAATATGTATTTCACAATCGATAAAACACACTATGCAATATATTATGTATGTAAAAACAGACTGATGACTGTGTGCCCACCTGTGTACATAAGTATAGACGTGTGTTTTTTTTTTTTTTTTTTTTTTTTTTAGGCATTTCACCCATAAAGAACGAGTGATCTCTGAATAGACGTGTGTAGTACGGTAAAATATAGTATAGTCAGTCCAGCAAAATAACAACTACTACTTAATATTTGCGTTAAATATTCGCAAATGCCTTGCTATATGGAAACCAATACTGTGTGGTAGAAACTTCTGGAAATTGAGAACCTTCTGTGAAATTTTTTTGATGAGGGGATTCAAGGGTTGTGTGGAGCATGTGTGGTATGGTATGAAAGGGCGTTAGAAAAGAAATTCAAATCTTCAGAAAGTCATTTTTATGCGTCCTCAGACCATCGGGAGACACAGAGTGATCGAGAGAATCCAGTCACCACATACCACATTGTTTGGTGTCTCATAAAAGAGCTTCACAAGTAGAACTTGGCTAGACGGGCAATGCTGGGCAATACAGTTAGTACGGCTTATGAAAAAAATACAATTAACGAAATTGCAAATATTTTTTTACTCAGAGTCCATGCTTCACTGAGCGCATAACAATACACTTATTTCACCACCTATAAAAACGTGTATATATTCACGTATACAGGAGAGTACTTATATCAACTAACAACTATAAAAGTACCCTTTTCATGCCCTTATCCTCAATTTTCGATTAAACAATGTAAGACGAATTTTTTTCATTTTAAAAGAAGTATGCAACTGTTTAACTACAGCTTTGTAGCTTCAGTGTTTACCGAGATACGTTACTATCAAAGCAAATTTAATCCCACGCCCTAACCCTTAAGGATTGACTCTTTTTCTGGACAGAATATCATATTTTGACCCTTTCTTAGGAATCCATTTTTTGGAAATTCCTATAAAATTATTTTTTTCCGTATTAAGAGGCATTTAAAAATCACCCCTTTTCTTTATGTCCTTTTTCATCCCTTTAAATAAAAATTAAAAAAAAACGGCGAAACAGCCTATTACTAATTTTAATAGTAGAATCTATGTGCCAAATTTCAACTTCGTACAATGTCTGGTTTCCGAGATATTCGCATACTCTGAAAAACTTTCAACCCTATTTTTCACCCCCTTAGGGGCGGAATTTCCAAAAATCGCTTCTTAGTGGAAGCTTTTGTATTAAAACCTATCTGCCTTCAAAATTTCACTTCTCTAGGATTAGCCAATTCGGCTCTGCGTTGATGAGTGAGTATGTCAGTCAGTCATTCAGTCAGTCATTCAGTCATTCATTCAGTCAGGCACTTTCGTTTATTATTAGAGATTATTAGATGAACCAATAAACTAGGTTTTCCCAAGAAAAAAAGCTTGGGTAATCCTAACTAAACCAGGTGTCGTAGTATTTTCCGTACTTCGACATACGAGTAGTACAAGAGGCAGTCTAACTTAGAGATTCGGGAGAGGCACGCATCTGTCTATATCTGTAGTTTGGCCCATTAAATTATTAAAAAACAACTACTTACTTACTTTACGTGTCCGGTCTAAAGTCTACCACTCCAATAAGCCGCGACTTTCATCGCTTTGTCATTGGCCACAATCAGGTCCCCAGGTGTACAGCCCTCCTTCGTTAGTGGACACTTCAATAGGAAAAAAAAACAATTCAATGGGGTTTTAGAGTAAGTACAATAATACGCGAAATATCTACCTATAGTCGTATTTTACACTTCATTTCGATGTGGACCAAAATTATCAGCAGCCAACGAATATAGATGAAATACGAGTGACTGTGTTAGAGAAAATAAAATGTTTCATGGAGTTCATAAAGATCAAAACATCGGTAGTAAAATAAATAGTATGAGGTATAACACTATTATAGAAACTATAAAGTACAGTAAGTACTTATTAAAGGAAGGCATTTATTATATCTACACACAACAGAAAGACATAAGCATGTTAGTAGGTGAAGCTGAAGAAAGACTGCTGCCAAAAACTGGAAATATTTTATACTTTTTCAGGGATGTGAAAAACTGATACGATTTATCGGACAATCAATTTGAACAGGGCAATAATTTACGAAGACTATTTGAACACAATCAATAAATAATTTAAGTAAAAACATTATTTATTATCAATACTCACTTTAGACAAATCTAGACCTACGTACACGTATGTATGTACGTCAATACTTGAGAAGGGATTATAAAGCCATATCACAAAAAACTGAAAAAAAGTAAGTATACGATGTGGTGATCAAAAGAAATGCGTAAGCAATATATTCACTAGTATATTTTTATTTTGTACTTTGGTAAATTTCACAATCAGCTCATCATGTCGAAGTGTGAAGGACTCGAACTTGAATCCACCCACCTTACGGTTCAGTGCTGCTTAATTTCTAATATCTTCTTACTCTGTAATCAGTCCGTCAGTTACATTCAGTCAATTTTTAAAGAAGACTCCATAATAGGTATTGACTTCACAATAGCGAATTTCTGTAAAATTTATCTATGAGTGACTTAAAATCCCATTATAAAATGTGATGTGAATAATGTAAGCTTTCCAATGAAGTGGTACTTCAAAGAAAATAGCTTAAATACATAAAAAGAATCTCCCTGCCTTTTGATAACAAAATAATCCTGATACCTGGAAAAAATAATTCGCCTAACAAAGAATGTGGGTAACATAATATTTTACGATAAAGACACCTTATTTTCGTTTCTGTCTCGAAATCGAAGCCTGAAAATAATAAAAATAGTATAATCGTATAGGTAGCTGCTCATCTGAAGTAATACTCAAAAAGATGTTCGGGGAAGGCGAGTATGGATCTTTTAAGCTAGAGGTTCCGGTTTCTAACCCCATTCATCAGTGATTCCGCCATCCACGACTTTAAATCACCAAGCTTTTAGCTTACTATAAAAAATCTATGTATAATAAGTTACACTTTACCAAACATTTGTTACACCCAAATATTCATATTATAAGCCAATAGTTCTCCAGTCCTTCAAGATTTCAGATTCCAGCAATCATTTCCAGCATTACCACGCAATGGTCTCGGATAATATCGCTTCGGTTTTCTCAATACCCTCCACTATGGCTCACTATGGCCATGGCACATTCATCTCTGGATCTAATGAAATGAAATACCTATTGCTCAATACAAACTAGTCTCCTATTTCTGATAGAATCATAAAATTCTGAATTATTTTCTCAGTAAAATGAATGATTCTACGTTAATATCTAACCATCTAGATAAAATCATTACATTTCGCCGAAACAGAAATTCATCAGGTTTGGGCGAAATTTGCCGAAAGCGAAACCGAACATTTATTCGTTCTTTAATTAAAACATAAATCCCACAAAGACGCCATACTCCGCCCACGAGAATTATAAATTTAATTAGAAATTTTAATTAAGTTTTCTGATAAATTTTGCTCGAACACCTGATAGATTACAGGGAAAATTTTAGACGGAAAATTATTATTAACATAAAAATAATTAGTACTTACTTATATGAAATTTACTCATTAGAGATATGAAGGTACCTTCTTACAATCAACTGTCCAATTAAGGAGACCTAGGCGGAGCTTGAAATAAAACAGAAATTCGCAAGCATTCAGACGTCATCATCCCTAGTAACAATTTAGCTCCCAGATTGGTTCTAGAGCAGTCCTAGAACTGTTCTAGAACCAATCTAGGAGCTAAATTGTTACTAGGGATGCTACATATTAAAAGGGAATTTGTAGAATTAAATCTGCGCTGTGCGGAAGTTACTATTAAAATCTCTAGAAAATACAATATTGGATACTTAAGTAGTTACTACCATACCCACCTATATAGTTTGCGAAAGGAATGAAAATAATTTTGATTAGGTACTTCTACAATCAAAGTATGCCTCAATAATGGGGTAGGTATTAACCACTGTAACCAGTAAATGCTTTAGTTGTGAAAAAATACTCTGAATTATCTCTGTGCAAACAAAATATTACATTCTTACAAAATTCTTTTGAATATAGAATTCCCATCCAACATTTTTTATGTTTCCCGAAAACCCCTGTCCCTAAACTACGAGCATGTATGTGTAGGTATGATATGAGTTATCCAAATGACGGAGTAGGCGGAGCGGAAGACATAAATCTCCGAATACCTCCAGATAGTCTGATAAGCAAACGATTTTCCAAAAACCACTGCATCCATAATATTGATCCCACGGGGTTGAACGCTACTACGCTGTGATACCGTACTATGTTTGTACCATAGTATGTATGCATAAGTACGGAGGTAGGAGATACAGCTATAATGTATATTTTGATGTCTCCATACTAACTTCTCTTTTACAGAGGAAATTCTGGCAACTACGTACATTCTAAGCAGAGTGACGAAAAATAATTCGATTAGGTACTTCAATAAAAATAATTTGATTAGGTACTTCAATAATCTAAGATTCTAGGTAACCAAATGATCTATGAATAGCAAAAATAATTTGATTAGGTACTTCAATAATCAAAGATGAATAGGTATACCGTGTCCTCTGACTTTTAAAAAAATCATTGATGGGGTTAGTGACCATAATAATATAAAGTCTCGTTGATGGTGTTAGTAATAAATTAAACTGAAATGAATGTCTATACAAATACGGTTTTTATTTGTAGTAGTATTAGGTACTACATAATTACTAACAACACCAACGAAATTTTAAAGTCACAAGACATATACCATACTACCATAATACCATACTACTGCAAACTCGCCCTAGTGAGAAATTATTATTAGATAAAAAATTGTATTTTTATTCAACTCTGTTTTACCGTAATTGTCCTCTTTCTGGCTAGTGGCTATTCTAAAAAAAATGTAACACCCGTAAAGGGATAGATCATAGATATGTTGACATATTAAAGTCAAACTAAAAATCGATTTAATTTTTTTCCAAATTATTTAGGACTCTACATTATATACTCTAAATTGGAACAGTGTCCTTATTCCTTTGGGTAGGAACCAGCTCGGTATAGATTAAGCTCAGCATAAAGTATGGACAATTATATTACAAACTTTGTAGACACCAGACACTAGACAGTCAGTTACGGTGAAAAAATCTATAGTAAATTATTATCTAAGATGAAAAATAATATTATTTGGAAGAGCTAAGGCGGATATTTTTTATTTATTTATTTAAGAAAAAGAGAACAAAAGATATTAAAGTAAATATAAAATATAAATATTAAATAATAACAAGCATGAAAAACATTTAATTTCTCATTGTTGAGACGTAATTATGCAGACAGACGGATAGCGTATCTTTATTAAAAAGTTAGTAAAATATTTCCTTTTATTACAACCAAGGCCGTAGCCAGGAATTAGCCTTTTCGGATTTTTTTAAATGGGCAAATCGATGAATCTGGTTGTCTTTCAATAGATATGCATCTGGATGTATTTCTGGGTTGTATTGCACAAGTCAAGCGACTAGCGCCGCAGACGAAAATTTTGTCATAAAACATATTAAGAAGGTAAATAAAAAAGAGTTGTTAAAAAACCTAGCATATTTTATTATCGTGATATAAAGGTACTAATAAAGTACGCAATGCCTAAAAAAGCTCATCTAAATTAACGCCGCAAGCAAAATTTTTCTTTCTTTGCTACCTATTTTGTTTTAGTTTTGGCACTCATTTTTAAATTTTGAAAAAAAAGAATAGTACCACTTGTTGGCTTGGCATGAATATTTTTGTAGCGACTTACTCGTAGTTATAGAATATGTACATTTTTTTATTACAAACATTTTAGTATAACTAGGTACACAAATATTTAATGTTTAGATCTCAACATTATTCTTTGCAATAGTTATTTTGGTTTGGAAGATAAAGAGCCTTCGTAGAAGAGGTTGGCAATAAACTGATTCGGAATTATGACGCAGTAAAACCCTCTCTCGTGTTTATGGGCAATAGCTGAAGGCTGTCGCGCCTCAACTGTTAAAAGAGGCACGAACATCAAAAATATTTTAGATTCTCTATAAATAATATTATTACGCAGTACTTTCTCTGAATATTACGTGCTCGGACATAAAATTTATTGTCATAGTATAAGATTAATAAATTTGTTTGAATTTTATATTTTTTCCCGATATACGGTAGTAAGTACTTTTAATACTCAAATTAAAAACCCAAGAGCTTCGTAAGCTTAGGAAAGGATACGAAAGTCTTAAAATGCTGGACATTCGCTGCTAGTAATATTATAGCTGACCGTATCGCCAATAGTCCGAGAGCCCGCTGCTTAATTTATGACGTATCTGTTTTTTGATCGAAATGTGGTACAAATTATAGCTTACCAATAGGGTTTTACATCGCACTAGGGTTGCCTATCAAAATCTTGCCGCAACCCCCCCTGCCCCCCCCGAAAAGGTCCCTCTTCGCGGTTTTTCGCATTTTGTAGGAATATGGTAAGAGATAGAAGAAAGTAGTCAATGACAAAAATAATCCTTGCTAAATTCTCTACAAAAAATGTTCGGTCAATTTTTTCATAGGACTAGTAGTTTACCCGTAATGGCCGGTCGAAAAACAGGATATTTTTTGAAAAAAAAAAAAATTTTTTTTGATTTTTTTTCTTTAACTTTCTCCCACCCATTATCACTAACATTTTATGGAAAAAAAATTTGGCCTGCAGCGCTATATCGCTGGTTATTTTATGAAAAACTAAATTTTAAGAATTTTCGTCACTGAGTTTTATTGCAATAACTCCTAAATTAATTGATGTATGAAAATAAGTTATAGCTCGTTTTATAGCTAAGACTATGGTAATTAATTCGTTCCTTGACTATTTTCCTGTAGCTCTTATCAATTTTCAACCAATTTAGTTTAAATTCATTTTTTTAGTTTTTTAAATGAATTTCGGTTTTGGACCGGCTATTGCGGGTAAACTGCTAGTTGTACGAAAAAATTGACATAATATTTTTTGTAGAGAATTTAGCAAGGATTACTTTTGTCATTGACTACTTTCTCCTATCTCTTACCATATTCCTATAAAATGCGAAAAACCGCGAAGAGGGACCTTTTCGGGGGGGGCAGGAGGGGTTGCGGCAAGATTTTGATAGGCAACCCTAGTGCGATGTAAAACCCTATTGGTAAGCTATTATTTGTACCACATTTCGATCAAAAAACAGATACGTCATAAATTAAGCAGCGGGCTCTTGGACTAAAGTTAAAATGACAATAGGCAGGACACGTTGCGAGACAAGGAAATGAGAGATGGGCACCCAGAATCCTAACATGACGACCATGGGAGAACAGAAGACCTGTAGGACGACCCCAAAAAATATGGGTAGATGATATAGTCCCAGTCGCAGGAAAAAACTGGTTGAACAAAGCTCAAAGTAGAAAAATTTGGAAAACGTTAGAAGAGGCCTATATCCAGCAGTGGAGGGACGGCTGAAGAAGAAGAAGAAGAAGAATATTATAAAAGTGTTGGTATACTTTTGTGTGTCTCTATACTAAAATATTGGCGATGTAACTTTTCAATTTAGTTTTAAAAGCTCAATCTGTCAAATATTGGAACATTACAACAAAGGTACGTTGGTTGATGGTTTGGGTGATCGCTCGCTATGCGGTTTACTAAGTCCGTGATTAAATTATACAAAACAAAAGGAATGACAATCTCTTTGTACCACGCACCATAAAGGGTTTTTTCAACCTTTACGTTTGTTCTCTTTTAACTCTGATAAAAAAGAATTAATCACATTTCTTTTATATGATCATTCACATTGATCTCATGCATCACTCTGATCAAATTTTGCGTTCGTTGACTTCTTCATTTAGAGACAAAACAAAACTTCAAGGGAAAGTTATCGATTAGTCTGGATTTCTTTCATTCTACTATATTTTTTATAGGTTGCTGAATCCGAATCCGAGGTTCGCCAACAAAATTTCGTGAAGGAACATGGCGAAAAATGCTTAATGCATATGGCGAAAAAAAAAATGTATTTTTTTGCTTATACCTAATTCTAAAACCATATTTTGGCTGGAAAGCAATGTTCAAACATTTCTAGCCTGAACAATTAACTATTATTTAAATATAATTTATCCCGAAAACTTTCTCTCTCCCTCTCTTCAGGAAAAGCATTCGGACTTGAGTGATACATGAATCCTGAAAACTTTTGTCATGTTTTCTGATCCCAGCAAGCTATATATGTCTAACGAGATAACAACAAAACTTCAAACCATTATAATCGCTTTTATTCAAATTTGTCACAATTTTCATTCATCTGTTAAATACATTTCTGTCATCAGGTGTAGGTACGTAGACAAAATCCTTAAATACAGAAAGTTTTCAGGATCAGAAATCGGAGGTGCTTAGGTACGTATAATCCTTCCTAAATCTCCCCTGAGAAAAATAGCTGGGGCATGGGCAAAAGCAAAATATGTATGATGAATCTTGTCACTGGGCCGTCAACAGGTGTAGGCAATCGCCTAATTATTTTACACACGTAGGTACCTAATGTGTTCGTAATTTTTATTATTTGGTTACATCTGGGAAGATAAGATAAATAAATAAAAAAAAATAAAAAAAGATATTTAAAAATCTATTTAACATACACAAAACACACGTCCGCCTTTTCAAAAAGCATGTGTCGATAATTTTAATATCGTTATTTATGGAATACTTTCTTTTATTCACATTTATAAAACGTTCAATTATGTTTCGAAATAAAATAATTTACCCAGTATAACACAGCGTTGCTACGTGGCAGCGCGCCCTTGGGGATGAACCCGAGGGATGAAAAAACAATTGGTACCTACCTACCGATATTTTATTGTTACAAAAATAGTTCTGGGACAAACTAGGTTAAAATTACTTAACAAAAAACCCCCCGAATTTCAATTTGAATATTTACTTATTTCGGCCCTGTCCGTGATCATCCTTTGCGGCAATCTCCAGAAAGTTTCCTGTGACAGGCCCTGACGGATGGTTCCCAGAGGACTGGCAGGATAACTGTTCCTACAATCCGCTGCTTTTCCTCCCCCCCTCCCTCACCCCGCCTCCTTATACACCAGAGTAATTGACGGCGTGGTTAAATAATAAAATAGGTAAGTACTTCATGTTATACAATATAAAAATATGACATTGTTTTTTGTTCTTCCTGCCAAGTACCTAATAAGTCAGCACGGAAGCAAGACCTATGTATGACCAAATAGAGTAGATAAGTGCCATATTGTGTGTGTTTACACGCCCCCCCCCCCCCCCCCCCCCTCCCCCAGCTTCTAAGCTGACAACGTCCCTGGCATGGTATATTTTTATAGCCTTTGTCGAAACCAAAGTTCAACTCAAGCCATACCTTCCATAACTACGGTTGCCAGACGTCCCGGCCTACCGGGATTATCACCGGTTTTATGCCTCGTGTCCCGATGTCCCGAACAAACCTTTAGGGGACGCCCAAATATCCCGGTTTTCGGAATAGTTGCTACATTTTTAGGATTCATATTATTTGGGTTATCACTGTATCCATTTGTCTAGAAAATTCGGCCTGCAGCGCCAACTTCTCGGTGCGTTTTTTAAAAGGTATTTTTTTATTAAGGGATGAAGGGGCGGTTAAAACTCAGTGCCTATAGCTAGAAAAATTGTAAATCTGGCGCTAGTACATCCCCCTCCCCCCCCCCCACCGCTTTTCGGTTGCCCCGGTTTGACTTCCAAGAAATCTGGCAAACCCTATCCATAGTAACATAATGTAATATGTTGTAAAATACAAGATTAAACTATTTGATACCTACTGTGGAACACTTTTTGAGCCCATTGAAAATACTAGGGCCGATCAATAAATACCCGTGTTAGGTATGAAGATACAAGTTTTTTACATTTTTTTTTCTATTTTTCATCGTCATCTTTTTTTAGGTCGATCCACTTATCTGGATCCCTCTGCCCCCCTTTTAACCCCTCCAAAAATTCGATTTTCCAAACTCCTTAAAATACGCCCTTTTCATGGGAGTAACCTCATTCATTGAGCTGATTTTTACCCCCTGAGCCATGTTTTCATATGGGGAACCGAAAAATTATTCGCAGGAAACCAGGCCGGAAGAGTATGATTAGTGCGGCAGCAAGTCTCGGCGCATTTCGTTTAATTTGGCCGCGACAGCCCAGAAGGAATGTGTTGGTGCGTTATCGTGGCGGTACAACACTTTTTCTTAGCAAACTGAGGCAATATCTCCTTCAATTTTCCTCCATGTTCTCATCGAATCGCTCTAATAATTCACTCTAGTACTGTCTCATGATCGTTCTTCAATTCTGCAAAAAGACTACTGTGATGATTATTCCCCTCGAATCTAAGAAAATCGTGGTCGTGGCCTTTCCGGCCGATCGGACCGTCTTTTCCTCCTTTGAAGGAGATTCACCCGGAAAAATACACTTTTTGCCCATTTCTTGGTATCTGGCGTATAATAATGCACCCAGATTTCATGAACGGTGACGCCAGACGTAAAGCTCCTTCGAATCTCGCTTAAAATGGTCTAGAAACTGCTCGGACTTTGACACCTGTATCCGCTTGTTGTTCAAAGAGAGCAATCGCGGCAGCCATCGGGCCGACACCTTTTGCACACTTAACTTGTTCTGAAAAATATTTATTGCCGTTTCGTACGGCACGCCTATGGCCTCAGTTACTTCAACATTTTAATTCGGCGATCAGGAAGAATCATCTCGTGGACTTTTTCAAAGATTTCTTCGGCAACTCCTTCTGCCAGGTGACCTGGTCGCTCCTCATTAAAAACAGTTGCACGACCCGTTTAAATTCGTTGAAACAAAATTTTATGTTTACTATAGGTGGTGAAAGGTCTCCATAGACAGTATCAAACTTCACTTTTATTTCATCGCGTGTTTTTCCATCCAAAAATAAAGAGCCAAATTCGGATCGATTTTGTCCTTTTTCCATTTTTTTCGAGAAACGCTCAACAGGGGTCATTAAACTGGCTGCCAAATAATAACCTATGCACGAAACGGCCCGAAATTTAGTATCTAGAGAGTATATGTGTTCTGTGTTTAGTATGATGTCGTCTGAAGGATGGTGCCACACGGTGGTAATATCATTTTCCCTCAGGACAGCCACATTTCTTCAAACACGGGTATTTATTGATCATCCCTCGTAAGTGACACCCTTTGATTATTGAAGTACTTAATCAAATATATTTCGTCATGTGACACCTAACCAAATAAGTTTGTAAAAATATAGGTCAATTTATTTATTGAGCACTTATTTTGTGCTGTTACTGTCATCTGTTATAAATCATCTGGGGTTCCCGGATAAATAAGAACAGACAAACGAGAACAGACAAAAGAGAACAGCAAAAGGAGAACGTGGACAAACGAGAACAGTCAACCAGGGAACATGACACTACAGAACGCGGACAAACCAACACAGTGACATAATGGAACGGTTCATTACAGGGCAGACATAACAGAACAAAATATCAATTTTTCTGCCTAGTTAGATTCGAATACGTTTTTTATTATAGTATTAATACGTTTTGAAATATTAAGATAGTTCAATAAATAAATACATTAATGTAAATCTCATATTTTCGCAGAATAAAAGCGATAATGAGGTAACCAGCGACTGTTGTGATACATACTTGTTATAATTTAATGCTAACTATGCTTAATTATAAATACCTATAAAATACATACATATGTAAAACTAATATTTTCGCAGTATAAAAGCGATAATGAGGTAACCGGCGACTGTTGTGATACATACTAGTTATAATGTAATGCTAACTATGCTTAATTATAAATACCTATAAAATACATACCTACATATTATGTAAAACTAATATTTTCGCAGTATAAAAGCGATAATGAGGTAACCAGCGACTGTTGTGATACATACTAGTTATAATGTAATGCTAACTATGCTTAATTATAAATACCTATAAAATACATACATATGTAAATCTAATATTCTCGCAGTATAAAAGCGATAATGAGGTAACCAGCGACTGTTAGGATACATACTAGTTATAGTAATGTAATGCTAACTATGCTTAATTATAAATACCTATAAAAAACATACATATGTAAATCTAATATTCTCGCAGTATAAAAGCGATAATGAGGTAACCAGCGACTGTTAGGATACATACTAGTTATAATGTAATGCTAACTATGCTTAATTATAAATACCTATAAAATACATACATATGTAAATCTAATATTCTCGCAGTATAAAAGCGATAATGAGGTAACCAGCGACTGTTAGGATACATACTAGTTATAATGTAATGCTAACTATGCTTAATTATAAATACCTATAAAATACATACATATATGTAAATCTAATATTTTCGCAGATCACCAAACTTCCCTATCCTTACACGTATAATTATTGTATGTACGTACTACTACATACATTATTAAGGTACATATTTTTTTTGTTTAGCATAGTATTTTCTATTCTACTTAATAACATTTTCTTCTACAATATTTACTAATACAATTTATAAATTGGATAATTTAAATTAAATAATTTATAATTCATAAATCAACGAGTTAGAGTTACCGCAAGTCCTGCGTTACATTATTACCCAAGTTGATACATACCTACATACATACGCAGAGGATTTCTTAAAACTTAAAAACATCTGGTGAACAGCATTTACTAATATCTTATTTTTATAACAATGAAGACAAAATACTGTTTCGGACCCTTAATAACAATAACATCGCGCAATACTATAGTATAGGTCCTCAAGTATTATAAATATTATGTGAAAACAATTATTTGAATTCCTTTGTCGGCATATTAGCACGACAGTAATTATAATTGTGTGTACCTAAAAACAAGTAAAAAAAATAAGGTTTTTTTTGTAACACCCATATTCATTTTTAAAACAAGGCATAAAAAAGTAATCCCAAACATATACATAAGAGAAATTATGCACACATCACGGCATGCAGCACAGCACACCACACAGCTCAGCACACAGCACAGCATACAGTGATAGTAAATATACCTACACAACTCATTATGAAAGTTGGTACCTAACTACTAAAAGAAAAATCTAAGCGGGTTATACCTAATTAAATTATAGGTGTTATCAATTGTAACTAGTTAGTATCACACAACAGTCGCTAGTTACTTCATTATTGAGCAAGCACGTATTTGACATTCAGAATGGGTGGTGAACACCTCATATCTTATGGAATATCTGCGTAAATTTTAGATTTACATAGGTATGTGTGTATTTTATAGGTATTTATAATTAAGTATAGTTAGCATTACATTATAACTAGTATGTATCCTAACAGTCGCTGGTTACCTCATTATCGCTTTTATACTGCGAAAATATGAGATTTACATATGTATTTTATAGGTATTTATAATTAAGCATAGTTAGCATTACATTATAACAAGTATGTATCACAACAGTCGCTGGTTACCTCATTATCGCTTTTATACTGCGAAAATATGAGATTTACATATGTATGTATTTTATAGGTATTTATAATTAAGCATAGTTAGCATTACATTATAACAAGTATGTATCACAACAGTCGCTGGTTACCTCATTATCGCTTTTATTCTGCGAAAATATGAGATTTACATTAATGTATTTATTTATTGAACTATCTTAATATTTCAAAACGTATTAATACTATAATAAAAAACGTATTCGAATCTAACTAGGCAGAAAAATTGATATTTTGTTCTGTTATGTCTGCCCTGTAATGAACCGTTCCATTATGTCACTGTGTTGGTTTGTCCGGGTTCTGTAGTGTCATGTTCCCTGGTTGACTGTTCTCGTTTGTCCACGTTCTCCTTTTGCTGTTCTCTTTTGTCTGTTCTCGTTTGTCTGTTCTCATTTATCCGGTCACCATCATCTGGATACACTACTGTTGAAATCTTTCTACAAACGAAGTAGTTTTCGTTCTATATTACAAGTGAAACTTGTATAATCTCAAATCTGTCAAGAAAGAGACAGTCTCAGATTAAATTGAAACTGTATCTTGTTTGCTGTCAGGTCAGTATGACGAAAAATAATTTGATTAGGTACTTCAATTAATAATCAAAGGCTGTCAGCAATGATATTTCTATACAAGCTTTTACTGTGGTTGCCCAGTAAAGTCAAAAAGCTACATGAAAAACCGTCTCATTCTTGACAGACTGTATGTTACTCAGGGAAGTATCAAAGCAAACAGAAATTTTCCTTTTATTAAAATGTATTATAGGGGAACACTTCACTGGGCAATCTGTTCCACATGTCAACTACACTATACTTTTGATACAATGCTTTTACAAATTGTTTGAATGGGCTTTAGTATCTCTTGTAGATAATATCATTTTCCTTTTGTAATGTTAACATTCTTTACACAAGGAAAATGAGGACTTTGTCATACTGTCAATCTGTCAGAAAGAAAAAAGCAAACACTAAAAATATATTATGTACATAGTTGAAATCACAAAAAATATGTAATATATTATGTACTCTAATGTTACTTTGTTTATTTTTGGGAGTTACAGTAGTCTCGCTAATCCGCCACTTGGCATTTCAGTACATCGACAGCATCCTATGCCACTGCTCTCCCCACCCCGCTACCTTCGCCACTCTCATATTTTTTGATAGCCTCTCCACACACGTCCCGAAGTTCAGTTCCGGAATCGACCGTTTTGCAAAAAAGTTCCGATCAAAACCTCTCTCTGAATTCAGCGTCACCCCGATTTTAAATTCAGAAAGAGGTTTTGGTCGGAACTTTTTTGCAAAACGGTCGATTCCGTTAACTGAACTTCGGGACGTTCGTGGTGAGCCACAAAGTTAATTAAGATTATTGTCACATTGAATTATCCAGTAAGTAAACACATATCTGCTTATTCCAACATACCTAAAATATATGATGCTTTATTTTATTTACCTTGAATTTTCCCACACAATCCAGTACTTAATACGAACTTTCCAATAATCTGGCACCCTTTGGTTTTTAATAGTGCCGGATTACTGAGACTCTACTGTATTTTTATTATTGAGAGTGCTCTTACAAGGAAATTGTCTTTTGATATTTTTTAATAACAATACTACAGTATAAACCTTGTAAGTATATACAAATATGTACAAGATTATTAAAACATTTATTAAATCCCTTATAAGAATATTTAAAATTATTATTTTTGTTACAACATTTTGTCATTTAGTATTGTCGTGAGTAAGGATAAAGCCCAGTCACCGGGAGAAATTTAGAACTAAATCCAGGAAAAAATGTTGCCTCCAGGAAAAAAGAATTATTGTCTGTTATTTTTTTTTTGTGCTGAATTCAAATTTGAAAACATGATGCGTTCTGCTTAAAAAAACTGTTTGCTCGTACGAGTACCGGAGTACATGAAATATTAAAATCAGAGGAAAGAATCGTAACACAATAGACTGGATTTTCTAAATGGCAGTTATTTCAATTCAACAGATATACAGTAAAGGATAAACTTCCACCAGGCTAATATTTATTACCGTAAAGATGGTTGGTTCGTATATAGATACCACCCAATCTCGAAATAGCTTGATAGATGAACTGAAATTGGCGGATGTTACTTAAGTGTTAAGTCACATTAACCCAGACGGAATTTCATCTTTCACACTAATGCTGGCTTCACACGCTTGTTGAGGCTCAACAAGCGTGCGGATGGGGCGTTTGTCTTGACTTGTGTCAGTTTATGAACACTTGTGAGCGACCAGTCTCTAAAGAAATCAATAGAAGTCTACGGCAAGCACTTGTGAAGCATCCACACATTTGTCACTTGTTCATGAACGGAGTTTCTAAATGCCTGCCAAGCGTGTGGAGCCGACATAAGGTACAACTCAGTGGGGTATTATATTGATCATAGATGAACTGGACTGGAAAAATAAAAACTCGACATATGGAATAAAATTCCTGTAATTGTACATGTATTTTACATTCAACAGAAATTGTTTTTAAAGATTACACAATTCAATTAAAGTTCTACACATAGAAAATAAATGCAATATAACATTATGTATACATTAACATTATAAGTACAGGTAGAAAAGACTCAAGTAGTGGTACAATAATAGATTAAACACTAAAATACTTTATATTTCATACTTATTTTTAGTTTGTTCAACATCACTCTGTGAGCACACATTGGCATCTAAACAACGCTGAAGGATTTTCATAATTGCTGAAAAGAAAAACAAAAATGTTAAGAATGGTCATTTTTTCACCTACTGAAATATTAAAAAATAAACTACAGCATGATACGCAGCCCATAACTAGCAACTCTGTCAACATACAAAAAAAACCTATTCGCCGTAAATTTTTTAACTTTTATCAAAATTCGTACTACACTCAAAATTCTCGACTTGACCCATCCTGGAATCTTATCTCCTACTCTACAGATGAATAATACAGATGTATTTTGGTCACAACTCAATTTACGGATGAGAGATTACTAGATGACTTGTTTGCAAAAAAAAAAAAGGAAATGATTTGAACCCGGCACACATACCAAGCATTGAATTTATAAATTTCTACAATACATGATTGAGCTGGCTGGAAAGCAAGGCCACCAAGTGGGAGGTGCCAGGTTCCAATCCTGACACTGACAGTATGTTCTAAACTTCACGATATATACAATTAGTTTAAATAATTGTTTTTTACAAAACAACCACGCAAACCGTATTATATACTTTTAGAATACATAGTATGAAGTGTGTAAAAACTTTTTTTTTTAAATCTTAAAAAGCAGTTGAATTCCTTTACCACAAAAGAGCTATATTTTGCCATGAAAATTAGTCTTACCTTCTTTATCGTTAGTTGACAAAAACATCACCAGGGCACCAAACCTCTTCACTTTAGTAATGCTCTCTAGATAGGCTAAAGCAGAACCAATATCAATTGTGATGAAATCTTCTCCGTTACTCAGAGTGTACAATATCTCAGACAGAATGTCACTCTCGAGAAAGTGGAAGATGGAAGGGAGGTCTTGTGGCGGGATGAGCTGAAACAAATAATAAACAATGAATTATTTTTGATTTACAAATTTTTACTCTTGTAAAGCGTTGGTTTTTTTCTAACTCGTAAGCCCGACAATGTTCATCCTTAATTCTTCTAGTATACTGTTGTGGGAATACTTCAAATAATAAACATACTAATTCAACAAAAATACAGAGGAATTATGATGGCATGCAGTAAAGTGCCTGAACAATGATGAAAAAGGGAGAATTACAAATCGCAGGTATTATAAATGAAGGAATTCTCCCATCCTAAATAGTACATGTACAACAATCAGTATGGTGATCGCTTCACTTCTGTGTTTAGACGTTTTACCATTAAGTATGATTTCACTTCTGATTGGGGAATATAAGATAACAGTGAAATATTGGCTTTAAGGACGTGAGTAATGAATGAAGAAAAGTAACCAATTCTAAACAGAGTAATGAAAAATAACCTCAAGAAGTGGGGGTACCTCTCCGCAGATGAAAACATCACTTGTGATTGTGGCGAAACCCAGGATGACAGCCACCTACTGATATGTCCACTGATGGAGGAGGGCTGTACACCTGGGGACCTGATTGTGGCCAACGACAAAGCGATGAAAGTCGCAGCTTATTGGAGTTGTAGACTTTAGACCGGACACGTAAAGTAAGTAAGTATTACGTAATAATACAAATGTACGAGTCGGGCATCGTTTGATAATATAATGCACACCATTCACTGAATTAGATGATGTTGTGAATTGGATTGGTAATATTAATACATAAGTACATTTATTTAATATTTAAAATTGTTGCAGTCATTAACATGTGGTAGAATGTCTACTATTTGGTTTGTGATTCACAAAACTAGTAGTGTAAGTGGATTGTTATGGGAAAGTTATAATTTGCAAGTGACCACAGCAGTACTAATAGAATACATTGGATACCTTCAAATATTGACTTCTTGCTCTGTCACATCCTTTTAGAAGTTTCCACTGAGACAGGAACTGCACCGAAGATTTAGGAATTTGATAACTAATTTCTTGTTCATCTAAATTAAGACTTTTTATATTGACAGACTCCACAGATTTTTCCATCTTATCTACAGACTTTTGTGATGCCTTCGCAGATTCTTTCGGTACATTTGCATCGACGACATCTGTTTTAACATTACAATCTCCATTACGCAAATTTTCCGGAACAATCGTATCGGTCGGAACATCCGGCTTATCTAAAGTTTGAGAAAGCGGTTTTGAGCAACCTAAAGGTATTTCAGTTACAGGAATACGGACTAGTGGTTTCTGAAACAAACAAAACAACATGAAAGATAGACACAATACTGGCTTACTAGACAATATTGTACATCCGGAACTGCATACACTAGTGACGAAGAATGGAAGGAAGCTAGAGCTAATGTTTTCTACTGAATTATGTCAGATTAGACCTATAATTTCATCATCTTGAACCCAAAAATAACACTACGGGAATTAAATTCTGAATTATCTCTGCATCTGGTGAACATATTTTATATTGTGGATAAATATTCCACCTAGTTAGAGTTTTGAGTATCACAGCTATATATGTAACAATAATTTTAAATTTATATTAGGTACCTTAGATCTAAGATGAGGTGATTTGTTGATTGGTTGTACAGTATCATCATCACTTTCAGGTATAATACTTATTTTATGTGATTCTTTTGGTGATTCTTTAGGTGGTATTACAGTCTTGTTGATTGTTGGTAATACGGGTAGATTCTCCGTTGTTGGCGTTGTTGCTGGCGTGGTTGCCGGTGACATCTTTGAGTTTGGCTGAAAAAGGATGAAAGTAACATGAAAAATCCATTGATAAAATATTAGCAATGAAAATATTTTTTCCTCATCGTAATCTAGTTTACTGAGTGGGTTGAAAAACAGCCGTCTTTTTAGTCACTACTCTTCCGAGATTCATGAATGCCCTAGCCATGTTCGTAATTCCAGAATCCAATTAATAAAACGACTACGTCCACATAAGGAATAATAAAGAACTAATTAATGCAATTAAGAAGTTGAAGTACCTATAATTTTACTGCCAAACAATACAAACATGAAAACAGATTAATGTATTGATAAATCTGTTTGGTGTAATAGACTAGTTTAAAGAAAATGCAACTGTTTCAGTAACTTACTCCCTTGGTTCCCATTTTCTGTTTGAGAGCCGCCAACTGTTTCTTAGCTGCGAGATTGTTGGGTTCCAATTCTATAATCTTCTTCAAATCAGCGGACGCACTACGGAGTGAGCCCAGGGCTTCACGAGCACTACTTCTCCTGTGCAGAGCCTTGACATAGTTGGGATCTAAATTTAAAGCCTTGGTACAATCAGCTTCAGCAGCGTGTAAGCTAGAAATTTGAAAACAACCATTAAAAGATGTTAATTTATGAAACATAATATGAATGATATTCTCAGATGGTCTCATATATTTAATAAATTGTCTTAATAGACATTGGATGATTGCCAAAATCACAATTGATAACCTGATCAGGATCGTTATCCGATTGTCAGTCGATTAGAAGAGGTTCTAGTCCCATTTTCAACTTACTCACTATCATAAGCCAACACATGATTTTTCTAGCTTACAGTGAAGTGTACACAGATGTATGAATTGGAGTTTATTTCAATATATGTATAATTGTATGTGGCCAAATGTACACATAAAAAAATTACATACTTCTCTTTCTTCAGATAACAAAGCCCTCTATTTGCATAATAGATAGCATCATCTTTATATAACTCAATAGCTCTGGAGTAACAAGCAATAGCTTCATCCCATTTCTGCTGCTTGACAAACTGATTGCCCTGAAAGCAAACAAATTAATCCATAATGAATTCAATTACCATAATAAATTAATATAAGAATTCAACAAGGTACACCTGGGACCTGATTCTGGCCAACGACAAGGTGATGAAAGTCGCGGCTTATTGGAGTGGTAGACTTTAGACCGGACACGTAAAGTAAGTAAGTAACTAGGTAATAAAAAGTAATAAAAAAACTAAGCATTAACAGCAAGTATGCGTGTATTTTTCAAACTCATTGTGCAACAATATTGTTACATGTAGTATTATAAAGATTTTTGATCGACAGGTCATGGCGGAAGTACATTTTGAAAGGAAAAATACAGTTCAAAATCGACGTAATGAGTTTTATTACTCGCGATTAGTGTTCGAGGACTCATGCCCTCATCATCAAACAATTACAAATAAAGTGAATACAGTGAACAGTCAGTATCTATAAAACGTTAGGAAAAGCCCAACATTAGGGAGATGAAGGTAAATGCAATGAAATAAATTAAACAATGTGCATAACTATTGATATGAGTGCCGTGGTAGTTGGACTCTTTATATAACCCAATATTTGTAATAAACATCAGCGAACGCTGAATAGAATATATTCTTGGCTAAGTTTAATGGAATACGGCTTCAACAAAATATTCCGAGCTTCCACAATACTATTGCTTACAACGCAAACTTGTTTTAATTAAGAGAATGTACATAATAAATGAGTACCTTTTCTTTCTCATCCTGTGCCTCTTCCTTCAATTTCTCCATCCTCTCTGCCTCACTTTCCTCACTGTCTAGTGACGGGACACCTGTGTCCTCTTCATCAACCTCCTCACAAGCTTTATCCTGCAATAGGGAACAACAATAAGAAAAACATTAATCATCGCATCAACTACAAATTCATTAACAATTTAGATTAAACTAACCAACTAAGTAAACTCTGCTCAATACTGAGCAATATGGACACAGAGACAATAAATTTACTAAATATTTATCACGTAAGTGTTGTCAATCACAATGTTTTTTTAATGTTACATAAACTTTGAAATTGAAGGTTGAATTTTGGACTCTATTCTTTTAAAGTGCCCACAGGCCTAACACAAAACTGCAGTCGTGATTGTGTTGCCCATGTTCCCTACTATGTGAATTTGGATGGTTTTTACATTTGTCTTTCCAAACCACGTAGGTATATTGTCACACAATATTTCACAACAGGGAACCATTAAATCCTGTGTGTGTATAAAAATATACAGGCGACATTGTACTTAAACACACTATTCGTCGTTCGGCAGGCAATGCCGTGAAACTGATGCTCACTAAACTTTTTAGTAAACGGAGAAAACATTTCAAAACCTAATAGTCAGCCTGCTCCCGTTTGTAGTGATGTTTTCTACGAATATTTTCGAATCAGCCAACCTTTTGGTATTTTTTTTAACGAACGTTCACATAATTTTAAAGCTCTACCGCTCTGCATTAAAAACACATTTTTGTTAAAACCGGCACTTTTTCTGTAGGTATTGCATGCGGAACAACAATTTATAAAATATATTCAGAATGGGTGAGAAAATCTCACCTATGGAATGCCTTATTAGAAATAATATAAAAGTGATAGAAAAACAATAAGGATAAACTGAAATTCAATAATATTACAAAGCAATGTTAATGTAATGTACAAAAAACATGTGGACTCAAAAATCATTGTCATACCACATCAAATTTGTCCCATGCACTATAATCTGAACCTTTAATTCTCACTCCAGGTCTAGGACGTTCGGTTTCTGACTTGGGCCTCTTTACTTTACTTCTAACTGGTGGTAAAGCCTGCAAGAGATACATTTACCTCAGCAAACCACAACAAAGAAACCATACAGTAATAACAAAGTAAGGTTACAATGATCATTGAAACATTATTAGAGGATGTGAAATCACCGAGAAACCTTCACAAACATAACCTTGGGAATGTAATTTAAATAGTAAAAAATGATAATTTCACACTTTAAATTAGTAACAGGAAAATAATGAACCACAAAATATTTTAAAAATGATTATATACTAAGGGTTACAAGAAATAATAGCTATCCACAACCACAATTTACAGTACGGCGTATTTTCATGCATTAAACAGAGAATAATTAACAATACAAACAATGAATAAGCAGTGAGAAGAGAAAGGATGAAAATTAGAAAAACAAACACGACCTTCTCATACGGCACACCAGTCAATTCTGCTTCTTTCCTTTTCATTTCGGCCTCCCACGACTTCATATCGCTCATGAAAGAATGCAAATCTTGGGAATTGTCCCGTATTTGCTTCTGTAATAATACTGACTTGTCCATTTTGTAAATTTATCCCCCCAGATCCTTGCGAATTATCTAGAAAACTACTGAAAAATTACGAAATGTCAAACATTTTCACGTTGTCACGATCAACCGTTTACCGCCATATTGGCTAACCTGTTTTAGTGTTGCTGTAAAAGAAAAATAATTCATAAACAAAAGTATAAAAAGTCAAATTGTTAAGACACGTTCACATTGCAAATAAAATTTAATGAATAGGGAACTTGCACTAGTGAGGAATATAGACGAAAATACATTAATTCGGTAGAATAAAGGTTAAATATCAATTCTACGTTGATTAAAACCCTAAAATATTTTTTTTTAATTTTTAATTCGATAAATAAAATCACGACTTCTCAGCATCCCCTTAAACGCCACGCCATTGGTCAATCTGTTTGTGACGTCACGTAGTCCATGTTTGTTTTGACGGGATACCAAAATGTATGAGGTTTCTTGACCGCGTAGTGTTTGAGTTTGTTTTCTGACTGTTTCCGAAGTATATTATAGCTTAATTTAATATAAAGTATTCCAGAGGAAGTCAGTCGAATATTTTGTAGTGCCAGAGTGAACAAAGACAACTAATACGACGCCCAATAAAGCTTTTTATTGATACCGGCAGATCCCGCTAAGGCTAAGTGGAAAAAATGGCATTGTGCAACGAAACTAATCTAGAAACAAACCTTTATCGAATTTAACTTTTAGGTCATGTTTGTGAGGTTAATTTTAATGAAAGTACCTACCTAACTACCTATTCATGGGCGTCGCCAGGTTCGAAGATAGGTGGGAGGAACAAAAAATTTAATATAAAAAAAGTAAAAGGACTGAATAGGGTCATGTTGTAGTTTGGTATGGAAATCGATTTTTTGTCAAAAAAAAACATTAAAAATAGCGCCGCAAGCGAAATTTTATTGGAATAGTTGAAACTGAATGGGTTATCTAATAATTTTAGAAAATTAAATCATGAAGAGAAAACGATGCCGTATTAAGGCTATTTTGGTGAGGTTTTGTCATTCAATGAGTGAAAGTAGATACAATATATACCCAAATACAAATTTTTCTATGGGAGGGCAACTCTTCCTCCCCCCGACGACGCCCATGGAAGTACCTACATTTCGTTTCACCTTACTTCTACTTGTCACACTTTTTCTATAGAATTACTATGTAGCCAGTGGCCAAGTTATTTGAAACCAGGAGTATTTACGTACGTTTCGTATAACTCCATTATTTGTATTTTTTTTAAAATTAAGCAGTTGGGCTTTCCTACTACCTTAAGAAAAAAATTACGGTATATTCTACTATAGTAATCTTTTTCATACACTTAAATATGTGAGTATTTTGTACTTCAAATGAATGTCACAAGTGGTTGGTTGGTAGACATTGACAACGGCAATAAACCCGCCATTTGAAAAATATATATTTTTTCAATAAATATTTATTAATTAATTAATTTCAATATTTACATATCGATATCATTACGTCGTTACCGGTTACTCGAACACGCGTTCGAGAGAGGAGCATCCCATATGAATAAAATAAAAACTGAAATTCAAAAACATCCTAAATATTATTTATATATACATTTAGCAGATGGAACGCTAAAAACCGACCTGAAACTATCACTAACTTGAAAAAATTAACATAAACTTACCGAACTCTACGTTAACCCAAACACATATAGACCTCGTGACGTCATCAATACGGCGTCGTACGGCGTCGTACGGCGTCTTTGAAAGTAGCGTTTTCGCGGGAATTCAAAACTTCAAATTTCAAAGTGCTGCAAAATAGCCATTAGGCGACGTATCGAAAAAATAAAAATTGGTATGTGTTTCTAATGACTTTCTTTATGATTCTGGATAATAAAAAAAAAGTGTGCAAGTTCCCTATTGCTAATGAAATAAATGAAATCAACGTGATAGAATAAAAAAGACTGTATTTTAAGATGATTCTTATTAGGTAAATACGAAAACTATAGGTAATTTAAAATTTGTTTTCGTATTCTTTATTATAATTATATTAATCAATATAATTCCGGGTGGCCGAACATTGGAGTTACAAGATTTTATTGTGTTCGGGACACGGAAAGTAAGTACGTAATATAATAAACAAATAAATACCATCTACAGTGCACCCTTCTACACTCAGCCCACAAAAACAAATTCGCCTGCGGAGCTATTAAGCTTGTTTTTTAAGGTCTCCTTCTGCAAGAACGCTGGAAGCATGAATGTTACTAAATGCGGTCCTAATTGCCTAAATATCAATATCATATTTTTTTATAGATTTATCAAGACATATTACAGACACTAAAAAGTATACTACTATATTTCACTAGCAGATCTAGGAGTGACCATGAGTGAGAGTACCTTATCCTTATATATATCTACAACAGCTAGTTTCCGAAGAATCACATTATTACAACACCATCTTGTCATGAATTTTCTAAAACTACTGTATTGTTTGGTAAAAAAAAAATCGCCTGTGGCGCTAATTAGGCCTGCTAAGTGTTTTATATCACTTCATCAATTTTTCTAAAAAAAAATATTCCGAAAAAAAAATTAAAAATATAGGCGCATAATATATATTCCAACCCTGATAAATAATCGAAAATTGTATTTTACTTGCGGCCCGTCGCTCATTTATAATGTCAAATGGCTCTTCAACCAAAAAGTTTGCCCAGGCCTGCTATAGAAAGTGACATGGAACCGATAGCATAAATTTTCCTACTTAATGTAGGTGACAGAACAAATCTATAAATTTTTACTATCTCAAGTTTTCTCAACTACGTAGGTGCCTACTATGCAAATGAGCAAAAAATTAAGAAAAAAACTTGGAGTGACTAGCAATCAATATTGTACTTACCTTTAGACAATTGAATGTATCTATCACAGAACATATATCTATCTCCAGAAGCGTCAGGTTTCAGTGGGTATCCCCAGGATTCAGGCAGCTGCCCCCCCCCCCCCCCCCGACGACGCTCATGGGTATGTCTTGTTGTGTTTGTATACCTTCTATTATTATAGGTACTACAAGAGCATGCTCGAATGAAAATTTCGTATCTAATCGTTTTTAACAATAAAAATAGTTATCGCATGTCACCAGACAAAGTTAATAAAAATCAATTAACGTATAGGTATCGCTTTATAAAGAAAATTAAATCATTAATAAATTAAGTTCGTGGTGCTTTGTTCTGACATCATTCTAGACAATAAAATATTCTACATTATGTATGTACCTATTTAAGATAAAAACTGTTGCTTTCATACAAAGTATATAAAGGTGAGAGTTTTTCGTCTGACGCAGTGAGATTTTCTGTTCGGCGCATGAGAACAATGTAAAAACATTCGCATTGTATGCAATTTTAATTTAAAGTAAAATATTCCGCAAAATAACGAGAAGTGTGTACACTATACATATCTAACCTATTACGGTAGAGAGGGAAACACTATCATACTTCCACAGCAAAATCATTAGGTACTGAATATCTGTTTCATACCTCTCACTCGAGTTAGAGTTGCGAATGAGTGCTAACGCGAAATGGCAAATAAATAACCAACCATCGCGTAAACATTTATCGCGTATTCCTATTTTCGAAAATAGAACTGTAATTTAAATCGAACCTATTGATATTTGAATATAGAACAGGTTTGAATTTGCATGCATGAAATTATTTCAGTAAATATTTTTTATAGTGTTATTGTTTGTATTTGGTGTTATAAAATAATGACTTGAGTTATTTTTTCTTTTTTTGTAATTTGCGCTGAAAAAAAGGCGCTCGTCGTAAAAAAATAGTGATTAGAGATAAGCTTAATTTGTGTCAATGGAATGGAAATTTTAAGATGAGAATGTTGGTAGCGATGCGCCTCTATTACTTGTGCGTATTCGCGGTCACTCTGATGGTTTTGGCGGGATGCAGTTCTTCAGAACTTTCTGCAGATAAGGTAATTTAAATTTTTAAAAAAATTTAACCATGATGCATTCACCCTACACTTAAAATATAGCTATCATAATCATTCACTGATATTTTTCCCAGCTCTGGCATTATTAAGTACTTAAGTAATGTAAGTATATTTAAATATATTTACTTTTCGAACCAAAGAATAGAAACATCTGGGGCGGCTCATTTAAAATAATAGAACGTATTGGGTATATTCGGTTATTTAAAAATTCTTTAATCAAAAATTGTTATGTGGAACATGTTCCCATAAACCCTTGATCTTTAAAGTACGCGTAGGTAATGTGCAACTAGAGCTAATAATTATTACGATAAACTATTTATCGTTGGTAATTTTTACACAACTTTTACACACCTACTAATATTCAGTTTCCTGAAAAAATTTAATAATTAATATTAGCTGTCCACACACGCCCCGAAGTTCAGGAGCTAACATTCGGGAACCGGATTCCGGAAGCTCGAAAATGTATGCAATTTGACTACTCTCCACACACGTCCTGAATGTTAGTTAAAACTGAATGTATGGGCGATCCGTCAAAATTCAGAGCACCCGGAGAATGGATTTCTGCAGAAGGGAAGCCAGTACTAACATTTCTTATTGGATTACGTCACATCATTATTATATTATATGTACCTTCCGTTTTATCCAAAAGGTAACTCGATGGGAATCGTCTTCTTAAATAACTTCGCGCCTGGTACCTACGCAAAGCTTTCTGAATGACAAAGTTTCGTAACCTCTCTGTGCCCTGAACTGTCAAGAACTAAGTTTTGTACCTAGTAGGTACCTACTAATTGTATTCAGGTATACCGTACGTTTTACAGAACCTATTCGCTAAATCGGAGTAGGTGCCTAATCGGTTTTATAAATCTATTATCAAATCAAAATACAAATATTACCTACATCGTATTATTTATATTGTACATTATGTGGCACTGGAGAGGCCAGAGTCAGAGATTAAGATCGTGAGAGCTCAGGTATTGAAGTGCGGTTCAGGAGACAAGTTGTGTATGTCTTCCATTGTGATGCAGTATTAAAAGAAAACTTTTACCCCATACCTATGAATCATATCTCGTTTCTAATACCGACATTTAATTTTTATAATATCCTAATTAAAAGTAGGTAAAATATCTCCCATACTTTTTAGTCAGGTATATATTCCGACAAACCTCTTGATGTCGTCCATCCATCTGATAAGTGGTCGCCCTTGTGGTCTTTTGTCGCCCCTTGGTCTCCACTCCAGCAGTCTCCTCGTCCATCTGTTGTCCTCCATTCTTGCAATGTGCCCCGCCCATCTCCACGTCTCCACCACTATCCTCCTCAACCACATCAGTCACTTTAGTCTGGCTGCGTATCTAGTCATTCCTCTTCCTATCTTGCAGTTTAATGCCTAACATTATTCTCTCCATTTTTCTTTGAGCTATTCGCAGTTTGTTGGCAGACAGTTTGGTGAGGGTCATGGTTTCCGTACCATACGTGAAGACTGGCAAACACACTGCTATTCCACCTCTCTGCGATCTATTTTAAGTAACACCTACATATTTATCTATTTATCCATCTTTGTCGTCACGATACTAAATATACTAGTATCACCTCTTTCATATTCTAATAGCAAATAATATCACATAAGAAGGAAATTATATCCGGGTAGAATTAACTGACATTAAGTACAGGTAAATGCACGATAATTAACATGAAGAACATGGCGTTTAGTGATCTTTCACGCTGATCTTGTTTTTAATAGATGCAACACTAGTTAACAGAGTCGTCTAACCCTGGACAAGAAATGTCTTTAAACTAGTGGTGTCGGAAGATCAATACGATTAAGTATTGAGAAAAGAATGGAACTGATGAATTACCTCAGGAAAAGGAAGATTACTCCTTCTAAGACTTAAAACATGGATAAATGATGATATGTAGGAATTTGTTTTTCTATAATTTTTTTCGGTAAAAAACCCGAATTACCTCTAAAATTGACTGAAACTTGAGATTATTCACGTATATGAGTATAACTTGTAAAAAGTTCACCACAGTACCACGAAGAAATTTGTATTAAATCAATAATGTTTCTTAGAAGGAAGGCTGTTCATCCGAAAGTTCGTAGTTATATTTGGGGTTAGCTGGAAGAGATCGCAGCATTGCGATAAGCTCGCTTAGTGAAACGATGCCATGGTCTTGTATTGCTTGATTTTGGATATGTTTCTGTATTTTTTCACTTGAAATATAAATAAATTCAAAAAATAAAAGAGGAATTCAATATTCGTTTATTTAAAAATAACTACAATGCTATTAGTTCACAATAAGATATTGCGGGAAGACCTTAGACTAACATTACTTTCCACAAAGTGGAAACAGTAATAATAGACCATCACTAGTTATCATAAAAGAACATCATGTTTATTAAAATAATATGTATCTATTAATAATATAATATGAAAGATGTCACACGGAGAAATGAGAGTTTTCTCCATAAATGAATACATCGTCTACATATTACAATATTATCATCTAATTAGAAGTCTTACTTATTATAATGTCATTCATTGATTCATCACTAAAATCATCTTTCTGTCACATTATATTCAGAGTACTGTCATTTTGTTACATTCTCTTACATTATAGTTTTTGTCGTGTGAAAATTTTCATTTGTCTTTGACACTCATTATTGAATGACAATTTTCTTCACAATTAATAAAACGTTTTTCATTGTTGAGTCAGGGGTACGAATCTCACCGTTGTTAGGCAGACTTTCCAATCCTTACGCACACTTATTGCTTCCGTCACATTCGTGAAATTCGTCGTAAACACTCTACGTTTCTTTTTACTCACAACAATCCGTCCATATCTCTCTGTTTCTGGAGTTTTACAATGTGAAATGTTTTAATGCAGGGCTGTTTTTTTATCGTAATACCTATGAAACATTTCGATTCTTTTATGATGCTTGATGGATCAGTGGATAAGAAAATGGCACGTGATTTCGGCCCGACTGAAACATTGAGTTTGGAAAGTCCCACAGAAAAAACATTTCTAACCAAACAATTACTGACTGACTGAAGCATTGAGTTTGGAAAGTCCCAGCACCAAACTACCTATTTCATTTCTATCCAAACACGTCGAGTTTATAGGACAGATTGCCTATTTAAATAATAGATACTAGGCACAATATTTATAATATAATAATTATATTTTATACGTTGGTTGAATAATCTAAATATAATCGCCATGATAGGTGAGAGACACCCGTTGTGTTAGATCGTTCACCCGGCGTACGCTACACAAGTTGACATGACAAACTGATTGTGATTTTTGCACACATAGTCTGTTGACGAAATTATATTAATACGATGTGTGACAATAGTAATTTTATAGTTGTTGGTACTTTCAATACAGTTTATCTATCTATCCCATCGGGTATTATTCATACCACGTCTATTTCAGAACAAGCAAGGAGACTAAAAAAGAGGTGGCGGAAGGTCAGAGAAAAAATGGGCAAACGATGTAACCTCCATAGCAGGTGGACAGTGGGTGAGAAAGGCGGTAAACAGAAAGGAATGGAAATTTTCAGAAGAGGCCTATATCCAGTAGTTGTGGGGTCAGGGCTGAAAAAGAAGAAGGTGACCGAAATGCTATCCATAATTCCCTTCTTCTTTTTCTTGTGTTAGATCCGAACATCTGTTTGTTGTCTAACCTTTGATGGTCATTAAACATCTTTAATGGTCTCTGATGGTCACGTGTGAAAATCAGTTGGTGTTCACTCTCGCATGATCAAATTTTGGATAAAGGTTTTTTACGTCTTTTGTGCACAATTTTTCTTTATTAAAAAAGCTTTTAGAGTAATTCACTCGATTTTTTTGAATACTATCACCAACTATCACTAAGATTTTTTTAGGTTGAAGGTTGTCGAGATATTGGTACTAAAAATACCCCTATTAGCCTACTACTTAAAACTTTTCCATTTATTATTTAAGGTTTCGCTTCTTTTAGTTGTTTAAAACAACATCAATTCATGGTAATTGCTGAACTTATACAACTCCAAATTTCTACGAAAACAAAACGATCAAATAACTACCAAATAGAATTGTTATCAACAAAATGCAGACTACAATACAAACGATAACAATATTCCACCAATTACAATATTACATAATCCAAGATGGAAAGTTTAACATACCTAGTAAGAGTTCTTTATATTATTTCTTTTACACTTATCTAACACTTCGCACAAATTAGTATACGGCGGTGTTATGAATTGTTTTTCATGGTGATAATATAACTTATATTTTATACGTAAAAACTGAATAAAAATACTATTTTGTATTCACAATTTTGCTTAAAAAATGCGGTAATTTCTCTGTTTAGATCAATTACCGTGAAGTGGACACTGTCCGCAACTTTCCATTTTAATAAAACCACATACTTTATATACCTAAATGATATAAAATTAGTATATTTTATACAAGTATTTTTGAAGGTCTTTTTTAATATAGATTTTATCACTGCGTATAACAATGTGATTTACCTATTTTAATATTCATTACCTTCTAAATTAATTTTAATAAAATATTTTGACAGTAGGAACGATACATTTTCACACGTATATATTACATATGATATACAAATATATCAGATGATTGGTATAATAAAATAACTCAATAAATCATTTAAATATTTATAAACGTATTAAAATTATCCATCAAATTGCACTTACATACCTACTTCGCTGATAGGGATATTGTATTTTAAAGATAATGCATAAAATGACCTATTTTATGAACTGTATTTATACATGTTTTATTCTAATTGCCCATAATTTCTATAAAATCTATGCATAAAATATTGTATTGTTAAAAAACAAGGTTAGCTGAAATTTTTTAATAGATAATTTCAATATATGGACAGGGGCTACACCATACTCGTATTTACTACGTAATATTATGTTTTCTACTGTGCCATATGAAGGCGCTATTCATGATCTTTCTTAACTTAACTTAAGGCGACTTTTTAAGGATACAATCCCTAAGTTAGGATTTTGCAATTCTTGATGACAAATGATTTCCTTAGCGAAGGCTACCGTCCTTAAAATCATTCTTAAGTTAACGCCGGATATTGATAAATGTAAGTAAAAATGATAACTTCTTATTTCTGCAATCGTATCCCGTCCCACTCGCAGCCGATAAATTCTTCTTTTTAGTTTCATAGCCCTCAAAGGTTCCATACGTCTGCGCTTTTTACGAACAATTCTCTACGGTTGGTTAATGCCCTTTCTCTCTGCAAATACTTCGTCTGATGCCAATTACATCAAGAAGTCATTAAATACTGACCAACATAACTCTTTAATGTTGATTCTCTTCACTGTTCACATCGCATGACCACCTCAAACTGGTCATGGCTGCTTGTCGTTATAGTTAGAATGATACCAAATTATATACCTTTATTTACATCAAGTACATCTTTTGCTTACCTACATAAGTATCTATGTGATAGTATTATACATAAAGCTGTTTCCGCTTTTACCGCCTGATGGGTACCCACTTCTAATTATGTACCCACTGTCCTTGACTTTATGTCTTTTCCATTTCGCTGATTAATGAATAATGCGCGCACAATCAGCTAATCACTCAAATTTCCCCACGATTTTTCTACCTAATCCCTTTTCGTACTTGAATATGTGCTCAACTATGTACTGCTTCCAATTTTTTTAGCATGTGGACTTATATTATTATTTTAACAGTAAGCTGAAAACTTATGCCGTGAAGCGAAGAATTCATCGTCAACGCCGAGGTTCGAACCCGGCACCTTCAGATCGAAAGTCCGCGCACCAAACAACTGCGCCACTATAAGCATCTTTGTAAATACACAATACACATATCTATGTAAAATACAACATAATACAGTGAACAAATATTATTAAAACCTTGGAAAGGTAGCATTTGTACGAGTATGTACTCGTATCTATAAGATTTAGTTTTAGTTATCACAACGCGCCCCGCCCTATTGTTTTAATTATATTGTTGTCGTAATAATTAGTAAAAATTAATTATATAATTATGAAAATAATTATCGGCGCACTGGTATTACTTTCAAGGTGAAGGTCATTCCCGAGAATACTGCGTTGATAATATTATATATATTATGATTCCATTGATTTTTTGATTGATGGGACTTCCTTAATAAAACTTGCAGATTTATTGCTTCCTGATTTATGTTATCTAGCAAATCCACAGCTGGGAAATTATTTAACACGTGAGAACATCAATATTATAGTCATTAGCTTCAATCCCTTCCTTATTTATTTGTGAATATCGTGTTAATATGTGGGGTTCAGAAATTTATTATCAATCTTAGGAAGTAGTGTTAATGTTAGGAAAATTCTACATTAAATAGGTACAATTATTTTTAAAGTTTTTTTTCTCACGGTTTTGCGCTACCAGTCTACCGTATTAGGAGAACTTACGAATCTGCTTTGGCTGGTGATCATTTAATGCCCAGGGCAACAGTCATCAATTCCGCCAAATCTTGCACTCAAATGTGCAATTTTTAGAATTTGTGTATGCCTCAATTCACGAATTTTGCGTAATGCACCAATTTTTATCCTAACGCCATCTATTGAACAATTTGATAATTTATGTAATCACATCCCAAAAATACATTGGGGTTAGCTGGCAGAGAACGCAGCACAGCAATAAGCTCGCCCTAGTGAACTAGTAATATAGCAACTATTTCTTGTTATGTTGACATATTTTTGTAATTTATTTATTTACTCTTTAAGTGAACATTTTATACAATATAATAAAAACAAGATAATATACAATACATTTACAATAACAATAAGTAAGTAATGCTCACTTGGGTGAGCTTATCGCCATATAGGGATCCGTTCCATTATCCAGTCGCCAATTTGTCCAAAAAACGTGCCACGATCATGCATACTTAGAATAATAATTAGTTATGTATATGAATAATTTTAGCCATGAAAATTATTGCTCATTATGTTATAAACGGCTATTATTGATGATTGTGTATTGATGGGAGATTTTCGGATATTAAACAAATATTTTCATTGTCAGTATTTTAAATTATGTTGTCGTTAATTATTGTTATTTAATCAGTAAGTAAACATGAAACACATTAATTACTAAATAAAAAACTTATTATATAATTTTACTGGTAATAATATTGAACTGTGAGAAAATGTATATCGCTACATTCTCAATACAAAATTTATTATTGTGATATCTAAACCCATAATTTAAAATTATACTCATTGTTTTCACAATAATTATTAATTAGCGACAGATCGATGAACATTTTACAAAATTTAAGAATATCCATAAACAATTAGATGAGCATAAAGATAAATTTCGTAGAATTTTCATGGCTTCTAGTATGTCACTTTAAGAAATTTAAATTGAAAGTAGTTTTTCTAAATTCCCTTTCACTGGTGATTTTCAGTAATATGCTTTTCGTCAATATGGGAACCCGCAGTTTTAGTTCTTAGAGTTTTTCTTATTTTATGTTTCCCACACTACTGTGGGATAGTCCAAGTTAAAAATAATTGCCACTTTTGATATTGAGTGTTACGACAGCTAGTTGTTCATAAATTCCATGGGATCCTAAAAAACGTTATTTAGGCAAAGACGACCGACCACAAACATGTTGGATAAATAATCTTGTAGGTTTTCGCAGCGTGATGAATCCATTTCCATGTTGTCCGTTCTTCGGGTTTCACTGCGGGTCGAGTGGTAGAGTAACCGGCCCTTAACCACTCGACCCGCAGTGAAACTCGAAGAACGAACAACATGGAAATGAATTCTATGTTGGATTTTTTTTTTGAGTTTTACATTTATCACATGTTGAAGTCGTAGTTGGTCTTAAGACTTAGTCTTAATCAGCACTATCATGCCCCCTGAAACAGTAATATTTGAGTTCGTTATTGTGTAGATATACATATATGCGTTCATTGACACACCAAACCACTATTGTAACTCAATCACACATACCACCACCAATCATATAATATTGTGTAGGCTTAATAATTCTATTATGGTATTACAAATATAATAATGCAATCATTTGTAGGAATACGCAATATTGTCACTATAAAATATTAATAGAAAAAGTGGGTTACATTTTCTATAATAATTTTATAACGTACTCAGCATGGTATACCTACAGCTACGCAGGTAACATGGGCGTCGTCAGGGGGGGGGGGGGCAGAGATTGGAATAGGCATATATTTTTCCATACTAAATGATAAAACCTCACAAAAAATCATATTATTACCACACATTTTCTCATTATGTCCCTAATTTTCTAAAATTAGTATGAAAATCCATCAAAATACAATTGTTTCAGAAAAAAATTGCCTGCGGCGCTAATTTTTACACTTTTTAAAAAAAATCATTTTTAGTAAGTATATACTATTGTGCAAATTATTATATACATTTTCAAATAAACAAACCACATCACTATACCTTCTTCACTATGTCTCACAAAAAAATTCGCGGCGCTATTTGCGCGTTTCTTATGCTACGAGTAGATCATTTTTCTGAAATTTTCTTGCCCCCTCCTAAAGCTCCGAAGTTGACGGCGCCCATGCCTACAGCTACGCAGGTAATGTATTAACTTCGTGTCTTTAACATTATGACATTGTTATTAAAAAAGACAATCTTCATTGTGATAAGTGCATATGAATACAACTTACTTGTTCAGAATAATATGACAGTGTTAAGCATAGCTGTTTTGTATTGTCTTGTTCATTTTCATGTCACTCGTTTTATAATTTCTTGATTAATTTATTGTAAGTATATTTTATTGCATTGAAATCTCAATCGTTTAAATAGAAGAAAAACTAATGAGCAATTAGTTTATGCATTTTTTATAATTATATCTAATAATGCATTGTTTTCTGTTACTACTCTTCTTCAAAGAACCACTTATCCCTATTTCGGGAATCATTTAATAATATGGCAAGACTTGCCAACACACTTCTCAGTATTATGTGGTATTATCAGCCAGAAAAGTCTAGACATTATCATTCATGATTGATATTTAGATAATATGAACTCATCAGCCTAATACTTGGAAACATTCACCTAACCAGATATCAAAGGATTATAAGCTTAGATGTATGGCCTAAAATACGAGCATTTTTCCTTATTGCAATTATTTAGTTAACATAAAAGTAGTAAACAGAATCTTGGTTCAAAAGTAAAAAATACTTATATACTTTCATATTTTTCCGGGAAATACTTAAACGGAAAGTAGTAGGTAATAATTACTCTTGGTTTTCTGAAGCTTTTTTTTACTGATACCGTTATTACTTGTATATATACCTATTGCAGCCATGTATATATTTCCATTCCATACATTTAAATCAATCTTTTGTTTATTAAAGTTTGTAACTTAACAATATGAAATACACAAGAATAATTATTTTAAGAAAAACGTGCTTCATACTTCTCTGTTATTATGTCACATTGTAGTATTGCATTTTAATGTTGGTAGCATGTCATGTGTCATTACCTCATCATTCTCTCCACAGTGACAATACCGTGCAGCACACGTAATATAATATAATGAATATAAATAATAATTGCCAGCATATGTAGGTTAGAAATAATAATATTTAGTTGCGATATGAAAACAGATAACACCTCAATAATATTGAAATTCAACTTCTATGTACGTTCAGTCGCAACGCTGTTTGAGAGAATTGCATTGTTTTGTTCATAGTATACCTAATGAGAGAGTTATATTATTGGAAAATTTAATTAGGTACTTTCCTACAGTATTTTGGTTCTAAGCTGTTATTGGAATAAGAAAATTGCGTAGGTTTTTTTTTGTGAAAATCGTGGCAGACTCGCCCATCGTACAGTACATTTTTTTTTTATATATTTTATTCTGCCTACACATTACGCAGTATCCCTTGCGGAGTAAGCAGAGAAGTCACATACGTAGGTACATCTATCCTTCCTTCCTTAAATATCTACTCAAAATGTTCACTCTTTGACGGCCACGTTACCTCACACCCGCTCTTTCAGTCTTATATATTTTGTGTCATTCTATAGTATTCAGACACTTTCTGCATATGCCCAAAAAAATTTGCGTTTTTACGTATCTCGCCAGAATAGACCGGCTATGAAGAAAATCTTATTCTTTCATGATACATTCTTAGGAGATTACTATAATATAATAATCTGTAACACAAAACGTCGTTAGTCAAAAAACGGTACATAAAAAGGTACAGTAAGAATCATATTAAGAAATTTGAGGCCAAAGGGCAAACTTATAGCACAGTAACCTATAATCCCGTTCAACAATTAAGGGCTTGGCACCAAGAATGACGTCACAGTCATTTCCCACGGCATTAAGGTTCAAAATCGCGCGAAAAATCGCATGATAAAATGGTTAAAATAGCGTTTTTTTTTCATTTTTTGGGGTTAATTTTGCGTCTATCAAAAAACTTTTACGGTTATTCCCTAGATTTTAATGCATATTATCAGTACAAAAAAAATATATTCTGCGACTTTCGGGAAACGAGTTTCCGTCTTTCGGAAAAAAAGATCAGAGGTGTTTTTCAATTATTTTTTTTGAGTAATCTATACAATATACAAAAAATCTTGTACGATTATTCCCTAGATAAATGTTCAATGCATCTACCCTATTTTGTTCCAAAGTATATTTGGTAACAGTTGTCGAGATATAAGGTCTCCCGTTTTTATAAATTTTTGAAATGTCGGTATGCATACTCTTAAATAAGTTTATTCTAGCAAGAAAAGTGTGGCGCTTTTCCCTAAATATGTTGAGCATTATTGTATGGATAACTGTTTATTGGATGATGTGTAATGACAAACAATTTGTCATAACTACGAGTACATTGATGCATGATTATTATTTTCGTAGCAACCTACCAATTCTTCGTGCAAGAACAACCGTTCTCTTTCGCGCTTATCGTGTCGCTCCAATTGCGTTTTAAAATCAATTTACTGATGTAATGCAACATAATGTTTTTTTACAAGTGAATTGGAATCTGTAGCAGATATATATATATATATATATATATATATATATATTATTTATATGACGAGTGTCATCTTGTTACGATTTCCGTTAATTTTCACATTATATAGGACGGAGTACTGTAGAATAGCACATATACGAAAACGTCTATTAATTAGGTGCCATACTCTACTCACTAATCGGCTTCAATGGTTTGAACTCGAACCTAACATTTTCAAAGTAGTAACTAATATAAAAACATTTATCTTCTTCTTCTTTATTGGCCTTCTTCCCTCCACTGCAGGATATAGGCCTCATCCAACTGTTGTCACTCGTCTCTGTTCTGACCCTTCCGCATTCAGGTTCCTCCAGCGACATGGACAATGTCGTCGCTCCATCTCTTTGGTGGCCTTCCGACGCTCCTTCTATGTTCAATATTCGTGGCGCCTATCTGGTGTCACAAAACATTTATAGTTGTATATACCTAATAGAGCTTCTACGAAGGAAGTATGTAATAAAAATTAACAGGTAATAAATTTCATACTCGTTTCTTTATGAAGCAAATGTTCGCTATTAGGTTTCGTGTCTATACTTCATCTCCCATATATTTCCTGTCTCTCACGACTGATACACGGCACCCTTTTAGATTTCGAGTGACGAATTGTCCGTCACTTTTCACTAGCGCTGAGGTGATTTTCTCATCGGCTGTCTTTGATCTACAGAAAATTTGCAGAAGTTTATTGTAGCTCGTCGATAACATACTCGTCCTAGGCAAGCCAATCTTGAAATATAAACTTTGTAATAGGTATATTTGTTTATAATAACAGTACATAATATATTTTCTACATACATAATCAACGATTAGGTATTATTACGTTCTCTTACAATTTTACATATTATGTATATTTCGCAATATATTTTAGAAAATACTATAAATATTTATATTATTTTGCACTCTTTCGCCAAGATTTCCATAATACTTTAGTACTAAATTATTTTTGTTTAAAGATTATCTCACTCCACTCAAAAGAACACGCAAAATATATCATATTATTTTCGTTACTATTTTCCACAAACAAAAATTATCAATACCATACCGAAGCTAGGGAGGGGGCAAATAATATTATTTTATTTTAGTGGAATAAAACTGATTATAATGAATGCACATGAAACGCCGCAGGCGAAAATTTTTAATCCTGCATTTGTCATTGAATGAATTTTCACAATAATTGTTGAAAAAGCATATTATACTTACGATATGGTAATAAAGTGATTTTTGTACTACCGTAGGTAAATGTAAATTCCTATTCATTTTTCTAACTGAAATCCACGGGGTCACTGCCGACGCTGCCAATTGGCTAAGAGATTTACCCCTAAATTTGTAATTGCCAGGTCTTTTGCCATATGCATTAAAAAAATCATTTTTCTATAAGGGGCCAGCTGCCATCTCCTGTTTATTTTAGATGACAAATTAATAGACATTAGGAAGACGGAAAACTGCGGTACACCCCCTTTTTTCTTTAAAGGCAATCTACCAGACAGCGAGAGATATGATTTTTACGAGATAGAATTTGCGGCAAAAAAAATATACTAAAATATATAGCGACAGGAACTATACACACGGCCAGAGCTGGGCAGAAAAGCGCTAATCCGTCAATCGTTAATTAACGATGTTAACTTTTTAGTTAACGGATTATCGATTAACGAAGTTAACTTTTTGATTAACGGTGCCCACCTCTGCACACGGCATCCCGCAGTGTTCAGCGATGTATGATGATCATTGCATAATTTGTATGCATACCAATATATTATACCTAGGTACAACATTATTCGTTTCATTTTAAAGTTCGCCGATTTGTTTTCCTTATGTTCTTATTTTGTTCAAAGCAGTCACGATTTGTAATTTTTATTATTAGTTCTTTATGTCATGAATTTAGTTCACAAATCTCTATACTGCATTCTCTCTATAGGTATTTCAACACAGTAATATGTTATTTTATTGTATCTACATTGTCAGTATAACATTGAAATTGAAAGCAAATGGAAAACGTTCCAAATTTTAAATATGACCACAAACTATTAATATTTTTCTTATATTTCCACATTCACAATGTGTCTCTTTTTTTCGAAAACAAAGTTTTCAAATACAGAGGATACTCGTACTACACAGTGGATAGTTGACACCCTGTCCCATAAACGAATTATCTGTTTAATGACTTACTAGGTGCGATGTTCGGGTGTTCATACATACGGTTGTGATTTTTCGACAGAAGTGTTTGAGTGGGCTCAAGCTACATTTCACTATTCTGGATTCTCGACCGCGTGTTGAAATAGGTCTGCACCTAGACTACCTAGAATATAATTAGATATCACAACGTTTGTGGAATTATTTTGATTAATATTGATAGCATACTACCCCTAGTTTCACACCATCGAATAATATAATGGAGGGTTAATATTAACATTGTATATTTTTTCTTAGTATAAACTCAATGATATATAGCAATGCAAATTCACAACTGTACCTACGGATAAAATAAAATAAATGTATGTACTACATAGTTTGTAATTGAATGCAGATAGTAAGTGAAAAGGTTTTTCACTCTCTGCCGTTCTACATCTACGATAAAGTGAAAATAATATAAAGAATTATTAATTATCGCAATGTGAATTATTGTTATACTTAATACTAAGTAAAACAATAAAATAATATTGACAAATGTGAGTAACAGAAGCATGTGAAATTGTTTTTTTTAACATCAAACCCAATGAGAACTAGTTCACTATTAGAATTATGTAGTTCACTGTAGTTATTAATGGAAATTATCACAACTTTATTGTTTTCATCCAAAACCACGTGGTTTACGTTTACTGCAGAAATGCTTGCATTTTTTACGTAAGTATTTTAAGTAAAAGTTGGTACCTACATATTGCTTGAATGGAACCCGGGTTTTGTGTTCGTCGGATCCTTTACTAGTATGTATAGAATGTATAGAACGCTAGCGCGAAAAACTGTGATATCAATTGCATATATACAATTATACAGACTGTCAAGAAACAGTGGCCTCGGATTAATTGATTTGAAACTTCAATTGTATGTGCTGGCAACAATGATATTTCTATTAAAATTATAGTAAAAATGTTGCCAAAAAGCAGTGCCCTCATTCTTTCTTGATGGGCTGCATCATTTTTATAACAATTTATATGGAACAGTTATTGATGCAATTTGAGTCCCTATGCCTATATATTATACAACCCAGGAAATGTACAATAAATATGATTGTTGGTACAATGTTATATTTTAATAAATAAATAAAAAATAAATTATAGAAATATGATTTATTCAATTAAGATAATCAAGTACCCATCCTCATATTGACACATAAATAACTCCCTTTGTTAATAATGAAGTTAATTAAGAAATAAATACTATTGTTAATAGTTTTACTTAACAGATTATTAACTTACTACATGCCATTGTAATGTCACTCTATAGGTATCGGTAGTATTTCTGTGGGAAAGCGATACTGATGTGAGTAATAATAAGAAAATTGTTAGTATTTCCTATCAACAAAACGAGCGCTTTTCTTTAGAAAGGGAAATATGACGCGGTAATTAATTATTTTTTGTACTTAAATCTACTCATATTGCGAGTTGCAAGATATCAATACGTACTTTCATTCTTAATCTTCTCAACTTCTGTAGATTAAGAATTACTCACTGTACTGCCTGCAAATTTCATTTTGGAATAGGTAAATAATAGATATTGTCCAGCCAAGACCTTAAGACCTTCGTCCCTCCTTTTTCCTTCATCGTTTCCTCATTGCTGAGGGTCGTGATTTGTGGAGCTACCCGGACAAAACAAGACGCCTCCAGTCCTCTCTGTTCTCCGCAATCCGCACCGCCGCGCGCCGAGCACAAGTCTCTCCCAGTCATTTCCTTAATCTGGTCGCACCACCTTGCAGGAGATCTACCTCTGCTTCTATGGCCTGGAACACTTCCCACGATTATATTTTTTCCAGGTTTCCCGACCAGTACTCGACGACTGCATACCACAGACAGTCGTTCCGTTATTTTAAGTCCTTTGAGGACTGAGTCATTCCTAAGCAAGAATTATTTTATTCAAACTACTTGAAATCTAAATTTTACGATTGAGAGAGTCTACACATATTAACAAAATAATTCATTAGCCAACTGGATTTTTTTGTGGTAATTAAGTGGGTTCATTTTTTTAGATTATTTGTCCAATTCATTCCATTATGAATTTAGCACTGATTTAGTGCTTCACACATCGTAAAGCTGGCGTTTACAATAAAGACGGATCTTATTTTGTTATAATGATGTCTACCTACCTACCTACATAATGAAACGGATGTTCCTGTCTATAGTTAAGATGATATTAGTCTATGTATATAAACACAAATACACCATTCATGCTTCATCGTGATTTTAATTAGTTGCGAAATAAACGCTACATCGTACGTAAGAATGTGTTCAAATAGATGAGTACCTAATGAAAATCACTAAGAACATTGATAACATAATAGTAATATACCGGTTGGTTTGAGAAGAAATTAGATACATTTATATAATCCATTCGATTATGTCACAATACGATGTTTTTTTTCCTAATTAAAACAATCACAATTTTGCCACCTAACTAGGCAAAGCCTGTATTAAGGTGGTTCATTTTTCAGTATTTCGCATTTCACTTAAGTATATCATTTTCTAAATCTACATATTGTGCAGCATCAGTATTTCATTTCACTTAAGTATTTAATTTATTTATATAAAATATATATTGGGTACATCTTTGATTTAGGAGTAATAACATTCAAGAATAATAGCTTGTCCAGTTGTGGAGGTCTGTCCCATGAAGACCTTATGCGGTATATTGGAAAAAATGCCAAGTGGATCCAAAGTACTCATTTTCATTAAAAACACACTTTTACGTAGAAAGTGTTGTTAGTATACGAAATAGGTGTCCTCACTTACATTCTCTTCCGTTCCTTATGCTTATTCAAAGCACACTTAAACCTACACGTAGGATTTAACAATAATTATTGTATAATGTAAAACTATATTTTCCTCTAGATTCAAAACGATATAACCTCCGATCTAAATTGCACTAAGAATACAATAATGCTTCATAAAATACAGCAATATTAATGATTCGAAAAGTATGAAGTTGTATTTGTAGGCACGAATCATTCAAAATATCACATCTGGCCTATTGTTCCATATGCACGAACTCCATATTGCTTGAGAATACTTGACATTTCGTGAAAAAACTATACACATAAGCGATGATGCTGTGTGTATGTTTCTATTTTAAAGAATCACGCTATAAAGGTAGCAGAGCTTTAAGGGCTTGGTACCAAGAATGACGTCATATTTCCCACGGCATTAAGGTTCAAAATCGCGTGAACAATCGCATGATATAATGGTGAAAATAGCCTTTCCTTTTTTTTAGGATTAATTTTGCATCTATCAATTTTTTTTACGGTTATTGCCTAAATTTAAAGCAAATTATCAGTACAAAATTTACTCTGCGACTTTCGGGGAACGAGTTTCCGTCTTTCGGAAAAAAGATCAGAGGTGCTTTTCAATTTTTTTTTAGAAATCTATACAAGATAAAAATACTTTTACGGTAACTCCCTAGATAAATGTTCAATGCATTTACCCTGTTTTGTTCCAAAGCATATTTAGTAACGGTTGTCGAGATATAAGGTTTCCCGTTTTTCGAAATTTTTGAAATGTCGGCATGCATTCTCTTAATTGTAAATACATATTTTCGACGTTAGGAATAGAATCCATGAGATTGTAATTCAGTAAAAAAAATCTTACGATAATTCTGCAATTATTCAATTCCAGATTACACTTTTAAGAAAAACCCAAAACAATAATCGATCCAACTTTTGAAGCTGTTAATGAGATCAGCGTTTTTTGTGAATAAATTCATTAACGGCTTCTTGATAATGAGAACAAAGTGTTTGTTACTGACAACCTTGGATTCATCAGGTAACAATTACATCATTCTAAATTTAATGTAATTTAGACAGGAATAAAAAACGTAACATTATTGATCGTGTGGAGTCATCTTCTTAAGTATAAAATACAGAATATTAACATGGAGTAGGTATGCACCACAATTCGATAAACAGTGTTTACATTACTTTTTAACTATAGGTACTAATTTCCATAGATGTATCAAGAGTTCCATAACATATAAGAGCAAAATTTTGATCTTCTTCTTTTGAATGTGAACGACGATTGTAGTAGGTATCTGGGAATCAAAGATTCTATTGTCCTTGGCGTCACCCCCAAAATACCCCTGAACTTCTTGTTAGGACATGAGTGTCCACAACGTGATCAACCGACTGTAAAAATCTTAACAAAAATGAGGTATACCAATTAACATATTTCTATAATAAATTCGCTAATTTATCGCCTCAGCCATATTCCATTATATTATCAAATTGTTTTAGACAGCTTGTTAAATTTATAACATAGTGCCATACTTGTTACTTCCACAGGGTCAATGGTTCATACGCTCATTTTACTAACTATTGTTTGAACACAGTGACCCTGAAAATTTGGCACCATTCTTACTATACCTACTCGTAATGTTACCAATCGCGGAACAATCTAATGTACGCTTCAAAGTAGCTTATTATATAAATACTTGCTATTTTTATTCAAAGAATTTAGCACATAGCATTACTTATAAACTCTTGATCCAAAGAACACCTTAGTTTTACTTTTCTTCACCCATTGCTATTACTTAATTAACAAATCTTATTTCTTTATTAACAAAACTTAATTAAGAAATCGTTGGATGATACGGCCTTCCGCGGAGGGGTAAATAAATACCTCGTTGATAAAGTTATTTACTCCATTGACGATATGTTGAATAATTGATTTTTATGTATGACGAAATGTCAATCAGAGCCCTTTACATTCTGATTGGCATTGATCTGATAATGATTTTTGTTTTTGTTAATTGTAAAATTGCATATTATCTGTAAAAAATTGAGGAATCCAGGCGCCGGAATGGGCCTACGGACGATAGAAAAAAATAAAACAATAAACAATAAAATAGATTTTAGTAACCATTATTCACACGTGAACGATATCAGTTTCCATAAATTTTAATACTGAAGAAGAATACTTAGAACGTACTATTGATGTGAGTTGTATTAAAATACCAAAAAACTAATAAAATTTAATGACAAATTGATGAGTATTGGATGACTGATGATAATGGTGTAGTGTTCTAATTGTAATGTATACCAAACAAAATTGTTGGTTGATGATTCTGGTGAAATACAGTGATCTTGATTACCATAAATTATAGAGTAAGTAATTAAGAAGTTTTTGTAAGTGGAATATCTTTGCATTGCAAATCATGAGAACTTCCGCCATTCCCATTATTATCGAAGAAGTTAGGCATTATGACAATAATGGGTGTGATTCTACGAGCTATTCGCAGGAGTACCTATCTTGTGGCTACTGCTTAATGAGGGGTGATATATTCTCACGATTATTTTCTTCTTCTTGGAGTGCCATGTCAGGTCACCCCGAAGTCGGATGCCATTCTGGATTAGCTTCTCTGTCCTGTAACAACTGCCCCACCCTCTGAATTCCGAACCATTCTCGTATATTTCTTAGCCAGGACATCTACCTACTTCCCACGCCGCAAAAATACCCTAAATTTTTCCTTCCTTTGTTAACAAGGGAAAAGAAATGAGTAAAAGACAGGGTTTTTCCTGAGCCCTAATAATTTGATTTGCATAGATACATAGTTTGTCATACGGTGTAATAAAAAAATAAGTCTGGTGGCCTAACAGACAACAATAAAAATGTACCAGTGGGAATATATAAAAATATACCAAGCAAAGTATACCGATAAAATCTACCAATTTTACTGTATCAAAATTATTTACCTACACTTTGCCAACTTTTATTTATTTATTTATCCATCTACGGCATAAGCCATTTACGTTTAACTTTATCAGATATCATTATATCGTACATACATATTAAAACTATCGAAACACAAGTGTGTTTGTTTGTACTTTCGCTTTTACTGGTAAAATACTCAATTGGTTTCAAAGATTCATTTACTAATATGATTACTTGGTGAAATCCATCATGTTGTATGTTATTTATTTTGCATTAGTATGTTTTCATCTTTTATCCACTTTAAATAATTATTGTTTAATCTTTTTAATGAATAAATAATGATCTAATATACATCAATGCCATTATTGACGCTCTCTACATCAACTAAATTTGTATTATTGACTTATTAAATATACTAACATTATGATGCATTTCTCTTAGAACAGAACATTAGTATAACAAGACATTGAAATAATTTAGATACTCGTATGTATTTATAATGATTATTCTGTTATAGTATAGCGATAAAACTTTCATCAGATTTTACGAGTCTGGTGAAAGATGTGTTTTGCCAATCGTTAATCACTTATATGAACAATAATGATCCAATTTGCAGTAGAAACATTTAATTGTTAGCAGTAAAGTACTACTTAATTGTTTATATCTACAAAATTTTACTAGCGCAGACATATTCGTAGACCGTTTTTTATTATAAATTCTTTATCGCCACCTTTTACCAATTAGATTGATGTTTTTTTTATTATGACTAAAATTAAACCATAAAAAAGTATCATTCGGAGCAAGCTAGACGTTACTGGTCTAGTGATGGGCGCATTAATCGATAGTTGATTCGATTATTCCGATAGTTAAAATAATCGCGACTATTCGATAGTTTTGGGGCAAGTCGATTATATTATCGATTATTTTAAGTAGATAGTAGTTATTGCCAGGTCTTCGGTACTTCAAGTTTGCGTTCGATGTTCGGACAACGCTCAACAATGTTTGGTAATTTTACCTTACGATTAATCGATTATTGTATACATTGTAAACGATTTTTGAAATCGATTGTAAATTATGAACGACTTCCATTATTTCGACTGTAAAATATAACTAGTTACGAATGTTGCCAAACAACGAGCTGTTCTTGTATTGGCCACTGAAATGCTCGCTTTATAACACGTTACATTCTGTGCAAATGATACAGGTCAGTCTCCCAACCTTACAATATTTTCTTCAAAGATACCTAAGGATACGATTGCGATTGAGTTGTCTTTCGATTAAGGGGGATAAAATAATAGCTTAATATGACATAATGCAAATAAAATCTTAGCCCCAACTTCCCTGCTACAGAAATCCACTCTTCATCAATAGTACCCACCCATCGAAATAATATGAACAAGCTTGAAAGAAAAATTATTCTCGACGAAATGGCGGACTTCCTGCATACGACATTATTATTATTTCACATGACTTTCTTAAGTCATCAGACTCGATAATAATTGCCGATAATGGAACAAATTAAATAAATAAAGCAATTTATAATGGCTTAATTAAAAACACGATTTCAATCAATTCAAACAATACGTAAATACCTCCGTCACTATAAAATAAACATCTTTATCTAAGTCTTAAGATAGGTACCTTAATGCACGTTCAACAAAATGCCTGCAACATACTTCCTGTGACTTTAAAACAATCGGAAATCGCTTTGTAATAATGACATTGTGAATACGACACTATTTCTGATAACAGAAACCTCGATTGCGAGATATTTAAAGAAATTTATCTAGACAGACTTAAAATACATTCCTGCTATAAACATACATTTATGTTGCTCTACAAACAAGGTAACTGAATAAAACTCTTAGGTTTTATAGGTAAGATAATTGTGTGTATATACGATTAGTATAGGATACAGATTATACTGTCGCCGCGAATGTAATTAATTTTCAAGCATATGCAGACTATGATAGTTAAAATAGGGTCACATTATGTCTATAATATTGAAAGTTGGTTAGTTTTTGCATCTTAAATATAATCTATCGTTGTTTTTTCTTTTATATTATTTTAGTTACCATACAGAGTCTATAAATTTCAGAAAATAGTAATTCAAGAGCCCGTATTTTTGTTCTTTATTTTATTTTTTTTATTTTTATAAAAGGATCTGGGCTTGGGTACACAAACCCAAATACTTTCCTGCACACCTTGCACTAGGCTGAAAGCCTGTATCGCAAAGTGTGGAATACATCGCCAGCGCCTTTGAAATTCTATTCTCCATAATTTTTTCTCCTTATTTAACCCTATACTGTTGTATGTACCTATAAACAACCTCAGTGTCAAAGATTGTGACCTTCACACAGTACATCTTTCAACAGTCTGGCCCACTCTGGTCCGTCTTCCGCCCGACGCACTGCCTCTACGTTTTAATATGTAGCATACCTTCACCTGGTCGAACCAACTCTTGAGTATTTGTTCTGATACAAAATTCATGTACAGAATACCAGGGACACAATATACTTTCTTCGAACTCGGACAACGCCAGATAAGCAAAGTGCAAAATTTTAATTCTTACATTTTCTAAGTTCAAACCGGTACAGACATTAATTTCTATGCTACTATACATAGTACAGATTTAAACTTAACTTAGTTACTGACTTATATTACCTTTATAACTAGTTCACTATTAACTAGACCTGATATTGTTTTTATTATTCACTACCAATAATAACTATAGCCACTTTGTTATCTCAAAATGTGGGTTAAATAAGTATCGACCGCCTGTAGTGCAAAAATCGACTACAAAATACAAGTTTATACTATACTTAATTCTAATTGCTTGTAATTAGTAGGTATTTCCTACAGAGTATATGGGTATATTAGTTTGTGCATTGAGATAATTGATCTAAAATAAAAAACCTATAGAGTCGAGTTCGATTGCATATACATGCACTCGTATAGGTACGTAAATGTTTACGGTAAATGAACTGTAGAAAAAGGCCAATACTTATTGCAACCTATTTTTTTATCTTACTTTCACTTTTCTATCGTGTTCGAAAAAGTCACGTCAGAATTTCTGTCGAAATATAAGGACAAAAATTACTTACCATAACGTTTTTACATTTAGCCATACCAACAGTTGGAAAATTCATAACAGAACCCAAACTCAACCCAATCAAATCTAGTGCTCGAATGGGTCATAACTAATTTAGCATATCTAAGGGTTAACTGGATAAAATTATCACATTGTTTTTTTAGTCATCATTCAAATATTCAATCGATTAGCGACTTGATACGTAAGTCAACAGATTGCCAATCGAAAATATCTAAGTTAAAAAATAAATACATACTTTTAATTCTATATTCGTTTATACAAAAAAAAAACATTAGCTTATTGTGTAATGTGTACTGGAAATCAAAAAGAACAACTCTCCGATCGTTCATAACAGTTCACTTTCTTATCTGTAGATATTATTAATCAGTTGGTTCTAAAACTCATTACATGAATAAAACAGTTCTTAAAACTCATTACGTAAAATGAACAAGACGTTAAATGCTTTCATTGAAAAAGATTTCGTTTCACAAAAACTAATTTCAAATATATTTCTTGGTATTATTGCATTAATTGATTTCATTATATGCTTCTAGTGTGCAACAAAGGACTGTTACAATGTTTAATTTATTGTAGGTGTAGGTACTAATAACGAGCAAGCGCGAAACCCCATAATTGATATTGAGTCTGTGAGTCTAAGTAGTATCAGTATGGAATCTGTACTATTTCCTTGTTAAGATGCCTTACCTTTTTTGTATCTACTCGTAATCAAAATATGGAAATACTTAACATGGAAGAATTTCCATAACGTCTTATAATATTTTTTATACTACATTTCAAACAATAAAGTTAATTTATTCAAATTACCGTATTGTTTGTTTCAATGGTAATACAGAATTACGAGTAAGTGGCTACCTTGTGTTTACGATCATTTTTTAAAGATTAAATCGACCTGATTAGGATCTCCGCAAAATTCTTCTAATAGTAGTATTATGTATGGTATTATAATAAGAAGTATGAAGCGAATAACTCTAAGATTTTCATATCATTAAAACGAAACAATGACGTAAAATGTTAAGTAAATAAGATCTGAGTTTTGTATAATTGATATTCTTAGATTTAACATTCGCCTTGAAAGGGTATTATGTAAATTTATTCTGTGTCAAAACTTCATATTATAAATTAAATTGTATATTCGTTATGAATAACATCTAATTTTATGTGAAAAATGATATACTTATTACAGAATTCTATGGAGGCGTATGACTGTTTAATACAAATTTAAACAGAATGAATTATGATAGTTAGGTCAGTTTTCAGGAAGAGTTTCGAATTTGGATATTATGACGATATTCCTATTCTATGTATACTTTATGATACAAAATATTCCAAACATTTCCCAATTTCACATTGCCCCAAATTATCGAATTTTTAAAAGTTTGTAGTAAATATGTATATACTTAATTAAGATATATTGGTCAACGTATAGTGATATATTCTAGGAGTATTTATGCCTTGCAAAAAGCTCTGTGTTTGGGTTGTGTATATACGAGTTTACGGTAAGTTCGTCTAAAATCAATTCGCCTAAAATCAATTCGTCTAAAATCAATTCGTCTAATTATCAATTCGTCGATTTATATGAATTGATTTTAGACCAATTGATTGTAGGCGAATTGATTTTAGACGATCTTACCGGACACCAGTCCTTCTACATATATACCGTAGAAATGAGGTCGCTGAGAAGAATGTGTAGGGTATACTGAGATATGATAATGAATGACAGTGGACGGATGTAGTGACTAGAATGAAAGTGAATAAGCTTAGATAGTTTGGACATGTATATTGTATATGGATATATACTCGTATATTATTCCTGTATGCAAAATTACTATCTACCGATACGATCAGCTATACAAGCCCTACTAGAAACAACAATGCTTAGATTCAAGAACTGTGACGAACACAAAATGATGGAAAGCATAATAATTATTCTGCTTTATAGCCGTCACAGCAATTTGTTATAAAGAAATTAAATTTTTAAGATATTCATACTAGAAATGTATCTGATTAATAATGAAAAGATTAAAATGTATTCACACTTTTATAGTTTTATGACGGTGGTGATTGTGTCAAATTGATAAACACACATATCAAATCGTTAACAATCTTAAATAGATAATTACATGTTAAAATTTATAATAATACGTTATACGGAGATGAAAACATTGATACGAATATTATGTATCACTTTCCCCTGAGCGAACAGTATGTCCGTCGCATATTTTTTCTAAGTACTCGCGCGTCGCATCTTTGTTAATCTTTTTAAGAAAGAGTAATCAAATCAAAGGAAATTGTAGATGTAAGTACTAAAATACATTGCATTTATAATTCATTAATTATATTAGTATTTAAAACGACTATATTTTTATCACTTGTATTTGTAAAGCGTATAGTCGCCGGCGTCGTTATTTTACGCTCTCTTTAACTTAGTCGCTAAAAATATTTCCATAATTTATTTAAATAGTAAAACTAAAAGTAAAATTATTATTAACTATTTGTACTAAATGAATGACCACACAATGATTTATATCACGACTAATTTGATATTTAGACTTTAATTACTTAAATAAATTAGTATCTACTGTGATTTAGTTCTTGTAAACATTATTTGTAATTTGTTTTTTGATGTTGTAAGTGAAATCATCAAACGCATCTGATGTATGAATGAATGCGTTTTATTACCATCGGTTTCCCTTAATTTTATACGTGTACCTTAATGTATTTTTGTAATTTTATACCTTAAGAGTACTATTACAACTAATTAACGAAGAATGGTCATACGAAACATTCAGAAAATCAGATGAATTAACTATACGCTCTGACTGCGATGTCGAGGATATAGTAAGGTGGGGGAGGAGTAGAAGACCTTTCTGGAGGGACCATGTCGACCGAATGGATGACACCAGACTGGCAAAGATAGTCAAAACAGAAAACCCCACTGCATGGTGATTACCCGGAAGGCCACGCAAGAGGTGGAAGGACAGCTGGACCTCCTCATCTCAGGACAGCCCGCCGTCACAAACAGTTCACCAGAGGAAGAAGATGCATTAACGTCCATCCCACGCGACACTCGACCAGTGATGTCCCAATAAATATAGCGGATGCGGAGAGACACTCCTCCGTAAAAAGCGCATCAATAGTTCCCTATTACAAAATGATATCACATCTATAAATCTCCCTTTTTTGGTTTGATTCTGGATACAAAATAGAAAACAAATAGAAAATACGCAGGTATCCATCGTAGAACGTAGAGTGGTCGGTAGCCTGGTTGGTAACGCGCTCGACTGTTAATCCAGTGGGCGCGAGTTCAATCCCCGACCTACTCCACTTCACAATACAAGCTTTTAAGCTTTCTGTGAAGTGTGCGAAGATGTATTTGGGTTTAGAACGTGTTCCAAAAATGATATCTTGTCGTCATTTTGAAATCGACATAAAAACCATAGAATAATAATATACTCGTATAGTACCAAACGTACAACTAAGAATAACACCGAATTCCTAGACTCGTTTAGATGTCACAAAAAAAAACATTTCTAGTACTGTCCGAATAGTACTAAGTACTACCATTTCTAGTAGTAAGAGAAGATTATAGAGAGAGACATAGTAATTTCACCTAATCACGTTTTTATTCACTGAAAGTGATTTTGACTATTTTATAACTTGGTTAAGAAAAACTAGTTAAACGTATTCATTTCAATATTATTTAACTTCAGTGACATAACTTCGTAACTTATTTAACCCGGAAACAATCTTTCGTTCAATTTTATACAACGAAATGGGCGAAATAAATTTGTATCATTTTCTACACAATGTGATATAAGAAAAATACTGAGACGATTTAATCTTAACATTTCTATGAGACAATATTTTTTGCACATTTCGTAATTGCTCCTAATGGGTTTATTTATATTTTCTTTGTTTAATCTTAATGTACACGAAAAAATGTTCCATTTATCTTGTGAACACTACATTGTCTAAATGTCTAAATGTGCGAGACATAATCGTCGTATCTTAATGTAGTATTTTTCCGTCCAACAACACACACTAATACTTCCTGCATATGTTCGCACTTCGCATACAAGATTCTTCCTTATTTTTCATACTACTTGAGACTTGCTGTGTTAAGCCTAATAATATAATCATATAATTTTACTAAGTTCAACACATGTCACACACAAGTTCGTTGACACCTTAATACTTTGTAATAGAAATTAATGTCGGATTAAATTTTCCGCAGTTTGGATATTTTAATAAAAACATATTCAAATCTTTCTAATACGCAAAAAAGACAACTCGTTTATGAATCCATTTCCATGTTGTTCGTTCTTCGGGTTTCATTGCGGGTCGAGTGGTTGAGTAACCGAGCTTTCGGCAGCGATCCTAGATCCTACTGCCATCTTCCGGATGAAGTGATACTGCCAATCGCTGCCGAAAGCTCGGTTACTCAACCACTCGCCCCGCAGTGATACCCAAAGAACGAACAACATGGAAATGGATTCATCACGCTGCGAAAGCCTACAAGATCGTTTATGAATGATTTTAAAAGTGTTAAGTCCTTCAGTCATGTTTCATTGTACTGACCCAGCTTATCTATACAAAATTAGAGAAAAAAAATATCCGTAGGTATGGGTCAAATTTAGTACAAGACAATGACATCAATTGGGTGTAGGACACTGGCGTAAAATTTCCGCACAATGCTCAATACAAAATTCAGTATTTACATTTTAAATGATATATTATATGATTGTTATCAAATACAAGGTATAATTTTTTCCGCCTGATTGTGTCTGTATATTTTGACATTAATACTTTATCTAGTACTAATTTGTAATAATATATAATTGAGTATTACATAGTCTGTTATTGTATTTCATTGTCTTTTACAAGATAAACATAAAACAATTGTAATAACCGCAATTCCGTGAACTATTTACTTATGTATTTATTAATAAACGTGATTTGTTGTTCTCAAAACAATAACTGATTACCGATTACCTTCAAAACATTGAAATATTTAGCATCAGCCAAAAGGTAATAAATTTGTTATTATGGAACTTACTATGACTTTGCAACGATTTTCTGTAACGCTTTTCACAATACATTTTTATAATACTGAATTACAAATAATTCAATTTGTTTTGTAATACTCAGAATATTGAAATAGACTAATATTTTCTTTATTAGCTACCTAATGCATCCATAAATCCATCGTAAAGCGGAATATTATTAAGACTTTTAAAATATGTAAATAATATCGTATCGAGCTTTTAGCAAATCAAAGATACCAAAAGCATTATAGTAGTGATGTGTGGGAAGGGAAGATGAATACGCTGAAATGCACAAACCCGCTCTGAATGGTGCAGTAGCCTTGGATCGTCTTGAAGAATTTTTTTGCAGAAGAAACAGCATCAGTAGGTCCCTAATTATTGTGACCCTATAAAGGGTGAAATAAATATGATCTAATGATTCAACGCTGTCAAAAATACCATAAGAACGGGTTCCCTCTAAAATTGATAATATTATAGAATATTTATTTTATGTATTTATTTATTGAGACACTCACAGAGGATTGACAGATATACACAAATTAAAAACATCAAACACAAATTTCTGGTCAACTCCCCAATTAAGAGCGTCCACAGCATGCACGTAGAATCGTAGATATATTATATTACGAGACAACAAAATTACAAATAACAAAACTGAGCAAAAGGTATAATAAGCGATCAGACATAAACTAGACAAATAGGTATGTATTGTATGTGCAGCCAGATAATTCTTAATCATAACCTGACGATATCAAAATACAAACACAATAACGACACCAGCAATAGGTTGGTGTGTACTGTACATAGGGTAAGGAAATGGGAAATGATTGTCGGAAAATGAATACTACTGCTGAGATCTGCTAATACTACCAGGACCTCGAGTTCAAATACATACTGACCACTTCAATAATATTCATAGTTACATTATGAAGGCCGATAGTAAGCCGACATTTGAAGCCCCGAACATTGTTTGATATGACGTGTGAAAAGTGAAACAATTAAAACATTAAACAGATACCTACAGATACATATATTCATTTTATTTTAGTCTATATTATATTGCAGTAATATTTCATATAAAGCGTAGACAAAGCAAAGGTCAAGTAACCTTTACCTTCGTTGTTAATAAGTTCGTAATAACTTGTAGACTTTGTAATGTAGGCGTACCTACTGTTATCTTTATAATCTATCTTTTCTATCGTATATACTTACAACATAGTGCGTTACTTCAGGATACGAATGTATAATTATTATTACTTGTTGTAGAATAAAAAATGAAAGGAAATGTTTAATACACATTAGAAATATTATAATTTAACTTGTACTACTAGAATACGATGCGTGCCACAAGTTATCATGATTATAGCAACGTACTCGTACCTATAGCTTGTCAGCTTGTTAGTGAGAGAAATACTATGTAACATTTTGTATTGCGACCTAGGGCTTTATAGTTTATATCGCGTACATTGCACTCATTTCAATACAAATTAGATACAGTTGTAATCATGGGCGTCGTCAAGGCGATGAGAGATTGAAATAGGTATATATTTTTTCATACTAAATGATAAAACCTCACAAAAAAATCACATTGTTACCACACATTTTCTCCTCATGTCATAAATTTTCTAAAATTAGTATAAAAATCCATCAAAACACATTTGTTTCATTATAAAAACATTTTCATACATATTATTCTGCAAATAATTATGTACATTTTCAAATAAACCAAACCACATCACGACCTTCTTCACTGTCTCTCAAAAAAAATATTATCTTGCCAATAAAACCCAAAAAGATAAGAAAGGCAGAGGTACGCTATGGCACCGATATCCAAAATTACTATAAGCAACCTAGAAGATACTCATTGCAATCTTACTTACGTACTGCTAGCGTTCCACTACTTGACGTAGGCCTCTCATAAACTTTTTCAATATTTGCATATCTTGGGCTATCAACTTCTATCTACGATCCATATGGACAATACAGACAGTGTCATAAGTTTGTCCACCTTTTTTGTGGTCTTTTTTCAAGGCCTCCTTTTCAGGATTCTAGAGGTGACCTTATAACACTGTCCTGTCTTGCACATGCCCCGTCCACTGCTGTATTAGAATTATGCAATCTTAAAACTAAACTTTATTACCTATACTAAAACTGCATTCACTGTAAACTCGGAATATTACGGTTGTCTTGCAATCAAAAACGTAATCAATTGAATGAAATACATAATATTTATTTCATTTCAATATTTCTCACATAGTTTTCATTCAATAATGTGTAGTAACTAATATTTACAATTCAACAATTAGATTTATTAAACAAATTTCAAGGATTCATTAAACAACCAGTACAGACCTACCTGCCTAGTGCCTAGTGAGTGGCCGTTACTCTGTTTACGAAATCACTTAGATATTTTGCGTGATAAACAATGAAATATAATAACTAAGTTTTGTGAACTAGTATAAACATAGACTGCGTACACTAATACAGTTCTATATGATATTTTTCCTTGTAAGTTGTGAATAATTTGTTTCACAATAAAATTATATTATTTTAATAATAGTCTATTCGACGACACAACATGGCTACTTACATTTTTTAATTACTCACACTGATTCATATACAATATTTTTCATTATGATTTTTATCATCTTTCCGTTGGTATTGAGGTCTGCTGATCACTGATGCCTCATACCTCCTCTTATGAAATATTTTAGAAATTTTACTAAAGTATCAGCCATTGTTAGCAAGGTCTATCATAGGTTCACAAATTTACTTTGTTATGTCTAGCAACCTGGACACAGTAGATATTTTGGCAATAAGAAATTTTAGGTAGAAAGTGGAAATATGTAGACTATAGACTTATAGACGTACCTATGTTTAATACATCGATATACAAAGTAATTTAAGTAATGTAAGCTTGAATTGATTATGGCAGGTTTTGTTAGTTTTTGCTTGAGAACATTACTTAGGCGCACTTACAAAAGTTGTACTAAAATAAAGCCTTAGTCTAAGTACATGAAAGTCAGATGATCCATTAGGTATAGATATTTGTATAGATTCCCAGATGTAAATTCCACAAAAGATCAAGATGTCAAGGACACATCTCTTGTAAGATGAAAGACAACATATTTAGTTTAAAATCCACAAAAATTACTTTAGATTACCCGACTAGTGCATCCTCATTATCAAGCGATTTTAAAATCGCCTGATAATGAGGATGCAAATCCTCGAACACTAGTCGCGTAATCTAAAGTCATTTTTGTGGATTTTAATATAAATATTTTGTCTTTCATTTTACCTGGTTTCAATGGTTTTTCTATGGTTTCAATGGCGGCGCGTTGCTAATTTTTTCCGCGAATTTAAAAATATCGAGAATTCACTGAAATGTCGCAAACACAGATAAAAAAGGTGGAGGACCTATTACAAACTCGTTTGGATGAAATGGAGAGGAAGATTGACGCGAAGAAGCCTGTGGATATAGCGGATTACGATTCGCTTGTGAAGGAGTTTGCTGCCTTCAAGGCAGACATAAATCTGCAAGTACACAAACTCAAGGAGGAGCTCCGGATGCTGGAGGATCGTATGGACGAGCTTGAGTCTTCCAACCGCTCTTCAACAATATTGGTGCATGGTCTGGAGGAGAAGGATGGCGAAGACTTAGTAGCGCGGGCGACGAACCTGTTTAAAACTAAGGTCGGTGTCAATTTGTCGTCTAATATATTAAATACTTATCGTTTGGGAAAAAGAGTTACGCAAAAGACGAGACCCATTGTCGTCCAGCTTGACTCGAAGAGTGATCGCAAAAGCCTACTGACGGAGAGACGGAGGTTGAAGGGTACGTCCATTATGATAACGGAATTTCTCACTAAAAATCGCCTGTGTATATTTAAAGAAGCCAGGAAGCTGGTGGGCTTCGACGCTTGGGTGTCTTCTGGGAGGGTGTTGGTCAAGAAGAATAATAAAATACTCACTATATCAAGATTGGCTGACCTTGAAGATTTTAAGCTGTCAACCAATATGACAGTTAAACCAAAACAAAATAACACAACACTAAAACAACCACAAGACATATCACATAACTTAAGATCTAAAACTAAAACTGGTGACTGAACTCTTATTACACTAACTACGGTGTTTTACTATTTACTGTTACACTACACTTAGTTTTTTATTATTTAGCCAGTATTCATTTTTCACATGTTTTGTTTTGATTCACAATTTTTTGACACTTCGATTATTATCTTTTACCCACTACGTTACTGTTATTGTTGCGAACCAATTTTGTTATCTTTCTTTTTTCCCTGGTATTTTTGTTTATCTATGGTCACTCTAATGTTGCCATATCAATAATGGGATTGCCAACTCCAAATTATTTTTCGCCATTTTGTCAATAATAGGATTGCCAACACCAAATTATTTTTCGCCATTTTGTACATTCCATCGATATGTTAAATCTTTGTGTTTTCTTTTTTCTTCCTTTTCTTTCTTTAAAAAAAAAAAAATTACTGCTCATACTCACTTGTACTGACTTATTAATAACTGGAGACATCACTACTCAATATAATATTATGTTACGTGTATTCTGCCTCTAGTTATCTTTATATGTACCTACCTATTTAATTTTCTTTCTCGATATTGTACCATAACCATAGACTCTTCTATTGGTTTCTTTTCTTTAAAAGGATACCTGCTTTTCTTCTTTTTTTTTTTCTTTTTTGATTGTTGCTTGCATATTTACCATATATTTACTAATTTATTTCCCTGGATTGCATTATTATTATTTTATTTTTTTTATATTAACATTTTGGAACCTACTAAGGGTATCCAATTAGTTATTTTTATTTATTATTATTTTATTTATATTATGTAATTATGTCCTTTTCGGATGAAGACTCTTTCCATTCCTTGATAGATTCCCCATCCTCTTCCCTACATCTCCTTGATGCTTCTTTTTATTCCAACTACACTTCTGATGAGTCTGATGATAGCAATACTTCAGGAAACTGCCCATCGCTACATGAAAATCTTCAGTCCGTTTTCTTAACCAAATCTAAGGATTTCCATGTCTGTCACATAAATGCACAGAGCATTGCTGGCCACTATGATGACCTTCTCACTACCTTCTCGGATGTCAATCTACATGCATTGCTGGTGAGCGAATCCTGGTTGAAACCATCACTACCATCTTCACAATTCGCTCTACCAGGATATCAGCTCATTCGCAATGACAGAACTGGTAGGAGAGCCGGTGGCGTGTGCATATACCTGCGTGATGACATCTCATTCAACGTCATTGAACAATCACCATCAAATTGCGCAGGCGAACCCGAGTACATCTTCCTAAAAATCCGTATTCACGAAACACCCATGTTACTTGGGGTTATGTACTGCCCACCTGGCATAAACTATTTCAATAAAATGGAAAATATTCTGGAGAACATCATTCCAGTCTTCAACGATGTCGTCATTATGGGAGACTTTAATACGTCTCTCCTAATTGATGACTCTCGTAGTGGCCACCTAAAAACTTTGACATATGCCGCTAACCTAAACTTTCTGCCTCTGCAGCCCACTCATCACACCGGTACATCTTCTTCACTGATTGATCTCATATTGACATCCGATACCAGTAAAATAAGATCCCACGGGCAGTTTCCAGCCCCCGCTTTCTCTAAACATGACCTAATTTTCACCAACTACATGATTAAAATTCCTAAACCCAAACCTACAATTATGTCCTTGCGCAGTTATCGCAAAATTAACACTGAAGCTTTACTCACCGATTCAATTGGCGCAAATTGGGATAGTGTATACCTAGCCTCCTCTGTAAATGATAAAGTGGAAATATTTAACAACATTATTCAGAATCTTTGTGACAAACATGCCCCACTAAAACAAGTACGAATAAAACACCCTCCCGCTCCATGGCTCACTACTGAGATTAAAAATTTGATGAAAAGGAGAGACAGAGCTAAGCAAAGGTATACAAAGTCCCCTTCTCCCACTAATTGGGAGTCATATCGCTCTCTCCGTAATCGATGCAACCAGCTGTGTAGAAACTCCAAGCGTGTCCACTTTAATCAGCTACTTACAAATCGCTCTTCTGCTGATGTATGGAGGGGCCTGAATGCCATGGGAATGGGTCGCCAGCCTGTTCCTGATGCATCTAAGCATATTGATCTCCAATCTCTCAACAAACATTTCGCTGCTCAACCATGTGATTTGGACTCGGTTACTAAAAATATCACGCTGTCTAATATTGGTTCGCTGACCCCTGTCAGAACGCCTGTATTCAATTTTTCACACGCGTCTAATGAAATAGTTCGTAAATGTATTCACTCTATTAAATCCAAATCGGTTGGAGCGGACGACATCAGTATATCTTTCGTTCTGCTTATTATCGAACAAATTGTGCCGGTTCTCACTCATGTTATCAATTGCTCTTTGGACTCGGGCTCTTTTCCTACTTCTTGGAAAAACGCATATGTCATCCCACTGCCAAAAAAGGCTGTTCCCTCGTCTGAAAAGGATTTTCGTCCTATATCAATTCTCCCAATTTTCTCCAAAGTTATTGAAAAAATAATTCATTTTCAATTAACTAAATATCTGAGTGCCCACAATTTACTATCACAGTACCAATCTGGTTTCCGTACTGGCCATAGCACAACTACGGCCCTTGTAAAAGTCACTGACGACATAAGAGGTGCCATGGAAGACAAGAAACTTACACTTCTCACACTTTTGGATTTCAGTAGCGCCTTCAACTCTGTCGACTTTGACATACTTCTCGCAAGACTCCAACATCTCAACCTCTCACAAAATGCTCTCTCTTGGTTCAGATCCTATCTTAGTGACAGACAGCAATGTGTCAAAAGCCAGAATAATCAACTTTCTAACTGGCTCACGCTGAGAGCAGGTGTTCCCCAAGGAGGAATTCTTTCGCCACTTCTCTTCTCTATTTTCATCAACACGGTAGTCGAAAACCTATCCGTCAAGTACCATCTATATGCTGATGATCTACAAATCTACTCAACTTTCGAGCCAAATCAAATAAATTCAGCGATTGATCATATGAGTGATGAATTAAGTCTTGTTTCACACTGGTCGCGGCAAAATGGACTGTTACTCAACCCTTCCAAGTCGCAAGCCATTCTTATGGGGAGTTCACGTCTTATTGCTAAACTTAATGTCTCAACACTGCCCCCTCTCCTTCTTGATAACGTTGTTATCAAATTATCTGATAAGGTGAAAAATCTCGGAATCATATTTGACCAGTTCCTCTCCTGGCGACCTCAAATGTCCGAGATTAGTCGCAAACTTTTCTACTCTCTGCATTCTCTAAGACGACACCAGAACTTCCTTCCAAAACCTATTAAAATACTTTTATCTCAAACTTTGCTTCTGCCTCTTCTTGACTATGCAGACGTTTCCTATCTTGATATTACCTGCGATCAAACCATGAAACTGGAAAGGTTACAAAACGTCTGCATTAGATTCATCTTTGGCTTGCGTAAATTTGATCATATCACTGAATATAGGAATGAACTTTTGTGGCTGACGTTGAAGCAGCGTCGTCATCTTCACATTCTCTCACTTCTCTACAATGTTCTCAATAATCCCTCCTCACCCGAATATCTAAAAACCAACTTCACACCCTTGGCATCTCATGGCTTACCTCTACGTTCGAGTGGACGACGCACGCTAGCCATTCCCTCGCACCATTCATCATTTTTCACTTCCTCTTTCACTACACATGCAGCTAGATTATGGAATGACCTCCCACTTCACATCAGACTCGCTCCAACTATTCACTCCTTCAAAAATAAACTGAAGCACCTCTATCTTTCTCAAAACAATTCCCATCAATAACTCCTTCTTTTCCTATTATCCCATCCCTTCCACTATCCCCATACCTTTTTATATGTATATATTATATCTGTATTTTTATATGTTTACTGTATTTATTTATTTTTAGTTTTTGCATATATATTTCTTTGATATGTTGTAAATATTATTATAACTATTTAATTTTAGACATTTCAGGTACATTTTTGTACGCACATTATGTTTTTTATTATTTTGTCAAGTGGTTGGTTGGCAGATATTGCCCATGGCAATAAACCCGCCATTTGTTTAATGCATGTCATTACTTCAATAAAGTTTTTATTTATTTATTTATTTATTTACCTTAAAAATGGACATCCACCATGTACCGACGGTCAAAAACCTTGAGATGACACATCTGATGATTTTTGTAAATAAATTCAGGACCAATAAACGGAGGCCTATTGCCCTATATCCAACAATGAATCTGAGAATTTTAAGAACAAGAACGGAAATCAGCTCGCGGAATTCGATATAGGTAACAGTAGCATATTAAACATCTATCACCCATTGTATGTAAGTGTGACTGTACATTGAGAATGAATATAATTAACAGTTTCACGGTGACTTGGTTTTCCTCTCTTCTTACATACGGTTTAATTTCTTAGAAAGTGCGAGTCTTTTGTCTTAACTCAAAGTATAATATAAATAACAGAACTTGTACTGAATTGAAATCATTAATACAAAACAATCACATACACATCAATGCATTTAATACACATCAGATAAGAATGGTCTACAAATCTCCACTACAGACAATATAGTACTGAGTGGTCAGTTTCACTTGCTTATACAACCGTCGTGATGGATAAGGTACACATTTTTTACACTTTCCCTAAACCTTTTTACTAATTGCATACATGATGGGCGCACTAATTGTTAGTTTGTTAATTTAGCGTACCAGCTTTCTGATTGTATCAAAAATTCATGCAGTATAGTGGTTTCTATATTATATAGATAAAAATCTTATAATTATTAATAATCTAGATACTCGTATTGAAGGATACCGCTGTATAGCGATAAGCTCGCCCTAGTAAGCATTACTTATTAATATATAGACGTGTTTGATTTAGTTTATTTTTTTATATTTATATGTACGTAGTGTTGATGTGTAAATAAATGTAAAATTTATTGTTGTGACTGTCTGATTCTGTAAATATAGTAAAATAAAATAAATAATAGGTACACCACAATGTTAAAGGACATAGTAGTCAATCATTATTACAAATTATGCGGGTAACGCACGTTCTCACACCAATCGCTGTTTATTCCGAACTGTTATACATTACTACGTCATGCGATATGGAAGAATTTCGAATAGATTTCTAGTAATATTTTTATAAGTATCTGGACTTGTGTTTACAAACCGAAATACTCTCCTGCACACTACTTAGTACATGAAAAACTTATGTCGTGAAGTGCAGTGAATGCATAGTCAGCACGAACTTCAAACATAACACTATAATATAGTAAGTCTGCTGTAATTCCCAATCAACTTATTACAGGTACGATGTTTTATATCACCTCTAAATAAATAGTTACAATAGGTTTTTTATACCTAATGGGTGTTATAACATCTAGGTATTGCAAAATGATGTAATTTAATATAATGGATAACAAATCTATTCACAAATTGTTATATAGCAACGTAAAGTGTTGAATATTGAAATTGTATATTAAATACATTTTTTTTAAATTGTAGGGTTTTCAAATGTTTCAAATATCTACGACATCGAATACCGAAATTATATTCAAATACCTGAATGAAATATTTTTACAATTTTTAAGCTTTTCCGTCATGAACAAAAAGATCTCTTGAAAATATCGACCTGAGTAATTATAGAGCGCTCGAGTTTTCTTAGATTTATGGGTGAAAAAATAACTGTGTTTGTTAAAAGTATATCTTGTAGTCATGAATTTTCACACTTCAATACTACTTCGTCCTTAAAGGTTTCTTAAAAGAGGTCACTGAGAATGCTCTTTTCGCGCAATATTCGTAACGCTCTGCTATAGAAACAGCTTACAGTCAAAAGAGTCATAAGTATGTATACATCATAAGTATGTAGTAAAATTTTATCGTCGTGGCGATCAATTCGATTCTAATAATAAAAATGTATTTTCGGAATTCGATGTTCTGTTGCGATGCTATTGAAATCTCTATACCTACATTAGCATAATCTGGTTTACGGAAAGCGATGCGCTGAAGTATATCATGCATATATAATGCACGTAGGTACCCCCCGTCCATCTGCCAATTGCCAGCACTTGCCTATATCAAACTATCAACGAGTAGGTAATATTATAGCAATGTTTTCAATCTATTGCTAAGTGGTGTAATTTTGGTTGTGATATTTTTTATGTGATGAAACTCTCTTATTAATGATCCGTTTGTCTAAAGTAATATCTAAGATGTACATTTCCACCAATTAAAAGTGACACAATTTGTAAACGATTTAAAACTTTGCAAGTTAACATATACCTAGTACTTTCAAATATTTATAATGATTTTAGATTTGATTCCTATCTACGCAGGGTTTAAAGTCAATTCAAGTACTATCTAATAACTACACTACATACGAGTATAACATAAAATACCCCTCTTGGAACAAGCTGTGGGGCTTCCCAGGTAATACAGAAAAAACCATCGGTTAGGTAGGAACCAACTGATCAGAAAATCGATTGTGTTTACCTAGAATTCTCATTAAATTGACCGAATAAATTATATTGACAACAGTATTCTAGGTAAACCACACTGTTTTTTGATCAGTTGTTTCCCATTTATGACCGATTACTTTTGTAAATGAGAGCTAACGAACATAATGAACCGCATACAGTGAAAGAGGATTAACTACCTGAAAATAAAATGGCATTCTTTAAAGCTCCCGACACAACTATGAGTTCACGGTAATTTCCCACGGCATTAAAGTTCAAAATCGCATGAAAATAGCGTTTTTTTCATTTTTTTAGTTAATTTCGCTTCAATCAAAAAACTTTTACGGTTATTCCCTAGATTTTAATGCATAATATCAATATATAAAAAAAATCTCGAGTTTCTGCCTTTCGGAAAAAAGATGAGATATTCACTTTTTTTTTAGAAATCTATACAAGATATAAAAAATCTTTTACGGTATTTCCATAGATAGAGGTTCAATCTCAATTTTTTCCGAAGCATATTATTTAGTAACGGTTGTCGAGATCTAAGGTCTCCCGTTTTTAGAAATTTTTGAAATGTCAATATATGCATACTCTTAATAGAGTAATACATGGGAAAAGCCACAATAGTGAAGATACATGATTCTAATTCTTATACTTATGTACCTAAAGAGTACCACAGAAAAATAATGACGTTAGATATTAATACTTTACAGTTCAAACACCGCAACATTATTATTTTACACGTAGCATGCTTGTTGTAATATATAATTACATGAGTTGTATTGTAATATACATTCAGCGGGCAATAATTACAATTTACAAGGTGTGCTAAAACACGTCTATACAAAACACAACATAATTATTACTATAAGCACCCGTACAACTAGAATACATTTTAATGATTATACTAGTAGGTATCTATAAATAATTAGTTGTATGAGGTCAGAAAGAATGTGTTGAACTTATGTTTATGTTGTAGTTTAATTGTAAACAAATTTCTTTTACCGTGAAAACGGAAAAGTTACCGGAGTTGAATGCACAGTGTGAAATTTTCAGAATCCATATTATATGAGTCTCCTATATAAACATTATATTATTTTATTTATTTGCATCATACTTACTCTCGTTCATCAATTTCAATGCCTTCAACAATCTAAATGTTACAGCTTTTTTAAAAATTTTCGAATATGTTACGTTACCTAAATCTTAAGTAATTTTGTATCGAAAAAAAATTATATTTGTGGTTTTAACACCGTCGGAGTTTTTCATATATTTTCTAGGCACACTGTTGAATTCATTGGAGCACAACTTCTAATCAGGAGGTGCCGAGTTCGGATATCAGTGCTGACGATGTATTCTGCACTTCATGATACAAGCTTTTAACTTACTTGAAGTGTTTAGGGAAGTATTTTTTTTTTAAATCAAATTATTAATACTTATTTTTCTTTATTTTTGTTTCAGCTGACACCTTCTACCCTGAAACATCTTCTTTCGGAAGCAGAATGGATGCATGTGGTTGGGGCTGATGCTGACAGTAAGAATTGTTTTTCTTTAATTTATTTCATAATATTATAAATATTTAACCTACTTACCTTCATTTAGGACGTTTAGTACTCAAATATAATACTCGTATGATCCTGCTCTTATTTCTCTTGTCTCCACAAATTTTAGAAAGCATATATGGACTTTGTCAGGTAGATGGTCCTACAGGATAATTTATGTATCTATGCCATTCAACTAGAAGTTTTGTAAAAAATATGTTAAATATTAAAAAATGTGTGAATTATAGTTAGGTACATATTGCGTGACAATCATAAACAATGACCCGTAACTGTAACGAAATCAACCGATACATACTACTTCCTGTCACCTTAGCAGGTGTCACAAACCAAAATAATTTCATTATAATAGTAATTCTATTCAGCCCAATTAAAATGGAGTGACCAATATTGGACACATCTGAAATATAATAATAATTAAGGGCTTGGCACCAAGAATGACGTCACAGTCATTTCCCACTGCATTAAGGTTCAAAATCGCGTGAACAATCGCATGATAAAATGGTAAAAATAGCGTTTTTTTTTTTTCATTTTTTGGGCTTAATTTTGCGTTTATCAAAAAACTTTTACGGTTATTCCCTAGATTTTAATGCATATTATCAGTACAAAAAAATTATTCCACGACTTTAGGGAAACGAGTTTCCGTCTTTCGGAAAAAAGATCAGAAGTGTTTTTCTTTTTTTTTTTGAGAAATCGGTTGTCAAGATATAAGGTCTCCCGTTTTTAGAAATTTTTGAAATGTCGGTATGCATACTCTTAATTATTATAACAATGCTTAGGTATTTTTTTCTCACCAAATTTTGTCAAATGACAACACAATGTCAACACCACCGGACGTAATAATAAAAATAAGGTCCGTTCACATTAAATTTTCTACTTATGTAGTTATTGAACAATTTGTTTCGATACAAACCGAATCGAAATGTCGCCAATGAAGGGTGATATGTGTATCGATTATACCTTTTATTAAATAATGAATAGAATCATCATAGCGTGTAAAAATTCAAGGCACCAATGACACTATTAGGTAATAGACTGGATTCATATTCTATTCATTTTGCAACTTACTCTAGGGCTGGCATATCATATTGGCATCAGCCACTAATGGTGCCGTCGTCAGAAGATCGTAAAAGTAATTTTGCATCCAGGAGACACACTAGAGAGCAAGATCCAAATGATCAAACCACTGTAGGGCATTTGCAGTGGCATTATGAATGTCGTTATATGTCCCAGAAAACGTTCTCATGGAACACGTCTCTCCACGATAATTCTGATGGGAACATTGTCCCTATAAGCGGCTGGAGTACACATACTTCCGGCTGGCAGACTTTGCAACAGTCATCTTACGCCAAAATAATTAAAAGAAGAGAGAAAAAATACAAATCATTCCTATCTTTATATTTCAGGATTAAATTGGCAGAAACATCTTTTCTTTTGCAAGTTTAATGGGATGAAAACCTCACATTTATTATAAGTATATTGTAGACATCGCAATATAATATGCATTTAACTTGATTTAACTAAGTAAAAGAATACAGTACCTAATTAAATCCACGACACCTCATCAAGTACACAGTAATTAGATTACGTTATAATGGTGTAAAATCTGTAGATATATGCATCTTTATTACATAATAATCTATTAGGTCTAACAAGTATCATTTGCGTGAAGAAAAGTAATGAAAACATAGAACAGTCTTTCTCATTTGGAGAAATATATCAGAGCGTTAAAAGAACAGGGCATATATAATAATTAAATAGATATGAAACTATATTCATCCATTATTATTTCTTAATTCAGTTAGATTAGCCAAGAAAACCGCATTTTTCACGCCTGCTCATTTTATATTGTAATAACATTGATTGTATAGATAAAATAAAAGTAGAGTTATTTTACTCGTTTTTTTTTTTATAATAGCAACATTCAAGTTTTATCAAATGGATGGGTAATGGATATCTACCTACCGATAATTTTAATCAATATATATTTTTTACAATGTTTGCTTACCACATACCTACATCATTCTTCGATCTTCTTCTTCTCCAGTTTCAATCGTTTCGATTGGTTTGCGGCAAATTCCCATCCTTCTCCATTCATTCTTGCCCTGTGCAGTTCTTTTCAACTCTTTATATGAGTCGAAGCCCATATCCTGGCGCAGGTCGTTCAGGTATTCTTTCCTCAGTCGTCCTCTGTAGTTTGTCCCCTCGGTCATTCTTTCAATGAAATCGAATAGGAGACCCCCTTGCCCCTTGACGCACTATGTGACCGATCCATTGGAACGTCTTTCTGCTATTCCATTGAGCAGTTTATCACTTCCTTTGATTTTGTTGAGAACTTCTTCGTTCGTAATGTGATACCTCCAAGAAATTCCTAAAATTCTCCTGTAGGACCACATCATCATTGTCAAGCATACTTTAATAGGGTAATGCACACCACACCCGTACACCATTTACTTTTTGTACGCAAAGATAGATAGATAATCGAATGTTATAAATAAATAAATCTTTATTAGCAAAAAATCGAAAGCTATTAAAGCATGACAATCAAGTAGAATAGTAGTTTGACAAAGGGCTGATGATTTATTGCAAAGTCTTATCCTACAGTCAACCCGGAATTGTACCTACACAACGATATAAGGAAGTATTTTACAAACTTCATATCCATACACGAGTACGAACGTACCTTATTGATATAATTTATGCTCCTTTTAGCATTTGAATAAACTATAACTCATAACTATTGTATTCTATTTAAATACATGTGTACAGTTAACAATAAAAATCACTTACACTGTTTTAAATTGATTATAATTAAAATAGAAACCCCTTAATAGACTTACATCTCTTTATGACGATACATTGACAGACATTGACATCTTCAGACTTACTCTACCGGTATACAAGCGACAAGTACGTGCTAGGCTAACGTCATCCATATTACCTCCCTGACATGCAGAGCATCCCTCCCTATCCCCTCCCTCTTTCCCCCTCCTCATCCTTTTATCCCGAACTCTTCCTTCTAATTTTTTTTTGTATTTTTGTATTCTTGTTTATATTCTGTTTTTCTGCCTAAAAATTGTGAAATCTGATGTGTGCGTGTGCGATGGGTGAGTGTGTGAGCGAGATTGAGTATGGGTGTGTGAGACGACCGGAATGAACTTATATGTTTTAATTTAACTGTGGTGCATGCTTGTGGGTGACAGCTGAATTATGAATGAACTAATCTTCAATTACTTATATCTATAGTTGTTATCTGTTTTGCACTTATACCTGTAATAAAATAAAAATAAAATAAAATAAAATAAATAATAATTTATTTTAAATAAATAACACATTGGTACCTAATAATAAGTGGAACTCTTTGTTCCTGCATCGCTAATGGCTAATTACAAATATATCAACATGATAGATAATTTGTTATTCGCATTACCCATAAATATTTATTAGCATTTTTTTTACTTCCTCGATAAATATATCAAGCATTATATTTTCCGAGTTATCCTAATGCGTTTATTTATTTGAAATATAGTAAGCAAATTTAATATACTGAATTTAATGCAGGATACGCACTTTTCTGTATTACCCACATTTTTAATTAGGCCTTTAAACATAATTTCCTATTAATTAATACTAAACAATTAAAAATATAATTATAACGTAAATGCATAAAGCTTATTTTCTGACTATTACAAAAAGCGGTGTGTGTAAGCAAACACTGATGACTAAATTTTCCTGAAAAGTCTATAACCAACCACAAAGGTCTCAATTACAAAAATCGGACGGCTGGGGTTCCCGCACTACGGTTCACGAGAAATATTAGAGGGTAAAATTTTGAGTAGTATTACCACATGGTATCTTAAAGGAGGACATGCATTCCTTCATTTTTCATTATATGTACTCTACAACATCGAAGTATACTGTGTTTTTTTAGTCAAGATAACTCGATTTTCCACGTAAAATTTCTCAATGAACCGATCAGCTAAACAAGCTTATTAAGTGCGATCCAAGGAATGCCATAAATACTCACGCAATAAGCAAGGATGAATCGTATTTTTGCTTCTAAGCGTAGTTGCGTATTTCTAAAAACTAGTAAGTACCTTCTTTCGAGGAAAATTATCCCCTATTTTTCACTATTCCATATAGGTTCCGAAAACTGTATATTACACATTACATGGGTACTGTTTTAAGTAGCTACGAATACTTAAATATTTTCTTCAATATTGCTGGTCATAAATTCAATAAAAATGACACATTTTCTCATCCATAACAAACAACATATGTCATCCCGCGTAATAAATTACGACCATAACCTGGAATGCGATAAGTTGTTAGTAAATTGTATCTCTACATCAAGTTTCCAGTTGACAGAAGAAGAACACAATGGAAACTTCCGTATATGTCTTTAATATGGTTTAAAGTTCTACCTATATACTATTGCTACGGTAAATATATCTTAAAATAGTCTTGATTCTGTCTTTTGATAACGGTAAAATATCGTTCTTCCGTGAAGCGCATCTGTGCGCAAGATAATCAGTGCGCAATCCTCCTTATCTCGATGTAATGCGATGGATTATAGGTTTTAGCGTAGATCTTACATAATAATAATGAACTGAGCAATATGCGTAACCGTAGTACACTTATAGAATGTATAGACACTCATCATTAGCGTATAACTTTATACTACAAAGAATTTAATAGCTGTCAAGTCTTCAATGAATCTATTACTCATTATAATCAGATATTGAATGATGGATAGGTAAATTATTGTATCTAGCATAACATCATTGAAAAAGTATAGGCACATTCTTATTCTGATGTAAGAAAAGTAACGTAATGTAAACGATATCAAGTTATTATGTAAACATGAGGAATATTTAAAGAAGAGTTTCGTACAGTTGCATGCATTCGTTATTGAACTTAGTTTAGCACATAATAGGAAAATATTAGATTGGAAAACTAAAGAAGATGCTACAATAGGTTTCGCGTCCATTAACGTTTGATATTTTCGTTGTGGTTAGTAATAGAAATAATCAGAATGCAAATCCACGACTTGCTTTAAAAATACCTACATATTAATGTCTCAATTTTCTTTCTTTCAGTCAGAGACGTATCGCTCGGCACGTTAAAACGTCATAGGCGTGATCTCCACTCGCACGTGTCCATCGAATCAAACAGCCTTCCAGCACCGTTGGGCCTTCGTTTGAGTCCGTCCCCGGACTTGGTAGATCCCAGCTTCCTCCTTGTTAGAAGATGGGCCAACCACACAGACAGTCTTCCCGCTCAGCCTTACACCACAGAAGAAGAACACTGTTTGTTTAGAAGTGACAGTGCAGCATTATCGCTTTGTGGTAGAGTGGTGAGAATCATAACATTTCTGGTTATTCTTCTCTACAAAACATTATTTTTAGGGTGTAAAATTCATTATTTTTATTAATTTCAGAGAGGCATCGTCACTTATAATAACAGTTTCTACACAGTGGCATCATTACCAGATAGGTTCAAATCAGATGAAGACCAACATCACATCGTATTACGAAGGTCTGCAAGTAGCGCAGATGTTTACGACGATTCAATAGAAGAAAACAAAAATCCCAATGATGAAAACATACGAGAAGATGTCAGAAAAGTTCACAGATGGACCAAATACAGAAGAAAACCTGTTGTGGAATTTATAGACAATATAGATATTAATGAAGATGGAAGAAGTGAAGAATTAGAAAATTATTCTAGTTTAGTCGCAAATAAAACACAAAACGCTTACAACTCTAGGATAAGTAGTAGAAATAAAAGGAAAACAAGACGAAAGCGGTCAGTCATTCCAGCAATTTTCGTTGAAACGGCTGTTTTTGTCGACAGAGATCTTCACAAACATATGGTAGTCAATTATCCTAAAGACACTGAAAGGGAATTAGTGAGATTTGTATTAGCTATGATAAACGCAGTACAGCTTTTATACCACGATCCAACGTTGGGGCAAACAGTCAATTTTGTTCTCAAAAGATTAGAAATTCTTCATGAAGATCCTGTAAATTTAAAAAGGCCTCACGACATTGATAGATTTCTTAGTAATTTTTGCGCCTGGCAGAGACTGGAAAACCCGACTGGCGATACGGATCCTCTTCATTGGGACCATGCTCTGATTTTAACTGGGCTTGATCTCTATGTCGTGAGTAAACACGGAAAAGTCAGCAGTCAAGTAGTAGGTGAGGAATCAATCATTCGATATAATGGATTGGATGTCACTATAATCTCATTTTTCTAAGTTCTTGCATTACAAAATGTTTTATATTTCCAGGCCTTGCTCCAGTTGCTGGAATGTGTACTGTCACCAGCAGTTGTACTGTAAACGAAGGGAGACACTTTGAAAGTGTTTATGTGGTGGCTCATGAAATTGGACATAAGTACGAAAATGCTTTAGTCCTGGCATTATCATGAATGACATCGGGAACAAAAAAAAATATAAAAAATCGTATTTTTTTCTTTCAGTCTTGGTATGAGGCACGATGGACCTTTGGCAGAAAATGAATGTGATCCAAGCAGCTACATCATGTCACCAACTTTGGGTAGCGGAAAAATTACGTGGTCTCCGTGCAGTAAGAGATATCTTCAAAGTTTCTTGGAGTAAGGAATTTAATTCTTAAACTAATGTTCCATCAATTTCTATTCTATTAAACAAGGCACTTGTAACCCTCGTCATAAAAATTAAGGATGGTAGGTATCTATTATAATATTATTTCCAGTACGCAGCAATCAAGATGTCTACTGGACCATGGCAGCTCTGCTGGAAAATTAGATCATAGTGCTGAAGGTCTTCTTCCTGGTGAAAGATTTGGGGCCGACCAACAATGTACGTATTTTTTTCATATTTATCATTTTTGTATTATAATACTATAGGTCGAGGAGCAATCATAAATTTTGTATTCCTTTTCCAGGTATGTTAAAGTATGGCAAGGACAGTCGTCATGCGGCTCAGCAGCCACTCTCGGATGTATGTAGGGATCTTCACTGTAAAAGAGAACGCTATACATGGACGTCACATCCTGCATTGGAAGGAACTAAATGTGGAGAACACAAGGTAACTATGTATAAGGTTATATCTATCCTCTCACTCGTCCCTTGGAGGGTAGGCAGAAAGGATAGAATGCCAGATAGTAGTCAGTAGACTACCCTATCTTTCCAACTTGTGATATAGATTCTCCGATTCTTTTTATTAAAAACACGTCCATCTTTGAGGATCTCGTCAACGTGTTCGATCCAGGTCAGTCTCAGACAACTGCGCTTCCTCACCTCACGCCTCTTCTTTCACCTACATTTTTAGTTATCCTATCATCATTCATTCTCTCAACTAACAACCATTAATTCTAATCATAACATAATCTTCTTCTTAAAGTCACTCCAACACCCTCAATCCTTATCCCATTAAGTTTTTACTCTGTTTTTGTTTTCTTTTTCCATGAAATCATTCGAGGTGTTGCAGTGTTTTAATTATTCTACTTGAGTATCTAAAAGAGTTGATTACAGTTTCCTCCAGTTGATAATTTCCGTTTTCTTTATTTTTCCAGTGGTGTCGAGGAGGACGATGTATCGGTCGAGGCGGCCGTGAAGTAGGCGCTGCTCCTCCGCCTGTGGCAACTCCCGGTGGTTGGGGTACCTGGTCTCCGTGGGTTGAGTGTGCTTCTGGTTGCCTACATTCTGATAGTGGAAGGCTTTCTCTTGGCAGCTCCGGAATCACTGTCTCAAGTAGGAGGTGTGATCAACCAAGGTAGAGACAAAATTCAGGAAAAAACCTAAGCCTTTAATGCAAATTAGTCCTCGGACGGTTTCTAAATTGTTTCCACTTTTTTCAGACCGGAGAATGGTGGCGAATATTGTGATGGACATGCCAAAAAATTTAGAACTTGTGTTGCAACTCAAGTAAGCCATTATTGAACAATTATTTTCTGCTCTTTGTATATGGACTCATCGGTCTTACCCTTACGGAACCCTGGAATCCTGGGAGATTCCCATACCTACAATGTTTTCTTTTCTTTTTCCAGTGCCTCAATGTTCCTAGAATGACAATTAGCGAATTTTCAGACCAAATATGCTTAAGAGCCAGGGAAGTTGATGCTGACCTCATTGGAACTGGTTTTCAAAGATACAACACTGATCGTAAGTTTTAACATCTTCTTCTTCCTCTTTAGAAAGATCATTGATCTGTTTCATCAGGACTGCTCCAGTCTCGGTCCTGTTATGAAAAGATCCAGCTTTCCCTTGATCTTTTCGGTGGTCGTTCTGGTGGTTGATGTACTTCAGGGATCTCTCAGATAACAAGCTTAGAAATTCTTGTATGGTCCATCCACCACCAGTTCCGTTTTCTTTATCTGCTACATTGCACGATATCTTCAACATTGTATGTTTTATTATTACGATTCTATTGTAAATTTTTGATCCCAAACATTGTAATTCCGGTACTGGAATCGCCTGGATTGCTGAATATAATATTCTCTTGAATTTCAGCTGGAGACGCTTGCTCTGTGTGGTGTCATACAAGAGGAGGTGGACTGAAAAGTCGAGGATGGACTTTCCCAGATGGAACCACTTGTCACACTAAACAGGGCAAGAAACCAATGCATTGTATCAGTGGGATGTGTGTTGTAAGTGTTGACTCCTTAAATGATTAGTGGTTGACCTGTAATTAAAAAAAAAAAAAAAAGACTACATATGATGTTGTCCTTTTACAATTTTTTTAGAATATTAGAATAGAGGTTACATACAGTGGGTGAGTTTATTTCAATATACTCGTAGAGTAAGTCGTAGAGTAACCAATTTTAACTGCATTTTTTTTTTAGGAATTCAAATGTACCAACAATGAGGATTTGGAATTCACAAGTAATCTTGGACAATGTGTACGCGACGTGGAACAAGCGGCTGCTAGCCCCGTAGCCTCTCCTCTCATAAGCAACCCGATTCCAGGACCTTGGAGGAGATCCAGTGGACCTCAGTGGCTCCCAGCGAGTGGCTGTCACTACCATTGTGTGTCTCCCGGATCAGGAATAAGGATTGTTAAAAGCCGGGGCAATGAACCAAAGAACAGCATACAGTTGTGCAAACCAGATGAAGTTGTATGTGCCTATTTGTATATTTTTTTAAAATAAATCTGAACATGTCAAAACCCAAATATATTTTTGTATATCTCACAATAAGTTTGTGTTCTGAAGTAGAGTGAGTCGGCATCGAGGATCGAACCAAGCCCACCCAGGTGAAATCATTGGCAGCCTAATTACCAAGCATATTTTATACCCAATTTTAATTGTTCATTTTATGGCAACTTATTAAAACTAAGTAGATTTGTCATTCCCATGCAGTGAGGTGGGGTATAGGGTATAAACGTTGTAAAATTATCTATTTTTTTTAATATAGTGAAGAGCTCACTGCTCAACTTAAATTGTAATTTAATTGTCTATTTTCCAGGGTTGCGGCCACCTCAAGACACCGCATGAACATGCTACGTATGTTTGTACAAAATACAAAGAGAGAGTTAGAAGACTATCAGGTGTGGGAATGCAAATTTCTCCTGCTGTTGGTAAGCACTAAACACATTATTTAAAAAAATGATTTTAAACCAATATTATAAATTAATATAGCAAGTAGGTACCTACCTACAGTGCACGGCTTTTGGTAAGCAAACAATAATGTTATTTTTACAGAGGATCCTGATAGACCGTGTAGAATAGCCTGTCAGGATGAAGCAGTCTCCCACAGGTTCTACCTAGTCAACGGCCAAGAGGGATGGTTTCCATTCGGAACATCCTGTAGCAAACATAAGCAGGCATACTGCATCAGTGGGAAATGTCTGGTATGAACATAATTCATATCACATTGTAATTTTTTCTAAGTAGTGATGGAAACACAATTTATATTTAAATATAGCAGCCTTGTTAGCAAATCCTTTAAAATCCAATGAGGGTACCTACTTTAAAAAGTAATTTAGTGTAGGTGCCTTTTTGGTTTTTAAGGTGGACCATAAAATATAATATGCGATTTTTGAAGTGGATTAAAACAATCAAAACAAACGTCCCATACATAAACAACTAGAATATGAACTATTATTAAGAGTGTGCATACCGACATTTCAAAAATTTCTAAAAACGGGAGACCTTCTATCTCGACAACCGTTACTAAATATGCTTTGGAACAAAATAGGGTAGATGCATTGAACCTTTATCTAGGGAATAACCGTAATAGATTTTTTATATCTTGTATAGATTTCGCAAAATAAATATTTAAAAACACCCCTGACCTTTTTTCCGAAAGACGGAAACTCGTTTCCCGAAAGTCGCGGAGTAAATTTTTTTTCTTGTACTGATAATATGCATTAAAATCTAGGGAATAACCGTAAAAGTTTTTTGATAGACGCAAAATTAACCCCAAAAAATGGAAAAAAACGCTATTTTTACCATTTTATCATGCGATTGTCACGCCATTTTGAACCTTAATGCCGTGGGAAAAGACTGTGACGTCATTCCTGGTGCCATGCCCTTAAGATTGAAAAGAAATGAACAGGAAACTGTGGTGACAAGAATGTTTTGGATGGAGGAAGTAATAATTAGGTATGATGGTTTGGTTTTCATTTCTTTTTTCAGGAATTTGGTTCAGACAACACTCCACTATCTGAATCTGAATTCACACTGCCTTTACTGCCAAGAAACAACAAGAGTAGTGCCAACATTCATAACAACAAGACGTCCTCCGCAAGATCTAGGATGAGATACAGGAGAAGTATTAGTACAAGTGGCAGACCCACAAGAATTAAAGTTAACCTGGAGCAATCTCATTTGGATGATATTATTTCAAAACTTAACTTATCAGGTTAGCATAAAACATTCATAAAAATTCATTACTGTTGAATCTCAATCAACAATTTATTTTGAATTATCAGTGAACCATAAAAATTTCATCAAAATAAAATCGTCCAATCTTATGGCTGGCCACACACGTCCCGAAGTTCAGTTCCGGAATCAACCGTTTTGCAAAAAAGTTCCGATCAAAACCTCTCTCTGAATTCAGCGTCACCCCGATTTTAAATTCAGAAAGAGGTTTTGGTCGGAACCTTTTTGCAAAACGGTCGATTCCGGAACTGAACTTCGGGACGTTTGTGGCCAGCCTATGAGATGGCAGTAGAATAAAATAGGTACCTACCTAACAAAACCTTTTGTACACTATCCTGTCGGAAAAATTCAATAGATGTCGGTAGTCGTCATACTTTGGTAGAATAACAAAATCAGTTAACCACATCCAATGAGGTAAAGTTTCATCTTGTCAGGAAAGTGATAGTCTCGGATTATTTGAGAACTACAATTTTCTTTGCTGGCAACAGCGACATTTCTATTGAAATTCTACAAGTGTTGCCACTGTGGTTGCCAGAAAGCTACAAGTAGCGCCCTCATCAAAATCCATCTCTTTCTCGACAGACTTGTAATTTTAATTTGTAACATTATTCTTCCGTAGGTTTGAACCATCATCAAATTGATTCGATAACAAGCTCAGATAAGACAGACACCTTTGTATTGGACTTCAACAATCCTGTCTATGTGACTCCGGAAGATTCTGTGATGGCAAGAGTCGGAAGACACTTTACCTATTTTGATTATGACTATTAAAGGATATGACAACAAATTATTATTATTTTACATTGATATAACTGCCCTCGAATGTGATAATTTTTACTACTTTATTTTTATTTTATGTTACAATATAATTCTTAGGTATTTAAGTACTTAATTATTATGTTTATTTATATTTTTTAGTATTATTATTTGAGAAAAATGTTTAGTTTTCTACGTTTTAGTTGTTTTTTTTTTTGTAATGAAGGAATTGAATAAATATTTCTCAACACTAATTGTATTATATTCATTTTTTCCCTAACAGAATGGCGTAAAAATCAATCCGAAAGGAAATATAAATAAAGAGGAAGAATAATATATACACACACTAACTATAAAAGTTACTATAAAGGACTAAAGAATGAGATGCAAAACTTTATTGACACTGAAGTTTTGAACCTTTTATTAATTACTTCTTTTAGCTAAATTTCATTCATTTAGCTAACACAGTGTACTAGTTTTTCAGAATGCCATTGTTATTAAGTGGTTGGAAATGGCAGGGAGCAATGAAAAATTGACAGACGGTTTTTCATTCTTATAACTTCATAAAACGTTAAAATCTTTTCCATAAATTCTACAGATGGCAATAGTGTATATATAAACTGGCACGTGAACAGTGGTGATGATAACATAAAACCTGGGTTTCACGAGGTTAACACAGATGGCGGTAGTTCAAATATAAACTGACATGCGAACAGTGATAATTAAAAAAATAAAACCTGAGTTTCAGAAGATTTGCACAGATGGTGTTAGTTTAGATATAACCTGGTACGTGAATACTAGTGAATACAGTTTCCCAAAGGGAACTAAGGAAGCTTAATGTGAACAGTGGTGATGAAAAGATAAAACCTCTTGCACAGATAAAACGATTCATTATGCATCTAAGGACTTATGTAGAAGATAATTGCGAATTAACATGACATCATTCGTATTTTTAAATAACTAGATCTAATCTAATCACTACATAAAAACGAAAGAGAAAATATGGCAATAATGAAGGTAATGTGAATTGGCCTTTACAATTCTTTGTCCGCATAATTTGAATATTTTTAGGTAACGGTATTATCGTTACGTTGGCAACACTGCTAAAAGTCAGAAAAGTGTTTCGGTTTCGGTCTGACGAATTGTGTTCGCCACTCCCGATATTGTGACAAATATTGGTATTTTCAGGTAAATATTCTGTAATTTTAATCATCTTCATAATTATTTATATATGTGCTGTTCCCTGTCGTGATAAAAAGTACACAATAGCGTCCTGCGCCTCGTGTGTGGTGTTATAACAACATTCAACTCTCGGCAGTCGCCTATTTTTAGCAATGTTTTGCCGGTTTCATTTTAGTTATTTTACTGATTCATCTCACTTCTAGATGCACTTTTTTGTGTTTTAAATATTCTCGGAGTGAAAGATGCTATATTTAGTAACCGTTTTCTCGTGTGATGTCAAATTCCCGTTTAGAATGCAGAGTGTCATGACATAAGGAATCGCGGGTAGCCTCTCATATCGTTCAACGCTTCAACGTCTACAAAAATACTAAATTCGTTGTGAATTACTGTTAATTATTCAACATTATACATATTTATACACCTCGAACGAAAAAGTGAGTGTAATAAATGTGAATTATTTACATTTTGTGCTACTTTTTAGTGATCATCAGGTTACAAAATGTGTTCTGTCACAATTCGTGTCTTTCATCCTATGCGCAATTTTTGTAAGATTTGAAATTATCATTGAATTCGAATTGTCTTGTGTAACCTTCACCCTGAATTATCCATAGGGTGATTAAGTTTTTTCAATATTGTCGAAAAACATGAGACATTTTTCTAATCCAGGGGTGATTAAAATACTAGTTTTTTTGGAATGGATGTGGTATTGTGTTTTGAATTAGAATGGTATTTGATATGAAGTGAGTCATCATTGATTGATTATTGGGAATGCTTGAATGAACAGTGTGAAGTGATATTCCACTATACTGCAGTATGTATGTATGTATACTTGACTAGTCTGCACAGCATATCATTATATCTACCTTTAACTTGACCTACTTATTGTGTTTAATGTAGGGTAACATAAATCATTACTGTTGTATGATTTTCTTCATGAAATATTACAGATTTTTCATGCTGTGGGAGTTTGGTTTTTATAATTTTTCATCAATTAATTGTATCTGTAAATAAATATTATCTCATTAAAATAGCCCACTGCAGAAGTGAAGATCTCAATGTATGAATCGATCTAAAGTCTGCTAATCTTATTCTTGAAAACACCATTTATCGTTTCTAAAATTATTTTACAATATCAAGTTTGACACTTATACGGTAGAGTCCAACTAATCTGGCACTTCAGTTCATCGGTACCTACTTACAGTAGTCTGGCACCCTAGGAAGGAGCTCCCCTCCCTCCGCTGCTTTCTATGCCCGCCTTTACATTTATTTTAAGATAATTTAGTAAGTAAGATAAACATTGTCATAAAGAATTCAATTTCCCAATAAAATCCAGTAATCTGAACATAATCAGGTACATCCTGGTTTTTAGTAGAACCGGATTAGTGAGATTCGACCGTACCATATTTTACAAATTTAATAATGGATGACAACTATTCATATTTTTCACAAAGTTCAGACAATAATCGAGTGCATACTCTTCCGAAAAATACCGAATTGACACATTTACGTCTGGCAAATTATGTAGGTATAAGATAACATTCCAATATCGAGTACCATATCTAGTAGGTATTAGGCATAAGTATCTAGTAAAATAGGAAAGGAAAGAAAGAGTAATAAATTTATGATGATTTTCACACACGGTGACATTCTCCAACTGGTTTTAATGAATTTAAATAATATGTGTGTCGATAACCTCAATATGTATGTGGGATGTATGTACAGTCTAGGTATATGGCATATGTATGAAGTATTAAGGGCAGACATACAGGTATTGTATACCTGAGTAGGCTCAACACCATAGGTGATTATTTTTAAACAATTGTATAATCAGTTATTTATTTATTTCATACATTCATGGGCCTTTAACAAAAAATTAAGTAGAAATACAGGCTAGTAAATGTTGAAGGTTTTCACGGTGTGCGACTAGGGCTGCCACCTTTGTAAGAGCGTAGACCCGGAGACTCGGAAAAAACGAATTTGTTACCATAGTTACCTTTTTTTTTTTTTTTGGTCCACACCATAATTCCAAGCCCGGAGATTTACTATGCTGACCCGGAGACCCAGTTTTTCTATGGGGGGGGGGGGGGACCGGGACCCCGAGTATTTTCCTTTTTTTTTTTTTTTAGTCCTGGCTAAAATTTCAGACCCGGAGATACACTATGCTAACCCGGAGCCCGGAGAACACCACTCAAACCCGTAGACTCCGGGTCAAACCCGGAGAGGTGGCAGCCCTATGTGCGACTGACGGGTAAACCGTGTGAAGATAAACTTGATCGACTTGAAATCGAAATGAAACTTGAAATCAAGAAACAATGTCAGAAATACAGGCTGTTCAAAAATATGCAAAAAATTCAATTATAATGCCTCTAGAACCCAACTACAGTAAAAATAATATTCATATGTCTTCTGAAGAGAATTGGTATATTGTTAAAACTAACATATCTTGTACCTAATCGTAAAAATGAAAGACTGTATGTTGTTTATAATCACCGTAATGGTTTTTATTTTTATTATGAGCTACTATCATGAAGTTTAGTACACAGAGCTGAGATTTGTCCCGGTAACTCCACCTTAGTTTTCTAGACACTCCAACCAACTGTGCCATCCATTTATTCGTATATATATGTACTACCTACTTTTCTCATTATCTGCAGTAGGCATTGTATGACATTGTTATTAAAATACGAATACTTCAATGCACTGTACCTGTCTTGACAATATCTACAATGTACAAACGTGTATTGTTTATTGGTTTGGTATAGGTAATACATTATGTTATATTGTTTTGTTATGCATAAGTATTATACCTGTTATTTGAAATGCCAATATGCACGATGCATTGTGTTATTAAGTCAAGTGCTTTATTGACAATAAGCATCGTTAATAATAATTAGCAACGGCTTTTAAAATGGCCTGCCCAAGAAGCGTGAAAATATTGGCAATTCACAGTTTATATCTAGCAACATTCTTCTAAAACTCTTTCAGAATAAGTGGGTTTAAATCTTGGATAAATCACCGTTCAATTATTTCATATAATGTAGGTATATTTTTTATTATTTCAAGAGTTGTTGGGGGTATAATATCTAAGTATCAATTTCATACCAGACCATTGCAAGATCTCACATTCTAGGTAGTCAGAACTCTGGCTTTGATATTGGCTGTAAAATAACCGATTTGCCACAACTGCAAAGAATTAACCATGTATTTTGTTAATCTGAATATCTGCACTGAAATGTAGGTAGTCTGAATGTATGTATATTTATTTAAAGAAATTTAAATACACCACAAGAACACATGTTGGTACAGTTATTTGTTTTGTGCCTGGCAACATTTTTAATGGTAATTAAATTTATTCCATTTTTAAATAAAACGAATTGTCTCCCTGTTCCACATTAATTATGTCATCAAAATGTCAAAAATTTTATGTGTGATTAAATAGGATTCAATTAGGGTTAGAAATAATTTGTTTCTTGGTGATGAATTGTGACGAGAAATGATTCCATTACCTGTCAAGTATTTACTTTGATCTGTTTGAATTCAAAATTGGTATCACTGTGCAAGTTAATATTGTTAAATCCTCGTAAGAGCTTTTTATATTGTGTGTTAACCAGTTAACCAATATTTTGAGCAATGCCAAACTCCTGCGTTTCTTCGGGTAAGTGAATCCATTGGTAGAAATATTACTCCGTGGTCTACTCAACTCGTGGTATTTGCTCATCATTACAGTTTAATATCTCTAATACATGATTGAAGGACAGTTTAATATCTCTACCCTAATACATCTGCAGAGAATTTGTCCGCTTGTTGAGCACGCAATGTCAAGTTGTTTTATTAACTAGCTCTTGCTAACTAGAATTCTGCAGTGTCTCAAAAATGGTCTAAAAACTCAAGCCTTGTTCTTCAGCAGCTTGTTCCTCTTTCTGTCGTCAGCAATCTCTCCTCATTGGTTACATATATATCAGGTGCGAAGCTACCTAAGAACACGATTCCAATCGAGTTACCTTTTATAGGTATAATAGTGTCTAATCTGATGTAATCCAATAAGAAATGTTAGCCCCGGCTTCCCTTCTGGAGAAATCCACCCTTCGCCACTGATATATATTTAGTATATTGTCACTCCATCCGCTCATCTGTCTACCCACACTTCGTCTTTCATCATCCCTGCTACATTTCAAACAGGGCCTACATGACCTACATGATTCGTCACGTTAATAAATTGTGTTAAAATTAAAAACAATGCACTTCCGAACTAACTGCCCTCTGTGCCGGTAGCAATGTTCAAAATTCATTAATCTGTATTATATACGTCTGGGATTTACTACTCAAACAGTGACAAAGACTTTGTATCATCTTATATTTTGTTTTCAACTGAAAATTCCGATACTGCTCGTCAAAACAAAACTATTGAAAATAAAATAGTGTCAATGAACCATCTGTATTACAGCTGTATGATTAATAATGATATTTATCCAAATGTTTTGCACTCTGCTAGCTACACAATATTCTCATACAGAATATTCTCACTACACTGCCTACTCATGCAATCTAATATCTTCACCTATTGCATTGTGGGTGGTGATTTATGTCTAGAATTATTCATATTATTATATTGTTTTTCATTACGTTTAATTCTCCGTGCAAACTGTAGTCAAATGTTACTTCTACAATTGCCGTGCATTGAATACAACAAATAAGATGTTTCATATTCTATAGATTCACATATTTCCACTAATATTATTCTCAAACCTCTCGCATAAAATACAGCGGCAGGTGATTCAGTGATCACTATGGAACTAGCATCTTTCAAAAACAGTAAATGGCTGATAACATTATTCAAGAATTACAAAAAATGTGTCATTAAAAATCAGAGGCCGCAGTCTATAACAAAATACAAATTTGCAGTGAATACTGTATGAAAATAAGTACATAAATCAGAATACCAGCGGTGAAGAGTGAATTTCTTTATGAGAAAAGTTGGGATAACATTTTTTAGTGTGTGTATCATGTCAGGTCAGATATTATTATACCTTATCATTATATCTTACTATCTTATCATTCTAAATCAACAAGTAACTCGATGGTGGTCATATTCTTAGGCATCTTCACACCTGATACACACAGTAACAATTAAAGACAGTGTACTTGAAATTTAGTATCTATTTATTTATTCACACTTCATGTGAACAATACAGAATGTTACAATATAAGCACCCACTCAGACTACTCATACAGAACTGTTCACTAGGGCGAACTTATTGCAATTCTGCAATTTCTTTTCAGTTAACTCATTCTCTTCCCATCTTCCATTCATGTTCTCATTCAGCAAGCTGGTATGACAGAACACTAAAGACTTCAGCTCCTATATCCTCAATACGTCAGTTGACAGCTATTTTCTCCCACTAAAGAGTATTATAGATGATAAGTTATCTCGCATTCATAAAATATTAAGTCCACCTTTTTTTCTATCACTACCACTTAACAGGTAGTAAGTGCTTCTAGCAAGTTTTTAACAACATGTTTATCTGTTAAAATATTTTATCTCTTCAGTTAGTCAAGTGATTGGAATGATGACATCATAACCAGTAGAGTAACTTCTTACCATCCATAATCATAATAACATATTCTCCATTGTATCTATTCAATAATAGCTTACAACAGATTAAGAACCACTGTTTATTACCGATTTGTAATTTATGCATAGTTTTTTTTTTATCAACTACTTAGGTGACATCATAATAGCCTTTCAATCTCCATGTTTCACTGCCATACAATCATAGTGATGTATAACCGATTATGTTGCCCTGATATAGAAAATAAATTGTTCTTTATGAAACTGTCTTCTAAGCTCACCTTGGTAGTGCAAGAAGAATGTTTCAAATGTATCTAATCCTAACATATTTTTTTATGAAATAGGATTTCAAGAACAGTTAGGTGAATTATTAGTCGTATGAGATAAGATGTTATGAAGATCACCCCATAATATTAAAACGACTATTATCTAGTAGGACTATAAATATAAATCACATTCTCATGTCCTTTACTTTGTATAAACCACAAGATATCCAGTTACACTACCATGCAATCATAAATTATAACATTCATACTTACTATTATAATCACTTTATCATTAGTTTAGGAACTGAACATTTAGTATGCTGACTTACAGTTTGTGATGTTACAGAGTACATATATCATGTCTATAGAACATTAACGTTAGGATAATTATTAGTCTTGGTTCCTTCTTGGTGTTATACAGAATGGCGTTCTACAAAGGAAGTAATTATGATTATGTGTTGTTTTGTTGAATGTTGTTTAAAGTTTAATAACTTTTTTACTCGTGTTTAACTTGGGAAAGGGTTGTTTAATTTGATGTTATCGTTTCGTGTTGTAGGCCATTTTTCAACCTTTCGTTTATGTGATTGTTGTATGAGTGATACTTTTTGCCTTTACAAATAAGGGATCAATTATTTACCGTTCAATAATTCATTTTGTTTGTCTGTTTCATATTTATCCTTCGTATTACATATTTATCACATGTTTATTCACTTGTTTACTAATTTTGTTCATCCTTTAGATAAAACATACTTTCTCATTGCCACACAGAGTTTTTCTTCGGTGGTGAAATCCATACCATTTTTTCAATTGCACAATTAGTAAAAAAGCTTGTTTATCATTTGAGTATACAATAATTTAGGATTATAACTGCAATCAAACGTAATCATCTGGAATCATTTTATTTCTTGGACATTTAAGCGTCTCAGAAGAAAATGCGTGAATATTTTTCCTCCTAATCATTGTCCACACAAGGAAGCAGCACAATATATATTTGCTAATCCATGTTCTTTATTGTGGATTCTTTAATATCTTGGAATTTGTTTTAAATGTGACTATTTTTATTTGTTGTTTCAGGAAGTGTTCCCGTGAATAATAATATAAGAATGGCTGTCAATGTATATTCCACAAATGTCACAACGGAGAATCTCTCCCGACACGACATGTTGGCGTGGGTGAACGACTGCCTCCAGTCCACCTTTTCCAAAATTGAAGAGTTGTGCACGGGCGCCGCCTACTGCCAGTTCATGGACATGCTCTTCCCGGGGAGTGTTCCAATGAAGAGAATCAAATTTAAAACTAATTTAGAACACGAATATATACAGAACTTCAAAATATTACAGGCCGCATTTAAAAAAATGAATGTCGACAAGGTTAGCCAACATTTTTGTATTATTACACCTAGCTTTAGTTCACTCTTAAGTACATATTATCCCAGTTCTTCCGTAATGTTACAAATACCCATGAAGCTATAAGTGCAAGTGTCAGAGATATCCATTCCCCAGTTCTCGTCTACAATATGTTTTATTCTGGTACTATTGCACCGGATTACTGACTGATGCTGCATATAACTCCTAGATCTGTAGTAGTTCCAGTAACAAACAATTCAATATGTATGCACAAAGTTCTACATATTCAGACTGACTTGAAGAAAATGTTTTCCCAATGAATTCTTTCATCATGTGTTCAAATTATTTCCATGCTAATTTAAGATTTGTTTATTATTTACAGTTGTATTTTATAGAGATCCTATAATAAATTATTTACTTTTCAATCTAATGAGCTGCCATTTTTGGTGTACAATAATGAAATAATTTATTATTGAATAGAGAATTTGATTGTATGAAAATTGCAAAGACATTCATAGATCATATCGTGTTTTTAATAAATAGGCATTGAATATAATTTTTATGATTTTCTTATTCAGATACTACACTAATAAGTTACACGTAGCTATCTGTAATCCCAGTTAGGAATTGTTGAATGCATTGTTTTATTGAAGTTATTATGTACAGTTATGTGATATGTTTATTATATTCAATTATTCATTAACTTAGAGTTGATAAAAGGCTCATTTTAAACAGACACTCCATATTTAAACATGTAAACATATTCAGCCCACAATTTTGAAATAAATTAAACTTACTCAGAGAAGTAGCACTTTACTGTAAGGCAAAATTTAGAAACTGTGTTATTTGGACATTTCTACAAATATTGTTTAAACTTATGTATGAAAATGTATTTTAATTTCAGGCAATAACAATAAAAAAATTTGAGAGCAATTAGTTAATTACTAGATAGGTTTGCACAGTATTCTTATTTTGCACCAACAAAATATTAGGTCCATAGTATTTTATGAATTGCTTTTACAATTATTTATCACTGCCTTCGTATGCTTAGTTTTTTACTATGTTAGTTCCTTTCCATTTATCTCGACGGCAATTAGTCGTATAGCAGTGGAGCCAGAGCATAGTATAGTTAGAGTAATATTATATTATGTAGATTGTAATTACATCTACACATTGTAGTTTAGTAATCTCCTTGTGTGATGGAGGAATACTTGATGCATGGTCACTTTCAGGTAATACCTGTGGACAAGCTGATAAAGGGCAGGTTTCAGGACAACTTTGAATTCTTGCAGTGGTTCAAGAAATTCTTCGATGCAAACTATGACGGTAGAGAATATTACGGTCTGGAGGCGAGAGGAGGAATTATATTGGGCGGGGGTGCCTGCCAAGAAGTGCCCTTAGGTACCGGGTTCACACACGGAATAGCACACCCCCCTCCAGCCAGACAAATGCCTCGTTCCAATCAGAGTTCGTTTCTCGATGATTTTACTTCCATCCATTCAATACTATCACATGTTTACTATAACATCTAGTAGTTATTTAACATATTGATTAATATTTACTTGAGTTAATTATCTTGCATTCTCCTGATGATGTTATTGTAAGTATGTGGTGGTTTGAATGTATGGTATTGTGATGTTATAGTATTGTATAAGTGTATGATATGTATAGGTATGGATAGGACTAGGTAGGTATGTATAGTATAGTCAGCATGGGTAGAACACATTATCACTACTCAGTACTCACTATCACTCACTGAATAATGCAAATGCTTCTCTATGTAGATGTTGAATCTCATTTCTTTCATTTAATTTCATTTGTTTTGTATTTTCTTTTGTTCCATCAAACACACACACTCGCCCCGCGTGCGCGCACATCTCAACAACGTAGATTGTGCCCATAGACAAATTGGTGAAGGGAAGGTTCCAGGATAACTTTGAATTTTTACAATGGTTCAAAAAATTCTTCGACGCCAACTATGGAGGGAACGACTACGACGCTCTGGGCCAGAGGGAGGGACTTCCTATGGGGATGGGGGGGGCGTCTGCGCCCAGAGGGGCACCGCAGCCCACCATTAAGAAGCCCATTCAAGTAGCAATGCTTGCCATCAAACAACAAAAACCAAGCAGTAGTAATAATCATTCTTTTACTATGCTTTATGTAATACAATACTTTATAGTAATTTCTTATTATGTTGTATTCTACCCTCCATACAATGTGACATATGGCAGACATGGTCAGGCCGCCCCAAACAAATAATATTGTGTGTTACTTATGTTATGTGGTGTAGTGCCTTCCTGTACAGTTATTTCCTAACTTAACCTTAACAACATTCAGTTCACTCTCTGTAAATTTAATTTAACTGAAGATCTAGTAGTCGGTGCATTGTCCTGTAAAAGTGTATTATTGTGTCTTCTCTGATGTGATGGATTATTTGGAAAATTTGCATGTTTGTAACAAACACTTCCTCGTCATGAAACACATCTTAAAATCCCTAACCAAAAAACTGTGTGTATCTCACAATGTTGTATGGAATAGAAGAAACCCTTGTTGATTGTTCAAGTTTTTGCTACTTTCATGTTGGAATGTTAGAAGTATTGATACAATAATTGTCTTGTTTTTTGAAAGTTTTTTTTTACTATCCTCATAATAATACTAGTTTGTTGCATTTCATTGTGTAGAATAGTTACATATTTGCTTATTCAAAGAGTAACTGTCATTAGATACATAACATTTTAATAATAATTAACATTTGTGTTTGCGCATTATCCCATCATGCTTCATTCAATTCAGTGTAAAAATATCCATACCAATCCTCTATCTGCCCTTTCTGTATTTAATAAAAAAAAGAACTATCCTTTATTGATTAAATTACCTGTAAATTAACTTTTCCAATTCTTTGGCATGTAAAATTGGCTATGAAAACAAAATACATATTGAAATCAACTATTTTTCTTATGGGACATAAGGGTTAAGTAATGATAATAATTTGTATATTTAAACTGCTGATGATAATGAATTAGTGGTAACTCCCATTTTACATTTATTGATGCATTCAATAGTGTATTTTTATCACTTCCGATGTTACTGTCATAATGCATTTAAAATATACAAGTTCACTAACTGCATGCTGTAAAATATATTACTTATTTCAAGTATTTTAGATAGTTTAGATGTACGAGTTGTTTTATTAACTTTTGTATTTGCTTTAGTGGCGAGAGTGCAAGGCAATGCTAGACCCGCAGCCAGAGTGGCCCCCACACAGAAGGGTGGAGATATGAAAGTAGATGAATTGACCTGTCAAGTAAGTGTAACTGACACTTTTTACTATATTCAATGTTTATCTAATATTTTAAAAGGGATTTTAAAGATAATATTGTAATAACATCACATTGCAAAAGCGGGCAAAAAGAAACTATACGAAACTCATTTTGTCTCATTATAACTTCGACTCTTGAGGCACGCAACTGGTGCTAACATGTCTTATGTTTTTACTATAAGAAGTAATTTTCTTTTTACAGTTGCACGATATGAAATTGACCGTAGAAGGCCTAGAAAAAGAAAGAGATTTCTATTTCGGTAAATTAAGAGATGTGGAAGTTTTATGTCAGGAGGCGGAGAGTTCGGAGTTGGTTCAAAAAATACTCGACATCCTTTACGCAACAGAGGTGAGTCGACATCACATTCCATTGTAACTAATATCATGTTGTGTTTTGGTTTTTCCACATTGTTAATTTGTTCCGTGTTTCAGATTGACAATGACCCATTTACCGATACTTCCTATTGATTTTACATACATACTTAATACTCGTATTAATGATATTAAGTGCAATTAATATTATTTTGTTTTTGTAAGTTTTGTTTTTAATTTTATTTTCAAAGAAAAAAATGCCCACACACGAAAACCCAGCAAAAAGTACATTTTGCACATTTTAACGTGTGAAACAAACATACACGCTTTGTATTATAAAAGTAAGGAAAAGACAAACGGATAAACGTATTAATACACATACATATAACTTATAGTGTGTTAAATTGATTGATTCTGTAGTGTGTAGATTTATTAACTAAAATGTTGATAATAAATAATAATTTGTGATGAACTTGTGCACAGTTTGTTATGGTGATGGTTGTGTTATGTATGTAATCCTCACCCTTTATTTTAATTAACAAAACCCATACAATTATAAACACTTCCCTTATAAATTAACAAGCATCAGTTACACTTAACATCCCATCGTTAGTTGCGTATTTCTAATTGTAATAACCAAGTTTTAACATTTCGTTGTGAAGAAAACGTTGTATCGTCAATGTTACGATTTGATTGGTCACAGTCAAATTGAGAAACTGTTGTTTGAGATTTTGAACTTGGAATTGGAACTCTTGAAGATTTTAAATTAATCTCTTTGTGTTGGCTAACTCCACATTATCTTGTTGTGACTTGTACTTGCTTTTTCATAATTGTTCCTTCTTTTGTAATGTTTTTTAACACAATTTATTGCTGCATCGTCATAACTACGTTCACCATTGACTAATTTGTTTAACACACTTGGAATAGAATTAATGTGAATATTACGCAGTATTGTAGCTTCAAATGTTCATTGAAAACTATTTTAAAAATCATAATACCTACCTACTATTGTATAAGCTGTCGTTGATTCTTAATAACCGACGAGCCTAAGGGCCCAGATGGGCCTACAGATGATAGTAAATAAGAAAAAAATACAATAATTAGCACATTACAGAAAACCAACGATGGGACATTTACCATATTTTATATCCCTGGTTTTATCAGAGCACTTCTGGTTACATGTTTTATTGAGCCTAGATGGATAATATTTAGTTTTTGAATGTGAAGTGGTCTTATTGGGATATTATTTTTCTAGGATGGCTTTGCACCTCCCGAGGAACTAGAAGGCGACCACGTGGGCCAAGATGAAGAGGAATATTAATTATAATCTACTCCTATAAATATATGAAGATATAAAGCATATTGTAATATAATGTTTTGATCCCAAACGAGATTGGATTGGTTTGTGTATAAAAACTATAAATAACTATTTCCCTTCTCTCCAACGAATCATTATGATTGCCTTTTGCCTATTATTGTTACAACTACATAGTGAATGAGGTTATTACATATATTCCTTATTCTGGTGTAATTCAAATCTCCTTCCTTATTTTGTTTTGGGTGTGATCTTGTAAACTTCACTTGTTTTATTGTGTCGTCCTCAGAATTGAGAAAACTTGTCATTATAAAGCGGATGAAGTCTACCGACATGGAATTCTAATTCATAATAAGGAAACTGTAATATTGTTATACATTCTACTACAAGTTGAAATTCTATGTAAACATAAATCCAACCTTAAGACTTGTTAAACATTAAGACCTTATGATTCCTTTATATGATGATACTCATTTTTATACTATTTTTAAATAAGACCACATTCCTTAATTTTTTCATTAAACAATTTCCAAATTTTTATCATTACTCTTTCTTCCATCATGTCTTTAAATTAATGAAGAGATTATTATGTTTTTTGAAAGGTTATTTAGGTATTACGGAGATTTCCGAAAATTTTGTGTTTGTTTTGAATCATCTTTATGACAATCATGACATATTATTATACTGTGTACTTACAGTCCGTCAAGAAAGAGATGGTCTTGAATTAATTTGGATCTATAATTTTATTCGCTGGCAACAATGACATTTCTGTTGTTGCTGTGTGTTTACTCAAACATGCACCGCCTTCGTCGAAAGCCGAATCTTTCTCGATTGGACTGTACTATCATAAATTTTTTTAAAACTGTATAATGTAGAATGTATAGCATTATTTTAAGATATTTTCCTCCTCTTCTCTACGTCCCAGTTAACCTTACTTGGCTTATTATTACGATTGGTTCCTTGCGCTTGGTCCCAATCACAGCGAGCACATTCACACACATTATAATATAAGTGGTTACTAAATACTTACAGTGAAACTCGGATTTTACGTTTTTCTGGGGACCACCGGAAAAAAACGTAAAATAGGGGAAAACTTAAAATGTGGGAAATGATATTTTAGTATGTCCTATAAAAACGTAGTTACTTTTCACTGTTAACTTCATTATCATGTAGTAGGAGTGATTTCTTGACAGTAATTATGTTTACAAGAAACAAAAGTGAATTATATCACTAAAAAACTAAATTGAAGGAATTGAATTTTCAGAAAATACCCCATACAATAAAAGTCCGTTAATTCAAATTCCAAAGAACTGAAAACAGGAAAAAAATAGAATTACGCGACACGAACATTTGAATTTCGCGCCAATTTTTAATTTTAAAGTAAACTGAATAATTTTATAAGGCAAACTTGCGATTTTTCGGAAGCAACCCAGGTGGATGTCGAATATTTGTCACAAATTTGATTCTCGGGATAAGTACGTAATTTAATGCGCACGACATGACGTAGGTCCGCGCATTTCACATTACCTAATAATAGCACTTCCTACACAACACAATTTATATCGGAGTAAACATTGAAACAACTATTTATTACTTTTAGATTTCAAAAAGTCACTTACTTTAGTTGTTGGTTTTTATTTTGACAGAGTTTATCATTAGGTACTTGTCCAATGACCTAGTTAAAACTTTTGCAAATATCAAATGGTGTGTCGGGCCCTTCCCGAGTTTCTTCTGAACACCTATTAAGGCTGACAATACACATTTGTATTTGTGGAAATATAAATTGGAATAACAACCAAACTTAATGTAAATTAAAAAGGAATAGTTTTTTTTTTCAAATTCAACAAAATTGGTGCCCAAAAATTTCGCGAGAAGTAAATCACAAAGCACTGTTTGGAATAATACGCACGTGTAGGTAGGTATATATTAAATAGCTAAATAAAACGAGTAATGTGTATGTTGCACTACAATGAACTGGATAAAAAACTGAAACTTTAAAGTTATACTAAACACTTCCGGCGATTAAAATTAACATGTTACTATGCGCTGCACATGTTGACATTCTCTGTAAATCATCCCACGCATCAAGACGTAGCGATGTACTGAGGTGTTATGAGGGGGAGATAAGATAACACCGCCCACCACGTGGAAGTGTTGGCATTAAGTAAAAAGGTAGCAATGTGACTTTACACACTTTCTGTGCGTAATATTGTTTGTCCAACTTTTTGACAAACAATAAAATTTTACGTGTACAACTTTACGGCCGAGAAAAAAACGTATAATCCGGGAATTGTTCGGGCGCCTGACGTAAAATTTGGGAAATTTTTGTTCTGGAATGTATGGGGGTGAAACGGGACCGACAAAAAAAAACTTTAAATCCGGGAAAACGTAAAATGCGGGAACTTAAAATCCGAGTTTCACTGTAATTGTAATTTTTTGTTTATGACCCATTTCACCGACATTAGTTAGTTAATATTATCCATTATGTATAGGGCAGTTAGTGTTGACAATGGATGTTGTTATTTATTAAGAGCTATATAGCATTATTATTATTTTGTTATGCCTGATATAAGATATGGCCATGTTTTATTAACGTTTGTCCCATTGTCTTGTGAACAAAGCTTATAATAAAGAAAACATCTCCTGAATGTCTACAATTAATTTTAAAATATACGAGAACTCCTACACCAAACTGAAAAATTGGATTTTTCTAACTGTATTGGTGGATTTCCAAGTCACCCTAGGCGGCATTTCACTTAATTGATTGTTACAATTTTATTATTCACCTCATTTGGTGTCGTAACTTTCTGAAATAAATATTCATTCTCATTGTCGGTCATTGAAAACTTTTCATTTGATTTAAATAAAAGAAATTTGTAAATTAGATGTACTATATTGATGTTAATAATTACTGTTTGTAATGATTTGATTGGCGATTTTGATATACAGAGGTACATAGTAGTGGTTGAATGTATTTTTCTAATTTTTCAAAAAAAAAAAAATTACGTCCCCAGTATTGATTGGCTGATTACTTGATGTCTAATGCTAGTGGCTGCGAATTTATAGTATGTGTAAGTTTGGTAAGGATATTGGGTACAAAACGGGAGATTATGAATATGTTTGTATAGATGTATTTAGTGAAAAATATTAATACTATGTGCTATTTTATACCTACTGCTTATTATTTATCCACATTATGTAATTTCCATACGAATTATTTTGAAATACTTAACATTTTTAGTTCACCCACTCATTACGATTAATGTCTTATTATTTCTCAACATTTTTTTTTGAAAAAGAACCAATTAATTATTTTTGTAATTTCTTAGTCGTGTATTCAATAAGTATTTTTTTTTTCTCGACATTTCATAGTCCTACACTTTGCTAAAAGATATTAAAAGCATAAATATGAATTATAATTGCATTTATTGTATTTTACTTGGATTGACCTCTTTTTTTATTTAAAAAAAATACATAAATATGTTAAATAAAACTGTATGAAACAAACTTTGTGTTTGACTTTCCTTTTGATCACTGCTTCTCAATTAATATGACTACACTTGCCTGCAGTGCTGTGCTAAACCAAAGGTCTTAGTTGTCCCAGTCTAGAGATGCCAGGTTCAAATCTAGGAGCTAAAAAAAATCTGCATTTCACAGTGCAAGTGAAAATTTTTACTTTACTGCGAAGTGCGCAGTAAAGTCAAGTACGTTATAATATCAAAGAACTTAGAAAATGCATTTGTCTCTTGTATTCTTCCTCTACAATTAACCATTAGCTGATGTCGTATGCGTCTAATAGACTCAGCGTTTTCAATTTTCGCGCGCATCGCATTGTTTTCCCACCCGTCTCAGTACCTTCCTAGTTCATCTCGATCTACTAATCAGATGTCACTGCGTTCGCCCACATCTTGCCGTGCTGCGCTATCGTAGTCTCACAGACGCCAGGTCAGTGTTTATGTGATTTTATTAATACGTCTAATAGACACCACCTCATAGTTTATGTATGATAATATAGCAGATATGCCATAGTGTCTTAACGGTGTAAAAGGTATGTTTTTTATAATGATTATTTTATTTTGCAGAATGTCTTCTATAAAGAGAGTAGAAGCAAGAGGAAATTATCCGAAGGTGAAGAAATACCGGATCATATACAAAAAAGCCGAAAATATCCGTTGAGTGATGAAGATTTAGTTTGTTGTTTAGTGAATATAAGCTATGTTTAGTGGTTGTGAATTTTTTATTTTATGTTTCTTTATGTTGTTAACAAATTTTATTTATTTGGTCCTTAAATAAGAGATCTCAATATTTTTTCCACAGTTTTAAGACTGGTTTTAGCTAGAGGGCATCTAATGTGTACTGTATTAATTTTGCTTGTCATTTTACAGTCCTTGTAATAAATATTAATTATACTATAATTATGTGCACATTTTATTTACACTTTTACCACTTATTTACTTTTAGGGGAGACCAACATTTATTAATGTTTAAATAAAATATTAATATCTATGTATTTAGTACCTTTTATACCTAATTAAAAAAATGCGTCTCTCAGACTCCACCACAGCGCTTATATTATAGATAAGGCAGGACATCGGCTAAAGGATGTGTGAGTGTGTTAAAAAATAAATTGATTGAAAGTTGAGCTTATAAAAAAAGGTTTATTGTGAAGTAAATAAAGTACAGAATAAAATAGTGGAATAATTATTATTCGCTGGCTTCCTGAAGCAACGCTTTAGCAGTTATTCTGGGTAAATTCTTAATGCCATCTTTGTCCACAATGACCACTTCAAAGTTGGGGAGATTGATGATAAGTCTCTTTTGTATTTCAATAACACACTTCTTCATCAATGCATAGGCCTCTTCCCTATTGAGATCTGGAATCAAATATTTAAATTAGATATAGAAACTTCTAAGAGCTGATGTTACTAAAAGTCGGGCTACAACTTTTGTACTGCAAGCCTTAAAAAAACTACGGAAAAGAATGCACGTGCTTGTTAAGCATGGATTGATATTGACCAACAATATGACTTCCCCAAGGCACATATACATTCTACAATAAAAATCACTCACTCTCGCGTAAGAATTTTTACACGGTTTCATAGAATGTGCACTATTTTACTGTTACACTTATGCAATTATTAAACATATTTTTTTTGTTTTTTTTTTATAATAATGAATCTGGGTTCATCGAAATAAACCCAAATACACCTTTCTACACTTCACAGTAAGCTTGTGTCGTGAAGTGAAGTAGGTCGGCATCGGGGATCGAACCTGTGCCCGCTGTATTAACAGTCGAGTGCATTACCAACCAGGCTACCGAATATTATCTATACAATCACCCGATGTCTCTGTTGAGATGAGACAGAATTGTTGCCTCTATCACATTCAAGCGGTTTCTCATACCGGCTCTCTGTTTTCCATAATACCTATGTGAAAAAACCTACTAATGTATAATTACCTAAATAATGTCCCTGATCCATGATGGAGAGAGTGAGGAAGCCTCCATAACCGTGAGCAGCGTAAGGAACCTTTACACAGGAGCCCAAGTAGTCTATGAAGTGTAGCGATGGTCCTGTTTCCTTGTCCCAACCACCCAGGAGGATGTTCACATTATAAGGAGACTGAAATCATGAATAATATTGTGGAAATTAGACAAACTCTACACTAATGCGAAATTGAAAAGTTAAAAAATAACTGTTCTCTATACACAGTAAACCTGAGTTTCAAATAGAAAAAACCAGTTAGGATTAGATCTGTTGATATTGCAACAAGAATGTTTTTACTGTTTATTTAATAAAAATAAAAACTGATAAATTTTCACTTTTTATTTTACGAACTGCCAAGTGCTTTCACCAATACTACAAAGATAAAAGTAAAAAGCACTTTGGGCTTGAATTTGACATCAAATTTAAAGACCTCTATAATCTCAAGTAACTGTAATCGTAAAGTAACAATTACCCATTTTATTACCTGTGCTGATTCATGTGCAAAAATTGATTCCTTGTTTAGCATTAGAAAATAATGTACATGGTTGAAGTGTGGATTTCTAGTGGAAGATGCCGGGTTCAAATCACACACTTTACTGTGAAGTGTCCAGGAAAGTATTTAGGTTTGATTACACAAACCCAGAAGATTTTTTAAAAATAACATTTTGTCTACAGAAATGCACAATTCATAGCAAAGGCAATATGTTAACTTTCATAAAATTTGTTATGTATCTAACTTAATAATTGCTATTTCCTGAATTTTCTTACTCTGCTTCTGAGTGAGTCGGCCAGATTTCTCCTTGTGAAATGAGCAGCAGCTTCAGGACCCATTTCATATCCATTCCTCATCTTATACAGCTGAATATTCTTAGCCATGTATTCAGCAAACTGTGTTGTATCTCCTGACTCACCTACCACCGCCATCACCAACTTCTCTGATATCTTATAAAACTTTTCTTCATCTGAAATTTAAAAGTTGTATTAGCTACAGCGATTGTACATAAAAGTTTTATTACTTTTAATATCATAACTTGCACAGTTACAACTAATTCGACGCCCTAAACAGCGAAAAACAAACATAATTCTGAATAAAACGAGAGAAACAATTGAATAATTGAGTGATTAACTTCGTAAAATGAAAAGCAAGTCATCCCTGTTAGGTTAGGAATGCATCACAAATGACACAACTCACCATCCTTGATTACTGTGATACTCGAAAATCTGGTTTGATCTGCGCCAATTAAAACAAAATCCTTAAACTGAATTCCTATTAAACACTCCATATTTATAACTTATAAATGAATTATACGATGACACCGGATAAACAAAAATCTACGGGATCAAAATTTACAATTCACGGAAAGTCGGACGTCGCTACTTTTTCTATGGTTTTTGGTGACACTTCAATGTTGCCATTTTATTAACAAATGTCTATGATATTTTTTATTTTATTTCCGTAATGTGTGAACTGTCCTCAAACTTATTTTCAAAATTTATTATTCTACCGATTTCCGGTAAAGTACAATCAGTCCTCGATTTCCCATTTAAACAAAAACAGAAAACTAAAAGAATCGGGCGTTCATTAAAAATGTATTAACCGACCTTCTTGTCTCAATATTCCTTACACAATTCGAAATAATCCTTCCTTACCATTTCTCAGGCCTATTTTCAAACTTGCAGCATAATATTGTTATTTACAAATGACTCAGGTATTGCAAGCTTACATTGGGACATTCACATTTATTCCTAATCGTGTGGTGTCCCAGTCCTTGTGATTTAGCAAGCAAAATCATTGTTCATCGATCTTCACACAATACTGAGGTATTGAAAAAAAGTACAAATAAAATTGACAATTATTTATTTATATACTCTAAAACATATTCAGTATCAAAACTTATTACTATCTCCTCTTCACATTGCCACATCATAATATAATTTCATATGGGAGTTGGAGTTTCCCCACCTCCTCTTTTTCTCCTAGAAGCAGGTGGGGCGGACCTGGAGAGATTGTACGCTGGCCTGGCTTGCCTCGATAAGGGAGTACTCAGTGTAGCGTGGCCTTGGGCTTGGAGTAATATATTTAGTTGTGTGTGGACATCTGCCAATGTTTCTCGTGCCATGGCAAATACTCGATGGTCCGAACGGTTGTACATCAAAGCGTTATTCATCATCAATAGAACGCTGTGTTGAAACTCTTTTGTAGTTCTGGAACAAAAGTTACATTTTGCAATTTTCTGCGCTAGGATTTTAGGACATTGCACACATGTTTTGTAATTAAAATAATTTTCTCTTTAACCTAAAATGTGAAATAATCTTTTAACACTATCTTTACACAAAATATGCAGTCTGAGAATTCTGCCATGTAAAACTGACTCATGGACATTGATTTCGTACCTATGCAACATTACTAAAATTAAACTTGAGACTGTCAAGGATCACCCAATGGTGAGCGCATACAAAAAAAAATCATGGTGATAATAAAAAAACATCTGAATGTGAACTTTTAAAAGCAAATATTTTAAAGGGGGCAATCCAACTAATTAAACTAATGGGTGTAAATACTAACCTTATGAGTCCGTTGTCAATGTTCTTACGGATGGTAGTTAGATCCATTGGTTTCTTAACAACTTGACTATACCCAGGTGCCTGGTCATCTGTTATAGGTCGGAGAAATAGAGACGCGTACTTGAGTGTGTTCAATCTAAAAGAGAATAATGAACGTGGATAATCAATATAAGAATAACGATTTGTCTGTCAATCCAAGAAGTATAATATACATAATGTGTACCTGCTAAGTGCTAGGAGTATTGCTTTCTTCCAGGATCTGTACTCTTTGTCATGTTCAGGGGCAGGGGATGCAGGTGGGACGGTAGACGGTGGTGTGGGAGGGGCAGGACTGCCTGGAAGCGAATCCATCGGAGTACTGGGACTCATTGAACGGAACATTGACGCTGAAAACACAAAGGATAAAATATTTAAAATGTCATTACATCTAAATTTGAATGACAAAGTATAAAGATATGTAATATTCTTACCTTCATTTTTAAATCTTGCGACTTGCATCTTTTTATCTGAGGAACCCTGTGAATTGTCTGAGCCCACTTCGTCACTGTACTCAGATTTATTGGAGAGGGTTCCTTCCAACTCGGCTGGTGAATTGACAGACTCTTCTTTCTCTTGTTTCTTTCTAGAATAATCTCGTTTCTTCCCTGGTTTATCTTCCTTGATGACTTCAATAGGAGTATCATCATCTGTTTCAATGTGAATATCGTTCATCGTCTGATCAGAGTTTTGTGTTTCACTAATGGACACCCGATTTGTTTCTGCATTTGACGCCTCATCTGACTTTTCAGGTTCCTAAAAAATATAAAAATCATGACAACAAATCTTACTCAAATTATCTTACGACTTTAGAGTGTACAAAATTAAAATATAACTACCTCACTTATAACAGATTCATTAGCTGTTTTCATTTGTTCAACTTCTTCTAATACAGGTACATTTTCTGCCAAATTTTCAGTAGATTTTTTTGAATCAAGATCTTTTTTGATATCAGCTACCTTTTGGTTCATCTCCATATCACTACTGGATTCTTCCTCTTCTACTTTCTCAGTTTGTTCATCAGTAACAGACGCAACCTTTTCAACAACATCTGATACATTAGTATTGTTTGGTTCGTCCACATCCATCGCAACAGGTTCAGTTGTTACAGCAGTAGGTTCCTCTGTTTCTACTTCCTCTTTTATGATAACATCAGTTGCGACTGAAGGGGCCTGGGAAGTGACTGTATGTTCTACAACAGGGACAGGCGCGGGACTTGTTGTGGGCACATCAATTTGATTAATATCATTAACATTTATGGGAGAAAGAAGAGAGTTTATAACATCAGTTGAATCTGATACTGATGGTGATACAACGTCTTCCAAAGTAGCCACGATACTGGTTGTATCTTTCTTATTGTATGATCTGCTCAGTGATTTATGTATGGAAGAAACTGGAGGAATTTCCAAGTCAATATCCGAGAAAGCATATACATCTTCAGCTTTAATTTCGATGTCATCTATATCTAGCTTTTCAGGTGTTTTGATCACTTCAGCAGAAGTTGAATCTTTTGGTGCCGGAACCTCAGGTACTTGGGCCACTGGAGCCAGAGGTGGTATGGGAGTTAAGACTTCTGTGGCAGGAATTGGAGGAATAGTGTTTCCTCTGTACTGCTGTTCTATCTCTTGCAATTCCGATTTAATTTGTTCGATCTTCATCAATTCTGTTTTAGATACAGCGACGATTTTGTTATGAGAAGTTGTGGATATTGGTTGCAGCATGGGTGGTTCCTCAGAAGTGGGTGTTATAGATGTAGATGGTTTCTCAAGCAACAGGGAGAGAGTGGAGGAACCTGACGTTGGACTGAGAAATTCTGAAAGGAAGAATATGCAATGATACCTCGGGTGAAAAAATAAATAAAACCACTTGTAGACAATTAATACCAACCTGCCATGAGATGTGGTCCCGGACTTTGTAATAGTGAAGTGAGTAGAGGTGCTGCCCCACCAGGTGGAGTTTCACCTAATCCAGCTCCCTCTGCTCTTCTCCATGCTTTCTCCAATAGTCCCCTTCTTTGCTCTCGTTCCTTCAACCATTGAGCCCGTCTGGCAGCGTTGCGTTCTTTCTCACGTTTAGTTGCCTCTAGTGCAGCATTTAACTCACGAATACGAACTTCAGTGATATTATCTGACATCAGTTCCTTCACTTCATCCTGTTCAATGAAAATTTATTGACAAATATTATTGTGATAAGCCTGACTGAATAAACTAACACAAATACCACAAAAGCTACCTAGAGTACAGTGGTGCTAGAATAGGGAGTATGTACACGAGATGTATGAGTTGATATTCTGGAATTTTGTAGTGGAGCCAGGCTCATAAGAATACCGTGCCTGTTGAAAAATTTATACTATGCCACATCCTCAATACTTAGGGTTGCACGTAAGAATATACCAACATTTCTGAAAACCGGGACATTTAGGCGTCCCGAAAGGTTTGTTCGGGACACCGGGACACGAGACGTAAAACCGTTGACAGTCCCGGAAAACTGGGACGTCTGGCAACCCTATCAATAATAGAATAAATAAGTTATTTAACATGTAGTTATACCACAACAGATATACAGCACAGGATGGACTATTCATCAGGCATACACTTGTATAACATTTGCCAATTCTAATCCATCCATCCGTCCTAGCTAGGAATCAATATTTCGAATCAAATCGAAGATTGTTATTCAACTACAACATATAGGAAATACGATGTTCTCACAAAAAATAAATAGTGATATTAAATAAGGATATGTGAGATTATGTAATAATACCTTTATCTTTGTAAATGCCTTAGCAGTGTCTGACATCTCCTTCTGTAATTCTTGTATTCTCTGTTGCGTCAACTTCTTCACAATGCTTTCTTGTGGAGTCTCCGTGACTCCCTCTGACGTTCTCTTCTTCCTCCGTGGTGTTTCAACATTTTCCAAAAGGCATCCATATTGTGCCGCACAATTTTTCTGGGAGAACCAATCGGGAGGTCTATTGGGATCTCCCAAAGTCTTCAATGCTCTTGAAACAGACATCCAGTTTTGGTCTCCACTCCTAACTACAGATGATGCCAAAGATAATTTCTCCTGCGTGCTCCATGTGTCCAGCGGTACGCGCTTCATTTGTAAACGTTCTTGTATTGTAGTCATCTTAGTCCAACCTTAAACATCACCATACCTATAGAATTTAGTCTACCTACTTGTAAGTAGTATTTGAAGTAGTAAAGAATTTGAAATCTATCTTAATCACTATATTTGTTCTGAAGGCAAACTTTATGGGATGAAGGTTACCCTTTCCACGACACTGGAGGTGAACTTCTAATTACCGGCAATGCGACAAACATTGTTGTCAAAACATAACCTAAAAATTACAAAATACAAAACCTGAAATTCTCGCGATATCGAGAAGAAAGAATGTAATTTTAATAGCTTAGTATGTGTAAGTCATCTTAAAAACCTTTATTTATAAATGAACGAACGAAAAATAAAGATATAAGCAAAACATTGGAACTGTTGACAGTTCTGCGACAAGCAAACTGGTGCCTTTCTGTGGCGATGTAATAAGCGAATAAACACTAAACAGTCTAAAGACTTGAAAGTTGTAACAAAATAATAATTATATTTACTTATTAACTCTTAATACGTTAATTGCATGCCAAATAAAGCGAAAATGAGCCAAATAAACCTTTAAAAGCTCAAGCCGAAACTTCACAAGCAAATCGCCCAAACAACCCGAACATTTCTGAATTCAATTCATAGACAAAGGTCAAAAGCAGTGTTGCCGTTTTGAAATTTGCAAAACTACTAGATTTTTTGTCCAGAAAATACTAGAATATACTAGATGGGATCGAAAAAATACTAGAAGAATACCAGATAATTTTTGGGTACTATTGTACAATTGGGGCCCCAACTATAGAAAAAAATATCAATATTGTTGAGTTAGGTTTGTTAGGTTGTTTTTTTTTATTTTTCTCGCAAAAAAAAAAAAAAAAAAACAACCTAACAAACCTAACTCAACAATATTGCTGGCGAATTATTTGCTTTTTCCATACTTCATATGTCACTTTTTGGTATACAGGGTGTCCCGTAAATCAACGTCATCCCGTGGAGGGGTGATAGACCAGATAATAACCTACCAGAAAATCGAAACATGACCTTAGAAAAAATCGCTCATTCTCGAGATATCGGCACTTTTTTGTTTTTCGTGAAATTCGACTCCTTTGATCAGTTTTTCGATCGCCACGGTCACAAAATTTAATATTATGGGATTAAAATTTTTGATTCGTAATCCTGAATAATTCAGCTATTCGATTATAGTCCAAAATAAAACCTATTAATTCACAATTTTGAAAAAAAGAACATCGTCTCCGCCTCTCGAGTTTTTTGTTTTTTATTAGCAAATTTCGGCTCCTTTACACTGTAAAAAAATAGTATGACATTAAGCTGGCAAATTGTAATAAAAACTTCCTTATTTAGTATAGTTTTTAAAAAGGTACAAAACTGGACATAGGTCCCTTTCCAAAAAAAGATATTCATGTTTTACTTCAAAAGGACCTCATTATAAAAAAAATCAAATGAAGGGTTATGGCTTCTTTATGTCCAATATTTGGACACGTGATAGAGGATGAAAAAATATGAAAAAAAAGCATTATGAACGTATGTCGAAAAATGAACCGTTTTGGAGTTATAGCTTTTTGAAAATTGAGAAGTATGAAAATTTCTCATTTGGGTTTTTTGACAATTACTCACAAACTACTAACTCGATTTTGACAAAACAAACTAAAAATTATAGTAAATAATAAAGGCTTTCGGTAAAGATTCTAATTTATGGCCTTTTTTTTAGAATTTAGGTGAATATACTGTGTCAAAAAAACATTTTTTCACAAAAGAACATGTTTCGTAACAGAATTTATACAAGTTTTTTTAAAAAGGCTACAAAATGGGATCTTCTTCGAAAGCCTATATTAATTACTACCATTTTTATTTTATTTTGTCAAAATCGGGTTAGTAGTTTGTGAGTTATTGTCATAAAACCCAAATGAGAAATTTTCATACCTCTCAATTTTCAAAAAGCTATAACTCCAAAACGGTTCATTTTTCGACATACGTTCATATTACTTTTTTTTCATATTTTTTCATCCTCTATCACGTGTCCAAATATTGGACATAAAGAAGCCATAACCCTTCATTTGATTTTTTTTATAATGAGGTCCTTTTGAAGTAAAACATGAATATCTTTTTTTTGAAAGGGACCTATGTCCAGTTTTGTACCTTTTTAAAAACTATACTAAATAAGGAAGTTTTTATTACAATTTGCCAGCTTAATGTCATACTATTTTTTTACAGTGTAAAGGAGCCGAAATTTGCTAATAAAAAACAAAAAACTCGAGAGGCGGAGACGATGTTCTTTTTTTCAAAATTGTGAATTAATAGGTTTTATTTTGGACTATAATCGAATAGCTGAATTATTCAGGATTACGAATCAAAAATTTTAATCCCATAATATTAAATTTTGTGACCGTGGCGATCGAAAAACTGATCAAAGGAGTCGAATTTCACGAAAAACAAAAAAGTGCCGATATCTCGAGAATGAGCGATTTTTTCTAAGGTCATGTTTCGATTTTCTGGTAGGTTATTATCTGGTCTATCACCCCTCCACGGGATGACGTTGATTTACGGGACACCCTGTATTTATGGTCGGGGCCCCAATTGTACAATAGTACCAATTTTTGTGTCGACCTTTTTTTTTTTTGGTCCTCTGCGAAAAATCCACTTGTTCTGCGAAATGCGAAAACAAACACCGACGGGAGGGGGGGTGGTCCCTAGGAAAAGTGACTCTTGGTAAAAACTGTTGACCTTTTTCCTTTTTTTTTTCCTCACCAGCACAAAAAAATTCTGTCACAAAAAATTAGACGACGGCGGGGGGGGAGATTTAAATATTTTATTAAAATTTTTCATCGTGCTATTTTCTTTTGACCTTGACGACTAAAAATTTGACGAGCGGGGGGGAGAGGGGGGGTGATAAAATGAATAAACCAACAATAGATTCACATTTTTTTCATTCATTCTTTGGTCATTTCTGTACAAAATTTGAAAGCGTAACAAAATAATATTGCAAAGTACCGAAAAATACTAGAATTAGGTCTAAATATACTAGATTTTGATCAAAAATACTAGAATATACCAGATTTTCGGAATATACTAAAGAAAATACTAGATTCTTCAAAATGCCTCAAAAAATACTAGTTTAGTATTAAAAATACTAGAAACGGCAACACTGGTCAAAAGCCAAAACACTGCAAAATCCCGCGATGCGTCATAGGAAACCGAATTGAAGATAGTTACAGAGATACCAACATTCAAATAAGGGAGACCTAGTATGCATATGCACCAGTTTATTTAACCGGACGTGACGTACATCTACACTAAAGAACTAATTATTCAGACTTTTTTTCATATAGAGCAAAATTTTTTTAATGTACGTAATATTTTATAAGGTTTCATTATTATTTGGGCTAACTAATGAGTTAATGTAAAGAAACCCATTTTGTAAACCCATTGATTGCCTTTCGCTGACCTTTTTATTCTTTATTTTACTTATATTATATAACATTGAACAGCTACAGAATTGAGAGGTATTACCAACTATTCCTACTTGAGAAAAACTTTTTTGATCATGATTGATTTAGTACCTAGTATAACTACATATTATTTTATTATTTATCGTATGGCCAACATCACTCCTATATAGACTTGTTTTTCGGGTATAATCGTGTGAAGATCTGGTGATCCGACGTTTCGGAGAACGTACTGCCGCCATGGTCACGGATTGTGCTCACAATCCGTGACCATGGCGGCAGTACGTTCGCCGAAACGTCGGATCACCAGATCTTCACACGATTATACCCGAAAAACAAGTCTACATATGGATCATCGTGAAAACCTGCAACTATTAATCACTCCTATATCATATAACATTCGTTATGTCAAAGTGTAAAAATAAAAGCCAAAAGCGCAGAGTGAACTACATAAAGAAATAGGAATATGTATACCTACCGTAAACACAATCAGACATTGGTGTTTATTTTCTTTTGCATTCTCCTCCTTGGGTTGAGATTAAATGAAAATGGACACTGAAGGTGCTTATTTCATTGTGTGCTCGGCCTTAGGTTAAATGTTTTATATTACCTCAGTAGGCACTTATTATTAATATGATTTTCATTTAAAGAATCATCCTTTTTCTCGCAATCTCCTGTGTTGTTTAATTGAATAATGAATATCGTAAGTACCAGCTGCAGCACTTATTGCAGATTATAATTATAATTAGGTGGACTTTGCAGGAGGGTGATGACAGTCCCATGACAGTCCTAAATCCAGGAACTATACCTAATAATAGTAAGGATTTTTGGAATAATAAAAAGAAAGGTTTTGGAATAAAACAAAATGTAGCATTAGAAATAATTTATTTTATTATTTCGTGATTTATTTTTTTAAGATGTTCTAAGAAAAAGAAAAATCAATACGTAATATGTTAATATTATTACAATAATTAAAAAATACACAACATTATGTTTTTATTTAATTTTTCATCTGAAAATTATATGAGCACTGTCATAAAATAATAAATTCAGTCTACAGAATATGATAAATACTATTGACTGCTGTGTGAAGCAATAATAGATAGGAGGATCATCATATTATATTTATCATTATTTAATTATTAATACAATATATCATTATTATGTACAGATAACAACACAAATGCTAGACCAGGGCGGCCAACATAACATCATGACAAATACAATCAAATATTATAAGAAATCAAATCTTAAACAAAAGTCATAATATAAAAAAAATATAATAAAATTAAAATTTAGTAAGGGTCCTTACAGAGTTCTGACTATTTACATTTTATATGACCAACCACATCGAGTCCTGCAAATACATACAACACACAATACAAATAATGGTAATGCGCATATAAACATAAATCATTCCAAATGGCTAAAATGGTTTAGTTTTATATTCGCGTCTTGCATCTCAAATCTGTGACATCTAATCGCTTGTGTTGTCTATGCTAGAAACAACTTTTACGTTAACTTGAAAGCTCACTCTAGTGAACAAGTTTGTGTGATTATCAGATTATATCTATTTCATTGTAATGACAAATTTGAACTTGTTCAGTTTTAGAATAAAAAATCCTAATCTAGATTAATTACTGTTCTTAAAGGGAGAGAGCAACATAGAGTCTTGGACCTATGATTATATTGTAAATTGAAAAAGACAATAGAAAAGAAAACGATAGATTATTACAAAAAAGTAACAGTCTTAAAGATGGCATTGTTTGTATTTGTAAGACTCATTTAATCTGTCAAAAAGAGATGGCCTCAGATTTTGGAACTACAATTTTGTTAGGTGGCAACATCGACATTTCTGCTGGAATTATGTGCATTGCCGTTATGGTTGCCAAAAAGATATGTGGATCGTAGGGCTGCCATACGTCCCAGTACACTGAGACATGACCCGGTTTTGTGGTCTGTGTCCCAGTGTCCAGGTTCAACAGTCATTTGTCCCAGTCGATTACTAAAAAATGCACGCTCAAGAGGGTGCCAAAACAGTCAATAAAATGATTCCTGAAGAGTTATTTTTTCTCATCATATTAAGTATACAATTCTTTTGTAAAAAAATTGCCTGCGGCGCTAATTAAGCGTGTTCTTGTTTTTTATATTCTGTATGATTAAGTCCTTTTTTAAAAAAAAATTAAACAAGACATACAGCACTACCTTTTTTATAGAGGCAGGTAGGTACGCGCTTATGTCTAATGATAAAAAAAATTGCTCGCGGTGCTATTTTCATGGTCTTATAAAATATAACCGGTTTAGATATATCTACTATAGAAAGAAAACCAGGCTAATAACTTCATCCTTTTTTCTAAAATAATTTCGCCTGCGGCACTATTTATAACTTCTGTAAAGCTATGGAAATTGACTTTTTTTAGTGAGGGGTGGGTGTCCTGGTCGGTAGTTCGACAATTATGGCAGCCCTACTGTAGCGCCCTCATCGAGAAACATCTTTTTCTTGACAGATGCTACAATATGCAACAATGCTTCTCAGCATTCAAACATTTCAATTCACAAAACTATTTAATATTAAGCAATACATATATACATCACATGATTATTATTTTACACCACAATACACAATTATTATATGTAATTATATCCCTTCATCGTAACATATGGACTTAGCACATTACGTTTCATATTAAGATATCACAGCAAATTTTCAACACAAAATGTATTCATCCATTGATTATATTTTGTGGGAGAATTTTTATGCAACATTTTGAGAAGAAAATATAGTTGGACAGTTTTGTTTGTTGACTTTGTATTATTTTCAAATGAGATTTGTACATTGGCTAATGTCCTTATTGTTGGTACACACACTGTAAATGGTTGACACATTGCCCAATTACAAATTGAATATTTTCTTACGATCTATCCTACTTAATACAATATATAATATTATAATTCAAGGGATAGAACAACATCCAATGTATATAAATGTTTGTGCATTCTAATGCTTGTAATAATAGAATTGTATTTTACCAACATCCATCACAATATATAAAGTAATTTACAAAGATTCTTTATTATACGGAATGCTGCGGATATAAAAACCTATGAGGCGGAGTGATTCAAACATTACTCTTACATTCGCACTAAAAAACACAATAATATTACACATACTCTTCCTCTACTTACATCTCAGTATCTTCCATACACACACTTTCTGCTTTCACATATTATTACAATGTCATTTATATTGTAATTATTATTCTAGCCAAACAAAATGTAGGCACTGCGTGAACACAATATTAGTCACGCAAAATATAAAGGAAAATAAAAGTTTACACATTAATCTTAATAAGCGTAGAGATTTGTTGAGATAATTTAATCTAGTAAATTGATTATACCAGGTACAACAAGTATTACACACATACAGTTAGTTAGAGATGACATATTATTATATTATCACATTGAGTGGGTGACTGGTGACATTCACTACAGGAGATGCACAGGAAACACTCGGAATATTCAACTTATTTGTGACATTTCATTACACTAAATACCACTTAATTAACTTCATTACTTTACAATATTTTAATCAACGTGTCATCTTGCAAGTGAACTTCAACAACAACACAAACATCCTTCCATTAGGTAGACATACTGATTCGACTGTATCTTACTTAAATATCAAAGAAAATGTTATTGAGATCTTAAGTTTTTTGATGAACAGTTTGAGCTCATTTCTCTTACTGTAATGGAATAAGAGCATTTTTACTTCACATGCAATGATTATTTATAGTTGTATGATAATAATTTCTATTTGCTTATTTCACTTGCAAGGTGACAACATTGGAATTGTGTAGTATTTAAGTAGGTAAAGATAAGATGAGATTATGATGATGTTACCCACACTGCTCGGTTTAGGATTATACTCGTATGAAACACATGGATGGGAGATTGTGTGCGTTGATATTACCACAGGTCACTAGCCACTAGTATGATTGTAGTATTGATAGTGGATGGTTGTTCTGCCCCTCACTTTGGCGGGAAGTTATTAACAACTGTGACGGCAGCAGCTTGCTGACTAGCTAGCACTGCCGCTGCTGCAACACAAACAGCCTCCCATTAGAATATACTCCTCTATTCTTTATCTATCTAACTATCAATCTCTACATCCTACTCTCTACAATCACATCACTGTACATCTTACGTACTCAGACTTGGCATATTTACGAGTTGTTTTAGCATCAGCTATGTGTAAAATTTAATATTTTAAACATTTATAAAGTAAACCCCTTATTTTCGTACAATTTGAGACACAAAATAAAAGGCGGCAGAAAAATGCTGATAATGTTATCTGACAAATTAGTAACCGTAATCATATGATATTATAAAATTACCCAGCAATATAAAAGTTGTTGTATTTATGTAAATGCTAAAAATATGGCTAAGCTATAACTGCTTGTCTGATAGAAAATGTGATTAAATAAACAAAGGTTGAAATAAATTGTGAACACTGAGGTATACCTACTTCTACTGTAGCTTGAACATTTATGATACTGATAGTGTTACTTATGCAGGGATACTTTATAAAATGTGATATAGCAAACTAATCAAAAATAATAAGCGATTGGCAATGTTGTAATAATTATAGATCTATAGTAATTGCAATCAGATATGTGTCGTAAAATACAGAAAGCAGAAAGACTGTAAACTCAGAACTGCTGACAAAATGAATGTTTAAAGTTGAATGAAATTGCTACGTAAAAATGACTATTATTTTAATCGCATTATTTGAAAATTTCAACGTTACTTAAAATTTTAAGTACAAATTATTACTAATTAAATTTCGTGATATAATTTTTTCTGTACATTTTCTAGCAGTTCTAAGCAAAACAGATTTGACTTTAAATTATCATTAGCGTGTGATTTGAAAAATCATATAAAAAATTACTATTTACATACAACTAAATTGAAAAAATTTATCACAGTTTTGTCTACAACACCTAAATGTTTATTTTATTTTACTTAGCACAAATACTGCTCCATAATAATCGTTATTCTTTTAATTCTCATACTAAAAATATATAGAATTCTAAATCAATATAAGCACTAAGGTATATCAAGTTATTTACATTGTTTTCTCACTTTCTCACTAATCCATAATGAGAATATTTCATTCAAATTATTATTAAGTGATTCTGAATAAACAATTCTTCATATAATTAATGCTAAAGGATAATAATCTTAAGCACCAATATGGCGTACAACATCCAGTTATAAAATTCTATATCTGTGTCCAAATAAGAATACTTAAATGAGTTAACATCATGAGTCAACACAGTATAGAATCAATTAATTTACATGAGCAATATTTCCTTTGATACAATTATTGTTTGCATTTTAAGGAATAATAAGCTACTTGTATTATTGTTCCATCTTATTTACTAAATTGTCCATTTATATTTCTATACCCCCACTTCACTCATATCACAAACATTTCACACTAACTTAATATTATCACATGGTGATTGTGTTCAGTTGGCCAGTGTAAAATATCAGTGGTAGTAAATGAGTTACATGAATTCAATACAACTGCAAGCAGTCACGGTAGAATGTGATGCTCACGCTCGCCCTGCAGGAGGTTGGGGCGCAGGCGCGGGCGCGGGGGGCGGGGGCTACTGTCAGGGACGCACTAGTGGCTTACCTCCGTAAGGGGCGGGGTACAAGGGGTACCCCAGGCCCACGTGGGTATGATGGTGTGTGTGCACGTGCCGCTGTGGCGGGGGCGAGCGGGAATCCTTGCCAGGTGTGGGCTCCCCGGTGGATGATGGCGGTGGAGGTGGAGGCTTGCTGGTTGGAGGTGGTGGAGCGCCGCTACCTGCTGATGCTGAACCACCGGGACTGCCTCCGGAGCTAGGAGCTTTGGGCGTAGGAGACTTGAGTGCCCTCTCTTGCAACTCGTGTATCTTATGCGACGAGTAGTACTGAGATGCATGATGCTGCAAGATGTCTAAAGCTTTCGCTGGAGGTGGTGGTGGACGGCTGAGATCTTCGGGTGCATGATACCGTGGCATGGCACTGGGATGCAGATAAGGTCCAGGTCCATAAGGGCTAGATACTATCATTGGATTTAAGCCCCGATACATGGGATCAAATGGCAGTCCTCCATAATGTGGTGGTGGCATGTATGATGGGTGCAAGTAGAACTGGGATGTTGGAGGAGGAGGTGGACCAGTTGTTTCCATAGTTGGTTTTTGTCCTTCTTGTTTAATTGGCTTTGGTTCCTCCTTCACTAAAGACTTTGCACTCTCCTCTGAAGGTTTATTGTCTTTTGGTGGAGGTGGTTTATTTAAATTTCCTTGATTCTGAGGAGGCTTATTCTGTCCTTGTGATTGGGGAGGCATATTTTGTTTTCCCAGGTCTAAACCCATCACACTTTCTTTTCGTCGTTGATGCTCCATCGACATGTAAAATCTGTAAATAAACATTATGGATTACTAAATGGTCTTCGCAAATTAAAATGATGTAAGTGAAATATGTAAATTATAATAAGGTCATGAATTCAACTGATTGCATTATGGTTATTGAGTGAAATTCGCTATGACTGGTAATTATTTGACATAAAATAAATAGTGTAGTTACCTTCTCATTTCTTCCTCCCTCTGATGTGCTTGTTGCTGAGCTTGCTGGTGAGCTTGGTGCTGCGCTTGCTGGTGAGCTTGTTGCTGAGCTTGTTGTTGCGCTTGTTGATGAGCCTGTTGCTGAGCTGCATGCTGTGCTTGTTGCTGCTGGTGATGTCTTTGATACAAATATGGATTCATCTGATTCTTCATTTCTATACTTTCCTTGAGGATCTGATGATTCTCATTTGGATGTTTTCCGTCCTTTAACATATCGGGTTGCTTTGGCTTTCCACCACTTAACATATTTTGTTGTTGGGGTGATGCTGGAGGTGGTTTATTATGTTCAGCAGGACTCGGACTCTCCTTGTTTCTTTCGCGTTCTCTCTGTTCTTGTTCTTTTAATTTGTCTTCAGGAATCATTGATACAGGTCCATAATTTGGTTCTAAATTATATGGATATCCAGGTGGCATGTAACCATATGGATAGTAATGTGGAAGCATCTTCTGGGGAGGCATATCTGGAGGATGTTCTCGTTTCATATCTTTATCAATCAATAACGATTTACCATCAATCGGTTTATTTGGATCATCTTTAAGTTTGTTAGGATCAGTTAAGTTGGGATTTTGTACGGAGGGTACTAAGTATGGATTTTGGCTAAAGAATGGGTACATTCCATAACCTGGCGGGATACCATGGCCTAATGGAGCACCATCGGGCTTTTTATCTCCAAGCACCTTAGCTTTATCCACATCAGATTCTGGAGCATTATCATCTGATATATCGGAATATGCAGGACTTTGTACTTCGTCACGACTTGGTGGTTCAATTCCAAATTGTGGTCTATCAGGACTAGGACTACCTCCAGGCGATTTCCGGCTTTTATTCTTCTTAAAGTTTTGTGGTTGAGTTTGCACTTGAGGTAAGACTTGGGTTGCAACTTGAGCAGGTTGAACTTGTTGTGTTTGGGGTGGTTTATTAGCAAGGCCATCTTGTAACTTTTTATCATCTGTGGGCATTAAGGCTGCAGTAGGCTTCACCTTGAATTGGGAATTTTGTGGAGATGGAAGCGGTCCTTTTTGCTGATTAGGAGGACCAATATTTTGTGGAAGAGCTGAATCAATTTGCAGATTCTGCTGAACTGGGTGTTGTATATGATTTGGAATTGGTAAAACAGGTATAGGTTGATGTGGACCATGTTGAGGTGGAGGGCCCTGTGTAGTTGAAGGTTGTGGAAGACCTTGAGATAACACTGAAAATTGTCGAGGAACGTTATCTGTAGGACGAACAGCCGTAGGAGGAGCATTCCCTGGAATAGGAGCTACTACTGCAGGCGAAACAACAGGAAGTTTACTTATGAAATTCGCTACGGGGAAATCTTCCTGAGGTCCAAATCTCAGAACACCTGGTTTGATTGCAGGCTTCGCATCAGCTGCATTCGGTGTTGGAGTTGGCGTTGTTGTAACATTTTGATTTGCTGAAACTGGCGCACTTTGGTTGACGGCAGCCGCAGCTGGGGAAGGAGCGGAAGGAATAGACGCGGGAGCGGGTGACGGAGCACGGGAGTTCCGGGATACATCTGCTGGAGACGGAACTGGTGTAGCGGCAGGTGTAAGAGGATCTTGCCTTTCCTCTTTTTTAGGAGTTTCAGGTTCCTGAACCTTTTCCGGACTTTTAACCGGATCCGTCGGACTTGGAGCCTCGACATTAGATTCTTCATTCTCTGACAACGATGCATTATCTTTGGATTCATCTTCATCTATAGCTCCATGAGCATGAGATTGATGATATTTGAGACCATTAATATGCTTATATTTCTTTGAACAATTAGGTTCAGGACATTCTAATAATGCTGGAGAAGCAGGTGGACTAACTGGAGGTCGTCTCTTCCCAGCAGGTGAATCTTCTTCTGGACCCCGAGTTTTCCTCTTTCCGGGAGGTGCCGGAGGTGCGGGAGATGGCGCAGGTGAAGGAGATGCTCTTGCAGAAGAAGGTGGAGAAGGGGCTTCTCTTGTCAGTGGTGCTGGAGTACTCGCACCAGCGCCGCCAACACCTCCCCTTCTTCCTTTAGTTCCGCCATTCCTTAATTTACTATGTACAGATGATCGTGTTTCCGTGAAGTTGCTCAGGTCTCCGCCAGGAATTGCGCCTCTTCCGCGCTTTGCTCTTCCCTTTGGAGTCCGCGCATCGAGTTCTTCAGTCGGCGAATCACAAAATCTGCAATTAAGATAACAAAGGAAATAAGGTCGAATCAACAATGAGAATTGTCTTGAGCATACTACTGTTATTTGGAATTGGTAATAATTAAGAAACATAGTGAAATATCGTGAAAATATAAATGTCGTAAGTGCGGAGAGGACAACAGAACCTCTTGTTTTAAATCTTTGACCTGTGTCGTTAGAAAACTGATTGTTTTGTTATTTGGAAAGTATTCGTGATTGTACTTTTACAGAAGTACGTTGATTTCTGAGGAAATAATGAAATGACAGAGGAAATATAAGATATATTATGAAAGCATTACCTCGGAGGTGCCCAGTCGTGACGAGTGCAGTCCAATAAGGTCCCAACGTAGGTTTTGCCTCTCCATGTGACATTCACTACCAGCACACCTTGAATAAAAAGAGATAATAAAAAAATAAGATAACGATCTAGAGTTATACATTTATACAACTGAGTGATACAAAAACAATTTGTACCAAATTATTTATAATATCAAATAAGATGTCATCAAGGCAATAAAAACCTCCATAAAAATATTAAAACTAACAACTGCTATTTATGTTTTCCTATTATTGGATGCGTAATTTAATGATTAACATTGCTGCCTGTATAGATGTAAATTTGTTTCGCTATCTTTAAGTTTTTCTGAATAGCGTAATAATTTCGCATAAAAAAAGAACTACATACTATCAAATGCTATCAAGAATCGTATAATTCAACAATAAAGTAAGAATATAAAACAAATTTAATGACCTGTAGTGTGATAAACCATAATAAGTGATTATCAGGCGCATTAAATTTGAAAGAGGTATCCTCCTTGTAGATATACTATAAGATCGAACAATAAAAAAACCTTTTTAGTCGTTAAAGATTTCTCGCCATTATATTCTGCGGAGTTTTACTGCCACGAAGATGGCAGTCAATAAAAGTTTCGAAGCATCACCCATCAACTTCTATAACAATAATATGGCTATACTAAAAACACTACATTTTGATTTGAAAACTTCTATCTTTGTTAGTGTGTATGTAGTATGTACTACTTACCATTACCGCAACTATTACGATGTTAATTTATTTTAATTTAATAAAGCCGACATAATCTCAACTGTTTTCTAAAAGCGACTCACAAAAACGTTATATCAATTATCAAACTCGCCGCAGTTCAATAATCATCATTATAATACAGCCAATAAAAATATAAGTACTCCCGTCTTTGATAGAGCAAAATTACAAATTGATATGGACAACATACGTATATCAGGTCAGGATAAAAAACAACCCACCCATTATTCAATATTCATGGTTCAATCGTATAGTAATTGGCATTCAGTGGTATTTTAAATATGGATATTTATATGTAGAGGTGGACATTTTGTACTATTTTGTACACGATGTCATCGCCCAATTAACGAAATGTACATACGTAGATACTAAAAATAATAACCATGTTGCCGCATGCCGGTTATGTTTGAGGCATAAAATAGATGCTCTTCCGAATGTTATGCTCGTATTTCGCACTATAAGACAAATGCAACAAGAATGAAGAAGAGGAAACTACGCTCCAGTGGGATAGTGAGAATATCGAATACTCTTTCCCCTTTTCATTTATGATACCCTGGTATTTCATATTCAAGAGTTTGATTCTGTAGACGAGATGGATAAAATAAATTAAATATATTATGTTCGTAGGCACATTACATGAATGCAATGTAATTAAAATATGTAAGTATCGTAAAGTATTACCAAAGCTACCTAGACGAATCTTGGCAGAAACATGTTTCAGTGATTATCTTATATCAAATCGATTATAAACAAACAATAATTGCTGAAATTATACGATTAACTTTTTTGTGCGGTATAAGAATGTAAAATCACAAGCACAGATTTTAGAGGCACAATAAAGACGATAAAAACAAAAAAAATATTTTGAACAACATATGTAGTACCTAATAAAAAATAGTTTTGTCAATACCAGTATTTTCTCCACGATTTAGCTGTAGTTTTCCAAGTATAAAGCATTGCAAATGACGAAGAAAACTGTTTTTGCGAGTTACGATACGGGGGTCATTGTATGTATAAAAAAACGACTCAATTTTTCTATGTGCCCAATCGATCGTAAATGTCCTGACGAAACGGGCAATTGAACCCGAAATTTTACAAGAAAAATTCAACTTCTATATTGTCGTATGAACGCAATAATACACATTACAATCACCCTTCTCTGTCGAGTCCTTATCCCTATTTCGGAGAAGTTGTGAGGGTGCTTAGATCGGGGGCTGTAATACAGGAAGTAGCTACCGCGAATAAATGCATGCATCGAATAACATGAATATTATTCTCCTTCGTGGAGTTATTAACTATATTCAATTACAAAATCGAGTGAAAGGACTTAGTAATACATTTCACTACACCATTAACCACCGACGTACTTACATGTATAGATTCTTTAGACGCAGTCAATAGGTAGGTACATAGAACCTTAAACATACTTTTCTTCAACTTAACGATTACGAATTGAGTAGACTTGTTTGGTACTATTTTTTGCAAATTAACTACAAAGTAGCAGACGTCATGGATCGCGTAGCAAGTCTGAAGTGGCAATGGGCGGGACACGTCGCACGACAAGACCCCACAAGATGTACCCCAAAAATCTTAAGATGGAGGGAGAATAAAAGAGGCGTCGGAAGACCCCAAAAGAGATGGTCCGACGAGATAGCCGTTGTGGGGGGAAAAAATTGGCTGCAAGCAGCAAACAACAGAAAGGAATGGAGGAGTGTGGAAGAGGCCTACGTCCAGCTGTGGAGGACAGAGGGCTGAAGAAGGAGAAGAACATAACTACCAGCTATCTGTGATTTGTTTTGAGATGAACTTGGATATGACTGGTATGATAGTTCGTTTTGCTAACGGAATACATGAATTCCATACGATACGAAACGATAAATTCACATATGATGCTTACATTATAAATCTATTCCATCTAATCTTCTATCTATAGGTAAGATCACACAAGAAAACTAATGATCTAACAGATTAAAGATTATGAGAAATAGAATAAAATAATTATTTAATTAACAGTTTAAGTAAACAAAACAAAGAGAACATTTATTTTATTGTTTACTCCAACTTATTGGGTAATAAATACAACAAAAAATTCACAGATTCATAACATCAATTTATAATTAAATTGTGTAAAATTGACAATAATTAATGTTGTGAATTTTAACACTAATATTTCTAACGACTCTAATGTTTGTAATATTATAAAATAGGAAGACTGTCGTAATAAAACAATTTGTAATAATATGTATTGTGAAGAAGGTCGTGTCAATTTGTTATTTGATAAGATCTTAATCGTGAAGATATTATTACACGCCAATGTAATGAAACATTGCAAATCTCTTGCTAAGATAAAACGAATTAAATTATCACAGATTTATGGTGGAAAATTGCAACAAGACGTATTAAATCTGTAATCAAATCCGCCGTCGCTGTCTAATTTTTGTCGAGGGTTTGGGGCAGAGTTTTCACAACTAGTTTTCGGAACCAAAATACAATTTCTGTTCATTTCTTAAGTACGAATAGGATATAAGAACGAAAAACTTGAGTGAGGATGCACACTATTTTATCAAAATAATTCTACATGTCATTTTTTTTTAAGGATCTGGGCTTACCAACACAAACCCAAATACTTTCCTGCACACCATGCACTAGGCTAAAAGCCTGTATCGCAAAGTGTGGAATACATCGCCAGCGCTGGGGTTTGAACCTGGCACCTCCCGCTCGAGAGACTGCCGCCTTAACCAACTGCGCCAACCATGTACTCGGGACTAATTAAAGGAATTAAGTCCCTTGGATGGTGAACTTCATTATTCTGCACTCTATTTCCAACATTTAAAATTTGTGGAGTCAAAGCTGAAAAGACGAACTAAATTCTACTGCATACAAATGTGAAAGTAAAGACTCATGAATTTGTGAACAAAGCGTTGATAATGATCGCAGGAAAAGTGTCATGAGTAATGTAAGGAAAGAATAATTAAAACAAACGTGTAGCCTAGCAGCTACAAGAAGTAAATTGTTATTTAGTACAATCACGTTGATAAAATATATATTGCCTTCATCAAGTTGTATATAAGAATGATATACCTAATGTAAAATGTTTTATTCATAACACAGAGTAAGGTTGTATTATAACACAATATAATTGAATTGGCCAACTGTCTACGCTGAATTAATGCAGAGAAAATGATTAATAGCATCTTGTCCAACAGCTCGGCCTTCGTATGGGACAAGAATATACATGTATACCTAATCAAATCACATGTTGGCCACTATTATACACAGCTAGACATATCTATACTTAAGGCAGTAAGATAGCCCAACTTCGTATTTTTGGTACTTTTTGGAGGGCGTTTCCGCCGTTCTCTTAAGAGCTGCCTCTTTGAAAAAAAATATATATTATTCTTTAATTTTTTATCTAGGGTACCCATACAGTTTTTTTTTTATATTTTAGATAGTTATTCCGTAATATTTTTTTTAAAATGAGGTATTTTTTTCTTTTCATTCGCGATTTCTCATAACTTACTAGGCTTACAAACATGATTCTTTTTTTAAATGAAAGGTATTTTATAATTCTAGGGAATGACCCAAAACTTTTTTTCGTAATGGTTTTACTTTTTATGTAAAATCAAATAACCGTATTTTATGTAAAATCAAATAACCGTAATAAGAACACTTTTTTGTTCTACATCTATGAGAGATTACTAAACACTCGTGGGTTGACGAAAACAATTTACGTATTTGATAAATAATTGAATTTGTTATTTAATATTTCTCCCGGGCTTGACACGGAGACGATGCAGGAGAGGCTGGGGTTTACTGGGAGCAGAATATAGACATAATACATATTATAGGAATGAAAACAATGAGTATCTACTCTATGTATTTACAGAAATGATGTTAAAATGGGGAAGGTATACTTACGTATTTATAAACATAAGAATATACGAGTGTATGTAGATATACATGAATTTATATTGTTTGGAAATTGCGAATTATTATTGTTTAAATAAATAATAATTACATAAATAACTTGAAGACGAATGACACTTTGACATGGTAATAAAACTATTATACAATTTAAACCAAGTAAATCATAAATAATGTTGTGTAAAATCTTATGACATGTTCACAAAGTATAGGTAATTGCTTAACTTACATCAAAATAAGTACTTATTATTTATCTTACAATCTTACAACATCACAATGAAGTCACCGCAAAACTTGTACAATATTAAAATAAACATGAAATTACAAAAGTTTTGCGAATAGTAGCGGATCTAAATTAAAAAGAAATATAGTGAATCGTTATGGACTCGTTCTTTTCAGTATAAAACTTCTTATAAGTATATCAGATCTATGACGAAAATAAAATATCATAGAAGAAATGCATCTACAAAGCTTTATGAAAGCACAGAATTGCTAGGAGTGAAGATATCCCGTGGATAAAGCTGAAAGTAATATTATGGTCTGTGGAGATTTAAAGATAAACTATATTTGTGAATGAATGATCATTCTATATTCAACTTATCCTCTTATCAAATGGATATTTTGTAGTTCCATATTTACATATAATGTGACACGAATTTACTGAAAATTGCATTGGCAAAAAAACAAATTGTTTCAGCAGTCTCATACAAAATAATAATAGTAATGGTCGCGTACGAGTATAATATAATATTATTTCAACATAACCATATTAGTCTATACTTGGTGTATTTTGTATAATAATATGTAGTATATGTTCATTGTAGGTAAACCTTTATAATAAGTATACAATGATATGTAGGATGAGTTTCCCATATTAATTATTGAAAGGAAATTATAATGTTACGAAGTCAAGACGTGATGATAATAACAATTCTCAAATAACAATATTTATACAAAGAGAAAGACTCTTTTCAAATAAATGAGATTTGAGAATGAGGAGGGATATTCGGAATAACAAAACAGCTTCGACCTTTGTTTACGCATCTAACAGAAAATGGCCTCTAGAAAAGAATTACTTTTAGTAAAAAAATAAATAAGTTAAAGAGGATGTTTACTTGATATCTGAATGAATGTAGTACAATAATGAGACGACCCTCGTAGTTGGCAAAAGACAGAAAGGCGAAAGAGTGAATAAGGGAGATGGAGTGAGCAAGTATACCACCTTATTACCATATACATCCCAGACCCAACATAATAGTATCTCTACCCTCCCTTACAACCGCAGTCTCTCTACAGTCTACACCTCCTCCCGCCCCATGTTACTCTGATACATATACTTTGTCCGCTATTATCATTTATGCTTTTGGCTGAATCACAAATTGGTTTTTAAAGTTGTGCCGATCGTTCGAGTTAGGGTCGTCCAGTTCAACACACCCATATTATGTTGATGAGATCCTGTGATTCAAGCTTTGACACCCAATGACAATCATTGCGTGGGAGGGTATTTTGATATAATGTAATTGCTTTTGATATAACAATGACACACTCCGTCGAGTCAATAGACAAATCAATTGAGTAAATCGCTACAAATAGGTTTAGATATATTTTTATGTAATAAAACATTTTAAAACGATTGGCAAAGAGCGAAACAATGGAGTCAATGACCAAACCACTACTGTTGTAGGTACACCCACACTTATACATGTAGGTATGACTATTGTTTAATTGTATTTAAATCAACAATAAAAAGAATTATGAATCTGGCTGTACTGATGGACACAGTCCAAACGTAGAAATCAATAATAGTACAATGTGTTCAGTGTTTGATACATAATACTGTGTGAGTTAAACTTTAGCTCAATATGTATACTTAACACATTTTTAAAATGAAAACGTGACTGCTACCCTGTTTAATAAATTTGTAAATACCAATTTCATTGTGTAATTAATTATTCAAGAAGCAAAATCAATGTTGTTCGTACAATATTATCCACCTATTCAAAATGTACGTAAGTATAATAGAAGATGTACTATTAATAATAATCTCATATAGCTGGATGAGCACACAGAATACGTTTACAGAGAGGCGGGAGTACCTCATAACAACAATAATAACGAGTACCTACACAATATAGAATGGGATAGACTTGTGAGAGAAGAGAGGAGAGAAGTCTCTCTTTCCCTCTTATGTATAGAGTATAGATATAGAATATGGGAGGAATGGTAGGTCTGGTCGTATAATAAAACAATTAAGCTTACATTCAAGGCACGTACAGCGCAGAGGGTGATACAGACTAAGTGAGATGAGCGTGCTCTGCCTGTTTTGAGATTACCTACTACTATTACCGAGTATAAATTTGATAGGGCGAAAGATAGACATTGCTACCTAATACTTATATAGAAGCATAACTTAATATTATCATCTTACACGTTATGTGCTCCTAATACTTATTTCCTTTACAATATTGGGAAAGCATAGGTATCCACAGTAATTAATTACAAACAATACAGTCTATCAATCACATTCTGATTAATACTTCAGTCTTTCATTGTACTCTCCTAACTTATACAGAGTACAGACAGACACAGTCAATACAAAGGATTAGTACAATGATAATATTGATTTGTATTGCGGTCTTGTTTTGATAGAGAGTTTCGTATTAAGATTCAAATCACAGTCATCAATAAAAGATGATTGATTATTATCTTCAATACAGTTCAGATTATTCAACGAATCTCTTTGAGTTAATTCGCTTAGTATAATAATTTATCTTTGCAATAATATTACTTTAACATAAAGCAATATGGTGAATACAAAAAGACTCTTACTGTTTTATACAAAGAAGATTTACGTGGTAAAATCTATGTATCTCAATGGTATTATAAAAATCGATGTTTAACGTGAAATCTGATATCAAAATAAATTACTGTTTTATTCAGAAAATTATATATTTGAGAGATATGCTAGTTTATTTCTTATGAAAACATCTATGTAGAAAATGTAAAAAGTATACGATGTCCTATTTTCCCATTTTTATCCAAAGCTTTATAAAAATGTTAAGCGCTCACATGAATAATATGATAATAATATTCAACACCTTTTTTCCTTACTCGTCAATTTTAATATACATACATTCCTTTTTTTCATACACTTTTTCAGTTTTCCTTTTAATATCCCAACAAAGTCCGTAATCTGGAATGGTCTCGAGAATGTTTTATTACCTTGTTACACTTAGTCGTCTTTTTTATGCCGTCATTCGCACAATCTTTCCTCTTTTTACTACAAGCCATCATCCTACCTTTTTCACTTTTTTAGGGGAGCTGAGGATTTTCGAATAAAATATAAATCATGACGTATAATTAAGCACCGTATGTAGAAAACACCTCACCACAAAGAACTATACTTAAGTAATATCACTTCAGAACGACGCGCACTTCTTTTAGGTCCATACTAGCCTGTTTTTAAGAGATTTTATACGCACCTATAATATATGAACCGATTGTTTAATATGCAAATAATTACTTAGTAAATAGTGTACGTATACTGTATAGGTATGTGAGATATGGCTCCCTACAATATACATACAAATAGCATCATTACTTTAATACAAATTACATTCATATTAAATCCAGAACATTATTTTATATGAACACTGTCAAATACACGCATAATAATCTCACCCCCGAATGAATAAAAAAGGGATAGACTTATGTAACATCCACGTAGGAGTGACAGAGACACAAACTACCCTTGACAGTAGCAATAATAATTATCTTCTTCTTCTTCTTCCTCTTGTCCTAGGTCGGGTGACCTGTTTGTGACGGCGGGCTGTCCTGGGATGAGGAGGTCCAGCTGTCCTTCCATCTCTTGGGTGGCCTTCCGGGTAATCTTCTACCAGTATTTAAAAAAGGACAGAAGAATAATCCAGAAAATTACCGTGGAATAACCCTGCTAAGTGCAGTATTGAAATTGTTCACAAGTATAATAAAAAGAAAACTGGAACGTACAATAGTAAATAGGGAAGAACAGCAAGGTTTCAGGAGAAATAGGTCCACTACAGATGCAATATTTATCCTCAGACAAATTAAGGAGAAGGCATTGGAATTTAACAAACCGGCATTTGCATGCTTTATTGATCTGACAAAAGCCTTCGACAGGATCCAGCTGAAAGATGTCATCGACGTATTAAGAGAAAAAAATGTCCCAGCAGCAATAATCAAAACCATTTATAATCTGAACAACAGCGGAAAGACTAAAATAAAAGTAAATGGAGATCTTACAAATGAGATACCTACTACAACCGGTATCAGACAGGGAGATAGCCTCAGTCCTTTTCTCTTCAATTTAATTATGGATAAAATAATAGAAGAAGTAACATCCTTAGGTCTGGGCTACCAAATGGGAAACAAGCTGGTTAACATGGTGTGTTATGCTGACGATGCTACAATAGTAGCAGAAAACGAGGACGATCTGCAAAGAATGCTCTATAGGTTCCACATCGCATCTAAGAAGTATAACATGACAATATCAGTCAATAAGACAAAGTGCTTGACAATATCCAAGGAGCCACTTAGATGCAAGTTGGTCGTTGATAACATACCTGTGGAACAAGTCATGCGGTTTACTTATTTAGGTATAGAAATCTCCAGTAACAGTGACCTGTACAATGAAGTTAGAAATCAGACTAATAAAGCAACAGCCGTAGCTGGTTGCCTACGGGACACTGTATGGGGGAATAAACACATGTTAACTACCAGCAAAGTCCGAATATACAAGACATGCGTCCGTCCCATCATGACATATGGGATAGAAGCGAGAGCCGATACCAACCGGACAAAAAGTCTTCTCAGAGTAGCTGAAATGAAAACCCTACGATCCATCGCGGGCAGAACACTCAGAGATAGGATCAGAAATGAGACTATACGCTCTGACTGCGATGTTGAGGATATAGTAAGGTGGGGGAGAAGTAGAAGACGCTTCTGGAGGGACCATGTCGACCGAATGGATGACACCAGACTGGCAAAGACAGTAAAATAATAATTATATTATTCATAAACATTGAAACCGCGATGAAGTTAGATAACAGACAGAGACACCATCAACATTATTTTCAGCATAGTTTCATTCAATATGAATTACTTTGACATGTCATAATAAACTTTACATTGTATGCATTCTGTAAGTTTTCGTGTTGAATTTTCCGTGCAAAATTGTCAAATGTTGAACAAAAGCATTCTCTGGAACAAGGCATGCTTAAACACGATGAAACTAACAATATACATCCCTTTCTATTATGAGACAATTGTATAGCGCCTACCTTCTCATACGAATTTCCCCATTAGCCCTCGCCAATTTAGTGACGTTACGAGTTACGGTATGAAGAGTACGGTTAACTCACTTGTGAAGTGAACATGAAATAGTTAATAAAACTCACATTTATGTAAATGCCTTGGGTTATGGAAATGTTACACCAAGTATTCTTTTAGGTCGAGACAATTTGTACCCTAAGATAAATTTGAGCACAAAATACCAAGGAATCACAGCGCAATCTATATGGTTTCAATTTAGATTATTATTATCAAGGATGGACGCGTTTTGAGTATAAGGAATCGGAGAGCGTGTATGACAAATTGCATGAATGTGACGGAGGTTGGGAGTGTGTGCAAGGATATGACTCTCTGGCGCTCTGTCCTCTCTGCCTACCCTGCAAGGGACGTGGCGTGAGGGTATAGATAGGTAGATAGATTATTACGGTGACTACACAGTGAACAAACTCGTTTTCTAATAAAAGAGTTTGAGTTTGTACGACCACTTAAAGGCAAAGAAAAATCATATATGAGAGTATGAACTTGCAAGAGTATAGATTCCTTAGATTCCAAAAACGATTATTACAATATTTTAGTAACAAAATGAAAAGCAAAGGAAGTAACTGTAAGTTTGTAAGTGCCTACTTATGATAATATGAAGGAAACTTTTATTTTGAATATTAATTTTGATACAGCGTTATTGAAATTGATTTTCTAAGGAGGAAACTTTGGTTCTCTTATTCAATCTTTCGTCTATACGCTTTACAACTCCATAAAAGCGAATAAACAAATGAAGCGAGATCGAGGCTTAACGTTTTACTTAAAACTTTAATTACTTTTCTAGAAAATTGTTAGACAAATTTGGCGTCGGTGGTAGAACCATTAGAAAGACAAGAGGCAGAAAACTCTTTATACGCGACGTAAGAACAGTTATTTATGAAAAAAGTAGCAAAGCGCGTTTTACATGAGGACATTTTCTCACTAGGCGGCGCTAGTTGACGGTTAACATAAAAAATACGTTTTTATGACAAGAAAATTAGCACCGTTTCCGCTTTATTTTTTGCACTTATATTTTTGATGTTTTTTCAAAAAAAAATACTAAAAGACCAGTAGAATATTTTGTAGGTGCAATTCCTCCTTTTCAAGCTATGCGTAATAAAGAAAACTTTCTTTTCGTCAAACAAATTTACCTACCGTCGCAATACGACGAGATTTTCTTTTACCCTATACCATGTTTTTTCTATTCCCACGTCCATAATCGTTTTGTCTTAAAATAATCCCAACTTACGTAGAAAGAAATCATAGGAATTGTAAAAATCTATAGAAATATTATAATATCATATCTACTCTATTTCTTTTCTATAGTTTTCCTTGTTTTCGAAAGAAGAAAATAATTGCAGAGCATTATTTTTATAAATGAGAAGAAAGCTTTATATTCCAAGCGAACAAAAAAAACCTGTTTTCTATATCCCTGTTTTGTGTAATTCAAAAAATATCTCATTAAAATGTGGAACGCGACTAACTGAAAGTATCTTGAGAGAAAAAACACTATTAAACATCTTCCCTGTCAAGTAATTTACATCAAAAGAGAAATATTTAATACTTAGATGGAGGAGACTCCTGGATTCAGCCAAGGCCCACCAGAGCTGCCGAACTCATGATGATGATGATGATAATAATAATAATCTCCTGAAGCAAATTAACAACTAAAGAGAGTATTTAATCTAGCAAGTGAACTCTAGAGGAGAGAAAGAATAGAATTGTAGTTATAATTAACAATATTATAATGAAAATGGTTTTATAAAACAATTTCAAACTCCAACTGTTTTATAAACGAGTCACGTGTAATTATATTAGTTCAAAATTTACATAAAAGGATTGACGGGGGTTATTCAAAACATAACACGTTTATATTAATTAACTAACGTTCTCGTATTATTAATAATGATGTAGCATGAAACGGCAAATAATAAAATGAAACAGCCGCGAGTAACGAATGTCCGCAGGTACAATATAATTATATTATTCCCTTTCTTGTGCTGATGCGACTCCTATACAAAAGGAAAAAATACTTCTGTTTTTATACCGTGACTGATATTATTACTTTACATAAATAGTATAATGATACAAAGGCCATTCAAGTAATCAATAACAAGGCACCATGTTAAAAAAACACGAGATCGTTACGAATAAATTATAATCTTAAAAAATCTAAGATAAAATAATCATTTGGGAATGATTCTATATCATAAAACCTTAATTATGGGAGTATATACACGTACGTAAGATAAATTAAACCCAATTCAAAAGCTTTAGCGTAAGCTTTTTAGTGTGTATAACGAATTACACGAACCGAGAAGTGTGTGTTGATATAATATTATGCTTTGTTCTCTCTTTAACTAACCCGCAAAGGACGCGTATAAGAGGATAGACATTTTGATAGACAAATATTCTGATTGCTTGCCTGAAATATCCGTTATGACTGAAACAGAAGGTGACACCGTTTCAGACTTGAAAGATGTTTTGAGAACAGCTGCCTCAATTGGCATGGTTATAGATTCGAATCGCAATGTCGACAATATATTCTGCGTTTCATGACACCAGAAATTTGTGTGAAAAAGTGTGCAGAAGGATTAGGATTTTTGAGATTACTACCTAATTACAGCAATAAACATAATGATGTTTAATGGAAAATTTAGTTCGCATATTACTGCTATTAATTTTAAATTGTTTTACAGAAATTTAACTAAGTGAACTCGATAAGCCTTCCACCCTTCCACCCTTCCACCCACCCCCTGATGTCATAAATGGTTTCTGTTGTACGTAAAATAATATTGTATTAGGTAAATACATGTATTTTCATTTATTTCTGGGTAATAGTAATGATTTTTCAGGCAGGTAGTGTATATAGTGTTGGACTCAAACCGAAATCGATTAAATGAAACACCTTTTAAGTTCCAAGTTGGCTATTAAGTTGGAATTACTATTGTAATTATTTATTTATGACACTCAGAGTTCGTTCTGACGGCTAATGAGAACTTGGCACGAGATTAATAATATGTGCCCATCCCTACGTTGAATATTATTACACTGATGGTCACATTTTATAATTAATTATATTATCACTCATAATAAATTCTACGGAAAAGAAATTGACAGATCGTTAGCATAAAATTTAATGAAAGAAACTAAATAAATAGTGTGTATAAAATAACTTCAGTTAATTGAGTAGGTATACGGCAACCCATTCGTTTGTATTAGCACTTACATGTTAACTACTAAAAAAATTAAGATAATGAAATTCTATTCTGAAAAGCTATAAGTTTCTTTATAAGCAATTCGAGCTTCATGGAAATGAATTCTAAAGAAAGAGGTGATTGGTAACCTGCTCGACCGTTAACCAGATGGGCGTAGGTTCAATCCTCGATTCCGACCCTTTACGAAAAAAACATGTTAGCTCATACCGTAAAATGTACAAAAATGTACATACATATTTAGATATCGATAAGTTCGAATTAATTAGTAAAAAGATAGAACATAAAAAAGTACTGGAGGGATGGACAGAAAGCTGGACCTCCACGTCGCATAACGAGACTGGAGCCCTAACTGAACAAATCAAAGATCTAAAAATAAAGAAGAAGAATCTATATCTGCTAGACAACCACACTCACAAATAGTAAAAGTAAATTAAGCAGTGAATACAAACATTGATTAATAACATAACTGAACTAACCACTTTTCTAAGGAAGAATGTTGATTTGAAAGATGATTATTATATTAACGTATCATAATAATTGCATGCGCTATGTATGATGTGTCATGTCCATTTTAATTTAATACAATCCATTAACTGAAACGAATTAATTATCATCAACTCCCCTGCGGTGCTACTGTTAAATCGTTATTCAAATTATTTCAATAAGTATTATAGTCACTTACGTTACAAGTTCTCTTTTAACACGAAACAACATCATTGCGCTAACAATAGAAAATAATACTCTACATACATACCTACCCTAGAAGTTTAGTCAAGTAGGTATAGTACCTAATGATTATTTGATAGGGGAGTGACCAATGTATGGTAAATTATTATTAACAACACATTCCTTCCTACCTCTGGGTGTGGGTACTACTTGATTACCCTCTTGAATTTTTTATCCCCTGGTACTTTAGTTTTTTTTTATAAGGAATATTTTGTCATAGGGTTGTTTGTAATCATTAGCATTTTTATTCATCAAAATGACTAATATTTTTTGGAGTTTTTAAAGGTTTTTTTACTATCCAGTGTGACAAAAAAGTGCACGTTAATAAAATGTACACTAATAAAGTATATATGTACTACATCAATAAGCTTCACTAATTGTCATAATATTTTTTAAGGGTATATACAAACCGAGCTAAGAAAACATCATAACTGCTAATTATTGTACTAAAATACTCGTACCTAACGTTATATTGGTTATTTTTAAAGGACAGTTGTACCTTACAGATCACAGAATCAGTAGGCACTTTTTTTTAATCGGCTTTCCACCCACAAAGAACGAATGATCTCTGAATAAGTACTTCTGAAAGATGTTAACGTTTTGATTATAAAGGATTCAAAGGTTAACGACTCGTAACTACTGAAAATACAAAAAAGTGTTATTTGAGAGTTCGAATGATTCGACGCTCTGCCAAAAAACATTTAAGTAGTAATTAATTTACACATTTTAATTTAAAATTAAATTAATAAATATATTATGATAAACATTTAGGCAGATGGTGAAACACCCAAATATAAATATTTTAACCAACCAATTAATATTCTAATTGCGCAAATCAATAAAATAGTAATTATTATTATCTGCTTTACTAAGCGGAAAATTTATCCCTGTGTTTTAAACGCAAATATAATAAATAAATTACTATTACGCATTATATTGTACTGCGGTTTTAGTAATAGATATTATATTATTCTGATTTGTAAAATGTTTATTCTGTATATTATGGAATAATGAACCATGTAATTATCGTATTTTTAAACTAAATACGGCTTAATTTCCAATAGCGTGTTTTCGGATAATGAATAAACCGATATTTTGGCATAATAAATGTGTGTATTTTAATTTGAATAATACATTTACTGAGTTACTAATAAACAAACAATTTAATCGCTATAATTTGTTCCGAATTGTGAGGTATGTTTTTAATTAGAAAAACATGTTAAAATATTCACATTTCATACGTACATGGTGACAACAAATTGACTTACAAATAAATCTAAATGGCTTTTCAGAAATGAAATAAACCCGGGTTGTAGAAAAGGCTCCCAATATTTTTTTATATTTCTCGAGTGTCAAATATTCGCCATTCTGAATGTCGAATATTTTCGCAAAGAGAATGTTGCATTTTAAGGGCGGTTAATCTGAGCCTAATCCTTTGATATCCATGATACCTGGATAGGTGAATTTTTCCCAGTATTAATTTTTCTGGTTTATGATGCTGAGAAGTGTGTTGACAAGTCCTGCACCAACGTAAAATAAATAACTGTTCTCTTAATTAGAATAATGTGATTGAAGAAATAAGTTTACTCGTAAAATTAATTGCGTAATCATTCACCTATAAGGGACCACACGTAAGCAAGTAGATTATACCTACTATAGCTGAAGATCGACTAATTTTACTGCATTTACGAACTTACTATTGCAAAAACATAGAACCCATTCGTGTGATTTCTCGAGAAAAGTGCACAGGACTTAAAAACCATTTAAATGTTTGAAATACATTTGCATGGAGTCTCGAGCATATATGAAAAAGTAGGAATAATATTTTACTATGCAAATTTGTATTTGGTCATAAAGAAATATCTTTTTGTGTTTCGAGGTACTGAAATGATGACAAAGGAACCCTATATGGCAATAAATTGTGTCCTCCCAGTCACACAAATGGCGATAGTGGTGTTGTTGGTACAATACAATACTACTAACATTATATGTAGTATATTCGCCAATGGAAGGCATTTTGATCGTATATTCATATGCTAATCGAATACGATATGACTTTACCAATCTAAGTTGCGAAACTTTCCTTCCAGCAATGGAACCTCGCCCCAGGAGAGTTTACAGATTCACAAAGGTTTATCTTATTTGAAATCTTCACAATTTTCTCTATACCACTCGTACTATTAGGTACTTACACATTATTATATACACCTTTAGTAATAGTGTGAATTGTTCGATACGTTTTATTAAAAAATATTTTTGTGAAAAGAGAGGACATGAATTTCACAGAAGAATTCTTGGTAGAGAATTGTTTAGGAAATTCGTAAAATGTATTTAATACGGAGACTATGCAAATTCTAATTATTCAAATACATAAATGTAAAGATACCCGGGGAACATGAAAACAAAAGAGGTTATATATTATAATTATTAGATAGTAGATACATGGATGCTCATCCGACCGCGAGACATTTAAGCCGCGCTGTAAAACATATTATTAACGACAACTATGTACCTACAACACGTTTCGCTGCTCGTTGAAATTATAAAGCTCTGGCATTATTATATTAATATTGTTGTACAAGAGAGTTTCACAGAATACACCCATTATGTGAGATTATTCACAGGAGAACAGAACTTAGAGGGAGAGGTTTCATTACTATTAAATATCTACAAATATTACTATACTACACTAAGTACCTCTACTACAGATTACATCTTACTAAATTAAAACCCTTTATAAAATACACTGAAAATAAACACTTTAATAAGTGTACGATAATCACCCAAATAGGTATAGAATGAACGTAAGCGAACTATTTTGACGGTAACTTTTACGGATTGAATAATAAGTAGGTACCTCTATGTCTTTTATATTTTATTGAGATGATAATATTTTATACACCGACGCCGACGGGAGGAATAACAAAGTCGATAAGAGGACGAACAACTCGCTAAAAGTTACGCTGAAAATTTACAACGAAAGAGACATAAAACTTTATATCGAAGTTTTATTGAATAGAATTAATAAGAAGATGTAATATGTAGTAAATACTTTCACAATCCTCGAAGGAATAACTCATTGAATGAGTTCACCCAATATTCAATAAAGTTTAATAACAATTTTAGTAAAACTGCCGAGGTACTCACTTCTAATCATATGAATGATATTACTCTTAATTTAAGCATTTTAAAAGAGTGTGAAGGGATTTTTTTCTCTTGGGAACGTAAACGTGGCTGTCCGATAACACAAGACTTTCAATGATAAGCACTTAAATTGAAAGCAACCAATGAGCACATAATATGAAAAAATTCGTAAAGTTGATGAAGTCGAGAGCAACAAGCTCGCCGTACATATAAACCAAGTATTTATATTAAATAATTTCCTAAAACGACAAATAAATACATCAAAGATAGATGGCTGAATATACTCACTAAATCGTGCTGTATTGATTGTATTCAAAGTAATTTGATTATCAAGTAAATTGATACGACATAACCTGAGTGTATTATTATTCGTACTCGATTCTCTATTACATTATTAGGAAGGCATAATATAATACCTTAATTCTGCGGTAGAGTCTAATAGTATATTACCTCCCTTGTATGTAATGTATAAGAATTATGTAACCATCTGACTGTGGTTGTATGTAATCCTTTGTATAACATATTATTATATAGAGCTTGAAATTAATGAAACCCATATTAATGTTAGCGTACATAAAACGCGAGATGAAATTACGAGTATTACAGTGAATGAAAATTTCTGAAGAGGAATATTACGAGTATGAACCAGGACAGAGATGAAAGGAAAGGCATCGTTAATTTATGTAAATTAAATCAAAGAGTTTTCTGGTGTACTCGGGAGTGATATTTAGTATTAACACTTCTAACCCACACTCCTTATTACTCTTAATACATATTTCCTTTATCATCTCCATTCCTTCTTTTCAACAAACCAATGATTTTTTTTATACTTACATCAATAACAATTTTCGCGCGGAAAGTCAGGTTTTGTCATACTGAGCCCAGTTTTGTAACGTAGATGTTATTTCTAAAACTCTATCACTGGTATAGGAATGATGTGCAGGGATTGAAGGGGGTCAATTGTTCAGAGCTATCTGCTATCTGAAACCTTGGAAAGCAAAGATCTTTCTTGTCTGACGATAATCAAAATATAAGAATCTGGGATTGTGCACACTCCCCAGTAAACCAAAAGGTTGTGTCATACTAGTACATCACTAGCACCTGGATTCGACCCTGACACCTCCCGATTAGGAATCTGCGCTTCATCCAACTATACCATCACAGCATTCTCAGAATGTGGATAAATCTGCAACGTGTATATATGCGACTGCCAATGGGCTTACCAAAAGTATGTACTTATATAATCCAAAAATAGATTCGAACTTTTGAATTTTAAAATTAATAAACAGAGAGTGGAGGCACTATTCCGACACCGCACAATATTAAAAAAAAATAGATTTTTTATTTTTCTACATAAATGAAATTGGATTATTTTTTCTAAATCGTATCTTCGAATGAAATGAAAACACGAGGCAAATAAAATAAAGATTTTCTTACGAGAAAAATATTGTCACAATTTGACATTCGGCACAAACAGGCCATTGTGTTCGAGAAGACTCTGAAAAATGTCATAAATGTCGTAATATAATAAGAAACGAACAGAATTGGCTCTTTAGAAACCTTCAATTCCTAGAATTTGCCGTAATAATGGTAACATATGTCCTAAATGGTCTTTAAATGGTAGGTAGAGAGGACAGAACGTCAGAACACTAACACCCACTTCTTGCTTCGTCAAATTTATGCAATTCGTCATACATGCTCTTCGATTATTTTTACTCAACTTCGCGTTCGTCCTTTGGAATCTGGTCGACACGATGGGTCCAGGCATATATTTTTTTCGCATCCTGCAGTCATTCATTCTTACATTACATTAGTCTTACAGCCAATCTCCAATAATCTACATCATTTCCTATCCGATCTCTCAACGTTCTTATTCTCATTTATTCGTAAAATTACAAAGGTGTTCGTAAATGTAATTAATTCATATTGATATTGTATTCTCGTTTAATTAAAGAGTTTGAACGTGTTTTGAAATTCGAACATTCGTAATTATTCGTTTGTGAAACGTTTTTAAATCTACGTTAAAATTACAAAGCGAAAATCATTGGTTAAAAAATATTACTAAACAAATTACAAAATACAGAGGTGAAAATATACTTCTCAACACGGATCCGAGGGTGTACGTAATGTAGTGTTTATCTCGTTATTATGACATCTCCACTCATCGTTTGAAAGAGGATGGCATTATTCGCCGCTCGGTTCATATTTCCAGTTCTCTTTTTGGTTTCCCTAATAACAATAAGCATACAGAGGGCCATTCTTTACATCGGGATAATGCGAACAAAATAACAAAAGAGAATAAAGAAAACAAAAGTCAATCCATCTGAGGACTTCAATACGATGTTATGAAATACAGTTCCTTAAAAAATGATATGCGATAGATGGTGTTTTACTTGTAATTAATTAAGCAGTTATTTGCCTTCAGGACCCTATTGAAAAACGCAGGCTTGTGACAATATTGACGTCTGTTTGGTAGGCTTTTTTAACGCTAGCAGCTTATAATATATGATGAGATTAAATTTTCACGAAGGTGTCTACGTCATAAACTTAACGAAGATTACATTCATCCACATCTAGTGTGTTTTTAGTTTTTTTATTGTTAGATACTGTTAAATATTTTCGAAAGAAATCTAATCTAGCTTCATATAAAAAGTAACTAGGTACAAAATGTACTACCTCTATGAAAAAACGACGTTGGTAAAGTTCGGGGTTTAATTGGAATTATTCCACAGATTTCATGTACAAATATTTGCAAGGAATTAATTGGGATTTGTCAAAGGAAATATCCGTCAGTGATCATAATGATCCATAAATTACTAGACCTGACAGACAGCTGAATTTCCATCTTAAAAGCATAGGATACTGGTTCTGTATTATAGATAAATTATAGTAATGTATTGTGTTATTTTTGTCTTATTCTACTGGGTGTATATATTTATATTTTCAATTGACTTTCTTAATTAATTATTTTTGAGGATGTAATTTGAAGTGTATTGTTTGATGATTGTAATATTGTAATTTGTAAAAGGCCTTGCGGCCGTTTATGACTAAATAAATACATAAATAAATACCAAATTACCTATATGAAAAGTAGCTTACATGGTAAAAGATTAGGTAGATACTAAAATGTTAATGTACATAAAAAAAATGAAAGGTATTCACAGTGGTTTGAGTGGGATGAGTCTTTTGTAACTACTGAACGATTCTTTTGATATGATTCCCTGATACAAACAGAATATTATTGATAGAGTAAGAACAAGCAATAAGCGGTTTTTTTTTCGTGCCTACATCGCCCACACAAAATACTTATTTTCAGAAACGTTTGTCCTCGAAATAAATTAAATTTTCATGAAAATTTAAAAATGTATAGCGCTCTATAGATAAGAGATAGCGCTGTACTACGAGAATTTAAATATTTTTTCGCTCTTTTATTATGTACCGTCGAAGGTAGAGTATACTAGCGTAGTAATACTTTGTGAAAAATACAAAGGGTAGGTACTTGCTTGCTTTATATTCATGCCGCATTGAGATCTCTGGTAGTGAGTAGTAGGTGTAGGAGGTGTACTATTATAGAGAACACTGAAATACTCCGGTATAGGAATATTAAGAGTGCAGGCTGATACAAAGGTAACCTTTTCCTCGTTTCTATTCTCTTGGTAGGTATCTTGAAATATTCGAGGAGATTGAGTTTTTAAGTGAAATGGAAAATAAAATGTGGGTGAATGAATTAATATTACATGATTTTGCTAAAAGAAAATATATCAAGGATTTTTTTTAAATGCTGGAGTTTTCATCGTAGACATTGTATGTAAAATGGGGGATAGGGGAGAAACGTTTTTAAAAGTATTGTGTGTTGTATTTAACAACAAGTTTCATGTAAAAAAATAATGATAATTTTTCACTCTTGTCCGACACATTCCGAAAGAGAGAGAGAGAGAGAGTGAGAAGATGAGGGAAAGGGAAAGAGAACACTACAGCCACTTTAATTAATGCGAACATCGTAAAAACTTATTCAATTTGTTGGACGATTACATACTTAAGACCCTTTTTATAGCGCCATTATAAAATGTGTTTTATATAAGTTATACATTTGTAGTACCACAGTACAATACAAACTTCGAGACTAATTAGAAGCCGAATAATGATAGCGTATTAAGAAAAATAATTAAACCATAATTGTTATTTCAAATAACATTAACTGACATTGTATAAGAATTATTACTTCAACAAAATTCTTATTTTATTTTGCAAGTTATTTTATTAAATGCCAAAGGATCAATTCTTAACTGGATACTTTACAGTTTATTACAAAGGCTTCAGAGATATAAAATATCTGAATATCTTTTTATTGAAACTTAATATAATCAAACTGCTTTCGTTCTACGAGTATTCTAATAGACGACTTTCTGAGAACCAATAATATAATATTCGTTCAAACTAGACGATTATAGTTTAGTTGAAGTGGTATTGATTATATAGTTTTTGTTGACTCTACGTAAAGTATGTACGAGATAGATTATTGATAATGATTAATTACGTACCTCGTATAATTACTTGATAATAAGTCGTTTGAGTGTTTGATATAAAAACATACAGTGTTAAGCATAATGTAGCTAAGTAATCGTCACAAAAATATCGTATAGATAATCTCATCATACATTATCATCATATTTCCAACATGCTTTTGCTTCTAGTTGAAACATAATATTATTATCACTCCTCGCATAATATTTCATCCCGTTCCCATACAATAAAAAGTAAATACGAAAAGAGAGAGAGGATGAGAAGTACCCAACTCCGTGTTATTCATTCCATTTAGAATCGCTTCAGAAATTTCACATGAAAATACAGTTGAAAGTCTGGCGACGTGTATTACAGCGAACACAGAGAGACCAACATGCATATTATACACGTATCAAATATGTAGATATACACGCTCCTACATAATATAAAGAGGCGTAAACATGAAGCAGGCATTTATGTATGGCTATAATATAAAACTGTAGTACATAAAACGGAAAATCGAGGAGTATTACAGAGAGAATGTTTTTACTTCAATCTTTGTTAGGAATAAACTCGGGCGATTGGAATAAATTGCTCACGATAAAATAATGTTAAAAACACAATACGAATATACGAGTAATAAACGAAATGAGATGTTGAAAGTAAAATGTTTTAACAATCAATAAATGATTTTATTATGCATACCAAATGATAATCTATACATTCCAATTCACTACGCTATAGATTTATCCGAACTGAATATCCCAGGCGAATATACATGCGAGTTGGTATTATAAGATGAATGTCTCATCTTTATGTTGTTTATTTAATATTATGATGTATTAAGAGAAAATACAGTTCTCAACTTTACGTAGAAAATAATACAAGTACATATTATAATGAATTCTGAAGTATTGCTATGGTAATTAATTTCTCTCAACTCTTGTTTCAGGCACCCTGAAACGTTGAAAACTCTTGAAGATTATCTCGCAGAGAAATTTCCTTTTATGGAAGAAGAGATTTGCGTAGTGTAATAATATAATATAATATAATAATAATACAACACACAGTCACGATATTAATTAAAACTGAATTGGATACAATAAATTCATTGTGGTCGTAGCGCGTGTGAAATCCTATTGGGAAATGAAAATAATTCCACCTCTAAATGAAAATTAAAACGAGTAAGTAATAATAATATCACTCGGTTTTGTGTTTTTAGATAAAACGCTTTAGAAACTTTTTGTTAAGAGTGTAAGTTCTTGTGAAAGAGCGCTCATAAAATAAATGTGTTTTTAATGTAAAATAATTTGCCAAACTTTCGTCAGCCATTTCTCCCGAGTAACTTAACTACAAAAGAACTTAACATACAAAAGATGTCCTTGAGTTCCCGAACAAAGGAATTCACGCGGCTTAACGAGAAAAATATTTAAACCGCAATGCTTTTGTGGCGAAATAAAATGTGTTTATAATTAATATTCATAATATTTCACCAATATTTAATAAAATCTCATCCGCTACGTAGAGAGATAATCGCATCATAAAGGTTAAATAAAGGATTATTCTTGTTGGATAAATATTAGGATAACATAGACACGTCGAGGTTTCCACTTGAGTTCCATGATACAAACAGATTTTTACGTATTGATGGCTAGACAGAGGCACCGTTAGCCTAGTGAAAATGTATAAAAAAAGTTGTTATATCACAACAACAGACAGCGAAATAAAAAAAAGAGTTTTTCTAACAGCGCAGCGGAGAGAGAAATTTTCTCTATTTTAATACGGCTCTTTGGTATTCCTGCTGGTATTCGATAAAATATCTTGTAATTGTATGAAAATTTAGGAGACTTAGTGAAAGGGGGAAAAGATTTATTATAGTTCAAGTTTAATGAAGATATCATAATAGAAGATGAGAGGGAGGTATGGAAGTTTACAAGAACATAGACATATATGAAATCTTAATGATCAAAAACAAACAAGTCGAAAGTTAGTCGTATGTAAGTGAGTTGCCTGTTAGCAGAAGTAAAAAAGCATCGTAAGTCTACCTTTATAAATTACCTACTCGTGAAAGCAAAACAACATTTTTATAATTAACAATTCCCAATCTACTTTACTCATTCAGTTATCAGGAGAACAAAGAACATTACAGGTAGAACATTACATTATTATATAAACTTGTATAATAGAGACGATGAGTTGAAGGTAAAGTATAATATTTACATCCCCTCTGATTTTCTCTCGACATTTCGCAACCTCTTTTGAGGTATAATAAGATTACCTCTGATGTGAAAGGGAGAGAAAGATGGAATTACGACGAATAATATTATACCAACGATATCACCGTAATAAATTATTATTTCTACAGAAATATTATTATTTTTGTTGTTACTGTACATGTATAATATTATATAATTATATACCTCCAATACTTCATTTTCTTTTATGATTTAAGTAACATGCCGAATCGGATTATATTAAAGAGAAATACTAACATCTAAGGGTGCCTTCCCACGACAAGTGAATCCGGATTCGTACGCGAATCTGGATTAATCCCTTCCGGATGGATGATTTCGTGCACGGGGTATGGGGAAATAGTTCCCTATTTTTATAATAATATAATAATTCATTGTATTAATATTTTTAACTTTTTAACTTTAACGTTGTAAATTTTGAAAATATCTTGAGTCCGTTGAAGCAATAAATAAATAAATATATAATATAATAAATAGATAATAATAATTATCTCTATCATACTGTTGAATATATACTAATTCTGTTTTTGTGTTTAAAAATTAGATCGATCAGGTACGAGAATAAATTATTGTCTTTACACCAATATTAATTGTAATTTAGTAAAAAAAAATTAAAGGAAAGCATTGCCTGCGGCATTAATTAAACTTGTTTGTGGGTGATATTTTTTAAAGTTTGTCACACGGAGTTTTTGTATCTTGTATCACGCGTTATTTTTCAACACCGGTTTTTCTCAAATTAGCTGCTAATCTCTCTCAGTCCCGTTATGGGCCCGCTACACGCTCGCGAGTCACCACGACCTTTTGGTGTTCATTCACTCGCGAGCGTGTAGCGGGCGCATTATGTGTCGGGGTGTACATTATATTTATTTTGTACGGGAAAAAATGTCTGCCATAACTGGAAATTAGAGAACCCATTAAATAATTTATTTATTTATTTTAATATTATTAATGTCGATATTATCAGAATAAAAGAATACCGGCCCAGTAACAGTGCAAAAATTGTGCTGTTTCAGGTCCGTGGTATTAGAAAAATATAATGATTGGTACCTTAAACTTTTTTTCATTTTAAATAAAATTATAATTTCTTTATCATTCGTGTGTTATTTAGACTAATAGATTAGGTACATAATTTTTGAAGGGAGACATTTGAAAGATTGGCATCATACTGATAAAATGCACCACATGGACTTATAATTCGATGTAACAAAATTCCAGAAAAATTAATTCAATAAATAATAAGAAAATATAATGTTCCCCACTCTATGGCAACTGGGGAATCTAAATTTATACATTATTTATTTTGATTTTTATTTTTCGAATCATGCGGGTATCTGCATCTCTTTCACTCTCGTTGTATATTGTAACAGTACGAAACCCATAAGCATATTGCTCAAAATAAATAAACCCCACAAAAACCGTACAAAAGCCACACAGGATTTTTTTTAGGGATAAAAGCACAAATCTAATTGAATTTTGTAAATAAAATTAATTGTATCGATTAGTATTCGAGTAAATTATATTTGGAACTAGAATAGATTAAAAAATACGAATAAGCAAGCGGATCTAAAATGGGATAGACAATGATTTCAACATTTTATAAATAATTCATCTACTGAAATCCAACTAAAAAGTTTAAGCTTTTATTATTTGAGGATTTTTTATTGGTTTTTAATCATCTGTAGACCATATTTAAGGCACTTGGAATCGTCAGGTTTACAAACACAAAATCAAATGCAATAAATCAATAAACACAAAAAAAAGAATGAAAGCAATAAACACATAGACAATACAAAACTATAACACATTTGTGGTACAATTTAATGCAGGTCTGGATGTAAATTGTCCAGAACTACATTAAGTACGTCATATTTCTGAAGGGTTTTTGTGTTTTTTGGGGTTCATACTACATCATCGTAAATACTCCTATGGGTTTTTCTTCGGAAACCGTTGTGTATACACGCGCTGAAACATGTAAGTAGGGTTGTCAACATTTTTTCAGCTGATTATTCCATCTGCATCAATAAGTAATTTTAAAAAGTTATCGGAAGCCTGGTTGCTAACGCGCTCGATCCTCGATGCCGACATACCCCACTTCACGACACAAGCTTTTAAGCTTGTTATGAAGTGTACAAATATGTATCAGGGTGTAATTCGATAATTTTATGAAAATAAAAGAAAACATACACATTATCTTATTGTTCTTGATATCAGTTCTTAACTCTTTTTTTGTTGCTTCCTTCATTATCCCCTCCTTTCTTCCTCTTCTTCTTCCTCTTCCCATGCTTCCTCCTTCCCTACCATAAATGTTTTATAGATATAAGATATATATTTTTAACTATGTTTTGTAATCTATTTGTTTTGCGTGTGTGCTAATTGTGAACGGATGTAATTGGTCTTGTGTATTGATATTTTTGTATTAATGTACCTGTCAATGTTTGTTTTTGTGACTGTATCTGTTCCATGTGCAATAAATAAATAAATATCTACTTGTCTATTTAAATAAAAACTGTCATTTTATGAACTGCTTGAATTTTATAATATTTTTATTTGCTAGAAAAGTGTGGTTTTCTCAATTTTCAAATTAATGTAAATTACACACTCATTCGTCAGTCGAAAACTGCAGGCAATGATATAATTCTTAAACTGCGTTTAAATTTTACAAGTGAAGCGGATTTGGTTGATATTTTCTTAGTTTTAATGTTGCCAAAAAAAAATATATAGTATTTTGCGATCCATATATTTCTTGCAACTCATTTTCAATATTATTATTATACTCTAGTACGGTTGACAACCCTCGTTGTTAGTAAATATATATCCGAAAATATATCGAATAATAATTATTTTTATTGTAAAATTGTTACAAAAATATACAAATTACCCGACTAGCAAAAATTACAACACGTTATTTTCAGTTAATGTAGGTAGCTACATGTTATCAATTTAGTATCATATTCTTGTATTATGTATTTTTGTACCTATGAATAACTTTTGAATCAGTATTAATTTACAGTAAGTAATGTTAAGAGTATGCATACCGACATATCAAAAATTTCTAAGAACGGGAGACCTTCTATCTCGACAACCGTTATTAATTATGCTTTGGAACAAAATAGGGTAGATGCATTGAACCTTTATATAACCGTATATAACCGTAAAAGATTTTTTATATCTTGTATAGATTTCTCAAAAAAAATGGAAAACACCTCTGATCTTTTTTCCGAAAGACGGAAACTCGTTTCCTGAAAGTCGTTGAGTAAAAATTTTTTTTGTACTGATAATATGCATTAAAACCTAGGGAATAACCGTAAAAGTTTTTTGATAGACGCAAAATTAACCTCAAAAAATTAAAAAAACGCTATTTTTACCATTTTATCATGCGATTGTCACGCGATTTTGAACCTTAATGCCGTGGGAAAAGACTGACGTCATTCCTGGTGCCAATTATATAGGTAATACCTACCGATTCGGTATAATACTTTAAGTAAAAGTTAATGTCGCCGCCACACGCTTGCGAGCGTCTACGAGTTTTTTGCGTTCATGAGTAAAAAGGCGTCAACGGTCTGTTACGTAAACGAGCCAAGACAAACGTTCCATCCACACGCCTTTTTACTCATATACACAAAAAACTTGTGGGCGGCGACAAATGGAATATATATGTATTACGTTTAATAGTTATACTATAGAAAATGAAGTAACGTAATAAGCTAATAGGTACCTACATAAATATATACATAATTATATTTTTTAATAAAACGTTTTTTATTTTGTGAGAATCAACACACACACACACACACACACACACACACACACACACACACACACACACACACACACACACACACACACACACACACACACACTCACACACACACACACACACACACACCCTCACACACACACACACACACCCTCACACACACACACACACACACACACACACACACACACACACACACACACACACACACACACACACACCCTCACACACACCCTCACACACACACACACACACACACACACACACACACACACACACACACACACACACACACACACACACACACACACACACACACACACACATAATTATATTACTCATTTTGTAATTATCAAACTATAAATTAACATTAAAATAATTGAAAAAAAAGTATAATTTTAATTAAAATACATTTTAAAATAGAAAAGAAGAAATAAAATTAAAAAAACTGTCTGTTTGGGATGTTTCCTAAAGAAATATCTACGTATATGTATATTGGATTCAACACTTGTATTGCAAGTTATCCAAACGCTATGGATTAGACGGATTCATCTGGATTCATCAAGGCGTGTCCGCGGATTCACAGGCAACCTATTTCCCACGATCCGTGCACGTCTGCGATATCACGTACCGCCATACAAATCGCTATGAAAAAGTCTGTAGATTCACGGACTCACTCCTTCCCACGGCATGCGAATCTACGGACGAAGCAGGATTCACCTTCCGTGGGATATAGCCATAATATTTTCGTGAAAAACGATTAAATCTGAGTAATCCCCTGTAGACAAATCTTTTGAATAATAAATAATATTATTTACTCTGAGTTATTTACTCTAAGATACAAACAAAAGTTCTCGTAATACGATAACACCTTTGAACTTCAAACGAATTCAACAAATAATATGTTTACGAGTAAGTCGTGTAACTACCTACACTTTGTCACGTTTCCAAAAAGAAAAACACGTGCAAGTATCTGAAAAATTAGGTACACAATAATTAATTCAAAAACTTTGAACTTTGCGAAAACAATTTTGGAATTTAATCTCGTAATCCAGCTACTTCGATGCCACGAGACAAACATTTCTAACTTAATAATAGGTAAGTATAATCGTATTAAGTATACTATTCTAAGTACGAGTACTTCACAAAAATAAAGAGGCTAATGTATTTTTTGTACACATGTAAACTGTTTTGTACAAACTTTCTAAAATGTACAACTAATAAATAAAAATCCATATTCATCTTATATACATTATCTTGAATCGGCATAATTTGTATAATTGATCAACGACTATAGGTCTTTTTTCATTTTAATCTCATATTTAAGTTTAATTTGATTCAATAATGAATTAAAAATCATTATTTATAATTCTACACTTTTCCACATTTATTCAGAACTTTTTTTTTGTTGAAGTTGATGTGAAGATTTGATTGGATTAAACTGTTTTTGAATATCCCCCAATCGATTTACGGTAGACAGTTGGTAATATTACTTTCTTTTTATTATAGCCCCATTTCAATCCCTAGGACTTTGGAATCTTTATCCCGGCTTTGGAATTGTTATAATACAGACATCCCTTCAGGAAAATCCATTTCTTGCGGATAAAGAAAGGGGTGAGAATGTCGTACCGTTTTTTCTACCTAACAATAATATAGTGGACACTCCATAAAATGTCAAAACTAAATTATTTGCGCACTATTTTGTCGCCAGGTGGAGCTAGTAATAGGCAATTAGGTACAACAATTTTAACATACAATTTTCAAAGGATCAAACTTTGAAATGGAAAAACTTGGATGCAAAAAGGTAGTTGCGTGGAGGCATAAACAATTAAATATGCATAACGATTCGATCTAGGACATCGAAAGCATTAACGTCTGTACCTAATGGGCTGATCTGATTCAATTATTAAAAAACGCTAAATAGGCTCCGAGTCGGCGTAACACGGTGCAAAAAGAATCTACACAGATGAGGTATAAGTGTGGATGATGACATCTCCTGTAGCTGTAGAGAGACACAAGATGACGAACACCTCCTAGTCTGCCGAGATATGACGGAAGGGTGTGATAAAGCGGACCTATATAGAGCCAACGACAAAGCAGTTGCTGCTGCAGTGTATTGGAGTGGGTTGGCCTGCCTAGTGTGAACGGTTTCGTTAAGTTTAAGTTATTATTGTCATACTCGTAAAGTCGTAAGCACCTGCATCAGTTGTAAACATTATTAATTTATATCTTACACCATAACAGGGTGCGCGATGACACGCGCCGACTTATATATACGAGGAGATTATCATTATTTGGCATTATGTACACTATTATACAAGGAACCAATATGTCATAATAACAAAAAGGACTCTATATGGTCAACGGAGATAAATTTGGTTCTCATTGTGTCCTGGATTGATATGAGTAAATATTATTATCCCCTATTTGAAGAGGAATCATTTCTAAAGGAAATATGTTAAGGGAGAAACTAAAAGTATATTATTTTCACCATTTAATATAATGGGTACATAGGGCGACAGCTTACAGCAGGAGGTAGCCCGAGATAGAAAATATTGGAAATGTTTAGAATAAGAGACCTATCTTCAGGAGAGGAATGCAAATGACTAGCATTAAGTAAGGAAGTTAAGTGCAACGGTAGCACCCTGAAAGAGTCATAATACTTAATGCCTACTTTGCAAAAAGAAATAAGTACCTATAATTAAATGTTATAGTAATTTTGAGTAGTTAATAGGTTTATTAAGTTCAAGTTTGACTGTCGAGCAAACGCTATTTTGTCTTACTACATCTACTACGCATATACTATTAAACGTAAGCTTTTTTAAGTTGACTGTAAAAAGCACATATGTAAATTACGAAAAAACAGAGAAATAGTTTTACTACCCGGTCGTTTAGTGACTTGGAGATGTTATAAAATATATTATATAAAGTTGAATAATTTAGAGTAACAGAGTGAAAACCTACTAAAGTATATATAGTGGAAAGTTTCTATGTATTTCAAAAACTTGAGTTGGTAATAATTAATTCATTTTGCTTCTTTTTGATCCGAGGAAAACCATGTTTTTCAAAAAACAATATAAACTGATGACTTATTAAAACCAAAAACAAATAACCGGGTTGAATAATAAAGTACCTAATTTACGAAAAAGGGTCAATTTTAAATACAAAAATGACAATTATTATAGTGCAATATTAACAATAACACCCAAACCTTTTTGCGTAATTGCCCACGCGAAAATACTTTAAATCCGGATTAATTCTTTATCCCAATAAGAACCTTATGTAAAGACGCAAAAATTGAAATATTTAAGTGTAGCAGGAGTAATAAAAAATGTGTAACTTTTTATCAGAAGACTATATTCGGTCAATTATTGAGATCAGAATATAATAACTCTCCTAGAATGAAGTTTCTGTATGATCTTGTCAGCAAACAAATCAAAGAATATAAAGAGGGGATAAAACAAAATGGAAAAGATCAAATAAAACGGAGAAAAGTAAAGAAAAAAACTAAAACGAAAAAGGAAAAAGAAAAAAGTCACCTATCTCACCGCAAATACTCGGGCTCTCTATAGCTACATACGAGTATATCATACAATGATAGAGGAACAGCTCAAACGTATGGCAATCCCTTTCCAACACACTAAATAATATATTATGTTAGAAAAGGACAAAAACGGATCGACTCAAACACGATGTTTAGAATATTATAGGATTATTCAAAGCTCCCACACGGCGGGTAGGCGAATGCAAGATGGTAAACTATTCCCATTTGTAATGGGGATAAAACTAGAAGATATGTTATTTCTTTAACTACTGTGTAAATTGAACACATAAACCTTTTTACCATCGAACAAACTAATACACTATCGACCTCGTTACATACAACTCTCTTAACAAAAATTATTTATTTACTCTGCTGTTCACATTGAGTTGAAACTGTTATAATAGGTTTACTTCGTCTACCCTATAAAATCTCCCCAATATAGTAAAGAAAGATGATTTCATACACGCTACATGTTTTTATTTTTATAAGTACATATAACTTGAAAAAGACACGGTATCCGAACTACCAGAATGCATATTTTGAGTAGGTAACGATAGAGCAGAGTTTTGGCTCGGATATAGCAGGTAATTGAAAAATCAAATACCTTTTACGGTTAAAGAAAACAATGATTTTAATTACAAAATAGCATGTGTGGAACAGTGGTGAAAATTAATAAGGCAATTGAAACAACGAAACCATGAGACATATGTATTTTGATTGCCTATTTACAAATATGGCACGAGTGTGTTTGCGTCCATTGAGATAAAGTTCCAATTCCACAATACCATAGAGTAAATGTGATTGAAATATTGAATTAATTGGTAATTCAATCAAGTAATGAAATCGGTTTGTAAGATGTCATCATCTCACAAAAGGACAATTAATTTACATAAAACAGGCGCAGAATTTAATCTTAATGAAGAATTATTCATTAAGAACTCATTTCATAATAATTAATGGGAAACCTTGAGCAATTTCAAATGTCCTTTATGAAAGACAGAGAAGAGGATTAGCCAAATAATTTCTCATCATCCGCCAGCTTTGTTTTAATGCCTGTTTTAATTAAAAATGAAATCTTTTCATAAACTTTTCGTGATAGAGTTGTACGGCAAAAGAGATAAAATTATTAACATTATCAAAACTTATTCAACGTAGAAAATCTAAGGCATTAGGTACATTTATATAGTAGGTACTAGTATACTTTGGCCTCATATTCCGAGGAGAAAAATATTCCCTTTAGAGCTTATAGTGGAGTGGAAAATACAAGGTAGACCCGGTATGGGACGTAAGAGAGCATTTTGGCTCGAAAATCTTCGGCAGTGGTTTGGAATACCTTGCATGTCTCGAGTGTGGTGATCGCCAATCTTCGATAGGAGCAACACAAGAACAAGATGAAGTTGGTACCTACCCCGAAAGTTCATGGACGGTAAAGCATGCCTTTCTTATTAAATAAACCCGTTGAAAATAAGAAACATCAAACGAATAGGTGTCTAAATATTTTATATATTTATTGGACGTTTGTTTTGTGGCAAATCATCGCCGTCTGTTGTAAACCGTTTAGCCACACTACTCTTGAAAGTTTTACTAAAAAAAAGTGAAGTTTTTATGTATTTTCCTTTTTTATTATAATGGATTTCACAGCTCTCAGTAATATAAAAGATCTCAGCGTCTTATTAACTCTTTCCTTTCAATACTTTACTTTAAGCAATTATCCACGAAAGCCCCGATATTATCCAAACGAGAAAACTTTGGAATATTTTGCCATTCAGGTCGGTTATGAGAATAATCTCTCTAAGAGCAATCCATGACATACTAGTCTGTATCATTATGTTGACATTAAATATACCAACTTCCGCTGCAAACAGAGAAATTATAGGAAACTCTATGATGGAAGCAAATAATTATGTAAAGATTTGTGCAAGATTCTCCTTGCTTGCTCCAAAACAGATGGTCCTTGGTAGAGCATATGGAAGAGATACATAAGTAAATAGGTAAGTTTTGCCTACATTTTTACGATAAATTAAAAAAACCTATAAGGAAATGTTTTTGCTGAAAAAAACAACTTATGCTGAAATTTGGGTTCGGTAAAATTACCTAAGCAATAAATATTTCATGCCTACATAATGTCATATCTACATAAAGTAGTAGAGTTTAGTCATGAAATATTCAAAGAGATAAAATATTACAGTAGTTATAGCATGTGACATGAAAGTTCAAACAACATGTTTCTACATACTTATACATTGTAGCATTTGATAGTCAAACTGTAAAACAAATTGTATCTCAAATAATAATAGTCGGTGGAAATAACTGTGGACAATAAAATGACAAAACTACGTAAATATTAAAGACCTATCACATTAACATGGAAATAATCTCCGAAGATACAGTGAGACACAACACTCTCTTAATTCTAGTATTATCTTTGAGTGTCCTGTGCCGCATGATTGAAAGTACAGCCTAGACACATGTTGGGTGTCTGTATGGGACAAGGCATTCGTGTACTGTACGTGGATACATTTCATGCATTATTTCATATTGTAATTCACACCCTTAGCACATAATATTACGTCGCTGGTTTCGCCACATATGGGAAGACATTTCATTTTTTATACAGACTTTTGGTAATGATGGACTGCGTTATGTAATGATGTACGTATATCAAAGTAATGTATGTAACAAGTTTTATTTGAACTACAAAAATATTGCGACACACCGAATAGATAAATAAGATTCTTAGAAAGTGGCGCATACATACAAGACATATTTGCCGAAGTATAGACAGGTAAGTAGGTACTCACACAGTTAGTATTATGAGAGAGCTGAGGCAAATTAAATTACCTGCCACCATCTGTCCCCAACACACATAAGTATTAAAATACCGTGGCACGAAAAGTGATAAAGCTTCGGAAACTGTTATTCACGGTACACATCCCCTATGTGGAATTCTCGATTTAATGGCATCCCCGACAAATAAACGACTATAAACGTAACTCGCACACACCCTCGTGACATTTTGTGTGATGGGAATAATGTATAGAAACTAGAAAAGTCCATCAAAACACTAACACATTGTCAATATTTAATGTAATAACAACTTTCGAGTTTTGTACACTGTAAAATTATTTAGACTAGTTAAGTGAATTTACAATTCGTTTAGGCATACACAATTGACAGTTTTCTACGATATCTTAATTCTAGGATTTCATCATCACATTCAAACGATGAAAAAGAATATTTTTTTAAGGTTGCTGAAGCAATCCATATTACAAACATCACAATAAAACAGTAAAATAATAGGTACGCGATTTTTCAGTGAACCGTCTTTAAGCACGTTATGTTTGCCAAGCTGATTTCATACATATAAATCTTGTCAATTATAGATCGTATAAAAAAATCAAATAATTATTCATGAATAACTGATTAATGTTATATTATCATTCATGAATAAATATGATTGAGTAATCGTGTAAACATATGTATTATGTATAATGGTAATTAAAATACATACTTATAATACATTTATATGAAAATATGCTAATCTATAGCACATATTAATATACGTACAAATAAATTAAACTGTATGATTTTGTTAAGTATAAAGGTAATACACCTATTTAGTATGGATTAATCAGCGATGTTTATTTAGCTGTTAAATGTTTGCACTTCTCAGTTGACAAATCAATCAGATTATTATTAGTTTTTATATATAGATATATAAATATGCAAATTATTGCTCTTTCATTAAATTGTCGTTATTTTAACGATAAGATAACACTTATAATAGGACGAGTATAGTTTTTTAATGGCTGCTATATCAATAGCGAAGAGTGTGTCAAAGTAGCTTCTGTAAAAATTTCATCAAAATTCTTGACAAAGATAAAATTTTAACCTCAACCAGTCAAACGGTGATGGAAACATTTACCCAACATATAAACTGTAATTTCTAGTATTCTATAATTAATATAGATGATTGTATTATTAGCGTGAAGTGTTTTACAAAATGGACGTGAATGTCTAATAGACAATATGGCGGAAAAGCAATTAAATAAACCTTGAATACAAAAGTCATAAAATATAATTGACAGAGATAATTATAAATCTAACAAGCGTTTTATAAATGAACTCATTCTCTCATTATTGCTTTCATTTATCATAAGAGTAGTAATTATTAGACAAACTAGCAAGAATTAACACAAATAGAGTGAACCTCGTCGTGAAGTTAAAATAGATCATGTTGTATGAGAATTGTAGATGGGTGAATAAAAATTAATGGGCCGTAAAAACAATGGTGATTTTAAAAATAGAATAGTAAGTACCAACAATCAACATACATGAAGGTACGAAACGCATTCTTATCGAAGCGTCGAAATCAAGTTTAGGTATTCAATACGACAAGTCTATGGTAAAATAATATGAATATTTTGTTAAGTCTGCTTTTTAAAACTACTTACTTATTTTTCTATCGCAGCCGATATTCTGAACTAGGTACTTAATACAACCAGTAATCACAGTCAGAACAAGTTGACGAGAAAATGTGTATTTTTGCTACGTTTTGAGAAATAAAATGTTTTAATCAACTAAAAACTCAAAAAACCTACATACCTATACACCATAAAACTATGGTTCATCATCATCATACTTAAACCGCAAACCTTTCACTACAACGAGATTCGAACTCTCCAAATTTCAATATGACAAGACTGTGATCCTCTTAGTAGGAATCACTATTTATCCAGTTATGTATCTTTGTAAGTATCTTACTAATCTAATCGAATGTAATAGATACGTGATATAATATAGCCTACAAGTAAAAGGTACATATCATGTTTAATATACTTTCTCTATCGTCATATATTCCTACGCGGGTAATAAGTTTTAATGAGATAATCATAATACGTAATTAAATTCTTTATGTTAAAATTAAATATCACAAATCGAGATAAAACGCGACTTGTGTTGTTGAATCTATAATATTATAAAATACTCTAACAGCCTCGGAGTGTTAAGTAAGTTTAAATATTTCCATAAATTAAGACGCTTTTACTTATCACTTCTAGTAAAGGAATATTTATGTTAAGTATTACTGCTTGTATAATACTAGATATTAATATTTTTTATGTTGAAGAAAGATGGAATTAGATATTCGAAAGCCTTATTCCCCTATACTCACTTTAATACGCTACTCTAATTCCATATAATATTGTCGTAACTATCATTATACGATATACGTATATGATTATTTCATTACAACCTCCCTGTATTGTAAAATAAAGCATCAAACAAAGAGATCCCATCCATATTACAATGGCATAATATTTGTGTTTCCCCTTTTCTGTTTTATCTATTACCTAAATACCTATTCCTGTGTTAAATTAGGATCGAATTGTATATCAATTAAGACTTGAAACCTTTGAGGATGAAATATATGTAAGCAGCTGATTACGTTAACCACAATTTTTTCATAATGAACCAAATTGTTTTTATAGTGATGAGTGATGACATCTTTTGTGTATTTGACTTAGAAGATAATGTCAATATAGACTTGTGCATTTAGACAATGATACAAAAATAATATTGAATGTCTATTTAACTTACCACCCTCTGTTTCATGCCATACGATCCCTTCGAGCGTAACGGAGGTCCCAGGCTCGCAAGGTCCCAGACAGTCAGGCTCGGTAATTGTACCCACGCTGGTGCCCACACACACGTCAGCACATTCCTGCAACAAAGCATCAGAAAACTATACATTAGTATGTCATGATATTAAGGCAAAATAATTATAAGGAAAAACATCAATAATATAAATTGCACATGTATACACTAACGAGACTTTTATGAACCAGGCAGTGGCGATCTTTAAGAGTGTGCATACCGACATTACAAAAATTTCTAAAAACGGGAGACCTTCTATCTCGACAACCGTTACTAAATATGCTTTGGAACAAAATAAAGTAGACGCATTGAACCTTTATCTAGGGAATAACCGTAAAAGATTTTTTATATCTTATGTAATTTCTCAAAAAAATATATTTAAAAACACCTCTGATCTTTTTCCGAAAGACGGAAACTCATTTCCCGAAAGTCGCGGGGTAAATTTTTTTGTACTGATAATATGAATAGGGAATAACCGTAAAAGTTTTTTGATAGACGCAAAATTAATCCCAAAAATAGGAAAAACGCTATTTTTACCATTTTATCATGCGATTGTTACGCGATTTTGAACCTTAATGCCGTGGGAAAAGATTGTGACGTCATTGTTAGTGCCATGTTCTTAAGCTTACTTATCCATCCGTTAGAATCGTATATTTTTTATTTACTTGTATTATCACTGTAGCTGTTAATTAAGTTGATGCCAATACCATAAATCGTTAATTATTATCTTCCCAATCACCATTACTTTGTTGTAAATGCCTAAAATTCTCATAAATATTGTCCATTAGAATCCTGTTTATAAAAATGGCCATTAGAAAACCAGTATGTTTTAATAATAAGTAAGAAAATAATAACTTGTAGTACTAAGTATGTAGTTATTTTTAAATTCATTAAAAAAACAGGACCGACCCGCATAAAATACATAGTTTAATAATCTCTAAGTACGTAGATAATTACAAAATATTTTAGAAACAAACTGTTTTAAAAAAATGATTAAAAAAAATAAAGGGCGATTTCTATTCAACATTACTTAGGCAAGGCACCCTGTAACTAGTTATCCTTCAGAAAAAAAAGTTTTAATTCTATATTATTATTATTTAGATGACAGTACCATTTCTAAAAAAAACACGAAGGGGAAAATTATGGAACCCCCCTCATTTATTTCACAACTTTATGCCCCTGGATGAATTTTACTTCTGGTTAAATTAAAATTTCAAATGAATTCGAGAAGTAGATGCTAAAAGTAACTCCCCCCTATAGAGATTCTTTAAAAATATATGCAATAGAAGGGTACGTACTACCAATGAAGCGAATAAATTATAAAAACGCCTGGGGTTATTTGTATTTTCGAGTACCTGTACTTATTAGACTGTGTAATGAAATACACCAAGGTACATTATTAGATACTAACCTACCTGTAAACTTACATTACCTAAATGAATGAAAGCTAGAGTGGGGGACGTATTTGCTCATGAATAGGCGGATAATGCACAAACAAATTATTAGGATGTTTTTAATCTCCAAATATGCGAGTGCTGGGATATATTGGGTCAATAACTATGCTGGGACACGTGTTTACTAACTTGTAAATTGCAAATTTATACGAGATTTTTTAATATTCTTTGTTCTAGCCAGGATTCTACTCTATCATTACTTAAAATATTACCTAGTGTAAAACTAATTTCTTGACATAAGATTTAGAAGGCTCCTATGTAACCTAACTAAAGTATTTTGATGATAATTAACACATAATAAAATTAGATACGAAATATTAGGGATAATTCAACGCTTTTTTTTGGGAAGAAAGATCACATTCATGAACTTCCCAATTAGTTTCTTAAAGAAAAGAGTACGTTCTTATAAACAATTAAAAATAAAACGTATATTTATGAAGATGAACCAATGGACTGAAAGCTGAACTTTTCTCTGCATCATGCAATAAAAATGCTATTAAAACGCAAAACCCGACAATCGTAAAAAGTGAAAACGCCAATCATTACATAGGAATTTCTTCGATAGCACAATTTAACATGCACGATTTTACAATCATGTCTTCTTATACCACTCCATCAACAGCAAATGTGGAATTGCAGTATTCCTATATAAATTCAACCAACTCGTATTAAATCATATTTTATAGAATTTATACCAAAATATCAACATTAAAATAAAATACAAACATCAAAAATAAATTGTTAGATTACAATGTAACTTTACATTACTATACTGTTAATTTATCTGGTGTAAACAATATACATGCAAGTTTACATCGATTTATTAACATTGCTTTATTATAAATTTCATTGATAGTACAGACCTTTACTGTGTAATAATTTATCGATGACTCGCCACGCTTTGTAACTATTTGATTAATTTATTTCGCTTTTAATTAATACATGAATTACATCAATTAACGCGGGACAAGTTATTATTAATAACTATTTCGTTATAAAGTAACAACCTTCGTTATATTTTATATCGCAATACTCTATCTGTGGTTAAATTAAATCAGATTAATTTCATTAAGTAAAAACAGCATTCTGCTCTCTATCATCATACCTAAATAAATAAATATATTATATAAGACAATACCAGGTTCGATACTTTAACTTTGCGAACTAAAATAAATATGTTATATATATTTTTTGTACTAGAAAATAACTGAAGAAACAATGTCTTATTTAACATAGTACGCACTTAATCAGTTACAGAATAGGACCTAATATTGTGTCAGTTGACAGTTAGGTTATAGAGTATTTATGCGTGTAATCACTACGAGAAACTTTCGGAGTTATTTCTTTTGAAATCTTAAATCTTGAAATCAACAAAGCAACATAATAAATGTAAGATCTGTTAGGGTAATCCATTAGAGAAAGTTTCAATGTATCAATATTTTTTTTACAAATCATATGTGGTAAGATTGTTGAGATATTTGTTCTGAAAAATACCATGCTGGGGAGATTTTTCTCGAGTTTGTTAATTTATAAAAAGCTTGCGTTAATTAGGTATTAGGAAATCATAACTGTGAAAAGCTCGAACCACTCAGTATGATAATAAAGTAGAGTAATAAATGGAGGCGAACTGATAAAATAGTTCAGTACGTTAAGTTTACATTAATATTTAAATACCATTTTAAGGAAATGTTTATCATAAATCATTTATAAGTAACGTAACGAACGAATGTGGCTAAGCAACGCATAATATTACCACTTACCAGGCAGTAAGAAGTTAAAACAGGTAGTCACTGATATGTAAGTAGGAGAATATGTATTCGTCCAGCGGACAAATGAAGCCATTTGTATTCAGTATTGCAAACAGTGTATTAATAAATGTTACCATAATGATAATAACCACTAAACAGTAGCCCGGTAGGTTCTACTACTCACCAGACTCAATAATAACCTTTAAGTTGTATTGTAAGGGGCGTGAATGTTGAATAATATCCACAATACTAGTTTAAAACCTTAAAAGTCTCTTTTATGTTTTGTGTTACGCGCACTGACTTAACTTAACTATTTAATAAAATTCAATAAAACATTATTTCTTATGACTTTAAAATTTCGCTGATGGTGTTAGTAACTACTAACTATAGGTAAAAACATAAAATCCAAACGTATGAAAAATAGTTTATATGTATATCATATCATATTCATATACGGTTTTATTTGTAGTACCTATTAGTAAATAATACTAACACTGTCAAAGAAATGTTAAAGACGTGAATAGGTACTAGCACTTATAAGTCACATTTTTTAAGCAGGCGGCTAGCTTGCGAGCCCAAAAATATCTTTAAATTATTTTTTTTTGAGAAATCTATACAAGATATAAAAAATCTTTTACGGTTACTCCCTAGATAAAGGTTCAATGCATCTACCCTATTTTGTTCCAAAGCATATTTAGTAACGGTTGTCGAGATAGAAGGTCTCCCGTTTTTAGAAATTTTTGAAATGTCGGTATGCACACTCTTAATAAAGTTTTTATTTACTTGTTCATTAAAATCATCATACCACTACGGATAGGATCAAAATTCAAATGAAACAATAAATTTATACATATCTAATTGCTGATTAGTTATAAATTTCCTTCGACGGTTTTGTTAACAGCAAAATTATTATTATTGAAGCAAGTTCTTTGGATGTAATAATAAAATGATTGGCGAGACACGACTTTGAAGTAATTGACGATAAATTATAACAATTTCGTATTTGAAATGGGCGTAGATGAATATAATACAACATGTGTTAGATAATAAATTAATATAACATAGGCATAATATAATAATATATCAAATTGATTTTTAATTGTTATTAATAATGAATTGTTGTGGTTTGAACATAAGGGGGCGGTATTACACCTAGTAGAATTAACCGTTATCGGAGTAATAAATCAACCGAGGTATGTTTTGTTATTTAAATATCCTGTTATTGGGATTGTATTGTTAATATCATCTGTTCTTTATTATTGTACGTGGAGTCGAATGTAATCAATTGATTTGTAATGCCAATATAATTATTATTAATATAAATAAATTGTTAGTTGTTCATTATATCTTGCTTCATACTATGTTACTGTCTCTGACGAAATGCTAACAGAGCCCTTTACACTCTTTAGAATTGATATTGTGCATAATACCTGCTGTATATTCCATTTAATTATTATTTGTCTAATCTAATTATATGTAAAACTGACGAGTCCAAGTACCCGATATACGAGTAGGGTCTAAGGACGATAAATAACGATAAACAAAAATTTCCAATTGATTTCAACATTATCTACAAAGAAAATAACAAAAAATTGATGAGATTTCGATGAATGATGAAGGGATGACAAAAAAATATTTGGACGAAAGAAGAGGTGTAAGAAGGCGCGAGCATCCTAGAACCAAGAATTTGGCTAGACCATGTCGACCAGTTGCTTGATGACGGAGGTGCTTTGAGTAAAAGGAATTGTAGATTGTGTATGACGAATCGCATGAATGTGACGGAAGCGAGAAGTGTGTGTAAGGGAAGAAAAATCTGGGGAATTATTCTTTCTGTCTACTCCTCAAGAGACGAAGCGTGAGGAGATACAATAGATAGAATAGAAAATGTGCAGTTTTAATTCCAAAATAATGATATAAAAAACTTAGCAATTACCTTGTTGACAGAAATAATATTAGTAAAAAAGATTCAGTCTTTGTTTTCTATACTTGTAAATATGTATTTAACGGAATTCAGAAGCTGTGGGCGTAGGAATATTTACAAACATAATTCATTGTATAATACTTTCTTTACAATAAATAGTTGGGGGATTTGTGGCACTTTTACTTACAAACATATTTCAATCAAATCGTCTTATTCACAAAGTTATAGCTGTGGAAACTTGAAAGCAATGCTGTGGAAAAGAGATAAGCCCACGTAACGCCAACTATATAAAGTTAGTAAATGAACTAATTTGTATTAGCAGAATAATTAATAAAGGATAATTCGTTGATTTTTTATATCACATATTATTGTAAAACTTAGGTAAAAGTGAAATTGTAATTTTCCATCTGTGTGGCACACGATACCTATACCTAGATGTGAAGTTTCAATGGACCTATAACAATAATCACGTTGCTCAGATTTTATACAGAAACACTCGCATGGTAAGAATTAACAAATATTCTGTCTGCAAAACTCTGCTTGAACAATAAGGACGACCAAATTCCAGGACGACCAAACTTGTTACATATTACGTATAAACAATATAGACATCAGGTACATTATTGGGGAAAATTACCTAAACGTTTGTATTCTTTGTTCTATCAAAGTGAATTTTCAACAAAAACCTTTGATGAAAATAGTCCCTAACAATACTTTAGTTTGTTAGGGACTATTTTCATCAAATAGTTTTTAAAACTTTGTTGTGTAATTTGATATGGAAACAATTAATTTTATTCAAACACGAAAGAAGTATAAATTAAACAACAACAACAAAGAAAAAAGTTAATCCCGAAGCGTAAACGAATCTCCAATACAAGCGCTGATGTTAATCTCGTATCGTAAAGCTTTTAAAGAGGGAATGTATCAGAGAGGCGAAAAGACTAACTACTTTATTGTAGGTATAATAGTACCTATATAAAGTAACTCTAAGACCCTTATAGTCCTCCCAATAAATCTTGATGTGGAAATCCTACCCACTGGTAATTAGCCGAGACCGGCGGCGCTGATGGAGTGTAAGGACTTGTGAAGTGAAGAGGATGGGAAAGGAATAAAAGAAAGCCCGACAAAATTAAATGGTAGAAAGTTTGTAATGTAATGTAAGTGTATATAATTTGGGCTCATATAACTTTAATGGTGATCACAAAATTTAAATGTAAAGCGATAACATTTCCTAATAACATACCGAATAAATGTGCTATTATGCCGACTGTTTAATTTTATAGCAAAAAAACTCAGCTTTTACACGTATCCCCTACATTTTCAAGATACTAAAGCTTACTGGTAGGAGTGGTAGGTATCAATTGGGTACAAAAAAAAGCACATTTACTCGTAGTTAGATTGTTCTTGGCGAGTGGTTTTGTAAATACTAATACGAGAATTCTAATTTAACAGTTGTACTACTTAATTGCCTAATTAATAAAAACAAATTAACGTAACGTAACGTAAGACAAATAATGTATTCGATTGTACCTGACCAAACAATGAATGAAGTCATCTGTGATTCACAGAGGTAGGTGCACGTTGACATCAGTGAAACTAAAGACAATAGCAGGAAGTATTATGATTCGATGTATGTGTAGATTCTATAGTTGCCAGATTTATTTATTTATTAGAAATGAATCGTTTACAGAGATTACTGAGGACCGGGTGATGATGAGCTACACAAAGTATAAAAATAATACAAGATCTGATGTAATTTTTCGTATTGCCCATCCATGAGTAATTGACAAATATTTTTTAGTCCTAATTCACGGATAAAACATCCTCTGGGTTCCTAACATCATCTTATGCAACACGTAAAATTCGTTTTGTTATACATATATGGGAAATTGAAAACAATTTGGAGACGAATGCCATCCGCGGGACGACAGAACGAGTCCACTGGAGACTTCAAAAGCTTACAATATACATCTAATCAACTTATATCCAATGTAAGTACATATCTGGCTATTATAGGTATAGAAATGTGGATTAGGGGACTACTCTTATATAAAACTATCGTGGTTGAAAGATGTTAACAGATTACAAAATAATATGGTAAAAAACAAGGCAGCAAGTAAGAAAAAACAATCTAAGGCAAAAACATTTCACCGATAGTAGGGAAGAGAAACGAATTGACTAATGATATAAATAAATTCAATTTTTAACACCCCCTGACTAATCCATTATGTACAGTCGAAAGAAAACAGTTTTCGACATGATAAACTTTAAAATAAATGTTGAGTATTATTACTCTTTAAAATATCGAAGGCCAAATGTATTATGTCCCAAAAAAGGTGGATGCAACGACAGCTGTCAAAGCGATCATTAGTCACGAATTTTGGGACTTAATGTTTGTGTCATGTGAAAAAATAAAAACTTTTACAAGGCGTGAGACGACAAAATGCATCACATTTATATTTGACATGGTGAAACATTTACGAGATATTTTAAATGCAAACAAAAAATAACCTATATGCTTCTAAAAATAGTAATTAATGTGTTGTCAGATACTCTCATATGGCATTCACAAGTTAGAATATCAGTGTGGTTATGGATTTTAGGGTTTGTAGAGTTCAATGTTTTGTTGAAAATTTTCCTAATGTTACACCTATCTAATATCAATATTTTAACTTGATGATGATGAGGGTAATTATTGAGTTTGTAGCATCATGGCCAGACATAGAGTAGACTGGATAATTTCCTGTACTGTATACAAAATTCTAACTGAATAACAAGAAAAGAACCGTTCAAACATAAAATGAAAACCCGGCACTCAGGAATTTCGTAAGGAAATCAAAGCGTCATTTATGACTTATGAGTCAAAAACATTAGGAGAAAATACAACCCTAAAATGTCCTATAATAATTAGAGTGACATTATCTATTAAAATAGTCCTCGAACGCCCACTTTATTTACTCGTTTAGATTTAAAGCCACCAGGAACAGATTTCGTCTCTTTTGTAAAATAATGTTCCTCAATAATTCTGTTTTCGAAATGAAATTTGAAATATTCAAAATCCCTTTTCCATTAATCCTCCTCCCCTACAAATTAATAGGTACTGCATACAACCAAAATATCGTTAAACTTTTGAATAACATTTTGTATCCATTCGTTGACAACCAAATTGTTTTTTCAGTCAGATTAAAATGTTTTGAAAGGATCAGTCCCGAACGGGATATTGTCATAAGTAATATGTATAGTAGCGATTATAATTTTATTTACAGAGCTTAAATGTTCCAGATTTTTTTTAGATACAAAAGACTATGGTATCTCCATTACGAAAAATAGGGTCTGCTGCACCTCACTATTGAAGGAAAATTTGAGGGCAGTCGCGGTGTGGAAAGACGGCAGATGCCCTGGCTAATAAATATCAGAGAATAGACATCTCTAGAAAATGGGGACTGGGGAGATGTTTCAGCTAGCACAGAACAAAGCCGACGTCACGGCGATCTGACATGGCACTTTGAAAATATGAAAAAAGACTATGGTAAACTGCACTGAATATTTCATTGTTTTCTGACTATCGGAAGTCGATATTGTTCTAGCCATTAAATAGATACAGGCGTCATCTTAACAAGCAGTTTACATTACTGTGTGATAAATTTCGCCGAGGTAAATGGGGTATCAAAATTAATAACAGTCGCAGCGTGAACATGTCTAGTAGTCCGATGGTCAAACAACGACATATTCATCACGCTATGAAAATCTACGAGGACATCTACAATGACAATATAGTAAGCAAGTACCTCTGAATTCAAATCAATCTCTTTGGAGGTTATTTTGATGTCATGCTATTTTTTTATAGAAAAGGTGTCATGGCTAAATATGTTCAATTGTTATTTAATTTTACTCTTTTCAACATCGATGTAATTTGTCTCATTATAATATACATTAGGCTAGGCTATTATCTGTTTCATACGGTGTCCATAATGACTACTGCTAATTAGACAATTAATTGGTATGCTAAAATCTATCAATTCCATTATTTTTGTTTTCAATTTGTCTCTTTTGTTAAGTCAAACACTCATTTAAACATTCAAACCTTTTATAGGTAGCATAATTTAATTCACATTACGTTTTTTTTATTTTATTACATATTTAAATTAAATTTATTAATGGAATATCGAAGTTATTAATTGGAGTGACAACACCGTATATTATTATGTAACAGTGCTTGTATTTTGTATTCTCTGTGTGGAAATTATTCTGGTGTTATAAAAACGATTCTCTGAATCTTAAAACCGTTCCTAATCATCAGGTGATGCGCAGAACATAATAGAATAGAATAGTAATAGTTATTGAGGAGGATGAATATTGAATAATGGACAAATATTAATTGTTTATTTCACCCCAGAAGTGCACTAAAATAATAAACATTAGTGTAGCTGATACAAGATTTCCATGCGACTGTTGTAATGTTTGTAAATAAGTTTATTGTAAATCAACTAGGCATTATCAGTGCCTTTATATTTGTATGTTGCATTTTTTAATATTGCGTGGAGTTTTAATCTTCTGTCCAAATAAGTAATCTATACCACGATATAAAAGCTCGCAGTACCTATTTGTTTACTTACACACACGTCGTACAAATTACGGCAATTTAAAGCAAATATTTAAGTCGTCACGCAATCGTGGCATTAAAAACGGTAGCCAGTTCGTTATTTCCTTTACCAATTCTCCCTTCCCTCCTTTACAAACATTATATTGTTATTTATTCTCGCAATGAATACTACACATGTTCAAACTTACATACTGTAAACTTCATCCAACCATTCAATACTACTCAATATGATACAGCACCGTAAAAACACTAGGCATTCAAGAAACTTAAACACACAGTAACTTTATAAAGTACTGCCTACAAAACAACGCATATTTCATTACGTTTTAAGAAAACTGGTGCCTGATGAACTGGTGAAAATATTGGCAGCCAATGCACAAATCCTTCCGAAGAAAAATAAATTGTTATTCGAAATGTTATTAAATACTCGTTAATAAAATATCTCCTTCAATGTTGATTTCTCTGATTGTTTTTGCGAATAGTTAAGAATCTTGGTCAAGTCACTATCAACACCCATAGAATATTTTTACAATTGAACACGAAGACATTAAATATCTTATGTGGTGACAATTTTAAATTAAATACATTGTACAACAGTCGAACAAAACGTATAAAGAATATACATCTTAAAACTCCATCTCTCGTAGTTTACTTTGTCAACGACATAAACTGTATGACGCCTTGCCAGTTCCATAATGAAGAGTTCTGTTTTACAATAGATTTTGCATTTTACTGCGTTTGACGACATTATGTTCAGAGTAACATGATGCCAAAATTTACTGCAAATCATGTTTAGTTTGTAAAATACTACAAAGATATTGTGTGTAATAAATTCAAATAGATTCTCTTTATATTTGTATGAACTCCACAATAACAAGAATGTAAAACATGCATTAAATTATGAAGCTTGCAGTATTTTATGCAAATACTTCAAAAGCTCTCAATATTATTTATTACCTCCTAAAACATCTGCATTCCTGATAAACCTATTATTTAAAACATGAAATTATATGCAATAAAAATGCTTGAAGTATCTACATAATAATTAGGGGCAATGCAATTCACGTTTTATTTCTGAATTCCTGATAAAAGATACATTTTGAATGAGGGTCGGTGTACCCGTTTATGATAAATTTAATGTCGGGAAGGTATAAAATTAGTAGTACAACATATCAGGAAACCATGCTGGTCGCGAGGTGAATTTCAGTAGCGTGCTATGAAATATCTCTCTAGGGGAAGAAAGACTTGTGATATTGATTTCTATTGAGCACACACGCAACCATTTACTTATTCATTTTATCATTATATCGAAGTGAAAACTTATTTATAAACAACTATCAATTTATAATGAATTTTATCGAAGCATGACTTTGAAATTAATGATTAATAACATTAAAATACATACGATACTGAATTATTTGTTAGTGATATAATTAATATTGTAATTATTTATCTATCGAGTAAATACGAAATTAAAGATACTCTGACACTAAAATATTAATCTCTACTCTACTATGAAATGAATCAGTATTTTGCATTACAAATAACAATATCGAACTCAATTTCAATACACGTATAAAGATCTAGAATCTATATAAATAGGAATCCTGATTAAACAGCTGGACACATCGTTATACTGAGGGGCAAGGGACTAAAAAATATACACTCACAATGAAACGTTGTTAAAAAATGCAAGGCGTTGTTAAAAATATTATACGAGGGCAGGCTGAGAACTTCGCGGCCTTGAGAAAAAAATGTACTGGAGTATGGTTAGATTTTCTTATTATTTTTTTATACGATCTATACGAAGTTGAATACACCTTTGCTAGTCACGTTTCAAAGCTAGGATCCTAGTTTTATTGAAGAAATTGTAAAGGTCTTCAAAATATTGCTCCGCGTTCACTGTAACACCGTTAAGTGAGTCAATTTTTTACATGCTGAGATTTTTTTTGGCTTAGGGATGAGGGGAAGGTCTGACGATTCCATTTTAGGTAAATAAGGCAGATGTTTTACCAATTGGAAGCCATTGGCATGCAATTTGGCTATGAAAATTGTTTTTCTGTGAACTGGCTCAGAGTCGCGGTGAAAGATCACGACTTTGGCCAATTTTCCGGCTCTTTCCGCGTTGGTAATTTGTCGCAATTAGATTATTAGATTAGCATAGTACTTCCCACTTCTTTTTTGCCCTAATTCAAGTAGTCTATAGCCCTAAATTCCCAAAAAAACGAATGCCATCACATTTCTAGTTGACAAAGGAGACATCGATTCGGAAAATCACCATGCCGCCACTATTTTGATTATTTTTGGGCTCTGTTAGATCCAGGTCTCATCCACGGTGACATGTCGAAAAAAAAATCCTCAGGATCAGCTTCAAACCTGGCCAAAAAATCCAATCAAAATCGAAAACGAACACATGTTTGTTCGGCCTTAAAAATTAGTCAAAGGCGTTGGCACCCTGCGAACGGAAAGCTTATACAAGCCCTGTTCTGAAGTTAATTTGAAATTTATTCATTCACATAAGACCATTAGGATCTCAGCTATCTGACAGGCACTATTTTGGCGATCTTTCTGAACCACATCCATGTTTTTATCGACGTTTTTCGAAACAACTGCAGATTATTGCCATCCACTGCGAGGGTTTTCTTCAACACCTTGTTGACCACATTTAAAATCTGCTACCCATTATTTGACTACCGCATATGATAGAGCAGACTCCAATTATATATGTGACATCTTTTAAAAAGTTTGTTTTGATATACAGCCTGTGATAATAAAACATTTTATCGTGGATCATGGTTGAAAATTTCTCATTTACACAAAAATCTTTGAACACGTTGAATTAAACATGGTGCCAAGAGTGCCAGCTTAGTCCTATTGATGCCAAATTTTGCCAGTAGCTTTCTAAAGGTTCAAATTATCCATATCAATAATAAATTTAAACTGGCCAGTACATTTTTTTCTCAAGGCCGCGAAGTTCTCAGCCTACCCTCGTATGAAGATTAGTGTGTGTGAATATTATTTACTTATCTTGGATGTAAAACTGATGAAAGCGAGTTGGTGTGAGCATTTAGAGAAATGTAATGGATTTTGTTCAAGTAAACAATAGTATCTACCTAAGAGTAATATTAGTATTATATTGGATGTTGAAAGTGATAAATTCAAAGTAATAAAATCGTTACAACCTGTTTGATGTCACGTCGAAATGCAGTACAAAGCGATACAATGTTTCACTATTTCAATAAAACTATTTTAAATTGAATGCTTCTCCAGTATGGCAGTATGTAATATTACTTCGTACAATATCTTGTAGCTCCACATAAACATAATGAAGAAAAGAGATTCCCAGTGATGCATTTGAATCAAAATAATGTTAAATTGTGTATGACAGACAAGTTTATGTGTCTATTGTCATGTCTACACAATAAAATACTCGTATTCTACTTGAAACGTATATTACAATATAATGTTGAGGAAATCACAGCTCTTTTCAGATTCTTTTTTTATTATCGACTCAATTTCCTAGTGATTTAATATAAACTCCAGAGCATATAGCATTTGGACCACTTAATTTACCATTTAATTAAGTATTAACAGCTATTTACATAATAAACTAATGAGCAATTTTCAAAAGAATCTCCTAAATGGCAACAATACGTATGTAGTTACGCAATGTATACGGAATTCGACAACACAGCCATCGCTCCTCGTGGTGTAGTGGATAAGATCCCTACTATGCGAGACGAAAGTCTGGGTTCGAATCTCAGCCAGGGTAAAGTGAAATGGCGAATGTTTCTCGAGTGTAAAGCGATCATTTAAGCTAGCCGAGGTCGGTCGTAAGCCCGACAATGTTCATCCTTAATTCTTCTACGCTGTTGTAGGAATACTGAATCTCCTAAATGTTAGATAGAGGAAAACTACCCTTTCTCGCAGGTACGTTAATTTCTGGTGCTTATTTGTTCAATCAACTCAAAATTTGTACCTATGGCGCGTTATCCGCTTTCAATATTAATCACGTTATTTTCAAATGACTGTGAATTTTGTAATTTCAGATAACTAACTGCTCCTTTACCTTATTACTTTTCACATAGCGTTGTTAAACTACCTATGTTTGTCAGTCAGTCACTTCAAACGACGCATCACGTTGTTATTACGAGCAGAAGAAACTGTTGTGAAGTTTAATGTCTTATGTAAATTATTATATTTTATCTTCACATACGGAAAACAATAATCATTTGGAAATAATAGCTAGTATAAAGCTAGTATTATACGTTGTTTAATATCTCCAGGGTGCCTATTATTGTGAGGCGTTATTGTACTTAGTTTTTTGAAACTTCATAACAACGTGAATTGCAAAGAGTAATAACACTGTCTGTATTAGATTACTTAGTACTAATTGTGAGATAATCTGTGTCAATTGGATGCAGTAATTGAGTCTAGGAATGCATGTTATGTGCACTACACTTATGATGCTAGTTCAAAATGTTCAGTAATAATTAAACTCTACTTTTCTCTCTTTTCCATGACAATTCACTTACATAGAAACTCTTTTATCTCATACGTTATGGATAAAGAAGAAAATAAAACAACTTAAAAACATGGCTGGCTGGTTCGGTTAGTTGTTAGTTTAAGCGGCAGCGCCGCCCTCATTCCAGTGCTTAATGTAAAATGCAAGAAAGTTTTAAAGATTGTAAAACTACATTCACAACTTTTTATATATATTAAAAAAGAGAATTTACGTGAGACATTATGGTAGATTCTGTGTTGCAAACTGAAAAAATCTATGCATTACCAAAATTTCCCAAAGTATTTTGTTTTAATTACAAATACTCAAAAGGGTCTAATTCAAAATTTGATTTATCTGACGTAAAAATATTGTAAAATAGTAGGAATAATTGGAAAATATACGAATGACGTTGAAATAAACAAAAAATAATTATAAAACGGATATCGAATGAATAAATCAACATGTTTTTTTTTATTTCAATCTCAACGTAAACCAAAAACAGATGAAAATAATAAAAATTATTATAGTTTTATCCCACGGCAATGAACGATATTTATTACGCAGAGCCGGAAGCTATGGTGCTGATGGTAAACTAAAAAAATAGATCTTTATCGGCGTGAATAATTAATATTGAAAATTTAAAATACCACTATTTTGTAGGTCAGTTAATATGTTTTATGCTACGACGATATTAAAGTTTTCATTTCGACACTGACGGGTACCAAAGCCCTACATCTCTTTTTCAATTCCTGGTGATAAGCTGATCTTCAAAGTTATTTTGTTACATATAAATTAAGTTATCATTTCACGCACATAAAAGAGTATACAATTAGATCTGGTTAACATTAAATAATGTATTGTAGTAATATTTATTACACAAAAGTTTTCTGAAACAATAAATAACTCACATCTAGACATCGCCCAATAAATTAGGCATGATGATAAGAAAAACAAATTTTGGCAATAATTCAAACACAAGACTAAGGAATTAAGAGAATTAGCTTTGGCTACAGTGCAAGTAATATAATACTCTAAAATAATTAATTTAATAAGCGAATAAGTAAAAATGTACAAGACGAATTAATTGTCTAATCAATACGTAGTTATACGTGTGTGAATACTTGTTATGAATTCTCATAAATTATAATACTTAACCGGATCGGTATTGTGTCAAAATAACACACGGCTATAAATTTAATTAGAATAATTAAAACTAATCTTTCGCCGTTTAATAGTTTATTAATCATGAAATAGTAGAGGGGAGACTTGGCTAGATCAAATCATTCACAAAATACTTGGCTACATTTCAAACGAAATATTCGTAGCGAACAAATAATAAAATATACTCGTATCTAAACACCTATGAAATGTATGGAATATTTATATTAGATCTACATTATTATACTACATACTAAACATCAATGTATAGAGAATCTATTTCAGGACTGAAGGAAAATAAACGGATATCAATATGTTGTATCATTTTCATATTTTTCACATTCATCGACATTTTCTTTAGAAATATATTATATTATAAGTTGTACTTATAGATACATTATGAAGGAAACATATTTCGCTTTGAAATGTCGACAAGTGGATATTTACAAGAGGTAAACTGAATGACACGAGGCGCGACGTATCTATTATAAGAATATGAAAAAGGTACGAAAAAACATTTGATACAAATGTGGATGGAGGGTTTTATTTATCAATAAAATTTCCTGCTTCGTCAAAACAATTTTTAATATTAGGTAGGTACAATCATGAAGCTTTTTTCTTCTTTCAAGTAAACTGTGTACTGTGTAGGTATGTATCAGCTAGCAACTCTTTCCATTTTCCGTTCTCAGTATTTTGATGTCGGAATTGTCAATTCATACCGCATTATGATTTCACGATCAATAAACTATGTAAGAATATGTCAAAATATTTATGTTACAAGTAATTCAAACTGCTGGTGAGTATAATAATAATCTAATAACTTTTATGAGACCAAAATAATGATGAAAATGTTGAAATGTTGAAACGTTTACGATTTTCCATCACGTCATCATACTGCCAGAACATATTACACAGTAAGTGTGAAAAAGCTCTTCCGAATTATGTACACTTGTTGGAGTACTGGACTCTTAAAAAAAATAAACAGATATTAACTTCAGGCACAGTTTGGCGTATTCCCAAACATTTATTTATTTCATTTTATAATACGAGTATATTATCTTCTGAAATACCCCGATTTGTTTGATTTTTACCACGACACCTTGACACCACTCAACAAAGCAATATCTCAACACTTCGTGACATTCATAACAATTACATTAAATTATAATACAATTATTGAATAAGATCAGCTTTATAGTGTATTTGTGTCAACTCTCTGTCTTGACGTCTATGAAATATTCAAGATCTTTGGATAAAGCATTTTGATACAAAAATAATAAAAATTAAAATTTCTGTCACGGTAAAAAAACAACCCACCTTCTGACTGTTTTTATCGACAGATGTTCGATCTAAAGTCGGTAAAATGTCAGGGGTTATTGGGAGCCTATATTACTATAGACAGAAGAGAGATCTAAAAAAAGAGAGACGAATTCTCTCTGCGGGAGTTGTTAGGCCGTCAAAATAAAGTCCGTAAATATGTTTTACGTAGCTATATCTAAAAAGCAGTCACTACGTATTAACAATCAAAGATTCTTTAAAAAAGATCGCCAAATTCGCCGAAGTATTGCTTGCTAATAATCTCATGATTGATGTGTTCTTGTTGTTATAAAATGGCAATCTTCTTCACTGATTTTAAAAGCTTAACATTAAATATTTATAAAACCCCTTTATTATTCATTGAATGCTCAATTCGGCATTTAAACAAACTAAAAGGTCCCCAATATAATACATCCAATTTTTTTTCTTTTACTGTACCTGCATCAAAAACAGCGTTTTATATCGGAGCATAATGAGAACCTGTGGGTATTATTCAAAATAAAACTGGATCTTCTGGATTTATTCAATTCCGTTTTGTACTTTTTGGGTTGTTTGCTTAGTGCCACGTCCTTTAATTCGTGATCTTCTCACCTTTCGGTGATCGCTGATTGTACTTAGAATAACCGCAAACAACACGTAATTGGGAGGTAGAATTTATATTTGTATTACAAGAGTATACTAATTTATGCATAGGGCTGCCACCTTTGTAAGAGCGTAGACCCGGAGATTCGGAAAAAACGAATTTGTGACCATAGTTGACCTTTTTTTTTTTTTTGGTCCACACCATAATTCCAAACCCGGAGATTTACTATGCTGACCCGGAGACCCAGTTTTTCTATGGGGGGGAGACCGGGACCCCGAGTATTTTCCTTTTTTTTAGTCCTGACAAAAATTTCAGACCCGGAGATACACTATGCTAACCCGGAGCCCGGAGAACACCACTCAAACCCGTAGACTCCGGGTCAAACCCGGAGAGGTGGCAGCCCTATTTATGCAGTGGTAGCTTGTAGCGGATATTTGCATTCATCCATGGGTATTTTATAAACCACACAGTATAATATATAGGCATGTTTTACGGACGCTGTTAAACAATCTGATTGCGAGTGGTAAGTAATCCTTTTTTTCCACCCAATAAAAATATTACCAAGAAATTAAAGCCGCAAACCCGTCACATCACGAAGTCGTCAAAATTCTTCTTCAGTTTGCCTTCATTGTTTCACTATTCAAATAAAAAGTATCGTTCAACATGTCTAACTTCTTTTTATTTCAATGCTTGACTCAAAATACGTTTTTTTCAATGGTAGGTATAAGATGCAGAATACAGTCAAATAAATATAGTTAAAAAGCAGTATTACTATGGGTGGTAAGATGACATCACCTTTGGAACTCTTATCCCAAGAAATAGCATAATATACCTATATATTATATTATCAAAATTTGGGAATTTGGCCCATCCAGTTTTCATACAAATAACCTGTCATATTAATATTGGATATAATATGGTTGATGTATTTGAAAACTACATAACTGTGACATTTTGAAAGGCAAATGCTAAAAGATACGATATTAGAGAATACACAATTTAATCGATAGGCAGTATAGGCACCCTATTAATATAATATTATGAAGTGAACATGTAAGTTTGTATGAATGTAATGTGATTGCACCCAATTACTCCGATGGCACAAAGCCAAGCACCAGATGTGAAATATATCTATCTCATTCAACTACATACTGTAATGGTTACATCAAATTGAAACGCAAAATACCTCGACACTGTTTAGTACAATAAAAGTATTTCTACCATATCCACATTGAGCTGAAGTCACTGAAGCATTGAATAAGACATATTTATATAATACGAAATGTGTAGAGAACCAATACAGACTATCCAGCACATCGTGGAGACGTGCCCCCTGAGACGGCTCTCTGGCACATATACCGTCATACATAACGCCACTCCAAACGCCTTGCAACGGCTTGGTGATTTGGATGTTGCTCTCTAGTGTCTCCTGGATGTAACAGCGAAAAATCTTTGACTCTCTTACCTTCTGACAATCCACCTTTCAGTGGCTGATGCCAAACGATAATAACAATAACTGCAAAATCGTTATTATTTCAGAATGACAAAGTTCTAATGATATTTCTGTACCTATTTAGACATACTCAATTCAAAGCACTATAATCATAATATGAAGGAAAATTATCTACCCTTCATCTACTGTAAACTATCTGTAAAGAGGAAGTTAATTAGTAGAGAAGGATAACTGAAAATGTACTCATTTATTTTTATATATTAAGTACATAGAAATATATTAACAACAGACCAATATACCAAAAGTAAAATGGGCCATTAAACCGCAATTTCCACCAAATATGTCCACCCACATCAAGCATTTAAATTTCTGTTCACGTGAATTGATGCGCAACATAAATATTTTAAGTCCGTCCATGTTAACATTTATTTCACGTGAATCATGATGTAGGTATTTAATAAATTATCCAACTTCATTAGTGCTTTTCATGTTTACGTATACCGAGGATAAAAAATACAAAAAAACCTTAAAAACTTCTTTAAACAAAAAAGAGAAAAATAATCGTATATGACGGAGGAAGACAGGGCAGTCGTCTTACTCCATTCTCCACCCGACGTTTTCTCACTCCCCAAGCATTCATTATAAGATTTACCCCAAGGAGTAGAAGCGCCCCTTACTGCCGTTTTAGTCACCCCCTCTTTTTCTCTTCAACGGTCTGTGATGTTCTCACATTTGTCAAATTGTTTTCGACTCTTCTTTTCTATGGGGCTTCTAATCTGTATCATCATCCCTATTATGTTTCAGAGAATTATTATAATATAAATAAGTACACCGCAGACCGGGTATTAGTAATGTAATCTCTTAAGCATTCATATCTTGTACCTGTTAGAAGAGTACGTTGGTAAATAAGTAAATTAATACTCGAATTCGTTATTACTTACTTCAAAAACGAACAGCAAACAGGTATGTAATGTTGAACTTTGAGCGGTGATACATGATGGAATGAAAAACTAATTTAGTTTAAATTTCACGTGATAACACTACAGATACTACAGAGTTCGAGTGTTCGAGAGTTCTAATAATCGTCCATCCCTCTCAGAATCCATAAAAAGAACGCGACCATTGGTACATACTCAAAATAAAAGTCTACGCGGGAACTTTTTAACTTTACAATCTTCAGTTTTTCACCTTTTGTTTACTCGTTCAAACAAGTATTATTCAACCAAAATAGTCAAAACAGGTACGGTAAAAGAAAGGATAATGTGATATTCATTTCAGATAGTGAAACCATATTCAGAACTTTCAATCGAGAAAGTAGAGGTAATCGTTAGGTTCTGTTCACTTAAGGAATAAATAAAGAAGTAATAGTGTCTGATATCCCAAAATATAAGTGAAATATGTGCTTTATTAACTTCAAATTTACCACACAATTTTCCCAATAACCGCATTCATAATATTATAATACCGTGTGTGTGTGGTGAGACCCTAATCAAACAGTCATTGGAATATTTATACGGCCATTCATAACATATTTTTATTACCTAAATAATATGTAATACCTACCTACAATACTATATACGTAGTTCCGTAAGTAGTGTAGAAGGTCATCTCTACAAATTTATAGGCAATTGAACGTTCATTTGATCAAATATTATGATTTATTGCGACATTATATACATTCGACAAACGTGCCCCAATAGTTATTATTATTTATGTTCATTCATTCATTCGCAACTCAATACGTATTACAAACATAAGATACCTACATTACATGACACTATATAAACAATATTGGAAAACTACGCTGTGGACGTCAGATGAAAATCTTATTCAAGGGGAAACTAATATACTTCATTCTTTCGTGGGGAGAAATGTATCTACTCTTAAGATTTTTAATATCTTAAGGAGCGAAGAAGAAAAAATAGTCTACCTTTATTAATGACCACCTTCCTTTGAAAGAAATGAAAAAGACATCATATAATTTATTTGCTAACGGAAAGTCATATTTGATTCATTGAAAAGAACTGGTGTGAGTAATGGAAGAAAACTACTGAAGAAAAGCCATCATCAGTAAAAATAGAGATAAGATATTTTCAGATTTTTTTAACATTACTAATCATGATTTCTTGTAGATGGATATCACGTAAATTTTAAAGTTGTAGTTGAAAATATAATACATAATCATATTTGATATTATAATTTGTGATATTTGTCATGTCCCAGTAAAAAGCAATTCAAGTAACAACATCTCCCCTTGATGATTGTCATGATTGATGATTTGACAAGAACCATTAAGTATAGTAGGTCTAGCTAATACAAGCAGGCCAGCTCTCTTCCCTACTGAAACGTTATAATAGGTATCTTATAAGAGAATTTTTTATGGGACTATCTTCTCCCTCATCAGCGCCAATTATTCACGCAAAGAATACAGTTGTTTAATATTTTGTTCCTGTATTTTTTTTAAAGTAGGTACTTAGCCTTTCCTAGTTTCTAATGAAAACAGTAAAAAACTGGGGTTAAAGCTGTGATTTTGGAGGACTAGATAAATCACGAAAAGTGGATCGTACACGTACAAGATAGCACGAAGGTAAAACCCATTAGGCTATAAAATAAATGTCATTAAATTTAATATTAAAATTATTAATCGATAACGACTATAAAAACATAAAATTTAATCTGCGATCAGGAGAACATGACACGTATGGGGCCATTAAGAGAGGTGTGTGTAAATAAATACACATTACACACGTAATATCACTAATGACAATATTATGATATAACTGTATGTATGTAGTGATGGGCGTTATGTATACCTGTTATAACAATGATTATTGCATAACATAAAAAACACATCGCAGGTATGTTGAACGTATCGTGTTAACAGCCACCTTCCTTGCGTCAATTACCTCCGCTAATGTGCTGATCTCCTCTGACATACACTCCGATATTATTCGCTCAGGTAAGAAAATTAGTAAGTGAGCTCACGGCTCACAAACACAGATACCAATATAAGCATGAGAGAACTGGTTTTTATAATCGACTCTTCACAAGTCATCTTGTCATGGGATGTGGAATATAATACCACGATACTTAAGTATGTAGGTAATTATTTATAGTTGCCTTCAATCATATCAAACTGTGTTAACTCCGACTCTCCATTTTAGACGAGTTGATTGAACATTATACAACACTATAATCGATAATAATTACCACTCATTTGTCGCTCTTTGAAGATATTCCAATCAAAAGATGATTTTGAGAAAGGTTTCTACGTAATAATAATAAATAAGGGTCAAATATGTTCGCCTCAAAGGCGCACAAATTGGCGATAAATGACATAGTTTTAATAAACTCGTCATTGCTTTGGAACTAGAAAACGCATAAAAACCCTTAAATTATTGGGCCCATACATTACTATCCTCTCCATTAAAATAAATCAAATGATAAAAAAGGTCAAATTCTTTAACTAATTAAGAGCGTACTGGTAGTTGGTACTACATAAATAAGTTTTAATTTCCAATTATTTTATACTAAAAAAAGTTTAGAACGCACTTGTTTTAGTTCGAAAGTTGGAATTGAACGTAATAATTATATTAAAAAAAACTAAATTAAACAAATTGGTCTTCGTTTTACTAAGGTTTTACTTTAAAAAAATCGAGTTAGCAGAGTTTGAAAGAATGTCGTGTATTTTATATGACAAGCTGTTATATAGATTTGTTATAAAAACACGAAGCAAATTATTACAGTAATGAGTTATTAGCAGCTGAAGTAGCTTGTAATATAAACTAGTTATCTCGTAACTTATAATTGGCTGGAGGAAGATCTTCATAATAAAAACTAGTAACAGTGATGAATAAAGCTACTTCGCTCGCGATATATGTCGGTATTAAAATTCTTGCGTAAAATATTTACTAGTATCATTATTATGGATAGCATCGTAAAGTAAACGTACCTACCAAAGGAAGCTAACTTTCCACTTACACAAATCCTTTAATTTTACCTAATATAGTTTGAATGAAATCAAATATTATGTTTCATCTAGAAATGTTTATTATGTTAACTAAACCACATCTACTGTATTGATTAGTTATCATACTAATTGATTTGGTAGGATTTGTGATTGATAACTAGTGTCGGAATTAATTAGACACTTTACATGTTAATTATATTGTAGGGGGAGACATAAATTTATCTTAATTTAGCTGTAGAGACATTCATTGATTTGGTAAATTAGTGAGAATTATAAAAAAGGTTTTAGTTAAGCGTTTTCATGTCCGTCTTATTTAATGACGTGAGATGGAGAAATCAACAGCGATATTTGAAATTCGAACCCTAGAACTCTCATTGGAAAAGTTGAGATTCAACCGCATCAGAACCAGCTGAGTTAAGTAAATTATTTTTCTTTATAAGCCAGTATTTATAATATGTATAATAAAATACAACGTTGTTGACGAAATGCAGTTTTGGACCATTTACTACATCCAGACCTGCGTTGAATAATATTATTATCTCTATCTATACGATTTCTTTATAAAATTGTTGTCATTGACGTGATTGTTAAAGACATGAATTGTTACACCTATGTATTGTATAGAATATTGTATTAAATCATTGATATTATTGATGTTAATTCAGTATCGATTAAACCACCCTACACAAAACACGTATTTTTAATTAAGACCTGAAGGTATACAACCTTTCAACATGGTCCATTCGAGTCTTTTGTTATAATAATAACCAGTGCCGTGTAGGGTAGATGTTAGTGGTTAGAATACCACTAACATGATACTCCATATAAAAATTAAATTCACGAAGTGAAGATTAAATTGATATTCAAGAAATAAAATTCACGTGTTGTGAAGACTATAATAATATGTTAAAATTAAATTCACGAAGTGAAGATTAAATTGATATTCAAGAAATAAAATTCACGTGTTGTGAAGACTATAATAATAAGTTAAAATTAAATTCACGAAGTGAAGATTAAATTGATATTCAAGAAATAAAATTCACGTGTTGTGAAGACTATAATAATAAGTTAAAATTAAATTCACGAAGTGAAGATTAAATTGATATTCAAGAAATAAAATTCACGTGCTGAAGATTAAAATAATAAGGTAACAATACTATATGTAAGAAACTGAGAACATGAGTTCTATAAATAATAATTTTCTAATTGTAATTAAATCCCCTATGAAATTGGGATAAATACAGTTAAAATTAATTTAAAAAAAATGTGCGGTAAAATAATTATCTCCGAAGAATTTGGGATAAAAACCGAAAATTCAATAATAATGAACTGATTCACGTGCTGTGAAGACTATAATAATAAGAAATTAAAAATTGTTATCGGTTAAAAATACCGTTAATAAGATTAGAAGAAATAATATTCACGTGCTGTGAAGACTAAAATAATAAGATGTAATAATGTAATAATATAATGTCAATTTATGGCAAATTGATAAAGATAATTAAAATGAAATTGAAGAAAAGTTCATCAAGAAATTATAACACAATGCTTGTTATAATGATTACATCAAGATGTTAGGCTGAAGCCGGGAGATACCAGCCGAAGGAAGACTCTACATACATTTATTTTGCCTGTGGGGGTAGAAGGAAGATATAAACAACAACGCCTGATGACGTATATGCATCGATCAGATGATGACAATGTGACGCCCTGCAGGAATCTACTTTATCCACACTAGTCGAGATCTCATTGGTTATCAACAATCGTCAATCACTGGACAGAGATAAGTTACGTTTTTCTTTGAGTGTTTTTTGGTTAACTAAGTATTTATATAAGTATAGCTAGTGCATATAGTATTGTTATATAGTAGCCATGGAGGCGGCAAAATTAAAGGTTTTGGTCATAAAACGAGACCGCATACTAGGCAGTATGTCCAGATTGAAGGGTCTTGTGTCCAAGCATAAATTTGAGTTTGAATATTTGCAAACATGCAAGGAAAGATTGATGGATTTGATTGCCAGGTATGATGGTGTAAGTTCTGAGATAGGTTATTCAGAGGATGTGTATGAGACGGAGGATCTTTATCTGGAGTTGTTGACGGAGATTAATGATTCTCTAGGAGTATTATCTGGAAAGGTAAAAGAAATTACTTCTGTTGCAGGTTTAGGACAGTTTGAGGTTAAGGACACTGCTGTGGAGAGCACAGAAAGACATCATCCTAGTGATTCTTCACCGAAAACGGGACAATCTAATGAGAAATCTATCGAGGTAGATAGTAATTATTCTTTAAATTTCCCATTCACTCTCTCGAAGGAGTGTTTGATAATTGATAGTATAACTTCAAATGTAAAACAGGCTGATGAGACCTTCCATGTCCCGTCAGAGTTGAACATATTACTGGGATCCGATGTGTGCTTTCAGGTCCTAAATTCATCGGGTGACGTGGCGGAGCAGACGCTGCTGGACACCCAGTTCCAGATTGCTGGCGCAGTGCCAAGTCAGAGCCCCGAGGACCCTTCCCAGCACGCTGGGAACTTGCATTGGAAGGACAAAGATAGGGATATTGATTATCCTGTTGATGTAGTCGATGTGACTCACGAATCGCCAGGTGGCGAGATTAACGTTGCCCAAGTGACGCATGATTTGGCACTGTGCCGGCAGACGTCACTCGATGAATTATTGTCTGGATATTATTATTATTATGATTATTTGTTTAAGGTAAACAAGTTGGCCAGGGTAATGGCCCATCGCTTAAGTTTTTGTAATAATTGCATAGATGTAAGTCCTTACTCTTTAAAGAGAAAGCATAGTTTCCTTGCTTATCAGGATTCCTATCAGGAACGAATTGGGCCATTACAGCTGGTCAAGAAATTGACTAGTATTTACTGGACACAGTCAATGTAAAAAAATGCAGTATGCATTGAATATGTTATCACTAGGTTGCCTATATATATACTTGTACACAGATAATGTGTGCTAAGTAATTACCAGTTAGGTAATTGAAATGTTTTGTAACAAATTTAAATTGAAAGTGAGAAAAATTTCGTTCAGCCATAAATTTTGACTATTGCATTCAAAAATTTTGATTGTTAAAAAATAAACAAATTCAATAGATTAGTATACAAAAAAGATTTTGTTTGCTCTATGTATTTATATATTATGTCTGCTTTATAATAAAAGCAAGACAATAATGCAATCATGTGTGAAGGTGTATTGCTATACCTTTAATTAAATATATGTTTATTTGTTTAATTTTTTGCTACTACAATTGTAGCTATGTATGTATACTTTCAGAGAGAGTTAAGAAACTCCTATAATTTTGTGTGTATGTAGGTACATGATAGTACACCAAATGTATGTATAGTGGAAAAGAGTTTACCATATGGGTATATTTCTATATGTAATATTAAAATAATATGTTTAAAAACATTTGAAATGTTTTAAATTTAAAAAAGATTATGTTTATAATGTAATCAATAAAATGAGTTCATTGCTAATAAATGCTTTGCCTTTCTCAAATATTAAGAAAATGAATTATTATTTGATTTAAAATTAAACAATCTCAATAGATTGTTAAGTATATAAAAAAGTTTTTTGTTTACTTTATATCAAAAGCAACGAACTCGTCTGATTTTTAAATTTACAGGTGTGAGTATTTTCTATACCTATGTTCAATGTTATTATTATATAGCTACACTGATTGCAGTTATGTATGTGTTCATTCAGGGAGAATAATGATTCTTTCAATATGTTTTGTGTATAGGTACATCATATAATGCCTAATACCTACGTATATGTTTTGATGCCATAGAATTGCATAAAAATATTTTTTTGTTGGGCCGAGCGCTCTACGAGCAAAAGTTTATACGTTATACCTAGTTAATAAAATATGTAAAATTTTATACTACATGTTTTGCTACATAGTGTGTTTTGTATTATTATGTATTAAAAATGGAGTCATCCATAATTTGTAATTTAGCCTAGTAGTGGTTTAAAACAAATCATACATAAGTACTGTTCAAAAAAATGTAATAAAAATAAAAATTGATAAATTAAAATACATATAAGAAATTATATTATATACCAAGTTAAATATTGTTTCGATGAAATCTGAGGAAAGGTATATACTAGTTTGGTAGGTGTCTACCTAATCATATTTATGTAAATTGATACTAAAATCTTATATTAAAAAGTGTTGCATTGTGTAGAATGCAGTTATTGTAAGCCAATGTGCATTGAAGCATTATTGTTATGTTATTTAATAAATACCTAAAACGCTTTAGGTATAGTATATAGTATAGATAAATGAGTATGTTCAAATGGATTATTATAGAAAAATAAAACACAGTAAGTTAAAGAATTATATACACATTTAATAGTAAATGAATAAACATACTCTAAGCTGTTAATTGAAATTTATAAATGCTTCACATTATTTGTCACTGATAAAATATAATATATATTACATTGGTATATTGTGAACATAAAATATAAAATATTCGAGGTAACACGAAGTCAATTCATATTTTCTAAAACTATTTAATACAGTCCACTAAATAAATCGAAGGATTGCTTTGTTTTGCCTCGAATAGTATCTAAATTAAATAAAATGACGATCCCATCTTTTGATCTTTTCTTCTTGGGAGTATGTTAAAGACATGAATTGTTACACCTATGTATTGTATAGAATATTGTATTAAATCATTGATATTATTGATGTTAATTCAGTATCGATTAAACCACCCTACACAAAACACGTATTTTTAATTAAGACCTGAAGGTATACAACCTTTCAACAGTGATGTAGTTCTGGACAATTTACATCCAGACCTGCATCGAACTAATCCACACCTTTTTATAATCTTGTTTGGCACCATGTAATTATTGTTTCCATTCTTTTCTTGGAGTATCATGCATGACAAGTTTTTGGAGATATCATGGTCTGGAGAAATCAATTCAATTCACAACAAAATTACATATTATAGATACGAGTAAAGTTGCTAACAGAAAATAGCTAACATTGAAGAACATTGTAATATAATAATGTCTAATATTCAATGCCAAAACAACTGTCGCTAACAACATTATTATTCAATATTTCTTCTTCTTCTTCTTCTTTATCAGCCTCTTTCCCTCCACTGCTGGATATAGGCCTCTTCCTTTGTCTTCCACCATTCTCTGTTTTGGGCTCTTTGTATCCACCCATGTCCCACCGACTCGATGATATCATCGGCCCATCTCCTCTGTGGTCTCCCTACACTTCGTTTACTTTCGTAGGGTCTCCAGCTTAGTATTTTGGGGGTCCATCTGCCGTCCTTCTGCCTCGCCACATGACCCATTCAATATTTACGAATTGATTTAAACCTCTTCGCAATGTTTTAATTATAACATAAGTCAACAATTATAAATAGATTTATTAACTACATGTCATGTAATTATTTATTAGATTATAAATAACGCTAATTGTTATAATAAATAAATAATTTGAAGTACTTGTTATCAATGTTACCAAGGTTGTCTCATTAATTTCTTGTCTTCTAGCTGTGGGTACACATACCTGTAACAAAGAAAAGTACATATTTATTAGAATCTGTCAGTAAGATTATTGTAACTAAGTACAAAAAAAAAACAATTATTCATATTCGATTTTTTTAAAATACTGATTTGTGATTGGATGCTGATGGCCTATCACGGCTCACCGTTCTGCTTTTGTTTTTTCCGCTTTTGTGGGCGCTTTTCAAATGTTCTATTTTTTTAAATTTTAATTAACCATAATTGGGGTTTTGTATGAAATTTAAAAAACATTTCTTCTTTAAATGGGGATTCTGATTGATTTGGTAATTTGGGAGCAAATGAATTACTCCAAAAAAGAAAAACCGCGATATCATCATGCCCTCTGGTTTACCGAGGGCGCCAGAATACCAGGAGTGCAGACGTCGCGAGAAGTAGAGTAAAGAACGAAAGAAGAGGACGTTTCAGAGTGAACGAGACAGCGGTAGATCCGAATGTGTATCCGCTGTGAATGCTGTATACTTCACAGTATATGGGCGGCGAATGTGGGAGTGGGACGGGGAGCTTACGATCAATACCTACGACTACTATTACATAGTACTACTACTACTACTTCTACTACCACTAATGACTGACTGTCGGACGAATGTGCTGCGGCTTAACTGAACGAACGACTTCATGTATTAGTTACCTCGGTAGGTACGTAGTAAGGAGAATAATAGTAAAACATTTCATCGTGATTGTATTCTAGTCGCTACAAATATTATGATACAGTACAGGTAAATATTAATACTGAGATAGACAGATATACTAAGCCCTATACTCTCTACACATAGAGTGTATATTATTATTGTTATTAGTGAACCGATCATCCTCACTTCATTTCATATGTGACTGATACAGTGGTACCTACCTGCCTAATATCGTTCGCTGCTATATGTATGTGGTTGTATGTATGTTGTTTTTTGTCAGGTGTATATTTGAGTTGATACAAACTAATTATGTATGTTTAGGAATTACTTACTAAATAATAACATAGAATTAACTATATTTACTATATAGAATTTAAATAATTATAGGTTGTTTCTGAGAAAATAAAAGGTGAGTGAATATTGATCCAATATTATAAAAGGTTGCTGACTTTAGTGCTGATTTCTTATACTTATACATTTTACAATAACAAAGTTTCGTATATGTTTCACTTTAAAAAATGGAACGAAGTCATTTTTGGAAGTAAAATGGTGTTCAAAAGTAGTGTGTCTAGAAATGATCTACAACAGATGGCGATCAATAAATTTGTAAATAAATGAAATAACTTAACATTTTTTCCGCTTTTTTAAAAAAAAGTGTTATTATAAGCAATTTTTGGGAAAGATGCACTATGCAGACCTTGAAACCTTTCAGAATTCGTAACGCAAACTACATAACGTAGATACCTGTGTCTTCTATATGTTTTCAATTAGTGAAAAATATAAACTTAGGTACCTACAAAAAACCGATTGAGTCAGCTAGCTACATTTACGAAAAGATCGCCTTTTGATATCATATTTTCTTTATTAATGAACAACAAAAAAAAAACAACTTGAAAATAAAATAAATTCGAGGTTAAATATAAACAGGGAATTGGGTTTAAGATACGAGCAAAAAGTATCAGGGTAGTAGAATATCTAACGAGGTGGAAATTGACACGGGGAGGGAATAATGAATTATAATATCCTTAATAGGGTTTACTCTGTTACACAAGTAGGATAGATAGGTTGTATAATCTCTATAGATATTATACCCTCCTATTACTAGACACATTTCTATTAAGATAAAGGTTGAAAGCTATGTGGAATATATTATACAGTATACCTATCTATGTATTGAGGAAGTGTGGGGATATTTCAGAGACTAAAAGATATTGAAGAAACTTTATTTAACCAAATTTGTTCAGTGAAGTGAAAGCCTTCTATAGTTAGAATACCTGATATATAAAGCGAGGAGACTATTATGTAACTATCTATTGAAAAATTTAATTACCCGTAATTTTTACCATTCTGTATAAAAAAACACTACGCCTATGTACCTGCCAAACTTCAGTTTTTTTTTAAATAATGTTCATGCATCGCAAACTTCGAACTTTTCATATCTTCGCCATCGAAATTGGGTGGAGTAAAAAAAGCGGTTAGAATAACTTGTAAAACATTTTAATTAGCAATAGCACGATTACAAAGAAGTAATTATTAGTACGGGCGGGACACGTGGCAAGACATAACAGTGTCAGATGGGCACCTAAAATCCTAAAGTGGAGGCCCTGGGAGAACAATAGAGGCGTAGGAAGACCACAGAAAAGGTGGACAGATGACATTGTCCAGCTTACGGGTCGTAGATGGCGGCAAATAGCCCAAGATAGAAGACAGTGGAAGAATTTAGAATAGGCCTATGTCCAGCAGTGGAACGCAAGTGGCTAGCAGTAAGTAAGTATGTACATAAGTAATTATAAGCAATTGTAAAACAACTAAGCAGTATGGTAAAAGATAATACAACATTCTATAAAAGTTGAGGCAAATATATTTTTATGAACTAAAGGTATTTATTACTTGAGTAAAATTGAAATACGTGGTAAGTTTTCACCTAGTAAATTTACGGTGTACTAAACATGTGTAGGTATGTGTGTTCACTATGAGTGTGTACTAACGCCTCCCACAATAAAGTTCCTCACTAAAATGTCCATCGTAAAGAAGACATGTAATATGTAGTACGACATGGAATGTATCCATTATATGCGATATCCCCCCCAGGTACGAGTATATGACAAATTTAATACATTTTGTAAGTACAACAAACTATTATAGAAATACGGTGTAGTTTCAGTGTTTAAGTTATTCTAAAATTAGTGATAAAAAAAGATGTAGATACTTAAGAATTGGGAAGTACATTTTATGTTTCTTGATATGAACTACCGAATTCATATTTGGGAAGATCTGTTTGTTTGAAGATTATGTGAAAGGCATCGTACTGCCTACACAATATTAATAAATTCTACAAAAAATAGAAAAGAAGTTGATATACTTACCTACAAAACACAATGTATTACACTCGTACTAAAATAAAAATGAAAGACTATCATATGGTTTCCACGTGATGTACGGCAATTTTATTTCACACCTTTAAAAATAGACTGCCACTATGCACTGTCGGTCGAATATTTTACTATTATTTTTAAGTTCAACGATAAATAACTACCTACACCCGAATGTTAGGAATGATAAGAGGACCAATAAAAAGTTCAAAAAGTCGACCAAACATTAATGATTTGTTATACATATTATGATGAATATCAGAAGTCTTTTAAAGCTGTTCAAAGCATTCAATCATATTTGACACTTAAATAGTAAGTAAATGGACCTGAATACTGATGCTCATCACTGCAAAAACAATTTGTATGAACCACATTACATCTTTCGTAGATTTCATCAGTCATTAAAATTGATTATGTTGTACCTCATTCAGGTGTAATCTTATAATTTTATTTCTAAGGTTGGTAAAACTGTTAATTACTCTGCCTCCTAGGTATAATCATAAAACATTTTAATTTAATTACCACGAACTCAACCACATTTATTAGAGAAATCATTATTTTTCTCAGTAATTATTTATATACGGATAATGTGAAGTTAATGTTGGATGTAAAAGTTTATTAATTAATAGACACATGACATTTGAATCATAAAGATTAACAAATTCATTGGTGATAAAAACTTAATGATTAAAAATCATGCCATTTTGTCTCATTTCGTATTACGACATACTTAAGGGCTTGGTACCAGAATGACATCACAGTTATTTCCCACGGCATTAAGGTTCAAAATCGCGTGGACAATCGCATGATAAAATGGTAAAAATATCTTTTTTTCCATTTTTTGGGGTTAATTTTGCGTCTATCAAAAAACTTTTACGGTTATTCCCTAGATTTTAATGCATATTATCAGTACAAAAAAAAATACTCCTCGACTTTCGGGAAACAAGTTTCCGTCTTTCGGATTAAATATCAGAGGTGTTTATCACAACTTTTTTTGAGAAGTCTATAGAAGATAAAAAAAATGTTTTACGGTTATTCCCTAGATAAATGTTCAATGCATCTACCCTATTTTGTTCCAAAGCATATTAAGTAACGGTGGTCGAGATATAAGGTCTCCCTTTTTTTATAAATTTTCGAAATGTCGGTATGCATATTCTGTACTTGTACAATTGATCAGAGTGCTTATTTAAATTGTGAATCAAAAATAGAACAACCCTACTCAAACTGAGTAGGTTTACAATATACTTGTACTTAAACAATAATGACTGAAAACATGTTTTCTTTGAAATTAAAATCAATGTCTAAAAGTCGATCGGGAAAATATATTTATTTTAAAAAGAGAATCTTTCTCTGCCTTAAATAAATCAAACAAAAGAATCGTTCTCAAAGATGTATTCCTCAAATGATTTGCAAACATAAAAGTATGAGTACGAGGAGTCGGAGGTGTGTGGGGAGTGAGGGTAAGGGAGACATAAAAGTGGGGAAAATGGGTGGTGAAGTGGGAAGATATTCGGGTGGGTAGACGCCGGGAAGAACAACATTTTATAGCACATAATGGAAAGAGTCGACGAGATGGAAAAAATATTACAATAAATTGATATTAAAGTCGGGTTTTTCTTCTAGATCGAGGAGTGTCATATAGAAAATATAACATATTTATAAAAAGGATATTGTGAATGATGAAGGATGTGAAATAATGTTCTCCAAAAGAAAAGGACGTTTGTACGTGTGGGTTGGTGCTGTAATAAAACATGATCATTACTCAAAGTCATTGTGAATCTATGAAACAATATTCAATATAAACCGTACTCATTTTTCTCCTACTTCAAACACATTATAATGTACTATATAACACTGTGTGAACAATTCCCATATGGGATAACATAAAAATATACGACATACATTGTTGAAAATATAGCGAAATGTTTTTATAGCTTAGTGGGAAATTTTGAAAGTTTATCGACTGAAACCTTTATAGTGTCAGTGTCAAGAATCTACAATTCCTCAATATGAATTTACACACTATTAAATTTCCTAATATAATACTATTAATTATTAATACTAATTATTACTGGGCTGGGCCGCATTTGGTAAATTGAAACATGTGTTTGAAAATAAAGAAATCCCGATATGCCTAAAAAGAAAAATGTTCGATACATGTATCCTCCCGATGTTGACATATGGCCTAGAAACAATGACACTAACAGCCAAAAGCATACACAAATTAAAGTGTACACAGCGGGCCATGGAAAGACAGATGCTCGGCGTGAGCCTTCGAGATAAAATTAGAAACGAGGAAATAAGACGCCGAACTAAAGTTACCGATATTATGGACCGCATTGCAAAATTAAAATGGCAGTGGGCTGGGCATATGGCTCGACAAGAGGATACTAGGTGGGCACCCAGAATCCTACAGTGGAGGCCCTGGAACAAAAGGAGAAGCGTCGGAAGACCTCCCAAAAGGTGGTCTGATGACCTAGTCCAACAAGCCGGAGGAACCTGGATGCGGAGGGGGAGAAACAGAGATGAGTGGAAGAAAATGGAAGAGGCCTACGTCCAGCAGTGGAGGGAGGAAGGCTGAGGAAGAAGAAGATGAAGAATACTATTAATTATTATTTTAAGAATGTCCAGGAGGTTGTTGCATACAAACAAAAAGAACATTCACGTTAAAAAGAAACTAATGTTATTTGTTAAGTAAGAAGTATAGAGAGATTACCAAGATAATAAGTGTAAATAGGGACTAAAAAGAGGAAAGCATCTTGTAAAATATAATCGCAATGTGCCATAATAATAATATCACAAAGAAACTTGTAAATAAGCTTCAAGCTAAGACCCCACGGGAAGATGCAGATATGTCCTTCTGTAATGTACTATGTTCGATACAACTCTCCTCTCTATACACTCTTACTACATGTAACGATAAAATACAAGCGCTTCTTTTGAAGCAAACTACGAATAATAATAATACTATTAGTGAAGGCAGCCAGGCGAACTTCGTACATGTACAAGTGGAGTTACATAAAAGCACAACGTCCTAAGCGCTAAAGTAATGGGAAACCAAAACATCCTAAGAGATGTGAACAACACTGGTGCTTACATTCAATCTGGAAATACACCAGTCGACGCTTCAACCCCAACTATTTTTTTAAGTGGCTGCGCTACGTGTACAGCTTATGTGGGATTATTTTGTAAAGCTCGGAACACGCGGTACATACACATTATACAATATAATACATTACAAACCAAAGCCGATACCGGTAATCAGTTTAACCATAAAACTACGAGATTTTATCGACCTATGAAAACTTTTCAATGACCCAATCTGACAAAACACTCGAGGATATTTTACTTAATACTGGCCCGCGATACAATTATTATTTCAACTTCGCATATTCAATTTTATTTTCATACGGAATGTAGGTAATAAAAATTCGTACGTTTTTTAATAATAAAAGCGATATGTGCGTAACAATATTAAAATAAAAAAAGGGAAACGAATATAATTTTAACGAGATGTAACGACCATATAAGGGACGCCGCAGACATTGGTAAGTTCATTTATTTTCATTGTCCGGATAATTTGGAAGATTAACTCGTCGATGTTATCGTGGAACGGTGTGGTATTATTATAAACTCGAAGGTAGGTGTATTTTATTACAGGTAACACGATAAACGAAATTGTTTATTGACGCGTATAATCTAAAACACAGAATAAAATGTATATATAGAGATTGCGGTATACACTAAGTATTACCTAACCATCTCCATTAGACCGGCCAAACTCTAAAATACTGTATCATTATTAGATATCTGTTATTGTTATATTATTATAAAGTACTTGTTATATTCAAAGGCACTCACGCATTAAGGCATGTCTGTGCTATTGATTTGATAAATGTGTTTGTGCGTTCAAATCTATTGACTCGTTCAATAAACAAGATTTCAATGTTTAGATACCGAAACAAACAATTTGTATTAATGAACGAAATATTGTTAGTATATTGTACAGGTATTTCAATTATTATTATTGAATCAGATTCTATCAACATGATAACGTTGCTTAACGAATACCTTATATTAAAATAATGCTATTGATAGATTAAAACATAAAATGTGAAATAGGTTGACATAATAATTCTATACCTGCGTCAAGTCATATTAAAGTCCTTTTAAACAGAAAATCAAATCTAATAATAAGGGAACGTTGTTCTCTGTCTCCCATTCGCGCAATTAGGGAGATATTTCCATAAATATTGTAGCCTTCATATAAATAAGTGCGTGATACTTGTGAAATGAAAGCTGTATAAAGACCCCTTCGTTTCAACTCCACTCTTGATGGTGTGGTGGCGGTGGAATGGAGGGTGGGAGACGGCGGGACGAGGAGGAAATTGTGAGGGTTAACATTTATTTACGGTTCCATATTTCCTTCCCTCCGACGGAAAGCCGTTTGTGAGGAAAATCTAAGGTTAATTAAGATTACTACAATTTATATACACAGATGATTTTAGCGGTCGGTTATTTTGATTTATTAAGCTCCTCGCACTTGTGTGCGAAGCTTTAGACACTATTATCAATCATAAAATAATATAACGTTCGTCTTATTATATAAAAACCAAACAGGTATCCGTATAACTTATACATTTCAATTCATCAACTGTGTTACATTATACCGTGTATCAAAAACACCGGTAAAATATTCAGGATCTATTCGGTATAGAATATTACAAAAGGCAAGCGAAAAAATATAATGAATGTCATTGAAATGGTATGATACATAGTTTGAATATCTAATAATAACAATATTGTGATGTGGAATGGAAGGCAAGGGGGACCCCAATTATTATTTTAATAAAACATCCATATAAAAAATGAAATAAAAATCCGGTTGTAATAAAGCATTATATTTTAATATGGCATGATCAGGCGATTAGCCGCGATGTGATTTGGATGATAAAGAAATAAAATACATATAGGGCAAACTGTTTCGTGATGGTAGACTATAAGACTATCTCGTTTTTTGTTAATAATACAACACGAATATAAACCATTATCAACATTTTATTCAATAATACTGTCTTTTTCGCGTCGATTACTTTTTCGTGTATTTTATCTCGCTCTTGTACAATAATACGCGAGAAGTCTTACTACTTCCACTCATAAAGCCCCATCAGTTCGTTTATTTTATTTTTCATCTAAACCTCTTTCATCTTTTTCGTTTTGTTTGGGTAGAATTTTTTATTATCCTGTGTCTTTTTTAAATAACGTACCATGACTACTGTCTTGACACGGTTCTTAACATTAATAATAGGTAGGTACTACTTCTATACAGTCAAACATCAATGGGCTTACATATTTTTAAGATGATTAAATGATTTAACATTTCACACTGTATCTCCGACACTTTCAATGACAACACTTTTACAATACGAATTAAATCTTATACAACTCAAATAAAATTACTTACATTCACATAATTTTAAGTTATATTGCAAGTAAACTAGAATTCAATATTTCCCTGGGGGTCTAATAACAAGTGAAACAACGACAAGGAAATACTACAAGACTGCGAAAGAAATGGCGATGAAACAACATTACCTATGGGGACTTTAATCTGTGCAAACCTTTACAAATGGACTTGCAGCATGTAGATGTAGGAAAATCTTAATAAGACCGTCCAAGCATAACGTGGTTCAACAATATCGAGCAGATTCTACAACTATGGCTGGTGTTGAACATAGAAAATCTTATAGTGATTCTTATAAAGAGAATGAAACATTACCCATTCATAAGCGCCTGTAGGTGTAGGTACTCAATGTTGGGCATGTGTGTGGCTAGAAACGAACTAGGCATGCTAACACTAATTGTAAGTCTCTATAGTTAACCCAAAAAAGATATATTATTTTATTAGAATTAACTTTGATATGCTCATTTTATTTCGTAAAATTAGGTAACATAGAACAGTACTCGTAGGTACTATATTGTTAGATTTTTCGTAAATTGCCTCTGATATATGATAATTGATAAGTAGTTGAATACACAACCAATTCAGGAGAAATTATAGAAGTGCTATTATTTCATACCCCAAATCTCCACGGAGTCGTAAATATTAATACGAAAAATGTATTTAATATCAACCTGAATCAAATCTGAAACCGCAACCCTTTCCAAATTTATGAACCATAAAATACAATAATAATTCTAAATATTGAATTGTGAATATTCATCCACGCGATGAAATAAAAAGAAAGGTTTTTCCTCCGAATAAAATAACAATATAAAAATGCTCGCAAAGGGAAAATTATATTGGCGGAAAATAATACAACAACAATAACTTAGGGAATATTACTATGGATTCATATTACACAATTATAATTGTAACAAGGGATATAAAAATTATGGAAATTATGTACTAGAAACAATCAATTAGAATATAACTTAAATGTGCCTTAGAAAGGAATATCTGATGCTACTTTTGTAAAACTATGCTGCAGTCATTTTCTTAGTCTAGAAAGCAATATAAAAACTTCAAAGGCACCAATTTTGGGAAGTCATTCGGTAATTTATTGCAGACAATGGTTCAAAGAAAAAACTGCAAATCCAAGGGTGGCATGAAAATGAAAAGATAAAAGAAAAATATCGTAAATTGACTGTCTAGTCGTATAATAAAAATCTCAGTAATCGTATTCATTAAATTTTGCTACAAGGGATTAAGATTGGGGTGAGAAATCGGCAATATTATTTCCTTCGACCAAAGTCGTTCGTCCCAATAATCTTGACAAACTTCCAACAAGACGAGTGCACAAAAAATAGTGAACCTCTTAAGAACAACTGGCGCCCTGATATTCCCATAGTAGCTGGCCGGCGGGGATTGCGGTCGGAGGAAAGAAAAAGAGAGAAACATAATGAGATTGAGAGAACTTCTCTCCGCCTTTATATTATTCGTGTTAGAAGAAGATACAAAAAGCGTAATATTCTGTTAGTGTGAGCAAGATGTTCCTAAAGATAATGCAAAGATAAAAGACGTATAGTATTTTACAAGCAAGCGTTCAAAAGACATTTTATAAAAAGGATCTGCTACTTCATATATTTTTTATCCTTTGTAATACGAATACGAGGAACATTACATAGGTAGCAGTAATATGCGATATGAAAGAAAAAAATATGATATTTCGCTAGATAATATGAAAAAACCATTCCATTTTTTTATTTAGTTTTTATTTAACAATTCGACCTAAGTGAAATTTATGCCCACATATTAAAAGAGAGACAATATTTGAAACATAAATTGAATCACAATCTCTATTATTATTATTCGGGAACTTGTATTTAACATTATGCAATTTGAAAGCACTCAAAGAATAGTAATAATAATACTATATCTAACACAGAAGTTTTCCAATAGACATTCATGTCGAGGATTCAAGAATGGCGGTGAATAACAAGCAAAACGGATATTTTCATCAGATTGCTACGAATCTATTATAATACATTATGTATGATGATATTCCTTTACCATTCCTAGTCTATACGGGTCTATTATTGTGTATAAAGTGTTCCGAGTGTCGCTTGAAATTCTCTAGTGGTCGGGCTGCAAATGGGGAGAACACACCATACATCCTACTAGTGAGCAAAGGGGAATAGTTTTGATTATATTGCAAGGGACTGTCTGCTGTGAGGTACTTGGTTATCCCTCACACTGACGTGTGATAATATCGCATGATTGCTTTACAGACAAGATCACAACGTGGGTGACAAATAAAATTTCTCTCTCCGTACCATACTTAATTGATATATACCCACGAATGCAATTCACGCAATCAAAAAAATACCCCTAATAGTATGCATTAATTTACGTGTATCAGTATCAGGTTTGTGTATACTTACTATTAACATTTGCCGTGGAAAAGCGTGTTTGAAAACCAGATTAGTTAAAACATTTTGCTATTTATCCCCCATTTATTAGCGGCAGAGATAACGCATGATGAATAAATAAACGGTGGATAAAATTGAAATAAACTTTATCAACAGCTGTGTTGTTGAATTAATGAGTAAAAAGATTTAGTAACCGATTACGGAATGAAACATGTCCATATCTGAAGAGATAAAATCTACAAGACACGATGTAAATAATTAACATATTATCTTTATATAAAACAAATGTTTAATGAACCAAGTGCTCGAACAAACCTTTCTAACAAACGATCTAAGTGAATTAAAATATTATTAGATCAGTTGAAATTTTTATTTCAACAGCATGAACGCATGGAAGGCCAGATGGGAGGAAGCCTCAGAACCGGTACATCACTGCCTGCCCTGCATATCAATGAAACCGCCCGGATTCGACCAACCACGCAAACTCTGGTCCGCATTGAACAGGATCCGATCAGGGCATGGCAGATGTGTCGATTTCTTCCACAAGTGTGGCTGGCTGGACTCCCCTGGCTGTGACTGCGGGGCGGAGAAACAGACTATGCACCACATTGTATCCGAATGTAGCCTTAGAGCGTATGCGGGGAGTATCAGGGACTTCTTCATACTGACGGATACAGCGACCGAATATATTTTAAACATTGACATAAACCTTTGACAATCAGATCCACCTGTGCTATTGTTATTATTCTATGTCCTTATTTTAAGATGTGATGTTAAATGCCATACGATAAATAAATGAATATTAGATCAGTAATGATTCGTGTTTTATGGGTAGAAAAAATGTACACGATAGGTCCGATTCTGTAACTTTTCGAATTAAATAAGTGGGTTAATTTTACTAGGAAACAATAAAAAAAGAAGGACTTATTTTAATTAGTATACGCACTTAGTTTGTTACAAAATTGGATCTACTGGATACAAAATAACAATGTTTGGAACATTGACCTTACACATTATTTTCGTACCCTTGATATTATATTAAGTGTATGACAATGATATTAGCGCACATTCGTTCTGAGCGGAGGTCATTGTGAATAATGAAGACCTCACTACATGAGTTCCCCAATTTCAAAGTTATTAAATTGAACAAAAAAATTGAAAACTCACAGGTGATTTCGAAACATTTTTTTTTAAGAACATTCTCATAATAAAGATTATTGTAATTTCTATTAAATAAAGTGACTTCCACACATTAAAACCAAAGATATTATGAAATAGATGAGGTAGCTAACAGCATGATGCTCCATATCGCCAACATGACATGTAGGTAATCTTAATTCGGTTAAACTACCGAAGCCTCATTAGGAATAGTATAAAGTTGATTATCAATTATATCAAGTGTTAATATACGGTGGACAAGTGATATTGATTCATCTTTTTATTGCCTACGTATTAAATTGTTTCTTCTTAGTAAGCATTAAGTATGTAGGTACTGATAAAACAATTAATTTACATATCATCTGCATAATAATATCTTCGCATTATGTAAAGCCGTTAGTCAACAAACTGTTCTACAGCCAGTCGTAGCGATATTCGACAGTCACTATAAACATTATCCTATAATAAGAAAACTCGAAGAAAATTATATGAAAAAACATTTCTCCCCCAACAGATGGCATTGGTGAAGTTTTTTCTTTGATATCTTTCTAGATATCACACAGTTTCGGAAAAGCAATTTTTGTTCAGTTTCAATCAGATGCGATATGAGTCTATGTTTAACTAGGTAGATACTTTATCAATAGTTTTTCATCGATATTTTTCTGTAATGTTATTCTCCCCTTCCATACTACTTAAACGTTCAAAGTACGAGTATACCTATCACTCTGGACCGTCTGGAAGATATTGTTACTGTCACGGGTTATTATATTTTGCGATTAACTAAATGAGGAGGCGCCAGAACATTTTCGAATGGAAGTAGAATTATCAATTGTATGGCGTTATTCATAGTCACAATTTATTTATTTATTTCTAGTGTCAAAAAGCCTGCTAAAACGGGTGCTAATATTGGCATAAAAGCCGGCGTTTTTTAAAGGTCCTTAAGGAAATATACTCGTAACTACCTAATTGATTGAAATGTTAAATAAAATAAAATACAAATAAAGCACCGTCCATCGCTGCTGATGTTATTTTAAGATATTTAGGTTTAAAATTTACATATCATAATCGTAAAAAAAAACATTATTTACAACATAGGACAACCGAGTACTACACACGAAGTCTTTCGAAAGATAAGGAGATTCTTTCAGAAAATTAAAAACCATTGGGTGCTACTTGGCAGTACAGTACATTGAGGCAGTACTTTTACACCTTCTCCAGATATAGATACAGAGGAACAATTATTATACAATGGATAAACTAACACAATATTAAAAGTCCGAATAGTACAGAGTTATCAATGTAATTTTCACATAATATCACATAATATGAAATATGTCACATGATATAATATCACATAATATGGTACTAATGAGATTACATTACTAAAGCCACAAAACCTCGCGGGTGTATTATGTAATGCAAGTAGATACATTCCTATGCAGTACACTACATGACATTATTCAATACAAGGGTAATAATATGTTTTATAACAACTATAACATACATCACAAGTATTATTAGCATACCTGAGAATTCATACATGGACTTGAACACAAGAGAATTTCCCAGCGATACTATGTATGAACAAAATCTGATGTCAAATAATCTCTCTCGAGGGTACGGAATAAAGTTATTCGAGTTATTGTATCACAAGTAAGTAGCATTTATTTGGACATTGATGTAACTTGACACAAATTATTGCAACAAATAATTTGGCAAACATTGTTGGAATAAACGATTCGATCCCATATAATTAAGCCATAAATAAAAGAAAATTATAAAGAAAAAATGTTGACACGCTTTAATAAAGAAAAGATCCTTCAAACGCTTTTCATTCTTTGGAGAAGGTTGATCTAATATGGTACAGAATCGTAATTTCACGTAGTTTACACAACTGGACAAAGATTTAGAGCTCTAGGTGTCTTGGTGCAAGATTCAGAGATGCAACCCCTGTTTTTCGAGCATCTATATTACTCATTTGAGTTACGCCAAAAACGTCTTGTACAAGACGTTTTTCGCGATTATCTCATATCAACTTTTTATTTACATATATGCGGTTCTTCTTCGTGAGGGCGGTGTATTGGTCTCAAACTTTAATGCTTTAATAGCACATCTATAAATTAATAACATTTCTACAAATTAACAGGTAATAATCGTAATGTATCGATTTATAAAAATCTGAAGCTGAATAATTTCATGAATTTAATTAATCGCAACTTGAAAGAAAGAATGAACATTGTAGTCTAACAGTTAGAAAGTAATTAAACAGTTTTTCTTCTAAGCGTTAAAAACTTATATAACCTCTTCTGCATTGAATTAATATAAGATACTCGTAGCGTTAATAACTAAATGCATAACAAATCTATTCTATGAATTGCAGGAATAATAATTACTAATATTATTTCATCTGCACACGTACGTTAGTAATACAATATGCAATAAACATCCTTCAAGTTTATCATGTGTGTTAATCTATGCAGTAAAGCAATCATAATACGTTATTATGTAGCGACTATGTAAAGGCTCTAGATAGCTCATACACTGTATACCTAGTATGTATTATGTGTATTGTTGGCTTTATCTAATCTTGAGTAATGCAATCACTAAGTAGTTTGTAGTTTATAATAGAGGTAATACATTGTAATACAACCTCTCTCGATACAAAAGGAATACTAACCTATTAGAAATGTTGACCTTATAGTACCAATCAATACGAAAATTTCAATGACTATTTTTTTATAGATGAAAATAATCTAGGAATAGACAATATCGATGAATAAGTGCACATACATATATTGCATGCCCACGTTTTGGCGAAATTTAATTATGACAAACAAACTGTACGTATCATATCTTTGTACTGTAAAAACACTGATTGTTCAAACACGCTACTTTTTTTTAGACACAACCTAATTCAAATACACAGTTCTTTGCAGTTTCAAAACATAAGTCGATTTTCTCAAAACTTTCTCAACTGTAATCATGCAATATCTGAGCACTAACTTATTGATATGGTAGTATTTAGTATATAGGCTAATGTAAGATGAGTTTTTAAAATGGTTAACTAGGTGATTGTCAAGTTATGTAATTATGTATGTTTGTGCATTATGTTAACTAGACATTTTAATAAGAATTTAAAGAGGAGTTATTTGAATAATATAAATGTTTATTATTTATTTATTTACGCTGCAAACTGCGCGGTAATAATAATATAAATGCAATGAGTAATTACTCTCATAATACGAGTGTGTAATGCGGCGGGCGATAAAATCATTTGGACAGGTGAAATAAAGCAGAATAATTATATCGCGATATGATTCCACCTGTCATTCAAGTCATTGCAAAAACACAAGTTATTAATACCTACCTGCAACTCCTGCAAGTAGGTTATCCCTGCAGGTACCCGTTTTGTTGTTTTTAATGAGTCTGGACTCATTTGTATGAATCCAAGCCGAACTTGGATACAAAATTTCCAAGATAGAAAAGCTTATTATAGAGATTGTTATACCTGATCATGCGATTCATAAAACTCAAATACGAGTACTATGGCATACAGAGGACACATGGATTTCTTGTACGGTCAGAAATTATAGAAGATTAATATCCGTTTTGCAATGAATATAAAAATAAACACCGAACTTCATTTCGTTGAAGACGTTATAAGAAGATATAAGTATAATAATGTAAGTACACTAAGTAATAAATAGTATGTAGGCTTGTTTGATAGTTCTTACAATATTCACGCGCGTGTAGTAAATGTATTCATATATTATTAATACTTAATAAGACTGTAAATAATCTTTCTATTATAGCATTTCATATACACAAGGCAACCCACTCATGTGAACCTATTTGTCCATAATAGATTGTAATACTAAACAGTATGAATAAATATTAGATATCTTATTATTATTATCTAGTACCAATTCACATTTCTAACAATGCATCATTTATTAAATAAATTACCTTCACTCAACACCAAATCAAACTATATATGGAAATACACTCGTACATTTTACAACACCTAATTATACAAGTAAATAAATATTTAATCTTATTAGTTATTAACTGATATATTTCAGGCACAATGCTTGTATTTTAGGCCCCGCGTTGAGCCTAATCCTGTGATATCCGTGATATCTGGATAGGTGAATTTTTCCCAGTATTAGGCTGATGAGTTTATATGTGAATCATGAATGATAATATGTAGACTCTTCTGGTTGATAATACCGAAAAGTGTGTTGGCAAAGTCAGGCCTCCGCGTAAAAAAAAATAACTAAAAATATACATCAAAATTCTACTATATTTTGACGATTACAAACAAGCAGATTTTTTCCAGATTGATAATTATGACTTTGGCGCTTCCATTTCATTTAAAAGTTGATACATATTAATATTAATTCAATACGAGATAAATTCTTGGCTGAGTAAACTAAATCGTTATACTCTTATATCTGTAGATTCAGATTCTAGTGGGATAAGTGTTGTATTAAAATATTTTACAGATTTTTTAATATGAATGAATGAATATGTTTGTGTTTTTTTATATATTATCGTGGTGTATTTACATAATATTTAGATATAAAAACGTATTTATCGAACTACCTAGTGCCCACGTAGATAAGAAAATTCATTGCTTTGTACTTTTGTACGTAATTTATGTACTTTAAATTTATGAATTATTTATTCACGAAGGATCGCGACTGGCATACCTAATCGACTCAACAGATTAAGAAGAGGATGTTGTCCTCTAATTTAGTCTGGATAAAAACTATTCCTTATATCTATCAATCGAATCTCTTATTATGTTAACTACGTTTAAGGTAAAACAGTGCACTATGCGAGTACACTTCAAATACCACAACCCTCTGTCATCACAAATCACAACTATCAGTTCTGGAGATGACTTCTACACGAGAGTTGAAATCTCGAGTTAAATGCATAATTTGATTTCGAAGTTGTGATACTTTAATTACTTTTAATTATAACTTACATATGTGATTCCAGTAACCAGGTTTACCAAATGTTTTCCCCTGAGTAACTTTCATCTCTACCGAATTCTTTCGCGGCTTTTTTTTCTACTTTAACTCAGTTAAACGCAAAACAATAAATTTATACTGATTCACAATTAGATGTAAAAAAATACGAAATAGGTTTGTTTGTTATTTAATAAGAAACACTGCTGACTGATTAAATCCTGACCTTTTACCACTTTACGGGCCACCTGGGTTTTTGACCCTCGATATCCACTCCATCATCACGAAAACCTCTCCACCCAAACGAAAAAAATGAAGCAACCGGTTATTGGGAGATTATCATCAACATCTTAAATAAATTGTTTAAATATTTACTAAATATTATTCAACCTACATCACGACTTGTGAAACTAAATACAACACATGTTTTTCTCATCTTTTTAAATAAAATAATTGATTAACATTTTTATAATAAATATCATTTTATCGAATAATATATTAAATAAAATGACAAGAGAATTTTAGTGAGAAATGTGTCGTGGAAAAATGTTTTTAATTTGACATTTTTGTAAAAACTTTATTACTCAATCAGATTCTCAGATAATAAATATTCTGTTTCGATAATAAAATGACTAAAGGTTTAATCATGTCATTAAAATAATATTGTTCATAAATTACAATATAAAGAAATCTAATAAATATTGTATTGAACTTTAAAAAGAGAGAGTATAAAATGCGATTCTCAAAGAAGAATTCGTAACTTAATATTTATTTTCATATTGTAATTAATTATTGTACGAGACATTATCATTGTCATCCGCCAATTATTGTGTAACAATTCTTTCATAAAAAAAGGTGTGGAGCAAAATAAAAGATTAATTTTTGAGCTAACCGTGAGACACTGATAAATTAAAGCCATAGTCATTCGTGCAAAAATTACAAGAAAATCACACACATTGCCATCTGGTGAGAGAAGGTCACACTAAAATAATTTTCCTCAATAGTTTTTATTCCATAGGACATTATGTATTAGAATTGGCACAGCTTGCCAACATCAAAATGACGAACGTGAATATAATAGGTAGTGTGTGGGTATATCTGATTGAATTCCTTTTTCGTGATGTCAAATACAATGACCCGACGGAGCCAGTCGTACAAATTAAGATTTCTCTTCGCCACGCCGTGAGTAGATATTATTATTATAAATCATTAAGCATTAAACAAGGTGTTAACAATTATCACAATACGGCGGTAAATATTTACTATGGCAAAACATGCTAAGATATTGACGTACAAAATGCAGTGTCTACACGCAGTACAGGTGTTGTAGGTAATATTAACTGGTATTAGCTATATTGCTATATTTTTTAATATATTATATAATAATTCGCTAAAACTGAAAAATACGAAAGAACTGACTACCTATTAATTTTTCATGTATTATGCCTTAAGTCAACGCTGATTTTCTAATTAGTAGGTAGATAATGATTATAGCGACAGTAGAAGCGTTAGTAGACCCCAGGCGAGGTGGTCTGATGACGTGTGATCTGAGAAAGTGTGCCGGTGGTGAAGGGATGCAGTGTGCCCAGGACAGTGAGTTATGGAGAATCAAAGGAGAGGCCTATATCCAATAATGGATCTTGAGTGGCTAGTGAACATGTATACCCTGTCACAGGTAAACCAGCATTGTACACTCCACAGTTTGTCTTTCAGTGATATCCACAATCAGAATGAAGATGTTGTAATACGAACTGTACAAACTCTCTGCGAGACCATCCTTTGCGATATCAATGTTTCCTTCAGGAATGTTTAGGGTCGAAATAATACCTAGTATAGTAAAGTTCAATAACCTTGTTAAATTTAGGAGTTTGAACCTATACACTAAATTGCAAACTTTTACATGTAATTATTGTTGTTTGTACTGTTTTTCAACAACATCTCATCCAAAATAATATTACTCGTAACTACTAGTATGTGATATGTAGATATGTATGTATATCGTAAAATAAATTATTTCGTGGATGGTTGAATTTATAATGCAGAGTTTTAAAAACATATTTTAATATTATAATGTGTTTTTAAAGCAATTTGCTGTGTACGTATATTAAATGTATTCAACATTTATTATATGTTTTATCAGATTTCGCTATAAATATTTGTTGAATGTGAACATGAAACATAATATATTTACTATTTATAGGTACTTTATTCATAACATTATGACAAATATTTGACCTAGTTTATATAATACTCTATTCTCACATACCTATTTAATTTAATGGTTTTCCTATGTAGCTATTTTATTATTTTAAATGAATTATTATGATTTATATGCACATGGTTATTGGAACTAAAATTTTATACACCTACAATTTGATTAATCTGTTTCTTTTTAACTATGAGAGCACGTAGCCAGGGAAATATTAGTGCTTCAGGAACTACGTTTTAGACCCTCACATCTGAGCCTAATTCTTTCCTATCTATGATATCTCGATGGGAGAACTTACTCAGTATTATCAGGCTGTTGAGTTTATGTATTATTCATGAATTATATGTAGACATTTTTGGCTGGTACAACTGCCGATATTGCTAGCTGATCATAATAAAAAGTGTGTCGGGAGAAAATTTCAACATATAGGATGGAACATGTATTGAAAATCTGAACAATTAATGTGTAAACGTACAGCTGTAACATTTTTCATAATATATCTCAATCGATAGTAGTGCAATCTATGTACGTACTTCACAAATTGTTAACACTTTCATACAATACAAAGATATTACTATAAACACAATATTTAATTAATTTTATAATTGATGTACATATAACCACTTGTACGAAATATTTGAATAAGTAATTAATACGAGTTTATTGCATAACATAATTATATACTGCCTACAAATTCATTAACCAAAAACTAATTTGTACGAACAAAGTATGAACATTGAACAAGTATTATGTACAAAATAATTACAATACATATCAGATAGACTGGTATAACCTGATGTATACCCAATCAATATATCAAATATAAACCATGTGTGTGTCATACATTATACTTTATAACTTATCAGTCTGATATGCTAAATAATAGTGGGTATCTCTTATATTGATATGCCAACTCAACCTACTGCCAAATCAATCGAGAATTCGATATTAATATTATAAAGCAATCTTTTATTATTATTTCGTTTACAATAAATAAAAATAATTAATTGTGCCACATTGATGTAATATCGATTTGAATGAGTGTTCATATGAATGTATTCATGCGACTTCTATTATGCTGTTTTTTTTTCTGTAGATTTTTTAGGAAATCAATTTTTATTGATTTACTTTCTGTAAATGTGAATACGAGTATACGGTTTCATTATCCGAATTATTGAGAATTCTAGAAACTTTAGGTTGATTTCCAGGTGGAATGTAGGCAAACATGTATTCTGGATTTTGGTGTAAGAAAAACATGTAAGACATTCTACACCATTCTAAACATTCAGTTGAGACAAATAAGCTCAAACGTTATCTAGTCTAGAAATTTTTATCAAAGAGACAATTCAATAAGAAGCTGTCTACATACATTTTTTTATCAATATACGGCATAAAACCAATACTATATGTATGTTATAAAAAAGCTATTGTTTCTGTTTCCATATACTCTTGGGATATACCTTCAACAAATTCTCCCTTAGGCCAATAGCTACATCAACCGTTAAATTCCTGGGGGCATATTAATCGATTTAATAACTTATTTACAAATATACATACAAGAAATTCAAAATACACATTAATGATTGAAAACAAATTGCAAATACGTATGTAGTATAACTAATGATGATGAATTTTAGTGATGACATATTGCTAGCGTAGTGTTTTCTATTTTAACTGTTACAAAATGTCTCATTTAAAAAAAAATGTTGTCTTATTATTCACGGCATTATTAGTTCGTACATTCAGCGTCAGGTAAGTGTAGAGAAATACGAGGTATTAAAAAGCCATAAAAAATAATGAATCCCATACACTACAATAAAATTAGAAATGTGCCACTTTGCTTATTATTACGGTATCTAATCAATTTTATTGTATCCATCTAAAATAATACGGTATATAATATAATATACACGCAGCATTGTACGTGCGAATTCAATTCAGTAATTGAAAATTAATGAGCATAAATAATAATACATAACTCATCATAAACGAACGATACAAAATAAGACAATGTATTATAGGAATGAAAAATTGTTTGCATCGTAAGTGTCAGAACCCTTCAAGTATAATCAGAAATATCACATGTGCAACGTCAGTGAAGTGAATAACAAAAAAACCGTGACTTCCAAATGTGTCATGAATGATGTGTGTACTGTATACAGACACAATATAATATGATCATTATATCATATCACCCCATGCATCAATTTAAAGAGAATTAATACAACGACGTGGCAACGATGAACAGAAAAAAAAAGATAGTGGTGCGGTGAAACTACATCACAACAATATAATACAATATGTAGATACAATGTGGATGATAAAACGTCGAAGCAACTCTATCTGTGTATAGTATGTAGTATAGACATACAGTTCAAGGGAACAGCTGGTGAAATGTTATTACAGGCATAATGGATCGTACGAATGAACTGAACAGTGAATATACATGCAGCCCATACAGGACGTTGTCTATCCCTCTTGATGGCATAAAAACTCCCTTTTGTGTAAGGGCATTGCAAATAGTCTCAGCTCTTCCATTGAATATTGACACAGCAGTGTGTACTGTGTAGTGTGTACAAGGATATTATAGTGAACCTCCATAATGTATTGAGTTAGGGTGCCTTTGTATATCCAGGCGTATAACACATTCAATACTTCCACATCTGCTTATGCGCCCCTGGGCGGGTTCTATACAAATCAGGCGGTACGCTTGACTTCGTGTGATTTTGCTATGTCATTCTGATACTTTTTCTTTACGTTAGAATTCAAGTAGACGAGGATAATTGAGTCAAAAGAAAGAATCAAGTCGCTTTAAAGATTTTTTTTCTATAATAGAAAACATAGGCAAGATTAGTAAGGAGATGATTGAAGATAATAAAAGCGCGATGATGTACAGCTGTCAACTATAATAACGTGAATGCCAATGGGGCAATCACTATGACTAATGAATTAACTACATGTTATTTATAGAATACAAGAGGTCAAAATCGTGAAATTCGTTTGAGAATTTGAACAAATATAAAACATGAAACAAGTAATAATAACATGCCTTCCATTTTGTAACTCTACTAATGAAGAAAGCTTTAAAATTTTCATGAGATCCCATTTCTACCGCTGTTGAATGTAAACCATAAATGTTCCGATTCGAGAACGAATTTCAGAGATAAGAGTAGTAAACAAAAAAGAACCCCTCTTTATGTGAAAATGCAATAGAAAATACTGAAACAATCTTGCGATGGGGTTGGATTATTACGAGCTATATCAACCCTGTGAGACCGTAGTAAAACTGAACTCGAGTGCTGTGTGGAACTTTTAATACACGAGGGAAACTTTCTATACAAGGAACTTACCCACCTTGTTATACCTACCCTACATACTATGACACGTATGTTGTATATACTATATTACTATGAAGAAGTATTTCAATTCACACTCAACCAACCACCAGCTTTTTATGAACCCCTGGTAATGAGACGACAATTATTTTCTTCCTCACTGCGATTTCGCACTTAACACACGGGGATTAAAAGAAATTAATTACAATATAAACTAACGCTTAATTTGATAAAAAATAAATAAACTGCCTACAATAACAACCCAAGCAGACAAAGATTTATATAATCCTCTTTTGATTATCTATGATTTGATTTGATGAAATGAAAAAAGCGATTCACAAAAATATGTAGGTAAGTTGTAGAAACTTATGTGTGAGGTTTTTGTATTATTCTGAAATGGGATAGTAATATTATATCGAATACCCAGCTCTCTTATTATATTTTATGTATGGAGATTGTTATTATGCAAACGTGAGATGAAAATATAAAATGAATACGCTTAGCTTTAGAGCGTTGTAGAAAATAAAGGAAAAAAGGAGCAAAGTAAAAGAGAATTGAGAAGAATAATATTTTCTAACAGCGATATAAATTTATATGAATACAACATCGTCCGCAGTTATGATTAAACAAGATATTGGATAATGAAAAAAAATGCGCACGATGAATGGACACACAAGCTGTTAATAAAACAACAAATAAAAGTTCTATATTATCTCTTTCAATGTTTTATATTACTTTTATCCTAGTCTGGTGTATTCACCGATGTGAAAACAATAGCCAGGTATTCGAAACTATACTACAAAACTACATACAACTACTACATACCTACTAGGTAAAGCACATTGCAATGAATTTATCTACTTTTATCCTACCGAGGTTACTTTTCGTTCGTACAGAAATAATAATGGTGATATCGTAACAATAGTGAAAAGTGTAACCGCTTTTCGTCGGTAGACTGAATTAAATTTAATTTCGGATGGAAGAGGGTGCAAAGCAGTCCCCTATATTTATTCTACAATCAATATACATACATACGTTGTATGGATGATAATAAAAAATGCTGATATAATATTTTCATAATAATTTATCTACCCTCGTAAATATGCGTATAGTCATTATGATATAATAGAATTTATATGTAATATGAACAGTATGGGTGAAGGAAAAATACGCGTGCCAACAAGAAAAATAGAGCGAACTTTAGTATGAATGATTGACACATTTATTGGGTGAACATGCGGAGTGGTTTCCAAGCCATTGTTTGATAATGTGGATTTATTATGCTAATTCAATTAGCACTGGGGGCTAGTTGACTAATAATATGATTAAATATCTACATACAATACAAAAACGTTTCGTTTTATGCTTGACAAAGTTAATCTTCCAGTGGAATATCATTTTTCTATTGTGATTCGGGTGGGTAAAAACGAAATTTTTTATATAATTTCTACTCTGATAATTTTTACAATATAATGGAATGATTTATTAACAATCCAGACCAGACGAGCAAACTTTCCGCGCATCATTAATATCGTCACAACTTTGCTTAACACAACACATTAGTCTTCAGCAGGTAATCTAATTCTTGACAAATCAAAATATGATTACGAAACAACATAATGTATCTCCGTTGTTTCTCAGCCTTACCAGATCTGAATCATAATTTATCACTGTTAAATTCTTAACTTCATCACTTTGATAAAAAGCATTGCGAAATACATTTTCAATTTGTGTATATTGAAGGAAATCAGACTAATACAAATAGTATGTCGGTATAGAAGAATACACGGTGATGAGCTGTGAAGTATTTACTCGTATTATGTCGATCTTTACGACTTTATCGTTTTCTAAACATACACTCTGATATTAAATGATTGTTGAGTAAAGATTTTACAGTGAAAGTCACTCAATAAACAACATCAAATAAAAATCTACAACACAGTTGTGTACATCGTGTATGAAGTTGGAGTACGTACTCGTATATTACAAAATGTTTAGTTTAGCCTCAAGCATCTCTACCTGCAAAAGCAAAAGTATTGCTTACCAATCAATTTACAACAGACAATACATTACCTATTTTAATAGAACAACTTTTTAGCCGTGATATTTTGAATGTGCAATATAGTTATACTGTTACTATCAATAAATTTTCCTTGTTGTTTGTATTAAACTTACCTTCTAGGCATATTAGTTTAATAGCAAATCACCTTCGGGGTAATAGAACACTCTGATAAATTAATTTATAACGTTGAAACTTGCATTACAATATCTCTACCTATGTTATTAAATGAGCATATAAGCTGCTGCTGTCCGTACATTATATCATTTGGTTAACTGATTCGCATTTGAAGAAGACTGATACATAGATTAGGAATAAGATAATTAAATAGATGTTTTGAAAAGGAAAGGTGATTTGGACATAAAAATATAATTTTTGGTCTGAGTGATGAGTAGGAGCAAGATATTGATGCGAAGATCGAACCATGAAGCAGCAATCGGATATTCTATTATCTATCTGGCGACATATACAGTAATATACATTTAACTTGTTATAATTTATATCACGTTGAATCCATTAAACACATTTATTGCTTTTTATTGTGTGGGCTGCGAACATAATACTCCAACGTGAATTACAAGCAACTACTAAATGTATGATAAAACTACATCAATTGATTGAAAGTTAAATTGTTATTGATATGTTATGATCTCTATTAACATACTCGTACACGTGTACACGAATCAAATGATCTACGTACGTAAATGATGATGAGGATTTAAATGGATTAAAAGATATTTACAGAAACATGCATTTATTTCTGGATCGAGTAATCACTGATGACTGAATTGATATTATTGGTAAATAATTTCAAAATAGTACCATAATATAATTATAATATGGTACCATTAGTCTGTCTATCTATTACAGATATACTTGAGTTATAAGAGACACTTTAGCTATTTTAAGTCTTTCCAACTCGTAATATTTAATGAATGAGTGTTGATAAAGTAATTGAAATCCAATTACATCAGCATTTTCCACACTTTTGCACAAGTTTATTATGCCAAACGTTTTCAGCTAGGTTGCTATGATGCTAGGGTATAGCGAAAACGCAATAAAAGTAGACAATTTGTGGAAAAGTAGTGTTTAATTTTAAGTTAAATTAAATGGACAAATTAAATAGCGATAGGAGTTGTGAAGATCGTGAGAAACAAATAATTTATATAAAATAAGGTATAAATTAAATACATTTCATAGAATTTGAAATGTAAACTACAAAGATGATAGCTCAGCACCACTCGGTAGTAGAGTAAATATTCTAAAGTATAGAGTTTCCGTTAACATTAATTCTAGGAATGTCTATTTGAAGACTACCAAGATCAATGAATAACAATTAATTAAAGATGCGATAAGAGAAAACAAGTATTTGAAACGTATTCTTGTATCTCAAAGACAGTATACTTGACAGAAATTAGTATAAGAAAAGCAATGTTAACAATATCAAGATACTATATAAATCCCGTTCATTTTTGTGACTTAACCTCCATATTCCGACTTGTTTCTACAGATATTTTGTTTATTACATTATGTTATGTGAAGTGCAGCATGCAGCTCACTATAAGTAATATTGAAAATTATTCGTAGACGCGAGAGAATCATAGCACTATGGATATTCAATAAGATTTCTCCGAGAGCGACACAGATGTTTCAAAACTTTTATTAATAATATTATAATACAGCTTTTATAGTATGGAATAGATTATAAGTTTTAGCTCGTATCCAACTTACATCAGCTAATAGAATGAATAACATCTTTGTGATTAATTTTGAATAATATGTAAGAGGGAATACTTGAGTAAAGAGCTATTTAAATAGTTAATACTACGTAGTAATATTATTAGGATTAAGTACAGATAACAATTTATTATGGAAATGTTCAAGTTGGTGTTAAGATTAAATGCGTGGATGTCTTTATATACCAATTCAATTATTTCTTCAGTCAAAGGCAAGACTCTGTATTAGGTAAACAGCACATAATGCTAAATCTACATTTGGTCATATAATTCATCGCGCTACAGATTTCTTCCTCACTTGATAATCCGATTGACATATGAATAAGATTATTAGGTGCTTGATAGACTTCCACCTTAATTTTGTTCACGATATCTGTCTCACAATCACTCATCTCTCCAATAAAATTATATGAGTTGATACTGATGATGTTTAACTTTACCTAAAGCATAATAGAAAGTTCATTAGTGAAACGTCGTATTGAAGGGTAAATTAATATCATTAATGAATTCGAAGTGTAGCTATCATCTATACTCTATAGAGTGAACACAGGAATAATACTTTATAATATACAAATGTAGGAGAGCGTATCAAAGCAGAATGTAATTACCGTATTATAGTCATCGCTCCCTATTAAATATTATTATTATAAACCTACCTTGTGTAGTGAAGTGTAGTATAGACTCCATACTAAACTGGAGAGTAGAGAGTAACTGGGATAACTTTATACATTACATTACGAGTATTACTAGGCAGCCAGAGTAAGTTGTATTATATTATAGAGGGGGTAGTTGTATGTAGATTGTGCTAATAACACAAGCGAGACACACCAAAATCTACCCCTCCGCAATACAAATTGTCACGTTTAATCATCCCCCTAACATTCTATCCCCCGCACTGCCTCTTTATTCAACATAATCCACACATATTCAATTAAGAAACAATATTGCCAAGATGGTTTTATCGGAAACGTTATTATTATTTTGAAGTGATTGATGGATTTTAAAACCCAACAAAAAACATCTAATACATTTACACCAATTTACCGTTTATTTTAAATCAATTTAGAAATGAACCGAGGCGGAAATTGTCTTAAAAACAATACATTTCTGTAACCTCACAAAAAGTACCCAATATATATACTTTTCTTTTATTTCCACAAAACAAAACTCTACAAACAAATAAGTTTCATACAATACCATTATTCTATTTGAAAACGGAAAACCTTATTAAATCAGTAAAATATTATTTTCAAAAAAAATATATACGTATATATTATAAATTTGCTGTGCTATGAAATAAAAAAAAGACAATTTCAGCTTTACAATTATAATTAATTCCCTCTGTTTATATTTCATTGTTAACAGAGCAAACGATCACATTATAACGCTCTGAAGAGTATTTGCTGTAAAAACATCATGTGAAAAGCAAATAAAACGTTGAACAATATTCATATCTGATCGAAAGCTATAAGCACACAGAAAATACGGGGTGTATGTACTATGGTAGGTATGTATAAGAGATCGCTCGTATCAGATTCATAAATAATAATATTGAACAAATAATCTTTGAATTGAATGTTGTAGGATTGTTAGGTGCTTATGCCAACAATAATTTTACTTTATCGACGTTCCTCTGAAGTAAATTATTATTGAAGAATACTCGGTGGTTTAGCTTTATTTTAATAAGTACACAGTGAGTTTTGCAGTGATTCTATCAGATGCTGTCTATAATTTATTATTATTGTACGCTATGTTCTCGAGTATTGAATGTGGCGCTGAATAATGCCTATATAATTTGATAGCATGTGAACATTGAACACATGTTCTATCTAACTTCTAGATAAGTTTGTGTAGTATAATATTACCTTGCATACTGACTGACACGATACAATATCTACTACATGTTTAATAGTAGAACCTACTCGTGCAGCTATCCTATACTATCATTAGTATATGTATGTTATTTCCCACAATTTGTGGAGGAGGGTACACTTTGTTTTCGACTCGTCTCTTTTGTAGTCAGACTAGTCTAGTGTAATTAATCTGTTTAGCGGTGCAAATAAAATAGGAAGAAATGTGATTATCTCTTTGTCGAGTGGAATGACTTCATTGTTTCTATTATTAGAAACGATTGTATTATTGTATCCACACATTACATTAGAATTATCCATTACATGCTTTCATACTTTACTATTTAATCAACCTTCTATGGCTTTGTATTATAATAAACTAACATACTTGGTTGATATAATTGAATACATTAATCATTTTGATTCGTACTCGCCTTTCTTAAGATTAGATAACAAAAAGTCGTTATTGATTGATTGAGAATAGTTATATGTCAAATATTGAGGAATAACAGAAAAAAGAAATTATCTTTAAAAACTTTACTATTGAAGTGTGAAAAACTGGATGGAAAAACGAGTCAAAAATATCATTTTTCACCTAGAGATATTGTAAAGAAATCTGATGAATATTTTAGCCCTATTGATGTATGAGAATGTGTATTAGATTATAAACCATTTGTATTATATTGTTCGGGACTCAAAGAAATATAGGAGTTAATGAACCTGAAAACACCAAAATATAACAAAATTCATAATTCATACACATTTTTCCATTGAAATAGAAATGCTTTTTAGTTTGTTGGAAAGAAAAGTTTTAAAATAGAATGTTGTGTGAAAATAAAAGGAGATATAGCATGTAGGACATTGTATGTAGGTGTGTAGAATAAAAGAAGGTATCAGAAAAATGTGAAATTTCAGCAATGTAAATGAAAGATATTTCAAAAAGAGTACAAATAATAAAGTATGAAAACAGCGAAACGTGTTGGCAAGCGCGAGTATTTTTCAAATGTCCCTGTAAATCATCTAATTTACATTTATTAACAATGATTTATGAAAGCGCGATAAATGGTCTTCATTATCGCGTAATGTATTTTTTATGCTAACACAAATAGCAAATTTCAACAAAACTTGGGTACTTTAGCAATTATCATAATAATGGAATTAACAATACGCGATGCATATTAATTTATACATTGAAATAAATGCTAAATACTTGAAAATATTATGTAGCATTATCTGTGGAGACATAGAATTTTGCATGATTCTTTACAACGCCCTTGAAGTACGAGTATTATTGTATAAAAACGGCACTACAGAAATTGTTGTGTTATTTCTATGCAGTTTCTTCTGGATTCTACGTGATTTTTCTGACACGTTAACGACAGAAGCAATAAATTGGTTTACTCCGAAATCCGCACGGAAACACTTTTTTATTGTTTTTCTTCAATATTTTACATGTACAAATATGGTTCCTTAAAACTATACATGTTTCGGATGTATTCGGATCTGCAGATGTAAACTCGAAAAAAGATGTAAAATGAAGCTCTTTAATCTAAAGACTTAAAAAATATTATCAAGAACTTCATAACGTGGATTTTCGTGGATCAAGGAAACTAAGATATGCTTCTATTCTGCAGATAACAATGTCAGAAATATTAGAAAGATATGCGTTTTGTATATTATTCTGAGTTGCAGAATACCAAATAGTGGCACTACTGTGCTCTCGTTACACAATAAGTCACATACTCGTATTATGTAGATATTAAATAATATTGTTGAACCAACTGACAGTTTTCTCTTTGTGCAACGTAAACATTTCTTGTTTCTAACAAATTGAAACTTCTGAATTCAGTTAGTTTACGTGTTGTTTTATAAAGGATCGTATACCTCTACAATACTATTACTCATAATCTTAAATGATATATGAGTTTAAAAACAGGAATATAATTATCATGCCTCTTAATATTTACATATTACAAACTTAATACTCCTGCAGCACTGTGTATAATTTGCAAAATCTTTTTTATTGTACTGATTATTATTATACGAATTTATGCGCATTGTTTTACGAAGTAAATTGTGGCGTGTAAAGATATTATGATTCATAATACTTTCATAGTTCATACAACGAGAATTGAGTATGTAATTACATGAGCTAATGCTCTCGGAATTATTGGCAGCATAATAAGAGTTAGAGTATGACGGTACCAACAAGGAAGGAAATAGGATAGGAGTGTCAATTGCTACGTGTGCTTCACGAATTACTTTTATCAAAAATCTAGTTAGAGCATCCCTATATTATAAATTGGAAAGAGAAAAAACAAATTAATATTAACTCGAAATAATCAAAGTGATTTGATAGCATAATAAGTAGACGTACTTACCGTCAAAATCAAAGAGAAGAAAAAAGATATAAAGTAATAAGTAATGCTAACATAAATGGGAAAAATATAAAAAGGATCATACGGAGGCAAAATAAAATATCAGAGAGAAAATGTGAAACAGATATTTCAAAATACATCACCAGTTCAAAGTGGGGAAAGATAATATAGGTATTATATTATAACGAATACAGAGTCGACACAGGGAAAAAACGGAATGGGTAAACTCGATTTCCCCCTGAGTAAGTTTTTCCATGTAACTAAAGGCACGTATGGATTTTTATTTCATATTTCTACACATTGTACCATATGCTAATAAGTAAATACATACTGAATGGAGGCTATTCATAACAAAATTGTTTCCATACAATAATAACAAAGAAACGATACATTAACAAAACTGAAAATCAGATTACATTTATTGATAATAATACTACTAAACTGTCGCAACAAAACGGTTTAATCGTGTAATAATGTGAAATAGATAAAAACTATTCGATAAATTCGGCACATTAAGCAGTTTGTAAGGCAAATTGGTTTGTACATACGTATTTTATTGCGTTATGGTTAGAGTAGGAATATAAAACATATAACCCATAAAGAGATAAATAATTCCACATTATTTTACTTGAAAAGGGTATGATATAATTAACTCCTATAAAACAGCTAAGTGTAATATCTTGTCTAGCAAATAAATATTTATTATTAAGCAAACATAGCACTTTCTGACGTTACTTTTAGCACAATAGGCAACAGATACACCATTGTCATAAAATTCTCTTCTGTTCATATGTTTTAGAAAGAAGAATACAAATGTAAAGTTCTTCGTACAATTTACCATTCCTGAAATGGCATTTGTGACAACTGATTGTAAACACTATACCCTCCCTAATACACGCTATAATATGTATGTTAATGGAGTCCACATATCTCTGTGAATTATTTATTATTGGATGCAGAGTAAACCATTTATGCAATGAATAGGTAATGTAAAAAAACAAAGCACAGAAAAATCTCGTGTCGCAAAATAAAATTAGGATGAATGAAAAAAAAAACAAATTTTCATAAAGTAGCGGAAGTGATATTATATTGAATATATTTGTTTTGGATATTACAAAATCAACAAAGTACTTTGTACCAAAAAAAAAAGGAAGTTACAAGCGTCTGATATATTTCCGAAAGTATCGCTTAGAAAAGATTACGAGAATATTGCTGGCTTGAATACTACTGCTCCTACATAGGTGTATTCCTGTGCTATCTATTCCTACCTACGCTGTGTGAGAAGGGGTAGATAGTGGGAGTCTCATCCATAATATAGAAGGGAATAGGAAACCAATTCGGCGTGTCGTGATGTACCCAAGTTGTTGGAGGTAGTTTGGGGGGATTGGGGAAGTGAATGTGGGTGGTTATTGGGATTGAGGGAAACATGGTGACATTACTATATGCTACAACTACATCCATATTACTATACTACTATCTACCCTTTTTATTGTGGCACTACATTATTTAAATGATACGTTTATCATTCCGTTGAATATGTTGGTTTTTGGTAGAGACATATTATTATTATAGTTTTACGACTCACGCTGGTTTCAAACATTTTGTTTAATTTGTTTCAGAACATTTTACTTGTTTTGGATTGAGAGAATGATCAGAAACATAAAACTGATAAGTGCATTTTTAAGGAACAGATTATCATAAACAGTTGTTTTAATTGGAGGTAAGTAAAGACAAAAACTATAAGGATTATTTTAATTCAACTTGACAGAAATCGAGTAATTGTATACTACACAAAAACGATGAAAAATAATGCTTTTTCATGCAACATTGTTGTAATGATGAAATATTCTATGAATTGCTTATTAATTGTGGTAGAATGAATTACGCCCTCGTGATGTGTAAGGTAATTACATCAAACTATATTGCAATTCATTAGACTAATTAACCTAATAAAACCTTCTACCTTCCGTCCCGAAGTATCAGGATTACATGAGTATAAAAGGGATGTGACAAAACACGCTTCATAATACTATACGTAATGATATAACAGAGGGTGATATCAGTTAGTAAGCTTAATGTTGTTTGTTCATTGTATCACTCTACCTATACGTAGAGACTGGAAATATTCGCGATCGCGATAAAACGAATTTGTTCGCGAATTTCGTGCTTTTTACGCGAATAACGCAAATTTCGTGTTTTTTACACAAATAACGCGAATTTTAGCATTCTGTCATAGGAATAACGCGAATTTTTACATATTTGACGCGAATTTCGACATTCTAATTGATACATTATCAAAAGCAATGCGTCTATGAAAGTAAAAAGAACTACACTAAAAAAATCTTACAGAGAGGTGCTTTTTGTTTTTCTCAAATATTTTTGTTTTATTTTATTATTTTAAGGATTTTTGTATAAAATATTGTTCACGATCAAAAAATTTTCATATTCTTGAATTGAAAGATGCAAAATTGACCACTTTAAAGATATAAATGTATGAAAAATAACACCACATTTTGCCAAAATTCCGGAAAATAACACCCCTTTTTGCAAAAAATAACACCACATTTCCCGAAAAATAACACCAATTTTTTCCAGTCCCTACCTATACGTTATAATATCGTCTGAATTTACATCGGCAAACATTTCTGTCACGCGATAGACAACATATCGGACGTATTTACATAAAAAATGTATTTATGTTTTCACAACGTGCGACAACAGAATAAAAATAAAAGTTCTCTATGTATTATTGTAATAAAAAAAAAGAATATTGTACAGCGACTGATCGTGATTGATGAAATTGCTTCTGGGATTGGAATATACGATATTGTCTGAGTTTATTTTAAAGAAAAAAACGGTGAAACAAAATACTCGGCGAAAAAGGTGAATTGACATGTCGTAATACAAAGTACATGTTATGTAAATTGTAAATATTACGTTAACTTCATTTTTTCTATCAAATATACATGTACTCTTAGGTTGTGAAAAGTTCTTTGCTCAAAACACCAAATATTGCTCATATTATCTTTATTACTAATAATAATTGGAACATTTATATAGCGCCGTCTTTGTGCCGGAGCACCTCGAGGACGCTTCACAAAAAAGCAACATTGTATAATAAAAAGTCATCACCAACAAAATGACAAGAACTTTAAATCGAATTAAATAAAGAAAGTTGAGAAACAGAAATAATATTAAAAAATACTATTTCCAGGTAATGATTATATTTTCCTACAAGAAAATAATTCTTTGAAATAATGTTTATTATTATTTGAAACCAAATGTGTTTCAAAGCCACACCCACTCAAATCAAGAATGATATCAACTTGATCAGTAATATGGAACTACTCGTATTTCTTTCAGTTTTTTTTCAACTTTTCTTGAATGAACTTTCGAGTAAGCTAAGTCATTTCACTCGTATAGGTAGTTTGGCTGTGGAGCACGCTCCGAATTAGACTACCGACCATCTAGCCAAGATTGTTTTTTATTTACGGAGCTCGAAAGAGTATACAATAAAAAACAACATAATGTTTATGTAAATCGAAAGACATCTTACAAAATAAAATACAAACATAAAAACACTCAAGACAACCCACAAGCTTCTTGTTTACCGCATAAATCTGTAATAATAATACCAGGAAAACATACTTACAACCAAGTACCTTTTACAATACAGCATCTCTACATAACTGTTATATAATATGTATGTATAGCCTGCTAACCATCTGCAATATTAGGCGCCCATACTTTCTTTTTTTCTATCAAATTTTCCCATTTTATTCGCTTCCCATGAATGTGAATATACCTATTAAGTCCAACCCTATAACATTTTACGAATGGCCTTATATTTATATAACATACATATTATTTATTATAAAGAAACATTTTGTAATATTTTTCTCATCGTATATGAACCTGTCAAAGATATTTACACGGTTCTTTCATCTCCAAAGAAAATGATAACATATTAGGTATTTATCATCATAATATAAACGATACGAATTCTTATACCTAAATAGAATGGGAATAATTGAACACAAAGTTCATTCGTTCAGATTGTTTGTATTTTATCGATATAATAATAACAGCAGAATAATAGCTTGTAGTTAATACTAAAACAAGCTGTTATTATACCTAACAGAAACCATCTAAACTGAAGTAATATCGTGAAATGTAGTTTGTATTATAAGATACACTGTTGAAAGAAAAGTACTAAAAATGATCGATGTTTAGAATGTGGTGGGTTTTTTTACGAATTTGTATCTTTCGTAAGAAATATTCATATCATATCTATAAATGCACGCCGAAATCAAGTGTGAAATGAAATTAAACATAGGTACCCATGTGTAATTTATTGACCCATGTTGTTCTGGAATCTGCAGGAGGTAAGAAATAGGTCCGATATTTTTAAAAGCTGGCCGAAAGCATATCTTTTTGTTGCTGTTGCTGTGTGGCTTGTTGATGATGGGGTATAAGATGATAAATCCGGAGCCTTAAAATTACTTCATTATGGAAATGCCACTGAAAAAGAGTGGTGAGTGTGAAGTATTGATATACGAAACATAATGACGGTATATGTAGGTACAAAAGGTAAACAAATAATGCAACACCACAAGCAACAATTTTTTCTAAGTTCACCTACTAACTGGCATGTAAAATTATTCGATTACTTATCTTTATAATACATATAACATAACATTAGGTATTAACAATAACGGATACCTACATGGATGAATTGTAAAATCTAATACAACTGTGTAATGTAACATTCTATAATAAATTGTACGTTCTAGATAGATAGATATTGGTTGATATAACTGTGAATTACTTCCATCCTACAATTATTAACAAACACGCTTTGAATCTACCAAGTCACTTTCCATTCAATTAACAAACAATTATATTAAGTGTAGGTTTAATTCAATTGATTCATTTACATATTATTTTTAATGCCGTGAATAAATAACACTACAATGACATCAATATCTAAATCTGTTATATAAAAGTAATAAAAGTAAGAGACTGTACGACTATTTCTGATTGTTTTAAAATTTCTCAAGAGAATGCTGTAAATATTCCAAAACTTAGAGTGTTAACTGATTTAGACAATTATCATTTACTCCCCGATGTTCAATCAATATTATATTTAGCAAAAGAAACTCTATTCGATGTCAGGTGAGTAATTCATCTAAAAACGATGGACCCAAGTCCTAATCTCGGTATTGATTAGGTGTTAGGAATATATTAATTTGCTTTAGCACTCAAATGCGTTATATGAGGAGATATAAAGGAGGAAAAGAATAAAGAAACACCGATTAAGAAGTAAATTTCTATGTATTTGATTGGGGCAAACCTTCTCTTCATCTAAAAATAGATGAAATAGAAACCAAATTTAAATCAAAAGCGCCGAAGAACCTATATACCGATTTAAAAATAGGTGTTAATAATAGCTATTAACTAATTTTGCATATTTTTATACAATGGGTAATGACATAATTTAATGCTGTGTAAATCAGAAAATGTGACGTTAATAAGATTGTAAAGGCATACTCTGTATCGATACCAACTACTGTTTAAATAAGTAACTAATAATTACTGAAATACATACAATGACAAGACAATATTGTCCGCCTACGACACTTTCACCTTTTGTTACAATTTGAATAATTGTATCTATTAAATTTTTACAAATCAAATCTTGGAAAGGCAAGTGCTACATAGGCACCTACGATTGTAATTAAATTAGTCTAACAAATCAAGATGCTGAATATGAAAAAGCAACTATCAGCCTCTTGAGATAAATATTTAGGTGTTTTTTTTTTAACATTTATGTGATTTAAGGAGTGATTTAAGGAGATCAAAAATAGACGTTAAAAATGACGTCTAATGATTTTTTTCAATTATATATTACAATTAGTGCAATAAAGTAAGTTGTAATTATAAATGTACAAAAAGTTAGGAAGAAAAGTCCACGAAAGAAAGTCTGAAAGAATTCATAAGAAAATGACATAATAACGTAACTTTTTACCAAGAAAATGTAGTATGTGAATTGTGGATTATAGAGTAGAGATGAATAATAGTTGAAGTCGCTGTATGGAATTTAGTCGGTAACTTTGTCCATTATCACAGTTTGTAAACATGAAGAGTTATAATATTATAGTAGAATGTTCTTGTGACTTTGTAATCTATTGTTATCATCGCAATATTATAATAATACACTTACTCCATAGATGTCCTTTACGTATACACTTATACAGCAAGCACGAAACCAGTTCGTAACAATTCAATCTCATACCACAAGTTTCTACATTGAGTATGTAAGTGGTTCACAGTATGTAATATTAAGACACGTACGCGACATTACTCCTTGATATTACAGACTTCTGACAGTGTCTGCTGTCAAAATAGCGGCATTTGTAAAATAGAACTATTGTAGAGATATCTACATATTATACATATCGCGTGATAGGAAAATTTAAGATAGCGATTCCGCAACGAAGTCTATACTTAATATGAATATAAGATGTAAAATCGATTACTAATGATCAGGTATTTATATTCACGGGTAAATGATTTAGTTTTGATAGTTGTTAGAACCATCAGAAGAGATATCAGAAGGCCGAAATTCTGAAAAAGTTGAATTGCCATCTAAGTAAGTTTTAAGGGGTGAAAAATGTGCAGTTTCAATGAAACACTACTACATACATCAGACGCCGAACAAATGTTACCGACATAGCAGACCGTATCTATTTTATTTATTTCTTAAAGCATTTTCATGGGCAGGCCACGTTGCGAGACAGGGAAATGAGAACAGAAGACCTGTAGGACGACCCCAAAAAAGGTGGGTAGATGATGTAATCCCAGTCGCAGGAAGAAACTGGTTGACCAAAGCTTAGAGTAGAAAAATTTGGAAAACGTTAGGACTACATCCAGCAGCGGAGGGACAGCTGAACAAGAAGACGAAGAAGACATATATTCCAAAGTAGACTACACTATTTATTAGCACACTCAGAAAAGAATTGACGGAGGAGTACATATTATACCTGAAGATCTAATGCATGTACTAATAATTACTACTTTGATACAAAATCGATACAACGGAACCATCAGTAATAAATACCCCAGAGATAAACTATTTGAAGAGCTTTACTGTGCACACGTACAACTACAACGTGATATGTGTCTGCATGTAAGGCAGGCATATTAAAATGCATATAGACGTATTACTGTTTACCGCAATACGAAACAAATAACAATCATACTTACGTGAAACTACATTCGATATATCAGATTCAATGTGCAATAAACAACAGCTATAGGAATGGTATTTAGTTTTCAACAGTCGATGATAATATTTTTGAATTTGTTTCACTATTACAATTCGCTGCATTGGTAACAGGCAGCTAAATATTTCAGTCAGAAATTGATACAGATTGCAAATTAAAACTTAGGTTATGAAACGATTTAACTGTTTCATTCCGAACCAAGCAACAAAGGAAAGAGGGAATTGATTGCAGGTTTTATGCAATGCATTCAAATGAAAGAAAGTAGGTATTCCAGGAAAACAGACATCTATTACCAATAAAGTCGTCATAATGATGTTTTTCACATAGGCAAGAATAAAATTTTTATTTCTAGTAAACAATATTTGACAATATTCTATGGGGCTAATTGGCAGAAACGCTTTGCGATAAGCTCGCCCTAATGAGCAAATATTTAGGATCTATTAGTTGTAATGCTACGTGTGTTTTGTTCACTTGAAGTGTAAATAAATAAATAAATAAAAGTATGTTTGTGGAATCCTTTCAGATCTTCGCTATTAACTGATACACAAATATCACAAGACAGTTTTACATACATTTACAAGTTTAAGTTTTGGTCCATCACAAATTACCGTATGTAGACGGATAAATTACATTAATATTATTGATAAAAATACGAGCAAACATTCATACATAATCTACGAATAGCGTTTGCACAATATGAAATACATTGTGAATAGAAAACTAATAAAACTATTCTCTGTCTCTACACCAGACTACGTACAGAATTGCTGAATTGTTTTGAAGCGTGCTACACTGTATGTTACTTCTGTATAAATTTCCATACATATTGCAGACGTTGTTTGATAAACTGATTTAGTATTGAGAATCAATTTTCATGTCAAATAAACATATTATTCTTTAAATCCAAACAAAACTTTGAAAGCGTGATAAATTTTCAACATAAATGATGAATGATGCAGTGTTGGTATATTTTGCTAGACTACTACGTAATTTGATAACAAATTTATTGGAATTTACAAGATTATTTATATCATAGACATCGTCCAACATATCGCAACTCACATGGTCATAGATCCAGAAAATAAATTATCTTAATTTAAGACTTAATCCGGAGACACTAGAACAACTAACAGGAGTGTAGGATGACCACCACAAAGATGGAGAGATGACATCGTTAAAAATGTAGTGTCAAATCTATTCAGAGAGCCCAGGATACAGCACCGCGAAAGGAAGTGAAGGAGGCCTTTATTCAAGAATGTACGGGAATGAGCTGACAAGAAAAAGAGTACTAGTAATAAAAAGATCATGCCTATAATTTCTTAAAATGCAAAATCCATCAACAAGACTTTCATTGAATTAGTAAGCATAATTAGTATGCCATTACCACTAGCGTTACATTATTATGTTTCACATCACAACTCCAATAATAATGTTCGGGTATATTAGTAGTACTTCAATATCCCTCAATGCAATGATATTGCATATTGCACTGCGGTATTATTAATGCATATTATGCATATGCATGCATGTACAATGTATACGTTATGTAGCAGAGAAACGTAATAGTACGATCGCTCTGTGGTCAACAAACGAAGCGCCGACAATGCTAATGGAATGCACAGAACAACTACCTATAGGTAAACCCAGTCAGTTTCAAATACATACATATTATACACCTACGATACAACACAATCATTATCAATACAAAACATATGTAGGTACATTTATATGGGAGTCTAGTTGTTTTATATGTGCTTATGCTTATGGTATGATTATGATGGGAATGCGCATGTTATATAAGTGTGTGCGTAATAGATTCAATAATTTGGAATATTTGGTTCAGTTAGTCCAACCTAATTAGGGAATTTGATAATATATTCAATGATCTCTAATGATGATGAAAAACCCTGTAAAAATTGTTATGTCGTACCAGTGGCAGTGAAATTGAATAAGTACGTGGTACAAATTGTATATAAGAATATAATAAATATATTCTGAAAATCGATACAATGTACTGAAAGTTTCTCATTATTACAAACTCCAATTTTTACATTTGGTAGGTAATTGTTAATCATAGATATGGATAAACTAAGCACCAACAATTTAACACACAAAATTATGAATCATCAAATCTACAAATCCAGATATATTGTAAAAATAAATAAAAATTAGTTTATTTTCCATTCAAAATACATAAAAACATACAAACAGATTCATTGGTTCCTATAGTACCTAATGAACATTTAATAAATCTAATCATACAGACATCAGCAAGTCTATAAAATATTATGAGAAAATAATAAATAAACAATATAGTTATTCAATAAACATTTTCCCAAAAGTTTTGATATAAGGCATCTGGATTCGGAATAATCTGGTAAATATATTCCAATAATTGTGTAATCAGTAAATTATGTATATGTATAAAAACACAAACAATAATTATTTATTAATTTATTTATTTATTTCAACATATACGGCTTGCGCCCTTAAAATGCATTAAGTATAACAAAAATTTGGATTCAACATACATATATAGAACAAAAAAATACAATAAAATTATACATATGCAGTAGCATGCACCCATGCCCCACAGCCATACGAACGTCGTGTGAGGAGAGCGGCAGGCATTATAGGTACCTATTAAGTATGATTAACGTGACGTACAACGTACCAGTACCTAGCATCTACCTCACACGACACACCAAAACACTACGCCCGGGATGTAGGTACATGCACACACAACATTACAATATCACTACTGCTATTACATTACATTATATCTACATAAGAAGAATAAAACAAAAATTATATCAAAGTATCGGTACATAAGAAAAAAAAATGTATAAAGAAAAAGCTGATCGCCGAAATATAAAAGGCAAAAAAGGTATTCTTGTTATTATTTAGAACTTTTTGTTATTTTTGCGTTATTTTTAGGACAAAAGTATTTTCTTTGAAGAGTTCCAACAAAACATACAATATTAAACAATTATTCAACAAGTTTTTTATTGTAATATTTACAGCAAGTATTTTTTCATCGCACTTTATTCACTACACAGAATACGTATACACAAGAAATCTGATTGAAAATCGTGAATTCGATTTGAAATCTTAGAGACATTCGTTGAACTTTATGTCTTCCTCGTATATGTAGTATGTACCTACCTAAATGCATTTTATACGATATATGATTGGTCTTTTTTATTATCTCTGCACAAATTATAGCCATAAAAACTTGGGGTTCGTCTGAACATGTTAAAATACGTGTAATTCGCTGATAATATTGGTTTTATCGCGAAAAAAATAATTATCTGTATGAACGAAATCTCCGAAAAACAAAATCGCCTACTCACAGTGTAACACATGGCCCGTTTCTATCAACATCGCTAGAATTTTCCACTTTTTAATGAGAAATATATCCCATTTGAAATGTAATAATGGTTAATATGAAATACTTCATACAACCTACCTACATCCCACATAGAAATGAAATTATTGAGAAGAGAATACAAAAATCGTATGAAATTTGTAATTTAATTCACAACAAGCTTTTCTTAATAAATTTAATATTGAACAGATGTTTTCTAAAACACGTGTTTTCCTGATAAAAAGACTTGAAGTGAAATAAAGTAAAATATTCCCAATTCTGGCGTTTTCTTTTACCTACAAACATTTTTGTTAGTTTTTAATTACAAGTACTAATTTCTGTCTGACATTCTTACAAAATCGTTTTGAATGGATAAGCTGGTGACCATGTTAATATAGCAAGAAGAAAAGGAGAAGTGACTTGCTATAAATATATAAATAAGTGTCTTGTTTTGGGATAATTTAGCAAAACATTATGAGTAATTTTACTCATAAAGGATGGAATAATAAAATTGAAATTAAGGCATCCATAAATTATGATTAATAATGAATTTACTCGTTATAAAGGAGAGCTGTGTTATGGGAGTTGATATTGTTGTCTCCCCCTAGAGAATATTAATGCTATGCGAGCTCACGCTCTGAGGACAATGAAATCACGGGGTGGATAATAAGAAGTCAAAGTCACCCAATCTACCCTACACCTCACCCCTTACTCCCTTCAATAATAATATATCGGGGCTGAGTTAGAGATTGCTACGCTAGGAAACGTTCTTCCAATACTACAACAGAACAAATAAGAATTCTTTGATATCAAAAATACTTTTTTCATATCATCTTCTCGATCGTAAAATAATGGATTATTATTTGATGAAAAATTTATCAGAATAATATAATGGGGTTATCATTATTATCGATATTAAAATAATTTTATGAAATGCTTTTGAATCGGATACTTTCAAAGACTAGTAACTCTTTTATACCTTTATAGTACAAAAACAGACGAATTATCTCGAAACTTATTTATATTTTAATACGGCCAAAAAGCTTGATTATTAAAAGTATAACGTTTGATTTATAAACCGAAGGAATCACTGCTGTCTCGTGAGTGAAATTTCTACATTGAAAAACGTAGCTAAGAAAATAAATACATACTTAAATGAAACAAATAATCTTGTACGCTTTTGCAGCGTGATGAATCCATTTCTACATATGTTCTTCGTTCTTAGTAAAACTACTTCACCCTGAAGATGGCAGTAGTATCGCTGCCGAAAGCACGGTTACTCAACCACTCTACACGCAGTAAGGAAACCCGAAGAACGAACAACATAGAAATGGAAACATAAATGAAACATTTGTTGGAGGAAACGAGACAGTTGAGAACAATGATCCTAAAAGGTGGACTCAGTACATGTGTAATTTCTTACAGAATGAAACTGGAAAAAGGAAAAGTTCGCTTTTGTGAAGAATTTAGCGTTACCTATATTTATAATTTGAATAATGATGTCTCTGTCCGCTCGTGTACCTATGGAGGACACTAGATTCACAGTCTAACTTCTACATGTACCTGACCATAATGGCAATTGAATGTAAATAAATAATAAATAAATAAATCTTTATTGAAAAGAAAACACATCTTCCAAATGGCGGGTTTATTGCCGTAGGCAATATCTGCCAACCAACCACTTGTGACATTAATTTGATATACGCATTACATACAAGTGTATGAAGAAAAATATAAATAAATATGAAAATAATAATAATATAAAGAATATTATACATACATGAAAATACATACATGTACTACGTCTTATATATCTTGTTGTTTTATATATGCTTGTTTTGTACTTAATTCTATTTTTGTGTTCAACTGTTACATGTGTTTATGTGGGAAATAAATCTTCTTCATTAATTCATTCATTCAAATAAAGTTCATACAAAAAATGTGTCAAATGTAAGTACACAAGAACGTAAAACGTTAAAAGTGTGTATCAAAATGATTACATACAATAGTACAAATACTGGGGTGGTGAGTGTACAATAATAAGTCTTAGTATATACGAGTGTAACATCTGCATGTTGTATCAATATGTTATACATGGAGATATACAGTAATATATTACCCATTCTACTATCGGCAAACGACTTGCTCTGTGAGCGATGAGTGTTTGGGTTTCCACCGACAAACTGTCCATTTCCGCCCATATGAATATCCGTCGTTGAAGAACCGGTAAATGATTATGGCATGGCGTGGTGACATGAACGAACACTAATACTACACTAAATAACATCAAATAAACAATATTATATTATTATCCTAGGAATCATTTAGTACAGTCTAGTTACATTTCTCGATGGCTAGTTGTGGGGTAGAGGGGATTTCTTTCATTCTGTACGTTTTTTGGGATGCTGAATCCGAGGTTCGTTTGGGGGAAGAGGAACTGCTTTGTGTTTAATTTTACTGGATTAATTAAGTAAAGTCCTAAATTGTTCCTTTTATATCCCCATGCTTATTAAAGTATACTAAATTCCTTAACTCAAACACTAAATTTGATAAATTTAAGAGACATTTCATTAACAGTTATTTTCGAAAACACGGCTACGAAATTATTACGATTACAAATTACCTATAAGTGATAGATAACATAGAGCCCTGGCCAACATCGACCGTTGTTTGAATATCAATTTGATCTTTGTTTATAATCCTGACTAAAAAAAATATGCCCCGGTGTCTGGTAGGGGCCTTAGGATAATGCAGGAACTGCTTAGTTGCACCTTAGATATAAGAATGTAATGTTCATAGGATTCCAAGTGCGTATGTTAAAAAAGCATAAAATAATACAGATAACCCTAATTCTAAACATGTAACAGGAGTAATTCATATTAATTACGACATTTGAACACGCAAAAATGTACATATAAATTACCTAACCAAATGTTTGCGTTTGGACGTAAAGGTGATACCCACGACTTTTATGTAGTTCTAAAAGCTTCTAGTTTGGAACGCAAACCTAATAGGCAAGATGGCTGCAGGAGAACTCAAACACAACAAGAGAAATAAAGTAGCATTCGCTGGAATTTGTTTTATTGCAAATAAAAATGTTATAATATTATTTAATACGGGAAGCTATAAAAATATCGTCGACATAATTAAAATGTCTCGACAGTATTATTTTAATTACCTAGGTACGTATGTGTTTTTTTCTTTTCATTAATAATATCATCATCGCCGTCATCTGCTATTTATTTGAAACACGTTATATTTAATTAGTTATTTACGACTGTAACACGCACTTCGTACGTACATTTCGTATTATCTACTACACATTATTTGGAACAGACAATTAGTACATTAGTTAAAGAAAACCGTTTAAAAATAATTAAAGACGATAGATGTTTTACACTTTAAATGTGTAAGTATAATAATATGATATATCGGAGTCTGGCATCCGTCCAATCCAACCAGATGCATTCATCTCAAAAGAAGCCTGGTATATTTATCTATACCCACTTGATATCGAAACTAAGGAGTGTATGCATGAGTGCCTCTGTATATCTGTTGAAAACCACGTTGAACGTATATAAAGATTACCTACTCCGAAATCAATACGACAGCATGAATAGACAGATAAAAGACTGGAAAGGCTGAATCCTTTTGAAATTGGTATTAGTATGTGATATTAAAACCAAGGTTAAATCACAACAAGCGTTCTACAATAGTGTGGTTTTTTAAATGCTGACGTATTAAACTTATTCATAGTTCTAGAATTGTCCATAAATTTCTACCTTGTTTCATTTTCAGACGCTCATTGTGAAGAACATGTAAACTCGTACGTAGCTTACCTGTAAAAAAGAAAAAATACAAATTATTGTAATGAAAAGTTCAATAAACAATAGAGTTACATAAAATATACACAACAAATATTTTATTAATTAACTGTTTTATCTAAGTCATTATACAATACAAGATTATTCATATGTCCTAATTATAATTACCCGGACTGGTACCATGACGAATAATAATGAATGATAAATTCCTTGAATAATGTTGTGAATAATTTTGTATGTCAAGTGCCAACTGCCAAATGAGATCAACAGCGATAAACCCTTCTAATAAACCAGATATGATATAAGTAAATACACGTTTTTAATTTTACTATAAAAAGCTTGGAATAAAACAAACTTATTTTTATATTTAAATAAACCATATATGTAATGGCCTTTTTTTACAGGAAATGGATACACAAACCCAAATACCTAATTAGCACACTTCACAGAGAGCTACATAAAAGCTTGTGTCGTGACGTGCAGCATACATCGTCAGCAATGAGATTCGAATCCCATAGATTGGAAATCCTAATTATATTTATGAATTTTGTTATGATTCTCAACCTCGTTGATAAAGTTTTTTACTCCATTGACGATATGTTAAATAATTTCCCTTAACACAAGTTTTACTTTATAAGGGGGGGTAAAACGTTTTAATATTTAGTTTAAGATCTATATACTCAAATGTAAATTTAATCTGTCTACTTATTGTTTTTTACACATGTTTTAAATAAATAAAAATAAATTGATTTTATGTATGACGAAATGTCAATCAGAGCCCTTTACACTCTGATTGGCATTGATCTGATAATGATTTTTGTTATTGTTAATTGTAAAATTGCATATTATATTCTGTAAAAAATTACGAGTCCAGGTGTCCGAATGGGCCTACGGACGATAGAAAACAATATGTAAGAATTCGATATTTCATTTCACATTCACACAACGTTTACTGTTACCACTATTGAGATATGCCATTATGGTACAGTAGTACTATAGGTATACTAAGTAATGGTCGAAGTTCTGTATTAGGTACTTATTTAGCATAATGCGGTCATTGCCTGGGAATCATCAAACAAACGAGAAGATAATACTACCGTCTAATACTAATAAGTAATAACATCACAAGAAGAGAGTTGATAATATAAAATAACTAAACGATACGGACGAGTCTAAAAAGCAGTGACGTCTAAAAGTTAAATTGGTTTAATTAAATGAACGAGCGTCGACACGCTAAATAAAATTGTTTCCTTCGAAGACCTAACGACTTTATAGTAGTAAAGTACGTGCGATAGATTATATTACACCCAACTCCCTTTATAACTGTCCTCTTTTACCGCACCCAATTCTAATATGGTTGTCTCTATCAGACGTTAAAAAAAGAGTAATAAATTCATCTTCACGAGGTGCGAATGAGATACATTTACGTGAAATAGAGTGTGGGGAAAGAGTGTAATAGAAAGATATTACAAGTTTTGTGAAAGCTTCCACCTCGCCTTTTTAACAGAGGATTATTTCTCTTTTTACTTTTAGTTTCAGCAACAAACGACCTCCCAGCAGTCAGTGGGGTGTAAATTAACCACAAATGTCTCCACCCATACTGTTATACTCCTAAGTAATATTAGTACATAAATAAATCGTTCTTTCAATATAAATTGATAAAGAAATTATACTGACAAAGAATAAACTTAACAAAATAAATTATACCTATATAGTCTTCGTATATTGTAATTGCTGATTGACGAAAATGCTGATTGGAGCCATTTGCACTGATCATGAATACTAAAAATTGCTGTAATGTCTTTGCTTTATTGTGACGGAGGCTAGGAGTGTGTGTAAGGATAGAACAGTCTGGCGCTCTATCCTCTCTGCCTACCCTGCAAGGAACGCGGCGTGAGAGTATACTCGAAGATAGATAAGTCTGAATCGTTAACTGACGATTCCAAGTGTCCAAAAATGAATAAATATCACGAATATGATGGAAGCAAGAAGCATTCAAATAAATGAGATAGACTTATGTTTTTTTTTATATTGTTGTATACTGTTTTATTTTTAGATTGTGATAAGAGTGGGTTATTTTAGATACCATTAACAAATTTACTTTTTCTATAACATATTCTATTGTGAGTACTAATTTATATGATATACTAATTTCTAATACTTTACATCATTCATTATGAAATAAGATACCACCGTTTAGTATAGGTAGTAGGTATGAATTAATATTCAATGAAAATTAGTCTAAACGTACTATGTATTAATGTTTTTCATTCACAACTCTTGGCATTATAATATTTTATTTTAGATTTGATGAAAATAAAAACAATTTCAGATACTCTTGCGAAATATAAAAGAGAGCACAGGTGTTTGGAAACAAAATAATCAAATTAACGAAATTTCATCCAAACAAAGACGATATAATAAAGGCAACTTAATACTACTCGAGTATTCTTTGTGAGAAACGATGAAAAAGTTCAATATCAAATAGAAAAATGAATGGTATTTATTTTGTATGTAATATATATGTGTATTGTCTGTGTTTTGAATGTCTAAAGTGCATGTTTTAAAATACGAGTATATTGAATGTTGGAAACAACGTTGGCTGTCATCACGTACGTGGAAAATAATAATTTATTGTATTCTGATGTCGCAGAATGTTCCAGACACGATGATGCAGCGATGAACATAATAAATTTACAAATATTGCAGTTCACGAACAAACAACAAGACGAGACAAACAAACACAACAATATACTGTTATATTGGACTCTAGAAATATGATGAAATAATCTATTGATTATTTGAAGATTAACATTATGGAAGTACATTGTAATTTTTTTATGTAAAATAAATACAGTGTGTTTTACTTTCACTATTTATTTTGAGTAGACACACCAGAGGCCTTTCAAAGCTTACTGCTTTATCTTCAGTGGTTGAACTGAAAAGTTCATAGAAAACCACTGAAGATAAAGCAATAAGCTTTGAAAGATCTCTGGTGTGTCTACTCAAAATAATAGTGGTAGTAAAACACAGTGTTTTTATTTTACATAAAAAAAATATGATGAAATATTTTTTTCAACCTGCATTCTGTATTCCCAAATTATTATATTCGTAGGGTAAAACAGGACATAAAATCCAATGGACTTTTGACAACCTTTAGAATATGCTCCTACTTAATTATACCTTCCGTCTATAAGATATCAGGACTTTGGGCTTCTATATTTTTTAGTAAAAAGGATGAATAATGGAAAGTTGTGACAAATATAATTCAGTAATTCATCTTAGTTACAAGAAGTCAATTTTCAATTTGTAAGATGCAATATCAAACTAGATAGTGTGGATGTATTAAAGACAACAGTAAATGATCAGTTTTCACTGCATTTTCTCGTTCTCGAAGAAGATAAAATTTGTCATCAGCAGCGATATCTGTATATGAGAAGTAGAATCGAAAAGTGCTAATGGGACAGGGAGTATTATATTTTTGAAAGTTTGATTTATTAACTTAGGGGGACTAAAAATAGCTAAAATAGCTTGCAGCGGGCATAATAAAAATGAAATACGGTAGTAAATGTTTGTCATTCAAGCGAGTAGTTATAATAATGGTAATGTATGAAATTAAAAAAAGAAACAGCTTTAGGTAAACAATTTTATCAGGGAGTAAATCTAGAACACGAAATTCTAGGCTGTTCGTAAATTATGCAAATTAGTGAAAACGATATTGATTAGTTAAGATAGTAATTAATATTAGCATCACGGTGTTCTTATAATCTTTATAATAGCGGGTGATATAGATTAACATCACACGGGCACCGGCAGATCAAACAAGGTGTTAGTTACGTGGGAGTATAGACTGCTGATATGCCACTTAACTTTTATCAACAGAAGAAGTTAGTACACGGTATGAGTCGTATAATAGTGATTTACATGAGGCAAATGGAGTTACGGTTACATAAATATTTACTTTAGTAAGTCAGAACACGCTTCATTATAAGTGTGGGTTAAACATTTAAGATGTTACAATGCGTATAAATTACACTACACATACAAACTAAACTGACTTTGTGTTACTCGTAACTAACTTGGAAATTCTCGCATTTATATTACACTCGCATGTTGTGTATATGTTGTATAAGAATACAATTTCCTATTTATTTGTTTGTGTTTTGGGGTGGAATTATGGAACTGAACCACGTCAAGTTCTAAATTTTATATTACCAGGAGAACAGACGTTACAGGCGTGATTTTATATTTTTCCAGTTATGTTGTATACGTGTATGTATGTGTGCGGTATTGTTGTAGTGGTGTGTCTACATATAAAGAGGAACATGTACCACCACGCTTTAAGTGGTTTATAAGGTGATTTATGATCTCGACGTTACGTAAAGTACACGGGACAGAGCCATGGATTAAGGCTGTATAAAAGCGAAGGAGGTGGAAATCGACGCCGTAGTTGATATAGATGTACGTACTAGGTGGATATATGTTGTACGCCGGGACGGAAGAGACTGAGGGAGAAAAATAAACCGAGCGGGAAAATAATTTTCTCCAAACCTCTTTTGCCTGGCAATACTGGGGATCGATTATATGTATTTTCAACGCCAACGAGCGATAAATTGAAAAATATACAGCAGTGAAAGCGAACGTTGACATTAATTGGAGATATCGGAATATAAAAAATATATACTAAATAAAAACTTTTTTTCCCTTTGATCGCCTTTGTGTAATATGTTTACTGTCAGAACACATTTCACCCTCGTTTTTATTAGTAAATAAGTGGAAAATACTAAATATAAACTTGAGGACGGCATATAAGAATTTGTAAGGGGTTGATGTACCCAACACATTCGTAATTATCCTCATGAAAAGTAAGTACAGAATTGCAGTACGAGTAAATCTATTTTTTAAACATATACATACTTAATACACTTCTAGATTGCACACGCTTATTTTAATAAATTTAACTTAAAGATCGAACAATGCTTGCTTGAATCCATTACTTGAAATATATCTATAACTTTTATATGATGTTGAATTAGTATCAGCCAATAGATGGATACTTTAATTGGCAATATAAAAAATGCCATGTATAATATTTTAATGTAGTATTTTGTAAAGCTGTTGTATCCAATAAAATATAAAAAAAAATGTCATAAGTAAAAGTCACAACTCATTTTGTTGGTTTAAAAGATTTCCACTCGATATAAATACTTAACTACATAGTGTGTAGACTACAGTGTAGTGCAATGAATGCTCATTGCACACACATCTGTGTTGAGAAAATATAATACATCAAATACCTACAACTGATACTATAAGAGTAAAATAGTATTTCAAAGTATCAGAGTGCTAATGAATTGATGGAGTATGCAGATATTTCGACAAATGAAATATTATGTATGTTTGTATTAATTGTTATCATCTAGTGCTAACATATTCTGCTATAAATTATTACTGATAAAGACAAGTATTTATGTATGGTGTGTTGTGGTATGGCAGATCTAATATGCAAACATTGGTAGATAATAATAATATGAAACCGCAACTGCAGACATGGAAGTAGAAATATATCTACCACACACTGAATAGTGAATAGTATCTGAAGTATACACACAGAATGTGCACTAGGAACGTGGAAACAAATTGGAAAACATACTACCTACGTACGAGTACATTTAGAGATTGGAAATTTCGCGTTATGATTTTGATGAATTCGCGTCATACAGAATAAAATTAAGTACCAACTATTTCCAGAAATGATGAGGATGCAACAATGAAATGTTGGATTTTTTTAATTTCATAGTAAACAGAATAGAACAATTACAAATTTATTGATTCGTCCTTTTGTAAAAATATAAAGTGTAAATAAATAAATTAATTTCTCCAAAAGCAGTAATTATTAAACATATGTACACAGAAGGAGGAACATCCATCAGTCGCATGACTGTTCGTCGGCTGGGTTATTCTGATCACTTTACAATTAATTAACATTAAACAATATCATTTTATCGTTCTAACTTCATTGAATCACACCGAGATGGAATTGTGAGTGGGACGAAACAATCTCTAAAAGCGTTAAAATTTAAGTTGTTCGCGCATTAATCACGAAATTCTCGAATGAATTAATTTCGTAATACTATATTGAATAAATTCAGTATAGATGTAGTAAGTATCTACTGAAAGGTATGAGGGGATTATAATATACATAGATAGTAGTGTTCTTCGCAGTGCAGTAGGAAAATGATATTTCTATACTGAAGGAAATAACACTTGTAAAATGCTTTTACACATAATACATAATAACAATTTCTCCCCTGTTCCTCCTTAGTTAGAATATTATTCTGTACTACGGTTCCCCATACGAGTATAATAATGTATAGATATACCGTGTTGTATAAAATACGACAGATAGAGTGACTAATAAATTTCATGTAGCAAAAGCGTATCCATTCAAGAGTTTGTTTTACATTCATACTTTCATACAAACATAATACCGCGTGAATATATTATTACTATGTAAATTATATCTCTTTTAACATTGTACCAGTACGTAGTACATAGTATATATATTATAAGGATGAAGAAATGCAGTAATAATAATTCAAGAAGCTGAATACTTTTTTTATCCTTTAAAAATATGAAAAGTTAACAAAGACAAAAGTGTTTTTATCTCACTAATAAAACACACATCTAAACAATGTTATTTTATACAAAGAAAAGCTTTTGTGTGTAACGAATTTAAATAAACTTTTAAGTAAATATGTAAATTTATTTAGATTACTTTTCTTAGTCAAATGATGAACACAAGTTCGTACGCTAACTTCGAAATTTACTTTAGTTACTTGGTAAACATGGAGAGGCCACAAGGCTTTTCCAAAATGTCATTCTTAATATACTTGGATTGCATTTTTATAAAAAAAAGTTGTTGATCGTTAAATAGGGTCTTGAAGAGCGTTTCTGTCATTCGCTAAAAACGATGGCTTTCTAAAGACAAGCCACAAAAAGCATGACCAACATTTCTTAGGAATAGGATTATGAAAATAAGACCACAAAATCTACTTAAACTGATTTTATTAAAGTCCAGAGTTCCTCCGAATTGAATACTTAATAAAATATTTCCAATAACAAGTGATCACGGAAAATTTATTCTAATAATTCCCGAACAATTTATACAAATCCCTCAAAAACTTGGAACTGAATTCATAATAAAAATACAAATATTTTATCCGACTATTCCCATCAGAATTATTCAAAGCTATTTTTTTAAAGAACAAAGTGCTCTAAAATAACAAAGAGAGTAGAGAACTTTATCACGTAATAGCGTCAGTAAAAAGTAATAAATTGTGTTCTAAATTAACGAGATACGTGGTGTGCCAATCTCGCCTTCCCCACAGCATAAAAGAGGCCGGCATGGTGTGCTAAAATACTGTACCATGCACTACAGGTTAAAGAGTGAATATACACTATATACAGCCAGCTAAACAGATTTATCTCACGTGTATGTGGATGAAAACATTATAATATTGTCTATCAAGTATTCTCTTTATTACTTGTGCATTACATATCTACACATATATAATTCACAAGTAAAGGAAACCTCTAGAAGACGCACCAGTTACAATTATTGCAAAAAAATACAACTCTAGTATAAACTACTCTTTATTTATTTATTACAAGAGACACTGACAAAACATTCACAAAACATAAATTAAACATAGTAATCCGGTCAACCTTCCAATTAATAGTGTCTACAGCATACATACATGGGCTAACAATTGAAGAAAAACTATTCATAATAAAACATTGAAAACGCTTAATAAAAAGAAGAAAAAAGAAAGATATTTACATTACACTATTTGCAGGCATAAGTTGAGGTAACTAATATTGTATAATACCATCACGGTATATCCCAATAACGCCGAAACATGTACATGACATTACGAGTAAGTGCGAAATGCATTAAGTTATAGAAAAGACGTGAAATAGCTTAATGAAGTTTTTATTTTACAGTTGGAAGAATAATCTTCTGCGTCTTTGTTTTTTTATAATGCAAGTAAAAAAAGCTTTGCTTTATTCTGTGAATAGAAGCTCACAAAGTTGTCTACATTAGGTAATAAAGATCTTTGATAGATTACAAAACAATCAGCACAAGAGGTAAACAATTACATACATAGTTAGACGTTATGCTAAATGGAAAATTGTTTGATGTCAGTTTGACGTCTTATCCTTAACATTTTCTTGCTATTTTCTAAATCTACAAAACATTGCTAGTGTTTATCCGCATTATGTAAGTTAAACAGTAAGTGTGTACACAGTAATACTCAAAGATGATATCTCTATACATAATAGTAGTTTTATGCTGCGACAACATTGGAACAAACATTTTCAGGAAGTTTTCCATATGAAAGACAAACTAAAACATTATTCTACACATATAGTTTATTTCAGAAGTTGATAATAATATTATTTGCACAACACAACAATCGTAATGTGGTAGATAATAAAATAAGGATTTTAGGGATCATAAAACGAGTGCTTATACACAATTATTTGAGGGTTTTATACGAAAGTTCTTAGTGGAAGATCATTTTAGTAAAGTATAGAAATGTCGCGATGTTTCGTCTTAATTTTAATGAGACCGGTCTATTAATAAGGTAGGGCCCAGAAGACCTGGCAGACCCCTAACCACATGGATGTCCACAATCGCGAGAGACTTAAAGGAGGCGAGGCTTTGTGCGGAGGATGCGGGGGACAAAAGGACTGAGGAGGATGAGGACTAGGAGAGTCGACTCCAAGTAAATGGAACAAAGACGAGAGCAAAGAAGAAGAAGGTCTATTAATAAGGTCTATTTATTACTGCAATAGTATACTTTCTTTTTACAGTTTGATTATTGTACTTGGAATCCTAACTCCGTTATTCCTGGAACAATCTTGAAACATAAACGTTGTTTAAATATGTGGGTCTTATGTTAATAGTACTTAAATCAATTTACACGTATTACCAAATATGTTAACATATCGAGAAACCACAGCAATTCTAAGGATTATTTCCTTCAATGAAAAGCGGATCCAATAAACATGAAATATATGTGTTGAATAATAAGATGGTGTGGGGATAAATACTTCTCACTTATAAAATGTAAATAAAAACTCAACTTCTTAGATGTTTCTATAAAACAATAACAAATATAAGTAAACAAATAAGAAACCTATAGATATGAACCTACCGCTTTCTGCTTAAACAACAAAGAGTATGAAATAAAATGAATAAGGAAGAGAAAAAATATATAAGAGAAGATAGATGTAAGGGAATTTTATTTCTGCCGGGAGCGTTTGAGATTGTGAGGATATTTTATATTATATAGAGACCTACTGAGAACATCGTGACCGGACAAAAACCCATGAGAATATTGCTCAACATGAATAAATCCCAAAAAAGATAAATGCCCTTTAGAAATATGCTCAAGGGACAAAAGCTCAAATCTAATTGGATTTTGAAAATACAATTAATTGTATCTATTAGTATACGATTTCTTTCAGTCTGTTAGAAATTACCATAGATTAGAAAATAAACAAATAAATAAGCGGATCTAAAATGGGATAGACAACAAAATAGGCAACATTTTATAAATAATTCATCTACTGGAATCCAACTAGAAAGTTTGGGCTTTTATCAGTTGAGGATATTTCTAGAGGGTTTTTGTCTTTTTTGGGATTTATTCATGTTGAGCAATATTCTTACGGGTTTTTATCCGGGAACCCTGAGAACATATTGCTATCTCATTCTGTATCAGCGCTCTGAATTCATTGTGAATATATTTATAAGAGGATATACAAAGCAAGTGGAGTGTGGACGACACGACTATCGTGTCATACGATATTTTATACAATTTTATTCACACAGCAACATATATTTTGGTGGATAAGTAAGAATTATTATTATCATTGTAAAGTTTTAAGAGACAAAGCCAACAGTACTAGAGTTGAGTCGCTCTATATTAAACTTTCGATAACAATGGCGATTATTTTTAGTCCATTGAAGTTATATAAAGTTTACGTTTTGAAAACCGGTATAAAGTGGACATTTTCACATACAATAGAAGTTCTAAAGTTATGCACACAGTTTTACATTATCTAATAGTTTATAATTACTACAATACATGAAATAAATAAGTTTCAGTAGATCATTCTGTGCAGCAAAAGAGATTTGGTCTAAATCTACTTTAAATAAGAACTCTCATACACAACTTAACGATACTTGGGTTAATTCCTACGAATACGTATTATTTTTTCTTCTTCTTTATTTTGTCTGAATATCTAAAGAAACATGGGATATTCCAAGTCCAAAAAACCTATTTCTACATCTCGTTTAAAACATGAAAAACACAGAACTACTTCACTCATCTGTTAAGCGCGAACTGTTTTCTATCTGTTTACTAACCATGCATTTCGACATGTATTTAGATACAGTTTAAAATACTAGAGCTTTTAAACCCGAGAAAAACTTAATAGGTGAAACCGCAAAGCACTTTAACTTGAATGTGCTAAAAGAATATTGTAAAGAAAAAACTACTTACAAACATTTAAATATGTTATCGGTATTAAAATAAAAAAAGTGTTTTCTGTAAACATTACGTAAACACTGAACCACTATTAGTGAATTCATTTAATCTGTGTATTTATCAGATAAAACCTACTAATAAAACAAGTGTAAAGTTCAAAAACCAATAACCGTTTCCTTTTTCTCTTCGTTCGTGTTCCGTAGAGATTTATCATCAAAGGGAGCTTTCATTGTAAATGGCAGAAAGAAAAAAAACTCTGAAAATATTAGTATTAGGTAGAATAGTAGAAGTTACAACAGAAACAAATAGTATTAGGTGAGCATGAGAAGAAAGGCATGGATGGGGTGAAAACATAGGGAGGTTAGGAGGGTTTATATTATATTATAGATGTATTGTGTGGTTAGGCCATTCTGATACAGAACAGAACTTGGTTGGGGTTGTCGGGTGGTGTGGTAGAGACACGGGTAACAGCTACTCTCGTACTACTACTAATGCTACCAACTTGTAGAGAAAGAGAGAATGTAATATAATAATATACCAAGTCTATTATGACAAAGTATCTTTATTCAATCATCCATGATGACGGATAATTCATAATAACACAAAAGAAATCTATCGAGGGATTCCGAATGGAATAATACAACAATAAGCGGTAAATGTCTTACGGATAATAATATTATTGATATTGTAATTCCATTCAATCGATTGATTTAAATTAATAACCTGTTTGTCTTTAGATCATTCGCCCTGAAGTTAAACAATTCCTCTCTTAGAGATTTACCGAAAAATTCAACTTATAAATACTAATTCCGACTAACTTCATATAAAATACACTATAAATAAGTGTATTCAGTATACTGAATTATTATAAGTCAATAGATACATATTTCCTATGTACCTATATGAAATAATTAACGGCATTTTTCTATAAGATTTGTAAATATTTAATACATGAAAAAATCGTTTTTTGCAATTCACAGTAAGCTAGAAGTAGTAAAGCAGCATTCGAGGATCGAACCTGCGCCCATCCGATTGATACACATTACCAACCGAGCTAGCGACATACAAGGTAATTCTAGAACCAAATATCCTAATAGTTTTAAAACTTTGTAAAAACGTACATTTTTAGTTTATTAGATGTTGAATTCATACATTTTCATTTCAACAATTTTTTAAAAGCATTGCCCTCCGCAATCGTAAACTTTCAACTACTCACTTAAAACTTTCTGCTGACTCGAGATGAATCTATAAAATTATTTTTATCTAAGAATAAACTAAAAGAAATTAAACTTTCAGCTTGAAAACGTGAAATAAAAATAATGAAATTGAAGTAAAAAAGTGCTATTCTCAAATACAATCATTTTATGTCGTTTCCCAGCCGATTCGATATCATTCCTTACATTTCAAAGCTTAAAGCATAAGATAACAATGTAATGTTGTAATACATATAATGCTGAGAATACATGAATTGAAACAGACAATATGAAAAGATGATATCACAGACATTTTCACTTGTGTAAGTAAGTTAAACGAAGCGCGTATAAATATATTAAAAGCTTTATACATTAGGTGACTGTCTTTATAGTACATAGTAATAAACATTCGTATATCTTCCCGCTTATACGTAGAGGAATAAAGTTTGTCTGTAAAACGAAATCCCAATATATCATTCGGATAAGTCTTGACAAGCTTTTACCCCCCAGAATGCTTATACCAGTAGTAAAGTACGTAGAGCTTTACTGCAGGGTGTCGGTATGAACAAATAATAATATCAAGTAAGTTTAGTATACGCCGTTTTATAAAAGCGCAAGTTTACTCACTAAGGGGAAATCTCCGATTCTTCTTTTAAGTAGGATCATTATTATTATTATAAAGCTCTATCTCGATCTACCTCCGACAGCTTTCTGTACTCGAGATATTGTGTGAGTATTATAAACATTCAAGATGTTACCGGATTAAATTGAACGAGATGTGTTTATTTAACAATGGAAATACAAAATACATTATAATTCCGAGTTGTTTACTCTAAGTGTAAACCTATAATGTAAGCCTTTTCTTCTTCTGTTTTAGATCGGCTAGAGGGCGACTCCTGAGATTTTGATTTCCAGTTATCTTTTCATCTCTTTGGTGGTCTTCCGGACAGACAGAGACCCGCTGGGATTTCATGGCCTACGGTATATGAGATTCTAGAGCTGTCGTATATGGAAACGAATACTAATAGTTCTATAACTATTATAAATATTTTTAACACAAACACTCTCGCAACCGGTCATCTAAGTGTCTAATACTAGGTAAGCAACTAAACAAACTTTTGAAGACATTTTCAGCCCTTCAAGGTGAAAAAAAAGTTAATTAACATAAATAAAAATGTTTTCAAGAATCGTTTGTAATATTGCTGAAATCTGAAATTCAGTTTATTTAGTTAAAGTTGATACGTACTTTGAAAATACTTGTATATTTGTTACGTTTATACACTTTGATTTATCTTCACTTACAAAATTATATACTGAGATACTTTCAAACACAATTTGCGAAATATAATACGTTTATGAAAGTTTTATATACCATCTGTGTAACAACAAACATTTGAAGCTTTTTAGGAGCAAGTATTTTTAACAGGAAATTCACCAACTCAGATATGCTTCTCTAAACAAAATTATGTTTTTTTAATACATACGAATAAGCAATACGCACAAAAAATTACTTATCAATTCTGCAAGTTTGTTTATTATGTAACCAACTTTATCCTGTTAAGCATACCTAATAATATAAATACGATTTATGATAAACGAATGATAAATTTTATTCTGATTACAAATGCGGTAAACCATATTCACTTGCATATTATTATGTGCCCGTAGTGTTTAAATTCGTCTTATCAGAACGGTAATAATTAGGTGACCACTTTTAATATTTTATTCCATGAAACCTTTAAGCAAATACCAACTTCGGAGAAAACTTCTACATTTTATACTATAGCTCACGCAGTGTTCCTGTTAGGGTAGGTAGAGAGGACCAAGAGCCACACCATGATTCCTGCATACATCTCTTATTGGTAGATGCCGCATCCATGCACAATGCACATCCTCATACATGTTTTACGGTTTCTTCCACTCAGATCGTTTTATTTTATAGAGAAATAAAAATGGTACTTATTTATTTTTAATGCATTAGCAATTATGGAGGTATTTTTTTTCCTTTCCTTTCCTTTACATTCCTCTCCCTTTCCCTTCCTTTAATGCGTATCATGGGCAGGTACTTAATTTGAAATCAAAGACGAATCGAGTAGGTACTCACTCACGAAAGTCTTTCCATCTCATTATATTATATGTATGTTTTAAATGTATATATAAAGCTTTGTAAGAGTATGTGTATTCGTTTTTTAAAATAAATAAAAAAAAAAATTCAACTGAATTCGTGTGATGCTTATTTGGCGAGGTGTCTAAATGAACACATACTTGTATTTCTTATACTTAATAGATAGGTGATAATAGTGATGTGAAAGATAATGTAAATTATTTATGTTTGCCCTAAAACAACCACGACTAGAATGTTGTTATCAGCGACATAATATATTAAGTACTACCTAGACAGAGTACTCAATGCTAGAAGTGTAACAAAATTGGTGCCCACAAACTGTCAAATCGTATGAAAATATTTTGACAGTTTGTGGGCAACGGTTTCGAAATTTTGATCTCATAGTTAAAAACTGTATAAGCTTTAACGTTATTTCGGACTAAAACGATAGTTTTAAAGATGTTTGAGTTTTTTATTATTGATATCTTGTTAATAGTGTGAGCTTTGCGACTCTAAGATATTAAAAAGTGCCGAGCGTGATATTGTGACACTTCCGTTCTATTGAAAATACATAGAATCAGACCTCTAGTACTTAATATGTAATCTCTTTGGTTGTTATACTTAGACAACATCGTTTGCTGTATAATAATTCGTATTATTTATTACGTTATTTATTATTATTTTATTAAAAGTTCATTCCTTCAAATGTTAAAGTAATCTACTAAAAGTTTAACAACGCACTTCAGGCAAGACGAGCGAAACATCTTCATAAAATAACGTGTACAATAAATCATAACAAGGGACGAGCATACGTTAGTGAATACTCGTACATAATATATGCAGTATGTTCTTCACAGCGCATGCATACATTATCATAGATAATAAAATAATATTATATTATAGTCTTACACTTGAATATATAAATTCTTTATTACTATCTACATCAGTGTTGCCATTAGCGCAAAAGCGAATTAACATTACGAATAGCGAAAGATGCTGAAGCAGATTGTAAGATTTGGCTCTAAATATATGAAGTAAGTCACTGGTTTATTTCGTAGAAGATGACAAGTCACCTAGATAGTGGAATTTATAAGTTTGTAAATTGAACAATAAAAAAGTATACATGTTAACAATGTTATTAGATAGAGGAAAATTTGCAAGGTATGAACTGTCTGGCTGATTTAATATATAGAACAATAATGGATAAAAACTCATGTTTTCAAGCTGTGGTATATCTAACTTATGGGTGAATTTACCACATAAAATCGTGGTAGAAATAAGGTTGACATATATTTCTCTATAGTAGCAAGATAACTCATTCCTTAAAGCAACCTACGTGTAAAATTTTCCTTGTATTCATTATATTCATCTCTTTGTTTTGTGTAATAGAAGTTAGAACGTCTTTTATACCAAGACAATACGAGGCCATATAATAATAACATTTCTAATAGTATAACATGTACATATATTCTAATAATATAGAGTTATTAATCATTTATATTGGAATTGTGATTACAGTCTTGACAAATTTATGATGGTTGTTGGGAAGAGCATTGTATGGCGTTGTTGTTTAGTATATTATAATATTCAGTAATTACTTGTAATACATACAATTATGATGTCGGTTTTGTATCTACGATTAAATCAACTAAGTAATAGTATTAATATTATAGGTATATACAGAAAACGTACAACGAAATAGTAACATCAATTATGCAGACGGTTTAGACTGATTCAAAGCTGCACTGATAGGGGAGAAAATGAACGAAAATAGATTAAGATGTTATGATCATAGTATGATAAAGAATGCTACAGGATAGTGTGATTAAAGTAGTAATGGAGCCCTTAATCACCTGTATGTGCCCAATAAACAATGACCTTAGAAAGACAGAGCTTTGTTCAGACATCAGTATAGAAGGACTTGGAATATGAGAACTAGAAGAGCCAATCCCGAGTGAGTGAGATTAAAGCCATAGTAAAGAAGAGTTTAAGACGAACAATATCGAAGAATATTATTGTAGAAAAATACGCTAGTTTTCATAAAAATCTATATAGTAGGTACTGCATAATGTAGGTACTTACATTACATTTAATTCAGAGAAAAAATAATCAATTTTTCTCGTAAAAATACTAGTAGCGAAAAAATTAATTACACAATAGGTAAGCAAGTAGATCTGTCTAACCTTGTACTATCTAATTTAATATGATTTCATTAAAACGGCTTCAAGATACAGCAAGAGCTTAATGGTTACTACGCGAAGAATTCTGATAATTTTATTTAAAGAAAAATACAGAGCAAGTTAAACGATACGCCACTTTTGGACTTCTTAATGTATACAGACGGAACTAGGTATACGTACATTACTTATTTTAACAAAAGCTGAGCGAATACAATATTAGTAGTAAACATTACATTCGCAGAAAAAGAGCATCAATTACTATTCGAGACTATACAGTAGGTATACAATATGTATTCATTGTCGAGCGAACGTGTAAATAATTTATTAAACAAGCCGGAGGAAAACATACGTTAATAGTATAAAATAGACCACTATAAGAGTAAAATAGTATAATGTAGAAGCACACAAGATTCCAAAGCGTTAGCTCTAATAGATCTTCCACAAAGGACAGACAAAGAAGAAGAAAAAAAGGGAATAATAAGAAACATCTCAACAAGTACAGAGAGGAGTTAACTGTGTTTATATTATATCTTATACGGCCTTCATTAGTAGAGAGAAATGCCAAAGCGTAGCGCAACAATAAGAAAGGAATAATACGTAGTATATCTACCTTCCTCTATACACATTGACTAAAGCTCCAGTCCTCTTTGTTATTATGTACATCTTTTAAAGATTGTACGGAACACGTAAAAGTATAAGATACTAATCATCCCTCTCAATACAGACGTGGTAATGTTATAAGTACGTAATTAAAAAATGTTATAATATTCGGGATTAGTTGGGATAAATGCTTGGTCAATTACGTTTATGTCCACTCTTACTCACACTATTGTCAAACGCCCGATGATAAGGATGAGAATCCTCGAACACTAGTTACATGTAACGAAAGTCATTACGTGGATTTCAAACTACATATATAATAAGTTTTTCATTTTACCTTAAGAAATGGACTCCCGCCATGTACCGTCGGTTTAAAATCTTAATATTATAAAGATGATTTGAATTGTTTGTGATTGTTACTTAGAATCGATCGTTGAAAAGCAATAGTCAAAACACAAGTTTCAACTGGAAGTTTAAATTTAGCTATTAATTTCTGCGGAATAAAGCTAATATTGCCTACCTATTACAATAATATCAATATAAACACTGAAATATTGAAAGTTTCAGTTGTCTAACTAATCGGGAAGTTGTAAAAATATCGATTAATAAATTTGGAGACGGCGATGTTGAAATTAAATGTGTGTATATGAAAAGCATAGGTATTATATGTAAAAGATGTTACTACTAGTAAGGTAAAAAATAACGATGTTATAAATAATACAAACTTGTTACGGATGGAATCATATTCATGAAAAACCTCATGAATAATAACATAATACCTCCTCGCTTTATACTTAATACTAAGTTAAGTAATACAAAATGTAGTATGCGTAATACACAAGCGCCTCTAGATAGAGGTGTGAGTATAGAATATTACTATATAGTTTTATTATAGACCATAATTAGTGAGAATATACGCTCAATTATTAATACTTATCAAGAGAACATAAACGTATGTAGGCGTGTTGTTGATAATAATGACTGATGAATGTATAAATCAAGTCATTCCTCTAATTCATTAATTAAATAATTGACAATAATAACACACTTTAATACATGAAACACGTCTAAATTATTGTAAGTAGTTGATACCGCATAATACAGTAGAAACATTCTAGATACTATATCCGTAGCGATGTCAATTAAATTCAATTCATTATGATATTTAATCCGACAGTTATAAAAACATTATCAATCGTCATTATGAATGCAAAATGCATTCCATTTAACGTGGCTGCTCGGAAGCTATGTGCAAGTGACATAGTGTAGGTATGGTTGTATTGTTGAAGCCCTAATTTGTCAAATTTTGTCAAAGATCTGCGAAAAAATCCGAAATTTTATGTCATGCTTTATTTCAAAAGTGAAGAATGATGCCAACTTGATAAATAATAGAGCAGCGTTTTAAAAAAAGTTATTAGGAGGGTATAAATGAAGTAACTCAACAAAATGAGATTTCAATTCCTTAACAGGTATTTAAAATTGTATACTTATACAAAAAAATAAATTCCTCAACACTATGCATAAATATCTGTTAAAGTTCTGAAATGACGGATATAATTATATTAGTGGGTTTTTTGTTGTAATATTCGTAGTTGAAAATTATCAATTAAAGTCCGTCTTTGTTACAAAATATCCGAGGTGTTTTGAACGCCTTAAACACGGGTAGATAAGTATTCATCAGGATAACAGAAATGCAGATTGCTCATACTTACATAAGCGATACTATTATATCAGGTTATCTATCAATATAATTGGTGAATGCACTCGGATATAGAATAATATAGATATTTCATACTAGAAGTCTCAACTCGAGTCCAATGCAGAGAGAGCGAGAGGAGCTTAACCGCTTAAATAACGTGCCAAGTGCGGCTGAGAAATGGTATAATATTATTATTGCGTTGAATATACCGCATTAAATACCAATCTATCCATCTAACTATACGAGTATGTACATTATACATTATAAAGGCAGATAATATTGTATACCAGAGTATTTTGTATTATTATTCTTGTTTGTGTTCAGCTCTTTGTGTGAACCGAAAGGATTTATGTGAGCATTGAAATGTTACAGATATTAATATTAAACTATTCCAAGCGCAGGCAGGTATCATTACTAATTAACTGGAATAGATTACAAAAGTAACATGGAAGGTTTAATTAAAATGATGTCGAATACAAGTTGTATTACGAAATGTACTTGTTAATAATATTATCCGCTGTTAAAGTATTTTAAATCGACGTAACGAAAACATGTTCAGTATTAAATTTGTCGATTTGAAATGGTCTAAAATATTCAGTTAGTGAACTGGTAACGCTTATCTGATGGATGGAATCGAATTTGGATTGCGTACAATGATCCTGTTGTCTGTGTGTAGTGTAGTCGCAGTCGTGTACAGTGTACACACGAATACTTTTGTGTTGTGAACTTGTGTATAGTGTTTAATGTACATCGGCTACATCTAGATAGGTATCTCTCACCACGAGACGATCCGTGTAGCACAAATGGTTCCCAATTAGCCGCCTGCCAGTCACGGAGTGAAATTCTCAGTGGGTAAGTACAAATTAACAGATCTGCGCATGTATCTCTGTCTATCTCACGCTTGATGATATTATAAACAATAAGTTCGAATAGAATGGGAAGCTACTACCTGACTCATTTGTTCCCTATACATTATAAAGTATAATATACTCAGTCAGTAAATTGATCGTACTTCGTATAAGTTGTAGGAGATAATTGTTATCCAATCTAATCTTATGAAATCCTGGTAATGGTTCGACTCTAATAAAACGTCTCGATTAATTTACCGGTTGTTTTGTACATGAAGACTTTTAAATAATAATATAATTTATTAGAGGGATGAGACAAATTACAATACATCACTTTTATTACAAGTGTACGACATGAATCATGGCTTTGTGCCAACATGTTTTACTAGTGATACGATATGGAAGGCATATTGCATACTACACACTACACACTATATTAGTATATCTTCTCATACTCCGTCTTATTAAACTATCTCTCCTCTACTTGCGAGTATTTCAATGTGACTTGATTGATTAGACATATAGGAGAGTTCTACTTAATTAAATGGTGAATTAGAGAGGCCGTAATAGTACGCAATATACAGCGTTTGATGAGTTTACTACGTACAATAAAAAATACAAGTTTCACACCATTAACTTTTATCTTAATAATGATAAATCAATTTGGAAATAAAACGTATATGAATCGTGAATATTTACATTTAATTTAATAATTTACTTTATTGGTTGTTTAATACACAAAGCATTCCTACATTTCCTAGAAATTTAATGAGCGTGAGAAATAAACGATCATATTATTATAATGGGAATTATATACACGTTTGGGATGAAAATATCAAAATAATAACTAGTCATTAGGATCCCACACACGACAAAAATTTTGATAAAACTAGTGCGTGAGTGGTATTTTATTATGGTCGACTCCTCCAAAATTGGCAAAACGAATAGGTGTAATTTGACAACTACAGCGAAAATGTTATCGAATTATAATAATTTTGTTGTGAAATGATGAAATATTGCAATAAAACGTGAAAATATTTCAAATAACATCAGCCAGATACAAATTATGTATATTTAATTAATTGGACAAAATTTTATACAATAAAATATTGGAATTTTAATCTGGTGCTTTGTTTTGAGAGAGAGAATTTGGAATTCAATCAATTCGTTGAGTAAATAAACATATACTTATGAATATAAACATAAATTGTGAAATTGTGTAAAGATGAGATAGACTAAAATATATCCGCAAAATTTTATAACAAGAGGCTAACTTATTTGTGTCGTTTACAATTATACAAAACAATTTAACAAGTAATGTAATATTTAGAACCATGTGACAGACTTTAAACACGGTGGCATGTAATGTTGTATAATAATACATATATATCCACAGATACTTCAACATATGTGAGTAATTAACATCTCGGCTCTCCCCCTAAGCGCAAGATGTTGTTATATTCAAAGAGGGGGACTCCTTTCAAGTAACAGATATTTACTAAGACTCCCTCTTTCATTTATATACTCCTGGTAGTTGCGATGGCAGACGCCGCTAGAATAGTGACATTCTCTCCTTTGCATTACGAGCGTGTTGATTGGTAATGTGGTTTTAGTTCGTTGTCATGTAATTCGGCGCCATTTTCGTAAATTTTCTTCCATCAGTTTCCATTTTCGTGAATGTTCGCTTTGACGACGAGCTAACCTAATACAGTCAGACGCCGCCGATGCTAACATGAATATTAGGAGAGTAGAACTTGGTAAGAGGTGTACCAAAGTGACTAAAAATAAAACTACTACGTTGAGAATGCAGAGTAATTACAGAACGATGTATTACAGAAATAATCTCACCGTGAGTTATTAGGGAAAAGAGAACATTTCCTTGTATCCATTGATTGCTTTAGGAGAGCTGTTAACTTAATAACGATGTGCGCTTACTCAATAAATACATATAATAACAATATTGGAGAATTGTACCAATAAATAAATTTAATCAAATCAATCGAGGCTTTCCGTGTAATACAAAAATAGAAAATAATTACGGCATTCAATGTTTAACTGTATAGAGTGATGTAGAAATACTGATTAACGAATTTGTTTGTTCATTCAATCGTAATTATTTGAGTTATGTAAAGATTGCTTTAAGAAAAAGTAAATTCAATTCAATGACTCTAAATAAACGAGTACTGGTAGTATTGCCATAAATTAATGCTAATTATAGTAAAGTACATTTGTCATATCAAACTGATAAGCCCGTATAATAATTGTATGTAGAGAGTATGCATGCATTATAATATAATAATGTACGATGTACGGAAAAACAAACAACACTCTTAGCGAGAAGTAAACATTATTAAGCGCTATCAAAACAATCTCATGTAAGACATTCAATTAGTGTTGATTCTCGTAGCAATTAACTAACTTCCAGTAGTCCACTCTTGTGAAATTAAATTTTCCACTGACTGAACGCGAAAACCATTTACTGAATACAACACCAGACGGTGAATGTCGCAATCGTGAAATGGTCGGATATTAAATTCGATCCACCTCCACGAAAAGATTCGCGAGAAAATATTACCATTAAAACCACATTATATTAAAACAAATAACTTTTTTTACTTTGAGCAAAGTTGTTAGCGCGACTTTAACTCATCCCCATTACCGTTGATTTATTCTCAAGATATTGCAGTCATATTTCATTTATTTATAATTCTTGTCAAGCGGCAATTAAAAATCGAGTACATCCCGTCGAGACAAGGCATTAATTAGGGGTGTTACAACTGAAAATGATAAATTATATTATTTCATACGACGCTTTTATTAATAATAATTATAACAGCCATTCCATTACAAGCGTAAGAAAATGAAGATTGAAATTGTTCGGACACATTCTATTATACACGACAAGGGCCATTAGGAAATCGATAACAATACTCTTTTGCTAAAAAATGACAATCGGGCGAGAAATCGTTTTGTATGCATGAATCGGTGCGGGTAAAAAATAGTTTCACACAAGACAGCGTCATCATAAAGGATTCGTGGAATGCATTAAATATGTATAAGGAAACGATATTCTTATATTCCGTTGACATTTTCGCATCAGTTATTCTCCAATTTATAAGAGAGAATATAACCAGGGAGACAGAACAAGAGGAGGGTGAGCCTTATTCAGTGTTGAACCTCGCCTCCCCAGGCTCTCATTGCATCCGCGCGCGACTCGATAAAAAGGGAATAAATAAAATGAAGTCGAGAAACTGGCAGACAAAGTTTGTGCACTTTAGAATGTACGTAAGCACTTTCTGAATGGGGGACAGTAGTGGAAAACGAGGAAAGGAAACCATGAACGAGGCAGACTACTCCTATACAGTTCTATACATCATTACAGCTCTGTGGAAAATTTATTCTTACAAATTACTGGTGAGCCACGTGTAGTAAAATTTCATAATAAAATATTACGTTGAAATTCGCATACAAAATTCAAATCTGTATACTCTTAACTTTTATTAAAAAGATCAGAGAACTGTTATTGTACAAACATTGTTGGCATCAAGAATCAAAATATCTTTATTGATCTTTGTTCGTCACAAACAATGAAGAAAGAAAGGAAGGATATATTTAAGTGACACGCCATTTCAATGTAACATTTTTTTATTCCGAATAATTTGGTTCGTTCTAAATAAAAGATTTCCTGTATAAATTAATTGCTTAGGGGATATCAGGCGGCCAGAAGGTGGATGGGGTGAGAGCAACGGTAAGCGGGAGAACTCGCAAACAACGAGGGTTACTTGGTAGTGGCGAGTACCTAGGTGAGTAGATACAAATACCAGCAGAAAGTTCACGCTCGCTTCCACCACAATGGAGAAGGTTGATTGATTTTTAAATAACGCCTTCAGGCGCGCTTGACATGGAGCGGAGTAATCAAATACGGCAAAATATAATAGCTTTATCAATCATTCATTTTGATTTTATTGCTTGCTTGTATAAAAATCCTCTTATCCATTATTTATTAGAGGTTTATTATACAACTACATTAACAACACAATTATAACCAAGATAAGAAATTATTTATTGAAGTACTTTTCTACTGAACTTTTCACCTCACTGATAATAAATTCGCGCAGAAATTGCGTACATATTTAGTTCTTCAAATCTATCACACAAAATATAAATCGAGAAAATTTATTAACTGAGTTGACCTTGAGACAGAAAAATAGGTTGGCCTTACAAACCAACGTCCGCAAGCATGGACAAACAAAACCCGAAATCTGAAGAATGGTAACAGATGACGGAAGAGACCTGAATCTGGAAGGGAAGAAATGGTTGCTAAAATTGGTCAACATTGTTTATTAAAAAGAACGTCATTGATATTTCAATTACTATAATCAGTGATTTTGCTAATATTAGTAATTTCGAAGGATAATTATAAAATATTATAATGTAAACTAAAAAGGTTTAAGTACCTTGAATGTTAATAAATCTTGTACGGAAAACCGCAAGGGTTAAAGATGGGTAGACAGTGAGTACACAGTTATAAGTAGTTAGAGGGTGTAGCGTATATTATGTACATGTAATGTGTATGTCGAAGGGTTGAGGAAAATAATAATAGATGAGGGTTGTTATTCCGTTATATATTCAGGGGTTTGACAAGGAATCAAGTATCGAAGTATCAGGAGGACATATAACTTAACGACGATATTAATTCTAAGTACACACCAAATTATTTTCAACAGTACACTTTCCCCTAAATTATTATTACAATGTATCAATGTACTTGCTTTTATTTGATAACTGGTTCAACTACTTGTCCAATTATGTGACTTTAAATAATGTGATTAATACGCACTGCGAGTTTTCAAAGGTTTTTTAATTTTTCAACTTCCAATTAATTTAAGTAGGAAACCAGCGAATCCGATAATTGTTTATTGGATGAGAAATCTCGAAAATCATCTATCCATCCCCTCACGCCGGATTCCTTGCGGAGTAAGTAGAAAGAAGACGACAAATTGTCCGACCTCTGTTGATAATATAATGTACATAACACAAAATTGATAACTTGTACTCAACATCTTCACAAATTAATCCGATCCGATATAAAACATTTTCCCTCTATTAAATAAAACCAGAAGTAACTATGAAGTATTTTCTTATTATTACTACAACTACTGAAAGGCAAATCCTATTGAAGCAAACATTTCGAATCGAATTGATTTGATTCAGTAAAAGCTTCCAACTTGCATTGAGAGTTTTATTTATTCATTACTTCACCAACTCCTACAACTCCGCCATATTATTATACTATAAAGATAACTACATAGGATGTACACGTTTAATCTTTACATTGCCTTCAATGGTATTGTAACCAATTTGTACGTTTCTTGATTTGAATTTACCTTTACAAACTTGCATACAATAAAGCAAAGAAATCTAAGGATGTTGTAATCCAATTTATAACATGTTCAGAAGAGATGCATTCATAACAAGATGCAGGTTCAAAATTCAAAAAGTACGTGACTAGGGCAGTCCATGGAATAAGGAGAGCTGAAGATCTGTTTCGAGCTACCCGGGACAGGGACACTTTATTTTGGGCGATAGATAGTCAACGTTGAAAGGACCTAACATGACACCGCAAGAAAAATAATATAAAAATCCTCGTAAATCAGAACAAAAACATCTGAGCCGCAAAGCAAATTGGTATGGCAATTTACAAAACGAAAGTTTAAGTTAATGTTTTGAATTTCAACTGACTACGGATAGTATTGTACAGCGAGAATCAAAATATAATGGACAAGAAACAAAATGAAATCGAGTACGATTCAATCGACTGTTATAAATTAAGTATCATCAACCAATTGGAATGAGAATCATTATACGGAGAAACAGTTTACAGTCACAAGCAAAAGATTTAATTAAATTACGGAGATGTTTCAAATGTTCAAACATCGATTGATTCCAATACAAATAAGAAAGATGAATACGAATATACAAGTAGTACGTATCGACCCAACAACATGCCAATAATTTACTTATTGAATAGTTTCGCAATAACTTTTATACGGATTTTAAAACACATATGGGGTAAAAGAAAAACATATAAAAACATAAAAGCCACATACTTTCAAGATATTTACAAAAATAATACCACCGAATAGTTTGTCAAGTTTTTCTGCTTACCGTTGCTTCTGTGCAATGCTTTATTTTATTTAATATGCAAGCTTTATTATTGTTAATAAAGATTATTTAAATTAATTGGATACTATTAAACTTTTCAATACGAAATATAGTTAAAAGATTTCTTAATCGTATGAAGTTAATATGAATCGCAAATCAACATCTGACAGTCATGGAGATGTATGTAGTTACAAATTAATCTTAGAAATGCCAACATCGCGAGCTTTGCGATTATTAGGACAAAGGAAATGATATAGCGAAGCGAAAAATGAAAAAATATAATTTAATCTAAAAGAGAATTTTCCAAGATAGAAGTAATAATGATTATGATCTCGCATTTTGTTCATTTTATCGTTTTATTGATTCAGTTTTATCGTTATTGCTCGCCATAATGGACTTTTATAGAATAGTGCTATAGATAGATACATAGAAAAAATACGTGTTTGGTGAGCATGGATAACCAAACATAAAACATAGTAAAAACAATACATAATACCCAAATGTATGTAGTTATAAAAAAATCACGATGAAATGTAATAATGTAGTAAGTAAATGATGAAATTTGTATCGTTAAAACGACATTCATAATATTATGTATTATTTATTAATGTTATCGTATGGCAAAATGACATAAAAAAAAAGGAACACGCAATACTTATATGAGTAGATACGTACATTTACAAAGAGAATAATATTATTATCGGAAAAATCTGATATAATAATGGATGATGATGTTGTATGTAGAACATATCATATTATAATATAGTATTTTTGCTGAATACCCAATTCCGACGGCAGTATTATTATTCTCTGGCTAGAGTTTACATATTGGAAAGAGGATTTATTGATCTCCTTTGATATTGACACGAATGAAAAACGTGCGACGAACACGATTGGAGTTGTATATATCACTCTGTATTTATGAAATATAATATATGCATTGTGTACATTATATGTTTAGTCTTTATTGCAAAAACGAGGAAAGCTGCAGGGCTAGTGAAGAAGAATTTATTTAGACTTTAATTTATTAAATTTTTATATAATTTGGCACAATTATAAGTATTCAAACTACCCTCCAATGAGAGAAGTCCTCGTGTATCGGAGAGGAGTCCCTTGACCATCAATAATTTTACAAAACAAATTTAAGAAATAAAGCCATTACAAAAACAACAACAATAAACACTTAGAAATGAAATTATGAAATTAGATCAAACGCAATCCATCTTCATTCAATTCAACGACAAAAATCAGATTAAATTACAGATTTTTTCTCATTCACATTTAAATATTAAAATTAAATAAAAAAAATATATAATGTATACAGAATTTATCAAAAATAAGCAATCAAAAGTAATAACATGCGCATGAACTATTTGATGTTATGTTGCGAGATTGTAAACAAAAGGATTCCCATTGCAATAATGAGGTTTAATAAAAATAAGGTACGTTCGTTAAAATTGTATTCTAACTCAAAACATTTTAGATTTTTTTAACAATGATCGTATAATAAATGCTCGGTTAGTCAAATATGGTGCTGGTAATGTATCCAACTTACAACACAATGCATTCTACTATGTTAACTAAGTACACCTGAATGCGTCCTCAATAGCACGCTCATTGATGTGTGAAATACGATAATTTACAAGATTGTCTATAACCTAGTACATACATACTTATATAATATATATAATAAGTCGGTATCGTAATCGTGAGGTAAACAAAAGTTCTTACCTTAGGTTCAGTCTTTGCTTTCTTAGGAGGAGGAGGAGATGCAGCCGGTGCAAGAGGTGGCGCGGGTCTCGTCCGCGTTACCTCCGGGGTGGCAGGAGGCTGCTGCGGCGGCTCTACGGGAGCCGCATTAGGAACACTCGCGGGGGTCACCGGCGTAGGAGTCGTTGCGGGAGGAGTCACACCATTGACCTCCGGCGTGTTGGTCGCTGGTACGTGTTTCTTATCGCGACGATGAGCTGCCGATGCCCGTCGTGGAGGAGCACCTGCTGGAGTTGGTGGTCCAGGTGCTGCCGGTGCCGGAGACGCTACCGGGGTCGTTCCCTCGGTCACCGTCTCCACGTTACCGTTAAGTTCGTTTGATTTAACAATTTCATGTTTTGCCTCGGAGGTCTTAGTTCCAGGCTTAGTCCGTTTGATTTTCATTTTGAGCCCCTTGTCCAGGGTGGCCGAATGGTCCGCCAGTTTGGCGGCGGCCTTGGCGGGCCCGCCGGCCGCACTGGCCATGGCGCCCGCCGTGCCTTCGTCCGTCTTCTCTATATCGGCATCCAAGTCAATAATCAGATCCCCGATGCCGATGTCCCACTCGTTGTCATCGTACTCGAAGTTGTTGGCCTGCTCGGCCCTGGTGCCGTCTGCCGCCCTGGCTCGGTGCCCCTCCGGCGGGCCGTCTCTCATTGGGGCCGCCATCCGCTGCGCGCTGAGGGGAGCCCCGCCCGGCCCACCGCCTCCGCCACCATCAACATCTTAGCCCTGCAAAGCAACACAAATATGTAACATTAGTAGTGTACACGATGAATATTATTTCAGAAACCTAGTAGGCAAATAATTACTAGGTATATTTTTTACAAAGTAGGCACCATACATTAATATTATAATAATCTTCCTACTTCAAGATTGCACTCTCAAAGTGAATCATGGCAATTCAAGTATACTAATAATGAAGGTATACGACTCCCCGCCGTATTTACCCCAACACCAACGCGGCATACATTACTACGCTAGGTAGGGGAGAATGAGGGGGATGGATGAAAACCTCCGTAAAGTACCGACTGCTTCCGAAGTAATCTCGTCTCGGCGCGTAATTATCGGAAAATGTCTTCTCACAGAGGGCACCTATACACGTCTCCCCAGACGCTTAATGACTCTTCAGGCTGTTCAGTTTGATCTTAAATAAGGATATTCAGTGTGATCTTGAACAGAGTCTATACACAAAACAATATAATTATAATGTACTCTTAGGAAATCTGTTTAGTAAGCATATTAATTAACAGCTAACATTCTAATACTCTGTAAACTTTATACCTGAAATTCATTAGCATAAAAAGATACAAAACTTTCTCATCAAATTTACCCCATGAATAGTTTATAGAATCACATTTTCACTGCTAATTAAACGTTAAAATTTTGAAGGTGAATACAAATTAAGTAATGTGTTTAGAAACAAGATAAGATACAAGGCTACGTAAGTTTAAGACGTTAATCCAAAAACTGTTCTGGAAGATTCTATCTAACAGAAAGGCAGAAAGGACAGAACGCTAAACACTCACTCCTAGCTTCCGTCACAATCATACAATTTGTAGTACAGGCTCTCCGGCTTTTTTACTCAAAACCGGTTCAGGTCAGTCTCGGAAGGACATCCTCTTCTTTCACTCATATATATTTTTGGTCATCCTTCATTTGATCTACATGCCCAAGCTTATTCTAAATTTCATTCTAGTCACTACACCCGTCATACAGTCGATCATCTCTCTAATAACGTCACAACACAAAGAGGATCTGTTACATAAAAAGAGCAAAACCCGTAATTACGAGTAAGTAATCGGGTGAAAGGGTGAAAAACAAGGTTACGAAATTGTAATATTTAACGAGAAGAACAAATTTATGATCCTTTCATGTCTAATAGAAATGTAATCCGTACCTATTATTATGTACACTGTATTGTGTGTTCCCTTATAGATTACCTGCGAGAGAGATTTATATATTGTGTTACTCATTAAAGCGTGAATTTAGTGAGATTACACAATCAAAGCATTATGATATACGTAGTACGTGTGTAGGAATAATACTAGGTTCTCTATAATACCAGATGTATTATAAAATGGAACTACACAAGTTTATGTTAGCCTGGTTGTAAAACGTCCAACCATTAAATGAACCATTGTTTCTCTAAGTTATTTACTACAATAACTACTGCAAAGCTAAACTGTTTCCTGGTATACGAGATGATAATAACAGCAATAATTGTTGTGAATAATATTACTTATGTTTTAGAGAAAATACTGTATTAGCCTCAGAGAAACATAATAGAAAACATCCGAGAAGGTAATTAGACAGCGGAAAATCATAATTTCTTTAGCCTCGGATGTAACCACGGCTACCCGTCTTATGCTTTGTACTCACCTGTAAGTTAATACTATACTAATTTACCATTGGTCACAGTAAGTAGTAACGTAATACAATACTTGATTAATCTATTAGACCAATACACCTACTAACAAATTATCTTCTTATTGTTTAAAGTGATATTGCTACACTTACCTCATTAATACACGAAGAATTATTAATCTTTTTATATGAATTATTACGAACAAAACGAAGTGTTGGAATGCCACAGAAAAGTTGGGTAGATGACGCAACTTCGCGGTAACGGGTGGACGGACAGTGGGTGTGAAAGGAGAGCAAACGAAAGGAATGGAGACATTTGGAACAGGCCTATATCCAACAGTGGAGAGACTAGAGCCGAAGAAGAAGATAGCAAGAATAAGCGTCCAGATACAGTTTACAGTTTACGCCAATGTGTCTTACATTAAAGTGCAGTATTAAAATTGACGTATGACAAATTATGAGTAACTTTGATAAAAAATGAGAAACTTGATTAATAAAACTCTGGTACTAATGTTGTAACAACCTAACATAAAGTGAAGAAAATAGGTATTTATGAAACACCAAGATGAGTGAAATTAGAATACGGATCTCTAACAACTAGCAAAGTTGCAGCAAAACAAACAATTAAGTCGATATTGTAGCAATTCAACGACTGATGCAAGTGTTCATTTCATTGCAATAAAATGAATAGCGTATAATTGGAATAAGTTCAACATTTCCTGCAAGCGAACCGATCCGATAAATGAGTAATGCGAAAGATTTTTTATTTACAAACACATATTGAAACCGTCAATCAGAGTCAACATTTTCAATCAATCGGAAAACGCGTAATTCACAATACTTTTCCCAATCACTCACGATTAGTGATTAATTATTACCTACTACGCCTACTGGTAAGAATAATATTAGAAATAATTATTACTGTGTATAATATATGAGGTAGTATAATAGAGAAAGATAATCGTTTCATTCTTGATAATTACCGATACCAATTAGATAACTAAATAGTGTAATTATACGTCTGTACAAGACGTTACTATTATGAGAACACATTCATCATACATTATAAATTACAAATTGAATGCATTTTCGTATAGGTATTATTAGAAACCCTAAACTCCAACGGGAATGGTGGAGTTTGAGTAAACGTAATATGCAACAATGTATAGAATATCAATAACTTATTGACGGAAAAGTAAATCAAAATTTTACAACACTAATAAAAAAAAGCTGTACCTACTTAATATTATCTATTAAATTTATTATCTATTATATTTCAGGTACAATGCTTGTATTTTAGGCCCCGCGCATCTGAGCCTAATCCTGCGATATCCGTGATATCTGGATAGGTGAATTTTTCCCAGTATTAGGCTGATGAGTTTATATGTGAATCATGAATGATAATATGTAGACTCTTCTGGCTGATAATACTGAGAAGTGTTGGCAAAGTCATGCCTCCGCGTTAAAAAAGTGAACAATAAACGGTCGTAATAAACAATAGGTGGAATGAGGGATGTTAGAGACAGAGTGGCCTTCAAAAAATAAATTAAGAGACACATGATAGAGGCAATTGGCCCAGTAGTCTCCTAAAAGTTGCTCATTTGTTTCGCGGGATGTGACTTTGTTGCTATGTATGATGTTTGCTATATATATATGAATTTGCTATGTATGATGTTTGTTATGTATGATATTTGCTATGTATGATATTTGATATGCATATAATGTATTATATAAATGCAGGATCCCTCCCCACACGGGAGACTTGTCTCTATTGGGGAGGTATCTCGAAACATGTATAGTTTTAAGGAACCATATTTGTATGTGTAAAATATTGAGAAAAATAAAAAGAGTTTTGAAATTGAAAAAAAATTAATTGTATAAGATATAAAAATGAAGTAACTATAGAGACAATACCATGTTTACGTATGTTTTGTTCCTGTATTGTTTATACTAATGTATGAAAACACATAGTCGTACGAATATACGGCGCTGCAATAGTATGTATGAGTGATGTGTGATGTATTGATGTGTTATTTGTGTTATAATGAGAATGTGTTAGATTTTAATACACAATGTTATGAGGAAAGTGGTGTCTGAAATAACATAAAGTATATAATATAATTCTTCACGACTTCCTCATACATTCGTTAGTGTTAGTACTTAAAAGTATTAATAAATCATTTAATATTCTGTGTACTAATACATACTTAATAAATTATTACCTACGTGTATTATCATCAGTATGCTTTGTTAATAAACTCATAGAATAATAAAGAGTACCTACTTTAAAAATAATGCTGTAATATCATCTACTCGAGAGTATGCATACCGACATTTTAAAAATTTCTAAAAACGGGAGACCTTATATCTCGACAACCGTTACTAAATAGGGTAGATGCATTGAACATTTATCTCAATAACAGTAAAAAAAAAATTATATCTTGTATAGATTTCTCAAAAAAATATTGAGAAACACCTCTGATCTTTTTTCCGAAAGAGGGAAACTCGTTTCTAGAAAAGTCGCGGAAAAAAAATTTTTGTTGTACTGATAATATGCATTAAAATCTAGGGAATAACCGTAAAAGTTTTTTGATAGACGCAAAATAAACCCCAAAAATGGAAAAAACGCTATTTTTACAAATTTTCATGCGATTGTTCACGCGATTTTGAACCTTATTGCCGTGGGAAATGACTGTGACGTCATTTTTGGTGCCGAGGCCTTAATGTTGTAATATCATCTACTTAAGGTCAAAATCTAACATTATTTCTATATAACTTTCCTGTTTGTGACTCTTATACAATAGTAGATAACTAAACAATGGCAAAAAAAGAAAATTAAGTCGAAATCGTCCCAAAAATAAACTAAGATGAACAAAAAAGTTTGTGGGTAATTGAACAAAAAACAAAGATCTCGAAATTATTTGTACTATATCACCAAAATATTACGATGAAAGAAAATAGAATTATCCTCTTTCAAAACACAATGTCACTCTTGTCGAAAATTCCTGTAATAGAAAATTGGATAATCCTTCCTGGTAAATACAATAAAGATACTTCTATTAAAGACATGTATTCCTTACCAATGTAAGTAAGTATAGTAGCTGTGTGTAACTCGAGCACTCTACTATCGAATTACTATAACATGTGTAGCGTGTACTGAGATTATTATTTACTACTTTCCTACTTATAGTTTCCTGATATCAATACTTTACTTACAACATGTTGTCAATAAAAGTAAATAAACTTGTCAATCATATTGACTATACTGAGTATACAATACATACACGAGTTTTCTGTCTAACATTCACGTCACGCTACCTCCAATATTACAATTACTTTCTACTTTAAGAAAATGTTTCACAGAACTGAATATGTGGCGCTGTAGTCCTAGGTATAAAATAGTTCCGTGAACTGAAATTGTGTCGCATAGTAGTTCGGTGAATCAAAACTTTGGAGCTAGTATCGATGTTATTGTTGCAATATTTATAACTGAAATTGCCGATTAAATGAAATTATTGGGCTCCCGTCATTTAGAGCGCTGGTTAATACTTATTCGAAAACAAATTAATTATCCATAAACATATTAATATTCACTAACTAAATTAGTTTAAACTTATTTCATTAACTAATAATACTTAAGTATTTTTATATCATCGATTACGGATGGTCTTTCAATAATAATTATAGTTTTTATTATTGAAATACCGACAGAATAATTAATATAAAAGTATTTTGATTATCTTCCCTTCAGATCCAATCAATTCTATTATAAAATGGTGGTACTATCCACTGGTATGGGAGTATTGACATGGGAAAGATTATTATTATTGATACACGCGGTTTAAACCTGTTTCTTAAAACATTTAAAACTTTCGACGGATCTCTCAATTAATAAAACGGATGAAATTGGTAGAGTTCAGTCGTAATATTTTAAGTCGTGTTTAATAACACAAACTTCTTTATAATAAAACGTTATCTGTCCATTTTTCTCTTGTAAAAATTACAGTTCTATCTGTTCAGTTAACTAATGTTAATTTGATGCATACTTCAGACTATTATCTAGGATGAATTTCAGGAGAATCTAGATGAATATTTATTCCCTTTATTACCTTCATAATTACAATCAAGATACGAAAAAAAACTCTGAGCCATACATAGACATCAATGTTGGCATGAAAAACCCGCATTTTTCAACAGGATCCAGAATACTAAATAACTACTAAAATGGGTATAAATAATCAAAATGGGTATAATCTCTTCTGAATGATTTTAAAAAACGTAAGTTGGAAACTTACATCTTATAGCATTTTATGTATTAGATAATTTATAGAATTAATAGTTTATCTCTAAATTATCCAAATATATCAGCCTTACATACTAAACTTTCACATATGTACATAATAAATCAAACGCTTTATTCATAGTTGGGGTCATAACAGGCTCAAAAAAAAGGTTTCAAAATATAAAACACTATATCAAACACACTTCCAATAACAATAAACACGGGCTTTATCTCTTATAAGATGTACATTAAAAAGCTCCGCTAATGCGTTCATAATTTAGAGTTGAATACAACAAAAAGCTTTGAGAAGTTATTTCATACCCGTATATCTTCATAATAAAATGATAATTATTCAAAAGATTTAATTTCAGATACGGTCATTCATTATAATCATTATACCTTCCTCGCGCCTACATTGTATTATGATTGTCTAATGTCTAACTCCAACACAATACAAAAGTGTTTGTAGTGCATTTGGAATTCAACACCAAATTGTTACGAAGATATTTTAAGCAATTATTTTATCTGTGTGTACTTCTCCAAGTTACCACATTAAATTTAACGAATGAAAAGATGTTTTGGTTCGCTTGTGCTTTTAATAATGAATATTAAAATAACAATGGAATTGTGAAGGATATTATAAATATTATAACAATAATGGACTGTGCTCGTTTGGAATAAGAAAATTGAGAACATTTTTTTACGTTTCATTTACTTGCAAATGTTGATGATTAGGTTGGGATATGCAAACGAGATGAATCACAGAACACGTTGCTCTGAGATTAATAAGGAAAGGATAGCAAAGAAAATGTAGAGAAGGAATAATACAGTCAAAAGTAAATAAGTAAGGAAGTGCGGACGTCCCAAAGGCTCGGGATTGTCGAGGTCGAGGATGAACATGTTTTAGGTAAAGTGTGCATGACTGCATTATGTGACTGAAGGAATAAGTGTGTGTAAGGATAAGAAAGTCTGGTATTCATAAGGTGAAAGTAATAATTGAAAAATCCGAAAAATATAACCCCCACCAAGACAATGATATTTAGTTTCACGTGATTTTTATCGGCCAATTTGCGATGAATATGTATTTTTGAAAATTGAAATAGTATTAGCATTAGCCTGTTTTAGTATCTCAATCCTACTGAAACAGGAGGAACCAGAATTAAAAAGAATTAGTTGTAAGATTTTACGTGAATAATTTGCACGCTCAGTCGAAAAGGTTCAATAAACAATTTCAGTCAAATTTAATCACACTTTCATACCTTACAGTTTACACAACACTTCAAAAGTTCATTTTGAACAACAACAAAAAATAAGCACTCTGTATTCAGGTACGTTTATACATTTCTTTTAAAAGCGTTGAGTAAGTTTATTATAAAAAGCGATAAGAAGACAGCTTTTTCTCGATCAGACTTAAAACCATTTTGTTTACTAACATACAAACTACAACACAAGCATGTTAAAAAGTTAAAATATAATATTATTACTTGGTGTATATTGAGGTCAACATCCACTCTCATGATAAACATTATATGTAGTATAAAACATGGCAAACATTGACAATACTATTTCATCTTTCATGTTAAACACACAAAAATATTTCCATTTAGTAGTTGAGGTAAAGTACCTACTTACTCTTGTAAACAATCTATATGAATCTGTGGTGACGATGGTTTTGTATAGAAGACTGTGTGTTTGGAATGTTAAGATATTCTGATGATGATGCAAACGATTCTCATTAGCTCATTACCAACATTGTCAGAAGAGCAGCGACATCGTCTTGGTTATTACCTGCAACAAACCAAATAAATAAATATTATTAAAATGTTGAGCAACTCCAAACTAACTTCAATATTATTATTTTCTCTTTGTCGGCTTTGAGTAAATATCTCATTATTATCATGAGCAAGTTCTGCGACAGAATTATCTCTTTTGTACAAGAACTGCAGAGAATTTGTAATATCAGTAAATGCTTGAAGTAACACAGATTTTAAGCATCAAATAAATGTTTACATAGCAGCAATTTACCTACGGTTCACAATAACGATAATAAACATCTGATGTGTTTCCGATTTTCCACTATGCAATATGTATATTCATTTTCTCTAAAGAAAGCTTTAGGTTAAACTAATATGAGAGCGGAAATGCGATTTACAACAATCATTACTAGCATACGTTACTGAATTTACTAAGTATTAAATTTCTTGTTTTTTTACACCAAAAGTCAGTCAAATCATCCAAAAAATAGTTTTAAAGATATTAGAATGAATAACTTGCATCTGTACGTAAAATACTTATAAATGAACAGATTGATCGATAATTTGTATGGTATTAAATGGTTAACGATTAATTGTCTTACTTCCTGGCCTCGTCGATTGATTAGATCATGATAATTAGATCGATAAAATAAATTAATCCATCAATACCTACATCATGCGTGATTACCTACTGTCAAAACAATGATATAGTGAAACATTTTAAGTGATTCTTAGTGATTTGTTGAAGAAATATAATTATAGAATAGCACTAGGTATGTGTGGATGATTATATAGAGACAGGTACACCATAGATTAGTATTGCACCAGGGACACGCACTTAACAAATTAGCTGTGTCCGTCACGGATGCCGCTTTTGTGGATATCGTAAGAGGAAGTAGGAGTAATAACCTAACTACACATTTGTAATATATGTACAAAATAACGTAAAGTAAATATGTATTTAGATAGGTAGAAATGCACCTGATTTGACATAATTTATTCCAAACTCAAATACCGTAAGGAATCGCAATTAGCTAAGTTTACACGTTTTAATTATTTAGTGAAAAATGTGCTAATGTCAGCATATGATATTTAATAATATTGACACTAATATCCTACTAAATATACGTTATAGATTATTTGTGATCACTGTATAATGTTATAATAATCTCGGATTAAGCATTTGTGACGCACGAAGGAAAATCCTCATTTCTGTTACGCTATAATAATATAGTACTATTTAGTTATAATACAAATTATAACTAAATATACAACGATACTGTAACGATATATCGCTACCGTTACACTAAACGATGTTACAATAAAGTAACAAGGTAAAATAATGCATTACAGTGTCAAGATTGTAATAACTAATACGTAACAATATAAAATCAATTAGTGAGCGCCCGGTGATACCTCGCAGAACAAGGTGTACTTACTTGAGTCAACATTACAATATTATTCACTGTACACTCGCATACTCATAGGTGCTATTATATTACATTGCACTGCAAAATACTGGTTTTATACTACATCGTATAGTATGTGTATTGTATCACTTAAGTCAGTATGAACAATGAGATGTGCACCTATTTACTTACGAACTATTGGGGTTATAGTTTTTTTTAAATGGACAAGCGAAAATATGCGATATTATTTCTTCGATACTTTTTCATTCCTTTTCTCTCTTTACCTCTTTTCTTATTTTACCGGCAGCTAATAATTTTAAGTAAATCTCTTGAAGCCAATTGGCAGCGTCAGCAGTGACCCCGTGAATTTCATTTATGGTGATTTTTTATATGTTATTTTGTAAATAAATAAATCTTGAAATATTGTTTCATTTTCCACCAACCTTCGCTCAAAATCTCGTTAAAACGTTTAAAATTATATACGATAGCCTGGTTGGTAGCGCGCTCGACTGTTAATCCAATGTGAGCGGGTTCGATCCCCGATACCGACCTAATCCACTTCACAACACAAGCTTTTCAAGCTTTCTGTGAAGTATGCAAAGATGTATTTGGGTTTATTTCGACAAACTCAGATTCATTTAAAATGAAAAAAAAAAACGTTAAATCAAAACGACGACTATGCATGGACAAAAGCGAGCAGCGCTTTTGAATACCCCTTTGACTTTCTAGATTAAATAACAGTTTAGTATTATATTCAAACTTTGTACAATTTAAAAGTGAAATAATGAATGTAGTATAATGTGTATAGCTATAGACATTATGTAGGTAGTACTAGTACTATGTGGTTACACTCGTACAGCCGGATGTTTTAATAATTTATTGTTAAACACAACATAATACCTAATGTTAATATCTACAAGAGAACAGGTATTATAATATGACTGACTATTATTATCTTATATTATATTGCTAGTTATTTGTTGAAGTGTAAATAACATTTCCTATCCGTCTGATAGAATAATATTAATATTATATTATAATATCGGCGTGTTGAGAAAGATAAACACTACATAGATTATTATTAAATAGACGCTAATGGTGACGTTGCGTGTATCACTTTGTGATGTAAGAAATACTTGTGATTGAAATAATTAGGTGCAAATTATCTTAGAGGAATTACGTACTGGAGAAGTAACTTTTGTCACAATCATTTGCCACTATATCGTTCGTTTGCCACCCCAGGTACTTCAATGGTATCGCTAAGAGGTGATAGCACGCGGTCAGTATTTTACAAAGTGGTTTAGCACAAAAGGGTCACATTATTTCTTTTCGTCGTCAAAAGAATCTTTACCAGTCGTTATCAATGTGTCGAAATTATGCTTCTTATTCGGTGGATGCAAGTTTCAAATTGATAATTAATAATATGTAATTCCTTCTCTAGACGTATAATTTCTCTATGCAAATTATACAAATATTTGTATGCTGTGAGATGATGAAAGAAGCTTGTGTCGTGATGGGCAGAATACTAGATCGTCAGCACTGAGATTTGAGCTCGACATCTCCATCTCGGAAAACCGTGTTCCTATCACGTATCATTAATTTCCATCATCATGAAATCATTTTATTTCAACTATTGAGATAAGTACGAGAATTTTTGATACTAAACCATCACGGTATATCGTCATAATGAGGCAACTGATGAATGCTGTGTGAGTATAAAAAGACCATTATAATTCTATGAAAAAGACACATAAAAATCTATTTACAACCAGAACAATCAGAAACTTAGATTATATATGATCAGAAACCTCAGTGCTGATAAAACAGAGAAAAAAATGTATTATGGAAGTTCTACGAACAACTCAACTTTTGAACTTGAAGAATAGCCAAAAAGAATGATGGCAGAATGCGAGTGTTCATGGTACCTTATGATTACAAGGAGGTGTCTGAGAGAAAAAAAAAACAACAACTTTACGATTCACAGGATATTTTTAGTAACAATTACATGATAAGTAATGTGTACGAATTGAATTCAAATCAAATATGAATATAAGTAAATTGGAAGGATCTTTACAGCAATAATGATCTTGGATAACATAATAGTACTATTATTATTAGTATTACTAAACAGCGTGCAAACATAAATCCATCATAATGAAACGTCAGCAACAAAAAATAAAGAAATAACACAAAACATAATACCTACGTAGATCACCGCAAGATGGGGAGATAAATAATATTGTATGGATGGATACCTGGACCTAATTTCTAGGAAAACCAATAACAAGACACAATAATATAACATTAGGTGGATATGAGAGGAATGCTGCAAGCAACATACATATTACATATTACCAAATCAATACTAGGCACCTAACTAATAATATTTTACGGCGCTTTAGAAAGTCATGCCGAGACCAAAAAGTCGTAAATTATAAGTAAACAATGCAACGAGATAATTTGTTAGTGTTAGTACTGTTTTAAGTTCAGGCTACAAGGCAGACATAGGTGAATAACATGCTGAAACACTTATGGATATTCTCTGAAGAACAATTAAAACGAAAAGAAAACATCAAATAATGTATTAGTGTAATGCTAATGAAGGGACGGCGTTTTGGCTTCTTGCCTAGCCCTCAAAAGATGCTGCTTGAAGTGATAGATAGATTAAGGACTCTCACTTATATAAAGTAATTTCTCTAGTCAAAGCCTAACACCGTTTTTTACTAATATTGATTTTGAATAAGCGTTCTTTCCCTTTTTTTAAAACATGTAAGTAAATGATTGAGAATTGCAAATAAAAGTAATTACTCGTATGTTTCTCAGCGTTCTAGTAAAAGAAATGTGTCGGAAAGTGGTGACTTCTTTAGTTTAACCAGAAGTTTATAATAATGAGATTGAATACATTATTAAAGCGCCTGCCAACTCCTGCCAAAGGTGATGCTGATCATAGAAAAACAATTAAAACGAAAACTTAAATACTTAATCAAATTTCGGCTAGCCTTGTAGTTTATAAACTTACATGATCCCATCAGTCACATTTAGTTAGAAAATTTGTAACGAAAAACTTGAAATACTTTGCGTCAAATATTACAAATGGAAATCTGTGATACGGGAGAATCGTGAAGTAAATTTGAAACGATGCCAAATATTGCCGTTTAGAATGGAGTGGATGATTGAAAAAGCAGGTGTTTTACCTTCAAAAGTGCTTTGATCAGCAATAGATTTGAGAGGAAGTCTACAATAAGAAAACAGTTTGCGTCCATCCAGGTGAACTACAAACAAAAATAGCGAAGATTTTTTAATTTAAAGATGTACATAAAATACAATAAAAAAATCTGCATTTTTCAGAGGCAAACATCAAGGCAACGTTTCATGAGACAAAGGCACCCTGGATCAGAGAGTGCTATGTTATTTGAGAGTCAAATTCTGAAGACAGCATTTCAAAGGGATTCGCGTCCAGGAAGCTAAAGCTCTGGATAGTTTTGTGAAGAGACTCCTCGAATTGAGACAGGTCTCGTGACTTGAGGAGGAGTTCCCAAATCATTGGGCTCATAATATAACAATGTGTAATCACAAAACACAAAGTACACACATTCTCTCCCACACGCAACATCAAACAATATTTACACAAATCATATCAGCCAATAGTAATTTTCTTTTAATTAAGTAGATAATCACAAACGAAATATCTGGACTCGCTTGAATAAGAAGACCGCGCACAATCATTCGTAAATCATTTAAGAAAATTCCGCACAAATTACGTCAATGAAGTGAATATTATTATTATACAAATAAATCGACCTGAAAAGTAATATCAAATCGGTTACATATAGCATCGAGTATGAAATATGGCATTAAATAAAATAAGTGAGATCGTAAAGTTGATGAAAAAAACCTACACAGTCGATTGAACAAGAAATATGTGTTTTTTTCCTTCCTATTTAAGAGGAGCTCACACCTTCACACTCAGATCGCTTCAATAAATCTCAATAATAATATGTGTAATGTAATATGTGTATAGAGATAGAGAACATTACACACAAGGTACATGTAATGTATAAGTGAGTGAACAGTTAGCGTAACGACATTCAGATAATAATAAGAAGAACGAGTAGATACCATCCAGTGGTATTATACTTCTTACACCACACACTATCTTACTGTCTCATATGTTATATACAAATAGAAAGGTAATGATCTCATTATAATCATTATTATCTAAGATAAGCTAAACTTTATTTGTAATAAATATAACCGAGTTGTGAATGTTTTGATACTACTATATGCTACTTATAATAATAATAATAATCACTCATGCAAATTAAGTTTGACGTATTTGTGTAGAGAAATTGTTTTGTACCAATTATACAATTATTTACTGTTGGCTTCTTTCTATTTGATTAGATATGGTGACCGATTTCGGAGATTCCTAAAAGAATACTAATTTTACCTTTTGAGATATACAAACCACAAGTTACTCAATACAGCGAGTCAAATGCTATAAAAGGTAAAGAAAATACTCTGTTTGCGGATTTTATTAATATAGGACAACCTCCTCGACCTGAATGAAATTATGTGAACTGCATCACATTAACAGATCTGAGGGGCTTCTGAAGATCTGGAAAGAAATCAAAGCGATATCACGATGCACGATTGCTATTGAGAAACCATTGATGGTTAAATAAAATCGTAGACTAATTATTTTTTTAAGAACAACAATTAAAGAAAATTACATTTTAGCAATAATTACACCACCGAGCACCGCTTGTAGTTGTAATAGATTTCTTGCAATGAGTAATGTTGGCACATTACCTTACAGTTAGTACAACAAATTATTAACTACAATTTGTGTGCTGTTGTATTTGCACTGTAGTATATTACAATTCAAGACAGTAATACTTGATAATTAATGATACTTACATTAGTGTTAACATGAAAACTTAGCTGATTTCAACGAGTTATTTATCTATCAAATTAATTGTTTTAAGAGAAAGCAACGACAGAAATTGATTCGCATTTTATTTTACAATTTCTGCCGTCAACTTTTTTATACGTATCATTTCAAATAATTCAGAGTTTCACTTAATGTGCCTATGCCTTATCGGGTCCCCCCAACGTTGGCGATCACTTGTGCGAAAACCTCTCTGTTCTGGGCTGCCCGGAGCAGATCTTCCACTGGTCTCATTCCGGTCCAGTCTCTGATGTTACGCAGCCGGGATATTTGTTTTCTACCGACTCCCAGTCCTCCTTCTATCTAGCCTTCTGCTAATATTAATCGGAGGAGGTGGTATTCCTCCCCTCGTAGTACGTGACCCAAATGAAAAACCTTCTTTTACTTCTTGTAAATTCAGAGATTTTATACTAAAGGTATTATGTCTATTTATGGCCATATAAAAACTGCGTCCATAATACAATACACTAATAAGCACGGTTTTACGTTTGCTAAACTTATTTTATTAATTACTTAGACATGAATTAATACAAAGTGTGTATTAACGAAACACAATATTTACGATAATAAATAATCGCATTTACCAATCGTTTTACCTCTACGGAAAACTACATATTTGTTTGGAATTCCATCCGCGTAGCTAATAAAGATTTCTCAGAATAATTTAAATAGTAATAAAATAAATAATATTCATACAATAATATTATTCAACACGGGATCGTAAATAAAGAAAATTATCACAGTTTTTAAAGCAACACGAAGTACATAAATACTAAATAATGAAAAATTGTAAGAAAAGACAGGTATAATTTTTAATAACGAATTCTTGCGTGTTCATTCGCTATTAATCAAATTAACTCAACTCTATATAAATGTGACTATTATTACTCTAAAGAACACTCTCAACCAGATATTTTATAATTAAATCCAACACACGCATTATATCATTAATAAGAACTCTCCTAATGAATGTAGCGAAGTAGAAAATAGTATTTCAGATTGAACACATAGTTGTACTCGACATCACTTGAATCTTATGTATATGCTACAAAATTCGCAATCGCTACCAATGATTTACTAGAAGATTTTTTCAATGTTTTCGCATTTTTCTATGACAATGCAATCGCAATGCGAATCATCAGTACTTAATTTGCGTCATAATCTATAGTCGTTACAAGATGAAAATGATGTCTGAATTATACCAATTACAACCATTCTGTCTAAAAAGAATTTGCGTTGTTCTAATTCACGTCTTTACAACTCCCGCAGAGTTAGCCTTACTATCATATTAGCAATAACCCCTGATATTTAGCACGGTCGGAATTCGGGCGTCGTGTATAAACAAAAAAAATTGTGCATTGTGTTAGGTTTTAAGTTGTCCTTTTTACAGACTGCCAGAGATCGTAATTAATAAATTATACTGAGATAAGTTCAACAAAAAATGTTTAAACTAATTAAATTTATTATAGCAAAGAACATTATTGGTGTCTTTGTAATGATACTGTCGAAAACTCACGTGAGACAATGTAATGTGTATCTGTCATTATATTAAATGATCTACATCGAGAGTTATTAAATGAAAACAATACAATTACACTGCCATAAGGTTCTACATGAGTTGAGTACAACACCCAGTCCATAATAACTACAATAACAGCGTTGAGCGTTACAATATAACTTATACTGATGTAATATAATATTACTCGTTCATATCTCATGTAGGTATTACTCCACAAGCTCCACACACAGCCAATTTACGACTTGTTAAAACTACGTACATGAATAATAAAGCAACATTTCTCAACCAATAATACCTTTGATGGTAAGTTGGTGTTTTATTTATAAGAAACTCCAACGTACACCCATGTATAGATTATTTTACATCGTAGTTAAGACGTAGACTCGTGTATGTTCTTGAACAAGAACAAAAAACTGTATATAATGGCAAATTATCCAAGGATTTATCTGTATTTATAAAGAAACTATGAATCCATCTATCGCTTACGCTTACACAAATAGAACCACAGCTTCATTCAAAACGCATCGGTCATACGTTGATCCTTTTTGATTTGTATTACGAGTATCTATTCAATAAGAAAACTGCAATTAGTTTACTTATTAACTTCTGAAGATACAGAACACTTTTTTTTAGCTTTAAGCACAGCTTAGTTGAGTGCTAACATAAGTTTTTTGGGAATATTTACATTTTAACACGGTTTTCGAGTCGATGAGCCGTCGTTTATTCTTCTAACCTATTCCGTAAACTATAGATTACATACTATGAGAATGGGAATAAAGGTTCAATAAGATAGGTATTATGTAGAAATTAAAACTAAATTAATGTTTTTTTACCCATGACAATAGACGCGTATTTGTGCCAGGAAGTCATTGACAGCACCGATATTTGAAAGCGAGCTTTTAACGTTAAAAGAGCATATGGCATTCGGTCCTATCAACAATGAGTACTTTAAATATCATCAATATCAAACAAAATAAAACAATCTATCTGATTTTGTTAGAAATAAACATACATACAAAATGAAAAAAAATGGTAATAATATGGAAGGATTCATCTCGTAACATTTCGTGATGGTATGTTGAACTATACGTTCATATTATCACCAGACTATCAGACCATGTATGAAACGTAATATGATTGTATGGTACTGTATAAATAGTACACATATCGGTATTATATTATAACCGACCGAAGTATTATGTATTTAGCCTTTGTTGGATCAAACACGCGATTGTATGCGAGCTTTTGTTGTCGCGGTGAAAGATAATCGTTATGTATTGTGAAAATATAATAATAATCAATCGATAAAGCACTATCCATGCAATATTATTTATTTAAACCTGGCGAAACACTTCATAAATGTATGTATTCTGTATAGGATGCATTGTTACGTTTTTTTAATCCATTTTAAGTGCTCTCAATTCATTGTGATTTTGTTCATGAGGTAGGATGAAGCAATTATATTGAACTGTATTCCGCCTTTTAACACATTTATGTGAAGAGGCTTCAATAGTTTTAATACCAACATTAATAATGGATGATGCGATGTGAATACTTTATTTCCCCGAAATCAATTAATATAGATTTGTGACAATAATAAACCCTTTTTCAAGATGTAGGCTTCACGTAATCAAGGAACTATTATAGGATCGTCAGTGGTTTTCAGTTTTCACTACACAAAGATCAAATAATCTAAATTTACAGCCAAACAAATTATATCTCCTTATTTATCAATTCTGGATCGAAATATCTCATTCCTTAATTAACACTAAGTACATACCTGTTTCATTTAAAATGTAGTCAATTTATTTTATTTATAGTTTCCGAAAATTTGGGAAACATTTTAATATAGACATCGTCATTATATCAAAATAGATCGCTTATTTATTGCGTAAAACAGGTAGGTAGATGAAATTCGAAACCCACAACTTTAATATTATACAAAGTATTATTTTTATCGTCGTATTAATTAAAATTTTCTACAGAGCTCGTAAATAAAAGGGTATACTGTGATTTAATAAGTTCCAACATTATAAAATAAAAACATTATTGTATACGACAATTAATAATATTTCACCAGCGAGTTGTGGTCGGTGATCGAATTTAATAAACCGACTATAAAATTTATTATAAATTTAAAACAGATAGACATAACGTATGTGTAATATATTGTTGGCATAGTAATTAAACTATATTACCAAATACCATTTTAATATTCTATAGGTATTAAGTAGTGAGTTGATTGAGGATATCACAGATAAAATTAGGTAAGTATAAGAAAAATTTGTCTTTTATTTTCAATCTTTCTCATCCCATAGTTCATAAAATTATCATTAGATATTCAGAACCCATTTTCTCTGTCAGTAAAGACAAAATTCAATAATATTAACCAGGGAATCATATTCAAGAAGGTAATTTAAAAGCTAAGATACATAGCGCAATGCGTATACTAGTTATAAGAGAGTACAAAGTTGATAGAATTTTTCACTGGGTGGAAAATTTAGTTTGCCCTTTCAACGCTATGTTATCCTGATAATAATATAGACAAGTCTCTCTTAGGAATATGAAGATAAGAAAGGCGAGAGAGGGCAAGAGATAATTGAAGGAGTGGGAGATGAGAGTACTTATTAATAATTATTTAGGTCGAAAGGTCGAATGAACCTTTCTAAAAGTTTTAAAAGGACGCTTGATAATTTGCCGAATTTGACTAAAGTTATACATTAGAATGTTAAACTTTAATTTGATTACTCTGGGTATCGGCGTGGGTATGTATTTATTATTCAAACTTTCACGATTGTCAAATATTAGAACTAGATACCTACACGTATTTGGTACATCCTTCACAACTATTCACTTGATGACGATTAGTACAATTAGATACGGAATTTTTGCGGTATCGATTATAAAATATAGGCAGTTACTAATTTCATGGACGTGTCTTGGTCATCGACACTAGAATTTTTGACTGGTAATTAAATTGCCATCATACAAATATGGACTTACAAATGAGTCAATTGTGATTTCTGGTATCAATTCTTTCTACACATACATATTGAAACAAACCAAAAGCATATTGAAAACAAATAAGATTCTCAAATGCTTAAAACACGGACTGATTTTCATATTCAAACCTTTAGATATTGGATAAGAAATAAAAATGTTATCATAAAAGAACGCGCGAAGTGGAAGGCAACACACTAGACGAGAATGTATATTAAATTATGTAGATGAAATAATGTTGAACGGAAATAACAAATATAAAATGGATTTATACAAATCTTAAAGTTCGCGGCTTCAATATAAGAGAAGCGGACATGAGAAACTGAATAAATGTTCTGCAAACAAATAGATAGGTGTGTGTGTACGATATAAATATACAAATTCCTATCTCTCAATCAATCTTACAGATGCGGTTAGACAGAATCGATATACGCAAACAGATAGAAAAATCAAATAACAGTATGGTAGGTAGGTTACTTTAGCGGTAAATCGTTTACAACGGAATTTAGAACCTTGTAAATACATCAATCAAATTGTCTTAAACGGCTAAATTGTAGTGACGAACAATTACAAATTATATCTTATCTACTATAGAAGGTTGTACGATAATTTGTTATAGGCAATCGATATTGATGGAGTCAATTTTATTCTACCTGATACTGGCAAAGAAACATAACTATTAAGGGCATGGCACCAGGAATGACATCACAGACATTTCCCACGGCATTAAGGTTCAAAATCGCGTGACAATCGCACGATAAAATGGTAAAAATCGCGTTTTTTCAATTTTTTGGGGTTAATTTTGCGTCTATCAAAAAACTTTTACGGATATTTCCTTGATTTTGATGCATATTATCAGTACAAAAAAAAATTTTACTCCGCGACTTTCGGGAAACGAGTTTCCGTCTTTCGGAAAAAAGTACAGAGGTGTTTTTAAATTATTTTTTTGAGAATTCTATACAAGATAAAAAAAAATCTATTACGGTTATTCCCTAGATAAAGGTTCAATGCATCTACCTAGGCGGTACTCTATATTATAATGTACTAGATATATTATGCACGTATAAAAATAATTGTGGTGTTAATCTGATTGCAAGAAACATGTTCGGCGCTTCGTGTTCATAGAATTGTTGTTTATTGTTTAATGCATACAATATTATAGTACGTACATTACTTTACATGCATATTGTATAGTCTGCTTAGTATTCAGACAACAATCAACTACCACATACATACCACCTATCTTTGCGAATGAGATAGCGGCGGACTTTTGCTTTGTAATATTCTATTGTACATAACTCGAGAAAGGTTAATAAAATAGTAAAATCTTTATAACGATCTATTCGATTGTGTTTCATTGAACACATTAGTTTAAAAGTTTATTGGCCAATCCCACCAACTTTTACCTACGAAGGAGAGCCCTAAGAAATTTCCATACAAAATCAGGGATAATACTCTATTTATCGAATAAATAACATCAAAGTGCCCCGCTACCACAGTCAAATTCCATATGAAATGCAACATGCAACTCACCTACGTTAGGTGCCCAAATATCTCCGCCCAGGCTAGATTGGGCAAATGCATCCTGCATTTTCTCAACTGCTCTTGAAAAACTGTCTTTCTAATTGTTTATTTGGAATTTGTATAGTCGAGAATATAACATTGTATTTCTAAAAGATTTGCACAAAATGATAAGACTTTATTATTTATATGTAGACTATGTTTTTTTAGATCTGTTGAGTCTTGCAAGATTCTAGCAACTTTGTGAACAGAAAAAGAATATGTTGTGCTATTGGTTGAACTCAGTTTAGATACTCAGTTTACACAAGGGGTTTCTTTATTTTAACTAAATTTTAACGATTGGCGTATTATAAGAGACTGTCGAATATAAATATGTTTATATTATTATTTAACTTGGAGTTTTAAGAGAGTAATTTTATTCCTGTTCATTACATAGACACATTTAATTTTAATCTCATGCGTTTGAAAATAAACAAAATCATTTGAGTATAATTTCACCCCTTCTTTATATACCATTTCCCTTCAATGAATGCAAGGGATGTATGTGTATATATAATGTAGACTAGGTATTATTATTCTCTTGATTATCATCTCTTTGTTTGTCGGAGTACGTTCTCCTCTTCTCTCCCCTTAGTCAGATGAAAACAATTTACTTGCAAATTTAAACTCGAACCAGCAATACAAATGTAGATACATGTACAGTAGAATACCATGCTAAATATGAATATTTTCAGTGGAGAATAACTAATATGTACCTACATAAAAACCAACTCTCGTCTTATAAAAAGGTAATTATTGTAAACTGCTAGCACTCTGTAAGATCATCAGATGAAATTTATTTTACCCCTTCAAATCTACAATTCAATATTTTAAAGTAGTGTCTAATTGGAGGGAATTCCCGAGGCGATGCGAATACTTAGGAATAAATATTAATCACTCTCTTTTTACTTTTCATCCCATCCTCTCGAAAACATGATGATTTTCAAAAGAATCTAAATTTTCGAATACAGCAATTAGATTTACTTATCAAAGGTGATCACTGATCACAAAGGTTTTGACCTTTTTCAAAAAAGTTTATATCTACCTATGTCCCATATCCATAATCTCTTACTAATATCTACTTAAATCAACCAATAATTTTAACTTCTTTCGTATTTTCGTCACTACCAATTACCAAATGACTTGCGCGTATTAGCAAACAGCATTGTTCGTGGCTATTGTCTTAACTTTAAATAAAATTACATCCTTGCTTGTGCATAGGTGCCTACCTGATTCAATAAAGAAAATACATTATTTGCTCAGACATAAAACCTTTAGAACCAGCACAATTTTTTTGCTCTATCCGCATACATTGTGAAGTTTCTTATAGCATTTTTTTCATTCGAATTCCCCACATCAATGTAAAATTGCTGTCTACGAGTATGTAGCAAGAAATCTAATTGATTTCATTTATACTCTAACATTAAGTGGAGCCAGGCTGCACATGTTGCCAGAAGCTAGGACTCATGATGGACTAAAAAGATAATGAATTGGCGACCAAGAACAAGCCGAAGAAGCATCGGCAGACCCCAGGCAAGGTAGATGATGCCCAGGGCAGAAAGTTGCGGATGGCCAAATGGGAGATTCGTATCCAACAATGGATCTAAGAGACTGAAGAAGAAGAAGAAAATATATTTATAATCATGTTTGTTATTTCCTTTTATCAATCTTTTCCATACTGTGTACCCATGTCTCCTTAACCCTTTCTTTTTCTAACGCAGTCTATAATTACTTAATACGAGACATGTATTATAACTACGTCTATCCAGATTCCAGACACCCATCAAACGACCCGAACTTACTAGGCGTGGACTGAATGTTGTAAAGTCGTATTCACGACACAAGCCCATCATAATAAAATAACTAACGTTTCCTGTAGTCAGCAGTGTATTATTATTGTAGTTTATTGTATTAAATTATTATTACATAGATTGTGTATTGTGCATAATCAATATTATTACTTTGTACATAATAATAACTATTGTACATATAGATATTATAATACGGTGTATGTTTTGTATTGTTTGACATTACATATAAACTAACAAAGGACGTGTCATTCTAGCTAGGGAATAATACTGTAAAATTTTAATGTATCAGGTATGGTATTATAATGAATTAATCATCTGTGTGCTGCAGGGTTGAAAACTACCAAGATAATTATATTCAGTGATGAACATCCGATAGGTACCAAATTATCAAATAATTATCCGATATTTATCCAATAATATACCTAAAAGTAAACATTTTTGTTATTTCGAAGTTCTTGAGTTTACACTTACAGAAAAATCTGTAATTTAAAAATTAAAGATCAATAACTTAACGAATTTAAAATTACTTCTCGAAATATATATTTTTTAAATACGCCGCATGATGCAATATTTCTCGCAAGCACAAGTGCTCTTATTATAATAATAATCAATGTAGGAATATTTGTCTTGACAATTATCAGGATAAATATTTAACATATATTTAACACAGAAGTGAACAGACGAAAAAATAAATAAGGAATAAGAATAAATAATGAGGCATATGATTGATAAATGAATAAATTGAAATCTTACGTACGGTTCTGTATAGTAAACATCATTCAATCCAACAAACCTGCAACAAAAAAGAAAATAATTAATTATTGAATATTTGAACAATAAATAATTAAATATGCAAAATAAGTGGAAGATTTATAAAAAAAACTGAATAACTATTGAACTTTTTTTATTATCGAGTGTTTAACACGTTATGATATACAATATTCTATTTGTCGGTGTGGTTGGTCAATATATGGAAGTGGGTAATCATATTATCGGTAGGATGTAGTATCTACACACAGGGTTGGCAGATCCAAATTTAATACTTCATTGCCAAGTCCCACTCAATTCGATTCTTTTGATAAATCAAGACTCTAGAGGGACAGTTGGATATATAATCTGAAATTCTCTGACTTAGCTAACACTATCAAAATCTGTAGGTACATAAAGAATACAACGACGGACTTCGTAATTTTCGATGATAAACAAATTCTGCTTTAGAAGATATAGCAAAATAAGAATACCTTCTAACAAAAATAATCCCGTCAGCTGGGTTGGGACATAAAAAAACAGCTCAGTCTTATTATCATAAATAAGGTATATATTCGATCAGTTCAGGGTAGTTCTAGGTACACTAAACCGATTTTTTATTAATTGATACATTCCCAGGTAATCAATTTTTTTCAGTGAAGAATACTTAATGTAAATTCGGACAGAAAAAAAGCCAAAACATTGGAACACTGGACGTGGTACAAGAGAAGACTAATATTAATTCCCGATTACCTGACAACCATAGTATATGTTCCATAGAACTATACATTATTCCATGTCAGGAATCTTGCTTCGACGCCCACACCACACTGAATGTCTGTAATTTGAATTTAATTTCGATTGATATCACGACCATAATGATATCATTATAATATTTTGTTGTTGATTTAATAATATAAGATGAAGAGAGACAGGTTTGTTCAAATAATTGTTTGTATATGTACTTTGTCTATCTATATGTATGTAGGAGATAATAATTTATCAAACAAAATGTCATTCATCACTTAAGTATACCTACTCGTACTACCTATAGTCCTACATGTGTACCAGTCATAGTTGAATACGTGTGTTTAGTTAGAAACAATGAGATCATGCATCCAACTATCAATTATTTAAGATAAATGTGGTATTATTTATTTATTGGAATGAAGTATAGCAAAGGCTGGCTTGAGAGCTCGTCGCCTTTTCGCCGGCCAGTGTGCGTTACGATTGTATAGGTTCACATTATACACATAGCAAGACAGCATTATTTATTCTTATTATTAATTTTATTAAGAGAGATTACAAGACTCGCCCACGTTGCTGCGAATGAAATCCCTATAGGTCAAAGGCTGCCAGGAAGACCACCAAAAAGATGGAGAGATAGCTGGTCTTCCACATCCCAGAAGGAGCAACAAACGCCGAAACAAACATCCCAGATCTAACATAAGCGGAAGAAGAAAAAGAATTTTATTAATTGAGTTTCACTAAAAAGAATCATGATGAATCAATATTAAGGCATTTTCAACAATGTGCATAGTGTAATTTAATTGGAGATTCGGAGTTTTTTGACATTTAGAATCACATTTAGTATATTGCAAGTAAAATATATCGTAGATTTCCCATTCAAATAAACCAATATGCTTAATGTAATCTAGTTAAAACATTAAGTTAACAAAATAAATTAATATCAACATAACATAAAAATACCGAAACCTTATAAGGTTCTGTGATCGGGGAGTATTATATTACGGACTCATAAAAATATCACAACACTTGACATAAATAGAAAAAGTTTATTATTGATCAGAACGAAATAAAATAATAACGATTCAATCAATAATTTAATATATTTTATGTATTCGTATAAATATCTTTATTCCGTAAAACAATTTCAACTTGAGTTAAATTTTAATGAGCTACTAATTTGAAAGTATCTTTTGCAAGAATATTCGCAGATAATTTTGTTTTAAACATCAAATAGAATTATCTAACATAAAACTAGAAGAAACTTAACTTTATTCTTTGAAGAAATAAAGGTATTTATAATTACTTTATTTTTGTTGTTTTTTTTTTACTTGTACGGCCCGTCGTGTTGTGATAATGAGTTACAAACTTTTGTTAATTATTTTCTTCCCGCAAAGAGCTGGTAGGGAAGTAAAAAAAACTCTTAAAATCTCGTCTCGTAACGCGATTTTATAAACGATAATTTAAAGAATTTCCTCGTTTGGGGTTTTCTATAACATCATACTTTTTTTCATCCCCTCTTTCGGTGTTTTTAAGTAATTATTTGCTTTATGTCCTTTGTTGTTTTTTTATGAAAATTTACTCATTTACCGTATACCTGAAAAGAGTGTATCACATCCTTCCCAAAGTTGAACATTGGGTAATGATAAATTTCGCAAGCAAGCTTGGTCGTTAGGATAATTCGAGTTGAACAACATTAAGATATTTATAAACAAATCAATGTTTTACAATTCCGTTTATAGATAACATTTTATATAACCTTACATCATGAGGGCCAACGTGGAAAACCCCTTAGCACGATCAAAACTGGAGTGGCCATACAATAAAGGAACTGCAAAAATGGGGAATAGCTGAGGAGATGTGGAACTCCGGACAGGTACAGGACACAGAGTACCTCCTGGCATGCTCAATGGCTCCTGGGTTGTGTGAATGGGAGAGTTTCGTGTCGCAGGAGAGATTGTGTCTTTCTGGGAGCGGATGGGGGCGAACGGAAATACAGAGAGCCGACCGACACAAAAAGAACAACGTAGGTAGTTCTATAAGTTCTAAGTGTAGTTTTAAATTTATTTCAGTTTTTTTATATACCTATTGTATTGCTTCGTCGCTAAGGGTGAGGAAGTCTAATGCATTGCTACTGTACGCTCTGAGTGCACACCCGGTAAATATGCGTGTTGAATGGTCTGCCTGTCGGCTCCGCAATCGCATTCAGGGGATTCTCGCCAGATTTAAGTCTCTGACAAGCAATTCACCCTGCGCTTTTGCCTTTTTTTACACTTTGACATAACAAATGTTAAATGATATAGGCGTGATATTGGCCATACGATAAATAAATATTTCAGTTCTAAAGTCCTAATGATATAAAATAATAAATTAGTTCTATTTGTCAATGGATAATACGAGTAATGCTGAATTTGTATAACAACGTTGATTATACTTATCTAGATGCTCTTAAAAACTCTTATCAACAGTGAAAACATTTACATATTGATAAATGATAAGTATCTATACGAAATCCACAACATGCTTAAATACGTACAAAATATATAAAACTCCTAGTATAGGAATATCTGTATTAAACACGTGGGTTGAAACACCAAACAATTTGGAGTCACGCCAACTCTCACTACTGCTACATTCTCATATACGATTTTCATTATTAATTTTACGACTACTGATTACAATTTAACGGCGATATTTATAATTGTGTGATTATAATTAGCCAAAATTATTCATTGAAACCTCGACAGATTGATAATAACAATACATTTTAAGGTTATTATTTCTGATTACTTTTAAAAAGTTTCACTGTAATTATCAAAATAATTACCACCTATAATAATTCACATGCAATCGCGTAACCAAGTGGGAAGCAACATGAACACTGATTAGCCCATCGAAAATCCACGAAATTTTTAACACTTTTGTGATAACACGAGAATGTCAAATTGTAAACTAATATTTCTTGTACCAAATGGCTACAATCTAAAATCTATATATTCACGAACATAAAAGTTTATATACCTAACAGAAATCTATAATCTGGTAGCAGACTAATTCTTTGGTAGTTTAGTGTAAGTCAATACTTTAGGTATCAGAAGGTTGTGGAATAAAATGCGTGTTATTGGGACCAAGGTTTATGGAGGAATTTTTAATAAAATAATAATCAGAAGGATATACTATACGTACAAATGTTTTAGGATCTAAAATACCTAAATAGTTACACCTAGGTAGGGGGTGTTCATACTCCCTACAGCAGCTTGGTATCCTTCAGGCGAACTCTGAGTCCCCCCAGTATGTACAAATATTGGATGAAATAGCAACTGTTGATGTTTCTGTACCATCCAAGGGTAAGTGGGAGGAATCTACCCTTAACGGTAGCTCGGTATGTTGAATTTAGGATCTCCCAAATATGATGGATGTAGAAATAAACTACGAACAGCAAGATTATTAGAAAGCTGAGTAAAACGATCACAAAGGGTAATAATTATACCTCTACACTCTACAGCAAACAACTTAGGATGCAAGGGTGTTTAAAGAGAGATGAGTAATTTAGGGAAATTGATTAAATGATAGATTACGGTATGCGAAAGGTACGTAGTTTATTATAAAATGAAAATAATGAAAATGCTAATAATATAGATATTACATGGCAGTGAATAAACAACCAAGCAAATTCGTTACGTTACGACTTGTTCGTAAAACAAAAAGTTTTTGAACGTGTCAAATTATGTAAATTAATTATCTTTATTATATCCGCTGGCTTCTACGATGATGAAAACTATTTATTCAGTTGATAAGCAACACAAATTATAAAACAAACTAGCGAAAAGCAAAACCATTAAGATTAGAGGTGGTTTTGATAATATCCCTATTAACTATTAACATAATACAATACAAAGGAACGAGTACTAACTCGACGTGCTATCTCTTTAAAGAACTTTATAAATTATACTTCCGTTTCTACAAAGGAGAAAAGTAAAGTTATTCACCCATTCAAAAATCATAAAGGTGAACAATGAACCTAACCGTGTTACCTGCACTTTGTATTATATAATGGTATTCATACATGCACCAGCTTAAAGGATATCCGGAACATTTTATACAAACAGTTCTCAACGTCAGGAAGAATACTCCAAGAAGACTTGATACACAAAATAAATAATATATCAACCGGTAAAATAATGTTAAATGTTCGATACTAAACAAATTACTAGTTTGGTTTATAATTGGTAGTGGTTTATAATGTAAAAAAAAGATTGTAAGTAATATCTCAACTCTACTATCATCTAATCTACCTTTGTTATACATACTTACCTGTAGAAATATGTATTCACAAATGATTAATAACCCGCCAGGAACGGAATGAATACAATATGAAATTCAATCTACATAAACACTACCTCAATTACTAGCGTAATAATAGGTTAGAAGAATAACTATTAGAAGATAACATGTAATGATAAATAAGTATAATGTTAAAGTATTACGTGATGTACTACATGAGGCGATTGAGCTACTAAAGAAAACGCCGATGATAAGTAATAAAAAAAGCTCTTTGATTTACTAAACATTTGGCACGGAATCAAGAATCTCCACTTCAATCAAATAAGATCTTATAATTGATTTGTACTTTTCATATGGTGGATGAGGATTAGGAATGATCGCAAGAATCCAATAAAATAAATTAAACATAACACATTCCCACCGGGGCACTTAATAAAAACAACCCTAATACATAAACTTATAACCTTTGTAATTATGTGTACTTTTGTATAAGGTGCGCGTAATTTTCTTACTTTTAGTTGTTATTCTTCCCTGTATCTTTATTCCTCTCGGATAAACCCCGGCACGCGGAATAGCCGACGTGTTTTACAAATTTTACAAATAAATTCTAACCCGAAAGTTTTTGCTCCAAGTGAATGTGATATAACGTCAACAGACTGGTACATTACCGGGCGTTCTTGTTGTACTGAGGGAATTTAGTCTTTATATAAGTTGCGATTTGGTTCGGAGTTGCTGAATGCTAAGTATTTCCCCTCTGAAATACTTGATGAATATTTTATGAGGTCGGGACTGTGCTGGTATTGTTCCCGCTGCTGTTGGAAACTTGACGAATTTGTTTGTTCTAACGCCGCATTAAACCATAAGGCATGTCTAGTAAAGTATGAATGTGTGTGGAACAGTAGGTAGTATAACCTAACTAACTCACCCTCCCATATATTCCCATATTACCTAATATATTATTCCCCACTCCCCACGAACACCACACACCCTCAACGCACACGTATCTCTCGCGATTAATTGGTCATTTTGCATAAGTAATACGGTTATATCAGCATTCTGTGTGTGTGCATAATACCTACTCTACTATAATACGAAGATGGGTTCTTAAATTATAATAATAGAGAGACATTAGATTAGATATACATACACTTATATTCTAAACAGTCACACATACTATATGCAATGCATATTACCTATTATGTACATGTATCTCTATAAATACTATAATAGTTGTTATAGTAAATTACTATAATTACATATAACTTATGTATTACTACAGACACAGGCCGTAAATTGAATTATTTTGCGCACCGTGCATTATGAGAATTTCATCGTTTTTTATAGTCTATTTGGATCTAAGAGAAACTAGATTAATTTTGGACTTATACTATGTAAGGAAAATACTCATAAATAATACAAACCGAGAGATACGGATGTGTCGTTTGTATCTCTTTTTAGGATATGTATTTGTACAGTCAGAGCATTTTTGTATATGAAACATTCTTTTTTTAAAGACCTAGGCAATTTCAAATACTTTCCTACAGTAAGCTAAAAGCATGCGTCGTGAAGAAAGTACATAAACATCGTCACCACTCGAACCTAGCACCTCCGGATCAGAAGTCCGTGCTTCAACAGACAGTGTCAACCATGTAAGAATAAATTATTGTTTTGTGGTATAATAAAATACATAGAATTAATATTCATAAGACGTTTTGATGTTGGATAATTAATAATTGCTAAATAAACCTATCTTCGGTTATATGTCAATTATTACATTGAATACAAATATGAAATTAGCAACAAATTATACAATACCAACTAATAATAATATGTATGAATAAATAATTTGCACAAGGAACGTACAAACACGACAAAATGAATATTAAATAAAAAATATAAATTCTCTAGCACGTATTATGTAAATAATGTATAAACATTATTATCGTATGTCTGACTGTACGTTTGTGTGCAGGTTTTATATAACCGCCTTGCGAGCGAGCTTCTGATTTCAATTTGAATTTGAAATTTTCAACATAAAGTAGTTTAGGGATACCTATCGCATAATAATATTATTATGAAGGTAAAGCAAAAATCATTTCATACAAATATCGTGCAAATTTCATTCTGTACTTCACTTAAATTTCATTGAGATAAATGCAAACTTAACAAAATTAAGTTCTTGGAAGTGGAATATTAAAGAGGAATTACAAAAGTATTCATAAACCAAAGGTGTAGAGGTGGTCGGTAGCCTGGTTGGTAACCCGTTCGACTGTTAATCCGGTGGACGGGGGTTCAATCCCCGACTTACTCCACTTCACAACACAAGCTTTTAAGCTTTCTGTAAGTGTACAAAGTACATGTATTTGGGTTTATTTCGATAAACCCAGATTCATTTCAGAGTACATGGTGCAGTAGGTTTCTTATTTCTCTTAGCCTAGATCCGAGGATCCATTTACTGTCCAGGGTTCTCCTGGGACGTGGAGTTCCAACTGTCCCGCCACCTCTTTGCTATTATGTACATGTGATTTGGCTACCACGTGTGAAAGTATGTTGTTTTTCATTCTTTCCACGTGGTCGATACAGAATCTTCTTCTTTTTCTTGCCTCGTCTTACAATATCTTCCGAGTTACAAGCTTCACGTATGAGAGTGTTTCTAATACTGTACTTCACCGTACTTCCTTGTTTGTTCGTTCTTTCATTTGTGTTAGAAAGAAAAAAGTCTAATTCATAAAAAGAATCTGACGTGATTAAAAATTTGAAAGGTTCGTAGCTTATGGTAATCGTAAGAAAGTTTAATGGTATAAGCACATCCCTATTATTTGTGCTTCTCCATTATATAATACCTAAAGTAGGTAACCGCTTGTACTGATACAACTTCATACATTTATGGAGCTTTACTTGCTTATAATATATTCATGCTTTATATTCTCGTATTATTATACTGCTGCCACATGTGTAAATATTATTATTCATTACACATTCTAGGTATACTTTATCTGTAATATTACTGCGTAGGTACCTAGTATATGTGTAAGTACAATATTTATTATGAAATTTCTATACGAAATGTTATGAGAAAATAAATCCGTCATAAAATGTAAAACAGAACACAATATGTACTTAAAAAAATTGAAATAAGTAAATATTAATACATGCAATATTGTAAGAAGATTTCTTATATCTACTGATCTTTCAGGCCCAATTCCTCCTCATCCTTTGATAACCGTGATAATACAGCATAAATCCGTTTGGTTAAAATTAGTTAGTACATACATACATCTTCTTCCGCTTCTACCCTTGGTTGGGTCTGGAGCTCAAAGCTTCTGCATATCTTTGCCAGAGGCCCCTGTCATTTGCAGTTTCCAGGACCTCTGGCCACTTTAGTTAGTTCTAGCTATCTATCTACTTTTCCGTCACATTCATACAATTTGTCATACACGCTCTCCGATTCCTTTTACTCAAAACGCGCCCATCCTTGAGGATCTGGTCGACATGATCAGACCAGGCCAGTTTTTTTTAGTTAGTTTTCCATTGAATTTTTGTCAATAAAAGATTGCATGTTATTTCTTCATATAAATAGCTATTTGATAGTTATTCACAGATGCCATACTATTCCCATGTATCGATTATCAAGTGACAATATTACACAATAAGGTAAGCATAAGGTAGGAAATGCTTTTACTATCGTAAAATTAACATGTAGTTATTATTAACTGTGAATCGCCGTTAAAGACTATAACAGGTAAGTACGCTTATTATTACATGGTGTTCTGAGAAGTTGTTTGTGAATATAACATCAATTTTAAAGTCGCATTAAACTCTCAATACAATAATGAATACCTTTGAATAATATACCTAATGTGAATTTAAGGTTTACTAAGCACTAAATGTAGGTATTTATATATAAGTACTGCATTATTATGTTTATTTGTATAGTTTTCACACGAGGACCACCTGAGGGGAAGTCTTTATAGTGTATAAATCGTTGATGTTTGAGAAAATAATGAAATATTTCCATTAAATATTATTTATTTAAATGTTAAATCTCAGATAAGTCGACAAGTCAGGGTTATATGTAATACTGTTGCCAAATTTTATAAACTATTTGTGTGAAGAATAACGATTTAGGGGTTTATAGTGTAAAATTACTAATCTTTTTCCTATATTGTGTATTTTGTCGTAGAAAAATACAGTTCATAAGACTTGCCTCAACGTTTTTCTTCCCAAACCACGAGAATACAACTTTTGACATCTAGCTATTTCTAAATTATTTCCGAAAGCTTCCTAACCTATTTTCAACACATATTCAAAATACTAAACTTCTAAATCGTTGGTTTTTCTTGTCAAGTAGTATGAAAATAATTTGATGAGGTACTTCAATAATCAAAGGTTTTTCTTCACCAGAATTCAGAACATCAGAATTTCAAAAATGAGTATCTAAACTCTAAAGAATGTCGCGTAGAGGTGAAATTGTCTATGAACAAGATACAGTGGGTGGCGATCTTTATAACTAAAAAAACTCAACAGAAAACCTTTTTAAAGTTACATTGTCCTTATATAACGACGTAATAAAAGCAAGCAACAGTACATTTAGTACTTAATAAATCTCTAGTACATAATTACATATGTGACAAACTCAATTAATATGCCCATAAATTTTAATATTAAAGGGTACCTGCCTAAATAATTACAGGTCAGAGTGCCTGCTGGCAATATTGTTTTAAATATTCCAACAGCACGACATACTCGTACTAAATTACTAAAGAGAATGTGTCAGTATAAATTTGGCAATATTTAGTGGCGAGGCAACACTGATAGCAAACTGGGCGGCTGCTATATTACATTCATACCAATTTGTTCATATATCTTGTGGGATAGATGCATATTGCATATTACTATACAATGAGTGAATTTATTATCAATGAAATACTTTGACTCCTTTTCAATGAAACTTTATCAAAGAAAAATCAAAATCAAAAAATCATATCAATATCACGATGATCGACTTTATAGTGGACTATCCCATACATGCCTTTTAAGCCCATGTGTTAGTGACGAATTCGATGTCAAAACGTTCACTAACAAATGGCCAAAGAGGGACCATTTTCCATTCGCAAAAACGTGCCTGCTAATAGATGAAGTGTGTGACTTTTAGTCGTTCTTACAAAATAAAACGTACCTACGGCGAATAATTTTGGAACCATGTATTTATTACAATGATAAACCTTGAATAAGTTATGTTCTCCTAATACAAATTTTGGCATAAATCACTCGAAAACGGGTGCCTTGACGAAAAAAAGAAGGCAACTAAATATTGCAAACATGGATTGCCTAACACAGTGTTATATTTTTATTAGATTATATAATTTAATAATGAGAATGTTAATACAAAATGTTATCTTTTGTTTGCTCTACAAACTGATAAATAAATAATGTTAGCATATTATTATTAATTTATTCCATTATTATTATTAAATTATTTACAGTCTATTTTATGTAATCGTAATAACAATAATAAATTATTTCAGGGTTTGATGATAAGAATATAATTCATTGATAGTTCACGTTGCATTTATATTATTATTTCAATATTGTTTATTGTTTATTATTATTATATGAAATATTATTATATGTATACATAAATAAATATGAAACAGAAGTCTAGAAATTAAATAGAACTATGAATCTGAAAACTTCAGTGTTATTATAATCCAGTGAAATTAAACTCAATGCAGCTCCTCGGTGGAAAGCTGTGGGGTAGTCTGGATTTATTTAATTCTATATGTATTTTAGGGTGCTGAATCTGTATCCAAGGTTTGCCAACAAAATTTCGTGACGGAGCATGGCGAAAAATGGGAAAATTGGAAAATGTATGGAGAATAGGTCACCTTGCTATATTTATCACCATATTTTGACAATTATTCTTCAGATTTATGAGACATATTTTACCTCGTTGGAATTAGAAAACATGCAGAAAGTATTCAGGAGAAAATTTATTTAAAAATATAGTGAATTGTTTAGGCTGGAGATGTTGTGATATTGTTTCAATTGTAGTGTAAATGGCCATACGATAAATAATTGCTCAAATGTGTAATAAATTAATAATATCTATTCTGCTCGTATATCTCTGGTTTGTACACGAATTATTATCTCACAATAAATCAATTAAAAAAACAGCCATTATACATTCACAAAACAAACCAAGAATTTACGTACATTAATATGTATTATGTAATGAACAAGTGAAAAATTACACAGAGACTAATCAAAACATTAATATTTCGACACAATGAATGTATAATATTAATAAATATAGGTATGCCGTGTAATAATTAACATAACATTATGATTAGTACGTGAATATTTTTCTCCATCAATATTATTGGCGAGAATTTAATATTATCGATCCCCGAACTGTGTCTGTTGACTTTATGTATACTAAACCGGTTTCAGTAATCATTCTCGGAATCCTCACACAAAAAGCATCGCATGTGTGAATTAATTATAAGATCGTTTTACATTTCTGAACATGAAGAGGGCAAAACGGTCAAAACATATTATTATACGTATATGAACACTACTATACTTAGGGATTTTATTTTATTTTGAAAGGGACACAAAGAATCGACAAAGACTCATGAACAATACATAATACACAAATGATAAGACAAACACCAGCCAAGCCCTCAATCAAATGTTTCTTGAGCTGAATGATAAATAATAATAGCCTAGGTTTTTTAACAACCGTATCTATATAGCAGTTAGTGAAAGATTTAACTTTTACAAACAAAAACTTTGGTTATCTTTAAAATGTGAACATGACGTCCAAAAGCAATAGTCGTGGAAGACAAAAACCAGTACCTACGTCGCGTCGACTTTAAGTTGTTGGCGAGATTGGATTGCAATAAATAATATAAGAAGTTAGAAGCAATTAACTTTCTGAGGTGAGCGAAGAAATATTATTGCTGAAGTGGCGCTTGGGGACTCAGAAAATATAAGGTATGGAAGATTGAACTTTCAGTGTTAGATCTACGTCCGTTGTTCTTACATCGGAATACTTCTAATGGTTTTCATGATGTCTTTACGAATACTTTATATGGTTAGTCACAAACATATTTTGAATCCTCGACACTTTTGAATCCTCGATTTATTTACAGGAAAAGTTCGTGACACACCATTCGACCTAATAATGTTTTTATAATTCGCAGAAATAAAGTGAAGAAAAATAAAAAAAAAAACACATTTCAAAACGGCTGTCAACATCTAAAAATCCTTTTAATAACGTATTTTTTATAATACTTAGATTAATAAATTTAAATTTAATTTATGTATATCTCCTTATTATCTCAGTTATATATACTTTTATTTATACCCATTTGAATAATTCAATGTGGAGCCATGTGGTTTTGTGTAGGTATTATATTTCATTTTCCTTTATGTTCTGACAAAATACTTGCGACATGTATAGGAACTTTGTATGTAAGCTTACACATTTTAAAATTAATCGTTAATTTAATATTATGTCATTTCAACGGATTACGGAAACATGACACAAAATAATTACTAAAATATTCATATAAAAAATAATCAAATTAATATATAGGAATTCCTATGTCAGATATTTTAAATACATAGTTGGATTTTAATAAGCTGATCAATATCAAAATAAATTCTTGTACAAGTCAAGGGACTGTTTATAATTCATTTCAATACCTATTAAATCTCTTTTCTCTGTAAGGAAACCACAAATGATCTGTTTTCATTAATTTTCATCTAAAACGACGGAGGAAAGAATGTTAGTAGAATCAAAGGGTTTAGTATAACTAAAAAGTAGACATCTGTATTCTTCGATGTTAATTGGCGAAGTAGGTACCTACTTATGGTAGTTGAGACCAAGAAGGGAAAACAAAGATGTACAGTTCACAATGAGCAGACTCCAGCGAGATGGTTCAACTAAAAGAAGTTAAAGAAAAAGTGGAGCGGATTACGAATATGATATGACCCGTTTTATTTGTTTTTGGTTCTTCAGGATTATACGATGATTCGAGTCTGACATTTTATTTGTAAATTGTGAGTTTACAACACCGTGACAACAGAAGATTTTGCCGTAATATCGGATTCGCAGTTAAGGCAAATAAACCCAAAAATGACAGGTTGTGATTTAAGACGGTCGAAAATCCATTATGTGAAATTTAGATAATCGATCTCTAAGCTTAAATGATTAAATTATATATGCATATTAATAAAGCATTTTAAAAACAGTAACAAATACATTTCGTGAGACACGATAGTACGGTTTAGTTTCATATCAAAACATATTATTTATCATTAATGTTATATGTATTAGGTGTTTCCACCATAGTTTAATTATACATATTACATATGTAGTGGATTATAATAATGCATTCCCCATATCGCTAATGCTTTTAACAATACAAATTTATAGTTATAATTCCATTAGATTCCACTTTATGATTTTATTATAATGCTCATTATTACTTTGAACACAATTTAATTGAAATATAATCCGATATAGGAGTAATATTAAATTTGTGCTATTTTGTAATATATACCACACCATATTAGTTTGTCATGCACCAAACCCAATAGATATACATGATATGACGTATTAATCTACACAATACAACAGATCTATTGATGTTAGTTGGTTATTAAATTAGGCACCTAGTCAGATGAAAGAAATGAAAGATGACAGGATGACAAAAAATATATATTTGAGTGAGCGAAGAGGGGTGAGAAAGCGCGGCCGCCCGAGACTGACCTGGTACGATCATATCGACCAGATCCTCAAGGATGGACACGTTTTGAGTAAAAGGAATCGGGTAGCGTGTATGACTAATTGCATGAATGTGACGGAGGCTAGGAGTGTATGCAAGGATAGGGCTGTCTGGCGCTCTGTCCTCTCTGCCTTCCCTGCAAGGGACATGGCGTGAGGATATAGATAGATAGATAGACCTAGTCAACAGGTAAGTACATAAAATCAAAGAATTGAAAATGTACATTAATTAAATAGATGGCACAATTACAATTACACAATAAAATTGCAATCAAAATAGATATCTGTGAATAGGCACCTGAACTGGCCATAAAAAATCACCAGTCAGATCAGGTGAAAATAAAAAAAAACTGAAATTGGAAAAACCCTAATTCGCAACGTATTTCAGCCCCTCAGTGTTCGTTTTCTCTCTCCATCATACTTCTTATACTTTTTCAGTTTTCATTATAAATTAATTAAAATACGAGTTTGCTCTTCGTAAACGTGCCACAAGTAAACAGTGACCTCTTCAGCGGTAGGGCGAATGATTTATAAATTATGTATAAAAAAATATACTTAACCTAGTACTCCTCAGTACCACCTGTGTTTAAAATTACACCGTTCAAAATCCCGTGTGTTATCATTTAGGTGGTGTATTTCATAAACATGGTACACCCACACATCTGTTTAAATTTCCTGGAAAGTATATTAATAAAATACACAGAAGACGAATTGAAATACTCAGTATTGTAATTAATTTCGTAATAACTGAAATCGTGAAAAATTAATTAAAATACGCGTATAATAATATGTACGTTTGGCTGTTCAAACATTTACAGAATATTTAAAAAGAATCTCATTAACGCGTTCAATGTTATCTACAAATTATTGGTAAATATATTTTGATCAGTTTTATTAAATTTTATTGAATGGAAAGGTATTAAATTTCGCATTAGGGTGGTGAAAATTTTAGTAAAAACATCAAGAACTAATCGTTAACAAACTAATATTTATACCTAACTAAAATATGAACGCGTAAAAGCATATAGCGCTCATCTTTCTATTACGGATGCTTTCGACATTTCAGTTTTCATTGCTAGTTACAAAAAGCTTAGAAAACAACGAGATTCTACGGAATATTCTCCTCAATCGATATCAGCAAGTAATCGATAATTTCGATCGAGATTGATACATCTCTAGTATGAATAAGATACTGTGTATCTACTATTTGTTTTATGTCTTATTTCTGTTAACAGTAGGTATAAGTTAATATTATATTATGGATATAATAAAATGCATTAGCATATTATTATTCTTATTATGGCAGAGACTGAATGTATAAAGCGGTGAGTAGGAAATGTCTAATTTAGTCAATAACAAATCATTTATACGTGATGGAGTTATTTCCTGTTGTAAATTTGTACCACAAATAGTGAATTAAACAATTACTTTAATGGAGCTAAGAGACATTTATAGACTTTGTATTAGAATCAGAAGGATATTAAATTATCAAATTACGTTTTACACACAAAGAATTATTCACAAAGTGTGTCGAGTTGGCAAATCAATAGATTTTCATCACATACTATCTCCGCATGAAAAATGTTGCGTAATTTCTTGAGTTCAGGAAGAACTCAACTAAACTCGTCCAACGGTGCCTATGCAGAACGGTGCATTGGCGTACCTATCTTTAATCTATATTTGACAAACTGAATAAATTCAACGATACATTAGCAATTGTAATTCAATAATTAGCACCTAAAGTAAACAAATACTTTTTTGTGACGAGCCTGTATGATGATCTACTCCTGTGATTCAACCAAAGTAAGGTGCCCTTGTTTTAATGTTTAATGCTAAACGGCGCCAAAAAGAAACTAATTCTTATACAATAAGTTAATTCAATGTATTTTAGGCATCCCATTCTCGTATTACGTATTAATAAAACTAAATATGACATAGCTAATTTGGCTGAGAACATTGAGCTAAAAACAAGAGGTACGAGTAAATCGTTAATATATAATAAGAACGATAAGAAATACCATAATATAAGTCTCCTTAGCTCCTTGAGTAAAATATTCGAAAAAATCTTGCATAAGCGTTTTGTCAGCTTTATTGCGAATAACGGGGGCTTCGATCCGCATCAGTACGGGTTCCAGAGTAAGAGTAACACTACCACGACTTTAGTGGATGTTTTAAATTATGTTGAAGATGAACTGGATAAAGGGAGTTATGTCATACCAATATTTATTGATTTAACCAAAGCATTTGATACCGTTGATCACAGTGTACTCTTGCGCTCGTTGTATAGACTGGGTATCAGGGGAAATGCACATAACTTGGTTCAAAGTTATCTGACTAATAGATTGGCTGTAACAGTCAATGGTGGCAGTGTGAGTGTTGAGAACACGTTAGATATAGGTGTACCACAGGGCTCAATACTGGGACCTCTTCTCTATCTGTTATACATTGATGATCTCAGGTACTGTGGTCTCAGGGGTATGTATTTTATATACGCAGATGATACTGTCCTTATATATAGTGGACGGAATGAACTGGACCTGCGAGTTGCAATTGAATACGATATGAGTATTTATCTATCATGGTTGAATAGTAAGTTACTAACGATGAACACTGAAAAGACAAGATTTATGATCTTGAAACAAAAGAATAAAGCCCCTATTGAAGTAAGAATTGAAATCAGTAACTGTCTTATAAAGCAAACCTCACATATGAAATACCTGGGTTTAGAGTTGGACGATGGATTGCTCTGGGAAAACCATATTGAAATTATTTTGAAAAAACTGGGTCCGTTGGTGGGAATCATGAAAAGGGTGAACGTCTTCGATGATGAGGTCAGGATGATGATATATAATGCATTCATCCTACCTCAAATAACCTATGGACTGGTTGCATGGTCACAGTGTAATATTCAATTGAGGGAAACGATAAAGAGGTCAATGAATAAGGCCTTAAAGGTGATATTCGGTCTTCATAAATTCACAAGAACCAACGTGCTCTACAGAATCACGGGTGCTCTGACCCTCGACGAATTAATTACAAGCGAAAAGGTCAAGATGATTTACAGGATAAAAAATGATCTAATTAAGACGAATTTATGTTTGAATTACAATAGCAATGTTCATACCCGATTTACCAGAACAAGGAATAATATAATGGCTATATCCCACGGAAGGTGAATCCTGCTTCGTCCGTAGATTCGCATGCCGTGGGAAGGAGTGAGTCCGTGAATCTACAGACTTTTTCATAGCGATTTGTATGGCGGTACGTAATATCGCAGACGTGCACGGATCGTGGGAAATAGGTTGCCTGTGAATCCGCGGACACGCCTTGATGAATCCAGATGAATCCGTCTAATCCATAGCGTTTGGATAACTTGCAATACAAGTGTTGAATCCAATATACATATACGTAGATATTTCTTTAGGAAACATCCCAAACAGACAGTTTTTTTCATTTTATTTCTTCTTTTCTATTTTAAAATGTATTTTAATTAAAATTAAACTTTTTTTTCAATTATTTCAATGTTAATTTATAGTTTGATAATTACAAAATGTGTAATATAATTGAGATAATGAGTAAAAAGGCGTGTGGATGGAACGTTTGTCTTGGCTCGTTTACGTAACAGACCGTTGACGCCTTTTTACTCATGAACGCAAAAAACTCGTAGACGCTCGCAAGCGTGTGGCGGCGACATTAACTTTTACTTAAAGTATTATACCGAATCGGTAGATATTTCCTATATAATTGGCACCAGGAATGACGTCACAGTCTTTTCCCACGGCATTAAGGTTCAAAATCGCGTGACAATCGCATGATAAAATGGTAAAAATAGCGTTTTTTTTATTTTTTTGAGGTTAATTTTGCGTCTATCAAAAAACTTTTACGGTTATTCCCTAGGTTTTAATGCATATTATCAGTACAAAAAAAAATTTACTCAACGACTTTCAGGAAACGAGTTTCCGTCTTTCGGAAAAAAGATCAGAGGTGTTTTCCATTTTTTTTTGAGAAATCTATACAAGATATAAAAAATCTTTTACGGTTATATACGGTTATATAAAGGTGCAATGCATCTACCCTATTTTGTTCCAAAGCATAATTAATAACGGTTGTCGAGATAGAAGGTCTCCCGTTTTTAGAAATTTTTGAAATGTCGGTATGCATACTCTTAACATTACTTACTGTAAATTAATACTGATTCAAAAGTTATTCATAGGTAAAAAAATACATAATACAAGAATATGATACTAAATTGATAACATGTAGCTACCTACATTAACTGAAAATAACGTGTTGTAATTTTTGCTAGTCGGGTAATTTGTATATTTTTGTAACAATTTTACAATAAAAATAATTATTATTCGATATATTTTCGGATATATATTCACTAACAACGAGGGTTGTCAACCGTACTAGAGTATAATAATAATATTGAAAGTGAGTTGCAAGAAATATATGGATCGCAAAATACTATTTATATATTTTTTTGGCAACAACTAAGAAAATATCAACCAAATCCGCTTCACTTGTAAAATTTAAACGTAGTTTAAGAATTATATCATTGCCTGCAGTTTTCGACTGACGAATGAGTGTGTAATTTACATTAATTTGAAAATTGAGAAAACCACACTTTTCTAGCAAATAAAAATATTATAAAATTCAAGCAGTTCATAAAATGACAGTTTTTATTTAAATAGATAAATAGATATTTATTTATTTATTGCACATGGAACAGATACAGTCACAAAAACAAACATTGGCAGGTACATTAATACAAAAATATCAATACACAAGACCAATTACATCCGTTCACAATTAGCACACACGCAAAACAAATAGATTACATTACATAGTTAAAAATATATATCTTATATCTATAAAACATTTATGGTAGGGAAGGAGGAAGCATGGGAAGAGGAAGAAGAAGAGGAAGAAAGGAGGGGACAATGAAGGAAGCAACAAAAAAAGAGTTAAGAACACTGATATCAAGAACAATAAGATAATGTGTATGTTTTCTTTTATTTTCATAAAATTATCGAATTACACCCTGATACATATTTGTACACTTCATAACAAGCTTAAAAGCTTGTGTCGTGAAGTGGGGTATGTCGGCATCGAGGATCGAGCGCGTTAGCAACCAGGCTTCCGATAACTTTTTAAAATTACTTATTGATGCAGATGGAATAATCAGCTGAAAAAATGTTGACAACCCTACTTACATGTTTCAGCGCGTGTATACACAACGGTTTCCGAAGAAAAACCCATAGGAGTATTTACGATGATGTAGTATGAACCCCATAAAACACAAAAACCCTTCAGAAATATGACGTACTTAATGTAGTTCTGGACAATTTACATCCAGACCTGCATTAAATTGTACCACAAATGTGTTATAGTTTTGTATTGTCTATGTGTTTATTGCTTTCATTCTTTTTTGTTGTGTTTATTGATTTATTGCATTTGATTTTGTGTTTGTAAACCTGACGATTCCAAGTGCCTTAAATATGGTCTACAGATGATTAAAAACCAATAAAAAATCCTCAAATAATAAAAGCTTAAACTTTTTAGTTGGATTTCAGTAGATGAATTATTTATAAAATGTTGAAATCATTGTCTATCCCATTTTAGATCCGCTTGCTTATTCGTATTTTTTAATCTATTCTAGTTCCTAATATAATTTACTCGAATACTAATCGATACACTTAATTTTATTTAAAAAATTCAGTTAAATTTGTGCTTTTATCCCTAAAAAAAATCCTGTGTGGCTTTTGTACGACTTTTGTGGGGTTTATTTATTTTGAGCAATATGCTTATGGGTTTCGTACTGTTACAATATACAACGAGAGTGAGGGAGACAGACACACCCGCATAATTCGAAAAATAAAATCAAAATAAATAATGTATAAATTTAGATTCCCCAGTTGCCATAGAGTGGGGAACATTATATTTTCTTATTATTTATTGAATTATTTTTTCTGGAATTTTGTTACATCGAATTATAAGTCCATGTGGTGCATTTTATCAGTATGATGCCAATCTTTCAAATGTCTCCCTTCAAAAATTATGTACCTAATCTATTAGTCTAAATAACACACGAATGATAAAGAAATTATAATTTTATTTAAAATGAAAAAAAGTTTAAGGTACCAATCATTATATTTTTCTAATACCACGGACCTGAAACAGCACAATTTTTGCACTGTTACTGGGCCGGTATTCTTTTATTCTGATAATATCGACATTAATAATATTAAAAATAAATAAATAAATTATTTAATGGGTTCTCTAATTTCCAGTTATGGCAGACATTTTTTCCCGTACAAAATAAATATAATGTACACCCCGACACATAATGCGCCCGCTACACGCTCGCGAGTCACCGCGACCTTTTGGTGTTCATGAGTAAAAAGGGGTGCGGATGGATCGTTTATCTTGACATGTACGTAACCGACCGTTGACGCCTTTTTACTCATGAACACCAAAAGGTCGTGGTGACTCGCGAGCGTGTAGCGGGCCCATAACGGGACTGAAAGAGATTAGCAGCTAATTTGAGAAAAACCGGTGTTGAAAAATAACGCGTGATACAAGATACAAAAACTCCGTGTGACAAACTTTAAAAAAACCCACAAACAAGTTTAATTAATGCCGCAGGCAATGCTTTCTTTTATTTTTTTTTACCAAATTAAAATTAATATTGGTGTAAAGACGATAATTTATTCTCGTACCTGATCGATCTAATTTTTAAACACAAAAACAGAATTAGTATATATTCAACAGTATGACAGAGATAATTATTATTATCTATTTATTATATTATATATTTATTTATTTATTGCTTCAACGGACTCAAGATATTTTCAAAATTTACAACGTTAAAGTTAAAAAGTTAAAAATATTAATACAATGAATTATTATATTATTATAAAAATAGGGAACTATTTCCCCATACCCCGTGCACGAAATCATCCATCCGGAAGGGATTAATCCAGATTCGCGTACGAATCCGGATTCACTTGTCGTGGGAAGGCACCCTTAGATTGAACCATCCTAGAACCAATAAAATCAGAAACGGTTTCTTGTACTCGGCATCGAATTTATTCAACTCTCTACCAGAAACCTTGAAAAGTAAATCTAGCCTTGAGAGTTTCAAGGTACACTTAAAGAGGTGGGTGCTGGGGAGACGCGACCAACATCCCTGACTGTTTCCCTTGCCACTTGATGAGATGGACTTATTGAGATGAGATGAACGGTGATTTTCTGTCTGTTTATTCTGTTTGTTTATTTTATTTTATTAATATGAATATGATTTTGATTTTGATCTGAATTTTTGATTTTATCAATCTTTGGTTTTTAATTTTAATTTGTATTTATTGGGTTTAAATTTGAATTTAATTTTTATTTTATTTTATTTGTTTTGGATGCTATTTATTCTTATTATTTGAGCGTACTTATAATATATATTTAATTGCTCTTTAATGGTATGTATGTGTGTATGCATTTGATTTATATGTGTGTGTATTTATCTATGTGAATTATATGTCACTTATTCATACATATGTAGTGCTAATGCATCGTCTTTATCTATTTATTTTTCATCTGCATGGGTCACATTACTTGGCTTCGTTCTTGTGGCATTATATATTCTTTATTTGTTTTGTTTTGTTTGTATTGTTATTTAAGTGTTGTTTAATTATTATTTTCATCATTATTATTTTTATTCTTTATTTATTTATTTACCCTATTTATTTATTACTTAGTTTTTTCTTCCCTATTGTAATTGTTTTTTTTTTTTTTTTTTATTATTATTTTTTTCTCTTCATTATTATTATTGTGATTATTTATGCTTTTGTGTCATCCTAACTTCATGTTTGTTTCTAATTTTCTCAGATGAACTCCTTTCTTGCCGGTGAAATTATTGTTTATTCCTTATTTGTTTTAATTTTGTTGATTTATCTTTATACTTTTTGTTATTGTTTTATTGTTTTATTGTTGGTGATATTTCTTTCTTATATTGTACATATTGTCTACTTTGTATTGCTGTATATTGTGTATATTGGTCCCCTCATACCAGCTTTTAGCTGTATGGGGACCTGTCACCTCAATGAGTATGTAATTTAGTGTTGTAACCATTATTTGTAAACTGTACATATTTTTCTGAATAAACTTATTATTATTATTATTATTACCTGGTTCATAACAGGTATAATATTAATGTGAATGTATTCTTAATAGGAAATAATAATACTTTCATTACAGCATTGATTGAGTCGTGAAAAACATCAATTAGGCACATTAATTCAATAATAACAGTTAAAAGTAGCAAGCAATATATACCTATCTGTATAGTCATATAGGAGTGATTCTATTTAATTACATACTGATACCAGCAATACTACTTTTTATTAGCGTTATAACTACTAGAGATGTTAAATCAACCATAAAAAACTACGAACAACATTAATAAAATAGCGAAACATACATCGATGTTGCAAACTTAATTATTGCTTGACGATTTCATTACGTTTTTATCTATAAACTATACGTATTTTACTATGACAAAACGAACTTATCGATAAGGCATACAAAATATTTACAGCCAGTTGATAATGTACATAAATGTAAATGTTTGGTAATTCCAAGATTGTATCCATTATATCCAAAAACGATAAACATGATTGATGATAATTCATCCAACTAAATACTTTCATGTTTGGAAATACTTATGTTATCTACTGTGATCGAGCATCAAACAAAATCATTAGTAAAATGGTAACGTTTACAATATGTGATAAAAAAAATAAACGGAAAACTTTGTATATAGAATACAAGGTAAATCTAATTTAGAGATTGCCATACAAGGTGCTTACAATTTGCTAATAAATATAAAAAAAACGATTGTAGAACACTTTTTAATGTAATGGAAGGTAAAGAATACCACATTTAATCGTGAAATACAAGGTGAATGAATAGAAATAAATATTTATTAGGTGTCATAATTGTATAAAAAAACGAAAAATTTTAGAATACCCAAAATAAGCAAACAATCTTCAACTTCTTTGATTTTGAAGGTTTTACTTTGTGGCGACATTATATTATAATTAAAACAACATTACTTTGTTTACACCACTTTTATTTTGACCAGAGTCAACATGTTTCGGGAACAAAGTTCCTACATTAGTCCTTGTATTAGTCCTGAAGAAGGGAACTTTGTTCCTGAAACATGTTGACTCTGGTCAAAATAAAAGTGGTGTAAACAAAGTAATGTTGTTTTAATTATAAGTAAACAATCGATTGTAGTACAATAGATTATGAATATTTTGCATCCCTAGCATTATGCAACCACATGTCTATCTGACCATACCAATATTATAGTTTTATTATTAAATAGTTTATTCCATACAAACCAGTTATGAGAAATGATTGTTGCTATTAGTGATGGAATTGTTTAGTGTTGATTGATTTAAATACAGTGAGAAATCGCATGACTTAGCAAATCTTCATTGCAGCTAATAACACTGTTTGCATTTAATAAATTAAAATCTAAAACATGAATAACGTTAATAATAATCGATCGATAACATCACTATAAGCTTAAACAACTACATACATTCTAGATATATTATGTTATTTATACCTATATCGAAGTGGAATAATTGTCTTCTAATTGAATTAACGTATATAAAGATAAAGAACTTTGTACCGGTCTGATGTTAGCTCGGAATACAATCAGTGAAACTGCAGATGCCCTGCAGACAAACCACCGCTGGCCGACACCATTAGGTAAATAGGTTCTCTTATTTAAAAGTGAAGCTGTACCCACAACCAGCTATAGAGGATTTACTCTGTACATGTATTATGTTAAGAGTACCTACTTAGAAAACATTTCAGTAAGTACTGGAATAAAATATTGAGTGAGTTAGACTATTTCTTTGACAAAAACTGGAATATTGTGTGGTCGCGGTAACTATTTTTTCCTTTTCTGTTTTGAGTCCTTTCTTGAGATTAGCATCGTAATGTGGTTAATCGTTTACCATCATCCCTAGTACCGTTCGGGTACACGGACTCGTCAGTTATGACTTATTAAAACTTAGTAAAATGTTGTAGTTGTTTTGAATTTCGGGGATTCCTCATAAACTTGTTTTATACAGAGTTAGAGAGAAGTATCGTCATTGTAAAGAAGAACGGAATTCATTGGCTTTTATCACACGGGAAGGTAAGTCTTGCTCAGCCGTGCGGATTATTTTACCTGCGTTAGGTTATTTGATATGATATACGATACTTGGAAATCAAATGTCTATACAATACTAACACCTATTGGCAGATTATTATAAAACACCTATGTTTTATTGTCATTATATTTACCTTAAAAAAAATGGCAGTGGGTGGGTCATGTTGCCAGACAGGGGACAGAGCGATGGACCCCCAGAGTTCTAAAATGGAGACCGTGGGACAAAAAGATAGGAGTTGGTCGGCCACAGAAAAGATGGGCCGACGATATAATCCCAGTCGCGGGTAGAAGATGGGCCCTCAAAGCTCAGGATAGAGGACAATGGAACAAAATGGAGGAGGCCTATATCCAGCAGTGGAGAGATGGCTGAAGGAAGAAGACGAAGATATTTACTTTAATTAATAATAATCAACACATGATACTACGCTTTATTGTAATGTATTTTTAATAATCCTCTTAGACATGTCCTAGCAGTAGGTGATATTGTAATGGTGGTTGTGTATGTGTAGTACCTATTACTATATAGAAGTAGTTTTAGTGAACATTACTCCCATCCCCTTTGGCGGGTCAAATGAATGGAATGATAGAAATCGTAGTAATGAGTGTGTTCTGACCACAAAATAGTCACGACAACCAATTTATAGCCGGGCGATATAATACTTAATACATAGTTAATGTTATTACGTACCTACTATGTATGTGGATTGTGGATCTACTTACACTGCCTGCCCACTACCCACATCTACCCGAGCGAGCGATCGCCAGAGTACTACTACGAGTACAATGCTCACACTGGGAAATTATCAAATGGCTTAGTATTACATTCCACCGCTTGCTTTGTACCAGTAGTTGGTACATATACCTATTTATTTATATTGTAGTTGTAGCAGTAGAAGTGGTGGTAGTTAGTAGAGTAGTAATACAATTCATCTACTCTAATACTATTTATGTGCGCCGGATACTCGATAATGTTGACGGGTTAATTTTATGTTATCCTAATAATGGATTCTCCTAATTTATGTACCCGAAAAAGAATATTAATTATAATAATTGAATTTCTGTGTTTAAAGAGATAAGTTTTAAGAACCTTGAGTTACACAAGGTAAAATTTATATAAATAAAAAGAAAAGTAATTAGTGACATTAATTAAGTTAATAAATTAATAACATCGTGAAACTTCATGGAGTCCAACTCATCATCATGGTTGCTTAATGACAATCATTATTATTATTAGTCGAATTCAGATAAAGAGTCATTAGTTCTAAATTATGATCGTAAAAGTTCCCGACAAATGATTGTATAAACAGCGTGATTTTTGAAGAGACCATTAATTTGGTTAAAATATTGTAATGTTATATGTAGGGCGTACCGCTCGAGTAATCCCAGAGATGTAGAGATCTGACTCGCAACATTTAACATGCGAAATCTCAGTATAATTGACAATGGTAAATGTTGACAATTCACATCTTGGCCACAACCCAAACTTGTCAACAAATACATTATAATCATCTATAATAATAAAGATTATTATGATTCTTGTGATGTTAAGCGACCGTGCATATGAGATAATAATATTTTGTCGTTAAATACAAAAAAATGCGAATACATATAAAACTGATCGTAATATTGTCAATGTTTCGTTGTGATTCGTGCCAAACCGCATTCATACAATAAATATTAAAATATATCATCTCCATTGAAGAAACAAGATCATACTTTGGGTGTCAGATACTCAATTTCGAATGGCATTCATTGTTTTGTGATACAAAATGTTTTAAACAAACAAAAACACATTTACATAACAATGTATAATCATAATATACGTAGTGATTAGCATATTAATTGTATGTATAATGTACATTATTTACTTACTTATTGTAATTCAAAGTGACAGCTAAATAAATTATTGAGAACATTTTACATTAAATAAATTCGTGACACATTAAACATATTATGATTTGGAAACATAACAAAGAATTTTTAATATTTTTACGTAAAAAACACAACGAGTGTTTTGACTCACACAAAGTCGAGTGTTTTGACTAAGACAAAAACAAAACATGTTGAAATGATTTGTTGTTTGAAGGTAGATGAAAACATCGAGAAAATTGACAACACAAAAGAGAACAAAGAACGAATGTAAAATAATTATCGTAACAAAACGTAGATATACCAATTGTACATACATAAAATAAAAATCGAATTATAGGCTACCTAATTTAAGACAACCTTGTATCTTATTAACGATATTTTATTAGCCAATGGTACCTAGAATTGGCAACATTGGCATTCCCTTAGTAAAACTTAACGTAATTAATCTCATACAAAACTATAGTAATAAAAATAAATTAATTCGTTGATAATCGAATCGTGTACGGTAGAGGTTAGCTGGAAGCACGCCGTAAAGCCGGTGAAAAATTGATTACTAAACATATCATGATAATGAGCGAATCTAGGAATCTTTTCTGGGGCGAAAGTTGAAACATTCATAAGACCATCACATTCTGCAGTCTGCATTCTACATAACAGAAAGCTGATACGTCTAAAGATCGAAATGATTTTTCCAACAGAAATGTACTTACTACCTCAATTTCTTATCAAATGTGATGATTTTTTTGACATCTTGAATGATGATAAAATTGTCGCAACTATATAACGTCAAATCAAAACTATCGATTGAAATAATTTGAAAGCATTTCTCGAGGCAAGCTTACTACTTAGATTATTGCAGTATTTCATAATCAAATTATATTAGGCATACAAGAGCGATGATAGTCAGTAATTAGTTTACCATCTTATGAATAATAATTTCACAGAATATCCATACTTGGACGGAATGTTGTAATACCTAATAACCACAGAGTAATTAATGATTCCGTACATCACAATATAATGTAGGTTGTATGTGTGTCTATCATCTTAACACAATTACAATGGAGTAGAGTATATGTGTATGAAACTAGAATATTAATAATACAATATACCTAGCGTATTGTCAAGGTGTATTCTCACCTTGACATAAAAAACCTTCCTCCCAGGAGATAAATTCAAATATTCCCGCCTTTCAAAAATCTCTCTGAAAATATCATTAAGTTGATATCCATAGATGACACAAATTCGACTTCGGCAGTCTTTAATTTGACTCCGGAAGTAATTCTCAGCCATTTTTGAAGGATGGCGTCCTTTTCCGTTCCTCTTTGACAATCGCTCCCAAGTGAGATACACGCGTTTTGTCGCGCTCCGAAAATTGCCGGTATAAAATTAAAATAATGTAGTTACAAAACTCAGAAAATATGGGTTAAAAACTATTGTTTGTGCTTCACCGCCTTCGTACATGTGTTAGTACGGTAAACTTTTGTGTTTAAAAACTTCGATGATGCCTGATTTGATGTCGGCATATAAAAAAGGCATAACGGTTTTTCTATAAATGTGACCGCAATCATCTCAAACAATTATCTGACAATCAGTTTCGGTTCAGTAAAGAGCAACGAACCAGATACGTAGTCTTTCCAAAACTCACAAGTTTCCAGCTTGCGGAGCCCCTTCCAGTATCTTGCCTCCTCGGTACGAGTTGAGGTTCCCGAACAACCCCGAGCCTCCAGACTTTTGTGACAAGTACGTTCTTGCAGACAACGTACCAGCTATCCAGTTTTAAATAAGTTTCCTCAAAGGAAACCAGGACTTCCACCCCTCGGAGCAGGCCATGGCTACAAGGTATGGAAAAGTTGTAACATTCATGTTCTCCTCCTTTTGTTGTATGAGTGAATAATTATATTTTCCCCTTTTGTTTAAACGTAACTTGTGTTGCTATTCAATTCAATAAAAGTATTATCATAAACCTGGGTTCTCATTTGTCAGTTAGTAAAATATCTTTGGTATAAAAAAAGAGGTTGACCTAAGAAAGACAAGTGAGTTGTGGCAGCCAAAGCAAAAGCTATCAATGTGGGCCATTCCCACGGCTTTTCACCCTCGAGATCCAGAGCTCATGCCGTTAAGAACCTGAAACCTTTGCCGTGGAGATCTCAAGGATAAGGTCTGTATAGTACGTTTAAGGTAAAGTGAAGTGTATAGGTTACACTGATATATTACACCGATAGGTAGTACACATGTATGTTACAGTATCTATAGATGGAGTGTCTACACTAATGAATTAATACATTCAAAGTGTCTCGCGATCAAAAGCAAAGCGATAATGCTTATTGTATATCTGTATAATTATAGTTCCCATCACAGTACTGTGTTTCTAATACACCTCATTCATATCAAGGCGAGATTACAATTAATTACTTCTAAGTCTACTAAATTATAGGATAGATACCTAACAGTGCAAAGGTGGAAGTTAACACTGAATAAGTAAATAGATTTTCCTTTGCTTGTAATTAACAAAGTTTTAAACATCGCAGTAGTGTTTTTTTTTTAATATTTACGCAAAGTTTTATTACGTTTTAGTTAATATTGTAATGAAAATCAAATTAAAGTGACAAAATGTAAATTTTCACTTTAAAATAGTTGAACCCATTATAATATCCTGCCCTTTGTTTTCTAGCACACTTTAAATAAAACGTCATATCAATATTAAACATGATATCATCAATACTCAGATCGATACTCAAGCGGCGAATTTTCCCTTCAATGAAGATCTTGCACACTAAATAATACATTTTTTCAAGGACGTCTTCCTTAAAAATCATGATTATTTCAAATCGGTAATCATCGAATAAATTACATTAAGTACACAGGCAACATTAGGTACCATTAATTCCAGCAAAAAACTATAAACATGTCGCTATATTAAATACCACACACAAATAAACAGCAATAAAGCTATGAACATCGATAAGCATTAAAGTACCTACTGATAATAATTATGGTTATTTTATGCTATTTAAACTTTAATTTCCTGAGATGTGTCAAATTGGCTACGAGTGGGTAAATAAATGTAGGTATATAATGTACAAAGTTTATAATAATTCACGACTAATGATGCGAATCACCTCTAATGCCTTTATTTATTTCTTTTTATATCTAAATTTATAACCTTCCTAAATAAAATACTGATATACTCGTAGCTCTAAGTATAAAAGTTAGAATAACAGTACGAATTTAGACTAATTGATCCAAAGTCATACTCAATACATTATTCATTGATAGTAATGATCTCTGGGGGGAACGCCGTCGAACGTATTCGTTGGTTTTACGTTCTTGCCATGTGATACCCAGTATCCTCCTAAGACACTTATTCTCAAAGCTGAGTATCTTACGCTCTTGAGCCTTGGTTAAGTGCCATGACTCGCAGCCGTAGAGGAGGACAGGGATCACACAGGCGTTGAATAGGCGGCGTTTTGAAAGACGTTGGTCGTGGCTGGGCCATGTTTTGCGAATGCCCAACGACAGCTGGCCAAAGAGAGCGCTGTTTTTCCACCCACAGGGGTCCCGACGCCCCGGAAGACCCTCTTTCACAGTGCACCGTTCCTATGACAACGAGATCAGAGCGTTAGGAATGACGTGGAGAGAGGTAATATCACTCGCACAAAATCGCTCTGAATGGAGACGCCTGGTAGCCTCCCTGTGCTCCCGAATGGAGACATAAAGGGCGTAGTAGTAGTAGTAGTAGTAGTAATGATCTCTATTCCTTTTTGAACGAATACTTGTAATATAGTATAGTATTAACTTTGTACGAGGAAGAATGCAAAGAGAAAGAAATGAAACAAAACAGACGATGCAAACAGAATTGATGAACATGATGTTATTATTATGAAGTGAAGACATCTTGTCATGACGAATTGACGATGTGAGAACCCGCTTGTTGGGCGACAAGTCATCAGCTCAAGTTGGGCGCCAAGTGCATTGAAAAGAAAACAGTGTTAAAATGAGGACACCATTAATGGAAAATGGGCATTAATTACTAAAATACTTTTAATATAAAGTATGTCAAAAGGCGAAATTTTGATGGAATAAAATGACAATAAAGAAATTCGGGCAGATTCAAACAACGCTAATAGTAAGAATGTATAAGACATGAAAGAGCCCTTCTGTTCTTTTTTGGGATGTTAAGGGGTCGAAGGGCTAAGTACTATAGTATAAAATAATATCTAATTCTTTTCAAAACAAAGGACAACCTTGCAATCAGGTCGTTCGAACATGTTCCTTATATGCGATCTTTCTCTTATTATAAAGAACACAAATTTATTAGAGTGAATGAATGATGATGTTCAAACAGAAATAAAGAACAGAGAGAAGATGTATCATTAGCAATATATCATTCCAACGTGTATATAATTAATAACTCTAACAAAACAAAACCAAATTCCAAGAAGCGTAACAAAAAATAAATAAAGAGAACAATGTAGGTAGTTCTAAATATTCGCGACGTAAAGAACATTAACTGTTGGCTTAGTTGCGGCTCAAAGAAAAACTGAAATATCTTATTTTTTCACAATGCTTTACGACATAAAATTGCACTTGTCTAGAAAATATGAGAGAATTAGTGTAAAAGAATTAAACAATTAAATTGTTTTAAATTAATTCTTTTTTATCAAAATTGTGAAAACAAGAAACCTCATTTGAAATTAAGTATTTTTTGCCTGTTTTCAATTTTGATTCAGTGTTCCACGCAAGAGTCTTATAATTAGGTACCTAAAAGTTAATTAAACACGGTTATAAAAGGTGTTAATATTTTATGTAAGGGCTTCTGTAAATAATAATAGTTTAAGTAGATACGTTCAGTGTTTATGAAATGTGGTAGATTATAGCGTAGTAGTGTTACGAGAACAACTTAATACAAAATGTCATCCGTAGCACGGGATAATTACTGTGTTTACCATCGTACATTATAATAATGGCAACACAAAAAACCTAAACAGAATAGAAGAAACATCATTATGAATAACATAATAATAAATAATATTATATTTCCATGGTTTGTTTGTTAAATTACTTACTAACAATAGCACGGATGGCTTGAATGGAAAATGTTAAAAGAACAGTTATGGTTTGCAGTGTAAAATTATATAATGTGACATTACATACAAATTATTACAACATAACGACGTATTCGGTTACGCTAATGGTAAATCATTATAAATAATATCTACTCTACATCATACCTGTAACAACGTTAATACTGTTACAAATTCCAACAAAAAAATTGAAAAAAAAATCAATCGTTTAATTAAATCAACATACAGAACTAATTTTATTGACGCGACTACGAATATGATCGGGTTGACTGTAAGATAATAATGTTAGCAATAAGTCCGCCTTTTGGCACACTACGATTGTCTTATTTTTGTAATTAATATGCATTTTTGTTTTGGCCAATAAATATTTATTTATAGTACTTACGACATTTTAGGTTCCTTTCAAATTCTTAGATGCGGGAAAACAAATTTACCTGAAACAAAAAAGACAAAGATTAATAAAAATCCGAAGCAACATCAATTATGACAACGGGGCACATCGCATGAGACTTTTTTTACGTAATACACTATATACAAAAAAGACTTTTTTTATTATGCAATAATCCTACTTTCAAAGATTTTAAATTTAGGTATAAGTATTAAATGTATAAAAAACATAAGTACACCCATACCTAATAATATAGGTATTTTAATATTCTCATTCCTTTCTAAGAAGATTGAGAATTTATTATGTATTAGTACAAAGGTAAGTAGATACTGCTCTATAATTTAGTAAAAAAACGTTTGAGAAAACTATATTAACTCTTAAGAAAAACCTTTCTATACGATCCCATTTTTTTTTCTCAATTACTTTCTGTTACATAACGAAATCAACGTTACGATACAAAAAATACGAGTGTACGAAAGCTCTAAGAATTTTCGTTACGATTTGGTTTGAACATATTATTACTGTAAAGATAGACCTTCTTAATGTGAAACTCGAGTAAATATATTATTTTAAAGGTTTTTACTACAGGTATAATAGTAAATGTGTTTTCAGAGTTCAATAAAATTTAACTACTGAAAAGCTTGTTTCTTTGGAAGAATCCACACATAATAAGAAATACATTTCTTGCAAATTGGATGTTTTAAGGATGGATACCTTTTCTTGTAGTGCGTGATCCGTTAATTTTCTTCGAAGGGACACAGGAAAGTATTAAACCTCACGAAAGATAAGTTAATAATTCTGCTTATACACACCACATTTACGCACGCTGCTTGCTCGCGTCATATGTACCTGCATACAATTTGTTTTAAACGCTCTCACATTCCATTTACTCAAAATGCCTACATCCTTGACAAGGTCGAGAAGGTCGCTCCAGGTGCTTGCTTCCTCACGCCTCCAAGTATATTTTAATATCGCCAAGGTCAAGTTGACCACACACGTAGTACAAAATCGAATGACCGTGATTAATTTGTGTTTTATTGAAATAAGTAATGATCCATGACACAGTAAATACATCAACAAAAGTATTTTTTGTAATTGTATAAATAATACTTGCATTAATTATTACACTATTTAATAATAATCTGAGTCAATTTGAAGGTAATTATGTTAATTAAATGTTGTTCGTCTTGACTATCAAAATCGAAGGTCCACAATCATATATGTATTATAGTATCGATTGTGAAAAGTTATAAATCTCAGCCGACAAATTTGTCGATTCGTTTTCAGATTCAGCCACTTACAAAAAATTACAATTGGCGGGGCAACTGGGATCGAAAAATCAATTAAATTTACCATGAATGCTGTTATTAACTTTATTTTATTCATTCAATTTACATCGTTCTGATAAATCACTCGTCTTTGTCTATCTTGAAGAGCATCTTGTGTGAGTGGATGGATTGTTAAATATATTAAAGCTGAACATAAATACTAATCCTCTAACTAGATTCTAGAAGCGTATAGCCATTTAAAGCTTGTATTATAGAGCTTTTCCTCTAGTAAAGAAACTTTTGAATAAACTAGTCTACCTATCACAGCTTTACGACCTGATTATTATTACCTAAAGCCATATTTATGTAGGCACGTCTTACTATCTTCACTCCTTATAAGTGTAAGTAATCGTTGCATATGAAATAGCAAGATAAATTATAGTAATTCAATGGGGATAATGTTATTAACTTGCATACAGAATGCAATAAATACCATTTTCCTCTGCTCTGAATATTTATCTTGTTATAATTATAGTACTTAAGATGTTAAAATAATAAGTAATTGTACAAGCAACAATAATAATTATTTCTTATTACCGATTCCGTAATATGCAATTCGTGCAATGAGATATGCATGTATAAAGTAGGTATATGAGTATAAGTTTATTAATACTGGTACATGCATAAAGTAGTTTGTGTAAAAGAGACTTACAAGTACTATGGATGCTATTATTATTTCCGTTGGGTAATGAATGACTAATTGGGGTATGGAGAGGTGGATTCTGCAAGTATATAAATAAGGGACTTATCGCCTTTGAACATAATGAAGTAAGTATAAACACAAACCTTTGCAAGCATGTACTTGTATATTAAACCAACTACTGTCGAATTACTGAAGGATATAATAAGGTATTCCTACTTTTAGTGGGTGCGGCAGGATGGTAAGGTATCTTAATTTCAGTTTTACACATTTTGTTTTGATTTCGCTACAGTCAATTAATTATTGAACGACTAAGGGCTTAATTTGGCAATTAATCTCATAAGAATCAAGCAGATAGAATCGAATTCCAAGCTTTACACGCTTGGGACACTTCTCACTAAAATACTTTCAAAAACCTACTTTACAATTTCTTAAAAGAACATTACACTTTGATTATTGAGAATTTGATGGTCATTATAAGGATTCAGGTGAGTGCGTTTCTTTTTAACTTTTACTTCAACAATATATTGATATTTAAACATCATTCGTCCTCTCATTACATTCAAACTGTCTCAATTCAAGCATCAGAACTCAATCACCATTCTAGGTAACATATACACAGTATACTTTTGTTAACCACCACGAGTTCGTTGCATTAGGTTAGGAATGATGATATGCATTTCATAAAGTGAGAGAACGCTGAACATAATACATACAAGTAGTATAAGTGCTATAGACATTTAGTATGGTTTTACCACGTTATGTTGTTTAGTATTGCTGTATGTATGAAATAATATGTTCATTTTATCATAATAATAATACATTTACCCATCACCCATCACATACAATGCAATATTACAGTGAGAGAGAGGGACGAACGGCGCAGCTGTCGGCGTTTCAAAATGGCTTCCCCAGTTTCAATTATATTATTATTGTACGAGATATACATACAATATATAATATGGGGTAGCTATTTGTATTACGGAGAGGTGTGGAGATAAATGAAGCGCGGGCCCTACTTAAAATTCCCCTCGACCCAAACATAAATAAAACAACATCCAGAGCCAGAAAAATTGCACTTCAAAAAAAAGACACGGATTTGTTATAAATCAACGGCGAACGAAAAGGGGCGATTAACACGAGATTATTAGTATGAAAGGAGATACCTTTTCATATTATATTACATGCCAAACGTTATTACATTGACTCCCTGTGTAGTCTCAGGTAGTATAAAATTATTGTTATTGTTTTATTTTTATATAGCCAAGGTACAAACTCGGATACGATAGGCACAGCAGGGTTAAATCAAACAAAATTTTAAAAACAAAAGTTTATTGTTAACTATGTATTTTCTAATTAAAAAAAAACTTGTTATCAAAATATGTAGCAAGGAATAGTCACAAAGTTAATGCCATTTTTCCCCTCAATAGAACCGATAGACATAGCTGTATTTGTGTGAACTCCCTTGGGGAGAAAGCTGGATAGGTCGACATTGGTTTATTCTTAAAAAAAAGGAATACCTGAGTTCAAAGTTTGATAAACGTAATACAATACGTACGTAATTAAAAATGTCAGCAACGATTAAGATGTTTAAAGAAATTATCACGTATGATCATTGATTATACCTAATAATTTTATTATTCTTAGATCAGATGCATAAATAAACTATTTATCTTGAATTGGATATCAATAATATAAATAGTTTTGAATTTACTATTCAATATGAATTATTATTTGCATTGTGACGATTTTCGCAGAGTTGTCATCAGTAGTACAAAATCTATGATAATTTATTGCAACCAATAATAATGCACAATAAAATAAACTATTTATAATGCAATCGATAATTCTAAAGAATATGTTTGTCAATGACGTGTATTAGATTATAATATTACTCATATCAATAAAAATCTAACTTATAAAAGCTGGTATAGGACAATACCTTGCGTATTCAATGCCGGTCTGTTTACAATTATATAGGTACCTGAATCTTTTTATTTTTATTGTAATGTGCCTTAAAAAACGCTGTTTTTTACCCACGGGTTTTTCGACAGCCTCTTTTCTTGTAAGTACACGATTCAACCTAACGCTAGGTAAATCACATTGCCAATATCTCTATAAACTCGGCGACCTCCCTGTATTCAATGAGGGACGCTGAAGAGCGCAGTCAGTGATGGTATAAAATAGGACAATTGTTACAAAATAACAATTTTTATTTCTAGCACAAATCTTATAGAAATAGGATAAACGTAACGTACCAACGGGGACAGGGACGGTGACCTCCGGACAGAACTGCCCATTCGCATCGGAGCTGCCAGTGGGGCATCCAACAACATGGACAAGATCTGGAAGGCATCCGGGTTTAGTATCCAGACAAAACGCCGCCTATTCAACGCCTGTGTGATCCCTGTCCTCCTCTACGGCTGCGAGTCATGGCACTTAACCAAGGCTCAAGAGCGTAAGATACTCAGCTTTGAGAATAAGTGTCTTAGGAGGATACTGGGTATCACATGGCAAGAACGTAAAACCAACGAATACGTTCGACGGCGTTCCCAGCAACGATCAATCCTGTCAGTAATACAGGAAAGACGTTGGTCGTGGCTGGGCCATGTTTTGCGAATGCCCAACGACAGCTGGCCAAAGAGAGCGCTGTTTTTCCACCCACAGGGGTCCCGACGCCCCGGAAGACCCTCTTTCACAGTGCACCGTTCCTATGACAACGAGATCAGAGCGTTAGGAATGACGTGGAGAGAGGTAATATCACTCGCACAAAATCGCTCTGAATGGAGACGCCTGGTAGCCTCCCTGTGCTCCCGAATGGAGACATAAAGGGCGTAGTAGTAGTAGTAGTAGTACCAACGGGGGGTGAATTAATCACAAACTCGTGATTTCTACAATCAACGAACCCCGTGCAAAAATAAGAAGGTAAAATTACATGTATGTCTTGTTGCGATAATTATTCATGTAAGCCGACTATTCTAAGGAAAATATTGAAACAGCAATCAATTAAACACGTCGTGAAACAAACTCCTTAATATCTACGTGTATTAATGGAGGAGAAGTTATGAAGAAAGAACTAACTAACCCACTATTATAATGACTTTCATAATAATAATATTATGAGGAAAATAGGCATATTGCGTGTTCCTGCGATCACATACAATAACTTCTACTTTAGAAACTACATAATAATAATACGAAACATACAACTATACTAACTTTTAATACTTTGAAGTTAACTATAAATCCAATAAGCTTATGTTTCGAATCATGCCAAGTTTTGACTAAAGCGATTATATTCAATGAATAATTTATCCATTTCGTGAATAAGTACTCGTACCCACCCCCCGTAGAAAACTTACATATCAATATTCTAGGTACTTACTAAACTTACTCGTATTGAAGTACTTAGCTATAAACTAATTTTATCCAACTCATCCCAAAAATTAATTCATTCATGTTACGAGCTTAGTTGTGTTCTAATGGAAAAATGCTTCTGATGTCGACTTTTGAAACTTATCGTAGGTAGTTTTACAGTAAGTATTAAGTATATAGTTATCTCCTAATATCATCAGGAAATGTGCCGGTGGTGGATGGATGCAGTGTGCCCAAGACAGGGAGCTGTGGAGGACCAAAGGGGAGGCCTATGTCCAACAATGGACCTGAGTGGCTGCGGAAGAAGAAGAATATAGTTATCTCAACAGATATACAGTGAAAGATGGACTTTCCATCAGACTTATGATTGATCGTCGGCAGGTTTAATGCAATCACATTACAGTCCCGTAACATTAACCAATTCCAGTCCACCCAACCGCCACAGCCGGGAAACGAACTCAGAGACCTCTAAATTGATACACCGATATTCTAACCGCTGTGCTATGGAGGCTAGTAACCGATGCGACAAGAAACCTGTGTATATTGTACAACCGGCATCTATTAAAATCTGGTTCGTGTCTGCAATTGCAACAAATTGTGACATTAAAAAAACTGTCTCCATTGATTGTGGCGAAATTGACTGTAATGCATAAAATTATAACCAATTTCATTCTGAATATATGTTTCGTCATCAATTTATTATTATTTTATTATTGTAATACATTTCTATATATTCTGCAGACTCTGAAAAATAAATAAATGATGCTAAATAGACAATAATATTCGAGTATGATGCATGGGAAAACAAGTTCTAACTTCTAAGAAAAGTTCATAATATGTAAGTAATATGCTGAATTTGCTTTGACAACAATAACACATTGTATTATAAATGGTAATTTCTATGACACAACGATTAATTCTTTGATGATACCGTTAATTACAGTTACCGATATCTTGATTATCGCATATTAATGAACTGTATCGTATTCTAATAAGACTTGAATAAAAACCTAACAAATTTGAAATGTGTTTACGACTATTGATAAGGACGCTGTTCTGTTTCTAAGAGCCAAAAGATCCTCTTTTATATCAATAACATACAATACACATCATTCAAAACGGACGAACAAGCTCGGTTTACGGTAAGTTCGTCTAAAATCAACTGGTCTAAAATCAATTCGTCTAAAATCAATTCGTCTAAAATCAATTAGTCTAAAGTCAATTCGTATTAAATCAATTAGTCTAAAGTCAATTCGTCTAAAATCAATTCGTCTAAAATCAATTCGTCTAAAGTCAATTCGTCTAAAATCAATTCGTCTAAATTCAATTAGTCTAAAGTCAATTCGTCTAAAATCAATTCGTCTAATTATCAATTCGTCTAAAACTAATTGGTCTAAAATCAATTCGTCTAATTATGAATTCGTCTAAAATCAGTTCGTCTTAAATCGAGGAATGGATCGTTAGGCAAATTGATTTTGGCCGAATTGATTTTAGACCAATTGATTTTAGACGAATTGATTTTAGCTTTATAACTCACCGGTCACCAACAAGCACCAGGCCTCAAATTAACAAAGCGACCACCCATATAGAGATGTAAAGACAGCTCGAACAAGGCAAGATACTGAGAACCCTCCTCGAGTTCCTTAAAAGAATGACTGTAATGGACTGTAATGTAATAATAAATAATAATGTACAAAACCTATCATCAATATTACACTAATATGGAAGGAATGTGATAGCCGTTACTTAACGAATTAAAAATATATAATACAACCGACAACTTTTAATTTGCTTTGTTGAATGCGACACACCGAACCTATTTGGCAGGCGCTAATAAAATCTTTGATAATACATGGGCAGCCTAATCAAAATTCTAACACGTACATTAAAAAAACTTTTTAACACCAATATATAACATTACTGTGTCAACGAAGACGCGTGGTTGAAGTGATATTTAAGAGCTTGGTACCAAGAATGAAGTCACAGTCATTTCCCACGGCATTAAGGCTAAAAATTGCGTGAACAATCGCATGATAAAATGGTAAAAAAGCGTTTTTCCCATTTTTGGGGGTTAATTTTGTGTCTATCAAAAAACTTTTACGGTTATTCCCTAGATTTTAATGCATATTATCAGTACAAAAAATAATTTACTCCGCGACTTTCGGGAAACGAGTTTCCGTCTTTCGGAAAAAAGGTCAGAGGTGTTTTTCAATATTATTTTTTTGAGAAATCTATACAAGATATAAAAAATCTTTTACGGTTATTCCCTAGATAAATGTTCAATGCATCTACCCTATTTTGTTCCAAAGCATATTTAGTAACGGTTGTCAAGATATAAAGTCTCCCGTTTTTAGAAATTTTTGAAATGTCTGTATGCATACTCTTAATACGATATTTTAATAGTAGAATGTTGTAGATGACAACATAATAGCATTTTGTGTAGAAAAAATAAACATCTTACTATTTTTAATATATAACAATATCATTTTTCTGAGAGAATAAAATAATAAAACGGAGGTAATTGGTCCCATCACTGTATCATAATTATAATAAAGAAAATTCTGTGTTGATGATGAAAATATTAAAAAGATTTGTTTTTTTTAGTGAATTAAAATATAAAAGCAGTAAACATGATATTTTATGTAAACTTTTAAGTAAAATTGACGTTGTTAAATAATCAAGACGGTAGGTGCTGTCTTATATTCATACATACATTAGTATGATTATCGTAGTCGAGATGAAAATACACATTATTCAACATATTTACTAAAATTAAAAGAATCATTTATATGGGAGGTTTTACTGTCATTCTTTAGACATTACGAGATGAGCAATGAAGATTTCTAGTCGTAAAATGTGACATTACTTAGTAATGTGTTTAGTTGACGATTCTATTAAAAAAAAGCGATAAATTAAATTGAAATTTATTTTAATGGTTTTACAGAGTATTCTGTGGTTATGAAATAAAATTAAATATGAGATATAGTGCACTGTGATAAGTCGTGAATCATGAGTGACTATGCTAAATCTAAGTATCTAATCAGGTGTCTACATTTTTACACTGTATAACGTTTCTTCATATACCTAATAAAAAAAAATGGCCGTGCATCTGAGCCTAATCCTGTGATATCCGTGATATCTGGATAGGTGAATTTTTCCCAGTATTAGGCTGATGAGTTTATATGTGAATCATGAATGAATTATGTAGACTTTTCTGGTTGATAATACTGAGAAGTGTGTCGGCAAAGTCATGCCTCCGCGTATAATATAGGTTGAGAGTTACCACACGATGATGACTACCTACAACTACTTCACCCTATAACGTTCTTCGGAGGAACACAGAGAGGAAACAAAGTCATTAGCGTAATTCCATTATCCCTTCTCAGATCATTCCTGAAGCTCACTGATGTCATGAAATGCAATCATATGATGACAGTTAGATTAAAATTGCCCCCAAATGTTTGTAATTCGAGCCTGCCAGGATTTCGAAAACCGAAAAGAATCTCATTCTGAACAGTACACCATTCGTATAATAATGATATGGAATTGTTAGTCATGAAGTAGGAGAATAAATGAGAGTGTTTTTATTCTAATGCAAAAATGATCTAAACAAAATTAAACATATAAAATGAAAAGTTAGGTACATTATTACATCAGATGAATACTAAATGAGGTGTACGCAATCAAATCGCATATGGGGAATAAAAGTAAATGCGAGAACATTTAAAATCATACCCTCCATGCAACCTTGCCTCGGGGGAATGCGAGAGATGAGCAGCGTACTTCACATCCCCCATCCCTTCATCATCGGGGTAGAATTCAATGATACTATCATACTGAAATATTGAACACGCTGATGTATATTATTTGTACGTAATGTGATTGCATAGCCTTTATTTAATTAACTCGTGTTGAAGTTTATCTATGTAACAAACGGGTTATTTTTTAAGTCAACTGGAAGGAATCGCAGCTTTGCGATGTAAAAAATGGTTCATGATTTGTTTTATGTTCACTTTAAAAGTCAAGGCGATTAGCCAAAATATTAAGCGTTATTGTGTCAGATGTATTATGTTTTTATTGTTATAAAAAGAAATAAATGAAAGAACAAACAAAAAAGTTAACATTTCTAAATCTTCAAAATGAGATAACCAAGGAATACGGTTGTACCGCACAGTTTTATGCACAGATGATCACTGTATCAGAATTTTTTCTCCGTGTTTTACTCTTGAATTTCAAAGGTTACGTTTAATTATAAAAAAAATCCAATGTCTCTAAATAATGAATTGCCAGACAACCTCGCACTGAATCATCATATTAAATTGAATTAAATAAAGACGTAAATTGAACAACATCAACAAATATAGTTACACCGATATTATCAAGTTTTCCATCTATCAAATCAACATACAATTTAACAAGTACACGATCAATAAACAGCCGTGAAATCCATACAGCCATACATAAATAAATACAATAAGTGTGGCACGTCTTATGAATCTATAATAAATTCTTCATAACAGACAGAATTGCAGATAACTATCTGAGACACGAACATTAGATGTTTCTATACTCGTATCATACTTTAGATGCATTCATAAATACATTATTCTAAATACAGTTCAATGCTGCATACAAGATACGATACACCAACCACATTGAGGTACAAGAGTAATCGTGCTGGAGAAAGAGCTAGATAGATAACTCAAAGAAAGACGACCTATATTAATGACTATTGGTGTAAGATGGATATTCGATTCTGAAATGGAGTATCAAAGCATACAATACAGAAGAATAGCACATGTCTTAGTATTCAACCTATACCTATCAGTGGTAGTGAGGTGTGATACCCACTGGGGGTTGTGGTTACGGTAATAATGGTACAAATAATGACAAAGTTGTGGTACAAATATCGAGAATCTTATACCGAAGCCTGCGATAGTAGAGTACAAGCCTACATCCTCGAGTGGTGACGTCACCTTGTATCGGTGACAAATACCTTGTCTCGGTGACAAACACTTGAACTACGGAATATTTTTTCCCATACACTTTTGATGGTGTAATCATCGTCAAATGTCAGTTGGGCCCGGCCTCCATGAACAATATGGCGACGGCCTCGCTCATACTTCAAATTGTGGAATAAAATTCTACGATATTTTTTTATGTATTTTTTCACTATAAGTGACAATATATGTATTATGTATAACGTATTATATCTGGATCTCCTTCTCAAGGCAATCATAAATTTATGTTAAGTATTGTAATTCTCGGAGCGAATGAGGCCGGTCTCAATAGAATATTATAAAATGTATAAACGTCTTATGCATCGACTACTGCTGTAATACTTTATATATGTAGGTATATGCTACAATAATTTATTTACTATTTACCTTTAATAATAATAGTTATTTGCATAATGAATAACACCACTTAACATGAAACATCGAGACGATGAAATTATGCCAAAGGTAAAACAAGAAATTATATCGCCGCTGCATTTATTTCATTATCTACTCAATATTATATTAGCATTCTATTAGTTCCCAATGCGACGACCGTGTGAACGAATAATGATTCCGCAACGTTGTGATTATTATTTTATTGACGTTATTAATGCTGATTAGCATAATTACTATTAATTTGTACATGAGGATTCTTTCAAGAATTGAAGGTGACACCAGGTGACAATAGCGCCAGCAAAGTTTAAAGAGCAATAATATATATGTTCGAGTAGGTTGTAGTACGAAAATTCTGACAGGTCCCTCGTCTATCTTCATACTCCTCAACTGACCATTCTTTCAATCCACGGTTAAAAACTTGCAATGAAACTAGCAAGGTTTGGCCAACTAAGTAACTTTATTATTATCGTTTGGCCAGCGTAAGAAGATAAGAGAGTCGAGATTTTTTGCTGTTACATCCAGGAGACACTAGAGAGCAACATCCAAATCATCAAACCATTGCAAGGCGTTTGGAGTGGCGTTATGTATGTCGGTATATGTGCCAGAGAACGCTCTCAGAGGGCACGTCTCCACGATGTGCTGGATAGTCTGTATTGGTTTATTGTGTGTTTGTCTATAATGTGATTTTTATCTTGATTTTCCTTTAAAAATTAATTGCTTTTGTGACACGGATAATTTGGTAATCCTTGAGTCTTCGCTGGTGTATTTGTTGCTGATGTTAATTGTTTATGCTTGTTGAAAAACTGTTTGTACTCGTAAGATTAATAAAATAATAAATTGGTTCTCCACAGTCGCAGGCAGGGGATTCCCGCATCTGCCATCTATGGAGCATATATTATATGGAAGTAACTATAGGGAAGGAAGAACTGCACAGTTCAGATCACATAGCTTCAACAATAGAAATAATTTTACTAAATCACTAAAACAGAGCAGCCTGCCCAAAAAGGTATGAACAAAGTAAAATACTTCGGATAACATATCTCAGAAAATTTTAATGATGAATGATGATACACATTCATACACAACTAGAAAGAATTGTTTGTACTACGAGTAATTTTGTAAAATCATTGGTCTCTCTACGATACGGTATTAAACAAGTTGACCAAATGATAGTCTTAATATTTTTATATACGCTTTCACGTCACTTCTTGAACATAAGTTGGGTCACTAATGACACTAAAACCACTAGAGAAATAATAATATTCCATGCTCAAGCATGCATGACACTTATATGAAATGTTAATAATACGGTGTCTTCTCACTACATACTTCACTACGTATTACTTAAAAGCAAATATAAACATTAAACCTACAACTTTAGTATAATAATTATAATTGTTATTACAAGATGCGGCTTGGGACACCGTACCAATTACAACTACCAATGTCCTCTACCAATTCGCGATACAAAATAATAATAAAATGACGTACTTATGCACAGACTGAATACAAATTATAGTCACATATATATAGGTAAAGATCGTTATTATTATTGATTTGATCTTGACGATATCACATCATCTTTACTTTATATTCATTCTATGTAATATGCAACGAATCAAATACAAACTTCAAATGCATATTATTTCTGTATCCGCGAGCCAGACTAACTAAAGTACACTTTTTACGAAAATGAGGGTTTCTTATGAAAATATCTTAGCTTTATGACCCATAAATAATGAGGTTCAAGTGATTATAAATATTCTAATCTAACAAATCATAAACCTAGCTATTCTAAAATTCACAAATACAGTCCAAAATGTACTCCTTTGTGTTTTTGGAGAAAGGTTTGTACCCATGGGATCCCCCAGTTGTAGAAGAGGTCCTCCACTCTTTAATGTCATTTTTTATGGTTCTGTAAAAGTCGGGTTCCTATTCACCACAGATTCTGAATGTCAAACAAATGTTTGTGCAAGAAAACGTTGTATATACTTGTGTTTATTTACACACAGAATTTACTCGTTACCCCATAATCGTTTTTTTTTAATGAATCTGGGTTTATCGAAATAAACCCAAATACATCTTTGTATACTTCACAGAACGCTTAAAAGCTTGTGTTGTGAAGTGGGGTAAGTCGGGGATTGAACCGTACGAACCGAATTAATATACCGTAATGATACAGTACTACAGAATTATAAAACGAAACTAAAAAGTGGAAAACACACGATCGTGAAGAAACGTTTTAAAATTCAATTTAAAAAGGTTGTATGATTATAAATAAAGTATCCGGAGCACATAAAGAGGTGTAGATAATAATAATACTGTGAGTACAAAACTAATCGATTACAACGTTATTTGATACGGACTTGAGAACTATGAGTAAGTTACTCGTATAGGTATTTGTTACTTACGTGTATTATTATAACAGGTACATAATAATATGTATGTATTATAATTCCTAGGATTATCTATCTGATTACAACGACCAAGAGAATCAATGTCCATGCAATATCTGTCATCAACACACTGATTTGAAATAATTATTATCGATATCAATAAACATTATTTACATAACAATAATATCTACAACGTATGTACGTATTGCACATAACATTATTGAATTCAATGATAATATGTTATCAGCACGTACTAGCATTAGTACAAATGTATGATGAATACCTATTCTATATGGAAAATAAAGTACAATGTTTTGAATGTGGATACAATCATAATATTAATCGAATATGTACGACGAACGTTGTATTGTAATATACCAACATTTTATTGACTATAAAAATATTATGTTCAGTAATCATAACTTCACACTAATCTAAAAAATTAAATTATGTAGCTATGTGAAAATGTTATACAGATAAAATCACGAGATAAAATGATATTGTATTTTGTACTAGAATCAATCTAACTTAGCATTAATTGGCATTCATGGATATGAGTTTATTACGATAATACGCGTAAATACGTAAATCTAAATAGATTAACATACGTTTATTTATGTACGAGTAGGTACATCACGCATCAATAATACTTACTTCGTTGAAGGGATATAATATAAATTCGGGTTGCTGAAATTCAAACGGACAGGAGTTAAAGATTTTTAAAAAGTTCGAGGCCAATACTCACCAGGATCGAACTTCGGTCTTAATCGATCAACGGATGAGATACTTCCATCAATGAATGGGTCAACTGATTTTTTTTGAATGGGTCAACTGATACTAAAATTCATAGTAGTGATGCGCAATTGTACCAAAACAAATTCATATTTGTCTTAAATTTTGTTATCTACGGGTCTGATAGCGCATTTTTAAAACCCAAATAAGGTGAATAGAAAATTCTGATATTATTGATCAATCAATGGGTCCAATAACATGTGTTAAATACTTTATTCGTTAAAAATGAATTGAATAAACGTAATATACAATATGATTTTTCCGCAATGCATAAAATAATATTCCCCGTATTATGTAGGTACACAATACACTTTTCAATTAACGGTTGATTAATTATTCAAATATTTGTTTTATACTGTGTGCCTACATATAATTTATTATAATGTAATTAATTGTATTAATATGTCACTCAGTACAGATCATTTGCGATGTACATACCGCATAGTGCTTTTTAAACGACAAGAGGAAAATGAAATGAATCAAAAACACACTGTTAACTTATGATTTCATAAGTTGGAATATCAGGGTAACATAACAAGCATGTGATGTTCGATAGTCCTCATCACAACAAAGAGGTCGTCGGATTTGTGGACGGACGTGTTGGTTCAGTTGCGGATTAGAGAGTGCAACATGAAAAGGTTGTATCTGTACAACAAAGTATTAGGAGAACATAAAGAGGTGTGTGTAGACTGCAGATACAAATTACTCGAGTATATTGAAATCTCCACATAGGTACATTCATTATACATATTATATCAAAATGCTGTGTGTGTCCGTGTAATGTATTTATCGCTACATTATTAAAAGTGTCTTTATATGGATATGTAAGCACCCGGCAACATAGTATACAACAACATGCTTGTCAGTTGATACAGTAGTATAGGTATTTGGTAAGAAATGTCAGCCCCAACGGGCGGAATGTTCCCTTAAGGCAGCGTAAAGTTGCACTGACTGGTACCTACTGAATTCTTAGCATAGCGGCTCCCCTTTTATTCCACGTATATTCTCTACTTACGGGTAGATATATCCACAACTTAGAATATCTCTACTACAAACTGTAGCTCAGTTGAACTATTGGTAGATAGTATAGAACGAATACTTGTGTACATTGTAAGACATTCTTTTGACAAGTAAATATAAGAAAAGACATTATATTATGACAATAAGTACATATAATAAAGTGCTCAGTAAAATGTAAATATTGAATTATCCTCGTAACTTATCAGGTTTTGAGTAATGTGTATCTAGCATGTACATTGTACATGGTACGAGTACATTGATGTTCAGTTTATGAGTATCGTTGTAGATAGATTGGATGTAAAATACTTAATTAATAAATTCTAACATTAAACTACAACGCTTTATTACGATTAATTATATAAAGGAATAAAATTGAAATACATATAGTGCACTTTACCTACATTGAAATGTACTACATTTAAACTACATTGAAGGAATTTTCTAATTACCACGTGTATTGGGTATCCGCCTAACACAATCATCTACTTACAACTATGCAAATGTAACGGAAAGCAATGAAATGAATAAATAAATAACTTTTTCCAACAACTTCCTAGTGTTCCAGTTTGACAGAGTGTCCATGTCCAGGATAGGCCTTCATAGTCACCTCCAATGGCATCATCGACAGGATCAGTAATATCGTGACAGCGATTCTTCGGAGCTAAAAACATGCTCGGCAACGGGCACACGGCTATTATTACTAGTGTTCATATGAGACACAACGAAAAGAAAAAGAGTAGGTAGTAATTAATTATTTATTTGTTTGTCGAATTACAACCAATTACAATACCTACGAAAAAATAATAATATGTAATATACAAATTATTTTATAAAAAAGTTAATTGTATCTACATGCTTACATGAAAGGAAATGATAGTACGTACAAATTTGATGGTAAAATATGTACATGAAAACCTACGAAATTATGCATACTTACATAAGATAATTGAATGACCAGTGAACGATTTAACAAGCAAAATGATACAATGTAAATACAAGTATGCAGGAATCTACTACAATATGCCATTAGCAATTAAATAATAAAAAGTTATGCGTCGTAAAAATATTGCTTAACGTCTGTATTTTCGTTCAATTCGACATCAAGAAAGCCGCACGGCCAATAAAACGAACAATAAAAACTATTTCACATGCGTAATGGTAATGGATAGCCAAATTATTTCTACTTACTAGTATAGTTATTTCATATACACTCAATTTCATTTTTTATCGCTACATCGTATTACGATGTTGAATATACTTACAACAGTTTGACGCATTTGCCACTTTTTTATAGCCTGTGTGTCTAATTGTAAACAACACAACTGTACATACAAATTACAAATAAAAAGATTGTCAAAGAAATTTTTGACATACATATCGACATACCTAGTTGAGATATTGTAGCTTCTGTAATCTCAGCGATTCTGACTATGCATATTAGTACTCGTATTATAGCGTCGTCATCTCTCGTTCTCTATACTCTAGAGCTCCGATAAGGGAAGAAAATGGATGTGTGTATGTATAAATTCAACTTTTTGAAATTTAACGTTGCGAAAAAAAACATCCATCTTTACACATACATATTTCACTGCCTTCAAAAGCTTCATAAAAATTGGGTAATCTTAATGTGTCACTAGTTTTTTTTACAACAAAGTAGCAAGTATCAAAAAAATGCACACGATTTAATGGATTAGTTCTAATCTAAAGTTGGTAACAATTAAGATTGGAATGCTATTGAGGTTAACAATTAAGTACTATAAACACAAGCATTTTGTTCCTGGAAATGTTAAAATAACCAAGTAGGAAATAACAGTTATGCGTTTAAAAGCATTTTCGTGTTTCTGTTATTGTTACTAAGTATTTAGATTAGATAATTACATGCGAACGCATGATATTCTCTAAGTATGGTTTATACTAATTACTCTAATTACTTGCAGTCACAAATTGTTACGTTATTTAGCCATGTTCCGTAAGCCGGTAAACGCTACGCATATTTTAGTTTCCTTAAGCATACAAAAATGTTGTCAATAATCTACATGTATGGTAAAATACACTACAGAATTGACTATTGCAATTTGCGGAGCATAATTTGTATCAAAACACCAATTAAAATCACAGGAATGTAAAACCAATTCAATGTATTGACCACTATTCATGAATAATAATTATTTATTACAAAACTGCAACTACCTACGTTATTTACCAGGGCAGTTTTGTTATTGACAATCTGAATGAAATTTGATATCAATAATTATTACGTGCTGCAGATAGAATGTTAGTAGCATGGCATTATGAATTATTATGCTATATTCATCTAATGTTGTTTGTGTGCAAAATAAATACGCGGAGCCATGACTTTGCCAACACACTTCTTAGTATTATCAGCCAGAAGAGTCTAAATATTATCATTCATGATTCACATACAAACTCATCAGCCTAATACTGGGAAAAATTCACCTATCCAGATATCACGGATATCACAGGATTAGGCTCAGATGCGCGGGGCCTAAAATACAAGCATTGTGCCTGAAATATCAGTATTTAGAAATCGTCTTGCAATATTGCAAGTATTAATAAATACCGATTTTCGCGTTTTGAAAATAATTACTTTATCATTAAAATTGGTAGATCGTGTTGAAATTGAAGTTGAAAATGGTTTTACAGTTTTTTATTCTAAAATATAATATTTATTGGATAAATACTGGTATACTCGTAGTTATGCAACTTAATATCATGATTCATGAAGAAGCAAATTTGTTGACATTGTGCAAAAAAAAGAACAAAAAACAAGATAATAAATAGTAGATTTTAGACATACCTGCCAGTATACCTAGCTATTCTATTTAATATAAATACGTTTTGGAATGCAAGGCTGTCAAAATGTTGGCATAACTAATTCGCATCTTGTCAGGCTATTATCATGTTCTTTGTAACGCTATCGGTATATTCACATAATACCTATACTACCTGCGGTTATACTATTGAATAATATACTGGTGACGGTGGATGAAGTAACAATGCATATGTGTTTGTTATTCTGAGAAATAACATTGGACTGGGCAGTGGAAGTTTAAATCTTTATTATTTAACAACAAAATGCAATCTAACCATTGGACTGTCAGCCTGAGCTGGTACAGGAACAAATTAGGGTGGAAACATCGTTTGGCAAATTTGAATTTTATCACTATAACCGGTAACTATCTTCCCATATATCTTCTCTTTACCAAAAATAACACTTACTTCACATCAACTTATAATAATGCTGAGTTAAAGAAATCCGAAAAGCTCTGCCAACGATCAGCTGATGCAATATTTCCACCCTTCAAGTGTCCAGGCAGTCCATAGATAGTGTGTACCCAATACAAAACTCTTTGTGTTTTTATTGTTTTTAACAACAGATTGTAACCAAACAGTAATTAAGGTATACAGGAAGAATCATTCGCCATTTGCAACTGATTTGTTTCATTGAATATTGAACCAAACATTGATTGCTAAATAAATGGCAAAATATTTAAAGAGGTAAATACCATTGCATTAAACATTCAAGTTCAAAATTTGCAAAATACCCTTTAAACAGAATTGGTAATTGCCTATTTTTGCGATATGTTCGCCCTAGTGAACAATTCTGTATGATTAATAAATTAAATGATTAATTTTATTCTATGTACTTTGTTTACTTGAAGAATAAATAAAACAAAATTATCGTATATCAATTTATTAAGGACGAGGTCAGTGTCTGACGATCTGAATGAATAATTTATCATAAAATTATGGTACTCAATGCTTTATTTCACTTTGTACCATAATAAGATGCTTGATCAATAATAGACGGCATTGTATTCCTCAAACAAATTATAATATGGAGAAATAAAAATATCGTTATTCATTACTCTTCCGCAATACTGGAAAAGAGCTAATTTCACCACTTTTCATCATTAGTAGCAATATGGCTGTGCGACTTTTATATGATACAAGAAGTAATTGATAACGAAAACAAGGACCGAATTATATTCGAATAGGTTGTTTTCTGAGCACCTTCTAACAGTCCACTCCGGATGGCAACACACGTGAAAGGGTCTATTGTCAAAAATTACAGTGTATGGCAGTTGAGAACTTGATTGTTTTTGCAGGTGGGTGCTTGAAAGAACTACAAGTAGCTGATATTTAAAATCACATATCCGTGGTGATTCATGCAACTTATGATGAATTCTTAAATTAAATTTGATAATAGACATTACTTTTCCGTGCACCCCTAGAGGCAAAAAAGGGAAACAAACATCTCATTATGAAAATTACGTTACGTTTTATCATATTCACAAGTGACACAGACTTGAGGGCTAACCTGCCTGTATAGCTTCGCATGAGTTAAGGAACTAATCGTTATAGATAGTATATTAAAGTCTAAGCAAAATATCAGCTAGGTGTAAAATTAAATGCAAAAAGATGTAGGTAATAAAATACAGAATACTATTAAAAATTAATTACTCAGCATAATAATTGCCAATGCTTTGTTAATTAATGCTCACAATTTGGATACAAGTTTTACTGCCGATAATAAAATGCGATTTATTGAATAGAGTTTTATTATGAATACCAATCATTATAATTTAACTCAGTTTTTTTATGTTCCCACTAATAACAATGTTAAAAGGTTATCTTCATTGAACTGCAATAAATTTATTTAATACACATTAAAAGCGATATGCTCTTTTTACTTTAAATAATTCAATTCACCGCCTTGAATAAATTAATAGGTATGTATGTACCACAGCCTATACAATATATTAAGTCTATAATCAAATATATTAAGTCCTGTTTATTTTATATGATCCTGATATAACCTTGCTACACAGACAAAACAAAGAATAGCACAGAATAGCATTTGAAAACATACTACTTACTAATCTGTGATAGCATTTCCTCTCCAAAACGACCGCATGGTCCCTGAATCACTATTTGAAATTATTTTTTTGAAATAGGAATCACTTTTTTTCACACTGTTCTATCGTCGGCGGGTCGGATAAAAGTAACGCCGATTAACATCAAATTAAGTTCGTATCTGATGTTTTAACAATTAATTATTTGTGTTTATTTTGTGATCAAATAAATGGGATATGGTGCAGAGAAGAGAGATTTTGTGATCAAATGAAAAAAGTTTGTTTCCTACTGAGCGCGCCATATTATCTTTATATATAGTATACTAATACCACACACTCGGTTCATTCAACGAATACATATTATAGAAAATTCCTTTGACCACAGAACGAAGCCATAAAATTTCAAAGAGGGTATAACAAACTAACCAACCAACATAACGAAACGATACAAGAGTTTTATGTGTCTGTTGTTGGATATCTCATTTTATCCCTCTTCCACTTATTTATTATTGATACATTATCTCATATCTCCGTCACATTCTGCCTTTATACTATCTCACAGATATTTATGTAGGCAGTAAACAGTCTAAGCACGTTTTATTGATATTAGACTGAATATTTTATGTAGTAGGTATAAATACTACCTAAGAGAATAGGGTCCAAAATGAAGAAATCTTCTTGCCCAGCTATGTTCAAATAAGGAACGATAAAGTGCAAATTGACAACATCCACTAAGTTGGAGTCCTCCCCCTTAGATCTAGATCTCCACGGTCCACGATCTTAGACACATCAATCTAGCCGCAACCGACAGCTTATACTGTCATCTGACCACCTTGTCTGAGGTCATGAGGAAATCACACTTCTTCTGCTTGTTCTAGGTTCCTGAGTGCACAGTTCTAGCTGCATGTCTGGCCCAGCTCCATTTCTGATTCGCCACCCCACAGACTACGTCCCTAATCCATGTAATGGTTTTCCTGTCTTCCAAGGATATAAGTACCCAGAAATTACATGTTACGTGAGTTTTATAATTGTTCATTCAAAAATTTAATAAGGTGGAATAGATTGAAGATTCAACAGCCATTTACATACGTTTCCAGGAAGAAATATGTATGCAAACTGATCGGAAATTACGTAGATAGGTATATGATAAGTGTGAGACTCATGTACATAGGTACCATATGTTCGACATGTAGATAACATTAAATACATGTGTAGTACAAAGATATGTACGGATTAAATAATAAAATATTTTTATAGGTGGGTAGAAGATTAACAATAGAATATCGTAATCGTACTTTCATTAAACTGTCATGTCGGTCGGTGCTGTTGTCAGTGAAAAAAAAAAGTGCGTGTACTACATTTGTTAATTAGAATAGACTTACCTACAACACAATATTAGTACTAGGTATATATCTAATTATGCGGCGATTATTTCATATAAATCGCACGTATCTATATTATTTATTCGAATCAGTGGCTGTCATGGAATGTTCGTACAAAACGGATTGGCTAGAAACCTAAGTGGTTACAAACTTGGCAACATTTATACGACTTTTCTATCGAAACTGCCACAGATTAAACTGCTAGGTAGGTAATATAAAATTTATGATAAGGAATAATAAAGTAGATAATATGCCAACTATTCAGATACGATAATTATGTACACGATACGATATGGAGGGAGTTAGGACGCAATTGAGTAAACTACGGTTAGCTTGAATAAATTCGATTTAGAATTTTGATTCCTTGTTCATATTTCACAAAACACTAAAAATACAAAAAAAAGCAGTAGGTACATATGTGTCCCCACTGAAGAATTGAATGTGGAATGGCTAGGATAGAAGTATAGAACCCAATTGGAGAAATCATGGAGTATCTAAGACAAATATTATATTCCATCATCTATTCGACGGCGAGTGATCGAGATAAAATCGATATGATAAAAACGAATATGTATTAAGAGTATGCATACCGACATTTCAAAAATTTCTAAAAACGAGAGACCTTCTATCTCGAAAACCGTTACTAAATTTGCCATGGAACAAAATAGGGTAGATGCATTGAACCTTTATCTAGGGAATAACCGTAAAAGATTTTTTATGTCTTGTATAGATTTCTCAAAAAGTATTTTTAAAAACACCTTTGATCTTTTTTCCGAAAGATGGAAACTCCTTTCCCGAAAGTCGCGGAGTAAATTTTTTTTCTTGTACTGATAATATGCATTAAAATCTAGGGAATAGCCGTAAAAGTTTTTTGATAGACGCAAAATTAACCCCAAAAAATGGAAAAAAAAAACTATTTTTACCATTTTATCATGCGATTGTCACGCGATTTTGAACCTTAATGCCGTGGGAAAAGACTGTGACGTCATTCCTGGTGACATGCCCTTAACAAGTTGAAATGGTTTGAACATGGTTAGTAAATAAGAAATGATAAACGACTATGGAGGTTGAGAAATATATTCAGATACAATATGGCTGGTTACTGGTTAAATTTTGGATCAGGAAACTGAAAAGAAAGTTCCTATGTATATCAATTATCCATCCATCCATTTGATCCATTTTACCACTATGCAACAAATTACCACCGTATACCAACAAAACTGTAAATATGTTATAATACCTACGTCACAAAAGTCGCCATCACCTCGATGTTAATGAAGACAAGAACAAAATCAAGGATAGAGGAATTAATATTGAAGTTAATAATGTGAATAAATTAAAATTAATTACTTCGATAATCTTTATTTTCATATTTTATTAGAAGAAAAAACGAACAAGCTGTGAATTAGGTATAATAAAAATCAAGTAGATAAATTTACATATGAAAAGACGAATTAAAATTATACCTATTATCTATCTATCTTAATTATTACATTTCACAAATGGCGAGTTTATGTATCGCGATATTAAAACATGTAAAAAATTATAAACTGTTGTTTTATTCATAAAACGCGTAATTTAAATTACGATGTTTTTCTATAATAAGCCACCGCCTCGTGGGTCTAAATATAAATTGGAATATACTGTATGTTATTAATTAGAGAACCGTGTGGGCAGGTAAACAATATGTTCTTATAATACAATATTACCTACGATATTTCTTTCACATTTTATGACGCGACGCGATGACGTTCAAAGTATGTATTACGTAGAGAATTTTCTCAACGAAAAGCGGCAGATATCAACATTCACATAATAACTTATGCGAACTCCCTTGGGGAGGGGAGCAGGATGGATGTTCCGACGCTTACGAGTCGGCTTTGGCTGGCTTAAGTGATCACTTTATGCCCAGGGCAACGTTCACCCATTCCACCACATCCTGCTACCAAAATGAAATTTTTGGCCGTTGAGTATATAATATTCAACAACCTATTTCATATGCACCCAATTTCAGATACTACCGCCATCCGTTGAGGAGCGGTGTAACCTTTAGCAACCTATATTATAGTGAGATCTACCCACTTCTATAGGCGCCGGGAGCATTACAGCTTCCACCTTTTTGGTTACTGTGACCAGTGGAATTCCTGCTTCGAAGTATTCCACAATGAAATGGGGTTTAACTTCCATGTGAAAAACTGACTTTTATTTTTTACTTTTATTACGAGGTGGTCGGTAGCCTGGTTGGTAACGCGCTTGACTGTTAATCCAGTGGGCGCGGGTTTAATCCCCGACCTACTCCACTTCACAACACAAGCTTTCAAGCTTTCTGTGAAGTGTGCGAAGATGTATTTGGGTTTATTTTGATAAACCCAGATTCATTTCTTAAAAAAAAAAACAGTTTTATAAGTTACGGTGTTATTCAGATAAAAAAAGTCGAAAATCTTTCCATCAGTCCTTCACCATTAAAAAACTAGGCTCTTACTTCTATTGTTGTAGTTTTAGTGGAATATGGATAACGCAAGAGTGGATTCGATTCCGTCGATTAAACACAACAGTTACCGTAATTTTGAGTCTTAGCTGAACTATTTCTGATTGTTCTTTTAGAAAATACCCAATCTATAGATGCATTCTTCGATTTATAATATCCTTAGATGGTTTGACTCTAATCTCAATGATGGACATCTACATATAATAGTATATTTATTTTATCTTCTATAATCTTTTACTTTTTTTAAAGCAGACGAGACTCTTTTTCAAGCGAATAATCGTTATTCAGCCACCTCCTTGACAACAATACACAATTGAAGATATTAGGTATTTTTTAAATAAGAATTATGTGTTGAAAAAATATACTCGTAGTGTGGGCGATGAATACTGTGATCTCTAAAAGGGATTCACAAATATGAATCGAATATCAATAGAATAATAATTGGGAAAATCCGAATCGCCAAACTATTTTAAAGCGATTTCGTAAATCAGATGACATAAAAATGTTAAAGAGCTTTTCTTTACAGTGTATCTAAAAATGTGCCTACGTTGTCTGTTTGTCTATCTGAACTTCTGAAAAGACTTATTTTTATGGACGTATATGTACTCAAGACGTATGGGGGAAAAGGGCATTAGACGAATTCATAAAAAGTGTGCAAAATCGGTGGAACGATTTCAAGACTAGTATAATCTGCTTTTACTAAGGTGATGTGATATTATCGTAGAGTAAATAATAAGCGAACTGTTTTGTAATGAAAGCTATTGTTGTAATGACTTCCGCAGAATACATCTGCTACCATCAGATGCACGAATGAAATACTACATACATATTAATATAACATTATACCTATTCACAACTTAATATTGTGTGTACGCCAGTGAATACAATAACACAATGTACCTAATGGTTTTATTACAATGTAAACATTAGACGCACACAACTATGGATTTACACAGAATATAAACAGGGTGAAATAACTACTGACAGCATTTTCGCAGAGTTTGAATGGACGTACCTCCCTGCGCAAAACTACCACCGTTTTCCTCTAATGTTATCAATTTATCATTAGCAGTGTGTACCTACTGTCAAAGTGAAAAATGTTAATGAAAAGATTATTTTGAATTAAAATAACTAGGTACCCATGTGTTATCTTCTGTAAGTGGGTAGGTGCATGAGAGTTATCTTCTTTTTCGGACTCGGGACCCAAACCCAAAAAGTCCCAAATATTTTTTTCAGAAAACGAGTTGCTGTCTTTCTAGTCCAAGAGCCCGCTGCTTAATTTATGACGTATCTGTTTTTTGATCGAAATGTGGTACAAATGATAGCTTACCAATAGGGTTTTACATCTCACTAGGGTTGCCTATCAAAATCTTGCCGCAACCCCCCCTGCCCCCCCCCCCGAAAAGGTCCCTCTTCGCGGTTTTTCGCATTTTATAGGAATATGGTAAGAGATAGGAGAAAGTAGTCAATGACAAAAATTATCCTTGCTAAATTCTCTACAAAAAAAGTTATGTCAATTTTTTCTTAGAACTAGCAGTTTACCCGCAATAGCCGGTCCAAAACCGAAATTCATTTAAAAAACAAAAAAAATGAATTTAAACTTAATTGGTTGAAAATTGATAAGAGCTACAGGAAAATAGTCAAAGAACGAATTAATTATCATAGTCTTAGCTACAAAACGAGCTTAATAAATTATTTTCATACATAAATTAATTTAGGAGTTATTGCAATAAAACTCAGTGACGAAAATTCTTAAAATTTAGTTTTTCATAAAATAACCAGCGTTATAGCGCCGCAGGCCAAATATTTTTTCCATAAAATGTTAGTGATAATGGGTGGAAGAAAGTTAAAGAAAAAAAAAACAATTTTTTTTTTTTTCAAAAAATGACCTGTTTTTCGACCGGCCATTACGGGTAAACTACTAGTCCTATGAAAAAATTGACTTAGCATTTTTTGTAGAGAATTTAGCAAGGATTATTTTTTTCATTGACTACTTTCTTCTATCTCTTACCATATTCCTACAAAATGCGAAAAACCGCGACGAGGGACCTTTTCGGGGGGGGGGGGGGCAAGGGGGGTTGCGGCAAGATTTTGATAGGCAACCCTAGTGCGATGTAAAACCCTATTGGTAAGCTATCATTTGTACCACATTTCGATCAAAAAACAGATACGTCATAAATTAAGCAGTGGGCTCTCGGACTATTCGGAAAAAACATAAAAGTATTTTTCACGTTTTTTTTTAGAAATCAGTACTTACAAGATATAAAAAACACTTTACGGTCAATCACTACATAGAGTCCCTCTATTTTTTTCCAAAGCATATTTAGTAAGGTAGTCGAGATCTAAGGTCTCCCGTTTTTTAGAATTTTTTGAAATGACAATATGCCTACTTTAAACTATAAATTCGTATAGATACAAAAAAGTGTGCACGCAAGACAAGGCTGTAAAATCTCAATCTTTGTTTAATTTCATCAGAGATTTTAACACGCATGAAATTTGATATTCCAACGTCAATACGTTGATCATGCAGAACCAATCATCAACAACATCAAAAGAGAATATACATTAACATTATAGTACAACCTATTGATGATATTATTCGTTTGTGTTTATGTTGGGAAATGTAAAAAGGCATCGGCGGTGTGTTGAAAACTGAAAGCGCTAGCATTTTGATTAATGGGAAAGTTGCAACAGAAAATAATAGCTATAACTTAATTGATTACCTACTAACAAATTACTAACAAATACTTGTTTATCTTAACTTTCTGTACTTTATGGGGAGTAGCACCAAGGGGAGGATTGATTGAAAACATCTTAGCTATAAAGCAGAAATAATATTTTTTAAATGCGTAACTAGGACGGAAAATAGATGGGGGTATGTAAGTAACATTTTTTAAAGAATTTTGATATAACTATTTCATTTTAGGGTTTAAAAGAGCCTAATAATAAACTTAATAAAATAAAGTTATCAGAGTTAGGTTCTAGAGTTAGTTCAAATGTTCACCGCCTTCACGTTATATTCGCGGCGCTGTGAGCATAATATTTAATGTGTGTATTTTCAACAATGGCGTCTATGGTCGTAATAATAAAATAAAAAAGAGTAATAAAAGACGTTAATAAAATAGTGGGCGAACCAACCTACTGTAGGTAGGTACTGGGTAATAGGTGTACCTAACCTACCTACAAACGGAGCTGATAATAAACTGTGTTAATTACATCCCATAAATCGTGAATGATATAAAAGTAAACATTATTTTCTTTTTATTTAGCTTAACCACGAAATCAATTAGGTACGTACCTACATACCACCACTATTATAACTTAAGTATTATTTCGGTCTAAAGTTGAAACACTGTTTTTAAAGATAATAAAACACCGTTGCTAAAATCGCACTAGTCATTAATAAAGTTATACCGCAGATTGATGACACTGTTAAAATAATGTTAACATTGTCAAATAAATGCTAAATTAAACTTGTAGGTATTTGATACGTGTTGAAGGATACGCTCTATGGCTCTTCACACACGTCCGAAAGTTCAGTTGACTGATCGACCGTTTGCAAAAAATGTCAGACCAAATCCTCTATCTGAATTCAGTGTTACCCTGATTGTGAATTCAGAAAGAGGTTACGGTCGGAGCTTTTTGGCAAACGGTTGATTCAGTCAACTGAACTTCCGGACGTGTGTGATAGCCCTAAAGGTCAACCTATGGTCACGTGACACTTCGTAAGTTAATCAGAACTTTACAATCTGAAAACTTTATTTATTACATCACGTACCGCAAGAGTGCAGCAAAATCAAGTTAGGTATTTACTTTTTTGACGAACAAATTATCCATTATCATCATTTGCTTACTTCTCATAAGCTATTTGGTGATGAAATCACCTGAATACGATGTCTTTCTTTGTAGGGTTTTCGAAGAATGGGCTCAAAATGTATTATTGGTTTGGTTACCACGATTTAAACTGATAAAAGTTGGGTATATCAACATATCCTTACGGACACACTCGTTGCTGAACTCTCCGGTATCTTTTACTCTAAACGCGTCCATTCTTGAGGATCTGATCAATCCAGATCAGTCTCCAACGGAGGCGCTTCCGCACAACCATATTATTGAGTATATACCTACTCGTATACATGCACTCAAGTAATTACGGTTACTTTAAATCTGCACTAACGTTAAAAATACATCGATTTGTCTCCCTCCCCACACACGAGACTTGTCTCTATTGGGGAGGTATCTCGAAACGTGAATAGTTTTTAGTATTTAATTTGTATATTTTCTTTCCTTCTTTTTTCTTTTTTCTGTTTTTTCCTATATTTTTGTTCAACTCCTTTTTTTTCTGTTTTGTCCTGGGGTTAACTGGAAGAAATCGCAGTTCTGCGATAAGTTCGCCCTAGTAAACAACGTTTTATAATCTGTACTATGTCCATTTTGTATATTTATATGTGTTTGTTGTTTACTTTAAGTTTAAATAAATAAATAAATATATGCAAAATATTGAAGAAAAATAAAAAGAATTTTAAAATTGAATTGTTTTAATTTTGTTTATTGATATATTATGTACAGGTACCTATCTCTTTCTCGTGTGATCAATATGTTGGCTTTGTCTAAGCTTGCGAAATCAAGTATTGATATGTGATATGTTCTTGATTAATCTGTACTCAAGTCGCTTTTAATCAATGATTGTTCTATATATTATACTACGTATGAATATTTACTATAAGTATATCTCTCACTTAGTTGTATAAGGTGAAGCGAGTTCATATAAGATGAATGGTACTGGTACACAGAATACAATATAGACATAGAACATGTGATATGTAAAATAATACATCACCTACGAGAGGCTGCCTACTTTATTTGATATAGTATGTACTCGTGAATTCATTAATGATTTAATCAAACTGTTACAACGATTGGGCAACAAGTTTTTTTTTGTTTTAATTGGATATTGAAACAAGTGGGTAAGCAATTACTTAAAAAGACTTAGGGTTGCCAATCTTACATTACTTATAAACATTTTAAATGTTTGACCTGGTGTAATTTAGATTTTGGGAAAAAACATGAACTACGCTCAAATACTTTACATAGGGAAATGTTTTCCTTTTCTTTTCTCGTGGAAACCTACAGTATATTCAATCACAATCACCTCATCTAAAAGTACAGACTATTCTCTGTAAGAAGTCCCCTGGTGCAAACTTGGTTTAGTGTTGCTTGATGTGATAATGCGATATGGTTAAATTTTTTCGCTCCTTTCAAATTATATTTCAGAACTGTTGTTTAAAACATTTTGCCTATTTTTGAATTGTTAGAATAAACTGGCAACATTGTTTTTCTAATTTGTGGTGGCGGCTTGAAGGGATTATTGGAGTATTTTTTCTTTTTCCAACTCGCAAAGCTATCTTTTCTTTAAAATAATTTCTCTAGCGCTACTCTGTAATATTTTCGGCATTGTAGGTTACTTGTAAAAGATACAATGTGAGAATATTGGGAACCTTTGACAGCTCTTACGACAAGATTCGACAATCAGGGCTACCAACAATACAATCTAAACTCCACTTGCAGGTAACGTCCGCACGGTGGACAAGACGGATGAAATTATTAATAGCTGCGTTCAGCGGTAAATTAAGTTTTTTTAACTAAATAAGTACTGGCCTATGCATTTTCTCTTCCTTTTACGAGACATCGTCTACGGTCTACCATCCTTGGACAAGGACACTGAAGGAAAAGTTAGGGGTGGGGTTTGTCGGTGGGCTCCCTTCTGGCTACCCCTAAGCCCACCTCTTAAAAACATTTTGCCAAGAAGTGCGGGTAAAGAGGGCGCTATATGCGTCTTTGGTACCCGGGAATGCGGAGGGCCTTAAGCTCGTGGGTGTCATTTAATGTACGGTGCTAGTTTAGAATTTCATAGGTATTTTGAATAATATATAATCTCGTAGAACGAGGGTTCCTTATTTCTGGCATTGCATCTACTTTCCTTCTGTCATTTTCGCCATCAAAACACATTTTATACTAACTTGAAAAAAAAACCTGGCAACCCTGATAGCACATAATAACATATGGCAATATATCACTGTTATAATTGGCAATACCTGTTATAATTTTTTCCTATTAAGTGTGCACCACTTTTTTATTATTATCGAACAATAAAACGCAAGTATGTAGATATGAAATGTAGGCATACAAACAAACATAATTAATTGCTATACAAGTACGTTGTGTTAGATATTAATTATAATTAGACACCCACTGCGAACTACGTTCTGTCACTTTTTTTAACATGTCTATCTAGAACGTTCAACGTTTACAAGACACATCTATGTACTTAGTTATCTTTAATTATAAAACTAATATACCTATTACCTAGTTAGTACTTATTAACTACACTACAAGGGGACTGTGAAAGTAACAATATAAGTAACAAACAACATAAATTTAATCATGTCATAGATGTGTCATAGATGTTATGTTCAATGATAGTGAAGTGATTACCAAGTGCAAACTCACTTTGCACTTTCGCAGTGGGTTGGCTCCCGAAATTTAATGTACTATTGTGTTTTCTGTTTAAGTATTGTACGATTTTTATTTACTGTTTTTTGTCCATATTGTGTGTTTACATACCGTCTTAATTGTGATTCTTTTGTCTGTTGTTACTGTGTATTGTATTGATATTTTTAACTTTTTGTATTGTAACTTTCCAAAGGCCTTGTGGCCGTCAAAACTATAAATAAATAAATAAATTCAGTTTGATTACTGCTCAGTGCCCATTTGTCCTGCTGTAAACAAAATGTTGATTCACTATGATGTGAATTGTTAGGTACTACATTGTAACAGTTTTAACATAAGCGAAATGTATCTACATTCACGCAATACAGTATTATGTGAACACCCTTGGGGAGGACGCAGGATAGGTGCACCACACCCTTCTGTTAAACTATAATTTTTAGAAATTGTGAACTATGCTAGGGTTAGAAAACGTTTCACAATTAATTTCGTTCCTATCGCCATCTGCTGAGAAATGGACGCGAAACTAACTGCCATTACTTTTTGTAGAGTAAACCTTAAATGTTATCAATTTATCATCTACTACACTAGATAGCGGAATATTGGTCGTCAGAAAAGAACACTCATCCTGTCTTCCCCAAGGGACCTCACATAATGCCGTAATGTGTGAATTTAGATACCTCTCCCTTCTTTTGAAGAAAAACTGCGCAATGCAGATCAAATCCATTTGTAACACATGAATAATTTAGCCTAACTCAAAAATGTTGATATATAATGATATTGATAGAAATTTCTACGTACCACAGCTATTAATTTACACACTTATCGAAACATAATTATAGGTCATTATAAATAAGTCGAGCCGACGTATTTATAACTTACAAATTTACCTACAACTTACTACTAGCACTAATATTATCACATCGCGTTATTTCGACTACTTTCGTTTTGTTTCACAGTCGGAAGCTAAAAGGTATTAAAACAAAGTAAAGTAAAAGTATTAAAGACTCCGGAATTAATTTTATTCATATAAACATAGCGTGTTTATTCCAGTTTTGTGCAGACATAAAAAGGTACTAAAATCTACGACTGAACTTAATACATTAAAATACCTCTTCGAAAACATGCAATCCTGTCATTCAAAACGAGTAATTAACATCAACACTTATCTAAATATACATTATGTTTCTGTATACACTAAGTTAAATGTATACACACAAATAAATACATCACATGCCAACAATACAGAGTAAAATGGCTTTGTATTTGGATAATTGGTAATAGGGTTTGAAAATAGAAAGAATGAGGGATAAAAAATAACGAAAAATGTAATGAGTGAACTGCGTCTCTTCATTTGCTTTTTATTCTCGTGAAATGAAATGTGGCTGTCCTAGAATTCTAAAGTGACTTATTCTAAATGCATCTAGTCAGGGTGCAACGGGGCACAGTTTTGAGGGTATACACTATACACATGTGTCGAGCATCCTTTGATAAGGTAATGCCCACTCACTCAATCGTCTTTGGTTACCCCACATTGGGAAAGTTGTTATGCTATAATATAGATAGAACAATGCTGCCTTATCTTAGTTCAATGACCGTTCAATTTAAATGTCGGTGGCTCACAAAAGAAAAAGACGTACTTAATTGAATATTAAGTGTAGGTAGTAATTACTACGATATGACTTAATTTTTAATGCTGCACATTACGAATTAAAAAGGTAACAAATTATAGAATTTATTGTGCAATGTATAGAAAATACATCAATAATAATATTATCATATTATTAATAATGTATACCTATAATTATTCTACAATACAGTAAAGTGATATTATTTAATGGTAATTTAATATATTTATTAGTTGTGAAGTGATAAAGAATTTGCCGATTAAATTATATTAGAAAACGCTAAATGATTATTGTAATTATGTATTAGCAATTATTATTATTATTAATAATATTGAAATATGTGTTGGTATACATTAAACACCACATACCTCTACGACCGGTTTCCGACGACATCTTGTTAATGTACAAATTTATATACCGTGTCAGTGAACATCGATGTTCATAACACAACACGTCGTAATCCTTTATATCTTATGAGAATTCATTGTGAATGCCTCTGAAATTGCTGAATTAATGAATACCCACAATAGTTTTTACGTGATATTTATTTGACATGCATACAAAAAAACTTGCTGATACAGTTTTTTTTTTTATCTAAATCAGATAAAAAAATTAGGCGTGATCCATGCCATGAGTGACACTTATCCAATCTGTATTTTTTTCAGATAATTATTTGTATTGTCTTATTTTAGTTAGTACCTACTACCTAGCAGGCGCGAAGCTACCAAGATCACGATTCCCATCGAGTTACCTTTTGGATAAAATGATAGGTATAACAGTGTTTAAATTGACGTAATCCAATAAGAAATGTTAGCCCCGGCTTCCCTTCTCACAAAACCACCCTTAGTCACTGCTATCTAGGTACGCAACGCACTTAAAATTAGTAACAGAATTTGAACTATTATTTACCTACCACGTATTTTTTATTAGGTAGACTTTTCCGTAAATAAAATTAGTAGATAGGTCGTAGGTAGCCGTACTTTTTTAAGGGTTAAGGACGCGGCCGTCCAAGATTAACCTGAATCTACCGCAATCCCAACGACCAGATCTTCAAGGAGGGTCGCTTTTTGAGTAAAAGGAATCGCACAGTGTGCACAACAAATAGCACGAGTGTGACGGAAGCAAGAATCAATACAGCATAATCATCAATTTTAAATAGTTATGAAAGAAGAAGGAAAGATTATGAGAGAACAAAGGAAACATGAAAGATACATAAATTTTAAATGAAGTATTCAAATATGATGTAGTATGTACTTAAAATAAACTCATTAAAATAAAATAAAAAAACTTATTCAACAAAGCGTTATTACCAAACTTATTTATAGAAAAACTTTAATACACTTTGAACCGATACAACATTTGTTGCCTTGGAGTTAATTAATTATGTACCAATCGTTAAACGTATACTACCGAGTAATTAATTCTGTAATGGATAGATTAATAAATAAATTTAATTAGGAAATAATTGTTTAATTGGTTTTACCTTTTATGGCGAGATGTATCAGGGTTGCAGGCGAGCGAAGGGGTAAACAAGACTCCAAAAAGCACGTGCACTGAAATCCTTTAGTGTAGTTATATCTCCTTCACACACACACACACACACACTAGTCAAGCCACACACACACCGACGCAAGGGCGCCACAATATCACACTTAGATTATATGAATACAATACAAATACTTATAATACTACTGCAGATATTACTAACATAAAATGAAACACTACTAAACCATCAGCTACCCTAGGGGTGCTGAATGTTTAACACAAAGAACACAATATTTGAAAAATAATTTAAACTTTTGTTTAGCACAGCACTCAGCTAATAAGTTATACACTGGAAGTAGTAGTTATTATACAATAAAGGTGGCCACTACTACACTTCTATATAATCACAGTGTTAGAATATTACTTGGGTGAGCTGAGAAGTAGGTAGATGTATCATGTATCCAGTGAGAAGATGAAAGGGATCCTACTAATAGGCCGGCGACACAAAGTAAATGTATAAACAGGCACAACACATACACAGGTAGGTACACAACACATACAAGCTACACGAAGTAAGCCGACAGTTCTCACAGATAGCCAAAAAGGCGTAATTCAAGTATTATTAAAAGTGAATACACAATAACAATATTAAATAATTAATATTGTAAAACTTCTCGGAACATAATTATATACAACAACACTATAAAACATTCTTAGCACTGATGTATACACACATGTTTTAGCGTCACCGTAACATCCGTAATATTATATTCCCCTGTTATCTGAAGAATCACGCACACCAAATCACGAAACACAGCGACACTCGGCGTGCCTGCCGAGCGAGCGAACAAGCGACACTGACTGACTGAACGAAATATGGCGCGCCACGCGGACCCGCCATACTCCAACATTATCTACAGTCTACACTCGATACATAACCAGGGGGATCGACTAACAAAACAAGGCTTCAGTGTCAAAATGTTTTATTCCTGCCTTCCTGAAAGGACGTCGCTTTATATGCTTTCAAATAATACATCTACAAATACATTTTTTTTAAACACGTCGACTTTGTTCTAGCGAAACACGGGGGAATGGAAGTGATCCAAAGTTTAAATTGACGCTTTTTATAATGAAATATGATGAGATTATCTGATTGTAAAACAAGGAATAATGTATTGAAATTAATTGCCATTACAAGGACAAAAATAGTTACTGAATATAACTTTCAAGTACCTAATAAACAATAACAATCTACATCCATAATGAGATAATATTTAATATCATAGTACTTAAGTAGGTAATTAATATTTCAGATCATTGTTGATTGTACATCCATGTAACTAATTATAATTACATACTTAATGAACTAACGAGATCTGTGTATAATATAAACTAATCGATCCACGTACCTACAGAGAGTTGACCATTATAATACACATTGTTACCAAATGATTTGTGAGTCATTTTTTTCTTAAGTAGCATCTTAACAGATTTTATTTTTTTATAAGAGAAGACCAAGATAAGTAAAAGTAATAATTTATAGGTTTCTTGATCTATTTAATCAAATATTGTGGTGTTAGTAATAAAAATAAAGGATGAAATAAATAAACTAGAGTTTTCATGTCAACAAACACTCTTTGCAAAAAAATGTTAGGCATGAATACAATCATACAATTCCCACCGTAGTCTCATAAAAATATTGCAGCAGCAAAATAGAACAGCAATCTAATATTTTCACCACACTCTTTTTAATTAAGTATAGATTCTTATACATACAATAAAACTTCTTGCTTCTATATATGTCTATCGCGTTGTCTATCGTAAAGAATGTGCTTGACATCATGACACGGTGATTTCAGAAAGCTTTCGATTGGGATTGACTCATTATCTTTGATTATTTACCTAAATTTCATTCTCGAAACTAATGATTAGCCAACAGACAAAAGCATAAACATGGAATTATAAAGGGATAAAAAACCACGAACTAAACTTTTCGCAAAGTTGACCACTGGTGAGTGTGAAAACATATATGCAATTTTTTGACTTTGAATTGATATGTCAAATTGACGAATAAATAAATAAATAATATCTCAGTCAGTATAAAGGCTTTCGTGATGAAAGAGAAAATATCTGATTTTATTGACTCTTTATACTAAATTAATACGGTTACCTGAAAATAACGCACATGAAAAAAACGCATATGAAAAAATCTCATAAGAATATAGCGCATATGAAAAAAGCGCATATGAAAATAACGCAGTATGAAATTAACGCAGTATGAAATTAGCGCATAGTGAAATTACCTCAGTATGAAATTAACGCAGGGTGAAAAAAACGCAGCATGAAAAAATCCCATAAGAAAATATCTCAGTATGAAAATATCTCATAAGAAAAAAACTCATATAGAAAATAGCGCCATATGAAAAAAGCTCATAGTCTAGTATTAAATTTGGATTCTCTCTGATTCTAAATTATTGAATTATTAGCATGGTTGCCTCGATGCCTCGCTCATTAGATACGTTTTACTGTAATGGGATATTTTTTCATATACTTAACATAAAAGGATATTTTTATTTATTTGAATATAAATAAGAAGCACATGGTATACGGCGTGATCTACCTAACTGAGCATGAGCCCGTACCATGATTGAAATGTGTATTAAATTAAGTATCTACTCGTGTTATTCTTTCTACTCTATTACAATGTCTTCTAAATGACAATTATATAATTATTTAAAAATGTGTTTGTGATAGATAAACATTACCTACAAAACAATATATTGGAACCTTACCTATGTACACAGAGAAATCCTATAATTACTCTAAGCCTATATATCAAGCTTTACTGAATTTAAGAGTGATTTGATAATTGCTGCCATGCATTATTATTTGAAAAAATAATATACTGTCTTTCTGAAAATATGGTATTTCCTAATTTACCTTATAACAATATGTGAACCGTAGAAATAATGTACCTGATGTAACCTTTATTTTAATCTGTTTATTATTTTATTATCGTCAATAATAGATGGATGGTTATATAAACTCAGGCAGCTTATACAAGGGGCGGTCGCAGGCAGGAAAGTATTCATCACAAGTTAGGTACTGTTAATAACCGTATCCATTATATTGCGATTGTTTCATAAAAAAATACTGCGGCGCTAATCGCATCGTCACTATCTGATGCATTGTTTATAACACTTTTTATTTCAAGAAAAACAGTATTTTAAATTTACTTCACGACCGTCGGTTCTGCATGTTCTAGCAAAGCAATTTTCGCAGTTGGTGCTAGCTCCGCACTCGTTTTCCTCAAATAATACAACGTTATGCTTACTATGGCTAGGCTAGGTTCCTAAATTCACCCATATATCTAAAATAAATGAGAATAGGGGCCGTGACATTTTTTGCTTTTGCACACAAGCGACGGCTCTGGCCCTGTCTTGCCTTGGCTGTAATGGTAAATTGCTAAATGTATAAAACATAATAGGTGTTTGTTATGGTTCTAATTTTTAAATAGCCCAAGTCGTTCAGACATGATTTTGACACGGAACAGCTCCTCGAAAGAAAGTTGTTGTCTTTTTATGAAACAATTATACTTAATCTAATGGATGCAGTTTTTAAAACAGTAGTTCGTGATGAATTGATGAATATTTTAGGGTGTCCAGTAAATTCGTCTAAAACCCATTTGTCTAAAATCAATTCGTCTATCTAAAATAACAATCGTGTACTTACACATTTTTTTTTACATCAACGGTTTAAAGAAATAAATACCGTGCTGTGTTGTGCACTGTGGTGTGTGCTGTGCTGTACGCAGTTGTGCGCTGTGTGCTGTGCTGATCTGTGATGAACTGTGCTGCGATGTAAATACTTCAGTCCTAATATTTTATATACAACCTAGCTATTTTATTAACTTCTTTTGGATGATAAAAATATGACCTACAAAAAGTTGATGGATTTTAAGTTCAAATGCAGAATTCGCCAGAAAATTTAAATTTCCGCCATGTTCAATCAAGAAATTTTGTTGGTAAACCTCGGATTCGGATTCAGCATCCCAAAATACGTAACAGACTACCCCACAACTTTCGATCGGGAAATCCAACAGCACCATATTACTGATACTAAGAAATATGTATTATGAATCTGTTCAAGGAGTTGTGTAATGAGGTTTTAATTTTTATGTATTATCTTAACTTTCCCTGTCATGAAATCCTTATAATATTATTTCCTCCAAATAAAAGGTGTTGAAAAACATTACTGTAAATTTGCATACTTTTTCACTTTTTTACATTTATTTGTAAATTTACATACTTTTTAATTTTTCACATATATTTGTTTATTTTTTAAGTGAACAAAGTATACACATAAATATAAAAATGAACATACCACAGATTATAAAGCATTGTTCACTAGGGCGAACTTATAGGAGAAATGCGATATCTTCCAGTTAACCCCAACATTTATTTATTTTTCTCCTAACGAGGACAGGTATCTGCATTAGTAAAAATATAGTACTACTCTATACAAGAAAATAATAAATTCATTTTCCTTACTAACATAGAACATAAATAAAATACGTACCTGTTTGTATTTTATATTCTGTTTGACAAGAAAACCGAAAATAATATGTAATTTTACAATACAGAAGGTAACGCCTGACACCATAACTACCTACATGAAGAGTAAGTAATTGATGAAGCGGGCGAATCATGTGTAGATTGACTTTTCATCGACACTCATGCTAGTATCTTCTTCTTCAGAGCACATCAACAGGAATGTAGAAGCGTCGAGTAAAAGCCAATTTATACACGGTTAGCCCGAAAACCATGAAATCAGAACAACATTAAGAGGGTTAAGGAAATATTTCAATTATCCCAAAGATCGTTAAAAAATCTTCTCGTAAAGCGTATATTTAATGAGCGAGGCATCGAGTTAACCTTGCTAGTAATTCAATAATTTAGAATCAGAGAGAATCCAAATTTAATACTAGACTATGAGCTTTTTTCATATGGCGCTATTTTCTATATGAGTTTTTTTCTTATGAGATATTTTCATACTGAGATATTTTCTTATGGGATTTTTTCATGCTGCGTTTTTTTCACCCTGCGTTAATTTCATACTGAGGTAATTTCACCATGCGCTAATTTCATACTGCGTTAATTTCATACTGCGTTATTTTCATATGCGCTTTTTTCATATGCGCTATATTCTTATGAGATTTTTTCATATGCGTTTTTTTCATGTGCGTTATTTTCCGGCCACGACCTAGTTCTGATCTGCCACTTTGTATAAAGTGAGTAGTATAGGGAACATTTTATCAGGTAGGTAAATTGAAATATTTTAATGGGTGTCAAAATATATTCAAAAAGTTTTTCAATCCTTTGTTGAAGTTTCTACTTAGTTATACCCTCATCCGCTGTTATCTTAGGGTTTGCCGTTCAATAATAAAATAAATATAGGTTCTAGCTACGAAATTTATTTATTAGGTATAGGAACATTTTATCGTCTGCGTACCACAAAATGAGGAATGTTGATACAATCAGTTTATCACATTCTCACTGGTTGTATTACGAGTAGGTATTCAAAATTTAGAAGCAAATCATTTACAGGTTATGAGTTAAGTAAAGAGAGAAAATAATGCTCGCTACTTGCTTTCTGTATTTTAAAGCTCGCTCGTTTCTTACTTTTGATAACATCAATCGTCATACATAGCGCACGGTGTTTTTAACGATTTGTGCTTCTTTGGTCGATGTAATATCCCATGGTCCGATCATGTCGACCAGATCCTCAAGGATGGACGCGTTTTGAGTAAAAGGAATCGGAGAGCGTGTATGACAAATTGCATGAATGTGACGGAAGCTAGGAGTGTGCGTAAGGATAGGGCTGTCTGGCGCTCTGTCCTCTCTGCCTACCCTGCAAGGGACGTGGCGTGAGGGTATAGATAGATAGATAGAATATCCCAGTTTTTCTATAAGGGTCTCATTTTTTGCATTGCAAGACAATAAAAGTATACATTGTTCGATATACAATCACTACATATAAAATGATAATATGTATTCAATAATTAACCGATAGAACGACTTCTAAAAATTATCACTTTGTATGTACTAACTTGTACGATCTATCAAAAGTTTTCTACACACTTTTGTCACTGACTGTATGTTACAAATGTCTATGTATACTTGATTACTTGCATTATTCACATTAAGGGCTTGGCACCAAGAATGACGCCACAGTCATTTCCCACGGCATTAAAGTTCAAAATTGCGTGAACAATCGCATGATAAAGTGGAAAAAACTGCGTTTATTCAATTTTTTGGGGTTCATTTTGCGTCTATCAAAAAACTTTTACGGTTATTCCCTAGATTTTAATGCATATTATCAGTACAAAAAAAATACTTCACGACTTTCGGGAAACGAGTTTCCGTCTTTCGGAAAAAAATATTAGAGGTATTTTTCAATTTTTTTTTGAGAAATCTATACAAGATATAAAAAATCTTTTCGGTTATTCCCTCGATAAATGTTCAATGCATTTACCCTATATTGTTCCAAAGCATATTTAGTAACGGTTGTCGAGATAGAAGGTCTCCCGTTTTCAGAAATTTTCGAAATGCCGGTATGCATACTCTTAAGGAAACAAAATGCTGCAAATGATTATTTTTAATGCTATACAAATCCACCCCTAACATAAAGAGCGGATACTATTACCTAATCTAATAGTTTAGGGATTCTTATAATTACCATATCCTTATGATTCTTATGATTCATAATCATAATAGTATAATGTATTATTTGGTGAGTGTACCTACCTGAGTCCTTTGTCAGTGTTATTACTATTTCTCCTTATATTACCTGTAGTTTGATATCCGTATTATATAACACTATCATTAAATGCCCTACAATCCTATTCGATTGATGTGTTTCTTTCACCCATTCAAGCGCATAATACACAAAATTATCTTGTGTTTCTCACTCATTCAATAAAGTTTCAAATCGAATGCAGTGATCTGAAACGGAAAAGTAAGTATTTTTTTGTAAGTACATTTTAAAGTAATAAAACTTCTTTATGTTCTTCCTTTTCTAAAACGGGAGACCTTATATCTCGACAACCATTACTATTGCTTGGAACAAAATAGGATAAAAATGTATTGAACCTTTATCTAGGGAATAACCGTAAAAGATTTTTTATATCTTTTATACTTAGATTTCTCAAAAAAATAAATTGAACTGCTCTTTTTTGCGAAAGACGGAAACTCGTTTCCCGAAAGTCGCGGAGTTTTTTTTTGTACTGATAATATGCATTTTGTCCGTGGGTAGCTCCACAAATCACGACCCTCAGCAATGAGGAAACGATGAAAGAAGAAGAAGAATATGCATTAAAATCTTGGGAATAACCGTAAAAATTTTTTGATAGACGCAAAATTAACCTCAAAAAATGGAAAAAACGCTATTTTTACCATTTTAACATGCGATTGTCACGCGATTTTGAACCTTAATGCCGTGGGAAAAGACTGTGACGTCATTCCTGGTGCCGAGCCCTTAATACAAGTTTAGCTGAATCGTAATATCTACTCGGTTATATTGTTATTAAATGTCTTTACTTAGGGTGTGAGGATACAGGCTTGTGGGATACACATTACATAATAGGTACTCTATAGTCTATAACACATGCACGTGATGTGCCCTTTTTGATGGGATATTGCACACCCTTCTCTGTTTACCATAATGTTGTTGATCGATTTGTAAAATCCTCCTCTGTGTTTTATAAGGGAACGTTAAATAGAAAGTAGTAGATATAGTAGTAGAAAGCATTCGGTTGCTTAAGGAGGGCAGTATCCAAAATTGTAGTATGTGATTGTGATTCGGGTGATATTGTAGATGTTGTTATTTTGTAATAAAGTGATTTAAATAAAAAAATAATAAAAAAAATGGTGCGATTGTAGTTATTTGCTCATTTGTTTATAGATCAACTATGTAATTGAGGAATACGAAATCAGTCAGATGATTGACTCAATATTTGTTCAAAAACCTGGCATTTTGAACATCACAACAACCGATACTTTTTTACTCCAAGAATCATTACAAAATGCAATGTGCATTAATAAAGAGCTTCAAGAATTACAGTTTTTTCGTTAATAATGTAGCGTTGTATGAACTCCCTTGGGAAGGAAGCAGGATGGGTGTTCCGACGCTTACGAGTCAGCTTTGCCTGGCTTAAGAGAAGCCTCTCGTCTCTGTTGAGGAGAAAAAACTGTAATGTATTCCCGTCTGTGTAATGCAGATAAATTCCAAATAATTTAGGTAAAATCAGCTTCAAGAATATTATGATTTATCAGATTTGCCCAAATCAGCTTCAAGAATATTCTTCTTCTTCTTCTTCTTTATCAGCCTCTTTCCCTCCACTGCTGGATATAGGCCTCTTCCTTTGTCTTCCACCATTCTCTGTTTTGGGCTCTTTGTCTCCACCCATGTCCCACCGACTCGATGATATCATCGGCCCATCTCCTCTGTGGTCTCCCTACTAAGAATATTATGATTTATGAATTAAACTAGGATCGCATGGGAGTCGCACAGATTATCTTGTAATACGACTTTTACCATACCTTTTATACACTTCCTCATAGAAATTACTATTTCCACTTCTCTTCATTATCAAACATAATAACTGGTGATATTATAGAAATCGTTATATCGTGAGTTGTCTAAACAAACGAACCAATTAATATTTACAAATTAAATAAACGATCATGTATTGAATACATCAACTATTATTTATTATACCGTCTAATAAACAGTAGGTAAGTAAAGAGTTAGAATTATTGTGGGAATCGTCGCTGGAGAGGTTTTCGTAAAGTTTTAAGTAATTTAAAAAAATATTACTTACCTAAATTTTTACTTCTCAAAGCGCGGTCACACACGTTTGGAAGTTCAGTTAACTGAATCGACCATTTGCAAAAAAGCTCCGACCAAAACCTCTTTCTGAATTCAAACTCAAGGTAACACTGAATTCAGAGAGAGGTTTGGTCGGAGCTTTTTTGCAAACAGTCATTGCTCACGCTGCACAAGTACAACACTTCATACAACACATCACAGCGAAGAAGCTACTACATTAGTCCTGAAGATGGCCTCAGTCAGTAGGCCAAAAGCTCGACAACGTCGATAATCTACACACGGTACACCCGAGAAGAATGAAGAAGGGAGAAGAATCATAAAATGTTGGTGGTATGAGGGCTGAAAATCCATACCTATGTTACAAGTTACTATACGCACTTCGTACGAGTATAGTATGTACTAGCTTTAATACTTGAAGTCTGCTTTTTGGGAAAATTTTAGGTACTTCGATTTTCAATAATGGAAATGACATTCATGACAAGAGAATTCGAAATACACAAGGGGCAATTACTTCATTAATGGCATGGCATTCACTTTCTACATTGGGTCTGATGATTCAACTCTAAACAAGATAGAGAAGCTAATACATTTGAGAATAGTATTTCAGGATTGAAAAGTTTGACGTTAAAATACGAGGAAGTAATTATGGTGAAATTGAAATTCGTTATCCTAAATATTTGAAAAAAAAATACGTTCGTTATTGGTAAAAGTAAACATCTTGAAGTTTTTCTTTGTTTTGTAGGTAACAAATTAAAACACTTAACGATACGATAATTCCTATCACGTACGCGTACCTAATGATTGTGGAACCAAGAATCATGTTAAACCCTTTGATCTTCCGTTCGTCTAAGAAATTAAACTTCGATAATCCCTTGTCGTATAGGAATCTTTTGAGAAGGTATTGGATAGGTTGTAAATAATTGTGCAAGTATAAGATGAAATTGTAGGTACGGTTAAATACTTGAGGTCTGTTAACGTGACTTGTCGTGATCTTCCATCACGCCTCTACCACGCCACCCAATTACCATATCGTGATGGATGTTGGATGGTGATGTTAGGGGTTAGGGGCCACTCTATTCACATCGAGTTTTCGAATAAACTGACTACATCTTTCCACCTCGTGAAACTACTAAGTAGGTGGTATATTAAATTAATAGTACTTTGTGAGAAAGTGCTAATATGATGAAGAGAAGCCGATATAATATTGAGTAGGTATCATAATTTCTAGTACCAATTCATATCACATTATAGTTACAATACAGAAATAAGCTGAAACAAATCCATAAGGGACCAATAATTGTCCGAGAGACCAACTAGCTGACCAACCGACTGGTGGGGAACTAATTGTTGATGATGCGTTCATTCATTTTCGGGTCTGAGCTACCCCCCACTAGGCCACCCCACTCCAGAAATTAGCAGCCATAACGGCATTGTCAGTGACCATCATCAGGTCCCTCGCATCGCACCTCACTGGCATGTCTCGACATACGAGGAGGTGTTCGTCAGTCTGGGTCTCTCCGCAATCGCAGGAGACATCCTCCTCCACCCTTATGATGCGTTTGTTTCTTTCCAGCTAGATGCTAAAATTTATTAAGCAAACCAGTATATATATTATTAATCTATGAAGCAAACTAAAGAGTTAGGGGGAGTGCATTCGGTATTGAAAAATAAATCATTTTGCAGGTGGATCGATGTAGATGACAATCTTTAAAACAATACGTTACTTCTTCTATTCTTCTTTTTTCTCTTTTGTTAGATCTGGCATAATATGTATTAAGAGATGTCAGTCTTGGTCTAGTAATGAAAACGTCCAGCTTTTTCTCCATCAGTTTGATGATCTTCCCGGCAGTCGGCGCCCCTCTAGAATCTCGTGCATGACGACTTTGCGGAAATCTCGTCCGGTCCATTACCTCAGAACACAATCCCTCCAAAATACGAAACAGAATAGCAAAATACAGCACTTTTTTTAATGTCGTCTTATATTGTTTTTTCATTCATTATTTCTGTTACACACTTTAACAAATCATGTTTTACTTATCATAAAAATTGTTTTGTGAAAGTATACATATAGGCGATTAATTAGATCAAAAGTAGGTAAAAGATATGGGCGGCGTAAGATTTTTTATCCATGTTATAAAATAATTGATATTAGAAAATATTCGTGTAGTATTTATTGTATTCCAACAATGAAGTAATGATTGTTGAAGACATTAATTTGATTAATTCATCTGCTCTTACTAATATATTGGACAACATAAAAACTAACGGCCTTTGTTAGTATTATCTGATCTTATGGATGTGTGGGTGTTTTATACTGGAACACTAATGCATACTAAGTATAATAATATTACTTCGTTCTGTGAAACAATTAATCCAATATTTTGATCGTAGAATCGTGATCTAGAATATTTCTTTTATTGACATGTATTTGATTGACTTACAATATGTTATAATATGATAATACCATTGAGAATAAGTATTTAATTTGGTGTATTTTTAAAAGAAAGGATAATTTCTTATTCTTTCTCTATTTCTAGATCTGTTGATCTGCCCTGACAGAATGCTGCTCTAATTCTTAGAACTTCGAGATCCAACGGTCTCTCTATCTTTTAGGTGATCCAGGTGAATTTCGTTTGCTGCAATGTAAAGGAATAATTTCAAATATTTAATATGATTTTTTCACTATATAATTACGAGTATATTACACTAACTCTAGAATAAATTTGTGATTCTCTGTTTTAAAAGACCTTTGTAGAATAGTGCAGTATAAAAGGTAGCCATTTGGTTTAAGCACCTCCATATATTAAAGTACCTACTAGAGTCATTAAGTTTATTAATTTATATAAGGTTGATTGATTAATAAATACTCTTGTCAATACATGAATAATTCATAGGTGTATAACGTAGGTATACAGATACTTATTAGTTAGTCATAATACATCTACTAAATGACAACATTATACCTAGGTATATTTGTATCTCATTAAGGTGTTAATCATGCGCTAATTTAGCATTTCAATCACACTTATACGCACTCCACAATAAAGTACCGGTTGGCTTTTTTATTTGAATCATTAGCTACTATATTTTTCCCTTTGATGTTCCTTAAATAACACAATGAACTCCGCGAGGCTTTTACACTCGTAGCGATTTCTGTGGCCGATATCTATTAGGTAGATACCTTTTTTCTATCTATCTATCTATACCCTGACGCCACGTCCCTTGCAGGGTAGGCAGAGAGGACAGAGCGCCAGACAGCCCTATACTTGCACACACTCCAAGCCTCCGTCACATTCATGCAATTTGTCATACACGCTCTCCGATTCCTTTTACTCAAAACGCGTCCATCCTTAAGGATCTGGTCGACATGATCGGACCAGGTCAGTCTCGGGCGGCCGCACTTCCTCACCCCTTCTCGCTCACTCAAATATAGATACTCTTTTTCACGTCATTATATAATAATAATAATAATAATAATATCTTTATTCCAGATCTGGAGGTGGGATGTGCAAGCCTCTCAGGTCCATATTATGATACATATTCATATTCATATAAAAATACAAAATACAAAATAAAATATAAAAAATTGGTAAAGTCACAACATACTCAATACAGTATAGTTAATACATATTCAATACGGTATAGTCAAATCAAATGTAAAAATTGGTATGGTCAACAGAAAAGACATTATTCGTACTTTGCACGAAAAATAAATTGTGTAATAGGTATATATTAAACATATGACGGTTAATAAATTTGTATAATTATCGACTCTATTAATGCTACGTCTTAATATTAGCCAGGTTATTATGTAGAAATGTATTTTCATTTAATCTGTTAGGAAATCTCGAGTGTAACTTTCTACAAATAACGTGGGTAAAAAACTTACTTAAAACTTAAAGTTTTAAGTAAATTGTTACTCAGTTCTCAGTTCCAATGAAAGAAGAGCTTTATATTCATTTTATAACTAAAAGTAAGTTGTATGACAGAATAAGAACACATTAAAATATTTACAGCCAATCCCAAAACAAATATGAAATTTCTTCTGATACTGTTGATTCTCATTATAACATTTTTATTATATTGAAATAAAACAGCAGAGACAATATCAAAATAATAATGGTTTAAAAGAATAAGGTTCTTTATTCACAATGTAAAACAATTCATACGAAATGTAAGTAAAAAAGAATGGAAATAATATCTTCTCCGCTATTTTCCTCCTCTTGTTTTTTTGTCAACGGTTGACATCTTGACATTTTAATAACGCTGTGTGGTCGACCATATTGCGTACAAAATAAGTTAAAGTAAAACGGTATCATATAAAAGTACAAGTTTCCTATATTATTATACAGCATTTTCTTGTGTATATTATTAATGCTACTTGTCCACGTACTCGTATATCTCGGAATTCAGTAGCGGGTGTTAATGATTCGATTATTGTATACAAGTTTACAAACAAGTCACTGGTCTGGTATAAGCAGTTATAGATAGATAAGTCTATTATTTTATTCCGTCACCACTTTGTACAAAGTGACATACAGGTACAGCTTGGTATTGAACTGTTAGCAATACGTATGAGAGAATGGGTACATTTCGTAAAATCATAGATAATACAGGAGTAATTACTAGGCACATACGTGTACGTCCATTGGAAGGTCCTCTGAATCATCATCCTACAAAACGTCTTCACAATCAACTACGAGTATGTTGATAAATGTTGAAGGTTTTCACGGTGTGCGATTGACATTCTTTATTGGTTGTTTTTTTACATGTTAACACTCCACAGTACGCAAACATATTTCTCATACATTTATACACATAGGAAGACACCAGTAGGAGTCTCAAAACGTCGATCAAGTTTATCTACACACAGTTCACCCGAAAAACCAAGAAACTATGATGATGGCGGGGAGAACTTTCTTTTTCGTACATACGTATTTTGCATACTGAAAAGGACGTAAAATAAAATGTTATTTTTCTCTACTTAGTACCTATAGTACCTACCTACGGACACCAAAGCCGATAATATATACATATACTCGTAATGTGGACTACGAACGAACCTATGCAAAATAATAGTACCTATAAACCTATACGACCTTACTAGGCCGACCGGTACTACTTTCAGCCTACGCTGTGTAAGTGTACATAAATACGAACATAATAGGTATTACAAGATACAGCATAATTTATAGATCTATACACATAATTAACTGTTGGATAATATTATAGATCTCTCCTCGCAGTTTATATTTTGCAAGTAAATCTAATGATTCATTAAGTACCTATATTCAAAGGTATATTTGTTCGTGTATTTAACTAATATGCTTTTTTATGGTAGGTACTATACAAATCAAAACAGGATAAGCGTTTAGATTTTCTTGCGATATACTGAATATACTTCAAATAGTCCCTATTGTAATCTAATGAATGTATGTATATATGTAAAAAAAAGCTCTGAATCTGAAAAACGCAGACACTGTTTTTGGAAATTGTTTGGTTTCTTCTACATTCGTAGTCATACCTAGTTTTAACGATCCTATGATGGGCATCTACTGAACTTACGTTCAGACAACCAACGGTGGGTTAAAAAAGGTATGTTCGTTAATCTGAAGTTGTTCATTTTCACTCCATGTCCACTTCTCAGTAGGTATGTTGTATTTATAGTGAATAAATAAATAAATAAATTTATAGTCTTAATTAACAATTTAGTTCTTTCTTTCTTTTTTTTAAAATGAATCTGAATCAAATACATCTTTGTACCCTTCACAAAAAGCTTAAAAGCTTGTGTTGTGAAGTGGAGTAAGTCGGGGATTATAATAAGATTTAGTTTTATTTAATGAATACAAATTAAGATTAGTTGCATGCCATAATGGCATTATTAAGAAGATTATGGTACGCTATAAGTCCAATTATGTAACTCTTCGTAAAATAAGTGTGTTTTAAATTTATTTTACTGTGCAATAATTGAAAAAAAACGGTACAAATCCATGCAGTGGCTGGCTTTTTTACATTTGTGCATAGTTATCATTTTAACAATGATTATGTAGTCTCTCAACTGGTGTACAGTGTAAGATGGTGACTTTGTTCTCGACAAACGTTGACAATTCAGCACATAACACCTGCGTGTTTTCTTACACATTTTCAGAGTATATCATACTTTAGTAAAGCGATCACCTAAACCAACCGATGAATTGCCATAAGTTCAGCATTCCCATCTTACATTGTACATCAGTTAAGAGACTATCTACGTAATTAAAAAAAATAGTATATGCTCTTAATTAATTACAGAATTGGACTTAAACATATTCTTCTAATTTAAATGTATAAATTTTGACATTTATTATTACGACTGTGTTTTAAGTGTGAGTAATTTATGTATTATTAATTTTACAGTTTACCTGTATCACGAGTAACTAAGTATAATTTCTACACTTAGGTATAATTCTATAAAATCGACCCACGCTGCTGCCGGTCCACGTTTCTTTGCGATGTAGGTTAGGGCTGCAACAAAATAATTGTTATCTATGCGGAAGCGGATATTTTACTTCTTCATGTCTGCAGATGCGGAAGTGATGCGAATAAAGCAATGTTAAAAGGTCATTAGGTCGTTCAAGCCTTTTAAAATAAACAATATTTTAAAACTATTCCTTTATCTGACGTTTGTATGATTTATTTTATTTTTATTTTAATACAAACAAAAGCACAAAACAGACAACAACTTTAGATATAAGTAATAACATGTAGATAAAGACAATTAGTCCATTCATAATTCAGCTGTCACCCACAGGCATGCGCCACAGTTAAATTAAAACATATAAGTTCATTCCGGTCGTCTCACACACCCATACTCAATCTCGCTCACGCACTCACCCATGATGAGGATGGTAATTGTAATTTGGATTTTAAAATAAATACGTAGTAGGCAGGTTTCTATATTATTCATCATTCATGATTTCTTCACCATTTTATTATAAATGCGTTATCTCTATACTGTCGTAATAATCGCAACGCAAAGGCAAAAACTTGGAACAGAGATAATTTCTAAAAACATCTAGTATCGCCCATATAATTTCATACATATCCGTGGAATAGAGGGGTTGCAAAATAGGGGTCGAGTATAGAAAGTCAGACTTTTTATGATTGTAGTACATGTATCTAAGGTTGAAATGCTAATTTCGCTAAAAAAAACTCAAAATACCTTAAGCTGATGGTTGATTTGTGCTTCTTTCTTCTGGCAGCAGATACATAACTGCAAAAAAAGTTTTACATGTTTTAATATCAAGGTGTACGAGGACATAAACTGCGCCACATATGTCGAGCTGAAGAGAGCTGCGGGAGACAGAGAAAAGTGGAGAACAAGATGTAGGAATTTTCTGCAAACCAATCCGCAAGATTGAAAGTAGAGAAGAAGAATAACAAGGACCTCTCATGCAGCTCGCTTAGAAGAAATTTCCGAGACAACTCCAACTGAACGAAAGATAGCTGCTTTTAAAATTTACTTAGAATTTCTGTAGAAACGGACGCGAATGCGGAACTATGTCACAACCCTAAATATGTATTCCTATGCTGTCCGCTCCGTTGATTGTGTTGCCTATTACAACCGGTCGACCTTTGGGCGATCTTTCCATAATCTGCCATAGTCCATTATATTCATTCCACTGCATACTGCTTTTGAGAATTATTGTTGATGATTTGCTCGAAACAGGACCTGTTTGTAATAATAATATCTACCTAATTCACAATGCACACTGTGACTGATCTGTAATTTCAATGTCTGGGCAAAGCTACGTGTTATTAATGTTTTAATGTAATGTGTAATTTTGTACATTTTAATCATAATATATATATATTCGTATGGTGTCAGGCGCTATAAGATCACATTTAGATCCCGAAGCCACATTCTGGCCTCGGTCGTCAAGTTGTTCAGATCCTCCATCATTCCCCCAAATTTGTGGGTTGGGCATTCACGCACAATGTGGTGTAGAGTCTGCACCGCATCACCGCAATCACAAGCAGGGTCACTAATGTAGCCCCACCTGTGACGCTCGGCTGCATAATAATAGATTCTAAGATTACGAATTTAAATGATAGTAATATGTGGGTTTTTAATCTATCATATGAACAGTAAAAATCACGTCATCTGTTTCTATAATGGTTGGATGAATGTGCTTCAATTATCATAAACTTTTTATAATTTCAATGATACATCAATCAAGACAGATATTATGTATAACCCAGCTTCCTAGGTTACATTATTTGCTTGGATGCAGAGAGCAAATACATAGATTTTCATTTCTATTTCATAGTTTAGTTTATATACCAGTACGACCACCAACATAACTAATTCGTACAATAAAATAAGGGAGGACAATATTATTATCCCTGACTGTAATACATTTTTAAACCTTTTCTACAATTCTGCAGCCTTTATTACGCTTTTAATGATTCAATGGTTTACGGAAGGACTTTTTCGCATATCGGTACAATAAGTTAGGGCCTATATTTTGTTTCTATTAAAAATCAAAAGGGCGTTTTTGGAAATATGTACAAGTACATATATATTTTTATACCAGGAAACGCACTGGTCAAAAATAGATTTAGTACGTGTACTTACGTAGTAAAACGTATTTGTAAGATGATAGTTTCTAAGAAAAAGAATGTAGTAGTGTGTAGATACTTGCAGCGAGAGTCTCCTCCAAGGAACATTAAGGGTGTTCAGAGTAGTTTAGGGAGCGATTTGTTCAGGGGAGCCCTTCCGGCGAACCTTGAGCCCTCCTTTGAAAAAATGTTTTTGCTTAAAAGACTGGATGATGTTTCAGGAGCTAAAGCTGGAGGGTGGAGGTAGGTTTACCCTTAATGTAAATGGTCAAAAATAGCGAAGCTTTCCTACCTCTGTATGTTCCGACGAGGAACTTAAAAGGAAAAGTTGTAGGTACCTACATTTTGTATAAGAATTATTATGTTAAGATTATTCGAACATGAACGACGTGTAAATTATACCTGGCATTTAATTATTATACGAGTATATGAGAGAAGTTGCGATGATAATTTCCTTATTCATATACGACACAAACTATTAAGTCGGTCGTGTCTAGTATTTGCATTAGGACTTGGTTAATATAGTTTATTTACATCTCTTCCATTAATCATTGGAATTGATTGAGTGATGATCACGCTGAAGATGGAGCTGGCTCATTGCAAAACCTGTTTGGGTAAGTCAACTATTTGCCAGAGCCCATCAACGTGCATTATATACATTCATACAGGTATGCACTAGGTATGCATGCACATCAATTAATAGTCCAAGAGCCCATCGTTGAAATCATGACGGATGTGTTTTTTGATCGAAATGTGGTTTAAAAGAATGTTTAGACATAATATAATACATTGCCATAGGGTTGCCTAGCAAAATCTTGCCGCGAGTACCTTTACCATGATGATTATTGACACCAATTTTGAAGCGAATTGCACCCATCTGTTGTTTAAGTAAAATTAGCACCATCGGAAAGAGGACGATTTGAAGATATAGAAAAACATGGGTTGCCTGTCCTCAGTCTGCCGCAACCCTAGGCAACCCAGGCCCAAAGATGCCATTTTTCGAAGTAAAATGCACCCATCTGTTTTTTACACGAGTGACACATCAAATTGAAGCTACTGTCTTCCTCGATACGATGGGATAGGGTTGCCTCCCTAAAACCTGCCGCAAATTAGGGTGGCCTGCATTTGAATGATGATATTTGAATGATGATGACCTAGTGAAAATGTGGTGGCATATCCAGGAAAATACTATATTTGTTTTTTTCTTGATCATTTCTTATGTTTTTTGGGGTGCTGAATCCGAATTTTGACTTTGCAAGCTTCTAACTATAATGGTTTTTGCGAAAAATACGAAAAACAGAGAGAAAAGTGTTTTTCTTAGAGACTTTTTACATAACTCGAAAAGTATGCATTTTAGAGCAAAACATATTAGCACAAAAATAATTTGCACTAAATTTTCTATAAATTTTATTACGTTACATTTTTTCGTCAGACGAATGGTTTAGGAGCTATTACGATTTAAAACTTGATAAAAACAGAAAATTGTTCTAAATTTGTACTTTATTTAAATTTCTGCCTACAATAAAAAAACTGCATACTTTTAAAGAATGAATTATAAAAGAAAAATAAATTCCCTACGATTATGTCTTTGGGTACTTTTCGCTCAGATGCACCATTTAAGAGATAAAGGGTGCCAAAGTTTGATAATATAATTCAAAATTAGCATTTTCATACATTAAGTTGCATTGGTTGATCTGTCGGTAGATAGGTATGTCACAACATTACTAATACATACAAAGGTATATTAGAGCCAGTATACTATCAGCTAGCGAAAAAGTCAAGACACTACGTAATAAGAGTAATATAATTTGAGAGTCATTTGTTAAATTATGATGAAAATAAAATAACACTTTTTATAAAAAAATCGTGAAATATATATTTTTTTCAATTCTCGCGAAATTGTATCTCATAGTCACATCTAGTACATAATAGTGGTGTGACAAAAAAATACTGCCAATAAATAAAATTATTAATTATATTATGGATGTTAATTATAGATGAAATAAACATAAAACTGAGGAATTTAGGGGGGGTTGAATTTCACTCGGCTCGGCTGCGGGTGGAACCGTGCGCGATAAGAACATTATTTGCGCTTGTATATTTTTAGCTACTCTTCCATTACCCATGTAGCAACTTAGGTGGTAATATTTACTGTAGGTACTTGGCATCACCCGCAGCCGAGTGAAAAAAGTTATAGCAAAATGACAGTGGCCTGTAAAATAGAAAATTTCTTTTTATAACTCGGTAATATTTACTATATGTACTTGGCATCACTCGCAGCCGAGTGAAAAAAGTTATAGCAAAATGACAGTGGCCTCTCAAACTAGAAAAACTATTTTTTATGAAACCGCCCAAAGGTTTTTGAATCGGCTCGGCTGCGAGTGAGAAGGCTTACGGCCGCGGGTGATGCCAAATACCTACAGTAAATATTACCGAGTTATTAAAAGAGTTTTTCTAATTTGACAGGCCAGTCATTCTGTCAACTTTTTTCACTCGGCTGCGGGTGATTCCAAGTACCTACAGTAAATATTACCGAGATGATAAAAGATTTTTTCCAGTTTGACAGGCCACTGTCATTTTGCTATAACTTTTTTCACTCGGCTGCGGGTGATGCCAAGTACATATAGTAAATATTACCGAGTTATTAAAAGAGTTTTTCTATTTTACAGGCCACTGTCATTTTGCTATAACTTTTTTCACTCGGCTGCGGGTGATGCCAAGTACCTACAGTAAATATTACCACCTAAGTTGCTACATGGGTACTGGAAGAGTAGCTAAAAATATACAAGCGCAAATAATGTTCTTATCGCGCACGGTTCCACCCGCAGCCGAGCCGAGTGAAATTCAACCCCCCCTAAATTCCTCAGTTTTATGTTTTTTCATCCATAATTAACATCCATAATATAATTAATAATTTTATTTATTGGCAGTATTTTTTTGTCACACCACCATTATGTACTAGATGTGACTATGAGATACAATTTCGCGAGAATTGAAACAAATGTTAATATTTCACGATTTTTTTATAAAAAGGGTTATTTTATTTTCATCATACTTTTACAAATGACTCTCAAATGATATTACTCTTATTACGTAGTGTCTTGACTGTTTCGCTAGCTGATAGTATACTGGCTCTAATATACCTTTGTATGTATTAGTAATGATGTGACATACCTACCTACCGACAGACCTACCTGATGCAACTTAATGTATGAAAATGCTAATTTTGAATTATATTAACAAACTTTGGCACCCTTTATCTCTTAAATGGTGCATCTGAGCGAAAAGTACCCAGAGACATAATCGTAGAGAATTTATTTTTCTTTTATAATTCATTCTTTAAAAGTATGCAGTTTTTTTATTGTAGGCAGAAATTTAAATAAAGTACAAATTAGGAACAATTTTCTGATTTTTATCAAGTTTTAAATCGTAATAGCTCCTAAACCATTCGTCTGACGAAAAAACGTAACGTAATAAAATTTATAGAAAATGTATTGAAGATTATTTTTGTCATAACATTTTTTGCTCTAAAGTGCATACTTTTCGAGTTATAAAAAAAGTCTCTAAGAAAAACACTTTTCTCTCTGTTTTTCGCATTTTTCGCGAAAATCATCATAGTTAGGAGCTTGCAAAGTTAAAATTCGGATTCAGCACCTCAAAAAACATAAGGAATGATCAAGAAAAAAACAAATATAGTATTTTCCTGGATATGCCACCACATTTTCACTAGGTCATCATCATTCAAATATCATCATTCAAATGCAGGCCACCCTAATTTGCGGCAGGTTTTAGGGAGGCAACCCTATCCCATCGTATCGAGGAAGACAGTAGCTTCAATTTGATGTGTCACTCGTGTAAAAAACAGATGGGTGCATTTTACTTCGAAAAATGGCATCTTTGGGCCTGGGTTGCCTAGGGTTGCGGCAGACTGAGGACAGGCAACCCATGTTTTTCTATATCTTCAAATCGTCCTCTTTCCGATGGTGCTAATTTTACTTAAAAAACAGATGGGTGCAATTCGCTTCAAAATTGGTGTCAATAATCATCATGGTAAAGGTACTCGCGGCAAGATTTTGCTAGGCAACCCTATGGCAATGTATTATATTATGTCTAAACATTCTTTTAAACCACATTTCGATCAAAAAACACATCCGTCATGATTTCAACGATGGGCTCTTGGACTATAAGGGGACGATTAACCCGAAAACATTTCTCGCGACTTTAAGGTTCAAATTCACATGCACAAATCGCATTATATACCAAATGTTATAAATATGGTTTTTTCTTAACTTTTTGGGGAATATTAAGCTTCACTCAAAAAGATTTTAATGCGTATCATCACTAGGAAAAATATTTTTCCTTTGCGAATTTCGGGAAACGATTTGCTGCTTTGATAAATAAAATTTCAGAGGTGTTTTTCATAATTCATTTTGAGGAACCCGTAAAGGATATGAAAGATCTGGGGCCTGAGTCAAAATACGAAACTTAACGGAAATGTTGGCGGTTTACGCGTTGCTGCCATGGTGATATCGTTGTTTCCATTGATGACATTACTACCATGGAAACAACGCGTAAAACGCAAACGTTTCCATCACGTTTCGTGGTTTGACTCGGGCCCCTGTTACGGAAATCCACTAGAGGAAGGTTCGATGTAGTAGGTATTTACCCATTTTTTCAAGCATATCTAGTAAGGTTTTCGTGATCCAAGGTCTTAATTTCTTTTTTTAATTTGGCGACCTGACTGGTCTTAAGTTCCTTAAGGTCTGATTACTCTGACTGACTCCGACCATGTCTAGTGCACATTTTATCGTACGTATAGAGAATATCTTTATCTCTAGAGCCAACCCCCCTGTGCACTTATAGTAATTAATTTGACGAGCTCTATTCGTATTCAATTAGCGAAGCTATCCTAGCATTAATAGTTTTTTCAAGTAAAAATGCATTATTAATTTAAGATGAAGGATTTCTTTATGCCTTTAGTGAGGTGACAAAGTGTTATTATGAATTGTATTATTATTTATTTCCTTAACTTTATTTATTTATTTATCGTGTGGCATTTTCTTACATCACATCTTAAAATCCTTAAATAAGGACATAAAACAGTAATAATAGCACAGGGAGGTCTGATTGCCAAAGACTTTGAGTGTGGGTTCTACTCCAAGGGCCTCTCGAACATAACCGTTCCATTTGCGGTCTTTCAGGATTACTCCTGCTACTCCTCTGAGGTCCTCCGAGATTTTTTCATATACTTAAACTTATTTTCAAAATATTTGCAGTTCACGTTGAACATTTCATACATTTAAAAAAGGGGAAACAAGTCGTTACGTCCGTCCCATTTCACAAATTTAATAGTCTCCAGCATTTCACCTATCACAAGTATCAGGAATGTATGATTTAATAAGGATCCTTCCAACATTACATAATAATAATTTATGATCGTTATTATTAATACTGCTACCTACACAAGTTGGTTGAAACTAGGGAATGGTAGGTACGTAGCAGTAATACATACCTACATATTATTAGGTGTAGGCATTATTTAGACATTACGCCACTATTATTATCAAGATGGCTTTTCTAACATTACCAACCCCTCAGTTTATGTGATCCTGGTATTAAATTAACTTAGTTATAATATCAAATTATTATATAAACATGTTTATTTTACCTCTTCGAACTTATATTATTGCTTAGAGGAATCGTTAAAAAAAACATTTCAGGTTCAAAATTTACAAAAAGTTAATCTTTGCAAAAAAAAAACCCTCAATGAAGTGAAGTACAAAATAGCCTACAAAATACATAAGTATAATACATATCTTAAAGCGACGAAATAATCTAAACGAAAAAATCAAAAGCGCCTTTCTGCGGTAAGTACGTGTAAGTTTCATAGTTCTACATTCCTTTGTAGATTCATACGTAATCAGTTTTGAATAGTTATTTAAAAAAATACTGTGAGGAAAAAATACATATATTAATAATATGTACAAAAAAAGAATGTAGCAACCAAATAAAATAGAGAAAAAAAACAACCTATCTCCAATGTATGAAAGATACAATATTATTTTGATATAAACAAAATAATTTCATCTTATTCTTTCTTTGTTTTCTCGAATGGCGAATAAAAGAAATCTTTCTCAATTTATTTTGTTCAATGCGTAGGTACCTGAATGAGAAAAAAACGCGCCGTTTTCTCGCAACGTCCTTGAGTGTCTTTCACAAATAGACCTTCAACGATTTCTAATACCAGGCTATCATAAAAATGTAAGGAACGTGTACGCCACAATGTACTTACATTTCCTCCGTAGGTACTTTGGATTGGTAGGTAGGTACCTTCTTCATACTGTTATCCTGATAGCAGAAACTATTTACAAGCAGGCTTGCGTCTCTTTAACTTTTTTTAATATTTAGAGATTGAAACTTCAAAAAACATCGGTAAGGCATCGCGAGTTTTTAATGACCTTAATAAATCGGTATTTAATTATTTTTTCGAGTTGACGATCTAAAATACACAACATACTAAAAGTTCTAAAGACAAGTAGGTAACATTACTTCCTTAATATGCATTTGAGAGTTTTTGAGCCTTGGACTATTTACGGAAAAATATATCTGATTAAGGATTTTGTTGTGATTTTTTCCACTATTAATGCATTTTGTGCCTATAATAGTGTACCGTAAAAAAACAGGATTCGAGACATTTTTTGGTGTTGAGAGAGAGACAACCCCTTTTTTTCTAATCTTCATATTATCACAAGGTAAAACAACATGAGAGATATTTTTAAGATCACAAAAATATGACTCGAAGTTAGGTATACAAGAGTAATTTTTTATTACTATTTACCCACATTTTTGCAATTGAAATTACATACCAACCGGTGATCCTGGACAATAAGTATCTAAACACATATTTTGGACTATTGATAGTTCATTCGATGTCTACAAATTACGATTATTTAACATCTTACTAAACTAAATTAAAATAATCTATAAGTACCTGCCTATGTACAATCTTTTCACTTCTGAGTACACGATAACAATATCCTCAAAAATTAAATGTAGTAGAGGTACATAATTCATTCTAAACCTTTTTAATATTTTTCATATAAAAGTTTTTATTTGCCAATTTCGTTCGAAAGGTTTCGATTGTGTAGGCGAAGGGTGAGACGCTGATAAATATGTACAACACCATTTAGTACAATATTGTAAAAAGAATAATAAAAAGAAATGATACATAATAATAACCAATGTTTTTTAAACAACTACTAACAAGATTATCTTATATATTTCTGTATTCCTGGAAATGTCAGTTAAAAAAATGTGGTAGGTGTTTTCTGAGAGTATTCATTTCTCTCTTTTTATTTCGTAAAAATGTTAGAAAGCAATTAGGCTAAATAGGTACACTATAGTTTTTTTGACCTCTGAAAACTCTGAAAATGTTATTCCAAAAGATCTTATCTCATATTCATTACTGTAGGAATTGAACACAGTAAAAGAAAAAAAATATATCATTTACCACATAAAAATGTAATGGCAGCATTTATTTTTATGTGTGGTATGGTTTCAATGTTTGCAATAATATATTTCAAATTCGAGCTGTGACCTAAATAAATATAACTCTGTAGGATGTGGAAGTAGGTAAGGTAATACGTTTTATGAGGATACGATGTTAGTTTGGAAAGTTCATTATTTCATGAATGAGATAATACGTAATAACTTCCAACAAAACATCTGATGTTAAATTCCAAATCGTTTCAGGGGAGGTATTTTTCATTATTCAAGGAGGTGGTTGAGAACTGTGTTACAATGGGGAGTTGAGTACGACACAACGACGGGTAATGGGCAGTTTCTGTTGAAAAGAGATGGAAATTTTGAATGTTCGCACAAAGGAAAAGGAAAGACTAGCGTACAAGTGGCGAATCGATATCATATTAAAATGGTCGGAACACTTTCCGGCGGACTGTGTTGTGGGTTAATTAATTGAATGCGGTTTATATTGTGTAGTCAGAGTAATAGTAAATTATACTCCCTTTACGACATTGTGAACAGAAACGGTTCAAGAAAAGGTTTTATTATTGAATTTGATTAGGGAAATAGTACAATGTATATTATTATATCTTGAAATATTATTTGACGTAACCGTTTTGTATGGAATCCTTATCAAAACGTAATTAAGAGTGTGCATACCGACATTTCAAAAATTTCTAAAAACGGGAGACCTTCTATCTCGACAACCGTTACTAAATATGCTTTGGAACAAAGTAGGGTAGATGCATTGAACTTTTATCTAGGGAATAACCGTAATAGATTTTTTATATCTTGTATAGATTTCGCAAAAAAAATATTTAAAAACACCTCTGACCTTTTTTCCGAAAGACGGAAACTCGTTTCCCGAAAGTCGCGGAGTAATTTTTTTTTCTTGTACTGTTAATATGCATTAAAATCTAGGGAATAACCGTAAAAGTTTTTTGATAGACGCAAAATTAACCCCAAAAAATGGGAAAAAACGCTATTTTTACCATTTTATCATGCGATTGTCACGCAATTTTGAACCTTAATGCCGTGGGAAAAGACTGTGACGTCATTCCTGGTGCCATGCCCTTAATGTGCAATATAATATTAATTGGTTTTATTAGAAACCACAGAATAACTGTACGTTTTTATTATTTGTCAATACCTACTCCTACGATTAGAATAACGATTTGACGAGTGATATTAAAAATCGTATAACTCAATTCGTTTCATCGATCCGAATAGGTACGTGATATTAAACCTCCCATGTACATTCAGTAATTGTTGTTTTAAAAACACGTTTAACTTCTATAACTATCTCAATTATTTGAGATTCAAAGATCTGTTTTTTTTTTTACTTCGACGATCAATTCGGCTATGATGACATCATAGTGATCTGATCATAGCTAGAATTCTTCTTCTTCTTCAGTCCTCTGTCCTCCATTGCTGGATACAGGCCTCTTCCATACTCCTCCATTTCTTTCTGTCGGTTGCTGCTTGCAGTCAATTTTTATAGCGGTTCTGTCGTCGGACAGTCTCGTTTGGGGTAGCTGGACCATCTCTTTTGATGTCTTTAGGAGGGAAAAAAACTTGAATGCAAAAAAAAAACCTTTGAAAGTTTTTAGGTCAAAAAAATGGGGAGGGGGGGCCGAAAATATCAGCGCCTACTCCCGTGAAAAGTGTAAATCCGGCTCTGCTTTGAATAAGAATGATTTGACGGATGCCAATAACTTGAATATTTTGAGAAAAAGATGAGTAACGATTTAACGAAAGCGTTAAATAGAAAAGAGTGGAAAATAAAGAAAAGCATAAATGGAAGATGAGTAAAGAGCCTCACATCACTGCTACACACAAAGCATCAACTTGTTCATACCTTGAATTATTTTTGATTGTACAATTTTTTATTCTTGTAAAGCGTTGGATTTTTTTCTACAGCCGTAGTAAATACATTGAAGTATTCCCACAACAGTATGAAGAAATTAAGGATGAACATTGTCGGGCTTACGACCGACCTCGGCTGGCTTAAGTGATCACTTTACTTCATACCTACTAATACACTTAAAGGAGATTTGTAAAGGACGTAACCTCGGGGTCCTTGGGAATGGTTGAGAAAGGCGGGAGACAGAAAATAATGGATAAGTTTAGAAGAGGCCTATATCCAGCAGTGGAGATATCAGAACTGAAAAAGAAGGAGTATTATACGTATTAGATAAATAGAAACCTAAGATTCTAAAATAGTAAATATTTTCCCTTTTTAATAGGTACGACAGCGGACAGAGCTGTTATAATACATTCTTAACGAGCGATTAACTCCATTTACTAAACGTTCGATTAATTTCCAATATTATCTTCAATCAATTTCAGATTCTTTTTAACGATAATGCCGTTTTAAAGAGATGACTTGGCGGATAATGGCTCTTATGATATAATTAAACCATAACAACTCTTTCTCAATGAAAGAAAGTAATAAAATAATACAGGAAAGTTGAAATCTTTTCACAATGTCGATAAATACAGCTTAACTGTACCTATTAATGTGATCAGATCGTCGATGATATCTTTTCTCTCGAATCGCACAATGGATTCTTCTTAATCTTCATGCTTTGAGTGTCTATTGAATTCCATGAATTTTAAATACTTAGTTATTTGAGGAAAGAATTATGAAAGCACAAAGCACAATTCTCCTAGTTGGTGAGTTATCTGGCAAATTAAGCTGGAATAATGAGAACTTGCTTGGTTCAGTTGATTACATTAGGGTACGTGAGATATGTCGTCTCTGAGCTGGTGGATTCGAATCTTGAAACTATCCTTGAGTAGATATTCTGGAAATTTGTTTGCAGTTGCTTCATATATATGAAACGCAAAAATAGGCTTTGCAGGAGGTTTTTTTTTAGGTATAATGTACATAATATTTAAAAATATTTATTGGTCTTGTGTATTGTATATTTTTGTACTAATGTACCTGCCAATATTTGTTTTAGAGACTGTATTTGTTCCGTGTACGTAAATAAAAAAAAAATGCATTTCCAAATTTTTACCATAAAATCACCAAATCCCAAACACATTATGGTTTTAGCGCGTTAGTTAGAAAGTTAGCGCGGTCGTCCAAGAACAACTTTTCTCCACGATGTCGACCAGTTTCTCAAGGAGGAAAGTGTTTTGTTTTGAGTAAAAGGAATTGTAGAGTGTGTGTGACGAATTGCAAGAATGTGAGGAAAGTAAGGAGTGTGTGTATATGCAGGGAAGTCTGGCGATTTGTTCTCTCTGCCTTCCCTACAAAGGATGCGTTATGAGGGGATATAATAGAATGAGCGAGCCTATATCGCTAGGGCGTATTGCCTTACATTAGAAATGTTATACCGGTTATACGTAAATAAATAAATAAATCTTCATTAGCCACATATGATATAACAAATATGTAAATCTTTACTAGATGCAGTCAGGGCCGTCTCTCCCATTAGCCACGGTGGGCACTTGCCCAGGGCCCCGCGATCCAAGGGGCCCCCAAGCATTGTTTGCAAGCATCATATTGCATTATTTTCCGAAAATCTAACAATAATTACTGACTATAAATTATAATATTTATCACATTTTTTGGTATTCTAATGAACAGGGGCCCCAACAAATAATGCCTGTCTTCCTCATTACGATATACGAGGCCCCCTAGTTCCTGCTATATCACGAATTGATGATACTATTACTTATCAGATTTTTTGTTATTCCAATGAACAGGGGCCCCAACGAACAATGCCTGTCTTTCTCATTACGATCTACGGGGCCCCCTAGTTCCTGCTAGATCACGAATTGATGATACCTATTACTTATCAGATTTTTTGTATTCTTATGAACAGGGGCCCCAACAAACAATGAATGAATGAAGTTTGGTAAAAAAATTCGCCTGCGGCGCTAATTAAATCTCTTGCGTTTATCTTACCACTTCACTGATTTTTCATAAAAAATTCGCCTGAGGTCCATTATTCCAACCCTGCTATATAAATAATCTAAACCTGCGGCTGGTCGCTCATTTATAATTTCAAATGTTCATTTATCCAAAAAGTTTGCCCAGGTCTGCTATAGAAAGACAAACCGGTTCATTATTTCACACATTCTCGAAAAAATTCGCCTGCGGCGCTATTTTGTGATATGCTTTTTATTTAAAGAAACTAAATCAAACGATAGGTATAAGAATCATGACCTTTTTTCACTCAGTCTCAAAAAAAGTCGCCTGCGGCGCTATTCACACTTTTAGCGCAATGTCATATTTGTATGTGACGACCTACACCCCCCACCCCCAGTCGACAATTTTTCTTGCCCAAGGTCAACAGTTTTAGTTCTTGTAATCCAGTTCTGCATAGGGCCCCCATCAGAGTTAAGTGCCCAGGGCCCCCAGTAGGTTAAAGACGGCCCTGGATGCAGTAGTATGCCAAAGGGCGGACTTATTGCAAAAGCAATGTCTTACAGTCAACCCTGGAAAAGAAAACAAGAATTATACATATCTACTTAAATCAAGCGTAAATAAATATATGTACATTACATACATAGATTACATATATAATCCACGTATGTAGGTACCTATCTAACGAACTATATATACTAGTGAAAAGTAATTGACGATAAAAAATGAAACTATTATAATAAGGAAACTTATTAATAAAACTGTATTAAATAGTTAATATATCCTACTACTTATAAAACGGTTATTCCCAGAAATACAAAAAACAGATAAGTTATTATTATACAATTACAAATTTAGAAGATAGTAATTCAAAGTACCTTCGAAACAATTTTAATTACATATTATCATTGCTGTATATATTTACCTACGTATTTAAATATATCGTGAGTCCACTAATTTTCAATCTCACTATGAACTACATTACAAGGAACTTGCAACATCCAATACCATGGTGTATGCTATATGCTGATGATATTGTACTTATAGCCAGAAAACCATCGGAGCTCCAGGAAACCTTCAATACATGGGTGAAAGAACTAGAGAGACACGGACTGAGAGTAAGTCGAGCAAAGACCGAATACATGGAGTGTGACTTCGGGGGAGCGGAAGAAACTGGTCATGATATACTCATAGAAAACAACACAAAGTTACCCAAAGTGTCGCACTTCAAATACCTTGGATCCATGCTAACGGCCGATGCTCATGTAGATAAAGATGTAAACCACCGTGTCAATACAGCATGGCTGAAGTGGAGATCTCTCTCTGGCGTACTATGCGATAAAAAGATGCCCATTCGAACTAAGGGCAAAGTCTACAAGACAGTCGTAAGACCTGCAATGTTGTATGGAGCGGAGTGCTGGACAACATCAAAAAAGCATGAGCAACAGCTCCATACAAATGAAATGAAAATGTTACGATGGGCAGGCAACGTAACACGCCTGGATAAAATCCGCAATGAGTACGTCAGAGGATCGTTTAAAGTGGCCCCGATAACAGAAAAGCTGAGGGAGGGCAGACTGAGATGGTATGGACACGTCATGCGTAGAGAGGAGAGTTACTTCGTGAAGACGGCACTCAGCATCCCCACGAAACCCAGGGGAAGGGGTAGACCTCCGGCAACATGGTGGTCCAATGTTGAAAGGGAGCTGGCGGCGCAGGGAATCCCAACGATGACAACCCAGGACAGGAGATCCTGGAGCCTACGTACGAGGAGGCCCGACCCTGGATGAACCGGGACAGAAGGGCAGGGCAAAGAAGATTTAAATATATCGTATCTTCTTATGTCAAGTACGTAGGTAGGTAGGCACTTATCGAAATATTCGTCTACAAAATTTAGAATCCATTAGACATTCATAATCATAATTATTAAACTGAGATCATTGCACCTTTCCTTGTTGTACCTACTAAACAATCAATTCACATTGAGAGACAAAGGGATGATAACGTGTAATGCGAGGGAGTAGGGACATATCCAAATCCAAACGCAATAATATATCCTTTGTCTGAAAGATACACACACCTATTCAGATAGTACGCCTATACGTACTTATGTTCTCCTATCCTCATTAATCATTATTTTATTGATAACAATTTACCAACACTACGTTTTTTTTTTCAGAAATATGAATTTGACACAATGTAAATAATAATTATTATGAATGATGATCGCTCCTATGAGGCTAAAATAATAATTTCATAGAGTAATAATAATAATACCACACGATTCTCTGCTTTACAATATTGTGAGAGAGGTTTTATATCTGTCAGGGTGACAGGAGGGTAGACATGGGGTGAAGGAGGCGGATTATCGATCGCTCTGCCACACCCAGCTACTACTATTCACTGCTGCAGAACAAAATGCCTATACAAAAAGCCTTCATCCCAAACGTACATCAAAAACACCAACGAAATCAACACCCTTCATGAAAAAAACACACTATTACTCCAACAGGAATAACACATTTCATACAAATGAACCAACTTTTTGAAGTGGTGAATATTGTCAGATCTCTTTCAGTTCAGTTGAGATGCAGGTAACTGTGATCCTTTATAATTTCTGGTCGCCGGATACATTTAAACCCAGACTGCTGGGCCGTTACGTCCATGTTACGTCACCGTCGCCTCACACGCCACGCAGTTACGATAAACCGAATCATTAGGAAAACATAAATGGTTCCAGGATTTCTGAGGCCGGATAAATTTTGTATCCCACGTACTTAAAATAAATTACTACCTATCAGGTACGTAAAACAGTTTAGGTTCGGTACGTTATTTTCAGTACCTACCTATAACATAACGCCGCTGAAAAAATCATAATCTTTTGCAAGTCGTTTGCACTTCATAGATGCGATATTTTGGGATCCTGGAACCGCGCCTGGGCCGATTTATTTGGTGTTTTTTTTCATTTCCTTATTAATATGAGACAAAAAAATCACCACGTCCCGAACATGGGTTCTCAGTTCTCACTGTCGCGACCCCTCCGATTATGCGCTATCTTTGACTAATTTTTAGCAACTTGTATAGAAGTGCAGGAATAAAGTGGGAAGAGACAAAGGCAATGATGAGCACTGAACAAAAACTAAAAGTGGCGACGCCAATGGGTTAGTCAGTCGAAAGCTTGAAAGAGGAAGAGATCGCTCCAAGTTCCCCCATCCACTATCGGCTCGACTGCTTACTAGAATAACAGATACTTAACTGAATTAATTATAGTTTTTTTTGTTAATCGGCATTCCACCCATAAATAACGAGTGATCTCTGTTGAATCGTAGTTAAAGAAACACCTAAAAGAAATGAGCTTCGTAGCCTGCTTTGAGGAGCATTGACGGCCAATACTCACTGTATTAGGATGAAAAATGCTGGGGAGGGGGGGGGGTCGCTCTGACACTAATATATTTTTTCTTATTTGGGCGCGTTCCGGTCCTGATAAATCCATTCGAATTTCGAATGTAAAATCTTGGGCCTGCATATCTAGAAGTACATTTAAATTTGCCGCCAATTACTTCTCACTGCTTTGCATCGTATGCGAATTCTTCTTCTTCTTCTCCTGGGCATTATTAATCCCACATGGTGGTGGGGTCTGCCTTTCGGGTCTTTCGCCGCGACTTCGCTCGAATCTTATGCGAATTGAATAAGAATAATTTTGATTAGGTACTTCCTTAATCTCAGGTTGCAATAGATATATAGGTACTGGATGGATGGTACCTATGTCCCTCTAAAATATATTTACACCTCATTGGGCAGTACCCATTGATGCAAGCAAGGTGCTTTACATTCTCCACTTAAGTACTTAAAGAAAGGGGGGGGGGGGGATGGGCTTGGTACCCTTTTCTTTAGGACAACAACACTGGTCAAATTTTTGTTAAGATACTCCCATAGCAAGGAATAAACCAGTAAAATGTAGGATATTATAATTTCTTTGCCTGTGCAGAGAAGTGGTGTCCCTAAAATGAAGCATTTTATAAAATTGTTTTGATTCATACCAGTCCACTTACTTGATAGTTCTACAAAGTATCCGCCATTTGCCTTGCTTGCAATGCCAATATGTTTGATACTAAGCACATTTTCACATCTTAAGTAGCTACATACTTAGGTATGGATAATGAAATAAGATAAAATAAAACACAAGAAAGTATTATAAATATATCTTTAATAATAATATAGAGAACTTTCACATTAAGAGGGTGTCTCAGACAACATGAGAGATTTCTTCTAATCATTCTTTATAAATTCCTTCTGTAATATTACAAAATTTTAATTAATCAGATGGTACAACCAGATACTTACAGAGTACAGGCAGACATGTACTGAGTAAAATAAATAAAATAGGAAAAACATCTAAATAATATGTATCTGGGGGAAAGCAATGTGTTTTACAAAACGTATTGGTGTGGCACAGTGATAATTATTAAAACCCTCACTGCGTACTGTTTGCCGAAATTCAGTCTTATGTAAACAGAAGCATGGACCATATAGGACACACTTTTAAACCCTGAAATGAGGTGTTTTAATTTTATACATTGTCATTATACAACGAAGGTTCACAAATCATCCAGCTGGGGTGGACTGCCTAATATAAAAAAAAAAGTACAAAGAAGGAATTTATAAAGAGAGAATATAAAATTTCAATACCTAAAATAATAAAATTATATACTAAGTATTCAATGCGAAGTCCTATAATTAAAAATCAGTATCATACATGCCTACTACATAGTGTAACTGTACCTATATTTTACAAGACATCTTAAATCAACATATAAATATTATATTAATTTACCTACTAACTGTTCATATTATTAACCTACATACCAGCTGTCACATTACGCTACATTTTCTTGCAGGAAAATTTGTAATTAAGTGTGAAGACTTGAGACTGATCTATTTAAGAGTTTATGGAACTAACTATGTATTGGGAGATTTCAGACTACCGGCAACAGAATATTTCAGACTGCAGAGTTTGGTCTCTCACATCACTTGAACATTCGTATACAAAGAAATAATGGTAGCGAATATATGTATACAGAATACAGTCACCTGTTTTCATGTCCCCAAACAGAAGTGACATGCACGCCCGAGGACGCACTACTGGCGAATGCCGGGGGTGTACGAGTGGCCGAACATTGGAGATACAAAATTTGATAGTGTTCCGGACACGGAAAGTAAGTAAGTACAGAATTAAACATTGTTAATATTTATTTTATTTATTTACATTTTTGGTGAAGAGATATGTTAACATTACAATAATACAAATTATAACATTTGTTCACAGGCGAGCTTATCGCAATGCTGCAATCTCTGTGAGCTAACCCCACACATTTGAGATAAAATATTTTCATCAAGCTAACTTAACATTTTTAAGAGAACTTGTCAAGACAACTTTACGAAAATACTACAACATGAAAATTTGTGGGCAGAGGATTGTGTAACTTTGTGCGTCTCAAAGAAAGAAAAATGAATTTCTGTGATACTCTGTGATTGACTATGCGCAATGTGTCTGAAATAAGGAGGAATATCAATGGAGAATTTATGTTATTACTAGCTGTACACTTCATAAATTTTGAGAGCTGATGACAATTTCTCTACATACAAACAAACAATCAACGTATTCAATCATCAATTTAATAAGGAATATGTAGTCATTTTGAACTATCCAATATACTACTACTTAAGATTATTCTACAATTTTATTAATCATACGTACATATTTACATCATTCATACGTTTATTTGATATAAAAAGTAGCAGTAGGTATTCAATGATTAATTAATTGTAATAACAGTGTTACTATTTTACAAATACTGTACAATGTAATGAAAGACAAACATGTTTTTCATTACTAATAATTAAGGTTAACTCGACAATACTAACATGAACCAAACAACACAACTTCAATATTTAGATGTAGAATAGTAATAATGTTGCATTTAACAAGTAGTTATATCTCAAAGATACACAGCAAAGGATGGACCTCCCATCAGGCTTACGACTGATCATCGGCTGGCTTAATGTGATCACTTTACACTTAAGTAACACTCACCAATTCCAGTCCATCCATCTGCCGTGGCCGGGAATCGAACCCAGACCTCCAACCTGACAAGCCAGTATTCAACCGCTACGCAATGACGGCTGGTAGATAAGTCGAGGTGAAACGTGTATATATATTGTACGCCGCCCTCTGTTGAGATTTTTTTTTTGGTATTTAGTGTTTATTTATTATTATAGTATTTAACTACTTGTTATATTCAACTACGTCATGTAGAAAATTTTGATGGTCTCACAAAAATATAGAATTGTGATTTTCAAAGTAATGCTACATTTATTTAAGTCGTAGCACAAATAATATTGCTCTATTATCTCTGTGCACGAAACTGCTAAGACTTGTAACCTTCCAGTGTTCTTTGGAGGAACCTTACAAAAAAAAAATTATACTGGTTTGCTATTATCATATAGTCGAAATTACAATATAACTTCTATACACTTTCATATGTTTAATATAAAATGCCGCAAAATAAGGTAGTGGATGACATTTAGAAGAATTAAGCTAATTCTGTATTCATACAATAAAATCATCTAAATAAATACAAATTGTTGCCATATACACAAAGCAAATTGTATGACAGAAAAATAAATACATAAAGAAAATATGTCAAAGTGTAAAACATGTGGCAACTATGCATTGTGGGTATACATTAACAAGCGTTGCTCGGTACCCAACATTGTAGATTGGAATAACAAAGGAGCCTATATAAATGTGGGAAGAATTATTGAAAATTGACCCCCTTCTATTATCTATGACAAATCTATGGTGGACGCCATTTTCATTGCGAAGATATGATTGCGTGTCATGTTGGTTGTCCACAATTGCATGAATCCTGGTGATATTTATGCGACTCATTATGTATAATCAGTGTGGAAATTACCTTTGGAATACAACCTAGTATGAAATAAAATGGTAAATTAGCGTACTATATATCGATAAAAAATGGTGTCTACCTAGCTGAAAGGCTAAGAATGGCAATGGTGGCGGTCAAGTTTCGTCTATGGCTTTATCCGTTAAGTCTTCTAACATTTATAGAGGTTACCTAGGAATAACTATCATGGTGATATGAATGGGATATAGTATTGTTGATACTCTATAAATCACTGTTCTAGTAAATCATCAAAAAGGTAAAGTGGATTTGTATCATGCCATCTACTTTATTCATAAAAAGTCTGAGTTTCCATATGCAAATCTACTTTCCACACATATGTAAAGATGGGAGATACTAGTAGATGTTTTTCAGGATTATCTCAGTCTGAACATTCTGGTATGGTTGTGGTTTTTACTTATGACGGCGGTACAATGAGAGAATTAGTGCAAAAGTAATAATGGTCACTAAGAAATTATTAACGACATGGAATGTATGATACAAGAATTATTTTCATACATAACAGTTACTCTTTCAATTCACACAATAGTAATTGGGTTTATGAGAAAGTGATACATAAGTAAGTTATGAAAAGAAATACCTTAAGTTTTTTACCTCTTAATGATCTAAAGTGAAATAAAATTTTGTAGGTAGAAAAAAAAAGAAACATATTATCACATTTCTAATAATAAAATGTCTTTAAAGTTGGATCTGTAATCGACGCACAGAATGTGAAATACAACAACAAATTAGGTAGGTACTATATTCTATGAAAGTGTTTTTATTGATCTCACTTTGACGTGTGTATTTCAATCGTAGTCTCAATAGTGTATCAATATCTGTGTTGTGGTGAAGGTGTCCACATGGAGGAGCGGGGCATACTGGCCTGGTGCGCTAGGGGGGGTCCCGTGGGTGCAGGGGCGGGCGGGGAGGGAGCCGCTGGAGGCGGAGACGGGCTGTCCAGGGAAATGATAGCTGGGGGGGCTGTGGGGGTGGTTGGGGTATACGGTGGCGCCACTACACCGGGACTTGTGTATCCCGAACTTGAAACATCTGAAAAGCAAATTTAATTTTGTTTAATTTCGAGTTAAAATAAACACAAGGGACACAAACAAATACGATAATATGACACAAACACCCCTTCAATTAAATGTGTACTTAGCACGCTCCAGAACAAGAAAAAATAAAATAATTTAAGTTTTTATTGATGTTGGATTATTTGCATCCTCTGTAGGGGAAAATGGGGGAACCGTGCGCAGCGGGTAATCATACGCAGTGAGATTCAGCAAAATCCCGTCCTCAAATAATATCGCTAGTAATGCAGTTTTGTAGCCGCCAACAAGGCCAACGTATTTGGTAAGATTCAGCTCAATCGATGAAGAAGTTGCCGAGTTTATGCCATTTAATTGAAAACTAGTATTTTGTTCTAATTTTACACTGACTAAAATAAGATGGTGAGCGCATAATTACAATAATTTTTCAATGTTTTATGATTAGTTCTGTAGTTAACTATCTCCTTTGACCGATATAATATAGTTTGGTGCTATTTGTAGAATAGTTTTTATAATATTTGGATAGATGCTGAATTCCACGTGAGGGGTAATTGTGCGCATACGAGTGCATACTGTTTTTTTAATGCGCATGATTACCCCTCATGAAACTAAATGGCAAGGAATACATTTTTCACAATTAAAAAAAAAATCCATGTTAATTACGTAATAGGCACCTAATTGTAATAAAAAAATGTTTCAATTAATCTGAGTGCCTAAAATATGATAGAAAAACCAACGTAAACAGTTAGACTAGCTAGGTATTGCAGAAAACTATACGCGATACTAAAAATAAAGGAAACTCTGTGCTGACGGTAAAGAATTAGCATACCTGCCCGAGTCAACACTGTGAAAAACTTTGAAAGGAATATCTTCCATCCATTATTCTTTATCCTGGGAGCTGAAAAATCTTCTGTGACAAAATCACAGAATAAACGCCGTTTTTTTGGCGAGTTAAATATGTGATATCTTTAAATGGACTTCTTTTCCATTTTTAGTGCTTTTTCTCACTGTCAACAATAATAATTATAATTTTAAACAATGACAATTGTCTCGTTAATAAAATAATGTTGGTTATTTAACTCATAGCAAATAAATTTGGTCGTATAACTTCGCCTTGAATGCGCACAATTACCCTACCCATGCGCACCATTACCCTGCGGTATGGTGAATGGTGCGCAAATGAGTTGTCTCATTTAATGCTTTGTAGATCAGTTCTGCGAATAATTAAAGTAAATAGTAGTATGAGGTTCGATAGAAGACATATGAGGCTTCCACATATCAATGTTTTACTTTCTGAACTAAAAAGGTTTCGACGTAGCATCAATTTTGGCTTAGGTGCGCACAGTTCCCCCACTTTCCCCTATATGTACACTGAGTGAACAAGTAACACATTTATTTTGATGGCACTATCCAAAAGTATCCCCTTTCTTGTTTCTATATTCAGATACTTGCCTTTAGTTTGAGCTATCTAACACATTCATTAGATGAGGATTATCAGTGGAGATTTGTTGGTTACTCACCATTATATTTAGGCAGTTCTGGGAATGGTTGAGCCTCGGGCTGTCTGGTGGGAGTTTTCCTCTTCAACGGAGCTTCATCCTCATCGTCACTAGTCAGATCTACCACACCTCCCGAGGACACAACGCCTGCGTTGCCTCCCGTGGTAGTCGATGGGGATGATGAAGATGCGGGAACCACTGAAGTGCTGGACTCTGGGGAAGTACCGCCCCCTGATGTCCCGTTGCCGTTTGTTTTGGCTGAATTATCACGGCTACGGTTATTACTAATACCATCGCTCAATGGTATTACTTCTACATAATAAAATCATAAGAGAAATAGTAAAATAAAGTAACAAACCATAATGTATTAGTCTGTTGGTGAATATAGTGTTATGTTTGTAATGAGGAGATGGCACTTTACTTATATCGAGTCATACTGTCCACAATCAAATCATACTCCCATTCAGTTCTACACACAGCTGAGACTTGTGTATGATGTGTTGCAAAATTATAATTCATGCATCGTCAAAGGATTGTAGTGGTTTGTGTAAGAAGAAAAGAATAAAAATACTGTGTTGCTAATTATTACAAATAATATACATGCATTCTCATTCATAGACCTATTCTAATTTCTTTTTGAAAACCCAAATTCTAAGAATAACAGTAAGAAACATTTTGGCTCAATAAGGATGTGATATTGTTTATCCCATTGGATGAAAACTAGCTGCAAGAGAATAGATTGATGAGAGCATTGCAATACTAGAAAGGCATAATACGTACCAAGGTCATCAGAAATGACTTCTACTTTAGACTTATCTTCTTTAACGGGTGTGGTCACATTGTCCACTTCCTTTTTGGCCACATGAGCGCTCCACGAGCCATCGTTGTGCAATTGTACCTCGCAACAGTCACCTCCTAAGCGGGAGGAATTCAGTACTTCTTGGAAATAACTAAAAAAAGAAAATTTATACATAATCCTTTGATTAAACATAACGTTGGTTAAACATGCTAAACTGCTAACTCAATTTTTTCGTAAAATAACTCTGATGCTGTTGGAAAGAGAAAAAAATTACAAACGTCATAGGATATACAATCAATAATTTATACAATCTTTTATAAATCTACTGTATTTTTAGGATCCAAAATCCTCCTATCTCCATGGTCTCGCGTCATCATTCGCAATTGCTGCTACCTCCATAATGACTGTCATTTTGTACTGACTTGATAAGTGCTTTATACTGTGTTGCGCACGCAGCGGAAACGAATTGTGTTATTAAATATAAACTGCTTATTTATTCATATAAAATTAGCAAGATGTTAAGGGTAAGAATATTATCTTTGTCTAATATATTTTTTTACTTTAATGTGCTTAACAGTGATCAAATTAACTAAATTAACTGGTGTAGGGAAATTGACAAGAGAGGATAAAACTGAGCAGCGAGAATCCAAATGCTACACTTGCTGTATTGCAAAAGTAATAAAAAAAATATGTTGGCGTTACTTACCCATCTACGACTAGAGTATCATACAGGGCTGGTTTGTCACACACGGGACACACCCATGTTGGCTTTCTCTCATTCATCTGAAGGAACAATGAGGCATCGAAACACTGCAGATGTCCGCAAGTGGAAGGTCGACACGGACAAACCATTCTCATCTTACCTAAGGGACATACTAGAGACACTCGCAACGATGTCGTTGCAATTTCTGAATCTAAGTCTTCACGTAATTTTTCCTTAACTGAAAAAAAATACATAACAATATGACATTTTGGTTTCTTTGTAGGACTTAAATTTATACTGCTCTCTCTATGAGAACCCAACCCTATTACGATGCAATAACAGTCTGTAATACTTACTCAACGATCTAGTATAATCTGAAGGTTTGGTTCCCTTATTTTTAAGTCTGGAAAGTAATTCTGAAGATGTGAGTTTCCTTACTAGTGTAACTGATATAGCGTAATTCTTTGTGAAGTCTGTAGCCCAACTAATAGACAATGTGTTGGCGACTGTGGGGCTAAGTTTGAGTAGGGCTGTTATATTAACAGGTCGGGGAGGTCTTTTGGGTTCGACCCCAGGTTTATTTGTAGGAATGGGACTCTGTAACAATTATAAACATAATAGTGTTAGCTGTCTGTATTACATCTCCTACTGTAATCACACGAGTGACAAGTAAACTTACGGGTAAAGGACACATTTTGCTGTTAACTTTAACTCCACAACTAGGGGGGAAGTAATCTTCTTGTTCGCACGTTGTCTCTACATGACAAAACCTTAATTGAACCTGTAATGACAAAAATCATTGTTTATAAATACATACATGTAAGTACACTAAGATTTAAAATATGGAGAGCACATTTATTTAAATCAAACAAATACAGAGAATCGTAATTCTAGATCATGGATTTTTTTAATTTTATTTATTGTTTTGACGGCCACAAGGCCTTTGGAAAGTTACAATACAAAAAGTTAAGAATATCAATACATTACACAGTAACCACAGACAAAAGAATCACAATTAAGACAGTATGTAAACACACAATATGGACAAAAAACATTAAATAAAAATCGTACAATACAGACTTAAAACAGAAAACACAATAGTACATTAAATTTCGGGAGCCAACCCACTGCGAAAGTGCAATGTGAGTTTGCACTTGGTAATCACTTCACTATCATTGAACATATCTATGACATGATTAAATTTATTACCTAACATGTGCAAGCGATTAATTGTGCAGTGGCGAGCGTAGTTGGTGCGAAGAGTTGGATATTATTTAATGCTACTACTACTACTACTATACCCTCACGCCACGTCCCTTGCAGGGTAGGCAGAGAGGACAGAGCGCCAGACATCCCTATCCTTACACACACTCTTAGCTTCCGTCACACTCATACAGTTTGTCATACACGCTCTCCGATTCTTTTTACTCAAAATGCGCCCATCCTTGAGGATCTGGTCGACATGCAATACACCTATATCAGTATAGATCCTTAAATATTCACTTGTTGCACCAGGCACAGAGATAACGATTAAGATTTGATACAATATCATGAGTAAGTCAACACAGACCTTAACAGTGAAGTGTAGTAGAATTTATTATAATCTAATTAATTATATCAACATGTGATAATTATAATAATAATCTATTGAAAATATGAAATCAATAACATTATTTATTATTATAACATAGCAACAACAAATTGGAGAAACCCAAAAACACAACATTACACATAGTGATAGGGGGCATGGCAAATACACACGTAAGTACATAATGCAAGTATCTAATCGGAATAACCCAAATACATAATGATACGAGGAAATCCATGCTGTCACTCAGATATTCACTTTACTATTGAACAAACTCATGGCAACCAGGGATAATATCTCAAATAAATAAATTTCCATAAGGACTTTTATTTAGCCCTGGACTACTACTAAGTAATATGTATGACTATTTAAGAAAGAGCGTTATATAAAATTACAATAATTCGTGAAATGGATGGGTTTTAAGTGTCTACAGTGTCGAAACTAAGTAAGATAAACCAAATATTTTTACATATTTTACTATATCAATTATTCTAAATTTTAAATATTTTAATTTAAAATCAATAACTTGTATAATTTTTGAGTAAACAAATTAATTGTGACGGCAATAAGTAGTCACTCGCGGAAAATAGCTTTCCCCAGGCGGATTACATCTTTTTTTTTATTTTTGTTTTTTAAAATCATAGATATACTTCGTATCCAGGGAAAGCTCTGTTTGGATTTTTTAGATAAATATATTTTCTTTAAAAAAAAAATATTTCCGACAGGTTAGAAAAATCGTTTTTTTATGTTTTTTGGATGCTAAATATTCCATGTTTTACAGTATATATGTTTATTATTATTTTCTAATTATATTTATTGGTCTATTGTTATACAAATTGATTTATTTTTAACTCATTTTTTTTTTATTTAGGCCGTATATAATAATATAATTTATGTAATGTCACGCATTATTTTTCAGCAAACCCCGGCAAACATTGTGAAGCAGAATACAAAATTATTTATCTTTTTATTTTTTAAAATCATAGATGCACTTCTTATCTAGGTCACGCTCTGCTTGAATTTTCAATTAATTAATTAATTTATTTATTTAAACTTAAAGTAAACAACAAACACATATAAATATACAAAATGGACATAGTACAGATTAAAACGTTGTTTACTAGGGCGAACTTATCGCAGAACTGCGATTTCTTCCAGTTAACCCCAGATTCTTCCAGTTAACCCTTACTTAATAAAAATATTATTTTCCTACGGTACTAAATTACCTAAAAACTTGACACACGATATGACACACGAAACACGATACACGAAACTTGACTGTAAAAATTGTCTCTTAAATAGGCTATTATTGTTTTTTACTATTATTAATACAAAGAAACAACTTATAAGAACCGATTTAATTTACAAATTATTTGCCGATAATAGGCGAAATGAATATTTCTAATAATTAATAAACGGTAGTTTACGCTACTCTACATAATGAAAATAACCTCAGACACCCATTAGAGCTCGGGCAGGTAACACGTAAAAAGCATGTTGCTCTACCGCTCCAAAGTTCATATAAAAAAAATAGTGGTGCAATAACGAGTGACGTCACGATCACAAGACTTTACTCTTATTACATACAGCCTTAAAGGCAAGCAGCAAAGCTTATCCCATTGTTCTATTAGAAAGTTCTGCATCATTCTGTTTAGTCATAAAATCTGTTTTTTTTCTCACATTTTTATTATTTACTTATTTTTACTTGTTAATCATATCACCATTTCTCACAAACAATGTGGACCATAAGTTTTAACATCTGGCTTGCATATTTAACAGCTATTGTCTTCACTTTGCTAGTCCAAAGTATTTATTGTTTGTCAACAAAGATTCCTGTTTCCTTTGTGTAAAAAAAAGATTTATGAACAATACTGAAAACATGCCTCAGATTTAATGTGTTTTAATAAACTGAGGACAACTATTCTAGCCAAAGTCTTTAGTGTTCAATCATACCAGCTTGCTGAATAAGGCTCAGTTTCTCGGTGAACAGCGGCTAGTAACATTGCTATTTCATTTGTGCGCGTAACAAAAAGTGAAAGGGCAAACGAGATAGTAATGTCGCCGACGATACTATTTGTCGAAGAACCGAGCTTAAGGGTGCTAAATTTCAACTATACTGTATGTAATTGTTGTTGTGCATTATTATTATGATTTATATAACTATGTGAGTCAATAAATAAGGTTTCAATTTCAGAAAGCCCCCGCGGCAACTAGAAGTCATGTTGCAGCGGAAATTGAACGAGACAAACAGCGAGCTGACCCAAGACACCCAATGTATGGTTCCCAGACGCGTTATTGCAAACTAAAGTCGAGGAGAAGCTTTATGGAGACGACACTCCCGATAAAAGGCCCTCCGGGTGCACCTCTGGCGAGAAAGTACTGGGCCCACACAGTTACCTCCAATGGAGGGAATGGCAGCTGGTCACAGCCTGTCGTACCCAACATGGAGGTCACTAAATAGACTGAGAACAGGTGTCTCCCGTTGTTACAGCAACCTCAAAAAATGTGGTTACAGAGAGGAAGACACCTGTGAGTCTGGTGCCAAACAGGACCACAGTCACCTGTTTTCATGACCCCAAATAGGTGCGACATGCACGCCTGAGGATGCTCTACTGGCGAACGCCAGGGCTATCCAGGTGGCTGAATATTGGGGGCTACAAATTTAATGGTGTTACGGACACGGAAATCAAGTAAGTATTTCAGAATAAAATAAAAAATGTGAAGATAATAAATTGACCAACCTGTACTATATTATCTATTTTCTGTGTAAGTCCTACATAATCTCTTCCAGTGGCAATGCTTGTAGCTTGCTGCGGTGTTAAGTAAAAGCTGAACATGGCCTCTTGTATTCTCTGTGTGGTGGAGGTGGGCAGCAGGGAGGAGGGCTTCATGATCTCACCCAAGATGTCGTAGAAGGGAAGTCGTTTCATCTTGACATCTGGAAGGACGGGATAACTATTCACAGGATTCGTTTGAAGCTTGGACTGCTGTTGCTGGTACTGATGGTACATGCTCTGCGCGTACAACGCATTTGCTCGAGGCTGGAAATAAAAAAAAGCAATTGAAATATAATTTATAAAACAATATTTTAAATTAGTAAGTCTTACCGCCTCAGAACAGACCCGGTCAAGTGAGGCAGTACAACTTTCAATGATAAGAATGACCCCTGCTTTTCCTGTATACATTTAAATTGATAAACCATGATTTTTATTTTATAGCAATGACATGCATGCTTATTCAGTTCATTCATTAGAACACTCAAAGTTATGAAACGAGGATCGTCATCAATTCAGAATCTTTTTTAAGTTTTAAGTAATGACAAAGCAGTCGTGTGGAAATACACATATAAATGGGCAATGGCACATATCCTTTAATAAGTACACGAGTCACTGGTTATTCCATGTTGTGGGAATTGTCATGATGGTAATAATAAGCTAACGAAAAAATTCATTTTACCTGCCTACACTTGATAGAGCGCAAGTATTGGGGCACGTGATTTTTAAATACCTAGGTTTACATAAATCTAAATACATTCTTGAAAACTTTACAATAAGTTAAAAGCTTGTGTTATTTGTGCAGGGCAGAATACAGTCAGCACCAAGTTTTGAACACAGTATCTCCCATTCCATCCTCAATCTCTCGAGTCAATTATAGAAAGCATAAATTGTTATGTATTATCATGTTGGTATCCTCCTTAACCTAATTAATTGGAGATGAGTCGACATGGAATTTTTTTTTTTGTATGATGATGTACCTATTCATGTATTGTTGATGTCTGTGTGGGTGTCGCATATAAAATAAAATCCAGAGTAAAATTACGATTAAATTCTCATGAAATCTGATCCCTGAATCTACAGTTACATTAAATTGCTTACCTAATAAAGTATGGGAAAGTAAAGTAGGAATGTAAGTGGCTGGAATGTCAATATCATCCACTTAATATAAACAGTGGATATGACACAACAAGGATATTCAAGTACTTAATAATGTACCTTACAGGTTGTTCCTAAGGCAAATCCTTTTGATATACGAGTTAATTTGATACAATAGTAAATATGAAGTAGTTTTGTGCAACAGGATGCCAAAAACGTTTTTGGAGGAATTTAAAACAAAAATGGATATACAATTCACTTACTCCCATTTGATTGAAAAATGGATGGGGAGCCAGGGGCCTCGGAGGCCTAGGGCCCAGGAGAGCATCCAAATTAGGCATAGAGAGATAATCTGGGATTTCAGCTCCTGGCGGTGGCGGCTGAGAGGGTGGCGGTTGATTACTCTCGTTATGCACTGCATTGAATGCATTGTTTTCATGTGGCCCTTTCCCCAGATTCTCTACCAATGTCCTATTTCCATATCTCGGTGGAAATGGTTTATTGTATTCAGCTCGTATCAGATTGTTCACTTTTGTACACGACACATTTAATTCCTGAGAAATTTGTCTGTTAGTCTTCCCCGAACTCTTCATCATAAAAATTACAGATTTCTCCACAGCACTGAAATTATAGTCGGACTTTCCCATGGCGCGTAATTTGCATAAAGAAACTAAACACTGATAATAACTTATACCTAGTTATTTAAATAATTACTAGTTGCACAAAATCAATATTCAAAACGTTTGAAAACTTTAAATAAACAAAACTTAAACGCCAACAAAAAAATGTTGTGACAGCAAAGCGCGCGCAACTAATGAAAAATAAGGTGCCGTGTGCGCATGTCACACGTGTCGGTATATTCGGTCGGGACCATTCGGCCACGATATTCGGTGTGTATATGTATCAGGGTTGTCACAGATGTAATTTTTTGAACATCCGCAGATCTGGATGCCAACATTTGATGTTACCAACTCAAGGACACCATACAATGCACACTCCCATTTTAATTTTGTAAACATTTTTAGCAATTATGGTCAGTGCTGAAATTTTTTCCCATGAAGTCCAAGATACGGAAAATTTCAAACCCTCACCCTTGAATAACGATCCTATATTAGACTCCATTGAGTAGCGCCGCAGTCGAAATTTTTCATAAAACATAACAGAGGTGGTTTCTTTAAAAAATATTACTTACAAACTAATTGTAATCCAATTTCCATTCATTTTAAAGTTGAAACATCCGCATGACATCTGAACCAATGCGGAGGTCTGAAAAGATGCGGATCTTCCGCAGATGCGAATATTCGCGACATCCTTGATGTGTATGCGTAAAGTCATCGTAAAGGCTGGCCACAAACGTCCCGAAGTTCAGTTCCGGAATCGACCGTTTTGCAAAAAGGTTCCGACCAAAACCTCTTTCTGAATTTAAAATCGGGGTGACGCTGAATTCAGAGAGAGGTTTTGATCGGAACTTTTTTGCAAAACGGTCGATTCCGGAACTGAACTTCGGGACGTGTGTGGCCAGCCATAGAGGATGTACTTAATATATTATGTCGCTGATAATTCCTAACGTCGTCTTTTTTAGGACTTAGGACTTTCCGCGTTCGTTATTTGATTATTAGGTTACAAAGTAAAACATTTTTTTTGAAAATTTTGTTGAGGGTTCAGAATTTGTTAGGTTATTATTATAAAATGTGGTTTTTGAAATTACAGGTACATGGGGTCATATAGGGTTGCCAGACGTCCCGGTTTACCGGGACTGTCACCGGTTTTACGCCTCGTGTCCCGGTTCCCGAATAAACCTTTCGGGACGCCTAAATGTTCCGATTTTCGGAAATGTATTTTTACGATATTTACCATTTTGTGGTATTTTTGACAGTTTATGTATAAAGTAAGGAACTACCTAGAAAAGTTACGCATTAGCGGTTCGTAAAATTTTCGATTTGAAACGAGAGAATTTTGTCTGGGGGGCAGGGTTGTCTCAGTTTGAATTGCGAGAAATCTGGCAACCCTAGTCATACATCGTACATCACACTAGGGTTGCCTATCAAAATCTTGCCCCAACCCCCTTCTGCCCTCCCCGAAAAGATCCCTCTTCACAGTTTTTCGGATTTTTTTGGAATATGGTAAAAGATAGGAGAAAGTGGTCAATGAGAAAAATAATCTTTAATAAATTGTCAATAAAAAAGATTCACAGATTTTTCACATAGGGATCCGATAGTTCTCACACCATTTCTGAAAATATCGACGCTCTGTACCTCTAGCGAACGTCCCTGTAAACACTAAACTTGGCCGATAACTCCTGTGGATAACTCTCGTAAAAATGGATTAATATTAATTTTAAAAATCTACAAATATAATAATATGTACCGCAAAAAGCATAAAATGTTTTAGAACCTACATTCCTACTTCAATTTTAAAAAGCCTAGATCACTTTTTATTCTCGATACATACTTGGTAGGTACTATTCCACCTTGCTTGTTTATATAATTTTATCTTATTGTAAACAATCAGCGAACTAAAATCATTTTTGAGATGGAGTTATTACTGCGAAGGTCCTCTCAAAAAACTCTTGGTAGATAGTGCCTAGATTATTTTTTATCTGTTGCTTTAAAATTAATATAACCCAATCATCGCGGAACACATTCCCCGCTATCGGCGAAGTTTAGTGCTTACAACGACGTTCGCTAGAGGTACCGAGCATCGATATTTTCAGAAATGGTGTGAGAACTATCAGATCCTTCACATAGAACTTGACATTTTGAACCTGTCGACCAGTCTATACTATCCTTGGTCTGAGGGGCTGACCAGGGCCGCCGCGAGGGCTATCGCCGCCTGTGTGCAACACCTAAAATGCCCCCCCCCCATAACCTAATAAAAGAAATGAAATAGCGCTGCAGGCGAAATTTTTTTTGAGACATAGTGCAGAAGGTCGTGATGTGGTTTGGTTTATTTGAAGATGATTATATTTTTTGCACAATAATATGTGCCAAAATGTTTTTTTTTTCTTAAAAAGTAATAAAATCTGGCGCCGTAGGCAAATTTTTTGATGGATTTATTTATATTTAATGAAATAACCATATTTTGATGGATTTTCATGAAAATTTATGATATGATGCGAAAATGTGTGGTAATAATGTGATTTTTGTGAGGTTTTATCATTTAGTATGAAAAAGTATATACCTATTCCAATCTCTAGGGGAGGGGGGCAGCTGCTCCCCCTGACGACGCCCATGTATCGACATCTATATACACATAAAATTAAGAAGCTTTCATTCAAAGAAATTATTCCCCCCGGCGATTTTATAAGGAATTAAAAATGTCACGTGGTCACGCATAGACAGCGCATGGTGTTATCAACCATTTCGCGGGCGTTTTTGTGTGCCGGCGTCTATCTTGCGAACGAATTATCGTATTTCGAACTTAGTAATATTGTTCACTACTTTTGTCTTTCAATCAGAATATTTGTTTATACATAATACATACAATTTTGAAGGCAAAGTGATTAGCGAAGAATTTAAGTTTGTGTCCCAAATCCAGATGTTAACAGAAGAATAACTCACATTTACAGAGAGCGCTAATCTAGAGTCCTGTGCAACCGACGTGTAAGCTGGATGTGGAGAATACATCGGAGGTTGTGGGCGTCCCCCATCCTTCTGTCCTCCAACACCTTGGCCAGTGCCCAGCGATTGGTTTTGCCTGTAGACAATAAATAACAGTGATATTTATACTATTTGCAGAACATCTTATCGCCTATAAAATCCAGTAGTTTATTAATGTAGAGTTTTTCGACAGGTTCTTAAGGGCTCATATACACTGAGCAAAAATCGTTCTAATTAAAACAATATTAATTTGTTTACACCACTTTTATTTTGACCAGAGTCAACATGTTTCGGGAACAATGTTCCCTTCTTCAGGACTTATACAAGAATCATTCTTAAATTAATATTGTTTTAATTATAATATAATGTCGCCAAAAAGTAAAACTTTCAAAATCAAAGAAAATCGTTCTATTTTTGCTTCAACTTTATCAAATTTTGTATGAGAATATTAGTGCTCAGAAAGAATAACGTAAGCGACAAAGTGAATTTAAACCTTTTTAAAAGAAACCTGAGAAGAAATTTAAAAATCTAAAAGAGCAGATTTGTTAAGATTATAATCACCAGTATTTTGGCTAAATTGACTGAAAAACTGAACGGAAAATCTTCGTATCCCGTAAATTTTAGGAATATTTTTTTATTCAAGGAATTTCCAAATCCTGTAATTCTAGAACAGCAGACCGTACTTTCATCTATCACTGTTTTCAGTTTCAATACGATTCCCTCGGTATAGTCTGAGTAAGATTCAGGGCGCCGAAGCCCCCTGACAGCATATAGGGCCTCAATGGAACATAGTATTATTGTACCTACTTAACAACTGACTAAAGACACAGGAGTGCCTGTAAACTTGTCATCTAGTATTCTGTGGAGTTATTAAAGCTAACCTACGATAAAATAGTCATACAGAGATGTTAAAAGGTAAGGGAGTTATTAGTATGTCGCATGTACCACCTACGATACGAATAAGCAAGAGCTGCATGGCAATCCGAGATGGCTGGGGTATGTCCTGTGGTCGATAGCAAATAACGTAATTGGGGGGTTGACCGGAAGTTTGTGTTTGAAGTTTTTTAATTTATGTATATCTGTCAATCCTCTGTGAGTGTCTCAATAAATAAATAACGTTGGAAAAATGCTCGTAACATTTATGGCAGGCTGAATCATGAAGCCTCAAAAGGATCTACGGTGAACAGCCTAATGCAGCGCTGTGTACCGTCTTCCGGGAGTAAGCGGAATAACTCGTACAAAACTGTAGGGTCTGGAAAGACTACGTTGAATCCACCAAGGTTGGTATCCGTCTCGTATTGTCAGACAACCCTAAACCCAGTTGGTGGGCACACCTGACTGAAGAAGACTACAGAATAATGATTTCAATACTTGATTTCAGGCATAAATAAGTAAATAAACAAATCTTTATTAGCAAAAAAGTTCTCGAGATACAAAAAAAAATGATAATCGTGTGCCAACGAGCATACACAGATTGAGATAGGAAGATATTATGTGACTTTCGTTGCCTTTTACAGTACTAAACGAGTTTATATCATGTCTAGGTCTCCAATATTCACCTACAATATGTACATAATGGGGAATCTAAATAAGAATGCTTAGTATGTCAGTGTCAAATCTTAGTATTATTGCATTTTATGTCACACAAAATATTTCCAGACAAATGGACTTCCTGCCATTCGCTCTAATATTAAAGAACAAAGTATTTTATAAATTTGGGCATAAAGTAATGAAATTACTTCAGGGCTATCCAACAAAATCACAGCATCATCACTGACAATATTGTGATAAATATCTTAACTGTGTTTATCCTGTCAACGCCGCATAGACATCTTTATGGGTATTTTGTCCCTACATAATGAATCGTATGTCCCGGGAATGACCTAATATCAATAGAAAATCCAAATTTTCCTTATGTATGTGGTACTTTCAGATTGTTGTCATCATGGCAAATCGAGAAGTATCGCCATGTACATTGAGGGCAACAGACACTTACCAAGATATTCCATTGGTATAGTCGTAGTAACGACTCATTTTTGTATTTATTATCACTAAACTATCTCATATATCTATTTTATTATTGAAATATTTCACGACTTCAGTTTATAAACATGTAAAAACAATATCGAAAGACATCAATTCCCGAATTCGATGCCAGAACATTGCCAGAAAACTACCATAGACAACCTCTACATTTTAACATTGGGAACGAATAAATTCTGAAATTTCAACATAAAATAATATTATTTTATGATACCTACAAGCGGCATGCGTGGATTATTTTTAAGTAATAAAATGTGTATTTGAGATAGAGGCGTTTCTTAACTTAATTATTAAATAAATAAATAGGTATTTTGTTAAGGTAAAAAGGAACCTTATGCTTATGCCATTGCCGTTTTATAGGCCTAGAAAGAGTAATTTCGAATATTAATGTACCTACTCCATTGGATAATTTATTATTATTTCGTAGTAATTTGGGCACGTAGGTAATTTCCCCGAATATCTATAACGATTAAACAAAAATTAACCTACTTGACCATAAACGATGTTAATAAAGAGTTATTTTCTTTCCTGGCAACATTTACTGAGTCTGGGTGGTCATATGGCAAAATAAGGGTAAAATACTGCTATATTTTGACGATTAAACAAAAATTCGCAATTTTCTAAATTACCTACCTAATATTAAATAATATAGGTAGATATCAAGGCTTATAAACTGCAATGTTTATATAGCTTTGAAACATAACATGTCATGAAAAAAAATATAAATATACCTACAGCATGTTACGAACTTAAACCAAGACCTACCTACAAGCTCGTAAAGTGCTCGTAGGAGTCGTAGGCTTTCACGCCGGTGTCTATACAGATTTCTGTGTTTTCCGGGCTGTACGATCGTGATCGAATTTTAGGGTAAACAACAAAAACCCATTCGACCACGGCGGTTCAGCCTAGAAAACGAACAATCAATGTTAATCATTTTTAAAAGTGTTTCTAATACGTGTGAACATTTTTTCACTGGCAACATTATCCATGAGGATTTTTTTTTATCGTCGTTTACGGGATGGCCGATTTTCTCGAGTTGACGCTATTTTAATTGTAAATAGTTATTAAATGAAGGTAAATATTCAATTTTTATGTTCACTGTGAGTGCTATTATTGTCGATGTTTGTTATCCTAGATTTTACATTTACGTTCTTTCATTTTTATCTTTCTAACAGGTAAAAAAGTGTCGGCGGGAATATGTTGTTATGGGTTTACTTGCATTTTAATTATATTTTTAAGTCGTGCCATATAGGTTTGTATGGAAATTAAATTGAAAACCTGCATTAATTCACCTGAGATGGATTTGCATTTTCCGTTTAATGCAATATTGTGATAGAGTTTGCATTTTTATGGTGTTTTTGCAGGCTTGCGCATGACATGTTTATGTTGTTTTTTTAACTTATTTTGTTTACAAACCTATCAATTCCTGATATTATCAAGTGCAGATGTTGAATAATTTATATTTCAATGTATTTGGACAAATTGTTTTGTGTTAGACATCCAATTTTGATCTTCTTTGGAAAACTGTATCGGCGATAATATAGGGTGACCATGACGTGTTTTGACAGTGTCGATAACGTTCTGTCTTACTAATGGTTACAATAAGTTGTACCTACTGGGTGGCTCAACTATGGCATACAATGTCTGTATCATTCTGTGTAATTTGCATTGGGTAGAAGTACACTAGATATGGGCGTTAATGCCGTATTGTACTGGAGTGGAATTATCGACTTACGATGTATAAAATCGTTGAATAAACGAAGTACGATCGATTTACCCTAGCTCGGTAATACAAAGAACGCATGGATGTCGGGACAGCGATGTTATCCATGATGGGTGTATGTAATCAGTCAAAATGTTTTGGTGTTAAAAATCACGGCGCGACAACTTTCCCGCCCAATATCTACTACATACACACCATAATAATCAACTTGCACTAGTCGACTATTATTTGCTCTCTCGAATGCAATCGAATAGTTGGGTGTATTATTTACATAATCGAATGCGCTATAAATTAATCGCCCGTCAATAAATTACACACATAACAAACAAGACATATTCGCATCAACCCTTTGTGCTTTAATAATAATTTCTCACTTGGTTTATCTTTAACTTGTTTTCCTTTTCAGTAATTAATGTTCCACGTAATTTTATTTCCTACAAAAAACGTTGCAGGTGGAAACACAGTGCAGTTTTTGTATTGGAAGATCTCTATTTTCAATTTAGTTGTGTTTACATCACACAAATTTCCGGTGGTATATACATTGTCCATGTACTTAGTATTATGTTTATGTTCAAACGTTAAAAATTTTCCGCGTATGTTTTAAATTTAGTGTGGTGCGGACTAACGATGTTTGTTAGATTGAGCTTTGTGACGCAACGTAGTATTTAGCATAATTATTATATATTTTCTGTATGGTATTCTTTTGTAGGTTATTTAATAAATACACACCACCATAAAATTATTTTGTATAGAACCAAAAATCATGGACCAAATACTGGTCAAAACGCAAAATATAGTTTGTGTTTAAAATACATTACGAGAAATAAAAGCTACCATGTGTTAGTATTTTTGCTTTTAGATTTTGTACTGTTAGAAAAAAAAGTTAGTATTATGAGATATTGTATTGGTAAAATGTTCCATTGTATATTATGTAGTTTTTTTTATGTATAAATTACGTGTTATCTTTATTTTGTAGGTACAATACAATAAAATTAAAATCGCGAAGTAAGGCTTAATATTTTCGTGTGAAATCGTTAACTAAGGCGAGCTAATCTCAATTTTCTGATTTATTTCGACTGATCCGATGCGAAACATTTTTCAAAATTTTCTCCCATCATAAATTTTATGTCATAAATATGATTTAATCATGGTCACCGCATTTTATGTAACCGCATCTAGTTTCTAGATTCTAATTACAAAATCGTATTTTTGAATATAGAATTCATTCTAGAATGATTTTAAACATTTTTTAAATCAAATTTCAAATTAATTCTACAATTTAGAAAGCCCTGGTTCTTTTCTGCAAAGAAATTGATCGAAAAATACCAAGCCACATTGGAGTTCAGCAAGAATGTACTAACCCAGCCTAGTTAAATATTTACAGTTTTCGTAACAAAAAAACGAAATTTATTAATTGATCATAGATTTATTTAAATGACGTACTTTTTTATCCGCTAAATTTGAATTTGCCACCTCTGTAAACTTAAAAATTCGACCATAATTTCTCAAATATTGTACTGTATCGCGGTTGTATTTTGCGAAATGCGTACTTGCCATTGGCGTGTCACCATACGCATACCTAACCTTTAAATTTTGATGTTCAATATTTTACAAAATGTTTCATGTATCTTTTTACTTTATGAGTAATTTTAAAAGATAATAAGTACCTATTAAACTTTTGTCTTGAAAGGAGGTTAAATTTTAATACCTACTGATCAGGGCCGTCACAAGTGACTTACTTATTTACTATATTTTAATATTGCTTTATAAGTTCTTTCGCATTATTTTTCTGCATTCAAGGCCGTCTTCGACCAGTTGAAGGCCCTGGACTCTTGGATAATTGGGCCCCCGTGACTATGATCAGTGGTGGACTGGATCTAAAAATTCAAGTTGCCATGTAATAAATCTGGGGCCCCAGTACTACTGCAGGGAGAACATTTACAATTTTGATATGAATATGGCATATAAGAAAGCAGTAAAATGCGCCGCAGGCAATTGTTTTTTTGGTGGGCGACTGTTTTTCAAAAAATAACATTAGGTATATTTATCGATAATATCGGTCATTAGTTGGTGATCCACCAGGACCTAGGGGGCCCCTTGGATTGCGAGGCTTTGAGCAAGTGCCCACTGTGGCTAATGGGAAAGAGGGGCACGTCTGCATTGCAGCAGTTTTAAATTTTTGCTGCGCTTTAGGCACGGAATGTAGCCTTACGCGAGGTTCGAAGCATGCTTCCCACGGAACTTTTGCTGGAATAAAAAATGTATTTTTCTATAGATTTTTTTTTATGAATTTTCAAAAATAATTTTATTATTTTAAAAAAATGTATGTACTTATGTCAATTTAGTATAAGTAATATCTGACTATTAGAGCTTAGAAAAAGAAAAAAAAAACTAGAAATAAATTAGAAATATTGAAAAAGTACAGCGATAGCGTAGCAGTGAGACATAAAACATGTCAAATGTCAGTTTTCCCGCTTAATAACAAGGCGTCAGATTGTCGGCAAAACAGTTTTTTTATAAAAAGTGATTCTCTAATGTTTTAAGAGGTCAGTCCAAATCTAATATGGGAATTCCGATTTCTAATGTTTTTCTTTGTACTTTTCATCCGATGGTGTGGTGTCTAATTTGTATTTATTTATATCATATTCCAGTAACATGGTGAAGACACGTTCGGCCGCCCGTCTGTCCAGCACCACTTCCAGCGATGGAGAGAGCAGCAAAGGCTTCTATGACAATCTGCCACCAGACAAGGTGGAGAAGGCCTACAAGAAGAAGAGGGGAAGGAAAGCAAAGACCAAAGAGCCAATGTAACTTACTCTCTTGTATTTTTATCTTATATCTTACTATACCTTATACAACCATGTTGTGAACTCTGGTTCCATCATCAACTTATCCAACCAACCCTCATGGTTTGTACGTTGGCCCGATCCATAGTCCTGGTTTCCCTGCTACAGAATTCCACTTTTTGCCTCTGCTATCCAATATTTTTTTTATCTAATGAATGATGATATAAATAACAGGCTGCATAAGTGATGTATAGTATTTTCCCTGTTAACACTAGGTGTCATATACCTGTGAGGCCAGCTGCCGTGGTTGCCCCGACTACAGCAGTTGTAACAGCATCGTCCACCACTGTGACTCCTGTAGCGTCTGTGGCTCCTGTATCAGTCATCAACTACCCGACTGCCACCACAGTACCCCCCACGCTGCAGCCTACAGTCACCCTCACACATCACCCTTACATACAGATGATGCCCACCCCCGCACCACCCGCAGCTCTACCACATGTTCCTGTTATCACCTCTCAGGTCAGATAACTATCTTATTTATTTATCAAGCTAATAATCTTTAAATGTTAGGTATAATATTTTCCTTATAATGTGAATCCAAAATGCTGATTTATTTAATTTGCCAAGGAATAGACTAGCCCATTAAAATGTAACAAATGGCACACTAAGTAAGTAAGAAAGAAATGGGCTCAGATTAATTTGAAAAACAATTTTATCTGCTGCTGAAAATAGTGGTATTTCTATTGAAATTATACAATACTTGGCTCTTTGGTTGCCGAAAAGCTAAGCTTAAAAACCGTCTCTTTCTTGACAGACTTTAGTCTTTGCCATTAGTAAAAGTTGCAAGTAAAGCTTGTTGCACTAGAAACATGGATATTCAGTAGGTATTTTTATACCTGACCCAAATATTAGAAAATTGTATTTAGTAGGCGTAATGAAGAATTGTATTTTTTGACACAAATTTTTTGTACTTCTAGGGCCCACAAGCTCGCACAGTTCACCAATGGTTGATGTCTCAAGCGACGCGCAACGACAGCGTATTGGAGAACATCCCACTATCCCGCGTGGCGGAGTTGGAACAAGTCGGTGCGACCAACTATATGAACAACACCATGAAAGTAGGCAACAACAGATATCCCGTTCATCCCGATGTCAAGTTCAAGAGGCTGCCCTTCTATCAGGAGCTTGCGGAACTGATGAAACCCAGTACTCTGGTGCCCAAGACGGAAGCTGGTGTACAGGAGAACACATTCTACTTCCACTTGACGCCTTTACAGACTCAACTCATCATGAATGCACCTGAAGCCAATGTGGTAAGGTCCAAAATGGTTGATAAATATCACAAGAGTCAATTAAGAATTTTGGTATATTGATAATTGTTTTGCAGATGCAAGCGCAGCTGAGATTTTGTAAGGTAGAGACATCGTGCGAACAAGATGACTGTTTTCCTCCAAGCATTGGTGTTAAAATCAATAACAGAGTGTGTCCTTTACCTGTAAGTTACAAATATACTACTTCACTCTCACCTTTAACCATGTATAGAACAATGTCTTGAACAGATTAATTAAGGGTTACGATTTTGTTTGCTGGCAAGTGTCATTTCTATTGAAATTCTCAAAGTGTTGCTGCTGTGGTTGCCAAAAAGTCCGTATCTTTCATGACAGACTGAGAGGTCCAATTCTGTAACTGCTTAAATGCGTACTAACCAGCGACATAATATATTAAGTTCTACCTAGACAGAGTACTCAATGCTAGAAGTGTAACAAAACTGGTGCCCACAAACTGTCAAATCGTATGGAAAATTTTGACAGTTTGTGGGCAACGATTTCGAAATTTTGCTCTCATAGTTAAAAACTGTATTAGTTTTAACGTTATTTAGGACTAAAACGATAGTTTTAAGGATGTTTTTGTTTTTATTATTGATATCTTGTTAATAGTGTGATCTTTGCGACTCTAAAATACCAAAAAGTGCCGAGCGCGAAATCGCGTCACTTCCGTTCTATTGAAAGTACATAGAATCAGACCTCTAGTACTTAATATGTAATCTCTTTGGTACTAACTAAAATAATACATTCATTTTTCATCTATTTTATATTAAAATAAATTTCAAATACACTTAATTTTCGTTGTAAAAGTTACAGAATTGGACTCACTAAAATTGATTCAACTTAAATGCCGTATTTAAAAACAATATGTGGTTAAAAATATTACGTTTGTTTTGATTTTATTTCAGATGCCAATCCCCACAAACAAATGTTACGTGGAGCCCAAACGACCTCCAGGTCCAGTGAACATTACCAGCCTACTGAAACTCAGTCCTACAGTGGCCAATCAAATAGTCATCACGTGGATGAATGACTTCATGACTAGATACGCCGTCACGGTGACTTTTGTTAAGAAGTTGACTCCGTCTAACCTCCTCAGTAAATTGAAAAACAAAGGCACAAAGAATCCTGATTATACACGATCATTGAGTAAGTTAACACACATTCTTTCAGTAGATTAAAAGACAATTTTATTTGTTCTGTTCTATTCTCCTGTGCGGGGTAGGCAGAGAGAGCAGATCGCTAGACTTTCGACTATCCTTTCTCGCATTTCTTGCCCCCATCACATTCGTACGCAATTCGTCATACACACATTCTACGACTCGTTTTACTCAAAACGCATCTGTCCTTGAGGATCTGGCCGACATGGTCGAACCATGTGGTTCTTGGATGTCTGCGCTTCCTTACACCTCTTCTTTCTTCCAGGTATATTTTTTTGTTGTCCTTTCTACATGTCCCAACCATCCCAACATATTCACTGATTCCATATAGAGATAGTTTTATGGCATTATGTCTTAATTAACGCTTGGTGTATCTTTCAGTCAAGGAAAAACTACGGGAGGATTTAGACTGCGAGATTGCCACAACATCGTTGCGCGTTTCTCTGGTGTGTCCCTTGGGTAAGATGAGAATGTTGAGTCCGTGTCGACCGCTGACTTGCATACATCTGCAGTGCTTTGACGCTTCCTTCTTCTTGGCCATGAATGAGAAGAAGCCCTCATGGGTCTGCCCTGTCTGTGATAAAGCTGCACTCTATGACAATTTAGTTGTAGATGGGTAAGTCATTTACATTTTTCATTTCATTCATTTATTTATTATTGAACAAAAATTTCGCAAAGAGTACAATATGTATACATAAGTAAAAAGAACGTAATGAATAAATTATTCATACACAAGACACATTGCACAATCAACAAATAAACAATGTAGTATACAGAAATCTGTATAGGAATAGGAGAAGGTAGTTAGATAGGAAAGATGTGGAGAAGATAGGGATGGTACATAGGTGTAGATGTTTGTCATAATTGTAACATTTTGTTGCTATTTATTTGCAGATACTTCTTGGAGGTGTTGAGTTCAGCTCGCTTGGCCCCCGACTGCACGGAGATACAGCTCCACAAGGATGGGTCATGGAGTGCTCATGTGAAGACAGATATAGTGCCTCAACAGGTGTTCAATGATGTGGAACTCATACCTGACGATGGTAATTATTATTTTACCTCTTGCTTCTTTTGGGGTGGGTATAGATGGGGCACGAGTATTGGTTAATCCTAGATCTAATTGTTAACCTGATATGTACAACATGGAGAGTTTGTCTATCTCTATCTCTTATCAAAACACGACTCACACCAGTAAGCCTAACCATGGCAAAGTGACATCTGTCATGTTGTATACATACTCGTTCTAAATGAGTATTGCGATAGACAAATATATCAGCATTGGTTGTAGAGAAAATATCTATTCTTGTGTTTTAAACTCCTCAGACCTTGAAATGGATTGTGAACAATTGCGTCATAAACTCTGTTTTATGAAACAACACTTAACATTCCAAGAACCTTAGAAGGTTAAAAAGAATTTTAATTTTAATTAATATAAATATTGTTAACTTGATTATTGTATCATAAGTTGTGTAAATATTTATTTATTTTTATTTATTTATTCATAGAACTATATATTTCATAGAAATAAATAAATAAAAGAATACCTATAGTTTGCTGTAATTTGCCATTATTTAACTAAAATTTAGAATAGTACCTTTTATTAGTAGTGTTTCTGTTACTGTAACTGGTAATTAGTATTCCTATTTGTCTGATGTAATCATGTGATTCTTGTTGTTTAGATGTGATACCACTGAGCGACGGCAGTGACTCCAGCAGTGGGTTGCCTAGTTTTAAGAGAGGCGCCGGAAGTCGAGATGGATTCCCTGATCAACCTTCACCTCGCCCTCCACCATCCAACGCATCCAATGCCTCCAGCACGGTGGTGGTTGGATCTACGACTGTTGATCTTACTAGCGACAGTGACGATGACCTTCCCCTCAGGAGGAAGATACCAAAGAAACAGCAGCAGCAAGCAGAATCCAACTCTAATAAAGACACAGGTAGAAAATCATGTATAGTTCTATGATTTGTCTTGTGATTGTATTTTATAGCTGCATGGCTGTGAATGAGTTGAAATAATTCTTTGGTGATGGATAGAATTATTGAAGGCACCTCTTGTGTTACCTATGAGAATGAAGTCATTTGATTTCAGACAGCTAACTACTACTATGTGTTATTATTTTCTACTTAGAGTTTTGTAAGTTATTTTGTGTAAGACAATTTTCATGTTTTCTGTTTTATTTTTAGGGACAAAATTTCCCTTTGGATAGATGATACGAAGAAAGAGGTGAATGGAAGAAGAATGTGTGAATGATTCGAGAATTGAAAATGTTGTTTTTTGAATGTGTAAAGATCTGTGATCTAAAAATACTTCTATTGACGGATACCAAAGAAAAGATAGAATATTTAATTAGTATATTTCTGACTTTTATTGTCTGTTTTGTGGTTAAGTTTTTAATGATTAAAAGATATTTTATTGAATTGTTTATGACCAAATTGACTAAAATTCTCATTGACTGAATAGTACTTACTAGTTAATTGTTTTTAGTTTAATATCGTAAAAAATATGTTCTCCCCTGTGACTTACGAAGTATACAAGACATTGTATGATTGAATCTGCAATGAAGGATGTATGCAATTTAGGAGGGTATGACGCTCAATTCTCTCTGCCTACCTGCAAGGGACACAGGGTAGTTAAACTAGCTAGATAGTTGTGCCAAGTTAGGATTTGGTGTGTTCCTTATCTATAATATTAATGACAGCATGAATACTAGTCAGTAAAATGTTGTTATGTTATAATTTGTATTCCACGGACTGATTTGTTGTAATGTTTTTATTGTAATAAACTTATTTGTTACTAATTATATATTTTGCTTTCATTCTCACACTTTCAACTTCACACTTCAGTCCTTTTTTACGTAAATTTTGCACCTATACTAGCTATACTAATTAAGAGCGTACTAACTGAAAAAAGTTTTTTGTTTTTCAATTACTATTTCATAGTAAAATGAATTTAAAACAGACTTAATTTTAGTTCAAAAAGTTACAGAATTGGACCTGCTGTATTTTAATACTTAACTACCTAATGATAACCAGGGATATTTCAATCTAAAAATTACAAAGTCAAAACTAATATATAACAAAAGTAATTGTGGTGTTGGATGATTCAAAATAATTAACATACATATGTAGTTAGTAACAGGCAAGATATGTAGTAATTACCATTTTTGGTCTGCCAGCAAGGTATTTTCTGGAATATGGCTACATCCGATTGTAGGCAAATTAGAATTGCGTAATAACACTTTGACGTATCGCTGTTTATCTGAAATAATTATTACTTAGTGGAAAATGAGTGTAAAGGTTTGTATGGGAGACTCGATTGTTTTATTTTTTCAGTACTTATTTCATTTAAAGACCTACTAAAATGTGATTTAAAATTATTGTTTACCTTCCCTCCATTCCTACCTTCATTTTCCTTCTTGGTTGTTTGGTATACATTTTCTTTTATGTTGCATGAGCTTATGATATCTGTGACAGAAAGTCAATGGGGTTAAAAACGCTAAGTTAGCATAGTCGAGGGTACTGTGGTAAAATGAGTACATGGTTAGCCCAGTTGGTTGAAGAGGCAGTCTCTCGAGCGGGAAGTGCCAGGTTCAAACCCCGGTGGTGGCGATGTATTCCACACTTTGCGATACAGGCCTAGTGCGAGGTGTGCAGGAAAGTATTTGGGTTTGTACATGCAAGCCCAGGTCCTTTTCTATAAAAAAAAAATGACTATTAGGTCTATCACACACGTTCTAGCATTCAGTTACCTGAATCGACAGTTTGCGAAAAAGCTCTGTCCAAAATTTGTCTGAATTCAGTGTTACCCGGATTTTGAATTCAGAGAGAGGTATCGGTCGGATACTACATGCATGTGTTTTGAAGTGCAGAATACGTCACCACCTAAATCAGAGGCCGATGGTCGCAAACATTTGCACCATCCAGATTCTACAAAGTATAGAATCGACTTCTTGCCAACTGACCCAAGACTCTAGTTTACAATGGCAAAGAGGGAACATTTTGTATTGCATTATTATTATATACCTATTCTTTTATTCAGAAGGTAAATCAGTGGGAATCACATTCTTAGGTTATCTTGGCACCCATTAGTTTATAAGGTTATGTAGTTATGTATTACCTTTGCGTTTTTAACCCCATTTGACATCACAGCCAAAGTGTTGCATTCTAGTATTTCAATCGGTGAGCTATCATGGCTTAAGGATTGAAGTGGAATTTTTCTCTTTGGCAATAGATTATCTTTCTGTCAACTATATCATATTATGGTTATGTTTTGCTTGTTTTGTTTGCAGGAGAGGATATTGTTTTAGTTTTAGAAGAAAACTGATTTATGTGAATGCTTTTCATAACATACATAATTTTATTTATTTGTAAGTTATTTTGCTATTAATAGAGGGTATATCTTGTATGAGAATTGTAGTAGTAATCATTTGTATCTATGTATTGACACATTTTTCAACAACTGCGGGTACCAAGTGCATAATACAATGGAGTTTCTATATTCTGGTTTGTGAAATTTATTAGATTTCTGGAATTATTGTTAAGTTATGGAGTTATAAGTATACATCGGCATCTTCGATTCTTTTACCTCAATAGAGGCAATAATACCTGTCTTATGAATGAGATTCCATAGACGGCTCGTGAGCAAAAGTATTATTTCTCTTCGAATTTAAATTACGGGGATTTCAATCTTTACCTGAATTCGATACAACCATTAGTATCTATAGGGGAATACAACAATAGTGATTTGTAAGCAACAAATTCCACGTAACTTGTATCAGTGTGCATTATGCAGGTAGTATTAACAAAATTTGCCAAGTAAATAAACTGTATTATGTTCTTTGCTTTCCGGGCTATATGGCCGTGGTCTAAGGGGTTTCATTATTGTACCCGACGTTTCGCCACACGCTTTGGTGGGCATCTTCAGGGGGAATTCGGTGATGTTATTCCATGTTGTGTGTTTTGTGTGTATTGGTGTTGTTTTGTGTCATCCTGCGCGCGCGAGCAGTCGCGAACGGGCCGCCACACAACACACATCCCCCCCCTCCACTACAGCCCGCTACAACACACACTCAGACTATAAATACACATACGCAACAGCGTTCGCGTTCAGTCTCAGCCGAGACGCCGCGCAGCGAACACCTCCCACTAGTTCACCACAGCACTTCTACACAACGCACGTCACAGTCATCACAACCGCGCTCGCCTACAGCCGCGACGGAGCCACTACACATCATACCTACAACACACACCACTCAGCAATACACAAGAACTCTACGCCCACTACCACACCGCATCAGGATGACACAAAACAACACCAATACACACAAAACACACAACATGGAATAACATCACCGAATTCCCCCTGAAGATGCCCACCAAAGCGTGTGGCAAAACGTCGGGTACAATAATGAAACCCCTTAGACCACGGCCATATAGCCCGGAAAGCAAAAAACATTGTGACTCCGGTTGTGAAAGCCTTCGAACTCAAACTGTATTATATTTTTGTTCACTCTACGTCCCTGCACATCTCCAGAAATGAATCGAAGATGCCGATGTATAGTTATAAGAAAAGGGCTTCCACTCTTTTCAGTCATTTTTGAAATGATTGATTAATAAAAAAGATTAAAGATTAAAGAGAAGTTTGAAGGCTTTATACAGAAACATGACTAAGAATTTTTTACTTACAGCTGATTCGGATATAAAGTGGTTCTAGACTATGGGAACTCTAATGACTTAGCTTGATTTGATATTTCATATGTAGTTTTTTAGAACTAGTAATGTACACTATTCTGTATAAAGGTTGATTAGCACTGTTTGTCATAAAACACAATTATGTAGACATTAGGGATGTTATGGAGGTGTGTGTATTGGGGCCAAAGTCAGAGGTTTTAAATCTGATTTACCAAAGGCGTAGTAAAAGACAGTTGTGTTAACATAAAGGCAGGCTATTTATTTATTTATAGTTTTGACGGCCACAAGGCCTTTGGAAAGTTACAATACAAAAAGTTAAAAATATCAATAATTAATGCTATTGAAATAATTCAGCATAATATTTTAGTTTGTATGTTTATTTATTTGTTTGTATTCCACAGTGCTGTGGAACCATTTATCAAATTAAAAATTAAGATGGTACTCAAATAATGTATCGTAGTTGCCTATTATCATGCCAATAAATCTTGTACGTACCAGTTCTGTCGGGGATCGCTCTTTGTGTTCGATCTTCGTTATAACGTCAGATTCCAAATTATCGGAACCAAAGTTGAAGTCTGAGGTGTAAAATCAATCTGAAATTTCGATCTTTCGAAGTCAAGCTTCGTAACATCCTTAGTAGACATTGTATTTATATAATGTAATCACATATCATTTAGTATTCATGTGTAATCATATGACATAATTTTCAACCAAAGTTTCGTTCATTCTTTGTTCCAGATGCTGATAAAAATGTTACGAAAAAAAATCAAAGACACTCAAGCCTCGATTTGGCCGTCTCTTCAATAATATCTTTGGATAGTCCGTCACCTCTCACTGTACCCACAAGTCCTAACGGTAATTCATCTGAATCCACTATGATTGTTGACTCGTTAGATCCTATAATGGATTTAGACGCTGAAACAACGGAAGCTCTAAAGCAAATAAGTACAAATGAACAACCTATTGACTTGGAAACTCCAGAGAGAGTGTCTTCTCCGAGTTCGCCCTCGGAAGCATCTGATAATTCGCCAGATTCACCAAAACCCAAAGATAACGCTCATGATGATCCTCAAGAAGATCCTATCAATGTTGTTGCAGAACCGAAAGAAAGTGCGGAGAATGAAGAGGATGTTGGAGACTCTCCTACTAAATCTACAAGATCTGGAATAGCGACACCCGAGCGTTTGCCCATTGAAGCTTTAGAGAAGTTGATTGATATTGCTAATACATCTGAAACAAATGAAGCTGAAATGCCGGATCCATTGGAAATAGAAGAAGCCATTTGTAATGCGACAGCCGCTTCAGAGACATTTGATGATGGAAGCAATCATAGAATTGATTTCGTGAAAGACCCTATTAGCGACGTTTTAGGAAAAGATAATGAATTCTTCTCTCCGTCTGACGATACAGCAACTGATTCTTTAAGAAGTGATAATGTAAAAGGCTCTGAAAAGGATCCCAAGGATTTACCACACGCCGTTGTATCTCCTTTCAATGCAAACGCCGAAGCTAAAGCGGGTGAAGACAATGAGGCAGAATCTGACAAGAAAAGTGGAACTTCGACTAAAAGTAAGAAAGATTCAAAGGATGATGAAGCAGATAAAGACAGTGATTCTGAAGATGATGATGATGAATCGGAAAGCAAAGCTGATGACTCGGATAAAGAGACTGACTCTGACCATGATGGCGAGGAGGAGGAAGAGGAAGAAGAAGAGGAAGAGGAGGAGGAAGAGAATGAACCTGAAACTATTGTAGATACAATACCTTGAAGAGGTTAGGATAATTTTATATGTGTGAATACGTAATACAGTGTCGTTCTACAATTCAAATTCAGTAAGTCGCTTTATTCTTAAAAAGATTGTAAATAACATAATAAGCCCAAATGCTTTTCTGGCTCGAGTATAAATTTCATCCACGTTGCCTTAGTACAATTCCTGGTAACGTCGCACTAAGGTTACACTCTAATCAACCGAATCGATTGTGTTCGTTTGGAGACCGTGTTAACTATTCTTGTAGTTAAAGAAAATTCTGTACTACTATTATATAAATATAAAATGCTTATTGAATTTTCAGCAGACTATTTGAGGTTATCTAGAGGACATTATGAAATTGTACCTAATAGGTTGAAACTTTTGAAGAACTTAACCTATAATTTTTCGTACTTAGACTGGCAGGGGACATCGAAAGGTGAATGCCGTTTTCAAAAAATCTATAATTTTTAAAAGCGACTAACAATTTTCAATTGCGAATTGAGGGTAGGATGGTTGGTTGGTGGAACCAAACGTGAAAGTTGCAGTATTTATTAAATAAATTTATATTAGGTGTAAAATACTAGAATTAGGAATACATAATCATAAGGATGAATAAACTAGTAATCCGTGGGATATCTACATTTTACGATTACTGTCAAATGCTAGGTTATGTTACATATACTTCCCTGCAGTAGATAGTATTAACCAGAGCTGGGCAGAAAAGCGTTAATCCGTTAATCGTTAATTAACGAAGTTAACATTTTGGTTAACGATTTAACGCTTTTCTCACCTCCAAAAATTGTTAACGGATTATTTAACTTCCGTTTTACTTCCGTTAATTTAGTCCGTTAATATTTGATTGTTTGCATAGACATCATCCACTGGCGACGCTGGCATTAGATAATCCAAGGGTTGTATGGGGTTATGTGTGGTATCGTATGTGGGTTGGGAGTTGGAAAAGAAATACCACTTTGTTGGGATACATCGCGATAGTGTCAATGTTATAGTAGTTGTACTAATGCAGTTCTATTTCATGCCGTTTAACCGCGATTTTTTACATTAACACTTTAACGGATTAACGTTAACATCCGTTACATTTTTCAAAATGTAACGCTTTAACGATTAACGTAGTTAACTTTTTAGTTAACGGATTATCGATTAACGAAGTTAACTTTTTGATTAACGGTGCCCACCTCTGGTATTAACACATCTACAGATGAGACATTTGGTTTTGGTTTCTCCAAATTAATGTATTTTGGACAATTTAATTGTGATACAGTCTTGACAAATTTGGCAGATTTGAAATTTAAAGTTTTCTTTGGATTCTTTGAATTGTGAAGTCTGAAAAATGTTTCTTTATTCCTATTTGTCTCAACCTGTTTTCCGCTGTACTTAGTAGGCCCAGTTCTGTAACTTTTTACAATGTGAATTTGCTTCGTAGTAATTGAAAAAAAGGACGTCTTATTTTAGTAAGTACACATTTGTTTAGTTGCAGAATTGGATCCAGTGTGAAAAATGTTGAAGTCAATTTTATTTAACTTGTGCTGTTTTATATTTTTTTTTTGTACTCAAGAGTACTCGACTTTTTAGAATAAGATAATGCATGGAATATCCTCGATACAAAGGAAATAAAATAATTCTCCTGACTTACTGTACTAAATCGAATACTGTAATTTTTTTTATGTCAGTTTGCTTTTTTGTTGGAGATATTCGGATCACTTGTAGACAAGTGAATTAACCTAAATCAATTTGAATCAAATTTTATAAAAGTTTATAAAACCAGACTTATTGAAGAATGATTATAATGAATTATAAAGATATAGTTTTGTGTAAATATACATAAGTAGAATGGGATGTTTAATTAATGTTTTTTTCCTTTTTAAAAAATGTGTAAATATGTGTGTGTGCGTTAGATGCATTGGTGTATGCATGTGTGTAGTTGTTAAGGTATAAATTTCTGTTCTGTGTTAGTAGATGTTTTGTTGATTGCAATGTCAAAATTTACACAAAACCCATTCAACTATTCTACAATAAGATCAAAGAGTTCAGAATTGCTTTGAAGGAAGCAATGCATGATACAAAATTGCTCTAAGCTCATGTAATATCCCAGAGTTCTCTCGAGCTGTTATAAAAGAAAAATTTGTTAAAAAGCTGTTATGAAACAACTGCTAAAGAAGAAAATATCTAGATTAAAATTTGATGTTTGACTTTGCAGTCTTAATGAATTATTATAATTATCATATTTCTATATGTGTATATTAATTAATTAATATTATTTAATGAATAAAATATCATTCCATGAATAGCTATAGTTTTTTCTACTCTTTCACAACACAGTTTCTACCTGTGCTGCCATTTTTCTACCGATCCTACATCTTTGAGTATCTGCTCAATAAGTTCACTCCAGATGACTCATGGACAGCAACGCTTCCTCACACGCCTCGTAAGGTAAAAAAAATATTCAGTTGCTGAGGGTTTTCATCGTAGAAAATTGCATCTATAATTGCTAACTGGTAATCTCAACACTAAGTGGATTCAGGTGTGGATAGATTGTTGTTAATTCACTACGTAGCGAGGTCGGGTGACAGAATAACGAAATATAAAAATGAGATTTGTATGGATGGGGTACAGCAAGGTGTAGAGGCATCAGGGACTGGAGAAGTGCATGCTGGGATAGAGGGAGATGGAGGCGAATGTTAGAGGAGGCAAGGCTCGTAACAGATTGTAGAGCCACTGATGATGAAACTGAAATATAGGCAACTGGAGTTCAACCCATAATTTTCTGTTGAATGACTGTTGTAGTCAGTGTCTAGTATGCCACCCGCATACAAATTATTTAATATCATACAATTTTTGTTAATTTGCACTGCAGGTTACTAGCTAGTAGCTGCATACCTCTCAGTGCAATGAGTAGTGATGGGGTGGTGACCACAATTTGTAGTATTAGCGGGTATGTGAATTGATAGAGGAGTCAGTAGCGCAAATGTGATTTTCAATTAGGTAAATATAATAACCAAGTTTACCAATAATTAATATTCTCGGCTGCGTCACAATCAGACCACCCCAACCTCCCCCAACTCCTACCCCATGTATTCACCTATATTGTTTGGAAATAATTTCATACGAAGCTGCGAAAATAATAATAATAAGTAGGTAATAATTAAATTTTCAAATCCTTGGAAACACTACTCTTGATAGATAGATAGGACGTACATATTTTCTGAGTCGTTTTGTCGTTTATATTACTAAATTCAGCAATTGTGCCGTGTTCACATCAAATCACACCGATACAGAAAAGAGTGCGAAACTGTAACCAAATAAAACCGAAAAAATGATAAAAAACGGGAAACCTTGGATCTTGACGACCATACTAAATATACCTACATACTTTGGAAACAAATAGGGTAGATGCAATCCTTTACTTAGGAAATGAGCGTAAAAGATATTTTATAACTTGTATACAGGGCCGTATTAAACCTGTTGGGGCCCTGGGCACTTTAAGATAACGGGTCCCCCTCAGGCCTTGTTCTCAACACCTCTGATCTTTTTCTGAAAGACAGTAACTCGTTTCCCGAAAGTCGCACAGATTTTTTTGTAGGTATTGATAGGTAATATGCATTAAAATCTAGGGAATGACAGTAAAAGTTTTTACGAATGAAGCGAAATTAACCCCAAAAAGTAAAAAAAAAACGTTATTTTTTACATTTTATCATGCGATTTTGAACATTAAAACGCCGGGGAACTGACCGTGACGCTCGTTCCATAACGAGGGTAGAGGACTTTTCTAGAGGTCATTTTGCCCCCAACCTTTGTTTGGTACTTAATTATTGTTTAGGTAGATATTTTTAAAATAATTGAAAATTAAAATAAAGTACAATGAGATGTGGAAGATTAAGTACCTAAAGGAGAGATTGGTAATCCGGGATTTTACAGGGCAGGAAAAAACGGTTAAATTAGAAAAAAATCTTAGTGTTCCCCTTGATTTTCATCATACCCATCAAATTTAATACCGGCCTACTGAGTGTTTTATTTATAATTACCTAATAATAATTAGTCTCCTGAGAGTCCTGAGTATTTTAAAACAATCTCCGTATTATGAATTTGAAAAATAGCAGTTTTATTTCGCAACCTCTTCCCCATCATTTTCATTCCAACAAATATAATTATGATATCGTGTTTTTGGTTTATTATTATCTGCGTTTCAAGATCTCCATATCATTACGCTCTCTTAATTTCTCAAGGGGTTTTTTTGTTGACAATCCATTTTTTGTGAGAGCCTTTATTAACAATAGCTATCACATTTATTAAGGAGTTCTCTACCCTTTCTGAATGAGAAAAAAACTTATGAATTTAATACTTACCTGAAAAAATCTGGACTTCTATAACATGCGTAGAATAAAATATAAATAATGTAGATAGACTATGGGAACGAACAACGGAAAGGGTATCTTAGGTTTTGGCTTAAACGAGGCCGGCGCCATATTGTCATACAGGCCGGGCCCAACTGACATTTGACGATGATGTCGTCACCAAGATTGGGAGAAAATATATGGGAAAAAATATTCCGTAGTTCAAGTGTTTGTCACCGAGACAAGGTGTTTGTCACCGATACTAAGTGACGTCACCGATACAGGGTGACGTCACCATCATGGTTAGATCACGGTGGTGATGTTATTCGTGGGTGTAAGCTTGTATACTATCGCTGGCTTCGTCTTAAAATAGACAAGGCAGGTATGATAGAAACATGTGGGTGTCAATTGATACAGAGATCCCAGGATAAGACATCGTAGAAGGAAATAGAAGAGGTCTGCGTCCAGGAGGAAACAAAAATAGGCTGAGATATCTTATAGCTCTACCGAAAATTGTATGAGTAAAATTCCTCTCAAATTTCATAAATATCAGGAGAGCATATTTTTAGAGAAGTGGCTGTAGGTAGGTAGGTGGTATTATCAAATACCTAGGTACACAAAAGTGCTGTCGATATATTGTTGAAACTTTTCTTTGTTAAGTATCTTTATATTCTTTATTCTATTGAAATAGCTTCGTATTATTATGTAGGTATATACAATAATGTGACAAGAAGTTGACTTACTACGCTGTGAAGAAGAAAAAAAGGAAAATGAATGAAAAACGATGATAAATGGCTGTTAAATTAGCAACAGACATAGAAAAAGAATGTCATCATAAAAGAATTTCACGCTTTCAAAAAATGAAATCAATCATGAATCTTAATGTAATATTTCTTCCAAATTACCTAACTTGTGACGGGAGTGAGGGGATGGTGAGTTTTACTTTTTTTTTAGGGGAGAATGTGATTGGAATTATAAAACCTAAATAAATTTAAAAAAGGCAGTTCTTCAAAAGGTCATAGGTTTTATTTTTACACCGATGTTTTTGAGTTTATATCGTATTATCATTGTCAAAACAATGATGACTAGAGAAAAAATGATATCACCATTGACTGTATAAAAGCATTGAACACGAATAAATGCCTTTAGTCAATTAATATAATCAAAATTATGAATACGAGTATGGTATAGCTATACCTATACAAATTATAGGGATAGAGCACTGAATTATTTAGCCTTCCACAGATTGAAAGCTACATAGGTTAAATTTTAACGTGTCCGTACTATGTACATGTAATCAGTATGCAACGTAATTGTAGTAGGATACATGCCATATTTTTTCATGTTAAATAGTGACCCCCTTCTCCACATCGCTGTCTTCATACAGAAACGACGGGGTCAGACTTTTCCTTAGTTTTGAAAATTATGCATAATCCCACACGGTTAATGCCTTCACGACTTTTGGATTTTCAATAGGTTTGGCAATTTTGTGTTTTACTCGTATTATTTGTGAAATAATAATCACTGTTCAATAGACATTTTCTGACCTATTCAAATCCACGCATTGACCTTTCAGTTATTTTGATATCCTACATTATGGCAAAATCACCCGTAGACGGGTGCGTGCCATATTTAAATAAGAAGAAGATATCCTATATTATATATTTAAGTTGAAAGAAAAATATATAAGTAGTGAGCGATGAATTTTAAATGCAAAGGTGGGTTTGTTTTTTCTCTTGAAAGAAGTGTTCTTAAAATCCCTCTTGAAATACGAAAAAACAATATAGGTATTTCTCAAAGCTTTTTCAAATAAAGTTACAGAGGTTCAATTTCTCATCAAGTCAAAATAATTATAAAGTCCATACTACATAGAGCTGTGTCAATAATGGTCAACAGTTAATCTTCAACAGTCGTTCTTATTTAACACGTCAATACTGTTGACATAAAATTATAACGCCTGTTAACAGTGCTAACGTTAATCCAAGTCAATACGAGAGTGAGTATGTGAATATTCCAACCAAACGCACGAGAAGCAAACTAAGCAAAAATCCCGCGCGTATTAGCCCGTCAACAGTATAATATTAAAATCAACAGAAAAACGAACAACCATAGATACTGTTATTAATCTCGGAATGTCATTGGTTACCGGTCAACAGGGGCTACTGCCGCGCTTTGGACGCGCGGCATATTGATAATAATCTTCCGAAACTGATGAGTGACGTTAGCAGTTAACGATTACTATCAATCGAGGTTAACATTAGCATCTGTTAAAGTTAACTTTAGTTAGCGTAAACGCCCACTACTAGTCCATACATATAAGTCCAAATACACTGCATATAAAATCACTTTGAATGAATCAAACAGAATTTTACTAAAGATTTTCTAGAGTTTTTGGGTCTTTGAAGAGCCATTTATGTGATGAATATTTCAACTTTCAACTATTTCAACCGTACAGGTACGTATAAAGTTGAAATTAAGTTAAAACAACGCCTTAATATTTTAGAAGTAAATTACTTGTCTAGACAAAAAATGTAGATAGTCCTTTGGATGAATTTATCTCAGTTTCATGAAATATTAGCTACTCGTACCTTAGCCTACCCTCTCGCTTTGTCATTTAGTATGGAATAAATTATGTTAATAATGGTTAATAATGATAAATAGCAGCATTGCGTTACCCATACCCATGTTACCTCTGTGTAATGAATCTAACACTAACGTTACATTAATTTAATAATAAAATACCTAGAAGAAACCAACCATATATTACCTCTTCAATCAATTTATACAATTACTGTTTGAAATGCCTGTGACACGACCACATACATCATGTTGCCAAAATAATTTTATACGGTGGGGGTGATTTACAAATAAAACGTACTTATTGTTATTAAGAAAAACAAACTTTTCCATAAATAAATATACACTACATGTAGCTCTAATATTATCTGAACTTGGTCCGCCGCTTGGCGAGCTGCGGACCAAGCGGGTGCTCATGAGTAAACAGGCGAGAACGGTCGGTTACTCACACGAGCTAAGACAAACGCTCCACCCACACGCCTTTTTACTCATGAACATCCGCTCAGCCCGGCGCTTGTCAAGTGTGTGGCGTGAGCATAAGCTTTCGCAGCGTGAAGAATCCATTTGTCGAATAATATTTTTTATGAGGGTTTTTCACCGCGTGTGTTTTTCGAGTTCTTCGACTTCGATGATATCAAAGAATCCGAATAAATACGCGCAGTGAAAAACCCTAAATAGTTTTACAACACTAGATCTGCACTGAGTGCTTTAAATTAGCTTTGTGATCCACAAAAATATAGACTGAATTTGAAGGCATTAGAGTGAATGATAGTCTTCTTGATTCCTGTGAGTAACAAAACAGTAGTATTTTCATAGCTTTTTATTAGCATCGCTACAACATACCATTCCCTCTCACTACCACTGTCGCTCCTGGAGGACACGAAGATAAAATGAATAAAATCGATTTGAAGCAAATTCTCATACTTAATCCATGGTAAACTGATTATAGAATGTTTATCGTCTATGACTAAATATGTTTTACCAGTAAATAACTACCACTGTCCTCCGTGGAGGGCATGGGGCGAAGTCCTAAACGGAAAAATTAAATAAAAAAAATTGTTCTAAGTTCATATAAAAATATATAGATATTAAATCCATAGTCAAAAAAATTCTATAACCTCTCTATTATGTTTTGGTAGTGAGAGGGTTTTAAAAAAATTGGCGCTGTAGATCTCTTAATTATCGATTTATTAATTCTAAATATTTCGTTATTTCGCACTGTTTATCTTGCATTCGTATGACGATTCCCAAATGGACTCCACACAGTGAACCGCCTGGGCCCTAACAGTATCTCCATACATAGCTAATACAATTAACATTATACATAGAGACTATTATACATATTCCTTTACACACACCCTTTCCCTTATTAATTATTACTCTTAATATTATTTTCCCAGCATGATATTATTAATAATACCTATAATCATGGGCGTCGCCAGCCTCGAATCTAGGGGGGGAGGAGGGGGGGAGGAGGGGGAGAGGAGGGGGAGAGGAGGGGGGGGAAGAGGGGGGGGGGGGCAAAAAAAGTCAATATATCGTGGAAAAAGCGTAAATAGCGATTTTTTTGTGAGGAATAGTGAGAGGTCGTGATGTGATGTACATTGGTTTACATGAAAATGTACATAATATTTTGCACAATAATATGCATGAAAAATGCCTTTTATAAAAAAGTTATAAAAAATAGCGCCGCAGACAATTTTTTAAAATGAAATAACTGTATTTTGATGGATTTAAATGAAAATTTATGATTTAATAAGAAAATTTGTGTTAATAATTTTTTTTGTGAGTTTTTCTCATTTAGTATGAAATAATATAAACCTATTCCAATCTCCAATGGGGAGGGGGAGCTGCTGCCTCCCTGCCCCCTGCCGACGCCCATGCCTATAATAATTATATATCATGCTGATATAAAATGTTGTTTCTAGGACCATAGAGCACGTGTAATGTGAATTGTTTCATGTAGGAGGCTCTAGAAGAAAGGGTTTCTTCTTTGAAAATAATTATTCATAAAATTAGTAGGTATTAATAAACCCTACTGAGTACTGAGTACTGATACGTATTTTAATTGAAGTACCTCTATGTACCTCTACATACTAAGATAATTTATTTATCGATCTTTGACCTATCCGCCATACACGTGCAGGGCAAAAATCTGGTATTTTGACAGTTCGTCTGTTACCTACTCCGTTAAGAAATATTTAAACTCTCTTGAGCCTTTGCTGGTTTAGTGTAAGGCGATACTATATAGTTATCAGAAGGTTGTTATAAGTAAAATGCGTGTTGTTGGGACCAAGGTTTATTGTGGACTAACTTATAAAATGATTATCAGAAAGATATATACAATACATATGTCTTAGGATCTATACCCCGGGAAACCTAGACATACAATGTATGGCCACCGTGCAAATCGTATAGTAGTTCTGGTTTTTGGATATGTTATATAGGTCGGCCCTGTGGTTAAGAATCCAAGTTTGTGACCTCCTAGCCCTTGTGCGTTCACTAGGGCGAGCCAAAAACTGACGAGATTTCGGTCATTTTTTAAATTATTGATCATAACTTTTTAACAATGCATTTTAGAGAGTAAAGCTGTATGTAGAAGTTAGAGAATATTAAATTCTCTGCAACTTGAGCCTACAAAGTTTTTTTGTAAAACTATTATTTAAAGAGTTATGAGATATCCAAATTTGCATTTTTTTCTGAAAAATGCTATTTTTTTACAAAATTTCTCATTTTTTAAATATATTTCCTGAAATGTACGTTGTAGAGAAAAACGTTATAAGTAAATGTTGTAGATCGTTTAATTTAAAAAGAGTTTGAGCTCAACATTTTTTGTCTCAGACCAATAACAACAGAGTTGTGACCTTCTGAAAAAATATCAGACGAATATTTGAGCAACATTCAGTATAGTAGGTATGATAATAGTTATAAAAAAAATGCAATCAAAGAATTTTTTTTTTGTAGGTTATTAAGGTTAGTCTCGTGGTTCAGAATCCAAGTTTGTGACCTCCCCGCCCGCGTTTATTCACTAGGGTGGGCCAAAAACTACTGAAATTTCGTTCATTTTTCAGTTTATTGTTTCTATTTTTTTAATTATCCATTTTAGAGTACACAATTGTAAGTAAATATTGTAGAGTATTAAATTTCATGCAACTTAGGTTAGCCACGTTTGTTTAAAAAGCTATTATGTAATGAATTATATAACAAATAACATAATTTTTAAACATTAAAAAAAAAATATTTTCAATTTTTGTATTATTTTTCAGAATAGTACATAGTAAGAAAAAATATTATTAGCGAATATTATAGGATATTAAATTTGCAGCAAAAAATGGTACCAGACTTTTTTGCTTTGGACTAATAATAAATGAGATATGGCGATCTGAATATTGACTATTGACTTTAAATTAATTTTCAGGACAGCATATCTCATTTGTTATTAGTCCAAGGCAAAAAAGTCTAGTACCATTTTTTGTTGCAAATTTAATATCCTATAATATTCGCTAATAATATTTTTTCTTACTATGTACCATTCTGAAAAATAATACAAAAATTGAAAATTAAAAAATTTTAACGTTTAAAAATTATGTTATTTGTTATATAATTCATTACATAATAGCTTTTTAAACAAACGTGACTAACCTAAGTTGCATGAAATTTAATACTCTACAATATTTACTTACAATTGTGTACTCTAAAATGGATAATTAAAAAAATAGAAACAATAAACTGAAAAATGAACGAAATTTCAGTAGTTTTTGGCCCACCCTAGTGAATAAACGCGGGCGGGGAGGTCACAAACTTGGATTCTGAACCACGAGACTAACCTTAATAACCTACAAAAAAAAAATTTCTTTGATTGCATTTTTTTTATAACTATTATCATACCTACTATACTGAATGTTGCTCAAATATTCGTCTGATATTTTTTCAGAAGGTCACAACTCTGTTGTTATTGGTCCGAGAGAAAAAATGTTTACCTCAAACTTGTTTTAAATTAAACGATCTACAACATTTACTTATAACGTTTTTCTCTACAACGTACATTTCAGGAAATATATTTGAAAAATGAGAAAAATTGTAAAAAAACAGCATTTTTCAGAAAAAATTGCAAATTTGGATATCTCATAACTCTTTAAATAATAGTTTTACAAAAAAACTTTGTAGGCTCAAGTTGCAGAGAATTTAATATTCTCTAACTTCTACATACAGCTTTACTCTCTAAAATGCATTGTTAAAAAGTTATGATCAATAATTTAAAAAATGACCGAAATCTCGTCATTTTTTGGCTCGCCCTAGTGAACGCACAAGGGCTAGGAGGTCACAAACTTGGATTCTTAACCACAGGGCCGACCTATATAACATATCCAAAAATCAGAACTACTATACGTTTTGCACGGTAAAATTCTCTATTTCCTGGAGTACTATACACTCAGAGAAATAACCAGTTGAATTAACCGAAAAAACAGTGAAAACAACTGTTTTAGTAGGTTAAATAGGAACCTACCGATCAAACAGTCGAAATAGCTGAGGTCAGTCAGTAAAATACGGGAGCGTTGATTTAACTGAGTGAGTTAAAAACAAGATGGCCGCCGTTGTCCAGCTGATTTCTAGAGACGTGGATTCTACTTAATAAAACATGGCCGCCCCAGTCCAGCTGATTTCTGGTTAGGTGAATTTAACTGTGACACAGTCAATCCTACTCGGTGATATAGTTTATCCTACTTGAATGATCGGTAGATTCCACAGTTTCAAAGTTTGTTCTACTTACCTACTAGGTTCTTTCTACAAACTGTCTTAGTTAAAATACCTGTAGGTAGAAAAATAAAAAAGGGTTTTTAATTAGACAAATTACTTATGTATAAACTATTTATTTGCACCGCATTTTTTTAAATGAATGTATGACATAGTAAACATGTACAATATTTATACTCATAGTTATATACAGTGAAATACATAATACAAAGTTAATGTTACATCATTTTTTTAATTGATTAAAATAGCTTTTTGCATAACCATTGTATTTTACAAGTACTTAAAAGTAAAGATAAAATAATATCCAAAAACTTAGAGGTACTTAAAAACCACTATTTACAAAAATATTGTTTTAATTAGAACTTAAAATGTCTGCAGACCGCCTTGAAGCAGGTATCAACTTGATGAATAGGTATATCAAAGAATGGTCGGGCAAGCAGCGCTCAGGTTTGCACCGTCTTCGTCATCTGCAATAAATAAAAAGATATACTTATTATTAAACAATAAATATACTGATTTTACAACCTTTATGTACTGCTTTTATTTATTGTTTTACAGGGTAGAAACATTTGTTAAGGTACCTTAAAAGATATTATGTCAAGTGTGGTAGTTGTCTTGTTCTTCTCAGCCTTCTCGCGTCCTGTGTTGGACATAAGCCTCCCCCTTAGACTTCTACTGCTGTGTACTCTTGTGCCGACCGCATCCATCCGCCCCCGGCAATCTTCCTTATGTCATCCGACCACTTGCCTGGGGCCTACCAACGCTTCTTCGGCCTGTTCTTGGTCGCCATTCGAGAACTTTCTTAGTCCATCTAGCATCTGATGTTCGTGCTATGTGGCCAGCCGCACTCCACTATTGTCTAATAATAACTATGTATGTAGTTATATTTATGAACTAATTACCACTCTATTTATAATAAACTGCACATTGTTTCACAATTTGGTTTTAAAGATCGATAAAATAAGAATATACTAGATTAATCTTTTTAAAATACGTAGACACTTCATTATATTACTTTGAGGAGAGATCTCAGAACACTTATACTCTGACGAGAAGATACCGCGAACTAATTTCGCATGATTTGACTGTCACGCCCCTACCGACATTTTAACAAAGCATGATTATTTCTACTGATTAAAATCAGTAGAATTTACTTTTTAATTGAAATTAACTTGTTTAAAGGGTAAATTCAACTTACAAAGTCAGTAGAATTTACTTTTTAATTGAAATTAACTTGTTTTAGAGTAGATTCAACTTACTAAACAGTAGAATTTACTTTTTAATTGAAATTAACTTATTTAAGGGTAAATTCAACATACTCAACAGTAGAATTTACTTTTTAATTGAAATTAACTTGTTTAAACGGTAAATTCAACTGATTCTATTTTGACCTTTTGCAATCAGTCAATTTAACTACTCTCATTTGTAAATCCAACTGTAATGCTGAGTTAATTCAACTGTTTCATGCGTAGAATTAACTTTTTCATCAGTAAAATTTACTGATTTGTCATTAACTTAGCATTTTTCTTAATCAGTTAAATATTTTTTGGCTCAGTGTAGAGTACCTAAATAGTTATACCTAGGTAGTGGGTGTTCATACTCCCTACACTGGTTTATTCCCTGATAATGTTTACATGTACATATTCTCTGTAAAAACTGTTGCTCTCAAGACTAATAAAATAAAATAAAAAATGAAAATCTGGTATTTTGACATTAAATATTCACTACTCATTGTTTATTAATTTCTGTGCCCGGTGATCCTGCGCTTAGATTTTAGGTTAGGTTAGACGCGACCACTATTGCATACCTGTACTGAAACTTTCTAAAGGTTTCTCACCCGAAATACGCAGATAAAATGCACACGAAAAACGCCCTTATGTACATCGCCATAAGGGTCATTTTCCATAAACATTTTATCTGCGTGTTTTGGGTGAGAAAGCTTACAAAGTACCCCCCCTGGACTGACGCTGCAGCTGAGGCAATGTTGCCGGTAAGCTGGTCCAGGTGATTTTGTACTTCTATAAATAAATTATGTTCTATAATTAGTCATTTTTGTCTTTTAGCTGTAAGCGGTGAGTATTTTTTATTTATTTATTTATTGCAGATTATTTAACAGAGTATAAATGATAGATGTGGTGCCTAATCCAAATGGATTTTTGGCTATATACTTATTCTAACTTAAAATTAAATATTCTACTTATTCTATAAATGACCCCGCAACACCAACGTTCGTCCAGTCAGTCGTTAAGTCTTAGACCAGCCATTGTGGATCGGAGGATACCAGGTGGTTCTTAGGTAGTTCTTTGAACTTTCCTCGGCTACGTACTTTTTAATATCGAGGATTCTGCTCTATAAAGATAGACTACACACATTTTGTATGAAAACGCAAAAAAATATTATGTAATCTTAGATTCGTCTAGCGATAGATCAAGTTCTATTTTTTTTCTTATTTCAATTTCGTAACACTGACGCTTATAGACTTTTTGTACTACCCACTCAATTTTCTAGATACCTGTTGTCACAAAATTCACATCGGTTATATTAAGAAGCTTCTATTATGTTTTATAGCGTCTCCACTCGATCAACATTACTTTCTGTCATTCTGTCGGATGATATTATATTGATGGATTGATGCAAATCCCGATTTTCCATATTTAAGCATCAGCACAAACGCGCTGCGTCAAAGAAATATTGAATGAATGGTGTACGTACATAATAATAAAGAAAATTTAATAGAATACACAAAATTGCAAAAAGATTACCTGTAATACATTTCTGTAAAGGATTTTATGATTCTTTTTATTCTATTTTTGATGTCGATAAAAAAAAATAATAAAATGAAAGTGAATAACTGTACTGTACCTACCTAGAATCAGTGCTGGATCCAGGATTTTTTAGGGTTGCATCGACATCGGAGATAATAAATTTTACTTCGAAGCAAACTCGTTCTTTTCAGCATCGCCATGTAGCCACGACTTCATCTTATGGAGTTTTTCCTTTTAATTCTTTTTTATACCCTTTGATTTCAATTTATCTATACTATATTCCCTTTTCTATTGTACCTATGTATGTACATGTGTACCTACTACCTACCCTTGTTTTGTAAAACACCTTTGCCCAATCCCACCAACTTTTGCCTAGGAAGGAGAGCCCTAAGAAATTTTCATACAAAAACAGAGATAATATTCTATTTATTGAATAAAGAACATTAGCTTCCAGCTAGACCACGGCCTAAATCCATACCAAATGCAAAGCTAGTTGGGGAGATTCTGGGCGAAGATATTTGGGCACCTAACGTAGGTGAGCTGCATGTTGCATTTCATATGGATTTAGGCCGTGGTCTAGCTGGAAGCTAATGTTCTTTATTCAATAAATAGAATATTATCTCTGTTTTTGTATGGAAATTTCTTAGGGCCCTCCTTCCTAGGCAAAAGTTGGTGGGGTTGGGCACTTGTCTTCTTTTTATTTTTTTGCAGCCCAAGTTGGTTGATTTGTGCCAGTTAATATATTGTATTGTACATGTACTTATAATGCGTGTAAATAAATTAATCCGATCTCACCCTAGAGAGTACTTTCGAAGGGTAATTTCCGAGTGGAGTTATCGTGGGTTGCACTTCAGGTATAGGCCGAGTCCCTGAGGCCGCCAGAGTAAAAGTTGGAATAAAAAAAATTCCGACAAAGAGGTAAGTACTAAAGAAACGAAATCAAGAGCGTTAATTGAGTGTAGAATAATTTATTGATAAATTTAAAATTACAGTAAGTACATCAAATTAATGTATTATATATTATAATAATATTCATTAATTATTATTCTTAAATTAATTTAATATTTATATTTACATAGAGTTTCAATAGTATTTACATAGGATATAATTATAATTTAATTTAATTAATGAGTTTTCTAAAACCAATATCCTAAACTAAATATTATAATATAATTTATATAATTTATAATATAACTTATAATTAAAATATCATTATATTACTATCTATATTATCATGCATGTATTTATAATATTATGGGATTGTTATTTCATCTATCAAATCCTAGATATTACATATTTATTTTTATATACATACCTACAACTATTCTCAATTTTATCAACTTCATATGGTTATTGAAAGTTTCGTAATTTTCCATAAACAATATCTATAAATAATAGTCAGTAACATATTTCTTAAGTTAAATCGAAGCCAGCGATAGTATACAAGCCTACACACACGAATTCCATCACCACCATGATTGGTGACCTTGTATCGGTGACAAACACTTGAACTACGGAATATTTTTTCCATACATTTTCTCCCACCCTTGGTGACATCATCATCGTCAAATGTCAGTTGGACCCGGCCTGTATGAACAATATGGCGCCGGCCTCGGTTAAATTAAAAAAATAATCGTTCTGGTTGTAATTTTTGTTGAGGATTCCGAAAACATTTAAATTATATAAATAGCGATTTTTCATTTTTTTTTTGAGAAATCTAAAGACATAAAAAATCTTTTAGGGTTATTTTCTAGATAATGTTCAATGTATCGACTCTATTTTTTCCATAGCATATTTAGTAACGGTTGTCGAGATCTAAGGTCTCCCGTTTTTAGAAATTTTTGAAATGTCAATATGCGTACTCTTAACAGCTCTCGTTATAATTGAACATGACACTCTAGCTCTCAGAAAATATAAATAGAACTTAGCTAGAATAATATTTCCATTAGTCATGTGTTTATTTTGCAAAAGTTCATTTTCATCCCCATTGCGGATTGGCAACAAAACACTCAATTACGAAATACGAATAGTTGTTTATTTATTTTATCATATAACATAGGTTCTACCGAAACAAAAGACAGTTTTATTAGTTGGAAAATAACTATGGACATAATAAATATGGGTTTTTGATTCTTAAGAAAACTACTGCTTCTAACTCCTAAGTAGTCATTCTCAAGATCTCCTATCAACAGAATGTGAGAAATAAAATAGTACTGAAATACAACCAAGTTATGTCCTTAGAAAGTTCCATATTAAATAAGTGATTATTATTTGTTATTATTTACACATAAAGATCATTGTTAATTCTACTACCTATATATTGTTTATAAGTTTTATTCGTTTTCAGCTTATTCATGTCACCTCATAAGCAGGGCCAACGTTTCCGATACAAAGATAATCAAGAGACACCACATGTTGGCGTCCTTTCCATAACTTGCTCTCGAACTTTTTCTCCTAGATATAGCAGCCATTTTGTCACCTGCAACAAAGAAAATGGAGGCGTGAGTGTTTCTGTTCAAAATCAATTCAAACTAATATCTCTTTGCGATAGGATTCTAGAGTTGAATTGAATCCATAAGTTACAAACTACAAACAGTTTAACGGTATCATTATTGGAGTATTTTTATTCCATTTCATTGTATAAGGATTATTGATATAATAACTCAAGTACCTTTGCCGAAAAATTACAACAATTTTAAAATGCAAAGGTATTTTTAGCAGTAAAAACTCCATAAAGAAGATGGGAAAACATTCGCCCGAATAATGAGATATTTCCTTTGGAATTTCACATAGCGAAAATTGATCACCTCCATAATGAAATTTGTTTATGGAAAGTGGGTGAAATGGGTGTTTATTCGCCCGAAAATTGTCTTGAAAAATGTCGAGAATTAAAAGAATTACACTCATAATATTTTCATCTCTGTGCAAAGACAAAAACAGGTACACAGGAAAATGTATTCTCAGAAGTTTGCCTTCTATCGAGACTCGAGGTAAAATACTCGACATTATTACCTAAATTATATATATTAATCTACGAATACTAGGTTGAATACAGGTATCCAAATAGGGAATATCTGTTGCCTGTGGAAAGGAATATTTTCAAAACCCTATACAAAAGCATCTTCGCTATCTAAACTTAAAATAAAAGAGGAAAACTTTGAAAATCTGTGCGACTGTAACATTATAGAATTTATACAGAAACATTATTGTAGTGATAACTGTGTTTCACTGGTCTTCTTTTCATCTGGCAATAAATAATTATTCGACAGAATAATCCTGTAAAGTGAAACCTATGAAGTAAACTGATTACAACGCCACCAAGGTCAGACGGCGGAGTGACAAAATATTATTTTGTTCATATTATAACTCTAGGGGAGTACGACTCTTGGGATATATCCATTGTTATTTCAATAGTAGATATAGGTATGCAAACGGCTTAAGAAGGTGAATTATCGTTATGGAAAGTTACAAGGTAAAAATAATATTATTATAAGAGAAAATAACATTTGTAACATGAAGACCTTCCACATATATGTGTAACCCCCAGTCCAAATGGTAACATTCAACATTCAATATATATTACGACCTTTTTGAGTGTTCCACAAGAGTTGGCCCTTAGTAAGGTATAATTTATTGTTAAACCAATAAGGTATAACAATATCATGTAATTTGTTTAACAGTATTTCGAAATTATTAGGATATTTTTAAAGGACAAAATAAAATAAACCGGCAAACTTGATTTAGAATAAGCAAATTATTGCTTATAACGTTGTGAAGAGCAGAATACATCTTGAATACTGTGATTATTATATAATTAATTTAGGAAAAAATACGTTGCAAACAATTTGTACGCTTGTAATAAAATTCGTAAGCTGCAAATATTATGACTTATTAACATAAATGTTTTATAAATACGTATTATTGGAACGTGCTTTTGGTTCCGTGTTCCTAGAGAAACGGTATTCTTTGGTTTAATGGAGTGCTGTGAAGACTGTATTTTTTATTTGTTAAAATTAGGTATTTTATTTACATTCGAATCTGCGTGTTTTGCCTGAGGGTAAATTTTATTTTATTTGTAAGTATAATGTAAAAAAAATGCAATATTACATAATATATGAACTCTTAAACAAAACAAAACAAAGTTAAATATCGTCTTGATACAAGCTTGCTATGTTGCTAATAAAGTTATATACCTACTCCTACTATAGGTATATTACGGGTATGTAGTGTGAGATCTGATGACCAAGCGGTTTCCATCAGGGGCTCATGGTCATTTTCCACAGAACCTATAGTAGATGTTTAATATATAAACCCCGGAGTAAGACAATAGAATTTGAGTTTTAACTAGACTGTCACGCTGGACACATTAATTTGGTATTATAAAAGTGTTATAAATTATTATAAAAGTGAATTGTAAAAGTGAATTTTAATTAAAATAAATTAAATAAATTCTTTTTTTAATCTTCTCCGTCGCGAGTACTTGTAAATATAATACTGTTGTTTATTAGTAGGTACTATAAATAATAAATAAATAAGTAAAAAAAGAGGTTTAAAACATTTTACTCATTAATTAAGAGCCAATTAATTAACATCGAGCTAAACGTCAAACGGCTTTTGATTAAAATTAAAATAGACCTAAAATTATATAGTGTTTTTAATTTAGGCAAAACTCTCTGTAATTAATTAAGTGCGTACGAACTAAAATCCTTTATTTTTTTTCGATTGTTTCATGGAGTAAAATAAATTTAAAACCGACTTGTTTTAGCTACAAACGTTATAGAATTGGATCTATTTTCACAAAGTTGCTGCCAAGATAATGAAAGAACAGTTTTATATTACGGTTTAATTTGGACAGAATTTAAACTTCAAACAGTCATCTTAAGTGATTATCTGAGTACATACAACAATAGCTATCGGTTTCTCATGTCAATGATCTAGTTGTAGTACAACGATAAGGACAAGGGTTCGACAAGATCCTTTTAATAACAACGACTTAGGAATCAGAGGGTCCTTACAATAATATAATTAATAGGCAACCTAGTAATGTCAAACTCACAATGCTCTGCTTATTATTATACGAATATCCTCTCAAAGGAGCCACACAAACAATAAAAACCTACTAATTGTTTCAGAAGATTGGATACGTAGATAAAGAAAGGAATTTCTATCTATACGATTATGTTTTCCGGAACACAAAGAACATAGTAAATATTCCACACTTTGTTATTCTAGAAAATATTTTATCTACCATCAATACTTGATAGTCCAAACCTTTTATTCTTCTACTACAAAATTTTATACGCAGCCACCTTATTCTTCATACTAAATAAATTCTTGCCTTCTTTTTTTTCCCAATTATTTCTGTTTCACAACCTGTAGGCGATTCTGTATTGTTATTCAGGGCTCGAGTAGTTAATGAAGTGGACACTTACAAATTTTTAGATGATACAGAAATACTGGAAAGTAGACAAGAGAATAAGGGTCTAAACATTGAAATTTCTCTGAATATTAGTTACATTATTACATAAAGTGACCTGTCAACACAATGGCCAATAGGAATTTGTTAATTTGGCATCACGACAGTCACAATGTCAATATCAAAGATAAGAGAAAACATATTACAAATTGATGTCGTAGAAATGTCTTTCTAATACGATATGTTATAGTCCCTATAATAATAAGATAATGTAGAAAGTATCGGATATCAAAAACATCTTTCATTTATATTATGTCAATAATATCTAAATATACGAAACATTACTGGGTATGTGAGTGGGTAGTGGATACGAGATATTGTTTTCTTGAACACAGTAGGGATTTCAATGATTATAATTATAAATTCTACAAAATGAAAACATCCTTCAATTAAAAATAAGTAAACGGGCCGACTTTAAATTTAAACTTTAAAAAAAATCCTTTGTACCTACATGAAACAGAAAAACCTCTCAAAGACGTTCCAAATATCTGAGAACTGCATTATTAGGTCTTGGAAAAGCTTGCCATGTGCACAGGAGTGAAAATATATACTTTGCCACCTACTTACCGTATACGTTTTTTAATAGATATCACGCTGAAACGCATAAAGAAAATGCATGAATAACGTAGGTGGTTGCAAAATGTATTTTTTTTCTCTGTCCAATGAAAGTACAGACCCCAACAATTTCAAGGAGAGTTGGCAGACTATTGCCCAATCCCACCAACTTTAACCTAAGAAGGAGACCCCTAAGAAATTTCCATACAAAAACAGATATAATATTCTATTTATTGACACGCAGGACTACCAACCACACCTTAATTCCATACGAAATGCAACACGCAATTGCGTGTTGCATTTCGTATGGAATTAGGGTGTGGTTGGTAGGCCTGCGTGTCAATAAATAAAATATTATCTCTGTTTTTGTATGGAAATTTCTTAGGGGTCTCCTTCTTAGGTTAAAGTTGGTGGGATTGGGCATATACCTTCTAGTTCTAAGAATAGAGATACTCGTAACAAGCGAATGAAATAGTCCACTATTGCTCTACTTTGAACAAGTTGAAAACAAAGTGGAGTACCTAGTGTAATATCAAAAGCGAATATCTGACCAAAACTTTGATAACAATGGACTCCAATAGTATTTCTCCGCTTCTTTATACTGAAATTCACTAAGATAACCTTTTTAGAACAAAAAACAGTGGCTGGCTTAAAACTTTAAAACATTGAAGGACTCCACGGGCTTAAGGCCCGCCGCATCCCCGGGTAGCACAGGCGCATATAGCGTCCGCTTTACCCGCACTTCTTGCCAATATATTTTTAAGAGGTGGGCTCAGGGTTAGCCAGAAGGGAGCCCCCAACAAACCCCACCCCTAATTTACATTCCTTCAGTGTCCTTGTCCAAGGATGGAAACATCTTATTATTTACAGTTATTTAGAGATAAAACTTAAAATTATTTACAAATAAAACTTAAATTGAAATGGACAGAGTCCGCTTTTGAAACTACACTACTCCATTACAGTAAGAATTTCGTATTTAATATTCTTATTACTAGCAGTGTCATATTCAAAGTACTAAGTGGCTAGGTAGGTAATATAAACGAGGAAGCGGGTAGAGAAGTAAAGCAAATGAGTCAAAGCCAGATATTATTATTCTAGAGTTTTATAAGGTGTTTTTATACTAGTAAAGTATTATAGGAAACTATAATGAACTGAGGCACTAACGTTATTACGAATAATTTCAAACAAGTAAAGTGCAAATAATATTTTACAAGACTTTATTTAACTTCACTTGTCTTTTATGTTTGTCTGTGAACAAATCTGGCATTCGATTTTTCAACCACTTCCTGGCTTCTTAGAGACCTAAAACTTTGCTAACGTACGTAAACCTGTATTCTGTGCTAAAATAGATCAGCCTACTCCGGAGACAAAAAAGACGTAAGGGGTTTCAAAGAGATCCCAGGGTAGTGTAGGGTCATGTGTAGTATCGTATGAGGGGCTGTTGGAAAATAAATTCACACCGAAAGCAGATTTCCAGCCTTGGAAGACACCAAGCGAGAGAATCCAGCCACCGCATACAGCCGTGTTTGGTATTAAATATTGTATTGGTTTGCAGTTGTTTTGGACCATTCAGTAAACCAAACTCACTCTCAGATGATTTCATTAACTTTAGCTTAGTTCATTAAGCAAGGTTTGTATTGCGAGATGTAGAATAATATCGTAAGATTTTCTTATGAAACTAATCTCACCTTCGGTAACGAATACATAGATGCTGGCCGGTTCCGTGTTACTGGCGCTGCAAGTATAATTGCCAGAGTCCGTATCTCTGGCACCTCTGATGGTCAGCCTGGATTGACTCTTGGGTCCTGGTTCTGTCTCCACAGTGATGCCTCCGCGGGATGTGTCGTAGTTGATCATGCGATCATTGTGATACCAGAAAACATATTGTGGAGGGGTTGGACTCTGTGAAAAAGAAAATTATTCACTTATTTTCATGTATTACATTACAACTGAAGCTTTTTATTAGACAGACTTTTTAAATTTATGCAACCAGTTCAAGTAAACTTACAGTAAATTACAACTGAAAGCTAAGAGTACAAGAAACCATAAAATGTATATTAACGAATGGGAAGAAAAAAGGGGGCGTATGAAAGGAAAAAAGTTGAGTGTGTCGTTCTCTCCACATACCCCATAGTGAAGCTTTCTGTGAGAGGATCCAAATGTAAAATGAAAAGACAGAGTGTACTGATAATCTATTAAATATTTTTATTGTGTTAAGAATGTTTTGTCGGGAAATGTTTTAGCTTTTCAAACGTATTTGGGTCCCAGTATTGTGTATAAGATTACTTAGAGCAAAATACGTTATCAAACATTTAACCATCCGAAGCACCTCAGTGTATTGGAAAATCTAATCAAATCAATAATTCCTCCACAAATATCTCTCTAATTCCATCTCAATAGTATTGTAGATAGTCTGTATTAACTCAATTTATATCAATCGCCATCGAATTTAATACAACACGAAATTAATATCCCTATAGAGTTTGGTGATGTTAAACTCTTCCTTGTTGTTATAGAAACATTGTGAGTAGAGCTGCCTTCATCCTACGCAAATTCTATCATTGTTCCAACTTCCAACTATATTTCCTACACACGTGTTAGGAGGGGTGAAGAAGTACCTCGTTGATAAAGCATTTTATTCCATTGACGAAATGATTAACAATATAAATGTACGTAACTACCAGGCGCGAAGCTACCTAAGAACACGATTCCCGTCGAGTTATCTTTTGTAAAAAATGATAGGTATAATAGTGTCTAATCTGACGTAATCCCATAAGAAATGATAGCCCCGGCTTCCCTACTGCAGAAATCCACCCTTCGCCACTGGTAACTACCTAAGACGTAACGTTAGTCAGAGCTATTTTTGGCTATTTATCCTCGGATTGGAAGTAATACGATAATAATTATTATGTCATTTTGTTTCTGCAACGATATGAATATTGTAATAACTGACAAGTCAAAGTGAAGTAAAAATGTATACAATATTACAGTTGTTTTGGGTTTGATCACAAATTTTCAAACAACGTAATCCCGTAGAGTGGCTGAAATAAATAAAAGCCTGAAAAACTTAAAAATAAACTAAGGTAAAAATCTTTGTATTCTGTAACGCTCAACTAGATACGCTGAAAGCCTTTCTTAACCAGTGCGATTTCAGCTTTTCTAAAAAAGAAGAAAGGATTTGGACTTGTGTGCACTAATCCAAATAGTTCCTGCATACTTTGCAGTAAGTTGAAAGCAAGTGTTGTGAAGTGTAGAATATAAAATCGAGATTCGAACCCAACACCTCCATATTACATGTTTGCGCTCCAACCAACGGTGCCAACCATATAGTCATAGGTTTGAGTCAAGCATGAAAACTTTCATTGGAGAAATCAAATATAAGTTCAACGCTCTTGTGGTGATTTTTTCACTGAGTGAAATAAAAATCTTCGCAGAATTGGATTTCACGTAAAAATACTACCGGATGAAGAAAGGCTTGTTTGTAGGGTAAATGTAGGCAGGGTAGGTTCATGGTCACTCATAACGATACAACTTGTTGTAGGTAGTAACAATATGACCTAATGGTAAGTTGGTGTATTTCCATTAAACCTAAGTGGCATGCTTATTATGTACTTGTAACTAACATTAACTTCACGAAATCACGAGGTATTGAAAAAACATTCGATGAAATTAACGTAGATTTTTACTCAAGCGTTATAATGCAAGGGCTCCCAAAATTTGCGACTTCTAATAAGCAAGACGCCCATCCTTACACTCATTACAAGCCGTCCTTTATATTTATTATTTACGTATCTAATAAACTATTTGAAGCAATTATAAGTTTACCTTCTTTTCCATATCATAAAAAAATATCGGCTTGCGGAGTAATTTTTGTTCTACTCAAATGGAGCCCCTGAATGGAAAACCAGAATATTGGAAGACCCCGAAAGGTGGTCTGATGATATTTTTGAACCTGGATGCGAAGGGGAAAATAAATGGTATAGAAGACGCCATCATCCAACGGTGGATGACAGAGTGCTGAAAAAGAAAATGAAAACTGAACACAATATTTAAAACTATGGTATGAGCCTCCTATTTATGTGATCTTTATATGTACTCGTAGTTGTCTAGTTAAAAAAAACACAAATCTTCAAGGGCGTCGCGAATTGGAAAATTTTGAGAACCCCTGGTATAATGAAATATATGCCTACGTTTGTTTATTTTGTGCATGAAAGAATTTATTTTACCCAAGAAAAATTTCGTAAGCTAGTAAAAAAATCCATAAAACTGAAGGAATTTCTAGTGAATTCATTCAAAGGGTTGGTGTGTGTATTATGCAATAGGTAGATATTAATATCTAAGACCCTATAATTTTGTCATCACAGAGTATTACATTACAGAACGTATTATTTATGTTAGAATTTAGATATTTATCACGTATTTGTTTCGTTCGCATAAACATATTTATCGTCGCATCTAAGTTATGTTTGATAATAATAGGTTTCTAGGGAGAATTTGGAGCAAAGTGGGGAATTTGTATACCAACAATTCTACAGTATACCCTGTATTTATAGTAATATTATGAACAATCCAACCAAAATCGGTGCTACTTTATAAATCAAATAAGTCACAAATGAATTTGGTTATAATTTTAACATCTCAATGTTTTTTTTTAGATTAGGAATTAAGAATATATCGAAGTTCCCTCCTCACACCCGAATAACACAGGCGCCGGATAGGCGCCTGTGTTATTCGCTCTTTCAGCCCAAAGTTACTCAGACGGCGCGGACCCAGGGTTAGCCGGAAGGGCACCCCCCAGCAACACCGTCCGGAATGACACCTTCAATATCCCTGCTACAAGGAGGATAACAAATGGAGGAAACACAAGGAATTAAGAATGTTGAAAATAAAGATCCAGGATTAAATAAAACGTCGATTTTTTAAGAATAAACGTGAATGCGAGAATGCTGGTATTGTAGAATGCGCTTAAGACAGCAACAAAAATTTTAGTTAATCCTCGAAACTACACGTTTTCTCATGTGTAGGCAATTAAGACGTACCTTCTGTAGGATCAAAAAAAATTTTTCGGTTACTTTGAGGCAAGTGCCCCATTCTTTTATTTTACTTGAATAATAATCTTTTGTTTTCATCAGATTCACGAAATCCCAATCGTACCTAGATTTCATTATTCATGTATGCAAAGTCGGAGTGTATCAGATTTTAATGTTCATGACATTATTTTCCTATTGCATACTCTTATTTTTAAAAAAGCTTGTCTATCCTTTAATATTGTTAATAGTCTTATGTACTTATTTTATATTTTTGCACAAATGTACCTACCTGTCAATATTTGTTTTTGTGACTGTATCTGGTTCTATGTGCATAAATAAATAAATAAAAAAGAATCGTTGAAAAAAAATAACCTAAGTAGGTACTCGTATATAAATAAAAAAAACATTAAGTGAATAAATTTAATTCAATTGTTAAATTTTAATATCAATCCAATGTAAAAGTTTCATTTAAAAATTGGACTTGGTTGACTTTATTTGTAAAATATTATCATTCTCTCTTTCTCTGATACAAACACAATGGAGCTTACGACTATAAATGGATAAACGTAAATCGTATCTCGACTACAAATTACCCCTTACTACCCCCATTTCCATTTCGTCTATTCCATGGTAATTGGTAAGCTCGCTTGACAAACTACACTATTCTTCTTCCCATGTTATTCCAGAAGAAACGATATCAACAATATTTATTCTGGAAAAACTTGCATAGAAAAATAATGTATTGATGACAAAATATTATTACAACAATGCAATATTTATTTTAAAGCAACGTTTGTTTTAGCTACAGTTACTGTTGTAAATCGGCCATTCCATATATTGCCCAATATTCTTCTTCTTCGCCCTCGCCTTTGTCCCATTTACTTGGGTTGGCTCTCCTAGTCCTCATCCTCCTTCTGCCCCCCGCATCCTCCGCACGAAGCCTCGCCTCCTTGAGGTCTCTTGCGATTGTGGACATCCACGTAGTCAGTCTTCTGGGCCCTAATTCTATGTCCATTGTCCTATTAATTATGTTGTACTGTGGCAGTCTCATATATTGCCCAATCGTAATATAAAAAATGAATATTCTTAGGTATGTATTTCTAATTTAACATTTTTTTGTTGACAAGTTGAAATTTTGACAATAACAGTCATTAACAAGAACATAAACAAATAGTAGGTATAGTAGGTATAGACTAATTATAAGAGATGATGGTAACTACACACGCAGTTATCAACGAATTGAATTTATTTATTTATATCAGAAAGAAATATTTATACAATACAATACTTTCTAATTTTTATGTTGACTGTGTTCATACATGTAAGTAAATTGATAGTTTCATTTTTCCCCCCACCGCACTGTCCTCCCTTCCGCTCTGTATTTATCAACACATTCCTAACCAATAGTAGTCGGATATACACTACAAGTTTTTTAACATTCTATTATCGCCTGTTTTAGCAGATCTGTAAACAATATGGTTTTATAACAATTGCCTTATAACCCGATTTCTACGCTGGGTATTCCTAGAAAATATGGTCAGTCTACAAGATGTTGGTATTGTACAACTTACCGATAACATATGCATTCTCTGCAATGCATTTCCTAAGTTACGATATTTATTTTGTACTGAATCGCAATTTATTTTCCAATATGGTTTTCATAATATATTTAATTATTTATATGAAGTAGATTTTCTTATTCATTTCAAGCGATATGAATGAATACCTACTTTATATTCATATTAATGTTTTATTATACATTGCCTTATTATTCCATTATATTTCTCATAAAAGGAAGGCTTTTTGAGACCTCACTCATTTCAGCTTTAGTTTGCATGCTTTTATATCAGGGTATTATTATATTTGTACTAACTTTTGTGACCTGGCGAAGCCCAGGTAAGCAAATGAGATGATAAGAACATAGCTTTAAAAATAAATGAATTTTTGTTAGCCAAAAAAGTTCACAAAAAATAAGTCAAAATATTAGTAGCGTGGCAAAGCGTGGGCTTATTTCCAAGACAGTATCTTTCAGTCAACCTGGATATCGTAATATTGCGTGTATCAAAAAACTTTTACGGTTATTCCCTAAATTTTAATGCATATTATCAGTACAAAAAAATACAACGCGACTTTCGGGAAACGAGTTTCCGTCTTTCGGAAAAAAGACCAGAGGTGTTTTCCATTTTTTTTTGAGAAATCTATACATGATATAAAAAATATTTTACGGTAATTCCCTAGATAAATGTTCAATGGATCTACCCTATCTTGTTCCAAAGCATATTTAGTAACGGTTGTCGAGATATAAGGTCTCCCGTTTTTAGAAATTTTTATGTCGGTATGCATACTCTTAAGAAAACCACCCTATTTAGAATATACGAGATCTTATAGTTTTCTTGTGTCGTAGGTATGTACTGAATAGTATAAACATGCAATCTAAAATATTATATTATGAATTTCCCATGTTTAGTTGTTTTAATTAAATTAATAAAACTGTTATCACAAACCCTTACCTTTGTGTTGCAGAAAACATTATACAATGCTAGAGAATATTAATGCGTATGAGAGGTACGTAAGTATTTGTAGATGTAAACTCTACAACAATTCTCCTATACAGTAAACCAATTGCTTATTTAGAATTTCCAGTCGTTTCAAGTTAAAGTGGTTTCATAACATAATATGAAATATTATAATTAAGTACTTGGTATATGTTATCTGGAAAATTTTGCCTATACAATACATAAATTCACTCTTAGGTTTTTATCTTTCAAGTCATTTTTTGTTATCATAAAGTCATTATCAATTGTTTTTGCCAATATTAGAGAGATAGTTAGGGCTGTTGGTATGAGTATGGATCTTCCATGCTGGATGTATGAAGGAGAAGACACCAGCAGGAGTGTCGAAACGTCGCGTTGTTCTCAGTATTAGAGGAGAGAATTATCTTTATTTGCATTAGCACTAGTTTGTAGTGCTGTTCCATCGGAGTCAGTTGAACATGAAAGATGTTTTCAATATCCATAAAATTGTATACGACGGTAGAGAAGAATTCTAGCTTAACCAATTAAAAAATTAACGGCTCTGATATCTGTAGCAATTGTAAAGAATCGTCATATAATATTTCGTTCTCTAACGTTCCTCAAGCAATGACCAGGAGATCGCTACGCTTAGCCACTCCAAGCGGATTCGTGTAGTGGATATCTCAAAGCACTCTAAACACTGTTGCTATAGAATAAAATGTAAAAGATGGTATTAATTTGTTAAAGGTAAAAATGAAAGACTGGTAGATATATAATGACTTTTATTACGCACGACTAGTGTTCGAGGACTCTCATCGTCATCATCAGGCATTTGAAAATAAAGAAATTATTGATAAAACTTTATTGTTAAACGCCTGTTGGTGAAGATGAGAATCTTTGAACACTATAATCGCTTCTAGTATAAATAATTACGTGATATTTTAACTATACATTAGTTTTTCATTTTCATATTTGAAAATGGACTTCCACCATGTCCCGTCACGTTGGTTGAAAGAAAATCTTACTATTCTTTTGTAAAGCTTGACATTGAGGTTGCATAATATCAGGTAAAATCGAGTATTGTGTAATTAGATAGCCGACTAGAGGCGAGAGGACCTTGGTAGTAAAGTCTAGCCGGAATAAGTTGGAATGGGTTGTCCAGGGAAGGAGAAAGGTAAGGCGTATGAATTACGTAATAAGAAACACGTCTTGATATCACTGGAGTAACGTATAATATTTAACCCGAGCTTAGGTAGATTACTTCATGTGTGTATCAACTATGTCATAGTTAGGGCATGCAATATCTCGGAGATTTCAATTACGGAACTAAATTCGATATTGGAGATTCAATTTTGGAATTCCAAAGCTGGTTCCGCAATTCCTACCGTCGCCAGTGGCTGCTCATTTTTTGTGCCGTTCGTTTCAGCTTATCGCTAAGTAATAATAATAATAGCCGTGTGTGCCCGTTGCCGAGCATATTTTTAGCTCCGAAGAATCGCTGTCACGTTATTACTGATCCTGTCGATGATGTCATTGGAGGTGACTATAAAGGCCGATTCTGGACATGCACACTCTGTCACACTTTGAACACGGCTGCTCTTCATTTGTGACGGGTCTGCGGGTGGTTCTGTATTGCGGGCCAGTGTAATTGTTTGAATTCCTCCGCCAGTTTTTACGATCACCCACCAAGTTTTATCCCTAAGTAACACCTGAATGTAATCATTTTTTAAACATGTAACGCAAAAAAAGTTTCATACACTTATCTACGACTTCATACGACTCTATGGTACGACTATGCAAGCTTACGAACACGAAGTCAATGATTATATGATTCATAATTGAACGACATCTTGGGAAGTTAATACGATATTGAAATTCCGCTGTTAGGGCCTCTTAGTCCGAGAGCCCGCTGCTTAATTTATGACGTATCTGTTTTTTGATCGAAATGTGGTATAAACGATAGCTTACCAATAGGGTATTACATCGCACTAGGGTTGCCTATCAAAATCTTGCCGCAACCCCCCCTGCCCCCCCCGAAAAGGTCCCTCTTCGCGGTTTTTCGCATTTTATAGGAATATGGTAAGAGATAGGAGAAAGTAGTCAATGACAAAAATAATCCTTGCTAAATTCTCTACAAAAAATGTTAAGTTGATTTTTTCATAGGACTAGTAGTTTACCCGTAATGGCCGGTCAAAAAACTGGAAATTTTTTGAAAAAATAAAAAAAAAAGTTTGATTTTTTTTCTTTCACATTCTTCCACCCATTATTACTAACATTTTATGGAAAAAAAAATTTGGCCTGCGGCGCTATATCACTGGTTATTTTATGAAAAACTAAATTTTAAGAATTTTCGTCACTGAGTTTTATTGTAATAACTCCGAAATTATTAGATGTAAGAACATAAATTATAGCTCGTTTTTTAGCTAAGACTATGGTAATTAATTCGTTCTCAGACTATTTTCCTGTAGCTCTTATCAATTTTCAACCAATTTAGTTTAAATACATTTTTTTAGTATTTCAAATGAATTTCGGTTTTGGACCGGCCATTGCGGGTAAACTGCTAGTTCTACGAAAAAAATGACTTAAATTTTTTTGTAGAGAATTTAGCAAGGATTATTTTTGTCATTGACTACTTTCTCCTATCTCTTACCATATTCCTATAAAATGCGAAAAACCGCGAAGAGGGACCTTTACGGGGGGGGGGGGCAGGGGGGGTTGCGGCAAGATTTTGATAGGCAACCCTAGTGCGATGTAATACCCTATTGGTAAGCTATCATTTATACCACATTTCGATCAAAAAACAGATACGTCATAAATTAAGCAGCGGGCACTTGGACTATCTTAATTCTGGAATGGAAATACAGAAAAATCATTGAGATATTCCGGAGTTGTGGAAATCCGGAATACCTGAGTGCATGCCCTAGTTATGAGTAATGATACTAGTGAATCTTCATTAAGAATGAGGGAAGGTGTTTTATGTTGATACTCTGGGTATAATATGATAATATGATGTTGTATTCCTTGGAGTGATATATATAGTCCTGGCGTGCCATAATACGCCATTATTAATAATAGTAATTTAAGATAGATGACCGACATACTCGCCTCAACAATATTATAAGAAGCCAACGTGGGCACAAGATCTTGTCAACACGATAAGGTTTCAATTATAGAAAAAGTATCAACTCTTATATTAAATATCTCGTGATAACGATAAAATAAATGAGGTGGTCGGTAGCCTGATTGGTAACGAGCTCGACTGTTAATCCGGTGGGTGCGGGTTCGATCCCCGATGCTGACCTACTCCACTTCACGACAGCTTTTCAAGATTACAGTGAAGTGTACAAAGGTGTATTTGGGTTTATTTCGATGAACAAAGATTCATTAAAAAAAAATGAATAAATTGATATAGTTTAGTGATATGTATGTAGAGTTTTTCGAGTTCTATCGTGTGTAGAAACGAAATGTTCCGACGTTTCGGCGAACCTACTGCCGCCTTGGTTGCGGATTTTTGAGAATAAAACCCTCCAACAACTTTTGATATAATTTAGAGTCTTGAACAGAATCATTGGAACAGCTGACGGATATGTGTGAAATCACTGAAGGTATAAATAGGTGTGCAGTTGTGCACATTAAATAACGTAAACTATTGGTCGAATTAGTATTAGTCGAATTTAAGGGCATGGCACCAGGAATGACGTCACAGTCTTTTCCCACGGCATTAAGGTTCAAAATTGCGTGACAATCGCATGATAAAATGGTAAATATAGCGTTTTTTTCCATTTTTTTGGGGTTAATTTTGCGTCTATCAAAAAACTTTCACGTTTATTCCCTAGATTATAATGCATATTATCAGTACAAAAATAAAATTTTACTCCGCGACTTTCGGGAGACGAGTTTCTAGCCTTCGGAAAAAAGGGCAGAGGTGTTTTAAACATTATTTTTTGAGAAATCTATAGAAGATATAGAAAATCCTTTACGGTTATTCCCTAGATAAAGGTTCAATGTATCTATCCTATTTTTTTCCGAAGCAAATCTAGTAAGGTTGTCGAGAAAATAGGTCTCCCGTTTGGTGTTTTTTTTTTTTTTTCAACTCAATACTCTGGGCCTTAATGGATACCGTAAATTTTCATAGCAAACAATAATATTTTCAGACTGTTTAAATAGAGATGGCTAGGAGATAAAATTTGATTGATTACGATTTCGTAATAGGTTATATTGTTAGGGATCAGCTTATGGTTCGTAAAAGTAACATACTCGTAACAAAATAAATGAGTTTAACCTTCGCCGTGTCAACTCACCATTAAAGGTCGATTAAATATTATTATATGGTTATTACTACCTAAATACAACAAACCGATAAAAAAAGGTAATAACGCCTTACAATATTACCACTTATTTATAAAATGTTTCACATACGACGTGCTGGGGTTTACGTTTTTAAGTAAATGTGACTTCGAGAAAACTTTCAAGACGTTGTCTTCTTACAAATGATTTTTAAAGAATTTAAACTTAGATTATAAAATTGGGTCATGAAATCGATAGAATTCAGACAGAAATAAAGATTCTTTTAAAAATTCTTATACTATATCTATTGCCGTTTTATTTGGTGTTTTAGTATTTTGTTTTGTAATTATCCACTGAGACCCATACGATTTTACTATTTTGCATCAGAGAGCCTTGAACAGGGATGAGTTTTCAATTTAGTAGATTTAAATTGTCACAATGTAAGGGGCTAAGAACCTCCCAAATTGGAGACCTCGAGATGGGAATAGAAGCGTGGGACGGCCACAGCTGAGATGGAGAGACGACCTGGTCCGACATGTCGGCGCAAGCTGGATGCAGTCTGCACAGGACAGGACAACATGGAGGCAGATGGAGGAGGCCTTCGTTCAGGAGTGGACGGGGATATGGGCTGATGATGAAGAAGAAGAATGGGTTCTAATTTATCCAACAATCTAAAAAATCATTAAAAACACCGAAAGAACAACTAAAAAGTTGCATATCCATAAAAAATAATAAGATTCATAGAAATGAATTATCGTTCAGTGGAGGGTTATTGTAATAATACTACATTCTATTTAACCCTCAGTTAACTTCAACGAAAGGAAAACAGTAAATAAGTCTACACACGCCCACAATATTGTAACTTAATCTGCTTATAATAAATACTTGAAAAAAAAACCTATTAGCTGCAGAGTATTTGGAATTATCGACATAAATAACCAATACTTATTTCTTTTAATCGATATACTCGTATAATACAATTTCGTTGTGCATTTTTTGGAACTTGTAGAATAATAAAAGTGGTGAAACTTTGTGGTAGCAGTGGTGAAGGGCAGATATCTGCAGAAGGGAAGACGGGGCTAACATTTCTTATGGGATTACGCCAGATTAGAAACTTTTATAGCTATCATTATTTTCCAAAAGGTAACTCGATGGGAATCATGTTTTTAGGTAGCTTTGCCCCTGATGTGTAGGTTCTGCCATGAGAAATAAAATAAAAAATATAAATTTTAACGATAAATGCCAACATATAATACCTTTTTTTAAAGCAACAGAACTTATAGAAGGTATTAGTGGTTTTGATGAACATGTTTATCATTTTTCTACTCATCCAGTATACCAATCAGTGTTATTTATATCCATACTATTCTTACCCAAATACAGGTCAAACCTAGTTGGGCAATCCCGATGCAAATTATGTTGTATATACTGAGGATAAATAAATAAAATAAACATTAGAAAACCAGTGATTACAGTGCGAATGTACTTTATGTAATCAAATTCGTGTATGCAATTGTCTCTTCACATCCTCAACAGGATTCAAAATGAGTGATGCATCCCATTGATGATAAGAAGTTATTTTAAGTTTTTCCTCAACAGAGACGTGAGGCATTTTCATTCACATAATGCAGCGTTATGTGAATGAAGATGCCTCTCGTCTCTGTTAAGGAAAAACTTAATGTAATTCCGTCTGTGCTATAGGTTAAAGTACAGATAAATCCGGTTCCATACCTAAATAATTTAGAAGTTAAATCAGAAGTTATTTTTTTTCTTAAAATATTTTGTTACCCGGGTTAAATACAGGACATTAGATTTTAAGGCATATAAAGATTCTGTAAAAAAAGTTATGAAATGCACCTATAATTTCCTACTGAGATTTAAGGAAACGTTTACGATACAAATAATAATAACTTTTATAGAATTTTATATTTTTTTTTTTTTTTTTTAGGCATTTCACCCATAAAGAACGAGTGATCTCTATTTTATATTTTTTCAGTTGTAATAAATGTCAGATAAAAAGATTAGGTATGTTTATGTTTATGTATGATTCTTAGTATTTTTTAAGCCCATATAATGTTCTCAGTACAGACGTTGTTATATGAACATAATGTTATTTACCAAATATGTGCCTAGCCTAATCTGCTTACATAAATGTAAGAGTATTATGTAATAAAAGTTTAAAACCTAGTAGGTATCCACAAACACGTGTTAGGGTATTGACTGTACTTAAGAAATAATGAACCTGGGCACGTTTAAGCATGACTACCAACATGTTTAATAATGTTTATACTGTATAAGGTCAATTTAAATACCTGGGTGCAGTCATAAGCACGGAGGGAGGCGTTGAGCAAGATGTGAGGCACAGAGTGCAGGTGGGATGGAAGAAGTGGCGAGAGGCTTCAGGTGTTCTATGCGATAGAAGAATACCCGTTAACCTCAAGGGAAAATTTTATAAGACCGTAGTAAGACCTGCCATGCTCTACGGGGCGGAGTCCTGGCCCCTGAAACGCAGGGAAGAACAGTTGCTCCATACCACCGAGATGAGAATGCTGCGCTGGTCACTCGGGGTAACTAGATTAGATAAAATCCGAAATGAACACATCAGAGGAACTATGAAAGTTGCCCCGATTGTCCTAAAAGCGCGAGAGGCCCGACTTCGGTGGTATGGACACGTGCAGAGAAGGGAAGAGGATTCCGCTCTGAGGAGGGCAATAAACTGGTCTGTGGAAGGACAAAGAAAGAGAGGACGGCCGAAGAAGTCCCTTGAGGAGACCGTCAGAGGGGACATGGAACACCTGGAGCTTACTCCAGAAGACTGCTTCGATCGGAGAAGATGGGGAGAGAGGATCCGAGCCGCCGACCCCAGATAAATGGGATATGGTGCAGAGAAGAAGAGATTGTATAAGGTCAATGCGTCGGTTGGACAATATCAGGCTCGAAAGTTGCATCTGAATATTACTATCTTCTTCTCAATCGGTCTCTCAATACTGTGGATCGTGACTGTCCTGTGGTATTTCCCTAACAGTCTGGCCCACCCTAGTCTGTCTTCGGTACGTCGCTGGAACTACGCAAATGTCGTTCTAGTGGCCTGGTCGGACCGTCGCATTGGTATACGTCCGTGACTTCTCCTGCCTTGAACTCGGACAGTCATTATTATTTTTTCACAATGTGCTCAAAGAAACAAAGCAATCTCTTCAATTATGTTCTATCTAACTACCGTTTATTAAACGATAGTAAACGAAGAGAACAAATAAAGGAGAATGCTAAAAAAAAACTCAGGCCCGGCGCAAACGAAATGTAACTTAAATGATAGGTAAAAATGAGTAATTATATACTGCATAGGTCGCACCATCGAAATCAATGGCTAAATGGGTGAAAAACCTATTAGAAGTTGTACAGGGGAAAGGTTGAATAGGGTATTTCACACATTTATCCATTGATTTCGATGATGCCCCCTATGCAGTATTTAATTACTCATTTTTACCTATCATTTACGTAACATTTCGTTTGCGCCGGGCCTGTTTTTTTTTCCATACAAAATGAGCATTCTCCTTTAATTAAATAATATTACATAGGTATATTTTATGATCTGACGTAATTGATATTGAATCCCCAGGTATCAATCTATCCAATTATTCTTTGAAAAACCTTTTATTGATAAAATATAAAAGTCAGTAAAATAAAATTGCGACCAACGATCATTAAATAATCTTATTATCAATGTATCATCTTTCTGAAATGAAATATCCATTAAAATAAAACAACAATTTTTATTTTCTCGTAAAAAATGTTGCCTTTAGTAGTACTACATACTAAGGTACCTACTCCTACTTATTATTTAGAATCTTAAGGGCTTGGCACCAAGAATGACGTCACAGTCATTTCCCACGGCATTAAGGTTCAAAATCGCGTGAACAATCGCATGATAAAATGGTAAAAATAGCGTTTTTTTCTATTTATTGGGGTTAATTTTGCGTCTATCAAAAAACTTTTACGGTTATTCCCTAGATTTTAATGCATATTATCAGTCCAAAAAAAATACCCCGCGACTTTCGTGAAACGAGTTTCCGTCTTTCGGAAAAAAGATCAGAGCTGTTTTTCATTTTTTTTGAGAAATCTATACAAGATTTTATTTTATTTTATTTTATTACAAACAAAAGCACAATAAAGATAATAAAATCTTTTACGGTTATTCCCTAGATAAATGTTCAATGCATCTACCCTATTTTGTTCCAAAGCATATTTAGTAACGGTCGGCGAGATATAAGGTCTCTCGTTTTTAGAAATTTTTGAAAAGTGTGTAGATGAGTGGGATACTTGAGTCGTAGAATAGGAACCAACCCTTCATTTATATTTTTTCGACTTGTACCTACTTTTTCATATTTTTTAACTTGTTTCATTTTTGTAAAACTTGCATGACCAATGACCTTCGCCAACAAATTCTGAATGTCATATAAATATTTGCGTTAAGGGAGTATTATGTATGTTTTTACATATAAGCATACAGCATTTACTGATTGCCAGATATTGAGATACACCGGGATGTATACTCGTAGTAGTAGATTTGATATTTTAAGATTACAGTGTGATATTCCGATATGAAATGCGATAACGCACATACGGTATTTTGAAATATAATATTATAACTTTGGTAACGAAGTTAGAGGCTTATCTGTGCGATATTTTATAGAAAATATTACATTATTTAACAGAAACCTTTCCTTATTGTTTCAAACATATCAAATCAAGTCGTTTGTATGTCCAACCATTGGGTATTCACAACAAAAAGTGGTCAAATGCATTAATATTCCGGTCATACTTCCCCTGAAAAAAATGTAACGGTAACAGTTAAGAATGGTAATAAGTGAAAAGTAGTTGTAAGGAATGGTCAATAAGTGAAAAGTAGCAATAATAGGTTATTGTAAATACGACGTAGAAGAGCAATGGTTCCCCATATGTGGAGAATCCATATTGTGTCGATTTGTTTTTACTGCTTTCAAGTGCGGGTAGCGTACTGAGCTTCGGGGCATAATCGTAAATATAAGCTTTAAAAGGATCACCTAACGACACCGTAAAGGAGATTTTTCTTTCAGTTCCTGATATATTATTATACTTATACTACACTCACATATTATACTCGATAGATCCTTTTTGCACGGGAGATTGTACAATACGTGGATTTCAATTAAATCGTTCGATGTTTTATAAGAGAATTGTGGATTTAGGCTTACGTTTATACTTGCATTTACCAAAACAAAACCAAAGGGAATTCGGATTTTGTGTCATAAAAAAGGATTGTAGATATCTACGTACTATATTTAATGTTACCTACAGATGACGTCTATTCATGATCATTATGTGTATGAGGAATACAAAAGGTTGTGTATATTATTATTATGTAATACATTCGCTTTGAAATCAAAGACATGCCTACTCGTATATTATTATCATTCATCCCTTATAGACGCTACTTTAGTTTATACGTGGGTACGTATATTCATTAAGAGAATATACAGCCATAGTTTATGTAGGTATTAGTATAGAAACTTAACATATTGTATTATTATTAACGTGTAGAGATGAAATATTCACTAACAACAAAGGATGTTGTAGGTGGAGGAAAAAATAATAAATTATATTCTGCTTTGTGGAATTATTGCGAATTAAGTGCCTACTTATTTATAGTAAAGTATTAATTCTGAGCTTCTGGAACATAATACCAAAGCACTTAGTGTTTTCATGTACCTACCTTACTTAATACCCAATTTGTGTTTAGATACAAGTCACAAAATATAATTATTTTTGTATATTCCTTATAGAAATTTAATATCAAAGTGTTTTTAAAAGAAGCAACAATGAAGGTACTTAAAATTATATCTGGCTTTCAATACCAAATAGTACCTACTCGTATATTACGTGGGGCAAAAATAATCTGAATTAATAGTATAGATATATAAAAGTGCACAATCTTTTTGAGCATTTTAATACAATATACTAACTTTAGTTCTCGGTAGGCCTGCGCGTAGATTGTAAGTTTGATGCAGCCACTATTACAATATACAATGATAGATATGTAATTAAAGTAATTTTTCTCTTTAAAAGCGTAAGAGGAATTTGATTTTTTAAATTTCTTAATTATTTTTCATACAAAATTTGTGCTAGATGGCTCCTATCTCCACTATTCCTCACTTAAGAAGTTCAAAATCCAGCGTATGTCCTATATATCTGTTTTCCCGTTACTCAAAATGACTAGTTTAAGAGTTCTCCCGTGTTAAACTGATTCTAGAATATAGGCGATTTAATATCTACTTATTCAACCGCATATTAAAATATATGGTGATATGAAAATAATGATCCTAGTATAAAATTGTTTGAAAATTCTTACCTGCTCAAATGTCATATAATATGGAGTAAAATGATGATCGGTATAAATGTATATGAAGTTGTAAAACACAGAACATGATATTCATATCAGTGATAATAATTTAAAGTAAGTAGGAGGGAAATGACATGTTATTATTGCCGTTCTGAAAGAAAGTTTCAGTTTCAAGTGTTTCAACAACACGGACTAATGTAAATAATGTATAATCATTCAGATGTTATCAACAGTATCTGAAATTACTAGTGTTGTTCACAGTTTTCACATTCTACAGAACATCCAACACACAACCATAAACAGCTTCGTGGTTTTTTAAAGTTATCAACAAAAGCGTGCTCATCTAAACAGATTAATTCAGAAAGGATGGAGAAAATCTGTCCTTATATATTTATGGGTTAAAAACATGGTAAACGACTATCGAAAATGTTGACATCATAAGACATGTAAGAAGGTAGATAACACGGGTTTACTTTTTGGAAACAAACCGTCACTGCAATTAGAATAGCGCCGAAGGCATTTTTTTTTGGATTTTCACAATAACTGAGGATTTCAGGGGGGGTGTTTGAACCCCCAAAACCCCTCCTGGCTACGGCCATGCCATAGACCACTTGAATGTCTACAGTAACAAGGGATCTAAAGGAGGTAAGGTTTCGCTCAGAGGAACGGAGGGCACAAGGACTAGGACTGGATGATAAGATTTGAACACCTTAATTTTATACATTAGCTGTGACATATACTCGAAGTAGTAACAAACAGTCTAAAAGACTACCAACAATAGAGTAAGTATACAAATGTATGATAGAAGTAATATTTTATGTCACATGATGTAACTTTAGACGACATAATGATAAATGGTACATTCTTAAAAGTAAAAAGCAGATGCTTCTTATTACAGTTTTGTCACGTTCTCTCTACTTTGGGTAATAATGACTTCTGACACTGAAGACTTTCAACTATTACTTAACGTTATTACGAATACTAAGAAATCTTCCAATACAATACGTATTGAACCAAATCACGTCTTAAATAATATTACACTTCTACGAGTATGTCTATCTATTATTGATGACTGTGACATGTGAATGCGAAATATACGAAGGTAATTTTCATCGTACTATGAAGGAAGATAGAAGGTATATATGTTGCAGGCAACAAAATTTGTTAGACGTGTGCACGCGTCTTTCGAAGATTTTGTGCGCACTCTGATGTTATTCGTGTTGTAATTTTTATGAATAGATGTCGTCCACTATTAAAATTATAAGTAAGTTTTAAGTAAAACCTTAATACTTAAATAATTTTGGAAGCAATAAATAGTGCATAATTTGTATTTTATTTGACCCTTTCAGTCGATTTAAATTTTTTTCATTAAATAGTTATTGTATCTACAGGACCATGTTGACGTTTGTTTAAGAGGCTTATTGACCCTAGAGTTTTATAAAACGGAAGGCTCAGGAAAGAAAATTAGTAAAAACTGCGACACTATGATATATCAGAGCCATTTCTTGTAAAAATAAAAAATAAATTGTACATTTTTCTCTTATAACGAATGCTGGATTTCGCCAACATTCTAGATAGCAGAGATAGGAGTCACCTAGCACAAATTTTGTATAAAAAATAATGTTAAGTGGCTCCTATCTCCGCTATATATTTTTAGCGGTGCATCTCGTTTATAGGCTTATTGGGTTTATAGGCTATTTCTTTATTTGTTCATTATTTATTTATTTATTTAAACTTTAAGTGAACAACAAATACATATAAATATAAAAAATGGACATAGTACAGATTATAAATCGTTGTTTACTAGGGCGAACTTATAGCAGAACTGCGATTTCTTCCAGTTAACCCCAAACTGTATATAGATTTAACACTGTATATAGATGTAATTCCATTATATACTTATATAATTCTAAAGTTACTAGTGTATTGAACGTATGTATATTTTTTCTGGAATAATTAAATAAAAAATATTCCTCACCTAAGAAGTTGGTGAGGTGTTTTAGATTGCTTTCCAACGGAAATTTCAATTACAATATTCCGCATCTCCAATATCTTTTGGGTTAATCTTTGCTTCCAAGTATTTGAAATTATTTTTTCCCACTCTCAACAACTTACTCTCTTTATAGTCTTTTGTAAACGGTACAAGACTCGTTTGAATTTCATAATTACTTATTTAAATTCTCATTTCTACTTTATTTATAAATGTTCCAGCGCGCTACCTTCCCAGATGTTCACATAATATTAATAAATTCACTCCTTTCTTAAACGCTGAATAGTTTTGGTATTATATTTTTAAGAGTATTTTATGTATTAACTCACAAAGAAAAACCATTTTAAAAGTGATTTATTATAATCTCATATTTTTTTTTAGTTTATATTTTTCTTCTTTGAATGTGAATTCTAAGTAGATGTTACTTACGATGTTTCACATACTTTTTATTCTGCGTTAATAGAATTACTGATGAGATTGTGGTTTTTGGGATAGTCAACGGACGGAGAAAATTAATGTCATTCTACATGATTTGAGCAAATCAATTTTTAAGTTCATAAGGTATGAAAAAATATTTTTTATGCAAAAATGTCTGGACATGCAATTTATTTATTTATTCATGGCACACAAACAGACATCACCCACATGTAAACACAAATCAAACAAAAAACAACACAGATTAAGTTCAAGCGATGCCCTATTACATGTGTACACAACTAGTCAATGCAGATAAAACAATATTATAATGAGAGTACAACAGTCAGTGCAAAAAAAGAGAAACAGAAAAACAAAATAAAGTCAAGGTAATCAGTAGCAATATGCAGTCAAAACAATTAGTTTACATATTATAATGTTATCTTCTAGTTTGCGCAAAATTATTTTATTTGACGGAAAATATTTTGGCATGGATAAGTTTAGCGCAAAGGACATAATGTTGAATAAGGCTATATCTTAAAAAAAACTTAGTCTATATTGTTTTCCAACACCCGTATGTCCATTTGGGCAGTTAGACTCGTCAATTATTACAATTTACAGATATGACAGTGTTCATCTCGTTACAAAAGCAAAATCACATAATTATTGTCGTTCGATGTCCTTCAGAGTGTAAATAAACAATTAAAGATATGATGCAGACGAATATTTGGTGTATCACATAACTCAAATTCGCCAAAAAATGGACATTGGACAGGCACTAACTCATCGATAATATGTGTCCACATTTATAGAGCGAAAAAACAGCATTAAGTATGAAAAAAATACAGACAAAATCTGTTGCAAGGGTTAACTAAAGCAAAAAATCCTAATAAATTTATATGCGTATTGAAGTTTTTTTATCTAATATTATCACGACTTTCCAATATATCTGTCCTAGATGCCAAATGTTCCCTGAGATCAATATCCGGAGTAAGAAAAAAGGTATTTTATTTATAAAAAGTCACTAGTATTACATATCGACGCAGCAGTAGAACAGGAATTAGAGTATTTACGAGTTTAGTTTTCATACCCCAAAGAATCTAAATCTCCTGAGGAATAATGGTCACTATAATAATATAGGAACATTCGGAGCTAACTAAAAAATATGGCAAGAGATAAAAGTATTGGAGATGTACTCTTATAGCATTCTCTTTAGGATATTCATTCGTTGTTGTATTTTATATTGCGATATAAAACCTACGGATGAGTCGAGTAGTCCTATACATACCACTATGATGTTTAAAAATGTATGGAATTAACGAAATTTCGATTGGTTCATAAAATGAACTAAAATTGTTAAACATTAGGTCCATTTCGGTTACCAATTAATTTACAAAATGCTACAAAATTGGACCTATTGTCGATTTAAAATTGAAATTGTCTGGGGAGTGTTTTATAGCAGGAAGCTTTTATGGTGAACCTTAACTCCTCCTAGACCGACGTGAAGATATTGACAGACCGAAACATTCAAATACTCGTAACAACCCATGCATGGTAGGATAGGGAGCAGTGGAAGTATAAGGGGGAGGCCTATGCCCAACACTGGGCGCGAGAAGGCTGAGAATAAGAAGAAGAAGAAGGTAATTACCTACCTGAAAACATTACGTCACACTTGTCCTTGTAACAACCACTTGGAATCACAAACCTGTGGAACATTTCTTATACTTTTTTTATATTATTACAAAAATATTCCCGTAGGTACCTAGTCTCGACTTATCTTATGACACCAAAAATACTTTTACATGAAAAACTGGTTGACATAGTAGGAGTTGATTCGCTCGAAACCACCAGGCATGCATGTGGACTTACTCCTAATGTAATAAGGTTAAATGCATTCCCGCACATTTGTTGCTAGTTATCTAACATTGTAGGAAATAACGTGACAGCATTTTTTATCATCTTCTTCTCTGGGTGCCATGTCAGGTCCCCCCGACGTCGGCTATCACTCTGGCGTAGGCCTTCCTGTCCTGTGCTAGCCGGAACAGCTCCCCCACCCTCTGGATTCCGGTCCATTGCCTTATATTTCTTAACCAGGACATTTGCCTTCTCCCCACGCCGCGACTTCCTTCAATTTTCCCCTCCATAATGATGTGAAGCAGATCATATTTTTGGTTGCGGAGAATGCGTCCCAAGTATGCCATTTTTCTTGTCTTGATACTGGACAGCAATTCTCTGTTTGACCTTGCCCGTCGCAAATTTTTTATCATACATAAGGAAAAAATGAAGCATTTACATTACTTTTGTTACAACGTCTTGGTATGATATTCGAGTATAAAAGATAAAGGAAAAGACTGGAAATAATATGGTGACATCATACGTACCAATAAAATAATTTAGAAATATGATTATCCCAGTGGAGCCGGCAGCAGTAAACTTAATGTAGGGTCTGTAGTCTAGGCATAATAATATTTTTTACATGAATGAATGCACTCATTCACTAAGTTGACCCATATTATTTCTGTTGGAATATCTTCTCCTTTTATTATATTACCTACTATGAAGTATGTCTGTTCATATGAGAGAGCATGTTCTCAGATAACACGAAATAAATTTTGTTCATTTTTTTTTAAATAATCAAAGGGCGACAAAAGACCACAAGGGCGACCACCTACCAGATAGATGGACTATATCTAGAGGTTTGCCGGACCCCAGTGGATGGGAACCGCACAGGAGCGGGAGAAGTGGAGGAGGAGAGGGGAGGCTTATGTCCTGCAGTGGGCAACCGCGGGCTGATGATGAATTAAAGAGAATTAGTTCTTGAATTATTTTTGGTTTTACAAATTATCCTTGTACCTAAAGCATTGGATTTTTCTACATTCCGTAGTATTACAATGTAGTATTCCTACGACAGTGTAGAAGAATTAAGGTTAACTAGTGTAAAGTAATCAATAAGCCAGCCGAGGTCGGTCGTAAGCCTTAATTCTTCTACATTAATGTATGAAAACTGCATTGAGAATTAATATCTTCGTTATTTTTTGATAGAATGAGTCGATTCAGGGGCGATAACAAATAATAAAAAAACCAGAGACCGTTTCGCAGTAGATACCACATTCAAGAAATACCAGGTGATAGTATTTAAAAACATTAATTGCCTACAAGTCGCTCGTAAATGTTGTTAGTCATTAAGTTAGCTGCGAATATCGTGGGAATACAATACATTTTACTAGCTAAGTTGGCAAAGTGTGGCAACACATTCTGGCTATACAATAATGTAATCCATATCTCCCACCGTCCTCCCTCCGCTCTCTCTCAAAATTTACTGGGATATACCATAATCATAGACAACCAGTGAAACTTTTAGGTGTATGAACAGATCACACGCAACATTTTCACCACGACATTTGAGGGTATATTTACCTAAATCTTTTTTTACTACATTGCATTAAACACAATGAAGCATACAAAAAGACATGCAGTGGGCGATTTTATCGCAAATTTTTTAATTGTATACATTTTTATTTCATCCTAACTTAGTAATGTTCTTCCATATTATACTGACATTCAGAATTCTGCTGGGATTTTGTTTATTACATTCCAAGGCCAAACGAATTACAATTTTCCCAAAAAATGAATTCTCGTGATAGGTAATGATTTTGCTACGAAAATATTTAATTTCGACATTTATTCAATTCGTAAATTCTATCGCGTACATTTAATTCCCACGTGGTTTCGAGTCGAATTTTCTCAAAAATAAGTTCAAGATTTCCACTGGGGATATAAGACTTGAAATACGCGTCAGTATTGACGTCGTGAATCTCGAGGGATTTGTATACTTTCACATTCAATAAATTTGTTTAATGTATTTTTATTGAAGCGAAGTTAAATCGTTTTACTCGCTCGCGGTTTAGTTCAAGGGAAATTTTTGTTTGTTTTTGGTATTATTACATACATTTTTAATGGATAAATAAAAAAACTATATTCTCAGGAATGTTATGAACTAGTTGATAGTACGAATTCGTTGACCATACTGGGTGATGCATGATTAAATTAATCGAAGTTTCTCAAAGAGAATTGTAGTAATAATGCTACTTTTTTACGACCTAAGACAAGCATTTTTTTATCAAGCAGTAATGTTTTAGTTTATTTTACCATGACTAAAACTGAACGAATAAAATAAAAATTCCAGTGAATTAAACTTTATATAGTAGGGACAACTAAACGAAATTATAGAATTACGTTAACGAACTTTTTACATACAATACTAAAAATCCGTTCGCTAAAAAAGCTCCCATTCGTTTATAAGAACATAATTAATCAAATGTATTATACGGGAGTAGTATTAAGAGTATGCATACCGACATTCCAAAAATTTCTAAAAACGGGAGACCTTATGTCTCGACAACCGTTACTAACTATGCTTTGGAACAAAATAGAGTAGATGCATTGAACCTTTATCTAGAGAATAACCATAAAAGATTTTTTTTTAATATCTTGTATAGATTTCTCAAAATAAATTTTGAAAAACACCTCTGATCTTTTTTCTGAAAGACGGAAACTCGTTTCCCGAAAGTGGCGGGGTAAAATTTTATTTGTACCGATAATATGCATTAAAATCTAGGAATTAAACGTAAGAGTTTTGTGATAGACGCAAAATTAACTCCAAGAAATTGAAAAAAACGATATTTTTACCATTTTATCATGCGACTGTTCACGCGATTTTGAATCTTAATGCCATGGGAAATGACTGTGACGTTATTCTTGGTGCCAAGCCCTTAATAAAATTTATTATACGGGAGTGATATTAACTTGAAGCGTTTATTTTTCAATACGATAATCTCAATGATTAAAACTGTATTAATGAAAGTGTCATTGGATTTATAATAGTAACACAATACATGCATTAAATTTCCTAATGGATCGGTTATTAACGTGTCGGGTTTATTGTTCTCTTCATAATATAATTTAGCCTTCAATACGTCGCTCCCAGTATACAGTAATGTGGTTACTAAGTATTAAAAAAAAAGCAATTTGTATGGTTTGGCGATATAGTGAAACGTAGAATGGCAAACATTACATGCTGCACGAAAGTCGCTTTGGATAATTAAACAACAAAAAATATCCATAAAAGATTGTCGAGCACTTTGTTTTTACGTGAAAACTTTCCTAGTAAGATAATATTGATTCTATGCTATATCATAAAAAATAATCTGAAAACTACACATGATAAAAAAAAAGAAAATAAATTATAATAGTTGGAACCTATAATACTTGGATATTTTCTGCAATCTTTGTACCTTTTTGGCTTTGTCTACTATTTACTAGCACTGAGCATCTAAAATGCATAATTAATCGTAATTAATAGATACTTACGTCATAACTTTTGTTAAAAATCTAGAGAATTGTGCAATATCATGACTTTGTACGATTCAGAATACCATAATTTTATAGAGAACGATTAAGAACAACTACGTGAGGAAATTCAACTAAAGTAGTTATCAGGTACATAAATACGGCAACAGTTCGATCGGTGATCATGATATTGGATTTCAGAATCAGGTTAAACCTAGATGTCTGGCTCCATGAGGTAAAACGTTAAGATAAAATATAAATGACAGTAATAACAGTAAACTAAGTAACAACAATTGAAATATTGAAGTAGTTTGTACATACGCAATGTTGTAATAAAAGCAGAATTTAACATTTATTTTCGTTTGTAATGGATCGTAAGAAAATAACACGCGCATGAAATTTCTTGTTTCGTGTTGGGTCTTGCGTGATCTATGTACTATTAAAACGATATACTACCTAACTCCATACTCCATACTCCATATCCATAAACGTGCTAGAAAACCATATTTTTTTTCTCTGTAGATTCTCTCAAACATAAGAATATATTGTACCTACTATTTGTATGACTTGCAGTGGCGGGTGAAGATACCAAGAGATATTTATATATACAAGATTTTGATACACAAGATTTTGATAGGGGTTTCCGAGATCTTCCGAAATAATAACGTATTTTGATTGGTATACTTAACTAGTTACTATTTTTAAGATTTAAGATTTTTTGTATTACTGTCTGTTTGTTTAATGAATAAAATAAAAATAATGAATAGCTAAAATGGCAAAATCACAATTTATTTTAAAGAATGGATTGCATCTATTGCATCTATTAGGGCGCAATCGCACTTATGCACACAACTCAGATTAAGAGCACTACAAAGAATCTTATACTCACAATTTTGTATATATGTCGTTATACACATACAGCATATACCGGTTATCAATTCCATTATTGGGACATGCCGTGAGGGTATAGTAGTTCTATCAAATACATCCAGAGGTCTCATTGCAAAATTAAAGAGTATTTACATATATTCAAAGCACGAGGCCTCCTTTGCCTGTCGGATAAACCGCCACTGATGACTTAGTACAAATAATAGTAGGTAGTCCTTACTTCATGCGGGTCATAATATCGTACGTATCGTAGTACATTCAACCAACATTAGTCTGGAAACTAAGGATTTTGATCAAATGTAGTACCTAGGAGTTAGGAGTAGAAGGTTGTACAAAGTGTGTCTACGAGAAATAGTTAGAACAAATCAAACAATCAAACATCATACAAACTTTAGATTATAGTATAAGTATATTGTTTATGGGCATGGCACCAGGAATGACGTCACAGTCTTTTCCCACGGCATTAAGGTTCAAAATTGCGTGACAATCGCATGATAAAATGGTAAAAATAGCGTTTTTTCCATTTTTTGGGGTTAATTTTGCGTCTATCAAAAAACTTTTACGGTTATTCCCTAGATTTTAACGCATATTATCAGTACAAAAAAAAATTTTGCTCCGCGACTTTCGGGAAACGAGTTTCTGTCTTTCGGGAAAAAGGTCAGAGGTGTTTTTAATTTTTTTTGAGAAATCTATACAAGATATAAAAAATCTTTTACGGTTATTCCCTAGATAAAGGTTCAATGCATCTACTCTATTTTGTTCCAAAGCATATTTAGTAACGGTTGTCGAGATAGAAGGTCTCCCGTTTTTACAAATTTTTGAAATGTCGGTATGCACACTCTTAAAACTGTGTATTATTCAGTACTAAAGTTCCTATGTATGACTTGAATTATTTCACTACCATTCCTTTGAAACAAAACTACATCATATTTACTCTGTACTAGCACATACTATCGATGGCATATTACGGCATACCATCAATCTAATGTTTCTACACAAAATAGCGGAAATCTTGAAAATAGAGCCATCTATCATATTACCTATCGAACGAAAGTCATAAACTCATTTCTTGTGAATGTGACACGCATGAAATTATATGTAGTATTGTAGGAAAATTTCATTTTTGTTTGCTAAGTCCGCTAGTATCGCACATTGTCAATAATCGGGTGAAGCTGCACGAATTTTTACTATACATTGTATAATATATGATGCTGGTATAATATATCTGAACATCTTTTCAGAGACAGACGAGACCGATGCTGGATTTTACTAACATCTTAGGTATGGAACAGCGGTGATAGGAGCCACTTATAAAATAAATAAATAAATAAAACTTTATTGAAAAATACAAACAATATATATACCCGCATAAACACATACATACATAATACATACATACAAATAAATAGGTGGATGGGATGAAGGACAAGGAAGGAAGGAAACACGCGATTGTCAGTTAGAAGGATTATTTATGGAAAGGTAATGATACCTCAGTTTACTTTTGAAAGAAATAATAGTTGGAGCTAGTCTGATATGAAGTGGAAGGTTATTCCATAATCTAGCCGCGTGTGTAGTGAAAGAAGAAGTGAAAAACGTTTAAAAAGAAAAGAACTATCATTATTTATCATAGAAAATTTATGCTAGGTGGCTCAAATCTCCACTATTCCACACCTAAAAAGTTGGTAAAATCCAATACGAGAGGTAGATAATCCCATCCTTAATATATAAGCAGAATATTAAAGATAGGTAAGTATATGACATTCTTATCTCTATAAACTTCAGAACAATCAAAAACTTTATATAAATTGATTAATCGTTCACCACCGATCTTGAAAAATGAACACATTACAAAAGCTGTGAAAAATACAAAAAAATATTGTTGGAGGTGATTATTTTTTACCAACGTTGTTTTATTTTGTCTCTCAAGTAAAAATAAACAAACACAGGTCACTTGAAGATGGTAATTCAATAATACAACATATTTTGAAATAAAGAAGAAATGATTACATAATGTAGCCTCAAAATGTTGGTAGCAAGTTGGAAGTATTTCACAACAGGAAATTGAAGATGTATTATAAAAAAATGCGGTCTTGATTTAATTTTAGATTTGTTTCAGTGAGACTTTGATAAAGATCTGCCAAGGCATTATCACTTGAGACAATTTCCTCTGTTATAATTTAGTATTTCATTTATATTTTCTATTTTTGACTCCTTTTAGTCCATTGTGATGTATAAATTACTGTAAAAAAGCTTATCTTTACATCTAAGCCGTTGAAGGAATGAGGTTATTCTAAAATCTATTATTTTCGTACCTTTACTGAAATCTGTTTAAAAGTTTACATGTAAAAACTTTACAACTAGAAGCGGTATACAAAACAAAAATCCTTTAAACTCCACCGCAAATAAACTGCTTCGCTGTTTTAAAAAAAACGTCGATACGTTTTGATACCAATATAAAGCTCAAAGGATTCGACATGTGGCGGTTATTGAACTTTGGAAATTGAATAATGAATTGACAGTTGAGAAATAATAATGGAAAATCGATATAAAAACGATTCGTCTTCTCATACACGTCAATACGTTTAAACACATCAACTCGAAAAACTACCAACAATCCACACACATTTAAATAAGTTTCACATTCAAACTCAAATGAAGATGGATTCGTGTTTCTGAGTTGATACTCAAATACGTCAGTCAAGCGTAGAGCGGAGCAGTGGGTATTAAGAAACGCTGAAAGAAAATTTCCAACCTATGTACAATACATACGAGTATACTCGTACTGTATTTTACTTACACTTCACGCATTATTCGAGCACACACTCATATGTAGCTTTTATCGTATTCATTAAATTCCTCCTTACGTCTTCTACAATTTATATTAATTTTATGTTAAACTAATCCAATACGCCTCAGTTGCTTTTTAAAGGAGCGAAATGAAGGTGAGAGGTGAAATGTTCATATTTCAATGTAGCTTATTTTTCAAGATGAAGAAATATTCAACAAGGTACTCGTAATAATTCTCATGAATTTCTAAATTAATTTATGTATTTTAAAGGTATTTTTAGATATTGGAGAGAGAGAGTGACTATGCTAATCGAATTCTGACACCTGGCCATATCGAATATCTATACTTGTTTTTTTCTTTGTCGCTCCCATCGGAGGTTGGCGATCATCATCCTGAAATCGTTTAAATTCTGGCTCAGTCAGACAAAACCACTGTCTGAGTCATGATGATCTTTTCCGTCCCAATCCCCGCTTGTCCTCTATTCTTCCTTCCACATTAAGTAATCGAAGGGCATACTAAACTTCTCATTGTGGAGTACGTGAATATCTAAGGAATAACGATGTAATAACAAAATATTTAGTGCATATATAGGTGCCTGAAAATGAGTTATTTCTGCCAACTGATGATACATTTTGATAAGTAAGAACTAATAAACTTGCTTAACATTTTCATCTTGAACAATATATTCCTTGAAAACGAACAAAATAATATTTTATCCTTAGTTTTCTGTGCTTTCATTTCTAGTGTTTGATAATAAAATCTTCATGGATTTGTATGTTACTAACTACTTTTTTATACCTACTGCGTTTACTTGTTTCCGTAATTTCCATTTTTTTCGTTAATTTGTTAGGTTAACTGGAAAAAATCATTCATAGAATTGAAATCATGTTTTGAGAGTATTTTGATATTTTTTATATTGTTGTAAAATGTTCACTTCAAGAATAAATAAATAGATTGTTTAGACTTGTGTAAACAGTTACAAAGTATCTTAGGTTTTTACATGCTGATGAAGAAATTCAAACCGTTTCCAGGTTTCCGAGAATTAATTAGGCTATACCCCAATTTTTGATTCAAATTTTCTACCAGCTTAGTCCTCAATAACATAAAGACGCAATTTTTCAAGCATATTTCTTATCAATTTTAGAAATATGCTTAACCCGTACATTATTAAATTCTATCTGCACCATACATACGTATAATTATATTACTGGTATTATTTCAAACAGCGCCAGCGCCAGCGTTTAAAATGTCAAATATGTAAGTCATGAAGTGATGTTCAAAGGATTATGAAATTGAATTTTTACGTTGACGGATATTAAAACATTTTTATCAAACGTTGTAAAATTGCCTTAGAAACATACGTTTCTGATTTTTTTTGTATTTCATATTTTATTCTCGTAGGTACACATACGTATTCATTACATTTTCTACACATTTAGAAGCTGGCTTAAGAAAAAGAAGGTAAAAACTCAATAAAAATTACAAGATACGCTTGTATGCACGTACATCATGGAAGTACCTAATCAAAATTATTTTCTTATAATGCCTACCAGTGTGGGGATGTCTGTAATTTTGTTTTTTTTTTATTTTGGTGAAAACAAAAAATCATGGATAAATATTTTTATAATATGCAATGGAAATAAAAAAAATGGTTGCCATGCTTTATGAAACCCTTGAAATTCAATAAAAGTGTCTCGATTTCGATTTGACAAAGTAGACGAAAAATAACCATTTCCAATGGCTGATTTCCTGAAAAACACTGATGTTATTTATAGCCCCATCATATAAACGGCAGTACAAAATTTATAAAGGTTCATTCTAATACACACTTTTCACGTATCTTCTATAGGGTGGACCAAAAGTCTTTGCACTTTTGAAATGGCCATAAAAATAAAAATACAGTTTGTATTTAAAAAATAATTTATTAATAAGAACAACAATAGCTGGGAAATTCATTTACTAAACACCGTATCATCAAGATGTCCTCCATCTTGCTGCTGGCCCTCCTCATATCTGACCCTTATTTTTTTTTTTAATTTTCTATACAAAGCGTAGGTATGTTTCGAAAATTTCAAAACCAGATTTCCTCTTGAATATTTGATTTCAGTTGGATTATTATCGCTAGTTTATTTACGTAGACCCTATTTTTGAGATACGCCTATAAAAAAAATTAACTGGGGTTGGGTCCAGGCTGCGGGAAGGCCATGGAATATCTCCTCTCCGCGAGATTATTTTGTTCTGGAACTTATCTCACACTACTCTATAGAGATATTCCATGACTTCTCAGCAGCCCGGATCTAATCCCACCTGGTTTTTTATGATGTTATTTCAAAACTCAGGTCTACGTGAATAAATCAGTGACAATACATAAACCAAAATTGAATATTCGAGAGGGAATTGTCAATACTTCACGCTTAGGGCCGAATTTTTTAGAAAAAAATCATACCCAGATTTGAGGAACGTCAGCGACAAGATGGCGGACATCTTGGTGATATTGTGTTTAGAAAAAGAATTTCCCGTTTATTGTTGTTCTTCTTAGCAAAAAAAAATTAAATACCAACTGTAATTTTATTTTTAGGGCCATTTCAAAAGTGCAAGGATTAATGGTCCACCCGTTATATTATCTTTGAAGAACAAGTGAGCTCAATGTGAGAAAATAATAAACACAAATAATTCTGAGACTAAATTTGTTTAGAACCCTTAATACTCGTAAATATCAGTTGTATCAGAAATAAAATTAAACTGAGAGTAACTCTCCTGAAATAATATTTATTGTAGGTTTTTCTTATCTCAATTTGTCATTTTTAGAGTAAAAACGTGTTAGAAATTATAGCAGGTACAAAAAATGCTTAATTTATCAACATAAACTAATTTATAACGCGGAGGTTGGAGTGTTTCTGCTGTAAAAGGTCAGTCTGTTAGATAAATTTTCTCCAGTCTGAGAAAATATCAAACTAAATTACGAAATGTACTTAATTTTGATTGTACAGATTTACTGTTTTGTGCGAAAATAATTGAGATCAAGTGCTGGAGATAAAAAAAAGGCAAAGGGAAACAAATGGAATTGAGGATTTTGTCTGTAAACGTTCTTGTTGTAGGTATTATATATTTTCATAACGTTTACCAAACAGTTAACATCTTTCAGACTTGTAAGAGTATGCATACCGACATTTCAAAAATTTCTAAAAACGGGAGACCTTATATCTCGACAACTGTTACTAAATATGCTTCAAAACAAAATAAGGTAGATGCATTGAACATTTATCTAGGGAATAACCGTAAAAAAATAATATCTTGTAAGATTTCTCAAAAAAAATATTTAAAAACACCTCTGACCTTTTTTCCGTAAGGAATTTCGATTCCCGAAAGTCGCGGTGTAATTTTTTTTTGTACTGATAATGTGCATTTTAATCTAGGTAAACACCGTAAAAAAAAATTGATAGACGCAAAATTAACCCCAAAAAATTGAAAAAAATGCTATTATTACCATTTTATCATGCGGTTGTTTACGCAATTTTAAAACTTAATGCCGTGGGAAATGACTGTGACGTCATTCTTGGTACCAAGGCCTTAAATGGTTGTATTTGAAAAAGTTTATTATGTGGAAACAATAGGATCGATCTATGTAGCGACAAACATTATTATTCAAGTAAGGATTAAGTGTGATCGATAGATGTGTGGGAAATAATTCATTCAATAAACTAAACAGAATCTCAGTTTCATGTAGTAATTTTGCATTGAATATGCGTCAGTGTATTAGTCTCTAGACATTGTCCATATGCTGCTTAATTATGTTTTCTTAATAATGTTAGTTAGGTAAGTAATAGAATTTTTCTGAGTTTGAGAAAAAGGTTGATTGATAGGTTATTATTTTGCATAGTTCAGATATTTTAACACAATCTAAAAGCGATATCCCACGGTGCGCGAAACCGGATTCGTACGTGATTTTGGATTTGTACGTACCGCTATTATGGACTCACCCCTTCCCACGGCGTGTGAATCTATGTACGAATCCGGATTCACGCACCGTGGGATACCGCTTTGTGATGTTGGTATAATGTTAACCTTTGTACACACCACTATCTACTTAGAACACTAGCGGATCCAGGGGAGGGGCTAGGGGGCTGAAGCCCCCCCCAAAACTATGAGTGACAGTACTTTATATACAACAAACCTAGGGGTTCAGCCCCTTAGCCCCTCCCAAAACGTTGAGTGAAAGTACATTTTACCATGTGACGACATTAAGCCCCCCCCCCCAAAATTGAATCCTGGATCCGCCACTGACTTAGAACATATTTTTTGTATTTAATTCGATATATACAATATGTTTAATCGCACATATATGTAACAGGACGCAAAGCAAAACTGATAACAAGATACGGAAATAAGTGAACGAAAAATAATTTTATCTTATAAAATGTAATTACGTGCTTTGCCTTGGTACTACTTACTATATAGATATTATATTTTTATCTTCAAGAAAAAAAGAGGTCGAAAATCCTTATATGAAAAGGGGAAATAGCCGAACTACCATTGTGAAGAGACAATTGGATTTATTTTATTACATTTTTACAAATTTATGTTGCAAGTTGAACTGGTTTGACGTTCGTATTTTATTAAGGGCTAAGGGCTATCTGTGTTCCCAATGCTTCTACTACAATGAATGCTGTAATATATCATGTTAGAGAATGAAAACGGATGAGATACCACACTATAATATAAAGACTAACCTACGTACTATCAAGAACAGCTTGCTGCCCATGGTCCAACTGTTATTTTTTTTTTAATTTGTAGCATTTTAGTGCTTTTGTTTTTTTTTCACATTCTATGTGGGTATAAGTACAGTGTTCTTCAACTAATACTAACGGGGAGAGCGTGGTCCAGGTAGAAGGAAAACGTTTTGGCTGCGCAATATAAGGGACTGGACCGGAATGAGACATATGGGGGAGCTGTTCCGGGTCGCACAATACAGAGAAGCCTTCGCCAGAGTGATTGCCAACGTCGGGGGGACCTGACAGGGCACATCAAGAAGAAGAAGAAGTGCTTTTGTTATGACTTGTTAGTAATAAACATTTATACAATCTTATATGGTCATTGTCCAGAGATTGATCAAATCTTCTCCACGGGTGTAGTTCTATTTCAGTTGAAGTTTAAGTGCACTGTTGGAGTTGTCCTACTCGTTAACGGTTGCTACAATCTTAATATTTCAATAGTCTTAATCTACAGGAGTAATGAGTATACTGTGTGGAAACAAAATTAATTACGAAAGAATGACAAAGATAACATGAAGAATACGTTAACATCCAAGCATTGAGTAGATTTGTTCATCAGATTCTCAAAGACATCCGCATATTGAGTCCACGGTGTCTGAATGACTGAATGAATGAATGGAATGATAAACAAATGAGAGGTGGTCGGTAGCCTGGTTGGTAACGCGATCGACTGTTAATCCAGTGGGCGCGGGTTCAATCCCCGACTTACTCCACTTCACAACACAAGCTTTTAAGCTTTCTGTGAAGTGTACAAATATGTATTTGGGTTTATTTCGATAAACCCAGATTCATTTAAAAAAAAAATTGGACAAAAATGTAGAGCGTGAATGAAAGTGTCGGAAATGTAAGAACCATATACGCAATACAGTGAGGGTTCTTCTTGACTACTCTGTAAGAAAAAATCAGATAGGTACGAATTTCAACGAAATAGTAGTAGGCAAGTATAGATGTTGCAAAAAATGAAATATGTTTTGGTCGTTTTGTACACTAGACACTAGAAAATGGTTGTTTCCGGTTAGATCCTTCTTAAAAGAACTAGACCGTAAATCCTTAATTTTTAAAATAAATACTCAACTTATAGCGAAGATTACTGAATTAGAAGCGGTCCTTATAAAATAATCAACAACTCTAGAATACTAATTGAAATCTCTGCTACCTACTTGTCTACGAGTGTATAATATAGGTAATACTGTCATAGTAGAGAGAAATATATTTTTTACTAGCTGTATTACCCGTGCTTCGCTACGGAAAAAATTGTGTGGATGGTGAAGTGGAACCATCATGTATCAGCCAAAGTACTGCAGAGCCACTATAACTCACAACAGTTTTGGTGGCTCTGCAGAGCTCTTATCCTCCTCATCCTCCCTCCTTACCTCCTCATCCTCCCTCCCCCTTATTCCTGCTGATGTCAGGAGGGTTACTATTTATCTTTTTGACACGGAAAACTATGGATTCCCCCGCCCCCCCTATTCTTGCAGATGTCGGGATGGTTATTATTCATTTATTGAGGCGGAAAACTTATTCCCCTAATATTCGACACTAATATCACTTTTTTCATTCCGACCCCCCCCCTAGCCCCCCAGCCCCCTAACTCCCTCCCCTTTATTCTTGCGGACTCTATCTTATTGAAGCGGAAAACTATGGATTTGACTCTAATATCACTTTTTTTAATTCCGACCGCCCCCAGCCCCCCTAACCGCCTCCCCTTATTCTTGCAGATGTCGGAAGTTACTATTCATCTTAATGATGCGGAAACCATGGATTAGACACTAATATCACTCTTTTCATTCGGACCCTCTTTCCCCAGCCCTCCCCTTTTTCATGCAGATGTCGGGAGGGTTACTATTTATCTTTTCGGCAACAGAAGCTATATGGATTCGAAAAAATAAGGTTTTTGTTTCTTTCCCACCCCCCTTCGTGCCCCCTTAGTGTCCCCCTCCTCGTACCCCCTACCACAATAAGAACATTCCCTGGGGCAAGCACAATAATTTTCCAAAGTTTCATCTCAATCGGATGAACGGTTTAGGTGTCTATAAAGGAGAAGGTGAAAAATGTTAGGTATATACCATAGGTACGAACTAAAATATTTATGTGGGATAGCTGTATTACCCAGCGTTGCCCGGGTAACTATATTTTTGTCTAAACCAAAAGTATTGGGAATCATCACAATCTGTCATCTAAATTGTCTGAATTAATTAATACGTACCATCAAAATTTATATACCTACATTTTTTTCTGAAATTAACAAATTAACAAAATTACGAATATTATTTTACTTAAAAGTTTATATATTTTGCAATTTATATTTCCCGCCGATGGTGTTCCAGCGGGCGGGGTTAATAATATATATTCCACAATCGATAAAACACACTATGCAATATATGTATGTAAAAACAGACTGGTGACTGTGTGGCCACCTGCGTACATAAGTATATACGTGTGTAGTACGGTAAAATATTGTATAGTCAGTCCAGCAAAATATACCAACTATAACTTAATATTTGCGTTAAATATTCGCAAATGCCTTGCTATATGGAAACCAATACTGTGTGGTAGAAACTTCTGGAAATTCAGAACCTTCTGTGAAATTTTACTGATGAGGGGATTCAAGGGTTGTGTGGAGCATGTGTGGTATGGTATGAAAGGGCGTTAGAAAAGAAATTCAAATCTTCAGAAAGTCATTTTTATGCGTCCTCAAACCATCGGGAGACACGGAGTGATCGATAGAATCCAGTCACCACATAGCACATTGTTTGGTGTCTCATAAAAGAGCTTCACAAGTAGAACTTGGCTAGACGGGCAACGCCGGGCAATACAGTTAGTACGGCTTATGAAAAAAATACAATTAACGAAATTGCTAATATTTTTTTACTCAGAGTCCATGCTTCACTGAGCGCATAACAATACACGTATTTCACCACGTATAAAAACGTGTATATATTCACGTACACAGGAGAGTACTTACATATATCAACTAACAACTAAAAAACTACCCTTTTCATGCCCTTATCCTCAATTTTTGACTAAACAATGTAAGACGATTTTTTTTCATTTTAAAAGAAGTATGCAACTGTTTAACTACAGCTTTGTAGCTTCAGTGTTTACCGAGATACGTTACTATCAAAGCAAATTTAATCCCACGCCCTAACCCTTAAGGATTGACTCTTTTTCTGGACAGAATATCATATTTTGACCCTTTCTTAGGAATCCGTTTTTTGGAAATTCCTATAAAATTATTTTTTAGCGTATTAAGAGGCATTTAAAAATCACCCCTTTTCTTTATGTCCTTTTTCATCCCTTTAAATAAAAATTTAAAAAAAACGGCGAAATAGCCTATTACTAATTTTAATAGTAGAATCTATGTGCCAAATTTCAACTTCGTACAATGTCTGGTTTCCGAGATATTCGCATATTCTGAAAAACTTTCAACCCTATTTTTCACCCCCTTAGGGGCGGAATTTCCAAAAATCGCTTCTTAGTGGAAGCTTTTGTATTAAAACCTATCTGTCTTCAAAATTTCACTTCTCTAGGATTAGCCAATTCGGCTCTGCGTTGATGAGTGAGTATGTCAGTCAGTCATTCAGTCAGTCATTCAGTCATTCATTCAGTCAGGCGCTTTCGTTTATTATTAGAGATAAAGAAACCAATTAAAAGTTATCTTTACTGAATTTAGTTACGAAACCATTTCAAAGGTTCTGAAATGAAACCACGGTATAACAGTAAACGTTGAAAATATCTTGCAAGCAATGGGATTTTTACCGCAGCTTTTTTATTCAATCCATAGTTAGTTAAAAATCCAGCTTACCTTTGCCAATGCACAGGGTCATCGAAAAAGATGGACCCTAATTTAAACTAACCTTTCAGATGTTACGAAATATTTCATATGTCAAATATTAAAACGTAGTTTGTGCACATAATGTGGTTTGTTTCTGAATATGTAATATAAAGTCAAAGGTCTGGGAGAAATAATATACTAGGGTTATTATATTACTTTTTGTAGAATATGAATGAGGGTCGCTTCTTGATCTGTCATATTAATAATGGGTCACATTATATGGACAAGGACACGATATAAATATAAGAGAATAAATTGATACTTAAATTACGACTATTTGAGAAGGGAAAGAATTGCTGAGCAAACCGTCGGCGTTGTATACTTATAAGAACAGTAGGGTTTCATGTAAGAAGTTTCAGCAATTAGTTATAATTAAATATTGCCTTGAGGGAAATTAGGGCGAATCACATCAATTAATATACAGAAGCACGTAGTTTTTTGTGTGTGACTCGTATTGTGAGATATCTCATTACCATATTATCTAGAGTCTAGAGCGTTATCGTTCCACTCGCACGGCTCATTTTATGGTGTTGAATAATTTACAAGTCAGCACTAAGCATTATCATCAAACATCGTATAATCACACCTAATACCGCCCACATACGAAATTAATTTTAGTACGGCATTAACTCACCGGAAGTCTCTAGGTGTTTATTATAATAGGCTGTGTGCTTTGTGTAAAATATTAGGGAGACTTTTTAAAATTATACTCGTTAAATATGTTGAATTTCCTACAATATTAAATTCGGAGCTAGAAAAGCAGATACACATAGTCGCAGGCAATATGCTGACTTGAAATTTGTTAGATTGAGAACAAAAAAAGGCTATCTTCATGGTTGGAAAGAATCGATAGCGTGGACAAAACTCGACAAGTTAATAATAGACTCGTGAATTGCCTGTGAGACTTGTATTTTATCAAAAGTTCGACACAGCACGACATATGTACTGTTCGAGACTACAGTATGTAGACTCGACCAGCAAATATTCTACGTACATATTACCTACTGATAAAAAATCAAATTTTAATTGCAAAACGAATAAAAAGGACAATTACAAAGAAGATGGATATCAAATAAAATATACAAACCATAACAATATTTTATTCGGAATGTAAAATTAATATGACAGCCACAGGAAACATAGGAATTTTCTTTTATATGAAAGGGTAAGCAGAAATATGGGATGGTTGCTATTGTACCCACGCGAAACCAATGTTCACATCAGTCAATGAAAAAAATAAAGAAATTTGAAGAATGTATTTCAATATGAGATAAACTATTTGAGATCGAAAACAGATTGTGTCATGTGGTCATATCCCTATGAAAGTTAAATTAATATATTTTCAATAATTATTAGTATCATCTGTGGACTTCTATGTGGATATGGGATAAAGTTTGTTTTTTGTTCCAATCTCCCACGCACGATAATGAATGTACAATGTACATGGAGGTATTTATTTTCAGGAGTGCGTGTGCAGAGATTAAAATATGAGTAATGTACATTTGCTTTATTCTGTTCAACTGAGGATATTTTAAAGCTCACTTCTCAGTGTATTAACTAGATATTATCACCTACATTTATTTATGAATATTTTTTAAGCAGGTCGACCTGAATACATATTTTAAATGAAAAGAAGGGTTATGAATTTTGTCCTTCTCATTGCCTTAGGGGTTTGTTGGGGATAATACTTTTGGCGAATTCTCGTACCATTTTAAGTCTCGTGTGATTGCTTTTTTTATATCGGCCGAGAAGTAGATAAGCATTTTTAAATATTTTATCATTTGCATAATTTTACTGTTTTTTTTAGAAAAAGAGATAACAAAAAACGATAAAGGATAATAATTTGTAGTATGTTGTAAAAAATCTCCAACTTTTTCAAGTATGCTCATTTCTAATTCACGCAAAAACGCGCGTTTATCAAAAAACTAAAAGTTTTTGTATGAACGAGTCAGTAGTTAGTTACCTAGACAAAATGTGATTATAAATACTACCTAATATCTACCCGCTTGTTCATCACCCTCGTATCCCCTAAGCGACGCTGACACAACAGCTAGGAACTGCTACCGATATAGACTCGTTCAGTAATACCTGAATGAAATAAATAAAATAATCTTTATTGTACAGAAACATACAAAGGCCGGGCTTATTGCCAAATGGCAATTTCTGCCAGCCAACCCATGACAGAAACCAAAGTGAGACATAACTAATTATAAATTTAGTACCAAAAGGGTGCCTTAACCTAACAATAATTGAAAACATAAATACATACATAGATAAACATATTATACATATTATATAATTATCAATTCGTCTAAGATCAATTCGGCCAAAATCAATTTGCCTAACGATGAATTCGTCGATTTTAGACGAATTAATTTTAGACGAATTGATAATTAGACGAATTGATTTTAGACGAATCTATTTTAGACGAATCGATTTTAGACTAACTGATTTTAGACGAATTGATTTTAGACGAATCAATTTTAGACGAATTGGTTTTAGACGAATCAATTTTAGACGAATTGGTTTTAGACGAATTGATTTTAGACGTATTGATTTTAGACGAACTTACCGGACACCTGGATATGGAACCTGGTAAATGTGTAACGTATCATGTTTGGAGTGGATACCAGACAGTATGTAACTACTGAAACGAATACCCATAGAGATAGTACAATTCCCACGCTATGTGGGGATATGTAAATTGTAGATACAATAGGCTGTTAACGCCTGAAGGATAATATGGAAGTAATAAAATTGACGGGGGCGTATAGAACATTTAAAACGGGCTGATAAATGACGTTCTAAAAACTTTTAAATTACATTTTCCACTAAATTTATTCCATTTTTGAAATAGTGCGTGGCGTATCGTGACGTCACGAAACAACTGTTAAAATATAGGTGGATATCTAATGTTGGTATATAAGTTACCATCCCCCGTTTTCACCAACTTTTACCTAAGAAGGAAACCCCTAAGAAATTTCCATACAAAAACAGAGATAATATTATATTTTTTGACACGCAGGCCTACCAACCACACCCTAATTCCATACAAAATGCAACACGCAACTCACCTAGCCTGGGCAGAGATATTTGGGCACCTAACGTAGGTGAGTTGCGTGTTGCATTTTGTATGGAATTAGGGTGTGGTTGGTAGGCCTGCGTGTCAAAAAATAGAATATTATCTCTGTTTTTGTATGGAAATTTCTTAGGGGTCTCCTTCTTAGGTAAAAGTTGGTGAAAACGGGGCATGTCTTTTTAACCATATCCATGATCAATCCGTGAATGATGTTTGATGATATTAAGATAAGTGATGTTTGTAAAAATTCGGTTTTGTATATTTCTTTAAAATGATCAGGGTTTGAAAGCATAAACCAATATACTTTCCTGCAGCATGCTTGCAAGTTAAGAGCTTGTGTACTCAAAATATATTGTTGGTTATTACAGGAATAATTATAAAACTGTGTTCAAATGATTTTCTGAATACGGTACTAAACCCACCCAGATCCTACAGCCGTATAAATATTTTATTATTTGGCCTGAATGAAGGGTTTTACAATTTTTCAAACCGATAATTTGACGGTTATGATTGTAGATATTAACAAACGTGAGGATTCTCATTACATATTTTTCAAGTGAGATCTAAAGTTACCCGAGTAATTTATAAGTGAAATATTAACATATGTATTATGTACTATTTTGTGCTTGTAGTTTTATAACTTCAGTTAATTCCAATGCAGGATTTATATGTACGTATATAGTCGTAACACAGTGAGTGTCGTAAGGTATAACGTAAGGCATGTCGTAGATAACGATCTTGATAGTTCAGCATATCGTTCGGGAAAGCTGTGAGGATATTGAAAGCTCTTACATTTAAGTGCCTCCTGAGATAGGTTATAAAAATCTTAGTAATAATTTATTATAAGTACAAGGAAAGAAGATTCTATCATCGATTACATGTAATTGCTGAATATCTCAAGAACATCTGCTATTTATGTATTTTTCTTTTAATTTAGTACTGAAAAGTGGCGACGCGACGTCGAGATGTTCACTAAATGGTGCATAAAAACTGTTCATTTTCTATTATTATTACTTCAATAAGAGCAAAGAGCACCTACCAAAAAAATTATGGATGCAGAGGCTACCGTCAGACTATGTGAAAACTGGTCAGAGGTCATAATAACTATGATAAATTATACACATAACTTTTTCAAAGCAACGGTTGGTAATTTGATTTGAATGAAGTCAGATTGCCAACAAAGTTTCAGTATACACTTGTAATAGGAATTGTATTGAGGAATAAGGTAACTTTGAGTATAAAATGAACGAAAAATGAACATCAAGATCCCAGAGTTCCTATGACGAACGTATCAGAACGTTCATAACATATAATTTTTCTTTATACGTAATGTATGTGCTTTACTTATAATAGTCATTCATTCGATCACTAGTATGTGAGACATTTTTATATCTGACAAGTACATTCCAAACAAAATTAAAAAGGTGAGGTGAAATATTTTGCTTCAGACTTTATTTTTGTCTCATTCAACAAAAATAGCATATGAAAGAAAATATGATATTTCTCCAGCTATGGAATACAAGCATTCCTTTATGAAATGAACTCTGTAATAACGTATGACGCTTGTGCCGCAGATAGATACAAATAAAAATATTCCAGGGGATGTGGAACTCTCAGGAGACGGAACTTCCATAAATAAAGTCCATGTTCTAAAAAATTAAATCAGAAATGAGATCGCGGGCGTGGGAGAGAGGAAGACAGGGGAAGGGTGGGTATAGGAAGTGGAAAAAAAGATATTAATCTTTTCATGAACTTGATAGCAATAAAACTATGTGACAAATATACAGGCAACATTCTTTCTGGGAACATATTTATGACATTTAGAATGGCATGTAGGAAATTGAATGTGACCTTCAAAATATTTTGAGAAGCCTAGAATTATATAAAGGATCAGCTGTCATTAGTTGTCAGGCATAAAGAAGAACTTCAATTTGTCCTTCTTTCCCCTATTTTTTCCTCGAAGTTTCCTCTTTATATTTTTTAATATATAATTCCTCCCTCCCTAGAGCTACTTGACTCATTTTTTATCGCCTGATACGGGGAGGCAATTTATGAAACATCTTCTAGAGGTTAGATGCGCCACTTATTTTGACTTTAATAGGTAATTTTGGACTCTTGTAATACAAGTCAAAGGGCTATAAGTATCAAGTACATATTTTAAGTAGTACTTTACTTCACCCCCGAGGGTTAACTCCTCTTAAATTATTCATACTTCGCCACTCAGTTTTAATACAATATTACGAAAAAAGGAAACATTATGCCTCATCATAATTTCCTAAGACGTTTGTGGTGTAAACTTTCTTTCCGTGTAACTTATTTGTACCATTTTGTATAAAATAAAATTAAACAGAGTATTCATATACAATCCAATATAGAAACCTATATAATACTAGAAAATTATTTTACTAATATTAAAAAATAGCACAAAAGGTAAAATTCTGTAACTAATTAAGTGCGTATTAACTAAAACAAGACGTTCTTTTCAATTATTTAATAGTAATATAACTTTAAAACACACTTATTTTAGTTTTAATAGTTGCAGAACTGGTCCTATTATCGTACCTCCCACAGATTATTTGGTTTGTTAAGAGTGCTACAGTAGCAAAATGACCTTCAGCTTAAGGCGGAGCATAAAAATTAAGGCGTTCTCTCTCCCCCGCCCCGCTTCCACCAGCTTCCACAATATTGGAACGTATGAATTTGCAAAGTTAGGGGTCAGTAATCAGTGGAATACTTACACTCTACAGTTAGTTGTGTATTAAATAATTTTGGGCCATGAGATTTTACGGAGTTTACGGACACTTGCTCAATACTTTGACCAGCCATTTTTTTATGTTTGTGTCGTGAAATGGAGAAATTCAGGATCGGGAGTCGAACCCGTGCCCATCCACTCAGTCCAACTCTCGACCAACCCGACTACAATCACCTCTTGATCATTCACCAATACGAAGTGAATTGTTTAGTGCAGGACAACTATTAGGTTCATAAAAAGGTTTGTAGGTGTTTGGGATATGATCCTGCGACTCCATTTATTTTTATGTGAACCACACATAATAACGTCGCTACACGATTTCATACACGGTTTATACAATGTTAGTCGTCTACTCTCTGCTAGTTTTATTTTATGAAATAATTTGTGTTCAGTGTGCTTTACATAGTGTTACCAACTAAATACTCTTCATAAACGTTAAACATCTTCTGTAATTATGTTACATAATTCACTGAGTAATTTCCCAACGCTTTATTATAGATGAATTATATCATTACGAGGCCTAGACGTTACACAACTTTACAATTATGAATCTACCGAGAAAATAATTTTCATTCAAATGGTTTTAAACAAGAGACGTAATAGACTCTCACATCAACTGGTGCAAAGGCATTTTTAATGTGTAATGCCGGTAGATGTTAATAATAAGATTAAACAAAATATGATTTTGAAAATATTAATCGGTTATTAAAATATAAATGATATTGAAAAAGATTTTTTTTTTTACAAATAAAAATGAATCTGGGTTTATCGAAATAAACCCAAATACACCTTTGTACACTTAATATTATACACTTAATATATAGTAAGCTTGAAAAACTTGTGTGTGAAGTGGAGTAGGTCGGCATCGAGGACCGAACCCGTACCCACTGGATTAACAGTCGAGTGCGTTACCAACCAGGCTACCGATCACGTCATAATCATAATAACATTGTATAGTAAATGTAAAAATGAGAGCCAACTACATCCACGTAATGATTTTTATAACTTATTTTACTAAACGCCTGATGATGAGAATCCTAGAACCCTAGTCGCGCGTATTGAAATCATTACGTGGAATTTAAACTTATCCTATAAGCATATTTACCATGTACTGTCGGTCCAAAATCTTAATATTATAATAAATAGTGTTAAAACAGTTGATGATATTGGCGTAACATACTGCTTTTTGTTCTTCTAAATACGTAAACAAATCTTGGAAAAAGAAAACAGTATGTTGGCAGGTATATTTATAAATTCAATGTAGATGTCATGCAAAAGCTCTCATCATGTACTTGACTATAGTAAACAAAATCATTATCAAAACTTTTTATGAAAGGAACAAAATCTGACAAATGGACTCATTTGTAGTGACACACCGAGAATCAGAATTTTTCGTCACTTTTATGGACAGTTTCCGTTCATGTAATATTTTTTTATTTCTACACTTTTTTAGGAACGTGCTTGAAACGCGCAGACTGTCTGATAACCTTCAACAAAAATAGATCAACTAGCTTGGAGCACGTAGCTTCAATACAACCGGTCGATACAAAAAATGAAATGACGAAAATATCCGCTGATTTCAAAGAGCACTCCAGTGATTTGTATAAAGGTTGCCTAAAATAAAATGTTTAATTTCATGCGAAATTTCTATTCAAAGAAAATGTTTTTTTTTGGGATCGTCAATTTGTAAGTTTGCGTCAGTAGTTATGCCAGTGTGTCTAAAATATAAATCGAAAATGAATATAAATTGACAAAATTATTACTAGAACATTGAGCCGTTAGTCTGTTTTGAGTAGTAGTTTGAACAGAAATGAAAATATCACAAATTCGACAGGTGCTTTTTTACATTATAGATTTATATTATCACTACAACTACGAGTATCTATTAGGGCTCAATGGTTTTCTTACCTTTTCAATGATGCAGACTAAGCTGATAATGCTATCAGTATCCACGTGGTGTTCTCCAGATCCCAGAATAAAAGCTTCCGGCACTACAATGTTGAGATTCACGTAATGAGATAGAAGCCCGTGTCCGGTTGATATCTGGAACAAATAAAAAACATCTAAGAATTGGAAACAAACAAAAAGTTGTGAGGAGGACTAATTTGCTATTAGGAAACATAAACATTTCTAGATGAAGCAGGTATTTGAATCCATTATTCTCATTTGTTCCCATCTGTGGAGACTTTCTGATAGCGTCTATCATCGACACATTTCAGGAACATCAAAAATGAAATTCCCGTATTTTTCATATATTATATCCAAGCACGGTGGTCGGACGATGTAAGGCGAGTTGCGGGAGGCGGTTGGATGCGGTCTGCCCAGGATAGGGAGCTATGAAAATCAATGGGGGAGGCCTATGTTCGACAATGGACGCAGGGGGGTTGACACGATGATGAGGATAGCCAAACCGGTGCGTATTTTAAGAAAGTACTCATTTTTTCCATCACGGAAAATTCCAGTAACGGGGGTAACCAGTAAATACTTTATTTATAAGAATACGCACAAGCCTCTCCCTCTCTCTTGGAAAATTAATGTGACATTTGGGATGAAAAACGTCTAATGGAATGCAAGTTTCACAAACACCATACACTCTTGCAAGACACAGAGAAGAAAGATTTTTCTATCAGTTCTTATTGCTTATAACTGTTCAAGCAAATTAGAAAACATCAGCGGTCAACGATAAGTTAAGTATTGTCCTAGTTTCGCCAAATTTTCACGTATCGCATTCTAATATCTAATACTTTTATTTACCTCTTGCCCTTCTGTTGTTAATACGCATTCACCTATTTACTAAAAAAAATCTATAAAACATAAGTATATTCATACCAAGTAGATATCTACTTCGAATACATGTAACGGTAAACGAAAGAGTACAAAATCACACATATTAACAAACAGAAAAATCCTCAGTATATTTTAAAAAGTTGGGGTATCCTCGTATTATACTCGTACATAGGAAATATATTATGAGTACTTTGATTCACCACAAAGGCTGAAATATTATCTAATTCGTATTATGTTCATTGAAATGATTGTGATTGCGAACCATCTGGTCCTGATTTAAAACGCGATTTTTTAATAAAATAAATTGTAACAAAGAAAAATTGGGGATGAAAAAGTAGGACTTAGTCCCATATGCCGGTCTTTTTAATTAAAAAAATCTTTTCATTCCCCTTAAAAGAGCTTCATTATTATTTTTATTATTTTGTATGCGGAGGAAAGTAGTAGAAAGTAAAAAAGGGAAACCGCATGAGAGGCTTCAAGGTTTTCATGTGGTAATGTAATTAAAAGAACATTTAAATTGTGTTCATGGACACACCAGTCAAAAAAATAAATTTATTTTAGGCGCTATTAATAATCGACAATTAGGGAACAATCGTAATTAGTTAATAAAAAATAATAAAGTCTTAATGTCAAGCTTTTATAATCTTTGTAACATTGAGCTATACAAAATCTGACTTTCTATCTGAATTTATTTTCCAACGCCCTTTCATACGATATCACACGTGATCCCACACAAGCTTCGGATCCTTTAAAATGCTTTACATCTTGTTTGTCTCTGGAGAAGACTGATTTAATGTGGTGCATAATCGTAGTATTATCTAGTTTACACAAATGCTGAAAGTTATATGCCCGATCCCACCAACTACCACCTAGGAAGCAGACCCCTAAGGAATTTCCATACAAAACCACAGATAATTTGAGTGATTATAATAACTGTCAAAACCTTTAAGATATAAATCCATACAAAATACAGCATGCAGCTCTACTTAGTTAGGTGCCCAAATATCTCGGCCCAGAATCTCCCTCACTTAAGTAGCTGCATGCTGTATTTTGTATGGATTTATATCTTAAAGGTTTTGACAGTTACAATAATCACTCAAATTATCTGTGGTTTTGTATGGAAATTCCTTAGGGGTCTGCTTCCTAGGTGGTAGTTGGTGGGATCGGGCAATAGAGCTCTAACTAGTCTGAGAATGAGTCAATATTTAATTGCAAGATTTTGAGACAACAACAAACAACGTATAATCCTGGTACTAAAAATACAAGAATTTATAATTTCTCCCGGGTAGTCGACAACATGGTTATGGAATCTGAGACGAGATGCAAAGAATAAGATTAAAGAAGGAGGATATTTCAGAAATGAGGTTCACTACGCATTCTTAATGTCAATATCTAAATATCAGCGAGTAGGTGTGGGTTTAGATTCAGATCAGTGGGATTAGAGAGATGAGTGGCCACAAGACAGGTGTTATAACTAGGATGAAAGCGAATAAGCTTCGGTGGTTTGGGCATGTTGAGAGAATGAACGACGAGAGGATGATTAAACGAGGTTAGCCTGGACCGGCCATGTCGACCAGATCCTCAAGGAGTAAGAGAAATCGGGGAAGGTGTACGATATACTGCATGAGTGTGATGGAAGTTGGAGCGTGTGTTAGGATAGGGTGGTCTGGCGTTCTGTACTTTCTGCCTACACCGCGAGGTATTAAGGGTAAACCCACCTCCACCCCTGGATGTTTCAGGAGCTTTAGCTCCTATATCATCCAGTCTTTTAAGCAAAAAGATTTTTTCAAAGGAGGGCCCAAGGTTCGCCGGAAGGGCTCCCCTCAACAAACCCCTCCCGAAACTACTCTGAACACCCTTAATGTTCCCTGGAGGAGACTCTCACTGCAAGGATCTACACACTACTAAATTTTTTTCTTAGAAACTATCATCTTACAATTACGTATTTCTACGTACTAAATCTTAATCTAGAGAACAACATTTTAGAATTCAGACAGCACATATACACGGAATACAGGTACGCGGCGTGTAGGGACAAATAGATAGGTGTGGGTTTATGCCAGCATGAATCGAGTATTTGTCAGCAAGGTAATGACGAATACCCACATAGCTGTCAGTGGTTGGAAATGGTATCGATGGATGAAAGTTATTTTATAACAATATTGTACGTGAATTAGGGTACGAGTACATTAAAGCAGGGGTGTCAAACCCAATTTTGCAGAGGGCCATATATTAAATTTAGAATGTGTAGGCGGGCCGGATTCAAATAAAAAAAATGTACTGAATTATTACAACATTTTATTTATTTAATTTATAGTACATAGGCGTCGCCAGCCTCGGAGCTGTAAGGGGCAACAAAAATTTAAAAGAACTATATAGCATAAAAAACGTGTAAATAGCGCCGCAGGCGAAATTTTTTTGTGAATCATAGTGAAGAAGGTCATGATGTAGTTTGTTTATTTGACAACTTTGCACAATATTATGCATGTAAATTTATTTTTTATAAAAAAGTGATAAGAAATAGCGCCGCAGGCAATTTTTTTTATGAAACTGATGGATTTTCGTACTAATTTTAGAAAATTATGATGAGAAAATGTGTTGTAGTAATATGATTTTATGTGAATCCTTACCATTTTTTCTTCTTTCTGTGATACATTGCGATCCCGGGCCAAATTTATACAGCCCGGGGGCCGGATGCGGCCCGCGGGCCGTATCTTTGACATGACTGCATTAAAGAGTTCTTTAGATCTTACACAGGAAAGGTTAAAAATATGATAATAGAGCTTCGGGCTTTCATTCAGGAAGCTGTAAGATAAAAGGGAATTACAAATTGTCTAGTTGAATAAATCACATTGATATACGAGTATAATATTACTATATCAAATAAGCAGGAAAAACTATTCCTGCAATAATGTCTGATAGTTAATTATTCAAAGCGAATGAAATAAAAATATAAAAAGTTAAATATCTGCTATTGAACAGAATTGTTGTAAAAGGAGAATGATGAATGTTGAAAGAGATTTTTTTACTGAATCGGCATTGAGCTTTGTCTTCAGATTTCAACTTACTTTTTAATTAAATCGGATAAATCCATTTTTCCTTATACTAATTGCAATTGCCGCTACATTCGTATAATAATGTTATACAACTTTAAGGGCTTGGTACCAAGAATGACGTCACAGTCATTTCCCACGGCATTAAGGTTTAAAATCGCATGATAACAATAGCGTTTTTTCCATTTTTTGGGGATAATTTTGCATCTATCAAAAAACTTTTACGGTTATTCCGTAGATTTTAATGCATATTATCAGTACAAAAAAAAAATTTACTCCGCCACTTTCGGGAAACGAGTTTCCGTCTTTCGGAAAAAAAGATCAGAGGTGTTTTTAATTATTTTTTTTGATAATTCTATACAAGTTTTAAAAAATATTTTACGGTTATTCCCTAGATAAATGTTCAATACATCTACCCTATTTTGTTTCAAAGCATATTTAGTAACGGTTGTCGAGATATAAGATCTCCCGTTTTTAGAAATTTTTGAAATTTCGGTATGCATACTCTTAATGGTAAAGAGTTTAATAAATCCTACCGAAAAGTTACATTTACGTTTTTATTTTTCCTCTTCTCTCCACGACGATGATACATCTTTTGGTGTTTATTTTCATTTTATGCAAATACTTTGGTGGTAGTACTCGCAGTAATAACATCAATTAGAAATCCTTTAACAACCCAACCATCTTGATGGCCTCCCTGACAATGACAAATGTCTTATATTTATCTTCATAAAATGTAGTACTCTGCACGTACCCAAGATCCTTAAAGGGAATACTAACTGAACGCGCGAAGTATTTCACCGGGAAAAATATAATTATTCAGCTAATACTAAAGATATCATCATAATATTTAAAAGAGTACATGGTTGGCGCAGTTGGTTGAGGCGGCAGTCTCTCGAGCGAGAGGTGCCAGGTTCGAACCCCGGCGCTGGCGATGTATTCCACACTCTGCAGTACAGGCTTTTAGCCAAGTGCACGGTGTGCAGGAAAGAATTTGGGTTTGTGTATGCAAGCCCAGATCCTCTTTTATAAAAAAAAGAAGTAAAAGTGAGAATATGTTTTTGAGAAATATGATTTTTATAAATTTTCCTGATAAACAACAATTTCAAAATTACCTATATTATAATTATAGCCAAAGTTTGTTAGATATAATGCTCTAGTTTGGTTGATATAATGCTAATTTATGATGCAGTGACTCTTAACCGATTAATGCTTGGTCCTCTTTTTGTACAAAAGGCAACTAAGTATACAAAATTTTGTAATAGTTGCAACATGTCTTGACCTGGACCGACCGGAACGACCGGATTCTCAAGGATGGACGTGAGTGTATATAAACAAATGTGATGGAGGCAAGGAGTGTGTGTAAGGATTGGGCGATCTGGCGATCTGACGTTCTGTTTTCTCTGGCTATAGATATATACATAAATAATATAACGAGAGATGTGATACGCTGGGCAATACATTTTACCCCTGTTCTTTGCCGTATCGATGATACCCAGCATAACTCGGGTATGTCAGGGTATGTCGCCCCTTAATAATAATAATTACCTTGGTAACTACTGAAGATCTTAAGAGCCACAGAAGTATCTGCAGTACCTAACCTACAGTGATATAGCGTAATGCTTCGCCCACATGATCGTGTAGGGTCGTGAAGGCTCGGTGTTCATGAGTAAAAAGGCGTCAACGGTCGGTTACGTACACGTCAAGACAAACATTTTCATTCACACGCCTTTTTACTCATTCACGGCGAGGGTCGGCGAGCGTCTGGCGTCAGCAAAAGATAAGACGATACAGAGTTTGGGTATTACCTACCTAATTAAATTTCTGTCTAAGCAGAATATTGGTATTTATTTCATTGTAGATTTATTTTCACTAATATTCTAATTAAAATTAATCTTAAACTAACTATATTCAAACAAAATAATAATTAATTATTAAAGCGATAAATTTAATAATAATAATCGTGAGACAGATATTAGAAACTCGAATCAAATAATCTCAGTCTTACCATTTAATTTTTAAATTAAACAACTGTGTTTACATTCCTCCAAAAACATTGTTGATTCTAATTCTCTTTGCTGGATAAACAATAAAATTAATGAAATACATGTTGTTTTATTATACAAATGAAAATAAAACTTTTTTTTGCGGCTTCTACATTCTGAAATATAAAACGATAAGTATTTGTTTTACAAAGGATGAATGTTTTTCTCTTATTATTAATTTGTTCTACAAAAAACATAAAAATATTTTGAGAAACGGTAAAAAACGGGTTTGCCCGGGAGCTCTCTTATAGCGGGAATTTTCTATTTTTGTCAATACGTTAGATAATGTTCAACTGTACTTACAGAAATAAAGTTTTTTTTACAATTGTGTAGCCTCACAGTATACTATGTATTATACTCTGAAAAATTCGCATTTTGGGTGGAATTCGAACCTACACTCCACGGCTGTGAAGCAAGGACTAATCCACAAGCCGTCTCAAGCTGCTGCGAAGTAACCGAATTATAAAGACCAACCATTTTTTATCCACTGCCATCTGTTGAAGGGTTGCGTAAATCTTTCTGCTTTCTCTGTATTCAATTAAATATTGCAGTGCCCGCGTTTGTGGTATAAAACAATATTTACCCAACAACTAAAGGTAAATGCAAATTGTCGGATTATTTCAAGATCAGTCAACTTATTGGTGATATTTTAAGTACAAAAGCACACGATAATGTGTGCACTTTACGGACGCTTTTTTCATAAACTTTACCTTCATCTTGTGGCTCACGATAAGTTGATATGAATGGTTCAATAATGATGAAAAATCTCAATAAATCGAACTGAAACTATTTCAAAACAGCTATAAATTTGAATAAACCACTGCACCGCTAACCACTCTTGAATGCATACAGAATTTAATCCAATATGTGTAATGTGTATAGTTTATTATTCGAAATCTAGTACTTACTATGCCCATTTTTTGAAAAGTTTTACAACAGGACGAGGACATGCATACGCTTTAGATTTTATATATTAGATAAATAGTTCCATACCTGGCATTCGTATGTTCCATTATCTCTCTTTTGGACGTATTTGATTTGTAGGGTCCAGTCTTCTGTGTTCTCCCCGTGAAGGATCTGAAACAGGAAGACGAAGGGATCAAATCAATAAATCATATTTGGCAAAAAAGGGAAATAAAAGGGAAGGGTCCTTAAATTTATTGCGACTTGGTTGGTCAACATTTCCGGACGCCGTTTCGGAGGGAAAATAATTATTCCCAAATAATATTTTTTTCCAAAAGTACATAGGAATCTCAGAAAAATCACAGCAGGTATGTATTATTATCATATTCATAGGACAGAGGCGAGCCTAGAACTTCTACATACGAGTACACTATACCGCCATAATATTTTAATACGGTTGCTAAGGTACTAATCCCGTATATCCAGAAATCAGTTTTACACGGGACAACTCACATACTTTGAGTAAAGGTACAACAAAATTCTGATTAAGACAACAAATACCTATTACAGTTAAAGAAACAACTGTTAACTGGAAGAAATCGCAGTTCTGCAATAAGTTCGCTCTAGTGAACAACGATTTATAATCTGTACTATGTCCATTTTTCATATTTATATGTATTTGTTGTTCACTTAAAGATTAAATAAATAAATAAACAAAAAAAAAATTACAAAAAAAACACGTAGTATGCAATAGTAGTTACATCAAACCAAAAATACAGAAGCAGGCCCGCTGCGCTCAAAATCTGGTAATTAATAAAAACCTATCTCAAATAGCTTATTTATTAAATTTGTTTAAGTAAAATAATTATTGTATCTATTTTTATAAGGAAAATAGTAAGAGGAAGTGAATTATAAGCAATACATCGCCTTCATTCAATTTTACAAACATGCATGTGAAATGGTTTGTTGGAAGATTTTGTATACAGAGGCTTTCTTTCCGTTTGACACTATTGAAACTATTATTCAAATTATATTTTAAACTGGAAAAAGGAAAATACACATGGTTAAATGAGGCTTAAAAGCAAAGTTAAACAAAAAGCTTTTATTGGGAAAGTAACACGAATCGATTAAACTATCAGCAAGTTATAAATAAGCTTGGCATTTGGTTTTGTTGAGAAGCTATTAAGTTACGGACAACGTTGTTTGTATAAACTATACTAAATTTACATCAAATCGCAATTACATAAATAATACTAAGTCATAAGAAAATAGTAATTATTGCAGAACAATAATTAATTAAGGTCTGGAGTAATGCTTTAACTATACACACTTTAACACTGTGCCATAAAAACTGGGAAACTAAAGTGATTCATTGCTGGGAAGTTAATGGTGCTGTGGAGCTCTAGGATGTAATTTGTTTTGGATCATACATTTACTATTACGAATAATGCTGATGTGTGTATAATTGTATACCTACGAACAATAGACATGACATAATACATGGTTTTTTTAGAAGCAGGTACCTATTTAGATAGATATTTGGTGGAAATCTTCCACAAAATACCTATCTCCTTTTTTTAAACTTATGTAAGTTGTGGACACTTCTAATTGGAGGGTTGACGCGTTTCTCGTTTTATGTTTGTTATTGTGTATGTGTTGTTAACTCTCTGTCAGTGTCCCTTATATGTAAAATAAAATAAAAATAAACTCTCTCTATAATGCCATACAAAAGGTCTAATTTTGTAACTTTTAAATAAGTGTGTTTAATTTTTTTTATCAGATAATGATAATTTTATCTGGCGCTCTGTCCTCTCTGCCTACCCTACAAGGGACGTGACGTGAGGGTATAGATAGATAGATAATTGAAAAAAAAATAACATCAAACTCGGAAGGTAACAAGTTATTTTGATTTTAGATTATCTTGTAAAATCAGACTTCAGGTTTAAATCTCCGAACGAAGCTTTGGTTCAAGATTTATGTAGGAACAGTTTTATGAAAAATGAAAAGTATTTTGTAAAAATAAAACAGAAGAAACCCTTCCAAATGCTTTGGATGGTTCATACAAAGACCGCACGTCTTAGATGGACTTATGTAGAAAAATATTGTAATTCATGTAGAGGTTCAAAGGAGATCTAATAATAGTTGCTAGGAATGACGTAAAGATTGAACCTCAATAATTTCAAACATTCTTTTTCATGGTCGTCAAATAAATTTGTCTTAAGATGTTTCTCTTTCACATTCCAGAATCCCGTAGATGACACCGTAAATATTTTCATTCGTGCCCAACCTTTATCTTTTTATTTCATTACGAATTTTCTCGTTATTTATGCACAGATGAGCTGACTCACTGAATTTCAAAATACCTGAAATAGAAGTTTTTAGATTTACAATGGAGCTCTGATTAAATTTTATCTTCCTGAAGTGAACTCCGTGTGAATTATTTCTTTTAATACTTTTTATTCAATGAATAACGTGCTGGATTCTCCTTCAACCTTCTTTTGATTAAGGTCAATAAAATACAATTCCATTGGAAAGAAGGAAAATTATTGTATTAGTATCCTTCTTTGTGTCTAGGACTTTTCTCCTCCTTTTATTAACAGTCTGACAATCCATATTATTTTCTGAATTATCCACACTTTCTCAATAAAGACAAATTGTTCAGAAAGAGACAGACTCATAATTTACTGGTTACTTCATTATATACCATGATAGGATATCCTAATAGTAGTAGTAGCTATAAAGTGTAAGGAAAGTAAGGATTTAGTGGCTTGCGTATACTATTTCAAAATATTTTCTACGACTGCAAGACTCCTGAAGATTTTCTATTTTTCGTGTTAAAAACATGTTAGAGTTTTAATTTTTTTTAATAAGGCCACATATGACACAGCGCGCGTAACTCATTAAACATTTTATTTTTAAATTCGAATGCTTCATCCACATGCTCGCCGACCTTCCACGTTTTTCGTGTAAATGAGTAAAAAAGACGTTACCCGTCGATTACGTATACAACCCAAGACAATCACACCGTCCGCACGTTTTTTTACTCATTCACACAAAAACGTGGAGGGTCGGCGAGCATGTGGTAGAGGCATAACATGTTTCAATATAATGAAGTTTTACAAGTTCACCACAAAATCATTAACTTTTTTGTCTAAGCAAACCACACCTAAACTATTTTTTATCCTCTATGTAATTTGAGATACGATAAAGTACATAAATATCTTAGATTACATAGAGGAATAATTTGATTATATAAACGTTTTTAGATATGGTATGATATAGTGCATTAAAGTCACATTACTTAAAGAACAATAACATTTAGCTAAAAATAAAATGTATATTGCGAATGTGAAAATATAATGCCGATGTAAAAGAAATATAAACGATTGGAAAATAACAATCTGATGTCGTTATGTGAAATATGTATACTAATTTGTATAATAAAAATGTAACGAAGGTCGAAGCAAAGGGAAGGGACTAAGCATTAAAAAAAACATCGATTATTTTACGTTATAAGAATCGATATTCAGTTGTATAGTAATATTTTCGACTGTAGGCCAAAATTGTTCTAAATATATACTATATTATCAACATTCAGTCTCAACGCCTATTTGTAGAGAAGTTTAATTTGAAAGACATAATAAAACAAAATTTTCCATTAATGAAGGATTCCTGGAAATTCCTCCCGCAAGCGGATGTTGAAGTAAAGGTACAAATATCTCAGAGACTAGGCATAGTACGAACTTGAAATTTAGCATAAAGATCCTCCAATCACATTAGTACGATGCTGCTTGGTCGTTTTTTTTCAAAATATGAATAAAAAAAAAGAAAACAGGCACGGATCTTTTGACAAAATTAATGACAGTCTAACTACTAAAATTAACACTAGTTAATGCAAAGTAAAGTGAACGATGTAATAAAAAACGCAGAAATAGAAAAATAGAATATTTCCGATAAATATGTAGTGTCGTTACCATCTCTATTTTATACCGTTTACTGAAACGTAAGCCCTCAATTCGAGCCTTAACAATCTGATTTTGATCGTTGCCTTTAGTTTACTGAGTATATAATTTAAAAAAAGTAATACTGCAAACTACAACAATATTACTTCTCATAATACGTTCGATAAATTGCCTACTACAATAAACAGCAAATTGCTATGCTTACTTACCTTTCTTTCATTTACCTATTACATTTTTTTGCACACAACCAAAGTCGTTCATAACAGTTATTTTATTATTAATGAGTTGCTAAAGGAAAATACAACTGCCCGGTCATTCGAAAAGTTAAACGAGGTAACACTCTCACCAGGGGGCGTAAGTGAGTCATTATTATTTTTGTTCTCATAGACTATTGAGTATTAAAGTTCTTTGGAAACGTGACAAGGTTCATCTATTCTATTCTACCATAGTTCCTCTCAATTTGGGGGTAATCAACGACAGGTGTTCGGGTCTACTTACCTCATCAAAGGATTGTAACACTGCAATGTGCGTTAGACTACGCATTTTTAAAACAAATCAATTATCAAAGAGTGTCTGATAAACACCCGAAGAAATCTGGAATAAGAATATACCTAGTCATGGAAAGTGAGAGAAATCATCAGAACGATAAACCAAAAGACACGAGACAACGTCTACGATACTTTGCGGAAGTTTCAGAATTACTTATTTTATTTCAGAACTGTTTAGTCAATACAATCATAATGCACTCTAGTAATTATTATTTCGTATGGCTTCTGCCACCGTTGGAAGGCAACGTCAGACGATAAGAGAATAATTATGCTATCTGTTACATAGCCTACAGATCAACATCCAGGCTCATGTAATATGTTGTTAACATTATAGTCCGAGAGCCCGCTGCTTAATTTATGACGTATCTGTTTTTTGATCGAAATGTGGTATAAACGATAGCTTACCAATAGGGTATTACATCGCACTAGGGTTGCCTATCAAAATCTTGCCGCAACCCCCCCTGCCCCCCCCGAAAAGGTCCCTCTTCGCGGTTTTTCGCATTTTATAGGAATATGGTAAGAGATAGGAGAAAGTAGTCAATGACAAAAATAATCCTTGCTAAATTCTCTACAAAAAATGTTGAGTCAATTTTTTCATAGGACTAGTAGTTTACCCGTAATGGCCGGTCAAAAAACAGGATATTTTTTGAAAAAATTAAAAAAAAAGTTGATTTTTTTTCTTTCACATTCTTCCACCCATTATTACTAACATTTTATGGAAAAAAAATTTTGGCCTGCGGCGCTATATCACTGGTTATTTTATGAAAATCTAAATTTTAAGAATTTTGGTCACTGAGTTTTATTGTAATAACTCCGAAATTATTAGATGTATGAACATAAATTATAGCTCGTTTTGTAGCTAAGACTATGGTAATTAATTCGTTTTCTGACTATTTTCCTATAGCTCTTATCAATTTTCAACCAATTTAGTTTAAATACATTTTTTTTGTATTTTAAATGAATTTCGGTTTTGGACCGGCCATTGCGGGCAAACTGCTAGTTCTACGAAAAAATTGACTTATAATTTTTTGTAGAGAATTTGGCAAGGACCTTTTCGGGGGAGGCAGGGGGGGGTTGCGGCAAGATTTTGATAGGCAACCCTAGTGCGATGTAATACCCTATTGGTAAGCTATCATTTATACCACATTTCGATCAAAAAACAGATACGTCATAAATTAAGCAGCGGGCTCTTGGACTATTACGTTAATCTTCATAATAAGTAGACTCACAGAGGTAGAATAAAGGAAGAGCTAAATATTGTAATCGGAACTGAGGAACGACACGTAAGAAGAATATTACAAACAAACTTTGAAAGAATTGTAGAATTGTAGAACCCGCCATTTGGAGAAAATATTTTTTTCAATTAAGGTTTTATTTATTTATTTAAAGAATTGTAGGACGCCAACTGGATTAAATACTATGAATACGAAATATCTACGAGATTGTGATTGACGATTAGGTACGTGACATTTTTTCCTATTTTAAAGTTTTTATCGTGTCTAGGTACATAACTCCAAAACGTTTCATTTCAATTACTTTTAATACCTAGTGGTTTCTATACAATATATGTACTACTAAATTACCTACAACGCGAACTGTTATTATTTGTTAGCACGACTCACCTTAACCTTGAAAGTGGAAATTAGTGCGTAAATAAAATGGTAACCACAAAATAACTTCAATTTTTATGCGTTTGCCTGTAATTATCACCTGCTATTATGTTTAAATGAAGCTTTTTTATAGCATTTAAACCTCTTTTCGTGTACACACACATGACCCATTTAAAATTTTGTGATACAATTCATGTACCAAAGAAATCACTTGACAACGAACTTGAATACGTAATCAAGGGCCAACTCTTGCTCTAGGTGGGTATACTATCGGAGAATCAAATGAATTTGAGTCAATAAGTATAATTATTCATTTATACATTCTTGAACATTACATGTCACATTTATCGCTTTACCAGCTAATCCATAACCATTGCATTCTGTTCAAGAGCCAAATACATCTACTAAAGGTACCAAGTCATAAAAGCTTGTATCGTGGTGTAAGTTGGCATTAATGATTAACCCCATGGTCATTGGAATTATACCAACCCAGCTAACATCCGAAATATATATATATATATATTATTATCAAACACTTCGCCATTTAGTGGCAGATTTGTGCGTAATATAAAAGAACGTCTTTCCTTCGTTATCAACCAATTTATTCTAAAAACTTATTTTCTGGTTTTAAAGAGTAAGAGTTTAATCACATTATTTAAATACTTTAAAGTCGTGTCCACCCTTTGGATCTTACGATAATTTAACAAAATAACAAACTGCTCGACAAAGTTTAGTAATAGTCTCCTGCCTAACTTTACAATTTTATGTACCTACCTCTCTCCAATTACCTCTTTAATTGACAGTAAAAAGTTGCTTTAAAGTCGACGTAATTAAATAACATTTCTTGTAACGTAATTACGAACAATTATCCAACTATTAATGAGGACCATAACTCATTCTGAAAGTCTTCATTTAGCGTGTAACGACGAAGAGTCAGATGGCATTCAAATTTCTGATCTTACGATGTAGCTGGTTACATCACCTTAGGAAAGCAGTTAGGGTATGGATAGATAGACCTTACTATTATCACGTGGCCTTGAAGATATCTTTGAGGAAGAGGAAACGGTATATGGAAATTTAATATTTTACTATTTCTCCATCTACTGGAAAATAGTAAAGGTCAAAATGTTTCGAAACAATGCGAAGACTTTGTGCCAATCCTCTTATCTCCCCCCGCCCCATTCTTTATACTCTTAGTCCAAGAGCCCGCTGCTTAAATTATGACGTATCTGTTTTTTGATCGAAATGTGGTATAAATGATAGCTTACCAATAGGGTATTACATCGCACTAGGGTTGCCTATCAAAATCTTGCCGCAACTCCCCCTGCCCCCTCCGAAAAGGTCCCTCTTCGAGGTTTTTCGCATTTTATAGGAATATGGTAAGAGATAGGAGAAAGTAGTCAATGACAAAAATAATCCCAACAGATACGTCATAATTTAAGCAGCGGGCTCTCGGACTATCTGATTTCACTGCCGGAATGGTTTAGAATAAACCAAAGCGTTTATGGTTGCTCTGGAAATCTTGCGATCGAATTTTAACTCATTTCCAGACTAGCTAAAGCTTTAAAACTTTCACTAATAGTGTTTCCCAATTATTATTTATCATATGGTCGTATCGTATCGTGCATCACAGCAAAAGCTCATATTAGGTTGTCAAAATTTAAAAGTATTATTTCTTAAATAATCAGTCGCTGATTCATCGAGTCTTAAGAAATCTTCAAAAACACCAATGACAATCAACGTATAGCCAACGACACTGTGATTCTGTATCAGATTGGATCAGCTAGCCTTCTCCGGAAATAAAAAATATATAACAAGTTTGAGGGGATCCAATGGTCGTAAGGTGGTGTATGATATCGAATGAAGGGTGTTGGAAAAGAAATTCTCACCGAAAATCAGATTTTCTCCATCTTGGTGTCAGCCATCGGGAGACACCGAGCGATCGAGAGGAACCAGTCACCGCACACTGCCGTGTTTGGTGCCACGTGAAAGTGCTTCACGAGTAGAACTCAGTTACATTTTTATAAAAGCATATCATTATTTTTTTAATTCACTTGTTTCCTCTCTTCATTTTAAATATGTTCACAGGTATAAAAACTGCAACGGGTAGTAATATGTCAGAACCCTCAATGCCATACATATTTTAAAAGTACGTACTTACTTTCTCTATATGTCGTACTGGAAAGCATAGCACTCACTTTTACGTGGTATGACTTTACGAATATAAACAAAATGTGTATACTATGTACACTGTACAGTGTACACACATAAAGTCAACAGCTTCAAAGAGTGGTTGTACATTTCACTTCTAATTACTCTGCATACATAACAATAATAAACAAGTACGTATTTCATTACTCCACATAACGCATAGCGTGTGTCAATTGTTCTGTCATGCAACACCAACCATAATTACTTCACATATGGAAGTCAAATTTCAGCAATGTCGAATAAATGAAAAAATTGAGTATTCGTTTGGTACATATGCCACCAGATGGCACAGGGTAAAAATTAAATATTAATATTTTATTATGCAGGTATATGCAAGTGTTTCGGGATTCTCATCCCCATAGTCAGGCATACCTATATAACTTACAAATTTACACACGCCTGATGAGAATCGAGCTTTCTTTCATATTAGATCATCTTAACTTACAAACGGAATATGAGTATTTGATTTTTACCTTTGAAAATGGACTCTTACCATGTAGCACAGGGTGGAAATCTCAATATTATGAAATAAATTTTGGAGATCAAAAATGCGTACATACTAATATTTATACACAAATGTAGGTAATATTTAATGTTATGGGTCTATATGATCATGAATTCATCCTAAAAATACATGTTTTCCGAATCTACAGTATCTGAGCGCACCAGATCATCAACACCAACAATAGGAGATCGTGTATGACAATTGGCACGAACGTTCAGTCCTCTCTGTATATTTCTGTAAGAGATACGGCATGAGAGAATAGATAGATAGATGAATGAGAATGAGAACAAAGAGGTAGATACATTAGAAGTGGTAGACAGTCTGCACAAAACCGCGCCGAGTAACCTCGTGATCTTCCAATATTCTCTTGAGGAGCATTGAAGGGTGTATTACGGTATAGTAATTGTACACATTCAAATAGTTTTCAATGTAATGTCCTTCATTACAATATAACTTTGTTACTGCAGATGTAACTCGTTCATATTACCTGTATATATGGGAGTATGTGATTACAGAGTACCGTCTATTGGCGCTTGGTACACCTGTACCTGGTGGTATGTGGAAAGTATTTGTAAAGTGTATTGGTCTCCACGGACATGGTTGGCGACTGGCGTGTCACATGCAAATCATCACGACATCACACCACCCAAATGGAATAATTCCTATTTTGCTTGTGACGTTTCGTGTTATCATACACCCAGCATATTTGTCGTAAATTAAACGAAAATGGGAATAACATATACAGAAAAAAAAAATTAATATAAAAAGTATATTTTTGGTATATTATATAAAACATTGAAAATTTTAATGGCAAAATTACTTTTTCTGTGGAAATACTTTACACTGTTACTTTCTAAATGAATACCACTGGTAACACAAAATATATTTTGAAACTTTTCTTTAAAATGGTTCTACATGTTGCATCTTAATCATCTATGTTCAGGAATCAGTTTTTCACGGGAGAACTCTCAGACTACATATACATATTTTGAATAACGATAGAACAGAAACCTGGCTAGGACATTGTCTATTAAAAAATCGAATACACTGACAGAAATGAATTTAACTACATCATCTATGTATTAGTGGTTGCATCGAACTTAAAACCCAGGCGCAAGCCCGCCTCGGCGTACAATTTAGTTTTAATTACGGGTGTCTGTTTGAAAAATAATATAGAAAAAGATGTTGTGTACGGAGTAGTCGGTAGTATGAACGTGATAAATAATGTTTTACTTCAGTATCAAGAAACGCCTATTCAACGCCTAAACCGCCTATTCAACGCCTGTGTGATCCCTGTCCTCCTCTACGGCTGCGAGTCATGGCACTTAACCAAGGCTCAAGAGCGTAAGATACTCAGCTTTGAGAATAAGTGTCTTAGGAGGATACTGGGTATCACATGGCAAGAACGTAAAACCAACGAATACGTTCGACGGCGTTCCCAGCAACGATCAATCCTGTCAGTAATACAGGAAAGACGTTGGTCGTGGCTGGGCCATGTTTTGCGAATGCCCAACGACAGCTGGCCAAAGAGAGCGCTGTTTTTCCACCCACAGGGGTCCCGACGCCCCGGAAGACCCTCTTTCACAGTGCACCGTTCCTATGACAACGAGATCAGAGCGTTAGGAATGACGTGGAGAGAGGTAATATCACTCGCACAAAATCGCTCTGAATGGAGACGCCTGGTAGCCTCCCTGTGCTCCCGAATGGAGACATAAAGGGCGTAGTAGTAGTAGTAGTATCAAGAAAATGATTTATGTTTTCTAAAAAGACTGTTTGTGTCGTGACTAAAGGCCCGCTTTCATGTGTTGCGTACATTTTTTTTACAAAATAATTAATTCAATTTTTGTATTAAGTTCATAAACCATAGTTGATATTATTATTTACCACCAATGACTCTTCTAAACGGATACTTGTACTAACTTGTATACCTAACTTCTTTAGTCACACGAATGTAGTCATTGCAGAGAATGTGTTGTCAATTTTTTTTTACAATTGTTGTCATTTTTGTTCCCGTGATGATACATTTATTTTTAATAGGAACACAAACAAGCAATTGACAAAGATTCATAAAAAAACGCAAAAACCGACCAGTCCTTCACCAACGTGTCCTTAGGGTGACAACAAAAAAATATCACGGTTTTTAAGAACTATAACATCTATTTGAATGTATTGAAATCATTTCCATGTTATGAGTTCGAAGGCTTTCACGGCCGGAGTCACATTGTTGTTTGCTTTCCGGGCTGTATGGCCGTGGTCGATGGGGTTTTCATTGTTGTACAACAATGAAACCCCATCGACCACGGCCATACAGCCCGGAAAGCAAACAACAACATTTCCATGTTGTTCATTCTTCGGGTTTCACTGCGGGTCGAGTGGATGGATAACCGAGCTTTCGGCAGCGATACTACTGCCATCTTCAGGGTGAAGCAGGGCCCCCAAACGGCGATACTTGAAAGAAGGGTAGATACTTGTAGGAAGGTGTCCATCCCGCTCCAAGAGATGGCGTAAGTTAAATGGTTTGTGACTCGGATAAAAATATCTTCGGTTCTGACATGTAGATGGGGTAAATTAAATGGTTTATGTAGGTACTAAACGCAATGACACAAAAACATTTTCAGTGTTTCCATATCGAAATAAATTCAGACTTCTAAGGTTCCCTTCGTAATATGGTTCATGCAAACTCATCAAATCTTTTCCCAAATGCAGGTGATGATTAGAGTCTAGTAAATATATTATAGTCGATACGTTTTGTAAGTAGATACGCTAGAATACATTCTGACAGTCAAACATAAAAACAGGAATTTAAGTACCTACTTAAAATTATTAGCGAAAATATTTTTTATGTGTAAACCCTGATACCTATGTTCTGTGGATTTCCAATTTGATTTCCATGATTTGTTCATTTGTTCAAAAAAAGGAACTCGCTGAAAATTTTTGACAGGTTTTTGTGCGAAATTATAAATTATAGTATTTTAAGTATTTTTTAGACATTAATTACCTTTTATGGAGTGAAATGAGTATTAACCTTAAAAATAATCCCTAGATAAACAAATAGTTCCCATACAATGTTTTTAAACATCTATATTTGATGCCTATAGTCAAGTAAGTATACCATGCCATGTGTATGGTATCAATTTTATCATATTTTATTTAATGCTGTCTGCTGAATAAAAAGCACCACGTCATTACGTATCTTGATGCAATGATTGTGTTATTTGCAGTTTGGAGATTGTTGGAGAGAAATAAAAAAGTACACAAGTACTGTGATGATGGCAATATTGAAGGAAGCTACATAATATGTGAAATTATATAGGATAATCTTTCCAATATAACCCTCAGAGACAGAATTTGAAACTGTGTCATAATTAAGAGAAACTTACGAAACTGAGGATATCGTGCAGTGGAGCCGGAAGAGGAGGCGGTTCTGGCGAGATCATGTTAATAGAATGGATGGAACAAGACTAGCCCACGTTGCTGCGAATGAAATCCCCATTGGTCAAAGGCTGCCAGGAAAACCACCAAAAAGATGGAGAGATAGCTGGTCTTCCACATTCCAAGAATTAGGAGCAACAAACGCCTATAGAAACAGATCCCAGATCTAACATAAGCGGGAGAAGAAGAAGGAGAACCTTTCCATATATTAAGTAGGTAAAAAACTAATCAATAAAATATGTATCTACATAACACAATATTATGCCAATAAATATAGAAGACCGCTTGATCAAACACATCTATGCTTTCATTATATGAATGAAGTCAAGATTTTTTTTTTATATAAAGCCCTTGCAAAAATAACATGAAAAGGTAAATAATAACCCCCACCTGTGCAATTTACACGTGAAAGATATTAATTTTGATATTTTTATGACCATTATTCCATACATATAATATAGTCATATAACAATATCGCAAAAAAATAATATCCTTCTCCGATGTTTTGTAATTTTATGCCTGTATTAACCTTCTAATTAACTAATTAAAGTCAATGTAAAAGTGTCACACATTTTTGATATTGTATAACACATTTATGTAATTGAAGTAACTTGTTTATAAAACAGGCAAAAAATTCAAAAGTTGCGTGCTAATTACAAGGTAGGTGGGAGAGGAGGAACAATAATTGATTTTGAAATTCCCGCTCTAAGAATATTTACTACCCACGTCACAGAGATGGCGCATTTTGGTCCCGCTTGCTAGTATGGGCGATTGGTTTCTATAGGTACTATATATTATTATTCTGTGGGGTGAAGTAGTTTTTGTATGTAAAAGTCCTTCGAGGTATCAGTAATTTACTGCCGCAGCGTGAGCAGCTGTGTGTTGAGTTGTGATGTTGTGTTGATGTGTAAGTATTGAAATCATTTTTTTTAGGGCATGATAGTTTAATCTTGTTTGCTCGTTGTGATTTATTTAAATTACACATTATGATACAAAGGTTTTAATATACAGATAGAATAAAAATATTGTGCATTGGGGAAGTTTATTACGATATCGTCCATATTTCAGTTTATTGCTTCAAATGAAAGTAGTTGTAAATGGTGCTTTAGTTGCAAAGTGAATGTAGAATACATACCTGGAATCTCTCATCGTTGGTGTACGTGAACATGCCAGACGTTAGGATGTGCCAGTCTCTCTTGCGAACCCAAGATATTTGCTGGAAAATAAACAAGAAACAAGTTTCAGGATTTTCATCAAAATAAAAAACACACCATTCAAGAGAAGCTTTAAAACACAAAATAATTCATACTTCTAAATAAAACTAACACGAAGTCTTTTCATTTTCTCTATAGAAAATAAACTGAAATACATTTTTAATACATAGCTTATGTTAAGTCGGTACGGGGGACATAATATTTTTATCCATCTATTCTTCAAGCGCAGATTAAAATTTATCTACTTTGGAGATGTTAATTTCTTAGAAAAAATATTATCAGCGTTTAGTGCGTATTAAGGTGTACAAGTACATATTATGAATAATGTTTCATCCTGAAAATAACCTCAGAAGGAACATCGAAAGGTAGAACAAGGCAATGGTTTAAATTAGGTTTGGATTACTAATTTGATTTAAAACTATTCGTACTGTTATAAAACATGTAGATATTGGCAGAAATTTGCTTTTTAGTACGAGTAAATCAATGGAAATAATATTTCCATGTTGACAAAAAGTTTTTGACTGAATAATTATTTTGACCCAAAGGAATGAAGTGATCGTATATTTTATTAGAAACTATTCTATACAATATTTGTATGCGGTCATAAAATCTGATAATACAGAAATGAAATAACTCTACCATAAATGTATGAAGCGAAAGCTAATAGATACGAGAGGCGGGTCGGTCGTTGGGTTAGTAGAAGTTTCAACAAATGTATCTCCAACGACACTGTATAGCACTACCTCTCTTTTATTTAAATCTGTGGTCATAATTTGAAAATAATTATCGCTGGAACCTGGACGAGAAACCTGGAAACCTTTTATGAGTGTTTCACAAATATTATTATCTACAATTTGGCAGGAATTTGGAATATTACGTGCTACAAATGTGCAAGTTAACAACCGCATTAGAGTTTTGAAAGAGAATTTGGTCATCATTCCCCGATTAAGAGTGTGGAATGTGAGCGAAATGAAAACAGGTGAATTTACAGAACCACAAAGCTTATCGTACACCTATCTACGTGCATGAATGATATAAGAAAAATCGGAGTAATGATAAATGACTTAAGATGTCAATAAGGTAAATACTAGGATTCATCTATCAAACAATTTAAATAACGTACGAGTACATATATACGGAGTATCTCACGAATTTGAAAAACAATAATCTTAAATCCCTCGTAAACTTCTCTTCAATGTCAATCGGATAAATCCTTCTAAAATCCCTCAAAATGCAGTCTTAATAACAACATGCAGCCGTCAAAGTTTTGGCTTTTAACTGATGTTATCCTTTTGTCTGCCTTCCATAGCTTGTTTCTGTCCTTTATTTATGCTCTGTCTGTCAGTTCAAGTAGAGATCACTGGTGCAAATTTGAAATTCGTGATCCTTTATAAAAAAAAGGATCTAAAAGGTTTTCTCTCCAATAACTAGTAACTTATTGGGCATTTTTTAACTCAATATTGTTGAGCACTTAAGACCTTCTGTTTGGACTTTCATAAGCTCTATGACCCTTTGTCATTTTAAACAACCTTGGGGTCTGTTTTTATTTTTGTATATGTTAGTTCTAGGGTCTCAGTTTTTTTAAATTTCTTCTTATATAAGCAGTCTCACTCTTTATAAGCTTACGTAGGTTATTGAGCTCAGAACGAAGAGGACATGGAGGTACATCGTTCTCAGATCTGACGGTAAGGATATAGACAAGTAGGTACCAGAAACAGTGATTCTCGAAATAGCGCAGTAAGTTATGTTCATATAACATGACTTCCATTTAATTTAAGCTTATGGCTTAATATGTTTCAAATTAATCTAGCGTCTATGTATCACGTGTATGTATACTTTCTGTGTTATAAATAATTAAACGGCATATTCCAAGCCGCAGGGAATATTAATTCGGAATGTTCCTCGTCACTACCACACAAGATGTTAATTCTTAATGTGTTAAGTGATTAGTCAGTTGTCATGTAGATTGACTTTGTGTGATTAGTGAACATTGAAGACTCCACAGAGGAAACTTAAATTTGAATAATTAGGTCGGAGTGCCTTGATGTGTGGTTTTACTTAAGTTTGAATTGTTTAGTATCCCACGATTGACGAGCGAGTAAGTACAAGTGAGTGGCTCTTAATCCTCTTGGATTATTGGATTAATGTATTAAGCAATGGCTTAGTTAAGTATTGAAATTGCATTTTAAGATATATTTTAGCATCTCGAAAATACTGTCTCTTCAATACACTTACCTATTGATTTTATGGATGTGTTTTCTGAAGACATAATTCTTGTTTACTTTATTATTTTGCGTTCTCCAATTATTATTTTTTTCGTAGAATTCGGGATTTACATATTATATATTTAGCGTCTTCGAATTTACTATACTTCGAATACGAGTAGATACTAACGCTACGGCAAGATACTTGTAGTTGAGATTTTGTTTAGAAATGAATTGTAGCTACACATTTACTATTCCTTTTGAACTGTGAGACTGTAGGTAGTTGGTTCGATCAGTCCACAACGGGATTCGATCCCGTTGTGGACTGACTTTAATTCAAGACATTGATTCATTTAATATGACCACAAAATGAAATAGTGAGAAATAATGTATTAACGGTTCGAGTTAGATAGGTAGAGGAAATGTATTCTGTCCAGCTGCTGTGGTTAGATGGAAGATATTTCCTTGAACTAAAACGTTATTAGTAAATATTATGAATATAGCATTATCATGCAATTTACAAACAGCATAGATCTGTCGCATGAAACTTTCGCCAGCTATCTCTCGGTCATTGGCCCGATGTCTTCATCTTACTAATAATAAATCATACAATTTTCATTGTCTCCTTGACTTCAACAAAAGTAATGCATCATCTGTGTAACAATGTCTTATTTGCTCTCATTACTTCATTCAAAGAAAGTATCTTACTAATGAAAGGAAAGAACTTGTCGACTATTTTAATGACGAATACATTAGTGAATCATTTATTCATGTTTTCTTCTCAATTATTCTCTTTGTAACAAATTTTTCGCTGCTTCATAATATAGAAAAACTACAAGTTTTTACTGTTCAAAAAACCTTTGTGAGATGTAGATAAATTACCTCTGCTTGTTATGTCTTCTGTCTACTTGTATAGTGTTACCTAATTATCTCAGTAAGAGCGTACTGAAAACTGCGATGTATAATGAATAAATGAATGAATAAACACGTGTTTTGTATTATTTCCCATACCATTTCTGATATTCTCATTAGGAGAGAGTAGTGAGAAACACGATTGTCATGACCTTTTCACAACCTAGAGCTCTGATCATTCTGATTTCTATCTTCATCTACATTGTATCGTAATAGAGTTTAGAAAGGCCTGTTAAAACGCAAAAAACTGAAGTAAGACAGTCTGACATTTAATTGCTTGTCGACTGCTAAAGTCGTTCAGGTTTACAGGATTTATGCCCAATCCCACCAAATTCCACCTAGGCAGGGGATCCCTAAGTAATTTCCATACAAAAACAGAGATTATATTACATTAATAATAGAGCATAACACCTAGAAGAGCATAATGTCACATGAAATTCTACATAAAACTCTCCTACGTTAGGTGCCCAAATGTCTCCGCCCAGAATCTCACCTACTTCGTTAGGTGCCCAAATATCTCCGCCCAGAATCTCCCCTACTACGAGAGTTTTATGTAGAATTTCATATGACTTTATGCTCTCCTAGGTGTTGTGCTCCATTATTAATGTCATATTATCTCTGTTTTTCTATGGAAATTACTTAGGGGTCCCCTGCCTAGGTGGAAGTTGGTGGGATTGGGCATTAGTGACATAGTTATATTACAAACTGCAGAATATATTGACTTTTTCACTCTATGGTCAATAAAACCTTACCTTCGTTTTCGATTCTTCTGTTACAATGCTCTTTCTTAGTGTCATTAATTATTTTCTTTAATCTTTCATGAAATGTTGGAGTTCTTATTGCTAAATAAAATAAAAGCGTGTAAAAACAAACAAGCCATTTTTTTCCGTGCAAGTAACGGTGTGATGAGTAAATATGTACACGATTTTTTTTTGTTTTGGCATATTGAATTTACATACATATTCGTATAATAAATGTATTATTCCTCTTTTGATACAACGAATTGTGGTAAAAAATAATATTAATGGTAAATTGATTTCCTATGGATATTTCATTGCGGTTTATTAATTAGTTGATCGAGTAAATTAATTTGCAGTGAATTCAGTGAAATACAGATTTATTTCGCGCAAATACGAGATTTCTGTAGGTACTACTAAACTATTTTTGAGTACGCAGCAATCCTCTTTTTGTGGAGTGTGATAGTTTTTGTGGTAGAAAGTGGAATATTTATAAAGATGGAATCGGTCAGCGTTTTGCATTTCTGGGTTAACCCGAAAATCATGGAACACGACGAAGATTGGCATATTTTAACCAGAGTATATGTCATTCTGTCTTTTGACTGCTGATTTTGATTGCTGACCACCGTGCCAGCATTTCATTGGAAATGGTATCGCCACATAAAACAAGACTGGGTCCTATTATATCTTGGAGATTGGATCTCTAGTGACTGTATCGCCATCTCATAAGCGGTCTACGATACAAATTCAGTTAATGTGTACATCTAGTTACATCGTATGGCATTGGAGAAACCAGAGTCAAAGATTAAGCTCGTGAGAGATCAGGTATTGCCGTGCCTCAGGAGATAAGTCAAAGAAACCTATTTATAACACTATCTGTATAACTTAATATTAGATTAAGAATTGAATTACCTATGCTACTTACCTAATTCACTAAAGATCATTCTTGATATTCCACGTCTATTATTAGGAAGCTATTACCTTCATATGTCACGTTTTCTACGGGTTTCTACCCTTCCTTGTTAAATTCGTGACATCATTGTAAGGCCACGTGATATTTTAACTTCACGTTGTCTAACACCTGCATTAATTCATTAATTTCCTCATTGAAAACATCTTGAAATAAAATGAAATGTGAATCTGTTTTTATCCCATTATGTCATCATAAATAGAATGGTAACTTTCATAAAGGAAACTCAGAATTAACCCTTAGATTTTTTTTATCAACGACTCTAATTTGCGCCGCATGTAATTTTTTCATGTAAAACTCAAGAAGTGATTTTTAATAAGTAGACTTCCAAAAAAGCTCAGATTGTATTGAAAATGGTTATAGTCTTATTAATGATCAATCCTAAACCAGACATTTGAGGAAATTGGTACATTAAGGGTAAACCAACATCCACATTTGGATGTTACAGAAGCTTTAGCTCCTACGTGATCCGGTCTTTTACGCATAAAATATATTATTAGTATATTTTCTCAAGTCTCAAGTTTATTCGGTGGAGCTCCCCACAACAATCCCTTCCCGAAACTACAACTGTATACACCCTTAATGTCACTTAGAGAGGATTATCATTGTAAAAATCTACTTAATGTAGATGGGGAGCTTTGAATTGCAGATATTTCTGTTCAATAGTCGCGATCTCGTACGAAAGAAAAAACCCCACATTGTTTTCATTATTCAGAGGACAACTAGGGATCTCACTTTTTGTAGATACAAATAATAATTTAATAAACATCATAACATAATAATAGATAATGTAATAATATTCTGCACGCGTAGATGTGTCATCAGATTAACATCGGTCCGTAGAGAAATATGAGATAAATTAATTTTGAACTCATACAGTCAAAGGCATAAATCATATTACGAATATTCATTTTGACAATGGGTTCATCCTCATATATTTGTATTATCAGCTCTCTGTATGTCTCACCATGCTCTCTGTGTATGTTCCCCACATTACCCCCAACCTACATGCATGACATATGGCCTAGTAATTCACACATCCGTGCCAGGCAAATATCAAAACATGCTTACACAAACAGAACTTGGCCCGAAAGCAGAACGCAAGCAATAATAATATTGGTCGTTATATTAATTATTTTAATATTGTCAATGTGTTTGTTACGTAGTGATGTGTCGTGAACTCTTGATATTTTCATCGTAAGTTAAACACCAAAGACCACACGGCATTGGATACTATATGTTCTAAACTCTATTAATAATGAGGTATCGCTGAAAATTTTTGCTACATCGACAGCCCTTCAACCTTTCTCAAGTGAAGACGCAGTAAGGTTAAAAAGAGGACGCACTCAAAAGCTTTTTTGTGAGTGTTCTATTAAAGAAAGTTTCAGGAGAGCAACATAGATTTTTACATATTTTTAAAAGAAACTAACTTTCGATCGTTGGATGAAATGAAATGGATTTTTTCATATTGAGAACTGGCCTTAAGGAGTGTTCTCTTGAGGATTATTTGAAGACAATGGACTATCTAAATATCCTACAGTGATTTGGTTAACTGATATTTTGAAGATGGTGGTGTTAAGAATTGTTATCCTCAATTTTTAGGACGCCTCTCCTTGAAGATTCATGTCAAACAATAAAACAATTTGAACTTTATTTTATTATTTTTCAACAACCTTCTTCCTTCCACTGCTGGTTGTAGGCCCCTTCTATTCCTTCTTGCCTTGTCTCTTCTTCATCCAGGTTATTCCAGCTATCAAAAATTTTCCAACTCAATTAGCACCTTTCAAGTTTTCCCACCCTTAATTATCATCTCAGAGAGAACTATGATTAGTCTCTTTATACAGTGGTGTCCAAATTCATCGATGCTCTAATAGATTCCTGGTGAAGCGTGCGTATAAACTATTGTACATGTATGAATTATGATTGCATAATAGAGAAGGATGATATTGCTTTGATACGCTGATTGAATGAGCCTTACACGATCATGGTGTAATTTCAGTATTGCGCATTATGCAATAATATAACAACTATTGTTTAAGTTGCTCATTGTAGAGTTGCAATTCATTGTTAATTCTATGATAAGGAGTTTAAGAGCATAGAGTTGAATAATTATTGTGGAATATTATCATACATAGTACATGTTGATGTATTTGAAACTAGAGATGAAACGCCGAAACGAAATTAGGACTGCGGCATCTAATTTAATTAAAAAGGTGAATGGATCTTTAGATTATTTATTTATTTTATTTTTTTAAAAAGGATCTGGGCTTGCATACACAAACCCAAATACTTTCTAGCACACCTTGCGCTAGGCTAAAAGCCTGTATCGCAAAGTGTGGAGTACATGGCCAGCGCCGAGGTTTGAACCTGGCACCTCCCGTTTGAGAGACTGCCGCCTGAACCAACTGCGCCAACCATGTACTCGATTGAAGATTGAAGAAAATCACTTAAAAACAATAATATCTTCAAATAGTATAAGTAGGTATATAGTATTGTGCTGGAACGAAGAGTAATCTTATTGTAAAGTGCAAAAAATAATCACCGTCATAATATTTATAGTAAGGTTGCACAGGTACTAAATCGCCTATGTCCAGGAATGAGATAGAGCGGAATCCTGGCTAGGACACGGGCTATAAAAAATCAAATATATTTTACGGTTAATGAGAAAATGTCTCTAATTACAAAACAACATGTAACAATACTTGTTGAGTCAAGTCTAAAATCTGTTCGTTAATTTGTGTGTATTTCAATATGATCACAGCATTTCGTGTAAGTCGAGTACATGGTTGGCGCAGTTGGTTGATGTGGCAGTCTCTCGAGCGGGAGGTGCCAGGTTCAAACCCCGGCGCTGGCGATGTATTCCACACTTTGCGATGCAGGCAATGCAAAGTTTTTAGGAAAGTATTTGGGTTTGTGAATGCAAGCCCAGATCATTTTTAAAAATAAATAAATTGGAGTAACCAGCGACACATAATTTATTACACTTTTTCCTATGTTCCCAAGCGGGGATTTAATATACCAGGTATAGTAAAAAGTAAGAATGGATGGTTTTCTTATATAATAAAGATGAGTCGGTTTAATGATATTAAACGTAACGTAAGTCAGTTTCCACATATCACCTGTCTTACGATTACATCACTTCATGCTTCTGAATAAACTTATACAATATTATGTTATACTACATTGTATGTACGAGTACTTTTATAGAAAGAAATGCCTAAGTAGAATATTTCCATTGTATCATGTTACGCGATAGCGACTCGTCAACTTTTTTCTAAGGAATATTTCGTTCGCATTATTATGTCTCAATATTGTTGAAACATGAATGTCATATATTTTTATTTCTTTTTCATCATAATAACATAAACATGACAGCATATTTCAAAAATAGATTGATTATCCTTCTCGGCAGGATATATTATTACAAAATTATTACAAAGATACTGTGTAATCGGGAGAATTGCCTAGATCTATATATTACGAAAGTGTGAAGCAGTCGATAAAAATTCGATCATATTCTGCCTTCTGATAGTGCTTGTTTGACAAGACTGAAAAGGTCACTTAAGCATAGACGGACACCTGGAATTGTTTCTATGAACTTCTTCATAGAAGAGAATAGAAAAGCGGAAATCGAAATTCTAATCAATCGATTGATCTTGAAAAATAGGAAGCCCCGTAGTAGGTCAAACTACAATATTTTAGTAGACAATTCAATTGTAAACGAAACATTATTGGTTATCTCTATTCAATGATTAACAGACATTTATTATGTAGGGATGATCGATAATGTAAAACGAAAGAACATTTTCGCTGGCAATATCTGCAACAGATCTGTTATGATGTAAACTGAACTGCACCTAATAACTATACTCGTAGATTTTAAGAGAAGCACAGAAAACTCAGTAGAGTGGATAAGGAGGCAGAGGGTATAGTTGTACTTATAGTTATCCAAAGCATTTTTTTCTCAGGGAGATATTGCTATTGCAAAAAAATCGCTCTTTAGCACACTACTGCTTTCTTGTTATGTACGAGTAACTAATGAAAATTTCGGCTAATAAAGATTTATTTCATTATTCACATAAAGTGTGTATTGTGAATGATTTTTATCAATAATAATTGAAGCATCTGGATTATAAACCTGTTACACTTGACCTAAGACCTCGCAGGTCAAATTTATTTAGCAGAGTTCGTGGATATCACGTGTAATCCAAGTCTGAGCAAAACATTGAGGAAACATTGCAAAGGTGGGAATGGGACCGTTTATAATCTCAAATTACTTTCTTTTGATGTTGAATCAAACCCTGACCGGTCATCTACTCCAAAGGGTTTCACTTCAATATTTCCCAGGGGTTGAATTAACTTCGTTAATTGTGGAGCGGGTACTTGTCTTTGTTAATTTAAAATTTCTACCTAGTGAACTTAATTATCACGATAATTTCTACAACAATTATAATGAGGTTTCCACAATTTCATATTCTGGAGATGATCCCAATTAGAATAATTACCACGGTTCATTAGGTGAGGGTAGGTACCTAGTACTATTTTTTTTTATTCGAATACACAAGAAAAATCAAATATCCTGATCAGGGGATTTTTTCGTAAAGGTACCCCATGATCCTTTTAGATATACAACATAGCTTTTATTTTCATTAATAATATGGGATCTTTACTTTAGAATCGAAGATGTTACATTAGATGGGGATAGTATAGAAAAATTAAATAGTGAATCATTTGTAAAGTATTTTTACATTTCAACTTAAAAAAAAACATTCATTTTCTATCGTGGACGTTATTTTGTAACATAAAGTGAAACTTCTGGCAGTACATGGTTGGCGCAGTTGGTTGAGGCGGCAGTCATTCAAACGGGAAGTGCTAGGTTCAAACCTCGGTGGTAGTGATGTATTCCACGCTTTGCGATACAGGCTTTTGAGCTCAGTGCAAGGTGTGGAAAAAAAGTATTTGGGTTTGTGTATGCAAGAAGTATTAAAAAGATTTAATATTTAAAAACACTCTACGAAAAACACACTACGTTCTCCGCAAAACACGGCTTACATCGCATATTGGGGAGTAGGTACAATGTACATTAATAGATTCAATACCGTTTTTTATTGGTGTGACGATTTTCTTTTCTTTCTTTCTTTCTTTTTTTTCTTTAAAATTTTCATTAATAGACACAGAAAAATGTCTGGATTTAAATTTTGTAGTGAAAAAACATGTTCCGTTCTGAGAATTTTATTGAACGGTGAGTGTAAGTAATTGTGAAATCTGTTTTCATGATCTGTCAATGTGAAGTAATGAAGATGGACTCACCCCTCTATCAGCTTTGTGCTTGACAGGGCAATGGAGAAATGCCGTGGCTCCCAGTTGTGCGGTGACATTTGTCACAGTATTGTTCTCCATAACAGGTTCAAGTCGCTGGTACTCTTCGAAGCCATTGTACCACAATTGTTGCCAGTCACCTTCTTTGCTTGTGTCGTCTGAAATGAAAATACGATAATTTTATATTATTACAAAGAATATAGAGCAGAATATTATTTTTCGGGTTTAAATAGATAAGAAATAATATTTAATACTGTTTCATAAACCTATTTGTGTTATAGAAATTTATTTTATTTTAAAAAACACACGGCGCAAGGCCAATAATACATAAAGTTAACAGATATTACAGCATGGTTAACAAATATTACAGCAGGAATGTTAGATGACTGTATCCTAAAAAGATAATTTAAAACAATAAAAAATATGATTTAAATTTGCAATTGGCGCAGACAGAATGAAAAAAAATATACGGTTTTAAATTACTCTCGTATAAAAATTATAAAACTTTAAACAATGAGATATTTGATCGCAGAATTTGACGAGAAGGGTGAACGTTGCCCTAGGCATAAAGTGATAAGCGATCACATGAAGCTAGAGTTAATTAGTAATCATCCGAATCAGCCTAGAACGATGCTACAAATCGGATTCATAGTGTGATAAAAAAATAATAGTTACCACTAAATACACAAGATCTCTTAAGCAATTACTCATGCAGAGACATTGTAAAGTAAACGAATATTTTATTTTCAAATCCCAAGAATCAATTAAAATTCGTTTAACTTAAACATGAGAATTGTAAGCAGTTATTTCAGGTAGGAAAGAATAATTATTATTAACAGAAACAAGCCCTGTGTGCAAACCGTAAAACTGAAATTATTCCATGAAAATGTCAAAGCTAAAAAGAGACCATGCTCCAATAAACATAATGAAAAGATTCCTTCTGTCACCACAGAAAAATATTTTAATTAAAAAATGTTTTTAAATACTGTATAATAATAGCAATGCCGGGCATAATTTCGTCGCTAAAAAAATCTATTAAATATCAAGTAACGTGAGTAATAACTGTGAAATATATTACTTTGTATTAAATGTCACCGGGAAAACTTATATGAATAATTATTATTAAATATTTTTTTTATTTTTTATTTATTTAACATAAAATACATTTACAATTTACAATTATTAAATACATGGTAAGAATATGATTAGCAATGATCTTGTTACTCCCCGGATATGAGTATATTACTCGTGTTCCGAGGAGGATCTCAAAAGTAATACAATACATACATACATACATACATACACACATACATACAATGGAAAATAAACAATTACAAATTACAAACACACAACACAACAGCAGAATGACAACATAAAAACAAATAATCAAAATAACATATAGTAGGACTATTTAATTTCAGACTTTACTTTAGACTTAAATTTGAGATAGTCTGTGCAGCCTCCATGATATCTATTATGACCGCCCAAGGCGTTAATAAATCAGACATATTGTTTTTGGCATTATAATGACACAGTGAAAATATAAGGACAGAATTTAACAGAGAAAAAATTAAAGACAAGAATTTTATCAATTAACCGAGGGTGATAGCAAGATTTTATCAACTCGCTTTATTGAAAGTTAACATAAAGTATTCGAGAGGGATATTGAAAATTTTCATGTTGTACGGATCTGAGATGTTATAGAGGTTGCATAAAACAAGTTAATTTTAGTGTTATCAAAATGAATTGTTGTTCAATGTCCAAATCACAGCGACACATACCTACTTTACAATATTGTTCTAAATAGTAATTACCTAGGTTTATTACAAGACATAATTTTATTTTAATATTCTTCAGGTCCAATGTTTCATTGACAGCTCATGGTTCACCTCAGCTTGACATACCAACTACCTATTGTTATTGATTATTGGGACCCAGATGATTAGGAAGAAGTTCTCAATTTTCTTTTGCATATATTGTATGATGTGTACCTTTTGGTGATTTTTTTGTAGATCAGTCAATCTCGAAACATGTATAGTTTTAAGTAACCATATTTGTACGAGTATATGTAAAATATTGAAAAAAATAAAAAGTATTTTGAAATTGAAATTAAATCAATTTATTAATATAGGTTTCATTCTTCTTCAGACTTTCCACTTTTGGGGCAGAAAATATGGATATGGGAGAATAAGTAAAAAGAAGTTAAAAGCATACCATTTCTGGACTAGAATTCTCTATTTATATTTTATTCAGTAAATTCTGAGATTTAGTATCAAAATATCACCTCATAATGAATCTGGTAATGAATATTAATATCGAATCGTGGTAGAAGTACCCGTAATAATTTTCCTTAAAATGTGAATAAAATATTAGGGAGGGACTCACGAAGAAAACGTAATTTATCGCCAGGACATACCTGGAATTTTGTAATTGCTTCAGGAATGGCGCTTTGATAAAAGCTGAGGGCTTTCTTACGTTTTGTAAGATATTGTTAGGAAATTTTGAATTATTAGTTTATATTGAGCTTGATACTAAGTTAGGATATTATAAGGTAAAATATTTTGTTTTCGAGATTGAAAGATTCCACAATGCTGCTTTTAGGTGGCAAATTCTTTAGAAAATGAAAGGCGTCTTGAATATCTAGAATATATACCTATTTTGAAGGTAACGGTTTTTTTCTTTGCTTTGGGGTAAATAATTTTGGAAAACACTAGTAGGTTCAAATCATTACGATTTTCTGAATTAACTCGAGTTTGGAGATTATGTTTAAAAGAACAATGTTTCCATATTTTGCATTAGGTATAAATATTTCCTTAAATTAAAAAAAAATCGTTGACCTCCATTATTTTTGCAAGAGCGAGTATTACATGTATTATCTGCATTATTTTTAAAATACTCATACAAACCTATAACGACGTCTGATGGTGTAGAGGGCGCTAGTAGGGCGTGCGGCAGCCACAGCAACAGTATGGCGGCAGGGACCACGCCGCCCTTGGTGGTCAAGCTGCCCATGCCGCCTACTAACGCCGTCCCTGAAACAATAAAAAAACATAAAATTAATCAAAGTTCCTCAATTGTGTATTTTTAAATAAGAAATCATCGAAACCTCAAATATATAGCTTTGTAGATTTGCACGGTCCATGTTAATCTCTTTTCCATTCTTCTCGGGTGTACCGTGCGTAGGTTGTCGATGTTGTCGAGCTTTCGGCCTATTTGATGAGGCCATCTTCAGGACTAATGTCCTATGACTAATGACTATTGACATTAGTCCTGAAGATGGCCTCAGCAAGTAGGCCGAAAGCTCGACAACATCGATAACCTACACACGGTACACCCGAGAATAATGGAGAAGAGAACTTAAACATGTTTAGCTCCCAAAAGAAAAATTACAATTAAAGCTAAAGAAGAGAAAAAAGCTATATTGTGTGGAACTGGATTATACTATAATAAAAATATCAGATGAAAAACAATGTGTTATGCGTGCACGACATCATCAACAACAAAACTGAGAAAATTAATAATACTGCGGTTGATGGCACTTACACTAAAGTGATAAATTAGCCAACATGATAATTCTGTTATTAAGTTACACGAGGGCATGTATTACATACGAGTACCTACCCATAGTGTTACAGAGGGTGACTGGTAAATGCATCAACGATGTAGAAATATTGTGATGAATAAAGTTTTTGAATGAAAAATAACGTAATATTATTATTGAGTTCCCGAAACGTCTTTAAGACTGGTGGATGGATTCGGTTGACCTGCTTCAAAAATGGGAGAGGTTATAAGATCGCCTCTATGTCTTTTTTCTCGACCTCTCAGATCCGTTGTTGGATTCCCTGGCCTTAACAATTTGCATCCTTCCGATACATTTCTTTATATTATCAGACATCAGAGTTACATGGTCAATGGGTAGGACATATGGCCAGGCAGGGTGACTCCAGATAGGCGCCACGAATATTGAAGTGGAGGACAGATAGAAGGAGCGTCGAAAGGCCACCGAAGAGATGGGGGGCCGACGACACTGTCCAAATCGCTGGAAAAACCTGGATGCGGAAGGGTCAGAACAGAGACGAGTGGAAACAGTTGAAAGAGACCTATATCCAGCAGTGGAGGGAAGGAGGCTAATGAAGAAGAAGAAGAGGAAGATTTACACACTTGACTATACTCCTAGTAACTCTACTAAAAAATCTCGTTTCCATGGTGGCGTATGGGACAAATAAGGCTAAACGGAAAGTGGACGTATACATAAGCCTGGCTGATTATGAATAGATACAAAATGATAAAATATAGTATTCGAAAGACAGGACCATTTGGACTTGCTGACGTAATGCGTCATAGAGGACCTGAAAATTAAAAACGACAAGGCGATATCTGTTACAGAACATTGGAGTGTCAAGGTCTGAAGTCCGGATCCGTAAAGTAAGTAAGTAAAACAAAGTTATATGTATACTTACTCGAATATGCCATAAATATGAGCAATACAATATATTGGATTTTATTGCCTCCTTAGGCGAAAGCCATCCGAGGACATAAAAAAATAATACCTGGATATTAATAATTTTACTATTCTTTGATCTTTGTATAGAGGTATTATTTTAGATCTCTTTTATTACTCCAGAAAGTTGGAACATACATCCAAAATCAATCACCTTGTATAACAGCATTATTCTCAGAAGGTCATTCTTATACACTTCATACGAACAATTTGCTAAATCTCATTAGCCTTCGTGATATTGTTATCTGGGTCGACATGACATGGGTGAAGATATAGGACATGTTAATATAATGAACGTTACTTGAAGGTTCTTTAACGAAACATACAAATGTCAGAAGATCAAAAGTAACAACTAAATGTTACAAGAAGATACAAGGAAGTAATTACATACAAATTGTATTGTTATCTTATCTCATGCGATGTATTTTGTATCGTCCCTATTTTATTCTACAAATAGGCAGTGGAGGATCCAGGATTTCATTTTGGGGGGGGGGGCTGAAGATTAAACATTTTTTTCCGAGATTTCTTTTTGTTGACCTTTTTTTTTTTTTTTTGGTCGTCGTCTAAATTTGTTGACCTTGACGCCTAAAAATTTGTCGAGCGGGGGGGGGGGGGGGGGCAATTGCATTCAGTATACCAAATTTTCAGTTTAATATTCAAAGCACTAGAAACGTCACTCAACGTTTTGGGGGGGGCTTAGGGGCTGAAATCCCTAGATTTGTTCTATATATACTACTGTAATCCATGGTTTTGGGGGGGGGGGCTTCAGCCCCCTAGCCCCCCCCCTAAGTCCGCTAGTGCAAATAGGTATTGAACTTCTATTTCGGAACAAGTTGGCCCAGTTCAATGACTTATAAACTGAAATATGTGTGTTTAAAATTTATTTTACTACAAAATTATTTATTGGAAAACGGACGTCTTACTTTAGTTAGTTCGCACGTAATTAGTCACAGATTTGATCCCAATATGTTAAAGTTTTCTTGTAAAATCAGGGAATTAAGAATAACATTAAATAATAATCTACACGTTGTATAAAAATTCTCTGAAAGACGAATTCCCAGAGTTCTCTCTCGAGGAACGTTAATAGACATTAACGTTGCAAAGCTTATCGTAGCAGTGAGACTCGATTTAAAATAGTACCTACACTCTTTAGTTGAAGCATTGTTTTTTTAGTCCCGCATAGAAAATTTGAGAGATAAATTAAAAACGACGAAAAAATGCCCACAAAAAATGTCCCTTTTAAGTTGTGATGAGGAGACAAACTCGTATGTATGTCTCATGCGTCAAATGATATGGCATGCTCGGTTGCTCGCACATGCATTAACTTATTACATGGTTGGCACAGTGGGTTGAGGCGGCAGTCACTTAAGCGGGAGATGCCAGGTTCAAATCCCAGCGCTGGCGATGTATTCCAGACTTTTAGCCTAGTGCAAAGTGGGCAAGTATTTGGATTTGTGTATCCAAGCCCAGATCCTTTTTTATATAAAAAAAATTGTCTGGTGGAAGTTAATTAAATACTATATTATATACGGGAATTATTATAACGTTCATTTATTAATTCACACACCTGCATTTAAAAGTATTGCACACATGAGTTATGTTTGCAATAAAACAGTATAAAAGTACTGAACATACTAGTATCTAATAGGTATATGCTACGTAGAATGTTAATAACTACTGACGCCACCTGGCAGCAATATGACGCACTATATTGTGTAGTGGTGTTTTTAATATAAACTATTTTACAGTTCTGACAGGGGTGGTAAGTTTAACTTGTAATTCAATAAACTATGTAGGAACAACTCACTGTGAGGAGAAGTTATGTTGTCAGGTGTTGAATGGTTTATAAAGTAGTTCTCTGTTTTATCAGTCGAACCTGAAGGTATCGGCTTTGTTCGTCTATTTCCGTAACTACCATAGTATCTACTAACTAAATTGTTTCAATACATTGCATTTCTATGGCACCCTTTAATGTTTCACTGTAAAAATTTATAGGTACATCAGCAAGAATTTTGCTGCGAGAGGATTGGTGTAATAGTCCATGCATTCATCTATGGTATTTCTCACTAAGTGCGGTAGCCTGTGAATTGTGATAGAAGTTTTCGATGGCGGATTGATTTTGAGTAGATATTTTATGAACGTGTATTTTGTATTTGTGAAATTTGTGTGGTCATAATTATTTATTTAACGGTACACATATAGACATTACTTATGAATTAATTACAATGGGACATTAGTACGATATATTACATGTAGAGTTCAAGCAACGTCCAGTTATAAGTGCACACAATTAGTTGATCGGTCAATACTTTGATCCTAGGAGCCATCATGTGACGAGGAAAAGGATGGAATAGTTTCATGACGTTCATAGAGGGCCTGAAAATGGCAAACTAAACGAAAAGGCGATATCAATGTTGCTGCACATTGGAGTGGCAAGGTCTGAAATTCGAACCCGTAAAGTAAGATATGTGGTACCTGGTATGTGGTGCATGGAACCATTCTTCCATATGAGATATGTGGGTGGATATATGAACATAGCGTAAGAGTAAGTATCCGCTCATTTAAAATACCCATAATGTTTGAAAGTATTACTTTTACAAATTGTTGCAATGTACATTATGTTTTAATACTCAGTCGAGACTTTCAAGTTGTTTCAATTATGCGGAGCGTGAGTCGGTTTACGACATTTGGTTGATGTTTTGTCCCTAGTTAGTCAAAGGGAATTTCATCGCTTAACTCTTAAAGACAGTCATATCATTAAGGGAAACACTTGGCCCAGAATTCTAGATCCTTAAATGATTATGGCATTCTCGTCTTTAGTGTTTACGAGTTTACGGAATGTGTGTAACAAAATTTTATGTTTACCCTAAAATTGTGATTGTTTGCCGTAAAATATGTCAATGTCTGGGAAATAATAATAATACCTACCACCGAGTTAAATTAAGTAAGGAGTTCGTAGTTTTTTCCTTCATTTTTAAACTGAAATCTGTAATGCAGTATTATTCAAAGTAATATATTATTTCTTTGGTGATATAACAGTAATACGTGCTATGTGACAAAAAGTCATGTTTACAGGAAGGCGAAAAATGCGAATATTTTTATCACCTTTACCCTTTTTACCTTTTATGTAATGCGTATTGAGGTATTTTTTGTCACTTATCACGTATTACATTATTACCGAACTGTGTTTAAGGTGTGAATGCTGAAACCTTATTAATAAAAATACTTCACTGTTTTGAGTAAATAGATCCATTCATCCATCGATCTCGGAATTTTCCACAGAGCGAAGTAACCAGAAATCGGTCATGTTTTATTCATTCATTCATTTATTCCACAAACAGATATCACACACATGTAAACACAAACCAAACAAACAACACAGATCAAGTTCAAGCGATGCCCTATTACATGTGTACACAACTAGTCAATACAGATAAAACAATATTATAATGAGAGTTCAGGTAATTCGAAAAATTGTATGTCAACAGTCAGTGCAAAAAAGGAAAAACAAAAACAGGAAAACAAAATGAAGTCAAGGTAAAGTTATGATCCCATAACCACCTACCTACCTACAATCCCACAGGTAACTTAATACCTGCATACCAAACCATTCCAAGAATGTCTGAGAACCTGTCACAACTGTCACATTCCATTCCCACAGTCGCTTGCCTATATATTCACCTACACCCCTTGCCTCTGGGTCAGTTGTCCAGTGGTCTCCTTCGTTTAAACTTGGATCGTCCAATTCATTGTGTCTAGTATAACTAGTGATTTATTAAGTATAGAATAAGTGCTTCAAGTTTTGTAAACCTTTATATAAGTGATTCTTGAAATAAAGTATTTTTTTATTCATACGTGTGATGCCCAATCCATCACTGGCGCAGCCTCTGTAGGAATCCTGAAGAATTGTGATCAATTCCGTGAGTTTCAACTCTTGACAGGATAAGAACCGGTAACAAGGACACCAAAGGATGAAAATAGCAGTGATCGTGGCCTGCATGTAAGTACGAGCTCAAATCGCACCTGTCTTACGTGTCCCCTCCTTCCAGCTAACATTATCCTTACAACTGACCAACATCCTTACCACCAGGATAACCCTCAAATCGGGAAACCTGTTGGCGACTCTCAAAGTCGAGTCACACCCTTACACAACCACCAGGATAACCCTCAAATCGGGAAACCTGTTGGCGACTCTCAAAATCGAGTCAAAACACCCTTACATAACCGCCAGGATAACCCTCAAATCGGGAAACCTGCTGGTGACTCTCAAAATCGAGTCAGGCTGAGGCAACTTCTAAAATCGGAGAAACCTCAGTAACGCCCAATTGCCCTCTCAAAATCGAGGAATGTTGAGCCCCAAACAAATTAGAAATAAGTAAGATTAAATTAAAAGAGAAGTGACAAAGAAAAAATCGAACTGAAATAATGTTCAGAATTTTACACTTACTCTCAAATAAAAAGTGAATTAAATATCTATTGAAGAATTAGATATTATATTAATCAAAGTTAACATCGGAATAAAATAATATACCGATTAACCAGAAACGATAACAAGAGTATCATATTTCCAATAGAGTATGAGAATAGCGATAAGACTAATATTCTAAGAAATAATTATAAGATAAGAAATCATCTAACAGCAAAATGGTCACAATCGCTGATGTGTCAAAAAATGTCACCGATTTAATCCCAATATTTTCGGGGGAACCCGAAAAGTTACATATATTTATCAGCGCATGCCAATATGTGATTGACATGTACGCGGATACGAACAACCCAGTTAATCATATCAACACCTACCTAATAAGACTCATTCAGAGCAGATTACACGGTAAAGCCCTCCTGTTGACAAATAACAGAGAGGAGATGAATAATTGGATGGGGATAAGATCCCTCCTCATTCAGTACTTCGGAGATCAGAGGGATGAAAATGCCCTCATGCAAGATCTAATATTTACAACGCCATACAAAGGCGAGAAAGCAAGAAAATTCGGGTTGAGAGTGCAAGAAGCCAGGAGCCTCCTCTTAACAAAATTGCAATTAACCGTGGCAGATATAAATGAAAGGCGGTACAAAACTAACATATACGACAGTTTGGCCCTGGAAACATTTTTAAAAGGCTTAGACGGCCACATGAGCCTAATGATCCGACTAAACAGACCAGAAAACTTGGAGAAAGCTATTTCCCTCGTCATGGAAGAAGAAAATTTTTTATATACGCAAAATAAAGCGAACCAACAACTTCAACCATACGCTTTATCTCAAACACCAAGGGATCAAAGCAAATTTCGAAGACCTAATCCCCAGAATTCCCAACCTAGCATGTCAAGAAACATTGCGTTCGGTAATCCACAGAATTCCCAACCTAGCATGTCAAGAAACATTGCGTTCGGTGGACAATTCGGGAGACCAATGGAACCACAAGTCGGACAACAACGACAACAACAACAAATGAGACAACCACCCCAAAGAAAACAAAATGAGACCTCATCAGATCAAACTATGCGATCCTTACCACCTCTAAAGCCTGCCAGACCCTCACAACCGAAGTGGGTAGCAGAAGAACTCTTTTACCAGGAGGAACCACAAGAAAATCTCGATTGTTACTCACCATATGATTATGAAACCAATAATTATTATCCAGAATATGAATACGAAGATGATCAAACAATGATGGAACAACAGGATTTTTGCAAGGCGAAGCCTCCCGACAAACAGAGATAATAAACGTCAATTTCGAGAGGCAAAGCAATCTTCCATATATCATATTACCAGAAATCAATGCGAAATTCATGATTGACACAGGTACTGAAAAATCTATAATTGACCCGAAAAAAGTAAAAGAATATTTTTCAGATTATGTCGAATACGAACAGTTTCAAATTCAGTCTGCTCACCAGACCTCTAAGCACGATCATGTTATCAACATCCCTTTACCAAAGACCTTTCAAATAGGAGCATGGCATAAATTCCACATTTTTAGTTTACATGAAAAATATGACGGACTTATTGGACTCGACTTACTACAACTTCTAGAAGCACGAATCGATATTAAGAACGAACTTTTAAGAACCAGATCAACAGACATCAAAATACTAGAGTTAAATGATAAAAATTACAGAAGGAATAACATGAGAAGTAACACAAACCAAGAAAAGAATCTATCAAAAATCGGATTAAACAAAATTACAACACACAAAGGAATGGAATTTAGGAAACTAAACCTTTTCCACACACAGGAAATTTCACATGCATTCGATAATACTAAAATGAACAAACATGTCCCATATTCACGCAATAATAATAAAGATTCCACGAATCTGAAATATGATAAGAGCAACATACGACAGATGGATGAGATTCCAGTTAAAGATACCAGATACGTATTTCAAGACGACATTACAGAAGAAAACGGAACTAAAACGTATCAAAATCTTACATCAAATCCAAATTTTCCGTTCGATCTATCGAACTTTGTACCACTGAACTCAGAAAATTTTACCGATACAGATGAGAATCCATCTATGAAAACTTCATTAAGAAAAGAATATGTCGAAGTCATAAAATGTACCCATCCCGACACAACTGAAATTAAGAAAATTCTCAAAACTCCCTTAACAATTCCGACACAAAATCAGAAAGTTAAATTGAAGAAAAATTCAAATAAACCACGCCGAAATCATCTTAATAAAAATGAAACAGAAGAGTTTCTGTCAACAATGGACAAGAGTTTTCTTGACTTAGAAAATAAAGAGGAATACAATGAAAAACCTGTACCAGTTTTGGAAAAATCATCTATAAAGTTGAAGGACAGTAAAATATCTAAAAAGCATAACAAAGCTATCGACTCCATCGTACAAAATTCCTGTTTATACAATAAAAGTATTACAAATGAAGCATGTGAAGATAAGAAAAGTATCATAACAGTAGCCTTGAAGAACACGACCAATAGAATAAACATCGCCGAAGAAATACCCATATCAAGTTCACTTCCAGAGAAATATGAAGATAAGGAACGCATTGCAACAGTTCCCGTGAAAACGAAAATTAATAAAACAAACATTGTTAATGGAATATCAAGTTCACTTTCCGAGAAATGTCAACATGACTCAACAGCTTATTCAACAGATACCATAAAAGCGATTTCAAGTTCGACGCTCAGTAACAATGTCAAAATTATCTCAGAAGAATCTCCATATCAAAAGGCAAACTTAACAATTTGTTACAAAGAAGATGACAAAGCGAAGAAGAATTTGCAGGAGTTACAGACAAATGTAGATACAATAGAAGAAAAAGTAGGAAACCAAAAGGAAACAGTAATACCGTTCAATGAAAAAATTAACAATTTGCGCAAACACCGTAAATACATTCCACGTATACGAAACCAAAAAGAAATAATTGAATCTTTCCATCAAGGCAAAAAGAATCACCCATCGCCAAACGAATTATTTTGGACACTAAACAAAATCTATTACTGGAGAAAAATGGAGAAAATGATTCACGAACACTCAGCTACATGCAAATGCTGTAAGACAAATAAACTCGCAAATTACCAGACTCCAAAGAATGCTATATCGAGAAGAAACCAACTATTGCGAAACACCTCATATTCCATGAGGAAATCAGAGAAAATCATTTCCAAATTATTGAAAGCACAAGGTAGACTATTTAAGATACCTTAACAAGAAAAGATAAGCTTCACGAAGTTCCAAATAACTGAAGACTTGGCTTGCGTTAATGACATTGATGATATAAAATAAGACACGTAAAAGAAAAACCTATGTTAAGAATAAGCAAATATTAAACAACTATTGATGTGATGATCATTTCAAGAAATGTAATTGGAATCCACATATCGACAATACAATAACAAGGAGATAAGCTTCCACAAATCTTATCGCCCGCCCACTCACAAAGCTTCTGCATTCTGCATTAGCTAACGCACCATTATAAATTAGTTAAACCAGAGATAGGATATGGTAAACACAATAATAATCCAGTGCTAAATAAAATATATTTTTCTGTTTTATATTATACAAAAATTAATTAGAAAGACATTACAGTGAACACTTTACGATACTCTAAATTGATAACATAGTGGAAGACTAGATTTAACTGAGAGTTCCCGAACGTCCCACAAATATCCCCAGTCCTATTCCTACCTCATACGATAATCCCGTCCATCCAATCCTACCTGAGCAATAGTACTTACAGACCAAAATCATCAAAATGGAAAGAACAAACAAAAAACCTACAACCCACTGCTGGTACAGCCAGAAGCTGTCGAATATAATTAAGCTGCATAAGCAATTAAAAGAAGAACCGGCAGCCAAGAGACAGCCTGTCCGGACCACGCGCTCAGGGAGAGCAGTAAGGCTCCCTGCGCGGTATCGTGATTAGACCAGAAAATAAAGATATCTGAAAAAATGTTTCAGATGGCTGGCGGCAGCAAACATCAACATTCAAAAGATAACAAACAACCCAGGGATGATGCCCCACGAATTAGGAAAAGCACAGATAGTAAAAAACTATTGGACACTAATACAAATTTACGACATAGCAATACTAAGAAAAGAGGTTGAAGTTCTAGAAACCAACCACAAAAAACTACAAGATTCTATCAATTTCGCAAAGTATGGAAAAACATATGAAAAGGAGTTACACAACTACGAATATTTGACTGTCAACTTGTTCAAAACTACGCAAAAGAAACTCAACCAAATATCACCGAAAATTAGGAGCAAACGAGGATTAATCGATGGCCTTGGATCTATAATTAAAGCAGTCACTGGAAACCTGGATGTTCGTGACGCAGAAAAATATGACACCGAAATTAAAGCACTTCAAAACACCCAGAATAAATTGAAATTACTACAAGAAAGAAAAATATCCCTAGCAGAAAAAGCAATAGAAAACTTCATAAATATCACCAAAGACTTAAGAATGAATCAAAGCACGTTAAGAACTAGAATCCTACAAATCGAAGACTTCATGCAGCGCAGCCATATCAAGGACACTAATAGTTATCATTTAATAATAATTATAATGGTTTACCACCAAATAACAACAGCATTAAATACAATTAACCAAGTAATAACCGACATTGAAAGTGCAATGACATTCTCAAAATTAAACATGTTACATCCTTCCATCATAGACCCAAAATTTCTTATTGAAGAACTGAATAGTGTATATGGACATTTAAATAAAGATGAACAATTCCCGGTGAAAATCATTGAAGAAAATTTTTTGTTTATTGAAAACTGTGCAATAGTAAAAAGTTACATAACCGACGATAAATTAAAATTCATAATTAAAATACCAATTGTTGAACCAAACACATATACAATACACCGATTATATCCATTCCCCATGAAACATGATCACTCCTTCCACATGATTATTCCCAAATCCCGCTACTTGATTCTAAATGAGCAGAGGTACGCAACCACGAACCAACCATGTCGAGAGATCACAATCAACGAGTACCTTTGTGAAGAGCAAACAACAAACCCGACTGGAAACGGAGCACCCTGCGAAGTACAACTTATGCAATACACAAAATCTTACCAAAACTGCGAATTCACCCCCCTGATCTTGGACACACCTAAAATAGAACCTTTAACAGAGAACCAGTGGATGCTAATTATTCCAGAAGAAATGCCACTAACAACAAAATGCTCAGACAGATTAGAAAAATCCAACCTTGAAGGAAGTTTTGTCGTAACGATACCAGAAAATTGTGAAGCCATTTTAAATAATGTAACCATCAAACATTATGCTACAAAATTCAATACAGTAAGATGGATCAAATTGCCGGAAGTGGAACTTACACCAACGCAGGAAAACAACAAGCCAATAGCCCTGAACCTAAAAAATATCAACCTACAGAAACTCGATCCCATCCACTTGGAGCTGAAGAAGTTGCAAGAAGAGATGAAGGACATCGACACCACTTTGCCAGCGTCTCATAATACACATATAATTCTCATTTACACGTGTTTAGTTGCCATATTGTTATATTGCTTATATAGGTTAAGTTTGAAATATCTTAAGATTAATAATTGTAATACACCCTCGACCAATGAAATGGAAAATACGTTAACGGAAAAGAATCCAAGAATCAATCCTGAAAAATGACCATTATCCTGAAAAAATTATGCTGCCCTATATTTTCTTCTAAAAATCTGTTCACCCTAATTTTTCCTTTTGAAGGGGAGGAGTTATGATCCCATAACCACCTACCTACCTACAATCCCACAGGTAACTTAATACCTGCATACCAAACCATTCCAAGAATGTCTGAGAACCTGTCACAACTGTCACATTCCATTCCCACAGTCGCTTGCCTATATATTCACCTACACCCCTTGCCTCTGGGTCAGTTGTCCAGTGGTCTCCTTCGTTTAAACTTGGATCGTCCAATTCATTGTGTCTAGTATAACTAGTGATTTATTAAGTATAGAATAAGTGCTTCAAGTTTTGTAAACCTTTATATAAGTGATTCTTGAAATAAAGTATTTTTTTATTCATACGTGTGATGCCCAATCCATCACTGTAATGTTATGTGTGTAGACATATATTTTTTTTATTTCAAAGAACGTAATGTTTGCATCATCCAAAATTCAGTCATGCGAAATGAATAGTGAAGTTCTAAAATTACTTGCAAAGAATGAGACATACAGATAAAGAAAACTGTTCACATTATTGGTGGCTAACATAATTAATAAACTAAATTATTTTGTAAATAAATACATAAATTGAATAAACAACATAATAGTGTTTTTTATATGAAATAATTCGGCGATTCACTTTTTCTATTGTGTAATGTATGTGTAGTGAGCTAAAATATTTGGCAGCATTAGTTCGCGTTCACTCATCTACTAAAAAAATCTGGCCTTAGTCCAGAATAAAAGCATTACACAAGGTTCCTGATATGATCGCTCGACCAGTTTTTCTGAATAGTTATGGTCTATTTCACATTTCACGCTATTTAAAAGGTTTTCCATAAAAGGATATCAATATCGACGAATAAATTTTATGAAGCATTCAAAGTATTTTTATCGGAATTTATACAATCATAAAAATGTTATCAATGTTCAATACGAACGTATGCGTGATTTCAAATGTTCAATATAATATATCCACTTAACACCTAAAACCCAATCCTTTTTCATAAGTAGTTACTTAGGAATGTTTTAGATCTAGAGATATAAATGATTTCGCAATGTGTTTGCATATTCCATTGTCTGACATTTTCTGATTTCAGTTCGCCTTCAATTTGTAAGGCACGAAATATCGACCGCCAGCTGACCAACTGCAGCCAGAGTGAATCCTGGTGCTACAGGCGCACGGTGGGAAAACATTGGTGGTACTACGACCAAAACGATGTAGTACTGAGAAGGGTCGGAGAAACAAGGCAACTCCTGAAAAGACGCACCCAAAAATGATCTAATTAAGTAGGCCATAATATCAGACATTGGAGGATTCTCGTTACTCACTTCGAGAGAATTATGGAAGGCAAAAACCGTAGAGATCGTCCCAGAGATTGCTAATAGACCAGGTGGGAAGCGTGCACTGGTAGCATCTACCAAGAAAAGAAGATGCTGGCGGATGACAGAGATGAATGAGGGTAGAGAGTGCTTGGTGCAGACCAATATTATGATTATATAACTAGTAATTTAGTGTTTGTTTTTGGCGTGTTTTGATTGGTCCAGTGTTGTTCCAGTGAAATGTATTTTAACGATTACTGTTGCAACATTATACTTCCGTCACAAATAGATTTGGCGTCTACTGTCTCAGAACAGACTCCGGTCTAGTGAGGCAGTAAAATATTTCCAGATAGTTGAGCCACTGGTGCCGCGCGGCATTTTGTATTTATTTATGTCTATATATGTGTATATCAAAATTAATTGTTTTTGCAAGCTGTATGTGCATATCTGGAAAAATAAACTTTTCATTCATTCATTCATTCATTCAGGTATCACGTCTGAAATGACGTTCTGAATTAATATCAGAAAGTTATAAGGAACGGATTGGATATCAAATATTTAAATGTTAATTACTATTTTTATAAAATTCATTAACCCTCAACTATATATACGTAATGAGATACTTACTAATGGTTCATCCAAAAGTTTGCGTGGAATTTGTTGAAGTTTTGTAAACACGTAATGGTCGTATTATTCTGTGGTGGTTAGAAATAACATTTATGGTGAAAATTCTAACAATAATGACGAAATTCGTACTGAAGTTGGTGTGGTATTTTGTCAAGGATCCTTATCTATTTTGATGTTTAGAACTTTGTCGAGGAATCTAATTTTGCTTCCACTATATTCCGTGAAACTCTTCACTTGACGGGGTGAATGTAACCGAAGTTAGGTGTAAATGAATTGAATGAGAATTCCCATTAATTATAAAACGTGTGAAATGTACAGCGAATTATTCATACGAACGTTGGGATAATTCTGTTCTTGTTAATCCTTCAAATTCCACGTTTCATGTCACCTGAGTTTTTCACGGTATTAACTTTTCATATTTCTACTAATAATTGTTTTTGGAACTACTTATCCTAGATTATTTCTAAAAGCCATTTTTTTAAGTGATGACAAGGTTAATGGAAAACTTATGATAAGGTTAAGCGAATATTCTAAGCATAATGCTGGATTTCACCAACTTTTTTGATGTAAAATAGCGGAGATATTAGGAGCAACTTATCATATTTTTTCATATAAAATTTGTGCTAGGTGTCGCTCACCTAAAAAGTTGGTGAAATCCGGCATTAGACTCGTAATAGTTGTATTTACAGAAGAATGTACACAATTTATTGTAATAGAACACAATAGTATTATTTATTTATTGACACTTTGGTGCAGCTTTGGTGACACAAAACGCAGAGACTTGTTAACATTATACGAATATAAATCATAACACTTGTTCACTAGGGCGAGTTTATCGCAGTGCTGTTTATCTTATTTACTCTGTGATACTTTGTATGTGGTAAGATCGACTTGCCAATCCTTATGCCTCATCCACCCGCTCGCCAAGCGGATGCTCATGAGTAAAAAGGCGTAAACGGTCGATTACGCACACGAGCTAAGACAAATGCCCTATCTTGAGGCTTGGCAAGCATGTGGGCGTGGGCAATACAGTTTTCAAAGATGAAAAAAGTGTCTGCTATACGGATTTTTCAAGCATTCTTTGTCAATCAGGTCCCCCACGAATATCCACGTCATTAACATTAGCATATTAAAGCAGGTAAAGGATATCATTGCTTTGGGTATAAAGACATACCTACCTAATTTTAAGAAAAAGAGTTTTTCGTAAGTCCGAGCAGTTGTTATAATTTTGTCTAACTTATAATGTTTTTTTTTTAAATTGATTTATTAGTCATAAAATATATACAAAGTTAAAACAATTAAGTTACGCCAAACCTGACAAGTTTGTCGGCGTGTGCTCTTAAACAATAATCTTAATAGGTATGTAACAATACTATCCTTATGCCACTATATACATTATATTATTTACAATTGAACTTTGAAGATGCAACCGCGAAAACAGAATTCCAATAAATCAATATTGCATCTCTCTCTCTCCTGTCGATTTCCTCACTGCTGAGGGTCGCGATCTCCAAACCCAAACACCCGTTGCTTGACCAATCCCCGCCACGCAGCTCTGTCCTCGGCAAGATGCACTGCCCTGTAGATGGAGGGGGCAACAGTCTGCGTAACTTGGTCCGTCCATCGCAAAGGTGATCGCCCTCTGGGTCTCCGTCCCGGCGTGTTTCCCGTGATTATTAGCTTCTCGAGACTATCTCCCCCTCTGCGAGCGATGTGTCCAAAAAATTTGAGAATTCTTTCCAAGCATAGAGATGACAATCTCGATGTGATTCCAAGTTCTTGTAGGATAGAGGCATTTGTCCTTCTTGCAGTCCATGGGATCCGCAGCATGCGCCTCCAACACCACATCTCGAAAGCGTCAACTCTAGCTTTGTCCCTCGCTCGCAAGGTCCAAGATTCCACCCCATAGAGGAAAATAGAGAACACAAGCGACCGCACCAATTTAATTTTTAGCCCTATGGATATACTTCGGTCCTTCCATATTTTATCAAGGCGTGTCATAGCGTTCTTCGACATCCCAATCCGTCTTCTGATCTCCGCCTCGCATCCTCCTGCGTTATTTAGCATGGATCCGAGGTATGTGAAACTCTCGACAACCTCCAGGTCAGTGAGTGCACCTGTTATCTGGAGTTGGTTATTTCGGTCTACGATCATTAGCTTTGTTTTGCTTCTGTTTATCTCCAAACCCAGTTTTCGACTTTCTGTTTCCACTTTCTGGAGCAGTTCGGCCATTTCTGTTTCACTGGCAGCGAACAAGTTTGTGTCGTCCGCGTACCTCAGGTTCGATATCTTCCTGCCTCCGATAGATACTCCTCCTTGCCAGTTGTCTAGTGCCCTTCGCATTATAAACTCTCCATAAATATTGAACAGGTCTGGTGACAGTATGCATCCCTGCCTGACTCCTTTACCAACATCGAATTCTTGAGACGTTTTGTCATCTATTTTGACATTTGCTGTGCTCGATACATACAGGCCTTTTATTAAAGCCACCAAGTGATGTGGCACACCCATGTTCGCCAAAACTTCCCACAATGAGTTCCAGTTAACGCAATCAAAGGCTTTGCTGTAGTCCAGGAAACAGATCAGCATAGGGACCTGAAATTCTCTGGATTTCTCAATTAGTAATCTGGTGTTTAGTATTTGTTCCCTGGTGCCCTTACCCTTCACAAAGCCTGCCTGTTCTGCTGGTATTTGACTATCGAGGTAGTGTTTAAGTCTAGTTTTGATGATGTGTAGCAGCACTTTGCTTGAATGAGAGATCAAGGCAATTGTTCTGAAGTTTTCGCACTTTCTGGTTGAGCCTTTCTTGTGAATAGGGATGAATGTAGACCTTGCCCAATCCGCGGGCCATTTGCAGCTACGCCATATTTTTTGACAAATCTCCCACATTAATTTTGTGCCTTGTGCTCCTGTTTGTTTCAGGAGTTCTGCAGTTATGGTGTCATCTCCAGGTGATTTGTCATTCTTTAGCTTTTGGATTGCCTCTTCTACTTCACAAAGAAGTATGTCGGGTTCCAGGTCAAAGCTCATCCCGTCCCCACTCACAGTGGCAGTGGTTGTGGTATCTTTATAAAGTTCTGCACAGTAGTTCCTCCATCTGTTCAGTATTTGGTCGAAGTCATCTAGAACCCTTCCGTTTTCATCTTCCACACAGCAGGTCTTTGGTTTAAATTCACGGGTTAGCAATTTTATCTTATTAAAGAGATCCTTTGTCTGGTTGTGTTTATCATGCCTTTCTATGTCACTACATATGTTGTTAATATGACTGTTCTTGTCTCGTTGGCAGCATTTCTTGATCTTCTTAGATAAGTCCGAGTAAAGTTTTTTGTCCTCTGCGTTTTGAATGCCTCGCTGTGAGAGAGCTTTCCTTTCATTGATAATGAGCCAGGTATTGTCGCTCATCCATGGTTTGCGTTTTACTCTCTGAGAATTTCTTGCGCATGCCGTTGCTGTGTTGTTGATGACACTCTTGAGGTTACGCCAAGAAGTTATATTGCATACAATATTGCATACATAGGTAATATTATTGAAACATGTACTTCATTATTTAGACCGGTGAAGTTACATTAAAAAAGGGGGTATAGCGTAGATAATTGTCGGAAAGCTGGAAGCTGTTTTAATCCCTTCATTAACATGCAAAGAAGGTTTCTTGAATTTTGCACCAATTTTCCGCTTATGCTAAGTACAGGGTGACCCATAAACCGAAAAAATAATGTACTTTTTTCAGTTTTTCAGTAATAACTTCTAAACGATGCTTTCTAGGAAAATTGTGTCTTTTTATAAATTAAAGTACATAATATTCTGCGTCGTTTGAGTATAAATACTCATTTGTACCTCAAAAATTATTGTGATACAGACACTGCCAAATACATATTAATTTTCGGAACAAATTGAAATATTCGTATTTTTCACTTTTGTTGTTGAATAACTCCTCAACTCAGGTATTTACGTAATATTTCACTAAAAATATTTAATTGTGGGTCAATTTTCTCAAACTTGTGACTAAAAGTTTAGACCTACGGCACACAGTTCAGGATGCACAGGTGTTTAAAGAGAGACGAGTGAAATAAAGAAATTTATTAAATGATAGATTTAGATATGTTAAAGGTAAGCTAATTTAAATTTTACGATTTCATTTCATTAATGTATAGTTTTGTCAAGTAAAATCTGATTTTTTATATTGTTACGCCACTGCCTAATATTTTATATCGAAGAGAGTATTTTTTTTACATTCATTGTTTTTTTTTAAATATCTCCTAAACGGTTAGTGTTCGGAAAAAATATTTATCTTACAATTTATCTAGAATAATTTCTCTATATAATACTTGAAAAATAATTTATCTCATTTAAATACTAAGTGAGGTAGAATTGATTAAAAATGGTATATAAAAAATAAGTTCATACATGCCGTCACTTTTTGTTAAATTGCTTCTATACCAAGCGGTGTAGCGTAAATCCATTAAATTGAATTTAAAGCGAAATAAATTTCCTATAAAATAAGTGTAATAAAATTAATTTGGGAGTTATAATAAAAAAGTACTAGATGATCAATATCAATATTTTGTAAAATAATTCCACGCTTCCCATACAAAATGTTCCTGCGTAGCAACGTGCCTCTACACAAAATCAACTTTGATCATCTAGTACTTTTTTATTATAAATCACAAATTAATTTTATTATACTCATTTTATAGAAAATTTATTTAGCTTTAAATTTAATTTAATTAATTTATACTGCACATCTTGGTTTAGGAGTAATTTAACAAAAAGTGACGACATGTATGAACTTATTTTTTATATACAATTTTTAATCAATTCTACCTCACTTAGTATTTAAGTCAAAGAAATTATTTTTGAATTATAATATAGAGAAATTAATTAAGTTAAATTCCGATATAAATATTTTTATTCGAACACTAACCGTTTAGGAGATATTTTAATAAAATTAATGAATGTAAAAAAAATATTTTTTTGATATAAAATATTAGGCAGTGGCGTAACAGTATTAAAAATCAGATTTTACTTGACAAAACTATACATTAATGAAATGAAATCGTAAAATTTAAATTAGCTTACCTTTAACATATCTAAATCTATCATTTAATAAATTTCTTTATTTCACTCGTCTCTCTTTAAACACCTGTGCATCCTGAACTGTGTGCCGTAGGTCTAAACTTTTAGTCACAAGTTTGAGAAAATTGACCCACAATTAAATATTTTTAGTGAAATATTACCGTAAATACCTGAGTTGAGGAGTTATTCAACAACAAAAGTGAAAAATACGAATATTTCAATTTGTTCCGAAAATTAATATGTATTTGGCAGGGTCTGTATCACAATAATTTTTGAGGTACAAATGAGTATTTATACTCAAACGACGCAGAATATTATGTACTTTAATTTATAAAAAGACACCATTTTCCTAGAAAGCATCGTTTAGAAGTTATTACTGAAAAACTGAAAAAAGTACATTATTTTTTCGGTTTATGGGTCACCCTGTACTTAGCACAAGCGGAAAATTGGTGCAAACTTCAAGAAACCTTCTTTGCATGTTAATGAAGGGATTAAAACAGTTTCCAGCTTTCCGACAATTATCTACGCTACAAAGCTAAATTTCCTGGGCTATATTGTGTACTTCATGTATTGCAACATTTCTTCAACAGCATTAAATAAAACTTCAGATAAGAAGAGAAGTTGTATTGTTGATATAATGATGTATTTTCCTTCACCGCTTCCTTCAACTTATCAATACTTTAACGAATTTTTGATATAAGCGAAGTTTTATCCTCATTTTATACTTTGTGGTTGTATTCGTATTACATATTAAAAACTTTATAACAAGAATACAATATAAGCTAGAGAAAATATTACATCTCGTGATTAGGGTTGCAAATATTACATCGATCAAAAAGTTTCTCTCTCAATCTCTCTCTCTTTTTAGGAAAAGCACCCGGTTTCTAGTGATACATGCCTTCTATAGTACCTTTCATTCATAGAACACAATCTGCGAGCAAATACAATAAGTCACACACATCATATTCCCTAACAAATATCGCGATTGCAGTATAAAACTCATTGTCCCAATACACACTATGAGAAAAAAACTCTGGTAGATAAACTGTTCCATACAACAATGTACTTATGTTTGCAAGCACGGACATGAACATTCTCTCTCAATCACTTCAAACAAACCAACCTAAAACACGAACATTTTCACTACCCTTCACGAAAAATTTCGCCTGCGACGCTATCATTTTTCAGTATGTCTGGATCGGCCACTTCCGAAATGAAAACCGACATACTTCACTGTAATGTACGTACAATAATTATACGTCTCAGGATAGGAAAGTTCGGCGATCTATTCTCTCTGCCCACCCTGCCAACAGCGTTATTTCCGACGGGTTACGGCTAGTTATAATATATTTTTATCATGCATCTTTTATGTTGGTATCGTTGGTACCTTGCGTGTGCCAAAGAGGAATAACAAAGAGGGGTCGAAAGAGAAATAATATTCAAATCAGAATTATTATCAGTATGCATGTTATTTAAATTATTATAACTTCTTTTTGATCTTGAAATCAAAAACATAAATTATTAAGTTGAACATAAAAGTTATGTTAATAAAAGCAGGTAAGGTCTGCACATTTTTAAGGGACATTTATCTACTTTTGAATACTTTTATTTGTGTGTTTGATGTGAACCCCTGGGATTTCTTTTGAAAGTCAAAAAGTGCTTTGATGCACAAAGTATTATAAGCATATTCAGAAATAACGAATAACATTATCAAAAGTTAGAAATCCAATCAAAAACTCAATACGGGGTGAAATACTTCTACCTCAGTTCAAAAGAGTAACATATCAAAAATGACATTATGCATTTCATACACCTAAGTACCTCCTTTCTGTCAAATAAAAATAATCATGTTTGCCCTATCGTATTTTACGTTGCACTTATAAAAGTATTACAAAAGTACTTATCTGCACGACGCCTCCCTTGCGGGGTAAGCAAAGAGTGCGATCAATTTAAAATTGAAAGTTCATGCCGAAATGAGCCAAGACGGGGTAACGAAACCTATAAAGTACTGTAAATAAAATACAAATGTAAAATAAAATATAAATAACAAAATTTAAATTACCAATATGTATTATTTCTAATATTAAATCTTTAGAATAAAACGCCGATAAAAAGAACGGTGTTTATACTGTTTATGTACGAACTTTAAAATTGGAAATATTGATATGATGGATGTGGTAGTTAAAAGTTTTCCATATCTTAATGTGTACAGATACGAGCAGATAAATATACCAATATTTGTTTATACTCGAAGTAAACATTACATGAAAAATATAAAATATTAGCTAGATAATATACACACACTTTAAAAATTATAGCTTATGGCTATACAGTATACAACTATTAGTATATGTACGTCATGCTGGAAACCCAATGCTTTGCAAAATGAATTATGACCTTCAAGAAAAATACTATTTCATAATTTGAAAAAAATGTGCGATAGTGCCTTATTGAAAACTTGAATTATTTCTTTATTGAACTATTACAAAGTATTATATTTGTTGTGCACAGTCATCCCATGTTAATAATATTCATAAAGCTCTATAGATCGGTAATCAAGATTCTAATTTGTCCCTCTTCGGTTCTCTTTGACTGTTCACTGTTCGTACCTCGCTCTGTCAATTTCATTTTACTTTCCGGACAGCCATTACTGTTCCAATCACACGAACGTCCTATCTAAATATTCTGGACACTGGACGAGGCTAGGGTTGAAATGAGTAAGGGATGAAAAACATTGCGTTTCATTTAACAGGAATAATTTATTTCGTGAATAACATCAAAATTTTGTTCCTATAATTTAACATTCTCCCAAATTCATCAACTATGAAATATTTTGCTACTTGTCATCACGTATGAGCCACATGCTTGTGAATGTTGATTACCTAATCAAATAAAGTACGATAAGTCATTTTCATTTCATTTATTTATTTGTAACATTTTTTTATTTGTAAAAAAGGATCTGGGTTTGCACATACACAAACCCAAATATTTTCCTCTACACTTCACACTAGCCAAAAAGCCTGTACCGGAAAGGTGGGATACATTTTGAACGCCAGGGATTGAACCCGACAACTCCTGGTTGAGAGACCGCTGCCGCAACCAACTGCGCCAAGCATGTACTATATAGTAAATTTAGACAAGATAATGCCTAATTCCGTTTGGGATTTTTAGTTGAATGTGGTATATGGGGTTAACTGGAAGAAATCGCAGTTCTGCGATAAGTTCGCCCTAGTGAACAACGTTTTATAATCTGTACTATGCCCATTTTGTATATTTATATGTGTTTGTTGTTTACTTTAAGTTTAAATAAATAAATAAAAAATATGCCCACATAACTATACCTCATTGCATATAAATAGAGACATTTAAACATTTATTTATTTATTTATTTATTATTCGAACGATTACATTCATAATAAATATTAAATTACACAACAACCATCATTCTTTGAATAGTGCGTGGTACGTTTTTTAAACCAAATATTTTTTTAATTATGTATGGCAACCCATCCACGTAGGATGATTTGTGCCCAGATCAATATGTATTAGTATCGGTGCCGATTATTCAGTATTAAAAAATAAAATATTGTCAAATATTCTTCAAGGAAAATGCTTGTTTCTGACTGATACATCCATACTACTTAATAACTACAGGTTGAATCTCTGTCGAGACTTTGATTGTACCTGTGATACTATGAATAGTTACGAGTACATATCGCTTTTTGAAACTGACTTTGGATTCCAATCAAAACTTGAAAGGCAATCAGTTCTAGGAAAATGGAAACATATAATAAATTGGGACTTTTTTATTCATACGAGTAAAAAAAAATATACAAAATTTTGACTGAAAATTTATAAATAAAAAATACACTACGTGCCAAAGAAAATTCTTCAAATCCTTAATGTAATTGGATGTAGATGTAAAACGGTAAAAAAATATGATTTCTGACGGGATGAAACGACTTAGTTAGAAAAATTGAATTTTCTAAGATTTACACGGAGAAAACTAAATTTCTCTCCTTTTGCTGTAGAAATATTTTGAGAATATATGATGATGAAATTTAGAATCTGTTGAAAAATTCATATCCCCTTCGATTCTATTCGTGTTTTTTTTTTATATAAAACAATCAAAGAGCATTGTATGTAAATTTGTACTAGTATATGCTTGGGTGCAAAATATAAGGGAATATTTCTTCACATCTCCTGAAACACAAATTTGTGAATGTACCTATCGGAGAATTTATATTTATTTGTTTTGAATACTGTGTGGGTAAATAAAATGTTTTGTTTTGTGTCAAGGTGATCAGTGAAAACAGAAGGGAGAAAAACTTTGGATGGAAATAACAAACAATAAGGAGAATACGACATAAAGTGACATTTCCAAAACAAATTCTTAGGTTGTTGCGAAATAATATTTTGATTTTTCTTATTACATTGATCTCAACATACAATAATATAATATGTTATTCGGGAACATGTTGGTTCTAACAGGAAAATTTAAATTTCATAAAGAAAATGTCTGTACAGACCAAAAATTGGTCGTCTACAAACATATTGATTAAGAAATCTGTTTGGTTTACCTACAATAGATAAATAATATAACAGTAAATGCGTAAAAAACATCGTAAAATAGTTTTTCAAAATTAGGCATCAGGACTATTCTAAGAAGAAAGTGTTTTTTTTATACGGTTGGTTTCAGGCTAACCTTTAATTTTGTGAGTTAACTCAAAGTGTTTCCAATGGTTATAAATACATTTTTTCACTGTACACCTATTTTGCGACAATGTGAACAGAATGTTGGGAATGACGTGTGAAGAGATCATTTGCATTGCACCAAATTAATTCAGTTGCTGAAGCCTTATGCTGGATTCCACCAACTTCTTAGGCGAGGAATAGCGGAGATAGGAGACGCTGACCATTATTTTTTATACAAAATATGTGCTAAGTGGCTCCTATTTCCGCAATCCTTCATCTAAAAAGTTGGTAAAATCCAGCATTATAATCTCTAATATTCCTTTCAAGTAATCTAAACAGTAAAGTTAAATATTTATGCAGGTAAGTCCAACTAATGGTTCTCTGCTAAAGCCGACTCGTCACGGTCGGTGTTTGAATCTCGTCAGAAACAATTACCATGAAATCGTACAACTAGATATTTATTTTTGTTCCGTAATAGATATTGCTGAATATTTTATTTTCATTCATATTTCGAAGCGTGTGTATAAATAATAATTATTGTTATAAAATATTTGATATTAAGAGTATGCATGCCGACATTTCAAAAATTTCCAAAAACGGGAGACCTTCTATCTCGACAACCGTTACTCAATATGCTTTGGAACAACATAGGGTAGATGAATTGAACCTTTATCTAGGGAATAACCGTAAAAGATTTTTTATATCGTGCATAGATTTCTCAAAAAAAAAAAATAATTGAAAAACATCTCTGATCTTTTTTCCGAAAGACTGAAACTCGTTTCCCGAAAGTCGCGGGGTATATATTTTTTTGTACTGATAATATGTATAAAAATCTAGGGAATAACCGTTAAAGTTTTTTGATAGACGCAAAATTAACCCCAAAAAATGGAAAAAACGCTATTTTTACCAATTTATCATGCGATTGTCACGCGATTTTGAACCTTAATGCCATGGGAAAAGACTGTGACGTCATTCTTGGTGCCAAGCCCTTAAAATATTCCGAATAAATTCCATAAAATATCCTGACGTAGGTTCGAACATGAATAATATTAAACTAGCATTTACCTAATCGCAGTATCAATCAAATAATATGACGGGGGGGATCGAACTCAATAAATTTATGTAAATCAAATGACTATGATGACAGGCTACTAAATAAAAGATTACAATCATAATTTCTATCACAAATTTGAATAAATTGTTTTCATTATTATACGCCACACAAAAATAATAATATTCATACTTCAACTTGTCATTCAAAGATTATTTAAGAAACTTAAGGAGGCTACGCCATTACCGAAAGAGGTTTAGTTTTGAGTTTTTTGAGGTTCTCGGCACATTGACGTAAAAAAGAGGGCGAAATCTTTCTGAGGTAAGCATCGGTACGTAGTACTGCCTAGATAATCAAACATTCTGAAAATAGAGATAATGCTATCATCCCCGTTATTAGGTAGCCAGACGGCCTTTTTGGTAAGATAGCTATATGAATCTGAGAAATAATGATGACAATGGTCGCGATCTTGAGCATCGCCAGATCCATTTAAAAGAAGAAGTTCCAGAGCATGGAAAAGTATCAGGCAGTACTAAGTAAAAAAAAAGTAAAATTTATTTATACGTATAGTGTACAGACCATAATACAAAGATCGTCTAAACATATCTTGTAGGCTTTCGCACTATGAAACCTCGGTTATTCAACCACTCTACACTCAGTAAGGAAACCCGAACAACGACCAACATAGAGATGGATAGTCTAAACATCATTAAAGTAGTCCTTACATTTCCTTCATACATCGTCTAACAATACAAGCGCAAAACTATGCATTTACATAAAAAAAAGCAAAAACACTTTCAAAATAGAGTTTTATCCAGTATCATGAATTTGAAACACAGTCCCCCGTTTTCACCAACTTTTACCTAAGAAGGAGACCCCTAAGAAATTTCCATACAAAAACAGAGATAATATTCTATTTTTTGACACGCAGGCCTACCAACCACACCCTAATTCCATACAAAATGCAACATGCAACTCACCTACGTTAGGTGCCCAAATATCTCTGCCCAGGCTAGGTGAGTTGCGTGTTGCATTTTGTATGGAATTAGGGTGTGGTTGGTAGGCCTGCGTGTCAAATAATATAATATTATCTCTGTTTTTGTATGGAAATTTCTTAGGGGTCTCCTTCTTAGGTAAAAGTTGGTGAAAACGGGGGAGTGAGTACTACGCAGATATTAGAAATAATAAAAGGATAAATCAAAATGATAATGTAAAACGTAGCAATGTTATTTCCAGAAAATATTGAATGTCGAAAATTATCGAGTCGAATAGATTAGACCCTCATACATTATCCTTAGAGGAATGTCGTTTATCACAAATGTCAATCAATGGTTAGAGGGATGAGAAGGAAGGAATAAAAGGGAAAGAGACAATAGGTACCTCCTCACTACTCACTTTATCACTGATGTTCAATCGTTCACAAAAACATCGGTTTATGGTTTTCCAATGATGTTTGGTAACTATGTAATATTTGGAAGTCGACTGTCCTTTGGCAAGCTTTCCCACTTGATGTTGAGCTTTGGTTTACTAAAATAAATACTGTCTGTTTCAATGTTATCGGACTTTTCGTTTATTTTTTATGTTTTTAGAGTATGAAGCGTCGGCAAACCGTTACCTTCCCAATTTGGGAAAGATTTATCGTTCTTTTTGGACTATGTTGTGGAAATGCATTATTGGACAAAAAGATTGCTAGTAAAGATGGGTTCCTATCGTTACGGAAGAGATTAACTCACTGTATTCGTTAAATTGGAGCATATGAATTAGGAGGAGGTATAGCGCACTTCACAAACACGCTCTGATGAAGAGCTTGGCGATTTCCCATTGTTCTCGCGAGAAAGGAAAGGGTGAACTCGCTTATATAGTTAAGATTGTATTGTATAGTGGGATTGGTATAGCTATTGGGGAGCATTTATCTATTTTAGATCCAAAGACGATGATTAATCTGTATTGTTTCTTCTTCTATATGTGTGAAATTAATAAATTCTTAGATCTACCACGGCACCGAACAAGTTCAGTGGTATTGGTTTCTATAATGTAATTTGTCCAATTCTGACATTATTTGTCCCTCATTTACTATAAATTTCATGGAAATTATAAACCACAATGGGTGATACACATTTAATGGAAACTTAGAAATGTTCAATTGGAATGCCTTTATATAATTTATGGATGGATATTACGCAATTATCGACCTTAGGAAATGTGTTGGGTTCTCTCTATCCCTTTCTCTATCCACTTCATGTCTCTCACAAGTTGTCAGAGACAAGCAGAACGCTAAATTTCTTCAATATTTGTATTCGTATTATTCAAAAATGTAAGTTTGAGGCCAAAAAATATTATGCCGTATTTTTCGTCTCGAATCTTTACTTCATATGTAAGATATTTCATCTATATTGACTGATTGCTATTCTTTCAGAATAAATGTATTGAATTGTTATAGTTTTGAATACAAGTGAGCAAGTAACGAAGCTTTGCGTCAATATTCGTAATGATGATGTAGTTTTTCATATCGGGAGCAAAAAATGAGACAAAGAAACTACATACATATGTCAATCATGTCAGTCGTTTTGACACAAGAAAATTTGAACGACACAAGAAAAATTGAACGGCACAAGAAAATTTGAACGACGTTATCAGAACTTTCAAGATGTGTTACGTGTTACGTAAAAACACAAGGTGAAATTGTTTTTTTCACGTGAACTTTATTTTACGTATATGTCACATGATGAATAGTGACTAAAGAAGATAGGTACACGATGAAACTGGTTGACATTTATCACAAAAATAACTTTATCGGTAGATGACAAAATATGTATAGCTGAAAGAAGAAGTGTAAGGAAACGAGGTCGACCGAGGCCAACCTGAATCGATCATATCGACCAGAGTTTCAAGGACGGACGCGTTTTGAATACAATAAATCGGAGAGCTTCTTCTTCTTCTTCATCTTGTTCTCGATCATTGATCTGTTTGTGAACGGATGCCTTTCTCTTGGGATGTCGAACACCAACTATCCTTCCACCTTTTTGGCGGTCTACCTGGCTGACGTTGTACCACGGGTATATTATCAGAGAGCGTGCGTGACAAATTGGATGAATATATGACGGAAGCAAGGAGTGTGTGCAGAGAAGGGGCAGTCTGGTGGTATGTCTTCTCTGCCTACCCCGCAAGGGAGGATAGAAAAGAATTAATAATGTATGGTGTGCAAATCGAGAGACATATTATTATTTATTGATGAAGCACATGCTTTGCTATGAAATTTATTCATGTGACAATATACAAGTATAATCCATCGATAGGATGTTATCTAAGTTTTCCATGATTTATTATCGGGTAAACCATTGTATTCGATTCTCATTTTCAGATAAAATAGTCATTATTTGAGTGTACGTACGACTATATTCTTTATCTTATGTTTTTCAAGCACATGCTAAAGTTGAATTAAAAGATAAATATAATTCAAAAGCGACTCCTTGGATTGAAACACAAACGGCATACCTCTAGTGAGTTCTATTTTTTATTCTCAGAGTATTTAGAACTCGAATTATTTTTGATTTACAAATTTTTATTCTTGTAAAGCGTTGGTTTTTTTCTACAGCCGTAGTAAATACATTGAAGTATTCCCACAACAGTATAGAATAATTAAGGATAAACATTGTCGTGCTCACGACCGACCACTGGTGCCAAAAATTAATTGATCTATTTCATTCTCTTCGAAAAATCTTGCAATTTGGTATATGAAAACTCATTCAGCTGTATAACATTTATTTCGCCTACAAAAATATTTTGTTTCGATGGTAAGTAACTCACAATAATTAACGTTGTATGAAATTAAGAATGCTGACTGTATTTTTCTCTTCACAGCTTTTCTATATATGTACTTCTAAGTCTTTCGAACCAGGTGTTCTGGTGCCAACCATGTCTCTTTTTTTTTATTTCAGGATGAGTTAAAGAGTTATATAAATAAATTATTTTCCTGCATAAGACTAACATTTTCTCCGTAGTTTTTTCAATTACAATATAGAAGAATTTACAATCGGTAAGCCAAGTAAGAATTCCCACATTTTTCTCTCAAGATTACCGTAATCTACAATAACACTGAAGAGTTTCTATAAGTCTTCTTATACGAGGAAGAAGATAAATAAAGAACTGAGTTTTCTCTTTTGAAGATGGTAATAATATGATAAGGAAACTGAAAAAAAAACATGGTTGAAAATGTTGATAAATATCTTTGAACGAGGACGATATAAACATGTAAATAATATTTAACCAATCTGGATAAACTGAATGGATAGGAAAAAAACACTTTTGAAAAAAAGATACAATAGGTTTTTTATTCAAATGAAATACTTTTCTTATAAAATAAGTAAGATACACAAAGAATCGCTTTAGAAAGGCGTAAATAATCTTACGAACGCATTTTTTAGTCAGTGAAACAGTATGAGTATTGGGTGCGGTGTCTCTAATCCTGCAGAACGGCTTCCAACAAGAGTTTTGAAACCCAAATCGGAACAGGAAAGTGATGTGCCAATTCAGAAAAGACCAGCCAAAACGCGTTAGTGGAAAAGATTTTATGTTAATTGAATATAATTTTGTTTTTAAATAATATTTTAATATCCATAATATAATTTTGTGTTGCAGGAAATTTACGAATGGACCCAACACATTCGTGTGAACTGACTAACAATATTGACATCCACATCAAAGTGTCACGTTCCATGACACTGTTCATGTCATTCCTGAAATTCCTGGCTAATGAAGCAATTAATGCCAATAAATTATTAAAATTTATCCACATTTTTAGTAATGCTACGAGTATAGTCACGTACGTACTTACTGTGTTGAGACTCGAACACATGATATAAAACCTAGACATGTTACTCTATAAAACCTATTCCCTATAAACCATTAGCACTGATTTCTATTAATTATTGGACTCATTGAAATATTTGCCAGACAATTGTCTATTTTTCAATATCCTTAAAGATCGGTTTTTCTTTTCCAAGGCGCAGAGATTACTATTGTCTGAAAATCTCGCTTATATTGACATCCAGTGATGATAAACCAAATGCTTTTGGAAAAGAAACATTAGGTACATAAAATTACTAAAATATATTAAAAATACGAGTACTGTACGTATCCTTATTCGGAGAAGCAATAAGGCTGAAATAACATGATGATAAATGTTATACGCTATTCGGTCATTTATTTGCTACTTATTCTTTTTTAGGTGTGTGAACGACCTTGGTACTGAGAGTCAAATCTCTGCCGCTTAGATATTTCTGAAGCATTGTCTATCGCTCTTGGCGTTAGCTCACGAATTTCTACGTTTCTTTCTTAAGTAGGTATACCATCTTGGATTGGACAGTTCCCATAATAATGTTCAATTAACTAGAGTTGGGTACTATGCTGTTTTGTTATAGACAATAGTAATACAATACTTGGAATATTCTAGGTATGATAAAATAATAGTAACCCGCAGGGATTAATCAATCATTAATGTTTATTAAAATATCGTATAATAAAGTATAGTATCGTATGAACCCTATTGTTCAGTTTCCAATATCTGATAAACTGATAATATTATGATATAAATTATGTTAGTGTAATGTACATAGAACAATGGTTAGCTGATGTAATCTACCTGGTACCTACCTAACCTGTGTTGTCAACTCTTTCAAATGGGAAATTTGTATAAGTAGGTTATAGATTTAAAAAAAAACACTAGAAAACAAGGAAACTACCCCCTCCCCCCTTCTTATAAATACAGACATAGAAATAGCATCATAGTATTAAATCTAGTGGCAGGTATGCCCATTATCTTATCAAAGGATGTACATGTCCACGTAGTTGCCATTTTGTTCCATCAATAGGCATTTGGAACAGGTGGTGTTTATTTGAGTCACCTGTACTTGATACACTGTACCCTAAAAACGATATATAAAATAATTTAGAAACAAGTACTTCAAAAATTTGAAAATATGTTGCACGTTTTCCATTTATATTAGCAACTAGCTTTTGTGCCCGGCCGTCCTACGTCTGGATTTCAGGTTTGATTCCACCACTACTGCATCAACACCTATACATTGCATACATATTATTTGGTAAATCTAATATTTTTCTCTTTGATTGTAATAGGTATTAGAAGCCTATGTCCTAGCCAAGATTCTGTTCTTTCGTTATTCAAAATGTGTAGCCTGAGAGCATTTCCATGTGAAACTAATTTCCAGATATAGGGCATGTAAGACTTACGCAGTCTTAGTAAATTATTATGGCGATTGACCATAGTAATTGCTCTTGTTAGCATTGCAAATGCGCAGAGATTACGAAATACAAACAAAATGAAGTATGAGCATATAAAAATTGTAGATTAAAATTGTAGGATTGGCAACACATTACTTGCTACATCTACCTACCGTACCTTTATGGTTGTTAGTTCAATGAGGATGTCATTTTGAGGAGAATAATACATCACACTGTGTTGTATATTGAGGTGTCAGTAGAACGTACTCCCTCCTTTCACCTATTTGTATGAAGTAGATATATTGTAGAACTCACACTCTGTTGGATTACAGTGATTTGTAGCTGACATAATATTACATATAGTACCTACGCAGTACTCGTATGTAATCAGGACAAAATATCGACATTATTATATTGTATGCATAATACATCATGATGAATTTACTACATTTACTGATTGGATATTGTATGAATATTTTTTTATTCCTATATCGGAGGTGTTTTGTATATTAAATGACGCACTTGTGATGTTATTTTTATCTTTTTGTGGCATTAAATCTTGGATTCAAATTGGGATTTCTTTTTTTCTTTTCCATAAATACAAATGTTTACGCTTTCAAATCAGATAAGCTTATTAGGCTCATTGTATAGTTTATTATAGATGTTTTTTGAACAATATGTGTGGAGATTTTTGTATACTTTTGTCCAGTTTTTCTTAGAACCTCGTGTAGTCTGACATTTCAGGGTTTCGTTCTATGTGGGTTGTTTTGCGGCGACTATCGTTCTCAATTCTATCATAAGTGTGATTCACACTGGTCGTTTCAAACGACTTGTTCTATGTATGTACATGGGTTGACTCGCTCGAAGATAGCGATACACAATTACACACACAGCGAATTTAGGATGTGATAATCACCCGCCATAGACAATAGAGTGGGATGCATGAGTTTTTTGATATTAATTCTTCATTTAACATCCTCTGTGCGCAAACATTTACAAAACATTCAGAATGGTGAACTTCATGAAACGTCTTCTGTTTTTCAGGATACTATAAAAATACCAAAAAAAGAGTTGGGGTTTGTCCTACAACTTAGAATCGCACGGGAGTATACTTAACATTACACTTAGACAATGATGCTACAAATTTATTTCACGTTTTAATAAAAAATCATCGAATGTTACACAGAACAAGAAGCTGACACTAGTTGGACAATTGGGGGAAAGCATATTATAAGTTTTAGGTTGAATTTGAAGAATTTGGTCAGGGAGTTCCATTCTACCCTTCCCTACCCTGTGAGTGGAAAGTTTAGGAAACGTGATTGGAATAAGGGAGATAGAAAAAGGGAAAATTTCGGGACATTTGCTTCGGCCATATTGGGTATGTTTCCTGACTTTCAAATCTAATACATGAAAATTTCTACAAATAAATTTTTTTTTAAGCTGAGAGGAAAATATATATATTTTTTAATTAAACTTCTTACTAAAGTGGTGTGTTGATTGTTGTCTAACATATTTTAGCAAGGTGGGTGTAGAGACCATGGCCCTTACAAAAATAAACGCAGAAAAGCTCAAATGCAGTCCATGGAACGATCCATGCTTGGTATACGCCTAAGAGACTAAGAAACGAGGAAATTAGAAACAGAACCGGAGTAGCAGACATGATGGATTGCGTAGCAAGACTTAAATTTAATGGCAATGGTCGGGACAGGTTGCAAGACAAGACCCCACAAAAAACCAAAAATTTTAAGATAGAGACCTTGAAAATAAGTGAGGCGTCGAAAAACCCCAAAAAAGATGGTTCGACGACATAGCCGCTGTGGGGGGTAAAAATTGGCTGCAAACAGCAACCGACAGAAAGAAATAGAAGGGTATGGAAGATGCTTATATCCAGCAGTGGAGGACAGAGGGCTGAAGAAGAAGAAGAAAGGTATTGATAATAAATCCTCGATAGTAAATCGTACTTGCAAATGGATTCGTCGCCTTACAAACAAACAACTAAAGGATTTTCTAAGACAACAAAGCAACATTTACTTCGTAATAATCCGATGAAATAAATGTTCGCAATGAAGAAGAACTCTCGACAAAGTGGTGAAAATAATCAAAATAAATTTAATAGAGAAAGCAGAGTTCTGCACTTATAAATCTGTGGAAGTGCCGTCCACTCAACTAAACTAATAAATAAAACGATAAACTAAATGAAAACAGAGAGTTTAGAAAACTCAGATTTTCCACTGTCACTGAGTACACATCTGTTAGGTATCTTATGGTATGGAGGGTAAGTACGCAATATACATACATAGTAGAAAAGCATCAACGTTTATTTATTCAACATGCATCGTTGGGTGCATTTTAAGGGTGGTTTGTTTAGCAGAAAGCTTATGTGCTAACAATACTAAGGCGGCTATCTTAAAAGGAAAAATCGTAAACTTGTATTTTTTCGCTTTTTGATACGCATACTAATCGCATTATATGAGTATTTTATTTGTTACTAGGGTGAGGAAGAAGAAGAAGATGCAGGTGCCCACCATGGCACCCACACTGGTCACACTCAGCCCTGATATCAGCAGGTCCCCCAGGGACGCGCCGGCCCCCCACGGCGCGCTAATCCGGATTCGTACGTGATTTTGGATTTGTACGTACTGCCATACAAATCGCTACGAAAGCGTCTGTAGATTTACGGACTCACCCCTTCCCACAGTGTGTGAATCTACGTACGAATCCGGATTCGCGCACCGTGGGATGTCGCTTTTAGATTTCTCTCATCAACTGGTACAAAGAAGAAATATACTAGTGAAAAATGTGTATAGAAAAATGAAACAAATAAATAGTTACAAGTGAAAACCATAGAGATTTCTATCTAATACAGTAATGAAAACTAAAGGACAGTGTACATACTTTTAATTAAACTTTAAAATAAAAGCTTTCTTTGTGAGGAATGTTTCTGTAAAATTCCTTTCATTTTCCCCATTCCATTTATGTGTGTACTGAGATTTATTATTTTCCTGTAAATTCAGTAGAGTTGACCAAACACTGTGATAATATGAAACCTTTGTCTTCGTCGAGTACAATTTTTCAAATTTCATTATTTTAGTTACTCTTTCAATGAACATCGCAATGCAATGTAATTTATAGTTTGATACACCAAGCAATAATATTTTGTGATTATATAAAGAAAAAATATTTTAAAATTCTTTACAACACAAAAAAAAACAGGATTTGTCTCAGATTTTCATACCTTACGCAACTTTCTTGCTGCAATCACACTTATATGTACATTTTATAAAGAGTCTGGGCTTGTACTACACAAAACTCTAACACTTTCATATACTTACACCTTATACTAGCTAAAAAACTCTATAGATGTACTATGATTTATTGATATTTATTAAAAAATGTTTTTTTTGTTATTTTATGCAAAGCGGAAAGGTGATTTATTCGCTTGAAAAAATTGATTCAATTAATTTTAATCCATGGAAATAATTAACTACAACAACAAAAAAATTCACATGGCGTTGGAATGTTTAATTAAATGAAACTAATATTTCTCTAGCTTTCTCTTGTGTATTCAACAAACGGAATGAGCTGTACAAATTGCAAACTGTGTCGTAGAACCCATAAAGAAAAATAATAGAACCACGTATATGTCGCATATATTTTAGGAACGCATTTCATTAGATTGCGTAACTCGGAAAATTCAAATACACGAAGAATATTATTATGTAATACACACGAGTCACCGAAACAATTTTAAAAATTGTAGTTTTTTTGTGGTTTTTGTCACCGAATTAGATTCGACCCACCACGTTAAAGCTATAACGCGGTTGCAGCGCCGATCTTTCAAATTCGAATCCCGGCGATGACGGTGTATTCTGCACCTTGACGGAAACTCGTTTCCCGAAAGTCGCGGAGTTAAAATTTTTATTTTGTACTGATAATATGCATTAAAATCTTGGGAATAACCGTAAAAGTTTTTTGATAGACGCAAAATTAACCCCAAAAGATGGAAAAAAACGCTATTTTTACCATTTTATCATGCGATTGTTCAAGCGATTTTGAACCTTAATGCCGTGGGAAATTACTGTGACGTCATTGTGCCAAGCCCTTATTATATAAAAATACTTCTATGTGAATGTTAATTGAATATCCATCAAGTTTTTTGCAATGAAGTGAGTAATAAATTAGAAATGTTATCATGTTAAGTGTCATAATAACATGAAAGATGATTGTTACGATAGTCCACTATAGCAATATTAGCGTGACTAGGTTTTTCATTTTCATATAACACTTTGTCATTATCAATGTCTAACTGACATTTCAGTAATTAATTTTATTAATTAAGTTGCCTCTTCAAGATTGTTAATCCATTCAAAGCTTAATTACCATCATTTATTGATATAACATTTCTTTTAAATTTATAATTTCGTTGATAGTGTCTCTCTATCTATCTATCTATATACCCTCACGCCAGGTCCCTTGCAGCGTAGGCGGAGAGGACAGAGCGCCAGACAGCCCTGTCCTTGCACACACTCTTAGCATCCGTCACATTCATGCAATTTGTCATACATGCTCTCCGATTCCTTTTACTCAAAACGCGTCCATCCTTGAGGATCTGGTCGACATGATCGGACCAGGTCAGTCTCGTGCGGCCGCGCTTCCTCATTCCTCTTCGCTCACTCAAATATATCTTTTTTGTCATCCCAACATGCCCAAACCATCTTAGTTTGTTTACTTTCATTCTTGTCACAACACCAGTCTTGCAGTCACTCATTTCCCTAATAACCTCATCCCTTGATGGTGTTAGTAACCTCATTCCTTAGATCGTTGATGGTGTTAGTAACTAAAAAAATATTTTTAGATATAGTTAGTAACAAATAAAAGTCACCATAACCCCAACGCCCATAACGTGTATCCATGCAATTCGGCTGGCAATAAAATAGGTTAGGAACTTACCTACAACTTTTCTCACTAACATATCGAGAGAAAATTTGTGGTTTGGACTAATTCCACCAAGTAGGCGTTTTTAAAGTCCTTTTTTTTACTAAATAGGTTTGAATGATTAAAATACGACACTAAACATAATGTACCTACTATAGTCAGTCAAGAAATAAATGGTTTTCGATGAGGGTGCTGGATGTACATGTGTTCAATTTTTTTTTGAAATGTTAATATGTGTACTCTTAAACAATAGTATTGTTGTCATTGTATTACTGTAGGGAGATTCTGGGATCACTTTATTTTATTGTTATAATATAATAAAGCATGCGCAGAGAAAAAGGGACGAAACACATGTGTATAATAAAAATGAGGTCACAATGTATTTTTTAACATTTCAATTAACAACACATAAGCTGTGTGTGACAGCTGTCTCGAAGCGACACACATTTTTATGACATGAATTTATTAAGAGGCTTAAATGAATACCGCATACATTAACCCCCTTTTTGTTAAGTTTATTTGTACTCAACGTCTATCTATCTTAATTTGCGTTGATGAGAATATTTAACCTTGTCCTTCTTTGTATGAATTTCACTAACAATGCTCAATTTTATTCTGGATTGAACACATTAAGTATAGAAGGTAATGTTTGCAGTCGTTGTAATATATAATATAGTCGATTCAGAGTTGGCGGAAGGTAAAAGAAAACAGGGAGGGCAGCGGAAGAGATACAAGGATGTTCTGCACAACACACTGGAGGACATAAACTCTCAAAGTGACTGGGAAAACTTGGTGGGTGATCGTAAAAACTGGCGGAGGATCACAAACAATTACACTGGCCCGCAAAACAGAACCACCCGCAGACCCGTCACAAATGAGGAGCAGCCTTGTCCAAAGTGTGACAGAATGTGCATGTCCAGAGCTGGCCTTCATAGTCACCTCCAATGGCATCATCGACAGGATCAGTAGGTAATAACGTGACAGCGATTCTTCGGAGCTAAAAACATGCTCGGCAACGGACACAAGGCTATTATTATTAACATAGTCGTATTATTGTGAAGGTCACAATTTATGTGATGCTTCATCCACATGCTCGTGTAGGCTCGTGAAGGCTCGGTATACATGAGTAGAAAGGCGTCAACGGTCGGTTACGTACACGTCAAGACAAACATTTTCAACCACACGCCTTTTTACTCATTCACGGCGAGCTCGTCGAGGGTCGGCGAGCGTGAAGCGGCCGCATTAAGCATTAGATTAAGTTTGTGTCGTAGTTGGATAACAAGATAACAATACACCAAAAAATGAGATCAAGCTTAATTTATAAAAGATGAACTTGGTCTGGAGAATGGACTTGGTCACGACATAACTCAGTGATCAGCAACAGTCATTTTTAACTTGAAGGCTCCTAGGTATACTACTCATATGTGAATGATGTTTACGTAAGCAATTTGTGATACGAACGGAGTCAGTCAACGACACATTTTTTATTCACAAGGTATCACAAAATCCAAACTTTCTGTTCAGAATTTAAGAAGTGTATAAATTGATCATTTTTATGAAGAAAATGGTAAGTTTCTACACTTTTTAGTTGAAAGACATTGTTAAATATTATGTATTCAATCAAAAACGGTACTACTACCGACATCTATCTAATTCAATAAAAGTTAAAATAGTAGTTCAAAATGTTCAAAGTTTAGGCGCATGTCGCTCCTGTCAGTTTTTAGTTTTAGGGACATGCGCAGCATTTGCCAATCAACAGCCTCTTTCGTTCACACGACCTCCCGACGACCGGTTCATTTTTTGATAAGTGTGGTTCCGTATAAATTCTCGCAATAAATTTTTTAAAAGTGAAAAGGAAGTTTTTTAATCCTGAACATCAGACCTTCATCCATCATTGTTGGAGACCCCTACGCGATCCAGATTCAAGAAAGAAGACAACACGCAAAACAGATAACACCCTTTTTCATTACCTACTTCCATGCTTTTTTTTCACAGTGTGAATAATATCATTCAATCCTATTTCTTCCATTCTGAGCAAATAATAACGTAGCAAGCTTTGTGAACTAACGGCCTTCTTATATTTCATTATAACATTTACCAAATCTAATTATTAAAAACGCATGTTGAAATTCAAAGTTTTGACACCTACCCACGTAATTTTTTGACGCAATAATTGTTACCTATCAATTTCAGTTAATTGTTGCCTGTCAAGATCCACTTCAAGAAGAATTTGCAATTAATAGTGATTAAATATAATAGATATTAACCATATTTATTCAGTGCTTAAAGTTTATATTAAAAAACAAATCGAATAATATTCAATTGAGCAAAATGCCGGAAGAAAAATTAGAAAAATTGATTGCAAAACGTGGTTCGCTACAAGGTCAAATCACGCGATTCAAAAACCAATTAACATCTTCTCAAATCAATAAATTCGAATTAGAAACGCGTATAAGCAAAATAGAATCAGTGTTTATCAACTTTGAAACCATTCAAGATGCAATTGAACTTATCTCTCCAGATGAAGAAAAATTTCGATCAGATTTTGAACAGTTATATTACACATCCGTGGGTATAGCAAAATCTATGTTAAATAGTAAACCGCGAGTAATTTCAGATATACGTTTAAATCCTATTCAGATACCGTCCTTTTCAGGAAAATTCGACGAGTGGCATCATTTTAAGGACACTTTCCGATCTCTAATTGACACAAATGAAAGCTTAAATGACCTTCAAAAATATCATTACCTAATAAGTTCTTTAAAATATGACGCGGCTCGTCTAATATCGTCCCTAGAGGTTTCGGAACAAAATTATCCCATCGCCTGGGATTTACTAAAAAATCGATATGAAAACAAAAGACTAACAGTGAATAAACACATCAATTCTCTTTTCAACCTAAATTCGATAAAAACAGAATCACACCATAATATTAGAAAGCTCATTGATGAATGCCAATTACACCTACGTGCCTTAGAAAATTTAAAATTACCTACCCATAACTGGGACCATTTAGTTATACATATCGTATGTGAAAAATTAGATCGCAACACAAGGTCGGTATGGGAAAATTATAACATAAGCGGGGAATTGCCTACTTTGCACGAGCTTTTCAAGTGTTTGAATGAAAGAGCACGAATTTTAGAAACAACAGCCTCTTCATACAAAAAAGATCTAAAATTCAATTCCAACAATCACATCAACAAACTTAATCACTCATAAACCCAATAATAATAATATTAAATGTTCGATATGTTCCGCGACACATATCGTCTCTCATTGTGAAAAATTCAAACAAATGAACTTCCAACAAAGAAATGAATTAGTTTCAAACTTACATTTATGTCGCAATTGTTTAAATTCTAACCATTCAACCAAGAATTGCAGGTCAAAATTCCGATGTATGACTTGCAAGGGTTATCACCATACGTTACTACATATCAACTCTGCTAACAAGAACCAAACGTATGATAATTCTACACCTTCGACGTCCTTACATCCTCAAGTAAGTACAAGTGTTAATTATAATTCCAACCAATCAGAGGAAGTCTTATTATCTACAGTATTGCTAGGCATACCTTTATCCGATGGATCCACATATACAGCAAGAGCACTACTGGAGCACTGTGGTGCCCAAAGCAACTTTATCACCGAAGAACTGTGTACCAAGATCGGTGCCCCAAGACAACCGATCAACATACCAGTAGTTGGTTTACACCAAAAAACCACCTACGTCAATAACCAAATAACCTTACCAATAAAATCTTTAACTTCTGATTTTAGGAGGACAATTAAATATCTCGTCCTTGACAACATCACCAATCAACTACCACAAACCACAATACCAAGGAGTCAGATTCGCCTACCACCCTGGATACAACTAGCAGATCCACAATTTCACCGATCAGCCACCATCGACCTATTGCTGGGAGCTGACATGTTTTGGGAGGTTCTTCAGCAAGAAAAACTTCCAGCCCAGCACAACCAACCTATGATCCAAAAAACCCACCTGGGATGGATAATCTGTGGTGCCATCCCTTGGAATCCATCTATTGACCACCACAAGGATCCATCAAATGAAAGGCCAGTATACCATTGTAATTTATCTCTAACAAAAATCAACAAAACTTTAGAAAAATTCTGGAAATGTGAAGAAGTTCCCACTATACCTATTCGTACTAGAGAAGAGCTCTTGTGTGAAAGCCACTTTGTAAAAACCACTATAAGGGATCCATCTGGAAGATTTTCTGTCAACTTACCTTTTAAATCCGAAAAACCTAACCTAGGAAATTCTCTGCATATGTCTAAAAATAGACTATTCATGATGGAGAAAAAATTTCAATCTAACGAAGAATTGAGCATTCAGTATAAAAAGTTTATGCATGAATATTTAAGTCTGAATCACATGTCACCTTGTTTACCTAGCATTACAGAGCATCATAATTATGTACCGCACCATGCTGTTTTCAAAGATAACAAGATTCGTATAGTTTTTGATGGTTCGGCGTTAACTAGCAATGGAGTAAGCCTAAACGATTGCTTAATGACTGGTCCCGTCATACAGAATAGTTTATTTACTCTATTAATCAATTTCAGGAAACATCGCTACGTGTTAGTTGCTGATATAGAGAAAATGTACCGGCAGATAAACTTAAATGATGAAGATAGAGATTATCAGCGAATCGTCTGGAGGGACTCACCACAAGATGAAATTCAACACTTTCGTCTCAACACCGTCACTTATGGACTCGCTCCAAGTTCGTTCCTGGCCACTCGCTGCCTCAAAGAGCTAAGTATAATTTACAGTAAAGATTATCCTTTAGCCGCTAAAAGCATTGATCAGGATTTCTATATGGATGACATATTGACCGGGAACTGCCAGGAAGACGTTTGTATACAGCTCAAGTCTGATTTGATTCACATTTTCCAACAAACAGGTATGAATCTAACTAAATGGAAATCGAACATACCTATATTGTCAGAATTGAAGGAAGATTCGAGTAGTAAATCTCTTGATTTAGAGGAAACTAACCTTAAAATATTAGGCATGCATTGGAATAATGCTAGTGATGTTTTTCATTTTAATATCCAGGAGAAAAATATCCTAAAGGAATATACCAAAAGAACCCTACTTGCCGATATATCTAGCATTTTTGATCCACTTGGCTTAATCGGTCCAGTTATACTTAGATTCAAACTTATATTACAAAAAATATGGAAATTACAGATATCTTGGGACGAACAATTACCTGAAGAAATCATCAACAATTGGAAATCTTTCAAGGAGGACCTAAGCTACATAACCTCATTGAAGATACCTAGAAGAATCTTGAATCCAAGTACTATACCTACCAAACTGGTACTCATCGGATTTTCAGATGCTTCGCAGAATGCCTACGGCGCTTCACTTTATCTACGATCTACCGATGCCTCTGGTAAGACAGAAACTCATTTAATATGCGCTAAATCTAAAGTAGCACCATTACGATGTCTCACACTACCTAAGTTAGAATTATCAGGAGCTGTACTTTTGTCTAAGTTAATAAAACAAATCAAGGAAACGACAGATTATAAAGATGTACCTACTAGACTATTTATAGACTCTACAATTGTATTAAGTTGGATATGCAATCCATATGTAAAAGGTGATATTTTCATAGCCAATAGAATATCAGAAATTCAAACCAATACGGAAAATTGTATATGGTCACACGTTTCTTCCGAGGACAATCCTGCTGATATCATCTCCAGAGGGTCTTCCGTTAAGCAACTCGCTAACTCCAAACTTTGGTGGAATGGACCCCAATGGTTACAAGAAAAGGAAGAAGATTGGCCTACACTACGACCAGTACCACCGGAAAACGTAATGGTTCATGTATCATCTACAGTAGTTGAAGAGTGGGACATTTTCCAAAAATTCTCATCTTTCAATAAATTACTCAATGTAACTACCTATATGTTACGCTTTATAAATAATATAAAAAATAAAAATAACAAAATAAAAGGACATTTATCCGTTCTTGAAGTACAGCAAGCTCATAATCTATTAATTAAGTTAATACAAAAACAATGTTTTCCTAACGAGCTAAAGGATTTAAGAAAAAATCGTTTTGTATCTAATAATAGTAATATTAAATCGTTAAACCCTTTTTTAAAAGAAGATATTATCAAAAAACATCCTATTTTATTACCTGCTAATCATATTATAACTGAACTAATTGTTAAACAATATCATTATAACCATTTGCATTTAGGTGCTCAAGGACTGTTGACACAAGTACGTCTAAAGTATTGGCCATTAAGGGGCAAGGATACAATAAAAAGAGTTATAAAAAAATGTATTTTATGCTTCAGGTACAGACCTCCGGAGACACACCAAATCATGGCAGATCTGCCTAAGGATCGTGTCACAGCCTTTCGACCATTTTCTATCTGTGGAGTGGATTTTACAGGTTTCATAAATCTGAAATCAGGTTTGCAACGTAACAGTAAGATTGTCAAATCTTATATTTGTTTATTCGTGTGCTTTGCTACTAAGGCCATACATTTGGAATTGGTTCTATCACTTACAACTGATGCTTTTTTGAACGCTCTTAAAAGATTTATTTCACGCAGAGGAATACCTAACAAAATATATAGCGACAACGCGAAAACCTTTTTAGGCGCCGCAAATGAAATCAAGCATATGTATGATCTTTTAGAATCTTCAAAACCTGATATTCAACATTTTTGCCTCTCTAAAGCCATAGAATTTCATTTCATACCCAGCAGATCTCCGCATCACGGAGGACTCTGGGAGTCTAGTGTAAAGTTAGTTAAGATTCATCTTAAGAAGGCCTTAGTAAACATAACGCTTGACTATGATTCAATGCTCACCCTCATCTCACAAATAGAAGCAATTGTTAATTCCAGACCTATAGTTCCTATTTCTGAAGATCCAACTGATCTCTCCGTCCTTTCACCTTCTTGTTTCCTTATAGGGCAAAATCTGTTAGCGTTACCAGAACCAGATGTCAGTCATCTACCTACAAACCGATTGAACCATTATCAAAAACTAATATCAATTTTCTCTGCCTTTTGGAACAGGTGGGCCAAGGACTATTTCCACCAGTTACAATCTCGAGCCAAATGGACAACTGGAAATATGAAAGATGTCAAAATAGGAGACTTGGTACTCATACGTGAATCAACACCACCATTAATATGGCCAATGGGACGTGTAGTGCAAACTCATCCTGGCAAAGATGGTATAGTAAGAGTTGTTTCTATTCGCACAAGAAATGGAGAAACTAAACGAGCCATAAATTACATTGTGCCATTGCCCATCGAAGATATGTAAAGTATTTATTATCATTTACGACGTAAGACCACAGTTGATATACCATTACCATTATACACAATAATTTCAAGAAATCTTTCATATACCAAATAATTTGAACCACACTCACATAACAAGATGTCCAGTCAGAGAAGTTTATTCATTTATACAACACAGATGTAAAACTACAGCTTTGAAGTCAATACATTTAATGAAGGAAATCTGGAGGACATATTATTTTTATATAATCTTGTAATATGTTTGTATGATATATGTACATTTACATGTTAGACGGAACCACAATCATTTGTTTTATATAAGATTCAATTTTGTAGATTAGTATAGGAAACTGAAGAGCAATTTTTGATTAGTTAATCTTTGTTTGCAAATTTCGAATCTGTTTAAATTATATGTCTGAGCATTAATGTTTAACCCCACATTGAATAATGTTTACACTTCAACTTAAATATTTTACTTAGATTTCTTACTAATGTTTATATATTACTGTAATTAAAACCTCTTTTTATTCATAAAATTCCGTTTTGGGGGTGACTCTGTTAAATATTATGTATTCAATCAAAAACGGTACTACTACCGACATCTATCTAATTCAATAAAAGTTAAAATAGTAGTTCAAAATGTTCAAAGTTTAGGCGCATGTCGCTCCTGTCAGTTTTTAGTTTTAGGGACATGCGCAGCATTTGCCAATCAACAGCCTCTTTCGTTCACACGACCTCCCGACGACCGGTTCATTTTTTGATAAGTGTGGTTCCGTATAAATTCTCGCAATAAACTTTTTAAAAGTGAAAAGGAAGTTTTTTAATCTGGAACATCAGACCTTCATCCATCAGACATAGATGAACACAATATAGTAATTATTTAGTTAGCGATATGATGCACATTACATTTTAATGTTTTAAAGTTTTGCTAGAAATGTTCTTATGTTACGTGTAGTGCCGCAAGCAAAAATGTTATGTTTATAATGAAGCTATTATAGCTGAAAATATTCTTGGGAAAATTTTGCTCGTGTAAGAAAATAATGAGGGATATATAGGGTGACTTCAAGCAAACTAGAGTGTATTTAAAAAAATCTACTGAATAGAAAAAGGTTCTGTATATAGAAAAACATATTTTACATTATGAAGTTCCTCTTTACCCAAGAGTTTCATCAGTTCTAAGTATCTTCTTCTTCTTCTTCTTCAGCCCTCTGTCCTCCACTGCTGGATATAGGCCTCTTCCATATTCCTCCATTCCTTTCTGCTGTTTGCTGCTTGCAGCCAGTTCTTTCCCCCCACAGCGGCTATGTCGTCGGACCACCTTTTTTGGGGTCTTCCGACGCCTCTTTTATTCTCCCAAGGTCTCCATTTTAGTATTTTTGGGGTCCATCTTGTTGGGTCTTGTCTTGCGACGTGTCCCGCCCATTGCCACTTTAGACTTGCTACGCGATCCATGACGTCTGCTACTTTGGTTCTGTTCCTAATTTCCTCATTTCTCAGTTCTAAGTATGTATTAACTTAATATCTGATCTTGAGTAGGCTCTAGTTACATTTGAGATCAAAGGTTGTATTGAGTATTATAAATGTAAGCTCTCAGCAATACAAATAATAATCCAACTAAAAATCAAGATACCCGAAATATACTAAAAAGCAGAACGTTAATTCTGATTAATTTTTACTTAATTTTAATACTCTCAAACCTACGTGTACCTACATACTCAAGCAAAATATATACCAGCAACTTACTTATACTACCTATAATACAAGTTAATAATAATGAGCTACCTTAGTACTAACTGTGCCTAGGTGGCAAAATTATGAATGTATTTTATTTTTTTACGCAGAGGCATGACTTAATCACCACACTTCTCAGTATTATCATTCATGATTGACAAATAAACTCATCAGCCTAATACTGGGAAAAATTCATCTATCCAGATATTACGGATATCACAGGATTAGGCTCAACGCGGGTCCTAAAATACAAGCATTGTGCCTGAAATATCAGTATTTTAAGTTTGGCAACGCTACTTTTAGAATTTTGAAAGAGATATCGTTATTGCCAGCACCTGAAATTGTAGTATAAAATCAATTCGAAAAAAAAGTTTATTACACTTAGGTTTTATTTTTATTATATGGTGGCACCTCCCAAGAAAATGCCAATTGGTATAAAGATGGCATTAAATTTGATGGCACAAGGTTTCAGCTCGATCAGGCAGCGTTAAAACCCCTGAGGCACCAGAATTTATATTTCGTTATTTTTTACACTATAAAATGAAAACTGTTTATCGTAGATTCATAATTTATATCTTTTAATTTTTTTAGACAAAGCGTATGGTTACCAAGATATTTAGCTTTTTTATTATATAGTACTAAATTACACCAACAAAAAGCCATAGGTAGTGTTTTTTCTCTTAAGCTTCTTCATAAATTGTTATTATTATACGTCCAATAAAAAAATATACAAAATACAAGTTAAAAATGATCATAAAAGGAGGAAAAAAGACAGCCATTATAACGCAAAAAAGTAAATAGAACAAAGTAAAATGTGAAATAAAACTACGCACTACCAACATTACAATTCTGCATCCCTAATAATAATATTATTCTCTATGGTAAATTCCTTTGTTAGTTTTTGTATTTCACAGTGTTCGTTATAACCTCGCTTCCTGATTGGCTAAAGTGTTACGACCAATAAAACTGTCACCATATTTTGTATTATTTGAAATAAGAATGTGGGATTTGCAGAAATAAACCCATAATTATACAAGACGCCATGGTTTTTACATTTTAATTTTTTTTTTCTTTTTATTCGATGTGGGTATGTAAAACTTTTAAAAGTAATGTGTTTAGACGATCTTTTGACATACAACCTTTGAAGATAACTTTAAACAAAAAATATGTACAATAAATAAATTGACACATTTTTGTTAGTGTCACTTATTTACAAAAAAATCAATAAAAACATGTAAAACTTTTAACGGTACTGACTAAATTATAAAAAGGAAAATAAAAGTAAGATTTAGGAACGCATTTTATTTTAGAATCCTTTGTTTAGAGGATTTTTTGCAAACAGGAGTAAACCATTGGGTGGGTCAGGGTGTATGTAATATGTGTATTGTGTAGTCAAATTGGACATTGAAAATAATCACAATTGAAATGAAAAAAAAATGTCTTTTGACCAATATTACTTAGTAGATGTTAAGTAAATAAGTATTGTATAAGTAAGTATGAGGATATAGTATTACAAAGAGCCAACAATACGAGTAATTGGAAATTACAAAGGTAGGAATGTTATTCAATATTGGGGATTTAAGATGAATGAATGTGGGCAGAAAGTGAATGAAGTCGAATCGAATAAACAAAATAAATTGTTATGAAAAATATCAAAGGTGAAGAATTTTTCTCTCTCGTTTTCCTTTTGTCATTGTCGCGTGGTTATATTTGATAAAAGAAATTCAAGAGAAAAATTGATAATAAGCTGACATAATACAAAACTAAAATTTCTACCTTACACTGGATGTACTAAAATTGGCTACTTATTAAAATTCGTCACCGGAAATTTAATCTGTTGTTTTGTTTATCTACTCACGAATTAATTTGTTTATTTATTTAAGTACTTAAAATTAATTAATCCGATTGTGAAAATCTTCTTTGATTCATTCATTCCGAAGTGTACTTACAGTTAGAGAAAAGTTGCATCTATAAATAGATTTATTTTGCTTTCACTGTTTTTAGAATTCAATCTGGTTACACGTGTTTCACAGAAATACTCGTAAGGCTGCCTTTATATTGATTAGGAATGTTTTTGCCTAAGGGAGGATGTGATATACCCAAGCCTTCCTAGTAAGATAATATAAGTTGTTAATTTCAAAATTAACCCAAGTTTTCAAGAAAACAGATATCCGAAATGCTCTTATTTAAAACATATACCTACTTTGATCAACATGGATCTTTTACGCTACTATTCATCATAAAAAAATTTGCTACTTCATTACTCCGTGACTGGATGTAGGATCTTTAATCTTTTTCCACTTATCTGTTTCTTGGAATTTTTGCTCGTTATAATCATATTAGATAAAAGGTAATGATCACTCTGTAATTTTTTTACAACTCTACGAATGATTTCATTTTCAGTATGATTAAAACATAATCTCACTGTCGAAAAGAGTTGTATTGTAATATTCGATTAAGAGGATGGCGGTACTTCAACTACAAGCTGTAACAATGATGTGATCTTTTTCAGGTACCGCTTCTATAGGTGGTTGGCAATCTTTACACTCTTCTTGATCTTGGACTATTCTGGCTGCGTCTGGTATTCCTAACCATTGTATCGTCTGTTATTGGAGACTTGATCATTCTTCTGAATTTGAATACTTTAATTATTAAGATTTTGGAGGTCCGTGTTTCTACTCCATACTTACGATAGTACGGATTGCATATAAACAAACTAATCAATATAATTGTTATACTATTTCAATAAAAAAATGATACACCTAATCTAAACTAATCTAGCCTTACTTAACGTAAGCAACCAACGCCGCCAGGGTTACATAATGTACATTCGCCTTTTATAAAAACGATGTCCCAACACACTTTTCGTTCATTAATATTCTAATGGGTAAGTACCCACGCATTCCTACACATAAAATATTACCAACCTCCAAGTATAAATAATACCTACTGTGAACTCATATCCTCAGGTAATCCCGCGTGAGGGTATGTAACGTATTCCGTGTTACGTAATCGCGAAAGTATTACCGTAAATAAAATATATATATTATATACCTAACCTGTGATTAAAAAAGAACTTGAAGCTATTTATTCAAAGCGGATCACGTTAATCACCAAAGTTAGGGATTTGTAGAATTTTATATTTTGTTATAAACTAGTGTAGCTTGGGTAGTCGGTATCGCCCAGGTAAATAAAATAATTAATAACAAATACATCGACATTGGATTATAATAATATATGGATTTTTATATGTATGGATTTAAATATATAATAAGTTGTTTTTTTTTTTTGAACCAACTACCCTTTTGCACGTGGAAAACGCTAAATAGGCTCCGAGTCAGTGTAACACGGTGAACACGGTCCAAAAAGAATCTAAATAGGTGGGGCATAAGTCAGAATGAGGACATCTCCTGTAACTGTGGAGAGACCCAAGATGACCCATGCCGAGATATGGCGATACAGAAGCAATTGCTACTGCAGTGTATTGGAGTGGGTTGGCCTAGTGTAAACGGATTCGTTAAGTAAGTAAGTTTATATTTGATTTATAGTTTTGTATAATTTTTATACTATTTATATTGGAGTTAGTTGGCAGAAATCGCAGCACCGCGATAAGCTCGGCCTCGTAAACAAATGTTATGATTTATGTTCTGTAATGTTAATTGTTAATATACTCGTATCTCTGTATTTTGTAAATAAATAAATATATTGCAACACAAGTAAATATCTACAAACTTCAACAGAATTACAATTGTTTTGAATTTTACAATAATGTAAAATGTATGAAATTAGTCGAATTGGTTATTACTCGAATTAGTTAGTCGAATTTACTGGATACCGATATTTCTGGATATTTCGTGCTGTCGTTTACTCATGGATATATCGGGTAGTTTGATTTCAAACAGTGGTTAATGCTAGCAGTGTTGGTTGAAATATTTCTCACCTAGTTCTGGAATGCGGGAAATAATCGTATAGTAATACACCAACCAGTGGTGTAGCATGTGTACATGAGTTAGAGAGTATTATAAAAAACTGAAATACATATCGGGGAACGTTTCGTGGCGGTGCTGGTGCTTGTTGATTGTTGTTTCACATACCGCAAGTTGTTTTAGGATCCCGCATTTATTTACACATCTCACATTCACATACCTATTTGTTTTCCTCTCATTCGTATTATCATGGATTCTTTGCATTTTTAATGATAATAAAACAAAAGAGATTTCTTTTTAAATACTCGTTTATACGCGTATATCTACGTGAACAAAACGAAATATACGACATACGTGTATAAAATTGTTTTCGTAAATTATACGTATACTAGCAAAAAACTGTCCAAAAATCTCCAGATAAATTCGTAGTATATCCGAATGTAGGTACCTCAGATTATCGAAGTTCCTAATCAAATGGTTGTAATCAAACGAGAACATGGTTGGCGCAGTTAGTTGAGGCGACAGTCTCTCGAGCGGGAGGTGCCAGGTTCAAACCCCGGCGCAGGCGATGTATTCCACACTTTGCGATACAGGCTTTTAGCCTAGTGCAAGGTGTGCAGGAAAGTATTTGCGTTTGTGTATGTAAGCCCAAATCCTTATTTATATAAAAATATATACATAGGTACATACTGTAGGTACAAAATTTCCAACTAAAGATATTTTTACTATTTTTCTCTCCCAAAGTCGTAGTATACAGACAATAAATGCACTCGAGATTATTAGGTACGTAAACTAATATGCCATTCCTTATAACAGTTTGAGAATCATTGATATTCAAGATTCATACTGATTTATAATAATCGAGTGAAATAATAATACATATAATAACATAACAATTCACCGCACCCCATAACAACAAAACAATAATGTTTCCAATTTTACAAGAGTGCCGAGAAATTCTCAAGTGGAATGAATTTGAATAACAATCGTAAATTTAATTAAATTCTATGGCGCTAACCCTGTCAGTGCCACGATAAATCTTGACGAACGAAAAGGACCGAAATTAATTTAGACAATATTTTAAGATAAGTTACAATTTTATACATAAAACGATCTGTTTAATGGAATTACGATTATTAAGCTAATACTTTATTGCTTTTTATCGGATATTTGTTATATTCGTATAAATTTATTTCAATTAACAACATAATACATATACTCGTACTATAGAGCGAGATTTTACTTTATTTGGTTGGCTGGAAGACATTGTCGCGTGGTAATAATTCTACCAGTTCAGTGTACTGTGCAATAAAGTCTCCATTTTTATTAACGCCAAATATAAACTCAAAAAAGGAAATTCTCGTGACAGCAACTTACCAGAATAGTAGAAAAAAATCTCTTCTTCGATATTTTAATTTATTTTATTTATTTAAACTTGAAGTGAACAACAAATACATATAAATATAAAGAAATGGACATAGTACAGATTATAAATCGTTGTTCACTAGGGTGAACTTATCGCAGAGCTGCGATTTCTTCCAGTTAACCCCATATCAAAATATCATAATACCATAATAAATATCCAGATATCAAAATTTCAAGGAAATTTCTTAATAAATATTATCCAAACAATTGCACGAAGGCACAGTTTTTTTTATTTGCATTGCACAGTATTTTCAGGTGATGCTGCCACGAATGCAAAGAACAGGCAGAGCTGAAAGCGTTAAGATTGTTATGTAATAAAATATATATGCATGCATGTATAGCTATCTATATGTTGTTATCTATCTATCTATCTATCTAGCTATCTATATGTTGCAAGTACATATATGTGTAGATTATTATTAGGTACATATCACAATTAGTAAATGTGATACAATGATCATGCGCCATTTGTTATATTACCATGAGTGAGATTAGTAAAGAAATATATGTTTGTATTTCACGGCAAGTATCATATGAGTAAACATTTTCCGCGTCATGCGGTCGTGGCCCATTGCAAGAATTTCTTCTTGACATTCAGACATAAGGTACTACCCCCTGATGATGTCCCCCACCTAATGCAGTTAGCAGTAATGCTAGGATTTAAGAGTCTGACAAGCGCTTATTAATTTCTATAATTTGACAATATAATAAATTATACATACATACATATGTAAATAAATGCTTACAAATTAATGTGATGTTGGCCCGTACGATAAATAAAAGTAAATGAACTTGATCGAAATGAAGCATTCAAAAACGACTATTCAACCTCAGAACTAAACTGTATGCCATTGCTTTTTGTATTACGATTTGTTTACGATTTTTCGCCGTGTTCACCATTCTAAAACTAAATTGGAATAAAAAATAAAGGTACTATTCTAAGCCGAGATGCTTCACGGGAATATGGCTGATGTTATTAAAATTTGCACGATGTTTTTACTATATAAAAACATAAGACTATGCTAGAAATAAGAATATGCTGGGTTCGTCAGAATAAGCATTTTGTATAGTTCCATTGTGTAATACATATATTCTTTTTATTAAAATGAATTTCATAAAATAATATGTATGTAAAAAATGTCTTCGGGCGGTACCCCGAGAATATTTTTTACATTGCGAATTTATTGTTATAATTCCATTGTTCTTATAACATTTCATATAAAATGTTGTATTGTTTTCTGTACTTTCCACGCAATTACATAAAAAAAACTTAAAAATATTCATGTATCCTGTGGGGGTAAGTGCGGCAATTTAAAAGTAATACATAATAAAATATAGATCTACACTACATACTAAAAGCTTTGCATAATCGAGAAATCGATTTTTGTATAGAAACATGGAATGAGCTAGTAACGCATTTTTTTTTTAACATTTAATAAAATTCTCCTAAAAATCACATTTACAAAACTGAAAGAATTTTTTCGATATCTTGAAAAACAGCAGAGTTATAGAGGCTTTATCAAAGTTGACTGTTTTAAAAACGGTCGGATTATACCTGAATAGCGCATGACGTCACATTATCTGTCGTACTTTTCTTCATACAACGGGCCAGTATAGTATTATGAAGTATTTTGTCCACGAGATGACTTGGACATACGTTATCGTCACGATTTTCGATAGGTAAAATAAAAAAAAATGTGCTTTGTAAAAAACTGGTATAAAATATTTAATAATAATCAAACCAAAAATAGTAAAAATATGGTAGGTAGAGGTACACTTAAGTACCTATTGTTTTTAGGGAGATTTTTATCCTTGAAGCTGTTTTTGCTTATTCCTTATGTGTTCTTAATATTAGGAATAGGGAATGGGAAAGGGAATTAATAGGGAAATGAGTGACTGCAAGACTGGTGTTGTGACAAGAATGAAAGAAAACAAACTAAGATGGTTTGGGCATGTTGAGAGAATGAATGATGACAGGATGACAAAAAAGATATATTTGAGTGAGCGAAGAGGGGTGAGGAACCGCGACCGCCCGAGACTGACCTGGTCTGATCATGTCGACCAGATCATCAAAGATGGACGCGTTTTGAGTAAAAGGAATCGGAGAGCGTGTATGACAAATTGCATGAATGTGACGGAAGCTAGGAGTGTGTGTAAGGATAGGCTGTTTGGCGCTCTGTCCTCTCTGACTACCCTGCAAGGGACGTGGCGTGAGGGTATAGAATAGAATAGAGTTCTTAATATTATAACCATGTCGAATAATAATATAATGAATGAACATTATGCTTAACTCTAGGTAGTATTGTTGTAAAACATTGTCTTTTTTTTGTTTTTATTGCATTGTTTATATTTTAATAATACAATAGCATTGTATTATGTATGTCTCTCCCCCCAGCGTGATATCGCAGTGCGGAAGGACGAATATTGTACCGTCATTTAAAATGTATTGTATTTTACATTCGGCATCAATATTAAAAAAAAATGGTAGTTTGTCACTAGCAAAAAACGGTGGTTCTCAAACTTTTACTATAACTATACCTATTTAGTATTCGTTTTGACTTTTGTTTTAGATTGAAAAGATATATGAACACAAAAAGCACAACGGAGAGGACGCCCAGGCAAAAAAAAACGTTTTTAATTATACTAAGCTAAATTTTGCCTGCGGTGCTAGTTATCCATGTTACTCTGAATGCAATATATTTTTATTCTACAAAACATAAACTAATACTACATTACTACCACTTTAATGTAGGCTTTCTATGTCTTAGTTTTCGCCTGCGGCGCTATCTTTTTGCTACATGATGTACCTACCTATAAGAAAACAGTTTTCATACTTATTATTGCGAAACGTATTTTTTGTATTCATTAAATAATAAATCAATCACGACCCTCTTCACTAAGTATAAAAAAATACTTTCTCTATATAATTTTAGTCCCACTTTTTTACAAACAACCAAGTTCAGATTTCTGGGTGTCACTCTAGGTTGTGAAATCTCAAAAAAGTTTGAGAAGCGTTGTTAAACAGCGAAAGTTAGCAAAAATATTTGAAGATTTAGTAATAGGTACTATACAAGTAAGTAAAGTACTATAATCACTTTGCGAATTTCACGCTACGAATTTCGGCACTCATGAAACTGAAATTCATAAAAAAATCCGTTTCTACTTATGCTATATACTAATCTGCTTTTGAGAGATTGTCATCTTACAAATCCTTACTTTATTATCGTTAAACAATAAAAAAAACACAGTAAACCAAAGAAAATCACTTCCCATCTGAATTTAAGGACAAACATCCTACTAATTACAATAAATTATAACTATTTTTAATGTGAATGTATGGAGCGCATACTAGCCCCATATAGAGGCTGAGATCCATACGGTAATGTGACGTCACGAGGTGTATTTGATAAAACCGAGCGTTTTTCAGCAACCCCAACTTTGACGCCTAATATCTCCGGAACTACTCCATATTTTTGAAAAATTCCAAAAGTCTGGTAATCGTAATTTTTTTCTTGATTTTTCTAGTATATTTTGAAAGCACATTTCAGACATGCGTTACTGCCTCATTGTGAAAGTAATAAGTTTGTGGGTTAAAGAAATAGTATGTAGAAACAGTATGAATAAATGGGGCTGTTGAGATTTGTATTAGCCGCCATATAAGTATAGTAGCAGTAGTAGACGGTAGATGGCGTTGTTGTCGCTAAGAGCGTTTTGACAGCAAGATAATTTTTGTACGACCGCTAGCCGCTCTCTCTCTGCTTGGTCGTCCTAGTATTAAGAAGTCTTAATATGTAAAGATATAAAGTTGAAGATCAATAAATGTAGAAACTTACACCAAGTATTTTTAATCAAGCCAAGTAACCTGAACATGGGCAATTCAAGGGAAACCAAGCCCTCATAAACAAGAGTAGTGATATAGGTAGATAGGTTCCTAATATCAATATGGAATTGAAACTACTCGGGTTGATAATCGCCTTTTTTACCGTCGGCGTCGGCGTCGGCGTCGATTGTATTCTGTTATTACTTTTAAAGATGGTGCGATTGTTCGTGCGATTTTGAACTATAACGCCGCGGGAATGACGCGTGACGTCACAGATTGTACCCCTCCCCTTAAGGGAGAAAAATATTAATTCGATGCGGATATATATCTACTTATTTATATCGATTCTTTAATTAATTTATTGCAGTTTAGGTGCGTATAAAATATTGATTAATATCGTTTTAATTCATATCATTTAGATATATTTTGAAACCAATTTATTTACTGCACAATATACAATAAAATTAATTATTAATTTGGCCTTGGACAGCCATTAAAGAAATTGAATGATTAATAAAATTGATAAGTCATGGGAAATAAAAACTACTGGTGAAATGCTGAAGAATTAAATAGTATGGATAAGGGTAACTCTAAGTATAGTACCTACTTAACATTAAGTTATTTGTATGTTAAAATACCTTGCTTGCAAAATTACTATTTTACAGTTTTAAGCATGTTTTACTTTTAAGAAAATCTTAGTGATGATTGCGTAATTTCTTAATAGTAAAAAGTTAAAAATAGGTAAATTTTCTTTACCATTTCTGGAAGTCTTATTATATTATTTGTAATAGATTTCTTATGAAAAACTTTTAGTAGGTGGTACTTTGGGTTGACGATTTTCACAAAGCTTTTTTATTTTACTTTTGTGCTTTCCGTTCGGTTACGGATTCGCAATCAAGAGAATTATGCTCCACTTAAAGAGGCTATTTAAGTCTTTTATTTTATTTGCCTTCGCAAGGCTTTCACTGGAATATTTCAAAATTACTGAATTCAGTTACCAATCTATTATTAATGGGATATTTGAGGATTTTATAGGATTATGTGAAATAAAACATTTAATACGTTAATAGAATAACAGATCGATACTTTGTTAATTGGCAAACAATGTTTTAGTACAATAGTAAGCTTTTTAATGTGGAAGAAATAACTAATGTATTGTGTATTCATCATCTCAGCATTTCTGCATTCAGTGTTGAACATATGGGTCTCTTTTTTATTCACCTCAGGCCGGCCTCTATCTCGGACATACCGCATATGAAATACATACATACATCTTCTTCCCCTTCCATCCTTGGTTGGGTCGGGGGCTCAAAGCATCTGCATATCTTTTCCAGAGGCCCCTGTCACTTGTAGTTTTCAAGACTCTGGCCACCACAGTCTCCATCACTCAATATATACATACAGGTATTCAGGTTATACTTACTTTACGTGTCCGGGTGGGTCATACCCTGCCACTCCAATATACTATAGTAATTTCCTAGAATCAGGTCCCCTGGGGTGCAGCTCTCTCTCTCATCAATAAGATTAAGCAATTGCTCAAATTAATGAATTAAGTCATGTTATTATATAAAATTTATAAGGTATAGTCATTAGATTGCCATGAGTCGTGAGCCTGAGCTATAAACTTGTAAGTGCTTTAAAATATACCATTATGGAGAATATCAAGAGATGGCCTTAGAATATTGGTATTAGAAAGAATATTCATTTATTAAAAGTCACGACCTATAATCCTCCCTGTGATGTGGAGATATTACAGAATCGTGCTGTGCCAATGAGACTTTCTTCAAAATTAAGCCGCGAATAATCTGAATACTTTCCTATATCAGTGACACGTTTTAACCATTCAGTATACTCGTATTCTTTTGTAAGAGACAGTAAATAATTTGTCCAATATATGTAAGAACAATATCACAAGGAATTTTATCAGGTAATTTTCTAACTAATAAATCGCAATGTTTTCCCGGTTTTTCTAATAACTATTCAATAAGAATTACTTAATGTCATTTTTATAATTATAATTTACTTATCGCCATAACAATGTCATTAAATTAGTATTTTGTGGCTTAATTTTGGTGAAACTACAGAAGACACCCTTAATAGTCTAATTTGTCTAACTGAGATTACTCACGTGAGATAAGTAGGTAAATTATGAAGGAATTTTAATACGGATGCTGTAAACATCGGTGATGCAAAAAAACAAAATTTCGTTTAATAAATGGGTGAAACACAGAAAATAAGTTTTAATGATAGGTTTGAAAACTTTTACCGATTTCTATAGTAAAATAATTTCACACTTCTAATTTGAAAATAACTATAATTCAACTATTAAAGTAGTTTTATACGTGTAGACTCCAGTTCAGTTAAGAATTCCTCGACAATCTGAATTACCATCATTATTTTGTGAATTTTTATAAAAAAGTATTATTACATTTCGATCATAATTTAACAAATGTTTCGCAAATAAAAATACCCCCTTAATGAAGTACCTACATAGACCTGGCACCTTTATTTGGCCGCAAATCTACATTAAGATTTACATGTAGACAATTTAATTTATAGTATAAAATTCTCAGGCAAAATGTAAATCAGGATTTAAAATATCACTAATTCAGGATTTGTTTATGACCTATATTAACTATAGATATGTGTTACACTACCTTAAAGCGGATATTTATATGACGTATTATCATTGATGATAAATTATTTATTTGTGAAAATGTTGTTCACCTCTGTGCCACATCTGCGTGTGGTTTGCTACCACTGAGAAATTCGTTGATCCAGATTTATGTCCAGGCAAATAGGATGTCGTTATTGTTACAACAAAACCTTCAATATTATATTTACATACCTACCTAATAATATTATAGGTTTTCAAACTTTCATCACGTGCAAGTTTGAGAAACTATAAACTACTATTGTTTGGAATAGTTCGTTGCCTTGAAATACATTATTATTACTATTGGTAGTTTTTGTCAGGTGATTTGTGAATACTAACACTAAAATATTATTTTTTTATTTCAAAGATTCATCTTTATGCTCCAGCCACACGCCCGTCCAAGTTCCGAGCAAACGGTGTTATTGAGTAAAAAGGCGACAACCGTCAGCTACATACACGTCAAGACAAACATACACCTTTTACTTCACCACCACTCGGACGCGACCAATGACGAGCATGTGGATTCAGCATTAAACAATTTCAAAGTTAAGGAAAATATATCTTAAGGTATATTAATTAATTTATTTATTATTTATTTTTAACCCAGATGTTACGCACGTAATGTTTCAACTAACAGATGCAGCAATAAATGGAAAAAACTTATTTAAGAAAACTCTCGTAAATACCTAATAATAAAAAAAGACTCTTTAAAATTGGCAAAAAATGACATTACCACCCCGTCGAACAACAAGTTTTTCATAGGAAAATAGAAAGGCAATGGGACAAACTTATCAGACGTTTTTATAATACATCATGAAGGCTAATCCTTTGAAATGTCGTAGGTACATATTGTAGGTGCTCAAAAACTGTATTACGAGTAAGACAACTAAACTTTAAAATACGATACTTCATTTTAAAAACACTATAGACACACTTAAATTCCCTGTGTTTCTGTAAGGATGAAGATTTGCCACATGGGGATTTCCTAATTCGTTTACTTAAGGGGCATGAAAAATACCTGATAATTACCGTAGGATCCTTTAAGGTTTCTCGGGTTAGTAAGTCATTGTTTATAGGAAGGAGGTTGGAGGGAGGTATGTTTAAAGGAGGTTTACTAAAATAGATTAAGGTTCCTCGGGGAATAAAACGGATCGATTGGTTTAGAAATAGTATTTTTTTAAATCGGTAGAAATCAGTCGACCTGACATGGGCTAGGCGGCAGGTGAGGCTTAATGCGTCTTGGGATGGTATAATGTATCTTGTATCGAATAAAAATAACTTAAAGAGAAAAAGCCATGAACGTTTCGTAGATAAATTGTTGGAGAAGATAAAGTGTCTGATCTAGATATAGGAGCAGTACATTAGACATAATATACTTACTTCCTATTATAGAAAGATTTCACATTCCATTCCGTGAATTGAAGCAATGGTGAATAATGTACGGAGGAAATGGTCTATTATAGGAAAAAATATAAATATAATATATAAAGATTTTCGACAGACGATACACAGTGGAAGTTCATATTTAATGGTAGAAAATCAAGGAATATTACTAATACCACTACTGTTATACCATCACGGAATATTCCAATACTTAATACAATAATGGTGTAAACTTTAAATGTTGTGTGTGCATAACCGCACGCTTGCCGGCGAAAAGGGGATGAGCTGTTATGTCGGCTAGTGTAAGTGGCGAAAGTTATTTTTGAGAAAGATGAGAAACGTCTTATAAGGTTCTACGAATACTGGACTCCTGCGGAACACTAAAAAAATGTCTAAAAAAAGTGCGAAGTCAATTGCAACTAGCCTAGTGCAAGGTGTGCAGGAAAGTATTTGGCTCTGTGTACGCAAGTCCAGATGCTTTAAATAAAAATCTACATAACCCGGAAATCCTCATCCGGAAAGACTATTATGGTTTAAAATTCACGTAGGTAATGACTTTTGTTACTCCCGAGATTTTTATTACAAGAATTCACCACCTGAAAAACTCTTTGTTTAAGGTGAGTCCTTAAATAGGTAGAGGTATATAGCATCCTCATATTTAGGCATAGGTCTATAGGTATAGCGTTCTAATATTCAGGTAGTTCAATACAGCGGCCTAATAATTTATGTGCCGCCTCATTGACAAATTAATAAATTGCGTGGAGAAAATAGTTTTGAAAAGTTACGCTTGTACTTTGACATCCATTGTATGGTATTGATTTATTCATATAATATTTTATCATTGTATTCTAAGGTACTTCATATTAATGTAGGTAGGTACTCGTATATGATATAGAAACGTATAATTAAATTTGTATTAATAATGTGATTACAAAAAATCGATTAAAATTTTTACTCGGAGGCAGGACTTGCGAATACGCTTCCCAGTAGTCAGAAAAGTCTACATATTCATATCTACGATTGTACATTATAATTTACTGTGATCAGTCCAATACTGGAAAAAAATCACATATCAACATATATTTGTTTATTTATTAATTTATCAGCAAGGCACACTTACAGACATTGAACACAAATTAGCTAAAGAAAAACAATACATTAAATATAGTTAATTCAAAGCCCTATTACAGTGTACACAAAGAATTCATATTATGGGGACAAATACTTGTTGAAAATATTAAAAAAAAACTACCTAATCTAAATTAAATTCTCTTAACTACTTTTTCAAAAACTTACCTATTAACCTATTAATTACAAATTATAGATAAACTAAGTCATATATTATGGATATCAAAGTACACAGATAACATTCTTTATACACACGTATCTTCATCTTATGAGTCTGGTCAGAATGTGACCTCCAGACTCCAGGTAACTCTTGGACGACCATACTTCCTCATACCTTATATATTTTCTTTCCTATTCTATACTCAGACATTCTCTCCGTATGCCCAACTTGTTCGCTTTCATCCTAGTCATAAATATCGTCCTACATTCACGCTTCTCTCTAATTACTTCAATTGTTACTCTTCCTTTTTATAATATAATTTTTATAAAACGTTACACGATAATGTGTTATGTCAAATTGATCGAAGATACAGATTTCAAAGGCTACTATATTCCGGAAATTCCATGTAAATTCAATATTTTCTAGAAATATTATTCTATGGGATTATGTTCGTACGATCTTTCTGTAGTAATCGTAAAACCCTAAATATACGGAGTGCGGAGGTTGTATTCTACGACGGGTTTTCGATCAGCGTAGGAAGCAAAATAATTCTGAAGTGTGAAGTAACAATACCATATCCAATTTACATCAATTTATTTCAATGTAATCGAACGGGAATTTGAAATTAAGGCAGAAACCACTTCTCTGAAACACGATACCGCCAATCAAAAGGAGCACCGATAAAAATGTAAAATTGGTGATTTCTTTTTTATCAGAAAGGTGATCCTATTTGTATAAAATTTAAATAAATCTAGGGGCGTTTGTAATTGAAAATATTTCAATTAAAATAACCACCCGAATTTTCAATGTTTGTTTTTATTGGAATGGGGAACAGTTTTTATTTCTCTATTATTTTTACTCAACTGTAGATTTTATTTACCTACCCCTAAAGAAAGGCGGAAATATTCCTATAGTATTTATAACAGTTATAATTCCACAAAAAAGTAAATACGAAATAAACAGTGTTTTTATAATATCGTTTCTGTTTATACTATCTGAAAATATAACAAAATTTACCGAACACATTACAACCATAAATTTAGGCAATAATATTAAAAAAAAAATCTTACGTTTATTTGAATTACACACTGTATAAGTAAAAAAAGCCGCCAAGGAACTTGTACAATTAATCACAATCATCAGAGCTTTTTTTATTTATTTTCAGAGTCATTAACTGTTTTTAGACGTCAACATTGCCCCAAATATTTTACCAACTATATAATAATTATATTACTTTAAATAATAATAAAAAAACCCGATGAAACAAAATTGGGGTGACTTTTTCTTTCTACGATATTCATTTTCGGTTTCATCACAGTTTTCAGATAAAAATGTATTGTGTGTGTATTCGTATAGAAATGTTTTTAGTGGAAAAATTTCGACGATCATCAATCAAAAGAAAATGGAACTTTGTTCGTACACATGTCAAAGTTATCGTGTAGTTTCACTCATGTAATATGAATTGTTTGAAAGTAAGGAGGCGCAGTTTGACAAAATGATGCAAATCACTCATCGTATTATAAAAATATCTAATTTTATATAATAATTATTCTTCTTTTGTAGGTAAAGACCATTGTACAAGCTTAGAGCTAAAGCTCCAATATACTCGTAGACGACAACGCGGTGCTTGAAACTATAAAGCTCTGCTTTATACGCAAAATCTTCTGGAAATTTTCCAGCATAAGAATTTTAAGGTTAAGATCATCCTTGGCTGTAAATCCTTTGAGATAAACATTGTGCGTTATTTTTTTCATGAGTTATTTCTTCCCTGTAAAATTCTTTTTATGCGTTATTTTTTCCATGTTATTCTATCTTGAACACACCCCTATGAACTCTTGATCTCGTTATAGCATAAAAATGCCAAGACTTGTTATTGGATGCCTTTTTTACCTACTCCGATACGAACTGACAACTAGCACATATCAATTTAATCATGGATATATGGTGCCATCAACCGATTATTTAACTGATACTTACTTTACTTTTCGTATGGCATATGGGCAGGATTCTTCAACGAGTGTGGTTGCGTCATTTTCCTCTTTACAATCTCAGGTCCATTTAACTGATAATTAAGATAATGTAGTCATTCGAGTTTCAGTAATATACCTAACTATGTACCTAAAAGTTCGCGACTAAGGTGTGATAAACATTAATAGTGAGGAACCTATCTGAATACTGTAATATAGGTAATATTACGAGTACATATTCGGGTTGACTTCAAGATATTACTTTTGCAATAAGTCCACCATTTGGCACACTGAATTGTCTTGTTTTTGTTGTAACATATATTTACTGGCCAATAAAGTTTTATTTATTTGTTTTATTTATTTACATTCGAGTTCACTTACATTTTCCCACTACTACACTCGCGTGAATATCTGTCAAAAGAATCGCCATCATTTCTCTTTTATTTTTAAATTATTCAATTTCCAAAAAAAAGACAATACACCGGATGGTTCCTAAAAATAAATTGATATCCCCGCGACCTTAAAACCGTGAAATTATTAATTGTTCCTGCTCAAATTTACATACACAACACATTAATCATCACACGTAGCTTATTTATTCATAAATGCGCAAAAAAGATAAGCATACGGTGTTTTATTACAAAATTAAAATTATCATTACTAAGTAAATGAGAAACAATTAATACGATATTATTCTTAACTGATATACGAGCAGGTACAATAAGGGTAAAATCCACTTCCATGCCTGAATGGTTCAAGATCATCAGGTCCTATTTTCGATGACGTGCGACATAGAGGACCGGAAAATGGTAAACGACAAGGCGACATCTGTCGCTGCACATTGGAGTGGCAAGGTCTGAAGTCGGACCCGTAAAGTAAGTATTGTGGAGGTACCTTTATATTTTTTATATACTGATAGTACCGAAACACTATGCGCTATAGTATAGGTACAGGATACATTTTTCCATCAAATGAACATGAACACAAGTATATTTCAAGCGCAACAATAGTTTCAGGATTCAGAGCACGGATAATGAAGTTATTCTAAAAATGTTGCATCAGCAGTTTGTTGGTGTGACATCGTTAGAGAATAGTCCTACGTGTTGCAATGTCACGCTATTTTACAATACAATAAGGAATATTATGCCATTGCAATAGTTGAAATGGTCACAATAGTTACAGCTTACGTTATGATGTTGTGTTAAGTCCTCTGTGAATACAGACAGGTTGTCACACTAAAAAATAAATAAATGGTGACCAGCAGAGATCAAAATTATAGCAATTACACAATATAAAAAATGTACATTTTTGTAATGTTGACTAACGTGCTTTACATTTATGCAAAAAAAACAGCAGAAATATTTATCAAAATAACACAAAAATGTGCAAAAAGTAAAATTATATAATATTTCTTGGGCAAATGTAAATTATACAATCTTAATGAATAAATCACTAAAGCTCTATTCCATTGACGTGAGCTGTAAGTTGTGTTCAAATGTCACAGAGACTTGGCTTCTTTCAAGTACTTATACACGTCGGTTTCATAGAAAAATGAACCAATACGTTTTGAAGACTGCTAAAATCGAGAAAATTATCTAAGCTAGTATATATGATCTAAATAGCTGAAAAGCGTAACGAATACTCAAAGACAAACCATTAAACAGAAATTAATATTAGTAGAAGCTTTTGTTGTAATAAATAAATGATTATAATGCTATTCAGTGTTTGATATCAACTCCTGATTAGTTTTCTAATCAGAAATCTATAGTTTGTTTTATTTGACAATCGCTCCATTGTTATGGACGTATTATTTCCCCAAGTAGTTTTATTCATCTGATGACACTTTAATAATATTACCAACTATCGCATCATATAGAAAATTATTTCGTTCTAAACATTATTTGTGTACAAATACGAGTATGTCCTCAACCATTCTTACATATATATTAAAACGCTTGCCCTAACGTTCTGTTTTTTTTTCAACGATTGTCGAAACAAATAGCCACTTAACTTCATATTCCCATACCAAGTTTATTTTGAGAGTAGATTGTGACAGTAGGTGACGAAGCAAGAAAAAGGCAACTCGTGACGTCACCAATAATAGTTTTCATAATGATGTTATAGTGAATTGTAATGCAATTATTTAGTGACGACAATATGACGTCACAATATTCTGACCAATTACAGTGGATCATCGGGAGTACGTAACCCGTGTAATTTGAAGTCTGGATCGGGTACTGTCTTATCTAAGATTCATCCCTCTTCTCCAGTCGTCAACTGTCAAATTGCTAAAAATATTACTACGCTATGTAAGTTTATTTTACTCTTTTAAACACCAATTAGTTTGTGTTAATTTTTTTCTAATATTTTCCCAGCAGACCTATGTACACTAGTGGTTAATAATCTCCATATTTATTAAGGGCATGGCACCAGGAATGACATCACAGTCTTTTCCCACGGCATTAAGGTTCAAAATCGCGTGACAATCGCATGATAAAATGGTAAAAATAGCGTTTTTTCAATTTTTTGGGGTTAATTTTACGTCTATCAAAAAACTTTAACGGTTATTCCCTAGATTTTAACGCATATTATCAGTACAAAAAAAATTTTACTCCGCGGCTTTCGGGAAACGAGTTTCCGTCTTTCGGAAAAAAAGGTCAGAGGTGTTTTTAATTTTTTTTTTGAGAAATCCATAAAAGATATAAAAAATCTTCTACGGTTATTCCCTAGATAAAGATTCAATGCATCTACCCTATTTTGTTCCAAAGCATATTTAGTAACGGTTGTCGAGATAGAAGGTCTCCCGTTTTTACAAATTTTTGAAATGTCGGTATGCACACTCTTAAATAGGTTTGTCAAATACAAAACATCAGACATACTCGATTCATACGATGGCTGTTTGTAAAATACAGATTACATTAATAATGTAGTATGTAATCGCTTGTATACAAATTACTTATTACATTAAAGGCTTCGCATTGATAACATCAATATTTTGTGGGGAGTTAATAATATTGGTTTATGTTTATTGGTTTATTTGTGTAAATTGTCCTTAGGCTTTAGTGGTGTTATCTGGTTTTGTCAAGGTCACATGGTACCTACAGCATATGCTCGTAGAATGGATTTGATAAGATAACGAAGAATAAAAAAAATGTAAAAAGAAATTCAGTACAAATGGTGTGTAAAGATTTCTGTAGTAATAATCTCATAAGAAATACTCTTTTCACAATACGAGTATACACTACACATAAAAATAAGTTATTAGGATCATCTGTAACTTAACGTACTAAAATAAGCGCGTTTAATTTTTTTTAATTTGTTGTGACATAACTAAAAAAAAATGTTTTAGTCAGTATACTCTTAATTAGTTAAGCGACGTTACAGTTTTTGCTCAACAAAAACGAAAACTCAAGTGATCACTTTTCGGGGCAACATTCACTCATTCGCAGAGAAACATTTTTCAATTATTTTTTGAGATGGAAAACTCGAAAAAGGTATGTAAGTCACATTGTTGAAAACTGATGGTTTGAATGGTGTCTATATCCACGAACTTTGACACTAAAATAAGACTCAAGATATAGCAGTTTTGGAAATAATGGTTTCTCAGGAGGATATAAGATGGGTTCAATTACGGAGAATTTAGGGGTAGGTACCTTAACTAGTAGAAAATTATCCTTATTATTCAATAATGTAGTACCAACCATTAATAAATTATACATAAGACAATAGTGTACCGTGAAATTGTGGTATGGAAGGTCATTACGTGATTGTTACACAACCATACATTATTCATACAATTGAGGTAGCACCAACACAATGGAGTGAGTTAATCGAAATTGATTTTTTATAATGCGATTTGTGTTGTTCTTTTTTACTCCCTTTTATTAACGCAAGTTTTAAAAAATCAATATAGTAAAACCTACTGTATACTTAAAAGTTATCTGTGTAATGACGTGTACTGAAAATATAAAATATATTCTCCACCCTAAAAATTGCTGACAAAGTCTGTCTTGCCAACTTGTGTTCTTTTTTTGTGAGAAAAAAAACATAAATTCAGCAATTTTTTTGGAACCGTTTGGAACCGTTTTGGAACCGTGTCGACAAAAATTCACTTTGCAAAAATATGTATAGGTCTCAAGACTCAAGAGTACATGGTTGGCGCAGTTGGTTGAGGCGGCAGTCTCTCGAGCGGGAGGTGCCAGTTTCAAACCCCGGCGCTGGCGATGTATTCCAAACTTTGCGATACAGGTTTTTAGCCTAGTGCAAGGTGTGCAGGAAAGTATTTAGGTTTGTGCATGCAATCCCAGATACTTAAGAAAAACTTAACCTTTTTTTTAACTAGACATGGACATTGGACATCTGCACAACTAACCCATTGGTATGAAGTTGTTTAGTTTTCTCCTAATGTTCCCTGGGGGAACGTTAAAAGGCGAATTAGTAAGTAATGTATGTTTGCGTAATTCATACATTGTTGTTTCCCGTCCAAAATTTTCCGTGGCATCACGATAAAATGTAAATTTCTACCATCAGCAGTGTAATGGTACACAATATAGTACGTAGGTAATATTAAAGCAAGGCAAGTCAACAAACTGCAAAACAATCTGTTGTATGGGGCATGAAGTTTGGTAATTCAAAGTATTGGTTTTGTTTGGAATATGTTGCCTCAATACTCTGTTATCTGTCTGCGGAGTGAAGTGATGGGTAAAACGTGTGCCTGATATGTTCAAAATATTCCAAGCGGGAGGAGTGTGGTTGGTGTTCTTGGCACGAACGCAAGATATCAATGCTATTTATATGAGAAGGTTTGCGAGATGTTCGTATGGGATGATAATAATTGATTTTACAAGGGTAATTGATATTTGTTTCCTTTATATATCGATGCTTTTTGCGAACTTATTGTGAAGTTATAATTTCCTATGTATAGTTATCATTTGAAGACCACAATTAATTTTGTGGAACATTTCATTTTCATTTATTTATTATCCAATAAAAACACAGAGAATATAATACATATATATATATAAAGTAATAGATTTTATTGTCCTATTGGCGATATACTGTTCTGGGGCAATACTAATGACAATTACTAGTTCAAGGTCGATAAGACACAATATTATAAAACAAAGATAACTAAACTCAAGTAACTGAATATAAATGAATACTATGTAGATTGATCATTATAAGAAAAACTAAAAAAAGGTTGGACTAAAGAATAAGATGACATGTATGTGTATAACAGAATGCGTGTATGTGCGTGTAATAGTACATAGTATACCTGACGTACCTATCTTTTCTACCTTTCATTTCAGTTATTTATTATTAAAAAAAAACATTTACTTATCTGAAGATTTACCGTAAATCCTGCCGTAACGTAACATTCCGAGTGAACTTGACGATACTGCAATCAGGTTCTTGTGACTAGCAGTGAAAACCGGACAGTAAATGCTGCAAAAAAACGGATCGCATATTATATTCATAAATTATCTCGTCCCTAGTACATTCATGGGTAATTTCCGGGTGGAATTGGAATTGCCAGGGGCTGCCCTTCCGGTAAACACTGAAGCCGCCTGAAAAATATGTAGTTCAATAGATTGCGTGGATAAAGGGGCGCCTCTACTATCCGGATACTCGAGGAGTATTCAGTACTATGTATTTTAGTTGGTAGGAGAAAACTTCTCCATCCATTTAATTTATTTTTTGGCACAATAGTACAAAATAATATGTCACGTTGCGGATTTGTAAGAATGCAACTAGGTTTCCAATAATTTTAGATGCCACGTCTTGTCCTTTAGAATAGTCAAAAGAGCTAGACTTGTAAATTCTTTAATGGTCTCTAATAATGAAAATTTTAATGCAGTAATAATTATTAAGTAGCTAAATAACTAAACAATCTATCAAAAAAACCAGAGTTTTTTAAAAAAAGCATTTAGAGTTATCAATAGTTACAGCGTTTTAGTTCGCTCTGTAATTTTATTGACATCAGAAAATAGTTTTTTTAACGACGTTAAAAAAGCTACAGCTTTTAATTAAATTTATGACGTACAAAAAGCTGTAACTGAAATTACATCATTTTGCCATTGAGCTGCTCAGCTATGGGAAGAAACAGACATGCTATTAGTGTTTCGTATTAATGTAATAAAATATAATGTATCAAATCAATACTGAGATGGTATGAAATTTCGTCCCTAAATCGATTTCCCCATACTCCAACTAAAGTATGGTGTACTTAATGTAGGAATACCCTATATTTACATAAAATGTGTTATATTTGCACTCGAAGAGATGTAAATCAAGATATTGTACATTACTATAATATCGATGAATTATGACATTTTCTTGACTCTTTGACATTTGTCATGATCATGTCATGATGTTGTTCGAAACCATTTCGAAACAAACGAAAGAATGATAATACGTGCATATTTTGTAAAGCGTTTTTTGCTGTAAATTTTAAGTAAGTAACAAATATTTTAGCTTACATATACTATAGTGTATATTCATGTATACGTATACTGAAAATGTTTGTTAATGGCTACAAAATGAATGGCATAAGCGAAAGTATAGGTTCTAGTTAAGTAATGAATTTCCTAAAATAGTACTTACATGACAGTTATTTGTACCTGATGTTAACATATTCTGTTCACATAAAGTGTAAATAAATAAATGTTATGGTACTATGAAAATAAGCAGTTAGCACAATTACAAAAATCGATGACTAACGATTTTCTTCGTATAAAATAGGCTATCACATGTATTAATTTAATATGAAAAATCGGCGATACGTTTTGATTAATTGTGTGTGTGTTTATCAAAAAATATGTTCCCACCTACATCGATGGGTTATTGTGGGTGGTTTAGCATCCCTCAGTAATCCGTATCTCTTTTGAACCAATATAAAAATACCCGTTATAATGAAATATGGAGAGGGATAACCTATTGAGATGTGAATATGACTAATGTATTTGAAAAAACTTTCAGAACCTTCAAAGTTCTGGGATATTCTGGGTGTTGTGTGGTGAGATGAGTTAGCTATGTACTAGAACTACCTACTCATAGTATTATCATGAAATATCTGAGAGAAAATGATCTGGGAAAGATCAGCGCTTCAGGCTGTTTGGATTTTCAAGGGACCATATCAAAATATTATCTCGATTTCACGAAAAGCCCCACATTCAAACATCTTTATATAGTAACGGATATATCCTCACAAACATTCTCTTATTTCAGCTCAGGGATCGGCCAACATTTTCACATCTATATTTTTCTGTACCTATGATGATTTCATATTTCTCTTGTTAAAAAAAAATACGATAAAAACATATTTTTACTGACAAAAGGGAAATTGAGCGAAAATAATTATGAGCAGGTTTATCGTATTGTAGCAAAAAATAACAGATAGTTATCCCGCAGGTGAATTTTGCGTCAAACAATTTATTGGAAAAAATGTAAATAACGGATTTATTGTCTGTCAGCAATCTTCAGATCCGAATTTATTCATCCATATTATCCCCAACGATTTCGTTTTTACACATTTTGGCGTTATTTTCTCCGGTTCGCCGACCACTATTCTAGATAAGTAGGTATATTAAATTTATACACCTATCTATTTCATATTATGATTATTTCATATGAATTCATGAGAACACAAAAATATTTTTATTCTGTGAAATATATTTGTGATGTTCTTACTTCTGCACAGGATTTAAGAAATGGTCGGGGATATTCTATGACAGATAATATCTTCTTCTACTAATATATTATATTTGATCCATATTTAATGCTTTAAACGTGAAAGGACAGAATAGAAGGTAAGTTCAAGGTTATCGCACAATCATGTAAATGTTCAGATACTGATGAATGAATCTGGGCTTGTATCGATTTATTAAGAAAAAGTATTAAATAAAAGTTATAGAGTTAATAATACAGCTTTTTTTCGGATGAACAATTCTGTATATAAATCATGTTTATAAATATTCTTCTTAAGCCTCTCTGATCGCGTGCATGTCAAGCCGACGTAGGAGATTGCCGCTGTATACAATCTGCCATACCTCACCTGGAGAGCACTGAGAGGTGTCACGCCGCAATATTAACCTCAAAAAATGAGGACACACGGAGGACGACACCTGTGAGTGTGGGGACATACAGGACAACCAACACCTTCTAGGTTATCCAAAAATCGGGGAGACATGCACGCGAGAAGATCATATAATTGCAAGTGACATGGTAGAACATGGGACATCGGGATACAGAAAGTAAGTAAGTAATATTTTTCTTTAAATTACGTAACAATGTACACTTATATGAAGTTCTTCCACGCATTAGTTCTTCAAAAAATCTACATTGTAGGAATAACTATGAACGTATGTAAGATGAATATTATACTCATGTGTATGAGATACCCAGCGCGGTTGAAATCCTCTCTCTCACAGTGATGGATAGGTATAATGTGTTTTGGCACTTCTGCTTATATAAAACATGTTCATATCATTATATGGAATGTAAAGGTATAAGTTATACCGCAATAAAACGATGTAAATAATAATTCTGAATTTTTCATCCTACTGTAACAGAAATAGACTCGCGTGTACCTACTGTGTACCTAGATGGGATTTGCTTCGCTGTTTTTAAACAAATACCTTATATGCGATTGAACGATAGGAATATTGATATATCTACGGTATTCATCTTGCCGGAAGCAGGTATATCTAGGTAAATTAAAAACAGGTTAATTTTACAGATAATACAGTGATAATTAAATCACGAAGGAGTGCAGAAGCACGGATTCAGAACATTTAGTAAATTTCACCCACAACGCAAATTCAAAGGTTTCTCCTTTAGATCTGAAATCAAATAAGAAGACAAATACGTCATTTTTCGCATTCAAATATTCTCTGTACCTTTCTTTGTACTATTCCCAATATTCTCTTATCAAATTTCACTCTTATCAAACCACTGGTGAAATATTCCAGCTCCATTCGTCATGGTACTTATTCCAGAAGTGATTAATTTCATTTCAGGGATCCATCACCGTTCCCTTTGACCTTCTACGCATCGTGTTCCTTCATAGAAAATAACAATATACTCGCACATTGTACTCACTCCCTCTTGATTACCTTGTGAGTATATTAGGAACACAGTAAGTACCAACTCGTTTTATTACAATGGAAATAATAAGTTCGTATAATTTTGATAGTTCTTTTTTTATGGAGGCCCAAATCACTGGTGTTTCCTATTGAGAAGACTCTGAGTTATGTATATTTTATATCATCGCATTGTTTACGATGTTTTCAATCAGAGAGATTTTTTATTTACATTTCCTACTAGGCTTTCTGTTACTGTTTTCCTCTAATAAAATTTTGGTACTTTTTTGTAATTATTGGGAGTGACTGTTTAGTACCTGTGTGAGATTACTTAATAGAAGTTACGAAGACAAATACGTATAAAAATGTCTACTCTGAGAAGATAATTCCTACGAAATTTTTGTATTAAATGACACTGTTTTTAAGTACGCCAAAATGCTTAACTCAAAATCCGACCTACATTACTTTACAATATTCTAAAACATATTAATACATGCTAAGAAAAAGAGAAAGAAAAAAAAGGAAATAAAATTGCCTGTAAAAAATCTTGAGTAGGAAGAACGGGCTTATCACACACTTTTCGCATTCCATGTGTAAAACTTGTATCTGTACTCCATAAGTTCGACGTTATATGGCCTTGTCAGTATTTTTCGAGTTCGTCTTTATCATAAGGCACTAACGATTGATCTTTCAATAACCCAATCTAATAAGAGTGTGACAAAATTTCCTCAACACGCCTGCTTTTCAATATGTTCGAGTACGTAGGCACCTAGATGTTATGAATTATTCATCCATTTGAGGAAGGTGATTGCATCGTTCAATGGATATTCTGAAAAGGTACAGTAATTGGATTAGAGAACCACTATATCTAACTATTCGTAGCAATTAATTAGTTAATTTTCGTAGTAAATTATCAAACTATGAAAGCTAAACAATAGTATACCCAATTTATAGTTCAAAATAATACTGGTATGTAATAGTACGTATGACGGTACTAGCCGCTTGCGTTTCACCGCTGGAAAATAGGCCTCTTTTAAATTTCCATTATTTTCTATCTGCTGCGCTCTACGACCCGTAAGCTGGACAATGTCATCTCTTGTGGGCCTTCCTAGGCGTTTTTTGTTAGTACCATTAGATACATATTGACAATATTTTTGGCAAAAATTGACTTTTAGTCTTGACTTTTTATTTTAAGTTCCAAAATTTTACGCCTTCCTACGCTACGGAACTTGGTTATGCTTATCATATTCATACACTCTAAGCGTATGCAGTGATATGAATCTCAAGGTTCACTTACACGAGGCAATAAATTGCACCATTCACGACAATTTCACGTCACAATGACGCAATACACTCGATGTTGTCGTGACGTAATTATGAGGCGAAATTTTCGGTAGTGGAGCAATTTATTGCCTCGTGTAAGTGAACTTTTACATGACGTGTTGTTGTGTTGTAAGGTTAGAAGACGGATGTACGAAATTTTAATATTTTCCGCCCTTTTATCGCTGGAGAAGTGGTGTGATTATGAAATATTGTAAATACTTTATTATATTCCTGTTACCAATTACAAGAAGAAGTAAAATTTCTTTGAGAAGGGAAATACATTCTAGGAGAATAAACACAATGTTTGTGCCTTGTGTAAATTATTTATTGTACTCGTGTAGCTAATTATCACTTTTTTTGAACTCTTGAAAAAATGTGCGAACGCATCATTTGATAATTCACACGCCCAGACAACTGTCGCTGGTTACCCTTTATTGTAGGTAACGTATTAGATAACGAAAAAATAGATCACGCGGTGTACGGTGGAATTTTTGGTGTTTTTGTTCTCCAACAGCGCCAGCGGGTAAAAAAAATGGATGAGAAAAATGATTGAGATGAAAAGTAGAAACATTTAGAAGAGACCTACATTGATATAACTATCTGAAACCGTAAAGCAAAACCTTGAAAGGTAATTCACCCAGATACCCGACTACTTTAAGACTAACTTGTATAAGAAACACCCTTATACTCCAGAGAGTATAGAAAGATATTTGATTATTAATAAAACTAGTGGAATTTTGAACAAATTCCGATATTATTATTTTACACAAACTTTTCCGATCAAACATAGTTTTTCTCTCGAAATTTTCTAAAGTTACCTAAGTAATCAATAATTTACATTTGCTTCTCATATTTTGATATAATAAGTTACGTAACAGGAAGAAAATCTGAAAACTTGAAATAATTTTTTCAACAATACCTATTCAAGATTTGCATTAAAATTATGTATATTCTATTATTTGTGAACAACGCTATTTTCATCCCAAAAGGACTCCGATGAAAGAGAACACGGGACTGGCAGAAATTTGATTCTGGGTTGGCACTCGATGGAGGTGGAACCATTTCCCACCCTTGACCCCAAACGTGTCCTGAACGTCGTGAGATGTCTGAGACTGGAGGGACTTCTCTGTTTGGGCCGGGAAGTGACCATTGTAAGCACAATACAAGAAGTTCAAAAGATTTTATAAGTTGCAAACATTAAACTAGTGTCTATATAGCGCGCGGATAATTATGACATCAAATATGAACGAAGACGCTCATGGAGTACCCCTACAACAATGCCAACTGGTAGCCATTTTCCACGCCAACTTTGCTGGAACCTGAACCTAACCCAGAACTAGATATGGAAGGAGCGGGCTTCTCCCCTACACGTGGGGCAGGATGGACAACCCCAACTGCCTCTGTGGTGGGGTGAAGTCTTTTAATCACATGAATGTCAGTTTACTTGGTTTAGCGGCATAATGTAAGACATTCCCTTGTCTCCTGAGGTACTTCAATACCTGAGTTCTCATCATTCGATTTCTGACTCTAGTTTTTCCAGGACCATACGATTTACCCCGATACCCGCCTTAATAAAGCACAACAAAATAAATTAATAGAGTATGTAGAACGTAGGTTTGTGTCACTAAATTATTCATATTTTCTGGCGTCTATTTTTCTCTATATTAACAAGAGAAATAAATAAGAGATTTGCATAATTCGAAGGACATTCCGAGACAAAGGGTGTGGAGTGAAATAGAGGAGCAATAATAATATGGAAATACTTCCCATGGGATCACTCTTCTGACATTTTTTATTTTATTATATTGCTTTGTTTATTTATTGAAATAAGTCACACGCAATTCAACACAAGTGCTGGACGGTGCGTGGTATAATTTTCTTTGGTACTCAAATTAAATTCTCTATTATAAACAAACAGCCAAACCTATCTTTTAGATACTTCGAAAACCAAGGTCGATATGTACCATTGTACCAGGTACCTAAAAGATAAATGGCAAAGCATCATAAAAGAGTTATGAGAAATTTTCGTGAGAGTGAATTTCGTAATAACATCGCTGATATTATAAACCACTGACTAGAACTTCGATTGGAATTTATCGAGTCGCCATCTTGAGAAAAAAAAGTTTAGTAAGTTTGCTTGGAAAGAGAGTCACAATAATGTTACAAGCAGAGATAATGTTGTGTATTTTTAATAGTCATACCATTTATAGATTCCACCTTTATTGGGACATACAGCGTTGTTATAAGCTGTCAGAGTGAAATTGCGATGGGGTCATGCGATTAACATGATATGGCAAGTATCAGGCATTTTTTTTAAATACTGGAAGATAATTATCTAGTTGTCGAGAATGATTATATGTACTTACCTATAATTAGATTGGAAACTGTTTGTTTTTGTATAAAAAGGAGTGTAATTAAATTCATAGAATTCTAAATTTGACTTACTTGACAAGGATTAAGAGTAAAGATAGTAGATATTGCCAGGTGCCAAGACTCCCGGTGGACTAAGAAGATAATAGAATGGCGGCCAAGAACAAGCCGAAGAAGCGTCGGGAGACCCCAGGCAAGGTGGTCTGATAATATTAGGAGATGTGCCGGTGGTGGATGGGTGGAGTGTGCCCAAGACAGGAAGCTGTGGAAGACCAAAGGGGAGGCCTATGTCCAACAATGGACCTGAAGGGCTGCAGAAGAAGAAGAAGTAGGTATTGCTTTGATTTCACAAGATGGGGATGATTTCGCTTTGAGGCTCTCCAAGTTTATCGGCTTTTCGGTATAAAGTTCTTATATTTCTAAAGGACTACAAGTTCTGATAAAATATTATTATTAGACATATTACTCTCATCATACTTGTAGTATGTAAGTAGGTACCTACGTTATATAATATGCCTAGATTATACTCTTTTGTTCATCAATATTCAACTCAGGATGTCGCTAACAGGATATAAGGCACCTAAGCCTATCTCCAATAGACCTGACGTCATCAAAATATCAAACAAATTCTTTTTCTTTTACCATATAATGTACATATTATCTTGTAATATAAAAAAGGAAGATACCTACTGATAAAATACGCAGTAACTTTATATTTACGCAATTTTATAAGAGGAGTAATTCTCGGAGCGAATATGCAGTAGAATTGTTATAAAAGTCCAAGAGCCCGCTGCTTAAATTATGACGTATCTGTTTTTTGATCGAAATGTGGTGAAAATTTTTTGTAGAGAATTTAGCAAGGATTATTTTTGTCATTGACTACTTTCTCCTATCTCTTAACATATTCCTACAAAATGTGAAAAACCGCGAAGAGGGACCTTTTCGGTGGGCAGGGGGAGTTGCGGCAAGATTTTGATAGGCAACCCTAGTGCGATGTAATACCCTATTGGTAAGCTATCATTTGTACTACATTTCGATCAAAAAACAGATACGTCATAATTTAAGCAGCGGGCTCTCGGACTAAAAGTATTTGGTAGAATTGTCACAATTAGGTAGTTGAGTCCTCTTGCATATAAAATGTGGGACAACCACAAAGGGAGCTTGTATGTATGTATATAAATATTTTAATTTACTAATAATAGTTTTTTTACTCATTCATTGGTGACTATTTACCTGCAGCATTAATTATTGGATCTACAATTAACGAAATAATAATTATAGAAATAATTACCTAGCGACAATATGAAAATATTTACTGGTGGTAAATAGCGGCACGGAAAGCTCTTTGTAATTTATTTGGTGTAATTTGTTCATTATATTATGAGTTGTTAGGCATTTACTTACTTCCCGGGACCTCTTATCAGACAACAACGCTTCACTGATTAGCCCGGGCTGTCGGTTCTACAAAACATTACTAGTAATATATAAGTAAAATGGTTGGGTATTAAAAGTTGATAATAATTATTCGTCTTGCCTTTGAACAAAAGGATTGCTGATAAACATTAAAACAACCAACAAACAAGTTTTCACTTTATCTCTTGTTTTGCATTTTGCTTGTTTTATGTTTAATGTTTCAAAGATTCTGTAAATACATACAAAAGTCCCTTTTTTCGCCGAGCCTCGTCCACAAAGGGCATTATTATAAATATTCCTTTTGTCGTCACTCTATTAATACTGTTGTATTGTGTGTAAATGGTTAAAAACCAGTACCCAGTATAACAAAAAAATATTTGATTAAGTACTTCAATAATCAAAGCCAGTACCTAATACTGTATCAAACGTTAAATACCTTCTTCTTCTTTAATTTTCTGTAGACTCAAGAGTCTTTTATTGCGAGATTGTCTTCCTGAAAGATTAAACTTTAGTTATTCATCAATACAACATTTTGGGGTTCTCCCAGGGTGTCCATCTGGTATGTATGGGATTCATTTGGAATTCATTCTCTAGTTATATACTCGTATGTTTATTTATGCTAAGAACGGCATTCTGATGTTGGTACAGTATCGTCGACGATGTCACCTCCATCTGACCTCATGTAGAATCTCTTTTTCTGTATCTATAATAAAAATATATTTTGCAAAATCGGGTGCTCTGAATTAACAGAATCTAAACTTGTTTAGTGTTAACGCATGGCGAAGAATTCTGAAGGAGGCCAAGGCTCACAGTGGGCTGTAGGGCCAGTGATGATGATGTAGTGTTAACGCAACCCGGAGTACTTTCCTGCACACTTGTCAAAATTCTAAATTGCGAAGTACAGAAACCTTAAGGCAAGATTCATCTCTCCTGCTAAAAAGAACCGTGCTTCAACCAGTTGAGCCAACTACATACGTATTCCGGCAACATTATTTTAGCTGATTTATAGGTGGCGCATAAAACTATTGTTCTGCACTCCAAGGTAAAGAAATGTTACTTACCGTATAGCACTATAAGAACATCTACGTTAATCCTCCCATTATAATGGCAGGCAAATGTCTGCTCCTTTTGGTACTATATAGTTTTCCATAGAATCAAGTAGACCAAGCTGATTTTTAAAGTAGACCAAGAACAAGTATTTTGTGTTTGAAAGTTTAAAAGTAGTATGCCTCGACAATTTACGAGAAATGGCGTAAATTTTCACACAATAGAGTTTTGATAAATAAATAAAATATTTTTGCCTATATTAAATTCGTGTCACTTATTTTGAACTGATTTATCAAATATAAATAATACTCATGGGGAAGATCGAGGGACAGCGTGGTCCAGGAAAGAAGGCAAACGTCTTGGCTGCGCAATATAAGGGACTGGACCGGAATGAGACGTGTGAAGGAGCTGTTCCGGGTCGCACAAGACAGAAAAGCCTTCGCCAGAGTGATTGCCAACGTCGGGGGAACCTGACAGGGCACATCGATAAGAAGAAGAAATAATACAAACTTGTTAACCCTCGTAAATTTTCACGGGTACGTTTTTACTATAAGTTTCATTATTTAATAATAATTATGCTGCGGGCGTGACAATTTAAGGTAGGAAGCTTCAAATACTTTACTAATATAGAAGAAGAAGAGGAAGCTAGAAATATTTCATTATTATAATTATAAACAAGATAAAGAGACTGATCTCTGTTAATTTCACGCTGTGTAGATTGTATAACACCTCCCCTGTAAGAAGAAAATCTATGCTCTACATTGCTTGCATTTTAAGTAAGGAATTATAATGAAACTAGTTAAGAATCTTAAACATCTTTCAATGAATTTCATTTCATAATGTTTGTTAATTATTCAGACCTCTTGAAATGAATTCATTACGTCCTTTGCTATAATTTGATTCGTTTCATTCAAATTCTTGAGACTTAGTTGTAATCCTTTTAGTCTCAAAATAAATAATGTTTAATCATGAGGGCTTGTCTCGTTACTGAATATTAACACTTAAAAATAGACAGCGAAGGCGTAGATTTTTTTCATTTTGATCGTGGCATTCTGAATTTTAAGACCCAGGGGTAATTATTGAGATTCCGTATCGTAAGACTTGGAGATTTGTTTTTCCTGGACGGAAAATATCAACAGTAAGTTAGCTCGTTTTCGGAATTTCAAGGAATTTAGTTCAATTAACATATTGTTTTATTGCCAATTTTTGTGATAAAGCTAGATGTGTTGGAGTTTGTTCTCGAATTCAAGAGAACGGGTTATTTCAGGTTCTGCTCCGTAGCCAAGTGACGACAGCAACGAGAAATCAATAACGCATTGGCTGACAAAAAAATATAAATATATTTCCGAATTTTTGCGTCCAATTGACGGAATCTTTCCAGAAAAAAATAGACAATAGGTCCTGTTCTGTAATTTTTGGATCTAGGAAAATTACGATTAATTTATTTTACTATGTAAAAATTGAAAAAAATACGTCTTATTTTAGTAAATACGCAAAGTGTTAAGTTACGGAATTAGACCTAATAAGTCTTACCATAAAACAATACGAGATTGATGGTAAGTGATATTATAATTTCTTTCTTACAATTCCCTTATTTGTCTAACCAATATTTTTTCTAAATAAAATTAAAATCTTTTCACTGAGTAATGAATTTATTACCATAAAGCGTAAATGGAATATTTTAGTAAAAGAAAATTTAAATTGTGTTTGATTATACGTAATTACAGCGAATCGAAAGAAAAAAATGGATTCTATGAAGAAAAATTAAAGAAAAAAAGTGATTCCTTTTTAAAAAAATCGGATTATCTGCGGAATAACAATGAGCCAAAAGAGAAATAATCAACGAATTTATATGTGGTTTAATAATTCCACAGTTCATATGCATGTTTTCTTTGACCAATTTATTTATTTCGTAAAGCTTTATATTTTATAACTAATAAAATATATTACATAAAAAAATAATTTTAAATTAGCATAGCACCCACGGCTAAGCGGTTTTTTAGTAGAATGTATTTTGCATTTCACAATAAATGGAAAATAGATTTGGTGAAAAAAAATCAAGTACGGTTATTTGACTTTCCTGAAAGGCGCCATTCCAGAATATTGTATTGGGAATATATTATTGGATGGATGTGGATGAAGAAGGATGAATCAGGGTTGAATGCAGTAGAAATGAGGTCATTAAGAAGAATGTGCGGGAAAACGCTGAGAGATAAGATAAGGAATGAGGTTATTAGGGAAATGAGTGACTGCAAGACTGGTGTAGTGACAAGAATGAAAGTAAACAAACTAAGATGGTTTGGGCATGTTGAGAGAATGAATGATGACAGGATGACAAAAAAGATATATCTGAATGAGCGAAGAGGGGTGAGAAAGCGCGGCCGTCCGAGACTGACCTGGTCCGATCATGTCGACCAGATCCTCAAGGATGGACGCGTTTTGAGTAAAAGGAATCGGAGAGCGTGTATGACTAATTGCATGAATGTGACGGAAGCTAGGAGTGTGTGTAAGGATAGGGCTGTCTGGCGCTCTGTCCTCTCTGCCTACCCTGCAAGGGATGTGGCGTGAGGGTATAGATAGATAGATAGATAGATATATTATTCAATGTAGGTATTCCTATTTGCATAGAATTTTGCATTGTCATTAAGAATGCACTTTGCTATTCCATTCCTGATGTAAAACAGATAATTCATTTGCTAACTAAGAATAAGACAAACACAACTCAGCATATTCTATTGAGAAGCATTCTGAATTATTGTAATAAGTATTTCTGTTTTAAAAAGTTGTAGTTACGTACATAGAACTTATTATGATAAAATATTTGAGTCATCATTCATATATTTTTATCAAAGATTCTTCAAAGTTACGCCTGAATCAATTAATAAAATTAGAACTTCATTAGAATATTCTTATAGTCAGTTGCTAAAAAAAAACAAAATAATCTTATTGGTTTTCCAAATGACTCATGAAAACCTCATAAATCGCTGGATATTAAGAACAATACCTTCAAATAAATCAAATGAGGTGAATCTAATTGACGACTAACTCGAAAACCTGGAAAATATTAAGAACGTAATCAATTAATTTTGATGAGTCCGTTTCCAATATCGATTCTAGAATCTTATGAAAGTTTGCATGAAAGTATTTTCAAGGTCTTCTCATGATATTCTTTCTTTTCTATTATTATTAACACGTTGTGTGGTAATAATTATTGTACGAACAATTTACTCCGTTACCTTCGTACAACACAAATATCGGTTCACGATTCAATTGCATGTTTTTATACATACATTCGGTTCGCTGTCATTTATTAATTAATCTTATCCCTAAACTCTAATCACAGTCAAGTCGTGAAAGATCACAATATTCTACCATAAAGAAAGCCTAGCTAACTTTCCCAACAGTGTACCTACCGGTGGCGAAGGGTAGATTTCCGCAGAAGGGACGCCGAGGCTAACATTTCTTATGGAACTACGTCAGATTAAACAGTAGCAGACCTATTATTTTTTCCAAAAGGTAACTTGATGGGAATCGTGTTCTTAGGTAGCTTCGCGCCTGGTACCTACTTATCTTTAGAAAAACTTAGAAATCTGTCAATCTAATCATGCACATTGCTGCTAATAACACAAATGAATTGCAACAATTAATTTGTGGTCTATTACGAACCGACCGATGCTTAAATTGTCACTAGAAATGTCGGTTCGTGATGTTGACATGACCGAAATTGAAATTATAATAATTCTAGGTATATTACACGTTTGTTGCTTAACGAAATTAAATACACGATACACCGAGTATTGCGTGTGGATAAATGTTTGTGGACGATAATTATTAATTTTGAAATTTAATAATAATAATTTACATCCATTTTGAACGTGACCTGTATGGCTACACTTGTAATTAAAATAAGTAATTTATTGTAAGTAATTTGTGTCATTATTGATCGTGTTATCATAAATAATAAAAGTTCTGAGAGATGACACGAAGAATGGGCTGCCAATATATTTAGTTAGACACCGACAGCAGTTAGATGGTAGGTGAGAAAAGCGAGTGACGGTTGAGTATGGAAATGTTTGGAAGGAGCTGTATTAAATTATTTGTGTTATTTGTCATTTGTGACTCCTAAACTTTATCAAAAGCTTAAGAAACTACCACAAAGTTACTCCTGAATCAATTTACGACGTATTAATCGTCTAGATGAGTTGTGTGACAAAAACGAAACTGTAGAGGTTGTGATATAATCGAAGCAAAAAGCGTATGTAAAGAGTGTGGCGTTCTGTTCTTTCAGTCTACCTGCATTAAACGTGGCTTCAGGTGATAAAAAAGTGTTATTACCATTAACAATTCCACCTATTGTAACATTTCTGGTGGAAACTGACGAGCCCAAGTATTTGAAAACAGGCCTTAGGACGATGAAGAACAATCAGCAATAAACCTGTGTTTATACCTAACCTAACCTGTGTTAGTATTACATTCCTAGTAATATGTAGATGCAAGATATTATTTTACTTATGTATATTGCCAAAGCTTTTGATCTTATTACAGTAGAAACGTAGAAGATTAATCTCCATAGTATATGTACATGGAATTCCAGCTGCAGTACAGTGCAAATTTAGGATATTCATGATTCTCTTTGCTTTTGAATAGAAGGTACCTACGTCTCTTGAACTATGCAATATTCTGTCGTTGAATTACAAAATACAGTGGGTATCATTGAATACCAGCATCTGATATCATTGAAACCCCTTCCTACTCGTATATACCTATGTAGTTACTTCTGAATGCAGATGGTTCGTGCAACAATGCAGGTAACGGAATACACATTTATATCAAAGATATTCATAATATTACACAAAGTACAACGAATTTAAGCGAGAATAATATTTTGAAACTTATGTATCTATGCAAACCCTCTTATATTGAAAGTAGTTCCCATATGCCCAATCCCACCAACTACCACCTAGGAAGGAGAGCCCTAAGAAATTTCCATACAAAAACAGAGATTATATTCTATTTATCGAATTATGGAGCGTACGTCCTGCAATAAATCCATATGAAATGCAACATGCAACTCACCTAGTAGGGGAGGTTCTGGGCGGAGATATTTGGGCACCTAACGTAGGTGAGTTGCATGTTGCATTTCATATGGATTTATTGCAGTACGTACGCTCCATAACTAAATAAATAGAATATTATCTCTGTTTTTGTATGGAAATTTCTTAAGGCTCTCCTTTCTAGGTGGTAGTTGGTGGGATTGGGCATTAGTGTCTTAAAAATGAGCTGAATGAATGACATGGAGAGTGGAGAAAATATTGCACAATAAACCTATGTAGTTTATTCAGTTGATTGTTTTTGTTATGAGCAGCAAATCAATGCATAGTGTAGGTAAGTTCAGAAAGAAGGGTTGATTTTATTTGAACGATTTGAACGGAGTGCGTAAGATTCTTGTGTGAAACAGATTATACCTTTGTAGTTACTTATGAAAATAATTAGATTCTCATCCTATCATCAATTCTGTGTTTGTCATTGGCGATATAAAATGTGGATATATAATTATGTAAGGATTATTTTATCTTAAATTTTCTGCTATCCTTCTTTGCTCACCAAACATAGTTACCTGAAAAGCGTTTATTAAAATAAATTCAGTTTATAAGAAAGTAGCTAGACCACACCGCGAGTAAGAACTAAAGTATTAAAATATGCAAAATGGAACCGGTAGAACTGACGCAAGAAAAGATGGGAAACATTCTATTAAAAAACAGACAATACAAAATTTTATCTTTTGTTGAATATTTTTCAGAGGCAGAAAAAAAGAGAGCGCTTATTATATAAATAAGCTTCTTTAAATGAAGACCGCTCCGGGGGATGCTGTACACAAATCAATTATTCTTAAATCTTTCATGGAACCCTCACTCCCCGCAATGGATATGTTTCCTCTTCCTTTTTAAATAAATAAATTCTTTATTCAACAAACCGGCTTCCTGCAGTTCTTTCAGGAAGGGCTTAAAGGATTTACATACTTATTTTCAAAGCTTTAATATAAAATAAAGTATGTGGAAATAATAATACAAAAAATACATCAAGATTATGTTGGATGAAAAAATCAGACGATGTAAATAATTCTTTTACGCATGTATGAATAATCAGGAGTCGTTAAGCTACTGGCTTACAAAATACTTTTTTTTATTAATTTAATGAATAATGGAGTTCAACAAAATAAAAATGTCATCAATTTAACACCACTTCTTCTTTTTGTATTAGCCGAAGGCTGGTTTGGCCTTTTTGTAAAGAATCTGCTACCGCTTGAGATGTGAGCTATATTTTGATGGGGAGGTGGGCAGCCTTTTCATCTCTCAATTTCCATGTAGGCCAAGGTGTAATAGTCTTTGGAAGTTTCATCTTTCTACATGGTCTCTCCAGTACAGCTATAAATATTACGAGATATTTTAATGTAATTTACACTATTGTTACCCGATCTTCGGCTTGTAGAATTGGTCCCCTTTGGTATTTAAATTGAGTCTATATCTGTGTGTGTGTTGGTGAAAATTGACACTGTCCTAAAAAGAAGTTCGAGGAAGATTTTAGGGTGATCCATGAGGTGATAGCAAAGGTAATAGAATGCCTGAAAAATATTGAAACGGAGCTTTGATTCTCAGATACCTATTAGGTACAATGGCCGTCGACATACGAAAGAAAAAGAAATATAATATGGGATTTCATCAGCTGTTACAGTTATTGTTCACAGTATTGTATTGTCTTCGCTTGAGGAACATTAGAGAGCTTAGCAGCAGTAAGAAAATGTACTACATGTGTGTTGTATGTAGAGAATTCCTGCATAAAATGTTCCTTATATATTATATACCCTCTTCTACTTCATTGCGGCAGTTATTCTATAGGTAGGCATGTGAACAACATATTGATACTGTGTACGTACTGTATCTACCTTCATTGTATGAGACTTCAGACTTCTATATCATAGAATGCTACTAAAGTGGACTGTATGGTGTATGGTCATTGGTCAATTTCGTCGAGAAATACCTACACATGAAGAACTTCAACATACATCTCAACCAAAGAAGGAGCGTTAATCTTTTCACTAATAAACTATAGATAAATTTTATGAACAAGTTTCAAAGTATAAATCCAATAGGTATATAAAATAATAGGTACATTCATGTTGAGGATATTGACCGCAGAGTTCTTGATGGATACACATTTGTAACAAAATTAAAATTATACACAATATTTACTATTTCTGACAATCAATAATTAATTGTAAACATAAAAAAATCGTTCACTTCAGGCGTCAAATGCCTAAAAAGCCGGACAATTCCTGATGCTAAATAAACAATACAAATAAACTAAAAATATATTCCAGCTTGTATGTCCCTGCAGTTTTCTGGTGTAAAACTGATTTCCAGATGTGATATATTGACGGTAATGTAGAAAATAAATGGTGAAAGTTTTTTGTGGGTTCGAGTTGAGATAGGAGGCTATTTACATATAAATTACATTATATTATGTTTTTTAATATCTCCCATTTGTAATGAATTGTAGGCGAAAGTTACTTTTTCAGTAATTTGTATAAATTAACTTTAATTTTCTGTAATAATAAAAAAAATATATTAAAAAATGCTTACCGATTTTATGAAAGTCCAATCAATTTCTTGCATGAAAAACTGTAAAATCCATACCACACTTTGAACAATACATTTCAAAGTAACAGAAATTTGAATAAAAAACTTTACTTTTAATTATAAGTATAATTATTTATCATTATTTTGATTTTAGTATAGAAGAAAACCACTCAATGGAAAAATGAAAACTTTTTCAATAAAAATATTTAAAATAAAAACAGTAATTTATAATAAATATCAACAAATACTGCGTATTGTCACTTTGAATGCGGTAAATTACACTAAAATACTGTCATTCTATAACTTTCTAATAAAAAAAGTTTCAAACAATTATTTTTAAACGAAACAAATCCTTGAAATGTTCACTGCTTTTTGATAATAAAATAAATAGTCTTCATCACTTTCATATATTGTCATTAATATCAACTGTCAGCTGAGAAATAATATGATAAGATTTTATCACAATGTAGCTATCAATAGTAGGTACATAAAAAAGGTGTTGTATTGTTGATATCACCTCTACGCCGTAGAGCGACGATCGTAGCTAGGAACGAACTGCCCCTCTCTACGTATACTTGTGCTACGGCGACGATTCGTAGCCGATTGAATACGAATCCAAACGAAAGCGTCCGAATATCTACATTGCCACAAGCTTTCCCATCAGGGGTTGGTAAATAGATGTTATTATAATTTTAAACAGTAGCTTGTGCAGCAGAATTGTTAAGTATACTATGTGTGTTACCTGCAAACCTATTATTATGATGTGTGTATAGGCGTGCGTTATCTCTTTACTGATTCATGACGTTGATGATATGGTGTGATCTGTAGAAACTGGTACAGAATTAATTATAGAGCAGAGTAGTATGCAGCGTGAGGGGATAGAGTTAAATTAATTTAATGTACGGGTAGATATATAGGAATCAGTCTGAGATTTATTCACACAGATTTTTATATACAAATGTAGGATATTCATGAAAATGAGTTGCACAATAATACGAGTAGCATTTTCAATTCCTAAAAAAAAAGAGATTTTATCTCATGAAAGACAAATATTCATTAGGCTAATCACTGATCTTCTATGTTTTTGTGATCGTCCTTAAGAAAAATTCAAATTCCACATTATCTTCAAATTACCAAACATTTGATCAAAAGACACTAGTTTCCATCTATCTATGAAACTAACTCGCATAGACTATTCTCGTTCCTCGAGGGAATAGAGGGACGTCATCTAGTCTTTATCCAGAACTGTTTCATTCATTTGTATATTTATTTTATTTTGGTGAACAGATTTATGTTAACGTTAGAAATAGAAATTATAATATTTGTTGACTAGGGCGAGATTATTGCAATGCTGCGATCTCTGCCAGCTAACCACATCTTACTGTCACCGACTGTTATAAACAACAACATGTAAAAAATGTATCACAAAAATCTGTATGTAGAAAAAAAAACATTAAATTCTGTTTAAGAATTCAATTTTGTTGGGTTACCCCTTTTTAACTTAGACCTTTCATAACACAGGGGCTCATTATTTAAATCTGAATTTCAGAATCTCATACCTGCCAACACATGCGCTTCATAACGGCCTTTTAATTCCGTAGGGAAACAAACAACCACCGTTATTGATGTTTTGTTTGAATATTATATGCCTGAAGTTTCTAGGCTACTTTTTGAGAGAATGTAGATATATGTAATAGAAATAATAAATGATCTGAAATAAACTATTTGCTCATTACAAAAATCTTATCCAATTTTAGTTAGGACTTTTCATCCTTTGCTGTGTATCTGTTGAGATAACTACTTGTTATTTCATCTACGACATATAGGAAATCCGATGTTTCTCACAAAAAAGTGTAGGTTTTCATTCGATATTTTTGGATTATTTTATAATGAAAATTATCATAAAACATATTTTTTTGCAGTGTCGAATACTAAAACATTTTCCGAACTATCGTAATTATTATTTTAAAGACGATGCCACCAATATTAGACGGGTCTTATCTGATATACTGATGTATAAAAAAAGAGGAGGATACATATAGAGACACTCCTTTAACACCTAGAACAAGAAGCTGGTCAAGCGTATTTCACTCTTGTAATTCAGCATTACATCTTAATATTTGCTCCTTAATCGGAACATGTTTGAGATGTCTCCTGGGTGATGCTGTTAGATAAGGGAGATTGAATTCAAACATCAGAGATAAAGAACGATTTGTTATTTAAACTAGTGAATGAGTAAAGACGAGTAAATTGACAATAATATCTGTCCATTGATTGATACAAATTTATTTTATTTTCTTATTTATTATGGATGATCAAATTCTATCGATGTATATAAGAAGGTATATGACTGGCATACCTGCTCCTCGACATCCAGCCCAAAAGGATAACCGTAGGAGAAGTGAAATTTGGAATGTATGATAGGTTTTAATACAAAATCTCCCACTGAGGACAGATTTTAAGACATTCTATCATTAGGTGAAATAAAGGGGTGGTTAGTTTTTTAAAGTATACGAATGTCACGAAACTAGACGTGCTACGTACTACGCATGTGCATACAGATTCTTCTACGCAGGTACAAAAAATGTTAATAAAACATAGTTACTAACTTGATAAGAAAGCAAATTTCCACATAAATATTGTGACCACAGAGGATGGAGGAAGGAAAGCAGGAAAAAAAGGAAAAGAATAGGAAAGGAGAGTTGGGTTAGCTGTAAGAAATTTCACTGTTGTGAGTTTATATTCGCCGTAACCATTTTGTGTAATCTATTTTATCATAACTTAAAAAAAATTCGCAACACATAAAGAAATTAAAAGAATGAGTGGAGATTGTATTTATTTATCTATTTATTTACAGTTTAAAAGGCTGTAGGCCTTTATATAAAACAAATTACAAGCAAATACGATCAACCCTAATAAAAACAACAATAAAAAAAAAACTTTTCATTATGAATTGGAAGATCTTCAAATTAAATACAATCATAATTTATGTTGATTCATGGAATAATTAAATAAAATTATTACACATAAAGAAATTAAGTTTATCTTGACCTAATTAAACAATGAATTGAAAGTTAACTATGCGTAAATTATTCAACGTTGCTAAATTTAATACTATTGCTTAACTTTGCAGACTGATAATTATTGTTCTGTATATAAAAAGAAATAAGTATTATTGAAACAACTATAAAAAACTATTCAGATTTCCAACAAAACAAGAAACTCACCTCATTTATTGTAGACCGCGATACTTTGAATGGAAACTCCTGACCTAGCATAGCTTCTTTTGCTGACGTCATTTTGAATTTTCTCTGAAAGTTTCTGCAAGTATTTCTCTTGAATTGACTCTGTAACATTTCTGAAAATATTTTTTGTAGTTCGATATTACGCCACATAGAGTAGCCGCTGAATTTTTTTTTTATCTAGTGTTGTATTTCAAACACGACCATTAAATATTTTGTGAAACATTGTAATTTCTACACATCATAATATATATCAGCCACCTACTGATCTACATATAGTAGGTACAATGGTAGAATACTTGTGTTTCAGATGAGGAGTGCTTGGTTCGAATTCCGGCAAAGAAGTGTGAATAAACTGGAAGCGGAAAATGTTGGTTATCCAAAAGAAAGTATAAAACTGATCATATTATTAATCCAGCCGATCATCAAAAATAAGAAGTTTAGAAATAAGAATGTCTCTCTCTCTCTTCACATCCTAAATACGCATTTATAATAGGCGGTGAAATTTATTTATGAAATGAATAGGACATTCTTACTGACTTTACTTTAACTTTATTTTCGTCACTGAAAATATATGGGATGACAAAAGCTTAACATCCAATAGAATTCATTCATTTCCCACTGTATCAGTTTATTTGAAAGAAACAGAAATCATTGTGGTGTCGAGATAAAAAAGTTAAATCTATTCAATGCTTTCAAAAACATTTAGCCTTAGTTGGAAATTTTACCTTTTGTTGAAGTTGTGCATTCGAAACGAATAGGTTTTTTATTATTATTCGTACAATGAATGTTGTATGCGGAAACTTTTTATTGATATTTTTTTACAAAATATTCGTTCATAATTTTTTATTCAATAATAATTTTTATTTGTCATTTATTATAATATTATTGTCTAAAGAAAGGAGTCAGGGAGATTCTACGTAGACATCTACCTCGTAAATATATGAAGTCAGTAACATAATACCTTTTAGTATTCATAGGTACCTAATACAGTTGACTACAACTATGTTGATCTATTCTGCAGCTATACTAAAAAGATGAATGAAAAAATATTACGTACTCGTAAGTAGATAAAGGAAACATGTTGATCTATTATTTTTAGATTTAGTTCCACTTGGTTACACGGTTATTCTGAGTATCATAAATTGAGAAGGTACACATTTATTTTAAGAACTTTTTCTGATTCATAATGTACATTGTGATAGTGAAGATTTTGTGTAGCATTTTTTGATAGAAATAGATATGGATTTGCATTTACAAGCACAAACACTTTCCTGAAAATTTCACAGTAATAAAGTATGCACACTTCGCGTCGTGATGTGTAGATATTCGTATATCGTCCATACTGAGAACCTAATATAATATTAATCAAATCTTTCATCATCATCAAAAGTAAACATAAAATCCACATAAATTTCATTACCAATTTTGTTATCTGTGCATGTTTTAATGTATTAAAATCATTATTTTTCTATTGAATAAACTTAATACCTATATTCGTACAAAATAAAGAATTTTCCTAGAACGTGGAGTGACTACGAGTATATGACAGAAGGAGAGTGTGAATGAACTATCGAAGATAACGCTACACATACCTCGTATCTTATGTTTACAAAATGTTATCTTATTCTGATTTTACTATAGTGCTTAGCATTAAGCATAATAGGCTCTGACAAAAAAATATTATTTTACGCACTGCAGGTGAACCTGTGATCCTATCAAAGCTCGTCAACTTTAGCGCAACGCCGCTTCGGCAATAGGACCTGAAAGCCATGCATAATACATGTGTCTATCCCCTTATATTTATGTCACCCTAGTACTTCCACTCGCATTTCAGGGGAGCAGTAGATCACAACGATCACTTCATCCTTCAGAATTAAAAATGTATGAGATCCGTCCAGCCTTGGGCATTTCATATACGCGCACTATGATACATTACTTTGGTTATATTCACCATTAAGGAAGATAGAAGTTCGCGTTTAGAATAAATTATTTATACTAATAATATCAACAGAGTTCAACCCCAGTATTTTTACTACAAGTATAAAGTTTTGAAAGAGTAATCTACCGTGTAGAGATTCGTATCATGTAAGGAGTTTGAAGGTCCTAGTATGCGTACCTCGTTTTCATCTTTAGTTTCAATCCTATACATCAGTTTGCAGTTTTTCTTCCACGTCGTCCGATAATCTAATCCCCTTTTCAACTCTCTGTGTAAGACGCATCCCGTGCCTTTACATATTAGCTCAAGTTCTCTGATGGTCTAGGCGCCCTCTGGAGCTCCATTACAGTATGCAGAAGGTTCTCATATTCACTTTACTCACCCCGTTAAGATGGTCTTGGTCATTATTATAAGGTGCCTTCCTTCGTCAATTCTGCTGGGAATTCGTCATTTGTGATGTGGTACTTCCAGGAAAACTCCAGGTTGCTTCTATACGACCGCATCTTGAAAGCCTCTAGGTAATACAATAATAGAATAATAGTTCTGAAAAGGCTGCTAGTAAAGTCTTTTGGCACAAAATCTTTGCTGCGAGGGAATTACGTGGGTTCATGGAATATTTGTACAGTCGTTGATTATAATATTATTATTATGATTCGTTAATATGGGAAAGAGAGAGAGAGAGCTGAAAGTTTATACACAGCATCGAGCCTCTGGCTTTATTATGATTAATAAGATAATTATGTGCGGTGTTCGAGAACTCATACCCTCAAGGCTTCTTGCGCTAGTCGACTAGTACTTATACCTACATACTTTATCGAAGTATTTATTACCCGTGTTAATATTATAAGTTTGAGAACAATTAATTAACGGTTTAATTAACAATCTATCTACTTTACAGTACGTAGACACCTTATTTAATAAAACTACTAATATAAGTTATAGCTCTCAATTTGGTAGAGACCATAATACAAAGTATAGACTGTGTTTTAACTATGCCCGAAGGTATATTACATTGTCGGTCAAGGAGAAAAACCTACTGTATCTACCGTTTACGGTTTGTGGCTTCGGTGTATTCTCACGAGAATGGTGAATGATAAAGCCATTTAATGTTAGTTACCCAACTAATTTCGTCTCTGAGCCCATCTTTTCTGTCTATAAAAGAGATTTTTCAAATTATTTAAAATTTGCACTTTAATATACTCTCTCTCTCTCTCTCTCCCTGGGCAATAATTATTCCCACATGATGGTGGGGTCTGCCATTCTTGTTTTCCGCCACCACTCGGCTCTATCCTGTACAGTGTACATCTTCCGGGGATGCTCCACAGTCTCTCATGTCTTGACTTACAACCTTTAAAATCTACTAATTTTTATTTATTCTTCTTTTAAGACAAGTAAAGCTAGATGGATGAAATCAGGAAGCTGGGATTTTGCGTCTTTGGGAATAGATTTGAAGATACGGAAGGATTTTTTTCATATTTTCTTATACCGGATATTAATAAAATAATATTTTTTCAAGTTTTTCATATCATGACTTACACGAGTTTCATAAAAAAGAGAAAACATCTAAGTACCTCTGAGTATGAAGAGAATGAATAGTATAGTACGAGGTGTACATCCAAGTATGACGGTTCAGTTTCATATTCGTAGAAGAAAAGTCGTCAATATTATTATCCTACATTCATATTACATGATATACGGCGATATAATTTTCAGGATGATAATATAATATTGAAAGAGATGACTACGATAGATCTATGAACCAATGTTGATGCCTGTTTTATTAAAAGATTCGATAAACCATGGCAATATGGGATTCGTAACGTGGAAATTAAATAATGGACTTCGTAACATCAATAATAACTGACAGATTTCATAAGATTAAATACGAGTACTTAAGATTAAATTTCGTCGATTTTCGTCAATTTGAATGAGCGAAGAGGGGTGAGGAAGCGCGGCCGCCCGAGGCTGACCTGGTCCGATCATGTCGACCAGATCCTCGAGGATGGACACGTTTTGAGTAAAAGGAATCGGAGAGCGTGTATGACTAATTGCATGACTGTGGCGGAAGCTAAGAGTGTGTGTAAGGATAGGGCTGTCTGGCGCTCTGTCCTCTCTGTCTACCCTACAAGGGACGTGGCGTGAGGGTATAGATAGATAGATAGAAGATTAAATTAAATTAAATACTTAATAGATTACATATACCTATTTTCGTCCATTTCGTAGATAAAATAATAAAATTTTGACATTTTTTATTCTAGCTTGAAAATTGACTTCAAACTTTTGATGTTTTCCTTTTTTACTTATTCTATCCATTGTATCCTAGACATATGCGTGTGTATTTTTTTTACTTGTTTGCATGTATACTAATGTGTTGCTATAATAAACCTTGTTTCCGACTTTTAAATTGTACAATGTGTTGCTTTTGACTACCCAGAAAGTTCAATTAGGTAATCTTTGACTCTTCGCTGGTTTGTTTGTTGATGATATTAAGATTGGTTATATTATATGTAAAAACTGTATGCACTTTAAATATTAATAAAATAAAATAATGGGTTTGACAAATCATACCAACGTTCGTGCATTCTACGTGCCCGTCATCCTTTTAGCACACTGCATTGTCTTGTTTTTGTTGTTATTTATATTTACTGGCCAATAAAGATTTATTCATGCAATAGTGGTTGCATCAAACCTAAAATCTTGGCGCAGGTCTCCCGGGCACAAAAGCTAATTATAATAATTACACCTACATCATAACTTGTTGAGTTACCCTTATAAAGTAGATCGTGGTAGAGATTCAACGTGGGAGAGACGAAGGTTCACGAGTTGAGATATCCATAAAGTTATTTGTTAATTATTTAGATGAGTGCCGGAAATACTCATATTTTATTAATGCTAAACTATGTTTACCCATAGTAATAAGTAATTCTATCAGTTTGAAGTTGTTTCGTGTGGCATTTAGACGATCGTACCAACACCTTGAAGTTAGAGCCGAAGTGGACTTAGTATGGATTATTGTGTATTTGAGGGTTCTGAATTTTTCCATATAAAAAGCTATTTATTTATCACAATATCAGCCAATTATTAAGTGATATATGGTGTTCAGTGTGCATTGCTATGTCAAATATACACGACCATCGCGCGCAGATGGACTGACCCGTTGCCATGTAATTAGAGAAATTCAGAATGGAAGGTGAAGCTCATTGTTCAATTTTATGAGACGTTATTTCATCTGCTTTCATATAGATGCTGTTTCAAGTTGGTGCTCCGTAAGGACCAAAAGTGAGATGAGAGAGTTTTTTCTTTACAAAAAAGAATATAGGATTGTTTAATGTTTATATACACGAACCCTATAATACTTACCTGTACACTTCACAGCTTGTGTCGTGAACACATCATCAACACAGAGATCAAATCGTGAGCCTTATGATTAGAAGTTCATGATTCAACCAATATAAAATTATTTTTAGTTGGTTATTGATTAAAACATCTCTCCTCCGGCCTCCGGCAACATGGTGGTCCAATGTTGAAAAAGAGCTAGCGGCGCAGAAAATCCCAGCGGTGACAACCCAGGACAGGAGATCCTGGTACCTACGTACGAGGAGGCCCGACCCTGGATGAACCGGGACAGAAGGGCAGGACAAAGAAAGGTTTTTGATCAAAATATTGATAATATGTAATGCATAGTCGATGTTTTGATGTGCGGTATAGACTCCTTGGTTATGACAAGTTATAAACATATGATACGTTGATAGGATTGGAAGTATTGAGGGAGTATTATTACAGAGATAAGGGCGTGTAATACAGGAAGTGACATAATCGAATCTGACTCCCGGAAGATTTATCCGTTTTTTATCTTCACCATGAATGCACTAACCAATAATAGTACCTACCTGATTGTATGATAGCTCTAGTATGGTGAGGAGATTTCTTTGTTTGACTGACGTTCCTAAATGTATCTGGATTATATTATATAGAAGTGGATTCAGTGGGTTGATTTCTGAGATTGAGTCAAGTGGGGTGATTGAGTAGTTTGGAGACTGCAAAAAATCGTTTTATTTTTCTGAAAGAGTGGTCTTATTTTTAATACATTCAGTTCAAATCACATGAAAAACGTATTGAACATGAAAAATCTTGTGTGTACAGAAACACAAAAAGCATGGAATTGATTTTTTTAGGAAAAAACACCACACTTTCAAGATTGTCTTGGTGAGTTTCTTCATTTATGGAGTAAGTAAACGTCTTTCAATAGTTTGTAAGGTTCATGTTTTTTTAATCAAGGTCGATTTCGCATGATTTTTGTAAAAAAAACATTAAAATTGTAGATATTGTAAAACTATATTAGGTAGGGATAATAGAAATAAAAATCCCAAAGTCAAAGTAAGTAGGCACCTAAGCGTACTTTCTGAATTTATTATTCATTTCATACATTGGGTTGGGGGTCTGATGAAGAAAGTGTCACATTAATCAACAATTGATGATAAATGTCGCATACAAAATGATTGAATGCTTTTGAAGACGTGACAATATTTTAAGAGTACAAATGGCAAAGAGTCGCTTAACTGTAGGGGCACCACACCATAGTAATTGTACAAAAACAGAATTTTCTTTTCAATGTCTGATTTCCTAAATTGTAGCGTAATATTATCACTTACCGTGACTTTTTTAAAAATATTGAATATATTTTTATATTGTTGCGGATAAAATGCTAGTCCTATGAAAAAATGTGTAGTATATTTTGTGTAGAGAATTTAGTAAAAACTGTATTTGTCATTGACCACTTTCTCCTATTTCTTACCATATTCCTAAAAAATGCGAAAAAACCGCCAAGGGACCCTATGTGTAAGCTACGTATCATTTAAACCACATTTCGATCAAATAACAGCTATAGGTCATATTTTTTAGCAGCCGAGTCTCGAGCTATAAATTGGAGCTTTGTTCCTAAGGAATTATTGAAAAATAACTAAGTATAAGAAACACCTACATATTTCTTTATCCACGAATTTACAAAACTTACGGTTTTGGCTATGTTTGATACCCATATAGTATAAATAGATAAATAATTAAGTAAATAAAATTTGTATTGAAAAAAAATATTTCCAAACGGCAGGTTTATTGCCCTAGGAAATATACAATACAAATACAAATACAGACATTCTAATTATAAGAGTTTTTAATTTTAACATAACAGCAATATTTGATTAGAAAATACGCATCTCGAAACGATTTATTTTTAAACATTTATTTGCTTTGATCAGATTTTTATTTCTTGTAAAAATCACAATCACAAGTGTTGTAGGTATTATTAGTATATTGCGTAGTAAGTAAAAAAATGTAAACAAAATGAAATTTTATTATTAAAATTGTGTAGGCGTACTTACATGTTTTAATAATAGCAAAATTTAATAAAAAAATCCACTTATATTTTCGAATAAACAGAGTTTATGTTTTTTTTTTGTATACACAATAAAAATGTATTTTTCATATTTTTAAAGTAAATTCTGCCTATGAGTACTGAGAGATTAAAAAGGGTTATTTTGAATTTTTAATTTTCACATGGGAAAATGGGTTTAAGTAAAGAGTCCTTCAATCTAGAGTATTTTAGTCAGCAGGTAACCAGGAGATTATTAATGTATATGCGGCATATACAGGTACAACAGGCCATTAGTGCTATCTTATTATTTAAAAAATATGTTGTTTGGCGGAAAATCCGAATTAAAATTGATACGTTCTCGAATCCCAAATTGTGTACCAACTATTTTATTGGTTTTACTGTCTTTTTGATAATCCCATATCCACATCTTTTTATTGGCAGTATAAAATAATTGAAGTTTAAATGCTTTGGGGGTCGCCCCCGTGCTGTGGCCGCTGACTACGGGGGAGACCCCCAAAGAGATGGCGAGAGAGCTAGACGTCCTCGTCGCAAGACCAGGACTGACACCTGTCAACTCAGATCCTAGATTTACCAGAAGAAGAATAGAAGAAGATGAATTACAAAATCCATACAAAAAATATTTCAGTATTAGACTTTTGGTTTCGTCGGTTAACAACTCACGCGCAAATGAATATAGGTTTCATGGATGGAAATTTCAATGGATAATCTCCAAAATTAATGAATATGATTCGACAGCTAGTCTGTAATAAATTATTTCAAAAGGAAATTTATCGGATACCTGTTGACGAGGGCTGTTAGAATTTTTGATTAGCAATTAAAATGAGAAGTAATTTTGATTCATTAGCTTACACAGTTGGATAGTTAATTAGTCAATGTAGATTAATTAATTAGGCAAGATAATAATAAGGTTTACATAAAATATCCCTCCTTTGCTTTTAAGGTTGCTACGGCTACCTAATGAAATTAGTTCGGGAATATAAAGAGAAAACTCTCTTAGTATAGGTATTTCTTGATTTTCGTTACAATTTTATATAGGTACTTATTTTATTTTCGATAATATTTTCGAGCGAAATGATATAATTATTCCAAATTTTACATTTCGTTAGAGGATAGAGAGGACTGGAGGCGTCTGGTTTTGTTCGTGGGTATAGCTCTACAAATCACGACTTTCAGCAATGAGGAAACGATGAAAGAAGAAGTCGTTATCCAGTTTTTCCAGGCTTTCCTGTCCTGGACACCAGGCTGATGTATGTAAGTATACAGTCTCTGGATAGTTATTGCATCCTGCTTATACTTTTGTTGCCTTCAGTGTGATATTGGAGACAGCTGTTATTAATACTGTCACCGGGCGTAAAGAGAACCTCTCTATACATTTATAACTACATCAATACTACAGGAGCTCTATATTACACCTTATCTGTCAGAGAAGATTCATAGCAATTCTCCTAGCAGTCCTAGCATTCAGCACCGGACAATCTTGCAAAGATTCAAATGTCCATCCGAGTTGAAGGAACGAATATCTAGCACGGCAGTATGGATTCACCTGTATACTCATACGAGTACAAGTAGGTGAAATTTAATTACAATAGGTTGAAATATTTTCATTCGTGTACACAATATTCTGCCAAATTATTTGATATATGTTTGGAAATTTATATTTAGACAAATAAAATACATAAATAATGTTTATTTTGACATCAACATGATGCAAACTAATTAGTAATTATTAAATTCATAAATTATAATTCTGTTTTCTATTACCAATGTAATTAAATAATTAATAATAACGGAATATGAATAAACAACAAACAAGTAGAAGTTTGTACCATACACGTAATTATTAATTTGCGTTGACGAATGAATATTGAGATAGAACCTCATTAAAGATTGATTCGCTCAATGTTTGATCACGATGTTTGTGCGAAATATTGAAAATATTCCGAGGCAACAAAACAAAATACCTTTTTGCAAATCATAGCTGTAAAAAGAACGAAAATCTAGCCAAATTTCTGTCGTTAGTCGAACTCTTACATCTGAACTTTGCCTAGCGCTTGAATCATGCTTTGGTAGGCTTGATGCTTATAACAGATGCTTGGGAATTACTTGGTTGCTATTGGATATTACTTAGCCAAGTATTTGACAAATATAAGTGTTTCGACGATTATGTCATGCTTAAATTTTACTTGACCAAGTAATACTCAAGCATTAACTATGAATTCGTGAATAAACATTCTAGAAATTTCTTGTAAACATAATAGGGTGAGGTACTTACCAATATAAGCGATGTCATCTCCCCGATGTCAATCTCACAACAAACGTTGTTTCTGGAATGATGATTTGGAACATAGTGTATTTGACGCAGTAGTATTTCAATATGTCACAACAACTTCAAACAAACAAAGTTGAATATGCGTAATTCTGCGTACGAAACATTACCCGATGTCGTATTGTACGAGCTTTATATCAAAATTTCTAACAAACGTCGTGTACATCATACTTTGTCAACTTAGAAACATCACCTATTAATGTTAAAGTTTCGTGGATTTTTTAAGAACCTTACCTTCATCAAGGGTATCAGACCTGGAGCAAGACCTTTAGGACTGGACTCAAAATAAAAAAGCTCCGCGAGACGAGATGCAAAACTCTGCTGCCAACAGTTTTCATGCATAAAATCTTGATCATAAGATCCTAATTTGAATCTCATATATAACTTTGCACTTCCCAACAAAAACTATTCTCCCATTGTGAGATTTTACAGAAAGATTTTTTAAATTATGAACATACAATACGAGATACGAGTATGTTTTTTGGTTTAGTAGTAGTGATGAAGATAAGTATTCTCGAACGTGTGTGTATCAAAAGTCATTATATGGATATTAAACTGTATACCTTTTAAAGTTTTGCCGTTTTTCACCTTTAAAAGTGTACTGAAACCAAGTAACGTCGGTCGAAAATCGTAAGAAACCTAGTATTATTTCAATAGTATTCATATTTGTAAAACCACCACAAAATAAGTTGAAGAAAATTAAATGTTCTTCTTTATTTATTTATCCAACCAGCTCTTCTTAGCAAGACAAAAGGGAAAGTTTTTGTGGTCTTTATTTCAAGAAAACTTTAAATATTCCGTAGAAGGGAAACGATGAAAAATAAAAAGCAAATCAGGGCAAGGTCTGCGTAGAATGAATTTTTAAAATTGGAATCACAATTGTTCCACTTACTCCGCAGCGCCTACAGTTTGTGTACTTCAACTCCGTGGATTAACCTTTTCAAGGGTACGTACGAGTAGGTATATGTACGCCTGTGCAAATTCCGTCGGCTTAGAAACTATCATACCACATGTCTCTACAGTCCGACTTCTTATTAGGCCGTACTAAAATAACTAGCAGTTACTCTTGACAACATGATCTAAAGATATCTTACTACCAAATTCTTGTCCTCTCATATCCGACCATATCCGGAGTCGCCATTAGCGCATCCTTGGGCGTGCATTTCATCCTTTTTGGGGAGGTGACAACAAATACTGTACTTATGTAGAACATCTCACTCACAGGTGTCTTTCTCTCTGTAACTCTACTTTTGAGTAACATCTCTAGCAAAGTTAGAGACATATTATGCGGTTGGACTATATCATCGGATGGATATCCGGATTACCTACTCGAATTTATAATCTAAAATTTATATTATACATTCACACTAAGGAATTTGTTGACAATTAAATATTTCCTTTATTAAATTTTATCAAAAGAGATGTGATCATTTCACTTCATGAAAATTATTTGGTTTATTAAAAATACTACGAGTATATCAAATATCGTATCCTATATTTCGCTGTCGTGCAAGTACGAGATGTATAGTACCTATCTTTAATACACACATATGTATTTGTATCCTGGGCATTTTGTCCATACGACAAAAAAAGTACACAGAAATTAATTAAACTGTTGTTTTCTCATTCACCGCTTTTCACCCTTCGTCCGATTATTAAGCGGGGCTTTAGTGTATATATATATTTTGTTTTTACCCATGCGAACCACTGAGATAAGCAAGGGTTGAGTTAAGGAGCGTTATAGGGTGCATTTTTTATCAGTTATTTCACATAGAGCTACCCCCGCGCCTTTACATGTTTTTCAGCTCATGAATATTACATTATTTTTTCATCCCTAGGTGTGCCTGATCCTTGATTTGAGACAAATTACTACCATTTTTTTCTAGTATGAAAAAATATATTTCGTAGCGAATAAGAGAAAACGTGTTATAGTTTCAGAATTTGTTGGAGTGAACCCGGAGGAAGATAGCTGAAGTGAAAAAAAAAACCTGTCAGATTTGAGGTGTGGGGAAATTTGTATCAATATTGTGTAAGCTTTCTGTGGAATATAAATGTATTTTTTATTCAAAGTTACGATTTTATAAAAAGGGGTAATCAATGAAATGTATTTTGGGGGCATTTTTTCAAGCACAATTCGTTTCTCTATATCTCCACTACTGTATCCAGTAGGATTTTTCTCTGTATGGGAGCGTTATAATAGTATTTTTATAACAATGAAATGAATTAATTCTTTTTTCAATCAACATTCTTCTACTCTTCTTGTCCATCAGCCTAGTCTTTTACACAACTGGATAATATTTCCATTTATTTCTGTTGCTCGCCTCTCACCCACTGTCGAGTTAACGTATTAATGCATAACATTATAACGTATATTTTATTTATTTTGTCCTGTATGTTAAATTGACCGATATACAAAAGAATATGATTTAATTGTCAATCAATTACGTCTCGTGTCAAGTTTTGGAAGCCTTGATGAACAACAAACTATTTTGGGATCACTGTATTTTAAATCCAGGTACTAATGTTATTATCCAAAAACAGTCCTATCATTTGATTGATAGTAGGACTATGTTATAATTCCAAACTGTCATACCGCTTGATGTTATAATAATTGAGAATAGGTGTGAACTAGTGGAAAGCTTATCAAAATTTTGATTGAAATAATGTCACATTGTCTGGATTAGGTGAGGGACATTGCCTAACGAAAATAAAGTAGCCACTTGTGTTTTTATACAATGAGAAATATAATATGAAATTGTTTATTAGCAACTTCTTCAGCTAGTTTAGGACTTCCTCCTGGATATATTAGGTGGCCCTAATTCCCTAAGTAATTTCACCCATCTTAAGCACCTGTCTAGGTTGTATTATACTCTACTTATTAAACATATTATTCTTTTATTTATCAATTATTCAGATCATTGGTCAAAGCAATTCTTTTTTTCATGTGTCAACAACTTCACTCTGTGTATTGTCTGTTTATATTATTTAAATAACGCATAACGGCAACCATATCATTCACAGACTGACACTTTGCTCACAGTTTGACAGGACAAAAATCAACAGTATGTTAACAAATTACCTATTGGTTTGGTGTTCGAATAAGCTGTCTTTCTTCGTGTGATGCAGACATTTACAATAATTATCCTAATATCTAATTATCTTTAGTAACAAGCAACTGGTTGGAACATCTCTGGAAGTGAATTTGATTTAATTAGATGACAATATCAGATATTGATTATACAATACCAGACCACACATAACATCTAGAAAGAAGGTCAATATTACAAAATGTATGGATATAATATTCTGCGAGAAAAAAAAAACATTGAATGTCTAAACTGTAAGAAGATTGAGTTTGACATTGAAAGAACATGGTTGAAAATAATTGAAGATTATAGTTCGTTGTTTTGTGAAAATCGTCGTATGTTGAATTTAGTGAATTCCCGTAGGGGAAATGTTACGTTTATGTTATAATTGTGTCAATTCCCGTAGGGGAGAATAATAATATTCAATTGAAAGTTGAATTAAAGACTAATTAAAAGATCAAATCAGTGCACTGAATGACTATACAAGAAAACCGGGAATCAGCGGCAAGGTGAGTGGCAACAAATCCTAAGTTTCTACAGTCCACTTCTAACCATCATCATTTTTCACTTACCTATCCTATTTAAATGTGCGTACATAATAAACTTATTCTACAAATAAACTTTTTATTCACCACTTGATATTAATCAAATTGTAATTTTATTAAATCCACAATTGTATGAACTACAGTGATAAAATTTAACATTAAAACTTTAGATAATTCATTTGTGAATCATCATTTGTGTTTTGTCATTAGTTGGAAATAACTATTTTATTATTGCGGGGACAAATTTTAAAATTGACTTAAGTTTTCTCTAATCCAACCCTGATGAGGGTTTAGTGACTGTAAACTTTGTTTCATGGTACATCCCTTATGGGAGGGATGAAGCCCTTTGAGGTTTGACACTTTGTTTTAAGCCGACCACCACCTCATTATTCGTCCGTACAAACTGATATGCCGTGTGATTCTATGGGGAATCACAAGCATTATATTTTTAAGGCTCCCGACCCAATTATGATGTCACAGTAATTTCCCACGGCATTAAGGTTCAAAATCCCATGAACAATCGCATTATAAAATGGTAAAACGAGCGTTTTTTTTTTCTTCATATTTTTGAGGTTATTTTGCTTCAATCAATAAACTTTTAGGGTTATTCTCTAGATTTTAATCCATATTATCAAAAAAAAACTTCCCGTCTGTATTGTCTTTCGGAAAAAGATCAGATGTGTTTTTCAATTATTTTTTTTGCGTAAATATACAAGTCATAAAAAATCTTTTACGGTTATTTCCTAGATAATGGTTGAATGTATCTACTTCATTTTTATCCAAAGCATATTAAGTAACGGTTGTCGAGATCTAAGGTCTCCCGTTTTTAGATTTTTTTAAAATGTCAATATGCATAGGTACTCTTGAGTTACAATTAATATAACACAGAATCGTAAAACGTCATATCTAACAAATACGTTAATTTTTGTAGAGTTTGTTGTACTTAGCTTAAATTCCATTACCTTTATATACCTATATGCTAATGGAATATTGGAATCATCCATCTCTCAGTATGCGGTTGTGCATTTATCATTCCTCAAAGGCTTTCACATGTCCAAACAACTGCGATATCGCACTCTAGATTTAGAAATTCAGAATACAATACAAATTATTACAAGATTATACCCAAAGCCTCCTGAATTATATTTATGACTAGTTTTTCGCTACGAATGGCATAGACCTAGTAGTACTTATAGCATTTTCATATCACGTGAGTTCTGGCTCAGGCTCTAGCCACAAGATTCGTTTCAAATATTGGTCTTCTTCTTCTCCCTGGCGATTATTAATCCCACAAGATGGTGGGGTCCGCCTTTCTTGTCCTCCGCCGCCACTCTGCCCTATCCTGTGCGTCCTGTATGGTGACACCGCAATCTCGCATATCGCGCTCGGCCACTTCCCGCCACCTACGCTTTGGTCTTCCTCTGCATCTCCTACCAGGGACTTGGAGTGCTTGTGCCCTGTTTCCGATATATTCGGGTGGTCTTCTGTTTACATGCCCGTACCATCGCAGTCTGCTCTCCTGGATTTTATCTGACACATCACGTACGCCCAGGCTCCCGCGAATGTAAACATTGCGGATTCTGTCTAGCCGCGTGACGCCGCACATCCATCTTAGCATTTTCATTTCAGCAGACCGAATGGAACGGACGTGCCTAAGGGAGGTGTTCCAGGTCTCAGATCCATAGGTGAGCACCGGTCTAATAACGCTTTTATATATTAAGCCTTTGAGTTTGACGGGCATCTTTTTGTCACATGTGACCCCTGTGACCTCGCGCCACTTCATCCACGCTGACGATATGCGATGTTGGATATTAGTGTCCAGATCTCCAGATGCATGGATCATGGTGCCCAGATATTTGTATTCGTGGCATCTTTCGACATGTTGCCCACTGATATTAATTGATGTAGTGTCCGTACCAGGATCATTTAAGACCATATATTTGGTTTTGGATAAACTCAGTTTGAGACCTCCACTGTGAAGCTGATCCCTCCATGATTGCAAAGCGCTTTCCAACTGTTCCCTATTGTCGGCACATATTGCTATATCATCAGCATAGATAAATGTCCACTGTGTCTCTCTTTGCGCCGCTTCAGTCAGTGCATCAATTACAATGCTAAATAAATATGGACTGAGAGCTGAGCCCTGATGGACACCGTCGCTGACGCTTATGGGGTTAGTTGTGCCTACAGTGGTTCGGATATGGGATTTTGCATCTTTGTACATGTCCATTATGGCAGAAACATAGGTTTCAGGGATATTTTTGTTTCTCAAGCTCCACCAGATAGTTTGGCGCGGAACCTTGTCAAATGCTTTTTCCATATCTAGAAAAGCAACAAACAGTGGCTGATTTTTTGAACGGTATTCTTCCGCGATGGTATTTAAAGCAAATACTGGGTTTCAAATATTGGTATTATACAATAACTATCACTAGGTATGAATAACAAATTAAATAAACTTTTACTAACAAAAATGTTTAAAAAATGGGTATCCAAGTTTCGTGTTCAGACGATGAGCTAAATAAGATATCTACTATGTAGGCAGATACATGAAAAGTTTTCAAAATGTTCCATGATAATTTTGTTAGGCTAGTAATAATTGAATCTGTTATCCTCCGGAATCCAGTTAAATCGTGAAATTCAACCGAGTAAAACGACACTTAAAAATAAAACCGAGTAATAATACGATGTATAAAAACCCATTCCTCTAACGACAAATTAACTCCTCACGAATGAGAACGAATAAAATGTTTGTTACTTAGATCCCCAGTTCACTCTGACATCGAATGAATTTTCTTTGGTATATATTGTAGGCTCTATACTTGAATCCCACAAATAGCTATAAACCTGTGGTATTATGCCTCATCCACATGCTGTCCGACCTTCCACGAGTCCCGCGCGAATGAGTAATAAGGCGTTAACCGTCGGTTACGTATACAGTTCAAGACAATCACATCGTCCGTACGTCCTTTTACTCATTCACACAAAACTCGTGGAGGGTCGCCGAGCGTGAAGCGCCCGCATTACAAGACTAAACGACGTCTCAGAACTCAAGCAAAAAAATAAACTACTTAATATAATCTTAATTTCTATTTTAATGTTGCGACGGAAACGTATTTATTTTGCCTACATAATACAGAACATAAGTAGTTTATAACAAAAAATACAAAAAACATATTTTTCAATTTAGTTTTTTTTTATTCTTTCATTATTTCGGTCCTTTTTTATGTATTTTTTTTAGATAATTTGGTAAAGTAAGTACCTACACTTATGAAATGATTAAGGCTTCATGTATTTCATCATTTACTCATTCATGCAGACTTGTGGTCCACTTCAAAATACCTTGAGACTGTCACCCTTTTGAACTTTTCTGTTTATTCTAGGTGCATACTTATTCGGCTGTAAGCAAGATCACACCCTATTGATATGAAATTTAAGCTTTAGAACCTACCAATAAAAGTAAAAATTTCTCTATGAAAACCAGACTTAGAAACATCTACCACCCATATTCTTTTATATCAAAAAACGTAGTATAGACGCTATGGAAACAATTTGTTCAATCTAGAATAGTTCTCTGAAGAATATTTTCAGCTGCATTTTATTATACCGACAGATGAAATTCATTCCAATGTCCTAATTTTCAAGTAACAACTACTGAAATATTTGCATAAACGAATCAGAAATTCAAAATAGCCTCGTCTAAAAACTAATGCATATAAAGTGAAGTCGACGATTGAAGAAGCATTTCAATGTTATTATTCTTTGCATACCTAATAGAAACGATAGAGGTATTAATCGGAAACAGGCATGACTCTCTAGTATTGATATTTCAAGATATTATCTTTCGGTATACGACAGTCGTGTTCTTTGAATCGTTCAATAACAACTTGGAAACTATCGATTCAATAATTCATTAATATATTCTAGAAGTGAATCGACATGAACGTCGGACAAAATCAGATATCTATATGACAAGGGGAGTAATAATATCCTACAATATTCTAAGGAGTTTTGAGGCCAGCAACGTCTTTTTGTGTTGAGTGAAATAATAGTAAAACTATTGATGTAAGAATCTAAGAGAAACAAACTGAAATGAAAGAAATTATAACAGATCCTCCACAGATCGCCAACTAAGTGTTTTTCTTTAAAGTATTGTAGAATGGGTGAGTGATTTTTTCATGACTCGATTCCTGTAGGAATTAAGTACATTCTACTTACATTGTTGACGTTAAAAGGTGTGCCCTAATGTACTTTAAATTTTAAAGCAAATATTTATTCAATAGGTGTATAGTTACCTTAAAATTCATTTGTACGTGTTAGATAATGCTGCTGTCACCTTTTATAGGTTTTATATTAAACGATGATTGACGCCTGTCATGTTTAAGTCGTTTATTTTCATAGGGAAATTTGTTTGAGTATACCTACAACAATATAATAATGGATCTTTTCCCTCGGGTGTCAAGATCAGAACATCCACGTGTAAGCAGATCTACTTACCTATGTAAAAGTTTTCGAGCGATCCTTTTAACTACACGTGTTTTTGCAGTACCATTGAGTATATGAACGATTTTTTCTTAGGAACATTGATTACAAAAGCTTTCACAATTTTACAGTCTTATAAAATCTACGTGATAAAATGATAAATTTTATTATAATATCTAGCCGAAGAACAAAGTCGAGTTTTTATTAAATAAATAATCTTTATTGTCTAAGCAAGCGAAATACGCCACGCTCAAAGGAGCAAAGACGATGACCTTTTTTTTTAGCAAGAAGGTTTTTAATTAACTTTTTATTGAAAAAAAGGTTATCTTTTCTGGTAAGACGGAAAAAGTATCATTACAATAAAATTCTAAGTGTGCATATGTCATATATTAAACAGACCATCTCAAAGAGGCGGGTTAGATGGTTAGGCCACATATTGCGTCTAGAGAACCTTCTGTACTCTGAGGGGACAAACTACTAAGGACGCTCTCAACTAAAATATCTGAAGCAAATTTGTGACGATATGAGCTGCGCCTCATATTTGGAGCTGAAGTCTTTTACTGGCGAAGGGGCGAAACGATATGTAGATCTTTGCTGCAGACTAATCCACAGGATCGAGGGGTAAAATTAGGTAATATTATTATACTGCTATAAACACTGATGAAATCCTATTTCAATCGCAACTTTAAGTTACTCCACAAAGATTTTCGACGCTTTTAGGAGGATCTTAAACACCATAGCTGACGATAGATATAAATGTTCTGTTTCATCTATTAGTGGTAAGGATAATAGATTAATTCGTTCTCATTTTACGAAAGGGATTTAATCGATTGCGGTTGTCTTAACCGTATCAAAGCAAGCATTCAGGCATTTTCATTTTACCGCAAATTCCTGAAAATTGGCCGAAAAAAGGTATTGCCGAGAATCCAATAGATCGAATGCTGTGAAAGTAGAATATATCGAATGACATGTACTCTAAACATTCTTGCTTCTATACTATGAGAGATATTAATTTCGTTTATTGAAAAAAATACTATACTACAATGAATTTATTTCATGAGATACAAAGTTATTATCTCATCGGTAACGTTGAACAATGTTTTGCAAGTACAATAGCTGTGAAATATGTATGAAAATATTAATGTTCAATTTTTCTACCCGCCTGAAGAAAAAGTGTGCGGGGGCTGAAGGTCTAATCTACTGCCCGAAGAAGGAATCAAAGATAATAAATTCTCTACCTGATTTCCAAATATATATATAAATTAATGCAGTTTGCAAAATGTTAGTTTCTTCTTTGTATTATTTTAATTAATGTAATTTCTAGCATTTGATGTTCAGCGAAACCAGCTACGAATACGGTTCGAATTTTGCTGACGATCTACATAATGATTTTAGCTAACCGAGGGACTAAAAAGACGTTAGTAATTTACATATATAGGTAGTTCTATTTCCTAACATACTGTATTATGTATTATTTTTTCTTACACATGTTTCTTCCAAGCGACGTGTTTAAGGCAATGTGAAAAACTATCGATCCTATTATGTCTACGTGTGTATAAAGTATATAGACATATATGTAACATACTGCTGAAGAAGTACATATATGATTAACTAGGTACATACTTTGAAAGGTTGTGAATTTCAAAGAGGGTGTTTGAGAGAATCCTTCAGAGTCAATTGCGACCTAACTACTGGAAAATCGAGAGGGCTAGAGATGGGTAATTTTGTATGTTAATAAGTCCTTACGTACGTACTACATCTCCCTACTTTACTTTTTACAATCGAATGAGTGATATTTGTAAAAAACGTTCTAAGACGGAAATTTTTTATTCAAAAAAGCAAGTATTTGACGTCACATCGGGAAAAAATCTTGTTCGTTTTCATAATTTCTTTTTTATGTTTTGTGTTTTAATTTTTTTTATTTATTCAAGCGAAATTTTCACTTCCAACATTCTCTCACAAGCTGCACATTTGTGGGCTCTTCTCGACCATTACGCGTATTCTTTTAAAATATTATTTCTTTTCGATATTCTCAAATATTCTAAATGTGGAATGCGCATTGCGCACAGTGCTATAATTTTGTGCCTAGTGAAGCAAAAAAACCCTTATTTTTTATAATGTGTTATTATGTAGTTGCATGTGCCAACTAAATGAATGGATAAATGAAAATATAAATGTACCTAAACTTTTTACTTTTACTATTTGGAAATTACTTCCAGCTCGCCCGATCTTTTGAATGCACGAGAATAGCACGAAATGAGTATGCCCGTATTTTCTGCTTTCTTCTTTTGAAGAGTTTAATTAATTAGGAGATAATAAACAGGTCTTTGACGAGTTTTATTACAACTTTTATAAGTACTTTCATAAAGACACCTTTTAATATTTTCAAAACAATGCTGACGGGGGAAGAGGAAAGGGGAAGGAATAAAAGGCTGTTAATTAAATTTTAGAACAAGTAACATGTTTACGATCTCATAAAGCCTAAACAGCCTTTTCTCACATTAATGAACCACAAAAGAAAGTCCTTATGAATTAAACTTTTTTGTTTGCGGTAAGTATACGATTAAATTAATTAAATTTTTAATACTTATTTGATTTGAACAAAGGTTTTTTTTTAACGATTAAATAAAATTAAAAGTTTTGAGTATCTGAGCTTTAAAGACGAGGGGGGAGAATATTTTATTGTATTTGTTTATTCATTGGCGCTTACACAGCTTACAGACACAATACAAACATAAATGCAATACAATAGGTTTCACCTATACCATCATAAGCACACAGGCTTCGAGGTGGTCGGTAGCCTGGTTGGTAACGCGCTCGACTGTTAATCCAGTGGGCGCGGGTTCAATCCCCGACTTACTCCACTTCACAACACAAGCTTTTAAGCTTTCTGTGAAGTGTACAAAGATGTATTTGGGTTTATTTTGATAATCCCAGATTCATTAAAAAAAAATCAACTCAGAAACAATAAGACATACTCGTACACATCGAACAGTCAACAAACAATGGACACAAATATTGGTGCAGGATTTAGAGAAGGTAGTTGGAGAAAAATGTGCACAAGGAATGTTGTATTTTAAGATATAGGAAGAGAAATATATATTACGTGAATAGAAAATATACTTATACCTATTTAATTATGCAACTCTTAGCATTGTACAATACTATTTCACAAACAAACACCACGAACAGTGAGATTGGTTATACCTAGATATTATAATATGATGATCATTCTCAAAGAGACTGTTCTTAGGGGAAAAGAATGAATATAACAGCTATTAGATAGATATTTTCCGTAGAATTGAAAAATAGGAATGACGATAGTATCCATTTTCACAAACGTTTTCTGAGATAATAATATCTACCTTTGTTTCTCCCCGTTCAATAAACGATACGAAACGAACGATGAATATAAGAATAAGAGACGTCAAAAGGCAATTGTTCTAATGTTGTGTTTAAAGATGCATTTCCGTAATTCAGCAGAATGGAGTAGTACCCTCAGCTGTCTTTAACTGTTGTTACCAAACCTTATCTTTAATATTCTATTGGGAATCCAGCGTGGTAAAAGTTTCGCTGACTTTGTGTACCTATGTACTTCCTAATGCTCTTTGCATCCGTCCAAAGAAAAAGTATAATATTCTTTAAAAATAACAACTCAAAGGATGGTTTGCATGTAATAAAGAGACAAAAAACAATTGGCACGAGAGATTATAATGCTATCGTTCATTATAATATCATGATAATTAGACCTGAATTAAGTATTTACACTCATCAAACTCGAATATAAAACCCAAAAGCACAAGAAATACACATCAATGGTTACACTAGTAAAAAAATTGACCCTGTAGGTACATAATACTCTGATTGGTTGCGAAAATTTATAAATAAGGATTGTCTACATTAAATATAAAAAAAAGAGAAATGTGGGGTTCTTCAAGTAGAGAGATCTAGTAATATAAAAGTGTCACAACTATTTAAATACAAAAACGGCTTGATTGTTTATGATTAATATGTCTCCAGAATACCACTTTACATGTCTTCAGTGGTTTGCGATAGTGACATAATCCAACAATCGGTAAAATAAGTAAATTTTTGTCTATATTTAAGTTAAGTTGTAATACTTACTTACTTTACGTGTCCGGTCTAAAGTCTACAACTCCAATAAGCCGCGACTTTCAGAGATGTTTGAATCCTTACTCCAAAAGCAAAATAAAAACTAAAATAATATATATTTCCTTTTTATATCCGGACTAGGGAGAAACTAAGGAGTTATTATGGTGTAGCTATAATGTCTTGTTTTAATGCACCCTTGAATTGCCATCAGAAATGATAAAGCAGCAATAATATAATATGAAGGACAAAAAAGTTCTGAGAAAAGTTTACTGAATCTATGGAGGCAGTGGGTGACTAATAAAATAATAAGATTTTATTATGATATAAATATTATTTTACTACTAACACTTGTCTCCCACTTTCGTATCTTAGATGAACCACGTTGGCTCGTCATAATGATTAATTATTTAACATTTACTTTTTTTTTTAATATCACAACTTTAACTTTGCGACTTCTTTTCATTTTCCTTTCCTTTCATTTCCCATGAAGTTTTTCTCAAATCCCTAGTACAATTTCAACCCATTGATATTAGTTTTCCTATATTTGACGCATTCATATTTTATGCTTATAGTCATAACAAAGGCACGCTGGTATCGTTTATGTATTTATAAATAAATTAAAACGAATTGCTACATAACTTTTCATGGCATACTGTATTCACAAAAAGGTGATACTTGAGGTCGTGTATATAATCCTTTGAAAAAGCATTCTTTCGCACCCATAGAATCCAGCATTCTCAAAACACATCAGAGAACTTTCAATTGTGAAGAAACAGGTTCCTGCGTAGAGTACCTACTGATAACATAATCATTTGTGATTCAATGATTCCATATTATGCTATCCAAAATAAATATCAATATTTAACTTTATGTACCCTGCGTTTATGCTTTTTATTCTCCAAGCTCCTCCATCCCAAATCATCCAAGGTATGTATGGATACCTTCATAATAAAATAACATACTGTGAAAAGGGACGAGATCTGTACATTAAATTATGTAATATAAAGGAGGGTGAATTTATAGTTTTGTATAAAACTTTGATTGTAAATTGACTAGGCAATAATAACTGATAGGAAATGGTTTCCGGCTTCTGACTTCAGTAATGATCCCAAAGGGGTGAAAGTTTCTGTATTTCACTTTAAAGGGAGGGAGAAATGAAAAGTAGACTGGGGAACAAAAAATGAGGGTTTGAGAAAGTTGACTATAAGAATCATCGTAAGTACTTACAAATCTTCATTTAAAAAATGTATAACTTGGATTATACTAGTTTCAATTATATAATGTTTTAAAATAAAGTAAGTATTATTTGAGATAATATACTTAAAGTTAACTGATTCCTCATTCATATACGAGTCTTGTGGCATAAAAAAAATAGCTGTATTTATTTATTCAGTAACAGGGGTACAAACTCAACAATTTAACAACAGTAAATAAACCAGTAAAGGCCCGTCGTTTTTTCCAGACAAGTACGTATATTATTATAAAAACGCCGAGAATCAAATTAAGTCAAAACCAGTTACAAGTAAAAAGCGATAATTATGTAGATTAACATACACAAGAATGTGAAATTTTCAGATGGATTACAATTCGCAGATGTGTCACTACTCCATCGCACTGAATGACGGTTTCTGACTGTTTTCTAAATCTTTTGCTTCGCCCTTACAATACGTTATCTTCAACTAAATTGTATTCCTTATTTCTCCAATATTGTCGACGGCAGAAGTGTGTCGTTTGATTTTATTCCCGAAAAACTTATATTATGAGTCGTTCATTCTCATACATTTAACAAAGTTACCTAGCACTTACTTCAAATGGTCTATTAAAATTTGATCCTGCGCGTAAAATAATACGGCATATACAATATAAACGTAAATTCAGGCAAATCTAGCAGTAATATTATATTACTACTATTACGTATAACATTGCCAAAACTAAACATCCGTTGTTACCCTTGGCCAGGATTCTGTGTAAGTATATACTCGTACATATCACTTTGTAAACAATTCCATATATGTACACACAACATATTGTATGAGAGAGTTTCTATTGGAATTAGTCCAAAATAGTAGAGATCAAACAACCAAATACCTACACTAGTACCACATTAGTTACGTATTAATGCCAGTATAAACTCAAGTCTAATCTATTATCTTGACTAAGGTTTTTCTTTTGGTTAACGAAGATTGAACGGAAATGAGATTTTTCACGAATGGTAATTGACGGATGATATACCAACAACCGTAGTATCTCTAATGAAGTTAATCAAGCAGTACTTGAAAAATCATTAATACAGACTAAAGTTTATATAACTAAGTATCTCTAATAATTTGATTGTATTTTCAAACATCGATTCACATAATTGGGAATCGCAAGGTATCGGGTTTTATTTCCAGTTAGATAGAAGCGTGTGTCCAATTAATATATTTCGGATATCGTGACATATTATGTTTCTGCTTTGCCATGTGTGTTTTGTGATTGAATGGTTAAAGTACTGAAGACAACTCTTTGTACTGAAGTTTTTGGTGTTCTCTCATACCATCTTTCTGAATGAGAATACTAAACTTCAATATTTTTTTGTAATGAAAGGTCAAGGGACCGATAATCCCTTGCGTCACTGCGACCAAAATAGGCCTACTGTGACATCAATAATACTGTTTTAATTGTTATTGTATATTATTTTATTACCAACCGGATTGCATAACTTTCTTGTGTATTATTAAAAAATATAATGCGTAAACGCTGACGATTACAGATGTCCGACTCGGGCCTACGTACGATGGAATGCTAGGTATAAAACAATAAAGATGCTATATTGTCAATTTTTAATAGAAAGGTACAGCGAAAATATAATAAAAACAAATGTCATTCTGGGTCGTAAGGTTGGTCCAGTATTTTATGTATTTAAAGGTGTATGTGGGTTCATTTCGATAAACCCAGATAAATTTAAAAAAACTGAAAGAAAGTAGAAATAACGATAGTCGATTCGTCAACTGATTTTGTACACATATTTTCCGGTATAGCGTTTAGTTTATAACATGTTTATTTATTTATTCATATCAACGGCGTGAGCCTTTTACACAAATTATGATACAATAAACAAGTTAACAATATTTATATTAATTAAAATTAACAATATAACAAAGCTATGAAAGAAAGAAAAAATAAACATTACATATTATATACCCACATGCACACACACACATGTAGAAAAAAGTAAAATAAAATAATAAGAAACAAAACGTTAGGCATAATGTTCCCTCAACCCCAGAAAAAAAGCATTTATTCTCCGTTTCAGTGCAGGAACCTGCCCATCACATGTTGTATTTATTATGTTTATTATACTTGCTGTAATATACCTACTTACCTAAATATTATTTTTTCAGATTATAATTCTACATCGACGAGGGTTTTTATAAGAATTTTATTCTGACCGAAAACTTTTCCATATTTTCAATACATTATGTAAATCGCTACTTGAAAACCTTTTTACCTGTCAAGGAGATTGTATCTCAAAGATTTTTTTTGGTATTCGAGTGAGTGCCTTATAATAATAGTGATCCTATAGAAAATCCATCAATCTTTTTTTACCTTTCTCAATATTCAATACACACCGGACAAGACAATATACCACCACCTAGTCCATTCTTTTCAATATTTTGACGGATTATATAATAACATTATACTTGTATTCTTCATATATAGACCAGGCGCTGTGATGCTTTTCGTATACTTAATATGAGCACCGAATTCCATCAATTGATTATTGTTGAGGATAAGTCAAGGAACAAGGATCCATTTCTTGCCACTCAATTTTCCGGTCCAATTTTTTTTTACACCCCCTCAAAGTTTGTCGATGGGGTAAATGCTTTGGAGTCATTTTAATGATTATTTCAGTCTTAATTTTTAGTTTATTATAATTGAAATGTTACGTTGGGTTATTAAGTGAAATAATAAAATTTAAATAAAAAAAATAAAAAAAGCCTTTGTTATAAATAAAATAATATAAATATGAAAATGATAGATTCCATTGTACCATAATTCAGGTGTCCTAGTTGAGGCGGCAAGATGTGAGGACGGGCAACTATGATCGGATTCTTATTCCTGAGACCCCAAATAATAAAAAACAACATCTTGCCGATAACAGCAGTGGTCCCCTCTAGTCCCTTCCCCTCCCTTTTTCATCCCCTATGGTAATTGTAAATAAATAAGTAGTTTTTATAGAGACCCCATATTCTGGTGGTCGTGAAATTTTGGTATGTTGCATAGATTGATACGATATTGAATAATCCAATTTTGTACGATTTTCCTCCCGCCGCCCCCTCCGCCACCCTTAGAAAACCTCATTAAATCGCACTGTTTATATTATGCGATATAACTTCGTTGTTTCGCATTTTTGGACAAAATAATTATTTGCTCTTTTGTTAAGCATAAAATATTCTAAAAATTGTTTATAAATTTTTTTTCTCTAAAGTAAATAGCAGCGGAGCCATCATGCTCCAAAACTGGCCAATTCTTAGATTTATTCAAATTTGAGTTTCTAACCGTTTTACGCTATGATAACTTCGCCATGGTTCGTTTTAGCTTAAGTCCTCATAACTAATCTTAGAGATAATTAGATTATCTTCAAAATTCATTCAAACAAACCATACCGAAGTTATAATAGTGCAAAACGCAAAGAAACTCAAAATAGAATAAATCTAAAAAATGGTCAGTTTTGGAGCTTGATGGCTCCGCTGCTATTTACTTTAGAGCAATTTGTTTTATAAACAATTTTTAGAATATTTTATGCTTAACAAAAGTTTTTTATTATTTGGGGTCTCAGGAATAAGAATCCGATCATAGTTGCCCGTCCTCACATCTTGCCGCCTCAACTAGGACACCTGAATTATGGTACAATGGAATCTATCATTTTCATATTTATATTATTTTATTTATAACAAAGGCTTTTTTTATTTAAATTTTATTATTTCACTTAATAACCCAACGTAACATTTCAATTATAATAAACTAAAAATTAAGACTGAAATAATCATTAAAATGACTCCAAAGCATTTACCCCATCGACAAACTTTGAGGGGGTGTAAAAAAAAATTGGACCGGAAAATTGAGTGGCAAGAAATGGATCCTTGTTGCTTGATCTATCTTCAACAATAATCAATTGATGGAATTCGGTGCTCATATTAAGTATACGAAAAGCATCACAGCGCCTGGTCTAATAAAGGAGATTAATAATATTGCTTTAACAATGTTGTTAAACAATTTCCTATAATTTTGTTTTTTTATCTAATCACCCGTATTCTCTACCCAATAACATCCTTACACGTGTTATGAAGTTTATTAGGTATGCGAGTATAATCATCTTCATCAAAATATTTTATTAAGCTTGCGTGGGCTCTAAAGCGCCTATGTCCAGGAATCAGTTTTACACGGGAGAGCTCTCAGATTGAAGGTAAAATACTCTGTATAGATTGTATATACCTACCTAGCAGGGGCGAAGGGTAGATTTCTACAGAAGGGAAGTCGGGGCTAACATTTCTTATGGGATTACGTCAGATTAGACACTATTATACCTATCATTTTTTTCCAAAAGTTAACGCGATGGGAATCGTGTTCTTAAGTAGCTTCGCGCCTGCTACCTAGATATACTCGTAAGCGTCAGAACATCCATCCTGCTTCTTCCCCAAGGGAGTTCACATAAAGCTACATTATAAGAATGTAGATACCTCTCGCTTCTGTTGAGGAAAATCTGAACTATATATTATATAGTTTAAAATACACATAATGTCTACTATAAATATTTTTAGCTTAAGAATGGACATGCACCATGTATCGTTCTAATCATACTAAACATATTGAGTAACGATAGAGCAGAATCATGGCGAGGGCTTGAAATATTAACAATTACTATCTCTTACAGTTAAAGATAAAAATGACTTTGAATATAAAATAACATTAGGCAATAGTAATTGTATCACACCAGAAATATCCAGGCACAGGCCCATCGGGCACAAAGTTTAGTAAATAAACAACTTCCTGGCTCACTTTAATACCCGGAAACTGGGACATAGACAAATAAATGGTGTTTTCGATTTTGAAGGTCAACATTTATTTTGTGAAACACTGAGTTTTCGACACGCGACTAGTCATATGCCTAATGGAATGACGTTAATACCTATACGTGTTTTTTACTTTCCGGCGTTTCTTCGAGTAACCTAGAAAAGGCAAAATCGCTCAGTTATATGTTGTCTAGTCATCTCTAATAATAAACGAAAGTGCCTGACTGAATGAATGACTGAATGACTGACTGAATGACTGACTGACATACTCACTCATCAACGCAGAGCCGAATTGGCTAATCCTAGAGAAGTGAAATTTTGAAGGCAGATAGGTTTTAATACAAAAGCTTCCACTAAGAAGCGATTTTTGGAAATTCCGCCCCTAAGGGGGTGAAAAATAGGGTTGAAAGTTTTTCAGAGTATGCGAACATCTCGGAAACCAGACATTGTACGAAGTTGAAATTTGGCACATAGATTCTACTATTAAAATTAGTAATAGGCTGTTTCGCCGTTTTTTTTTAATTTTTATTTAAAGGGATGAAAAAGGACATAAAGAAAAGGGGTGATTTTTAAATGCCTCTTAATACGGTAAAAAATAATTTTATAGGAATTTCCAAAAAATGGATTCCTAAGAAAGGGTCAAAATATGATATTCTGTCCAGAAAAAGAGTCAATCCTTAAGGGTTAGGGCGTGGGATTAAATTTGCTTTGATAGTAACGTATCTCGGTAAACACTGAAGCTACAAAGCTGTAGTTAAACAGTTGCATACTTCTTTTAAAATGAAAAAAATTCGTCTTACATTGTTTAATCAAAAATTGAGGATAAGGGCATGAAAAGGGTACTTTTATAGTTGTTAGTTGATATAAGTACTCTCCTGTATACGTGAATATATACACGTTTTTATAGGTGGTGAAATAAGTGTATTGTTATGCGCTCAGTGAAGCATGGACTCTGAGTAAAAAAATATTTGCAATTTCGTTAATTGTATTTTTTTCATAAGCCGTACTAACTGTATTGCCCAGCATTGCCCGTCTAGCCAAGTTCTACTTGTGAAGCTCTTTTATGAGACACCAAACAATGTGGTATGTGGTGACTGGATTCTCTCGATCACTCTGTGTCTCCCGATGGTCTGAGGACGCATAAAAATGACTTTCTGAAGATTTGAATTTCTTTTCTAACGCCCTTTCATACCATACCACACATGCTCCACACAACCCTTGAATCCCCTCATCAAAAAAATTTCACAGAAGGTTCTCAATTTCCAGAAGTTTCTACCACACAGTATTGGTTTCCATATAGCAAGGCATTTGCGAATATTTAACGCAAATATTAAGTAGTAGTTGTTATTTTGCTGGACTGACTATACTATATTTTACCGTACTACACACGTCTATACTTATGTACACAGGTGGGCACACAGTCATCAGTCTGTTTTTACATACATAATATATTGCATAGTGTGTTTTATCGATTGTGAAATACATATTTTAACCCCACCCGTTGGAACACCAACGGCGCGAAATTTAAATTGCAAAATATAAACTTTTAAGTAAAATAATATTCGTAATTTTGTTAATTTGTTAATTTCAGAAAAAAATGTAGGTATATAAATTTTGATGATACGTATTAATTAATTCAGACAATTTAGATGACAGATTGTGATGATTCCCAATAATAAATATTTTAGTTCGTACCTATGGTATATACCTAACATTTTTCACCTTCTCCTTTATAGACACCTAAACCGTTCATCCGATTGAGATGAAACTTTGGAAAATTATTGTGCTTGCCCCAGGGAATGTTCTTAGTGTGGTAGGGGGTACGAGGAGGGGGACACTAAGGGGGCACGAAGGGGGGGGGATCCACACAATTTTTCCGTAGCGAAGCACTGGTAATACAGCTAGTTATTGTATATTACAGATGTCGTTTATATTATGTGTTATTTATAATATCTACTAGGTATATAGCTTCTCTAAGTGAAGAGCATTTATTAGAGTTTCAATAATAGAACATTACTCTCTTTCAAGTTCTTCCCGACGCCGACAGCAGCCGTCCGCCTTCAACCTTGCTCGTTCAATCTTCCATTGTTGGCTACATTGGCTTGAAATAATAACAGAACAAAACATTCTCAAGGAGAAATATTAAAACCAGTATCAATTATTATAGAAATACTACTGACATCTTATTCCCGACATTCTGAACTTTCTGAAATAACGAATGTAAATCTGTAATCCAATAGTCGTATAAAAAAATCAGACATAATCTCACTCGCTTTAAATTTCCATCACGGAGCTCATGAGAATCAGAAAAATTATAATAATCTTCTCGATTCAGAAAGGAATATTTTAAGTATGTAGACAAAAAATTATCACATAGCTATATTATTCAAATACTAATCTTGTTTTTTGCGCGACATGTAAAGCAATATATTTAGTGTTTTTATATAAATAGGAATCTTTATTATTCAAATTAAAGCAGAAATAAAGAAAAACAATGAGATTATTATCAAAAAATATTATGTGCAGATGAATGTAAGGCTGGGATAAGAGGTTGTATATGATATTATAATTATAAGAGTATAGGTAAAATAGAAAGAATACAATGAGCAGAATGAGAAGAAGATTCTGGAAGGACCATTTCGAAAGAATATGTAACGTGCAACAACATTTCCTCATTGGTTATACCTTTACCCGATGATAAATAAAACATAAAAATATGCTATAAGACTATGGCACGAGAAACCTTATTGAACCGTATAGAGTGACAATTCCTTTTAAGAATCGTAGAGACACAAAGTAAAATTCAAAGGCTAAATATTTGATTTCGATCTTTCAAAAAGTTTTGCATTCTTTGAATTATCTAATAAAATACCTTTTCGTGAATCAATAAAAATAAAAATAAATACGAGACTTATTATTATGTAATTGTAGTATTCCCAAAATATAGACAAGACATGAGTGAGCTTCATAAAATGAATTTTCAAATACGAGTAGAGATGAAAATGAAGGCGTCAATATTGCTTGATTCTTAATTTCTTCTAAGAAACGAATCAATAAATTCATTCTATTTTGAAAGATGGGTTATTTGTTATGAAACAAATATATTTTGTATTGATCTCTCATCGTAAAATGGCGTGCTACTTGGAATTTTCTTCTCAAAATATATTTATTATATTCTGTGTCGAGAGAAATTTACCAGTGATTCGTAAACACAAATCCTTATTTTTATCTGAGCACATTTCCTCTTAAAAGAGAGGGGAATAAAAGCAAACATATTACATCATTTTGTCAAAGTCGTTGCGTTTTATAACGCGGCGGCCTTGCGACAGTTTTAGATGTGTGTTGTTTTTTTCTCTACGAAGTTTTTATCTCCCTTTTTTGTCGCTGTATGCGAAATTTTACTACGTGAATTCTTAATATTATCAACGATTTTTATGGATTGTATGAATTTGGTTTGGGCAATTATTTTTTTCTTACGTAACGTTCCTAAATTTCTTTGTTTGCTGTTTCATATTTTGTCTTGCTGACTAAATTCATTAAATTATGTTTAGCTCTCTCATGATTTACACAGTGGTCGAGGTAGGTCGGTAACCAGACAGAAACTCACAATGACAAAATCTCAACTGTCAAAAGGGTAACCTACTATTGACAGAATCGCAACTCAACACCGGAAAACCTGTTGCCTTCAATTTCAATATTGTTGGGTTAGGTTCGTTAGGTTGTTTTTTTTTTTGCACACAAAAACAAAACAAAAAAAAAACAACGGCATCAAATTTCCCGGTGTTGAGTTGCGATTCTGTCAATAGTAGGTACCCTTTTGACATGTGAGATTTTGTCACTTGAGATTTTGACATGGAACCAGGTAGGTCGTCTTTTGTATCGAACTGAGTATAAATTTACCATCGCTCGCATACACACAGATCTCTGTCTCCACCAATGTTGCAGTATTTAATGTACTTATTTATTTTATTATTCTACAGAGCACAAACTGTTTAACAGTGATACATTAAAACATTAACGACAAGCAAACCAGCAATGGCTCCAGACTCAATATGACGAGATACTCGTTTCAAAAGGCAATCCGTAGTGGAATCAGCGTGTGGTTATTTTCCTGTTTTTTTACGGGACAATCGAAAACATTAGTAGTACAATATCGGATAACATAACCTATTACAATCTGTATGCCGGTACATATAAAAGTCTTTCATTTTTAGCATTACTTAGAGAAAGGATGCTGTACATTTTTGTATATTAAACAATGTAGGTACCTATATTCCCCACAACTTAAATAGGTCGGTGACGTCATAGAAATATAAGCACCAGGACTATTATTCATTAACACGTTCCGTTCTCATCACGACCTTGAAAGGGAATGAAATGATGGAGAATTGGGTAGGAACCCACCTATTAATATAATAGTACTTACTTTAGGAAATTCCGTATACAGGACCAGTATCAAGTAATACTCTTCAGTTTTCAATTACCTCCCTATATTGATTTGAAGGGTACATCGATCATTCCCTTCTACTTCAATTCAAGTGGTATTATAGAGGTTTGTTCGTTATTTTGCGTTAACCTTTAAATATTAAGTAATTACTTATTACATCTTACGGGTTTCAGCAGTTACCCTTCATATAAGATGATGAATTGTGCTACCGTCATCCGATACAATATTAATGTACAGACTTTTCTGAAGAATTGTTTTTGCTAAACTTTAATATACCACATAATATAAATTTATATAATATTTTGTCACCTCTTACAAATGATCATATACGACAATATTTTGGATTTTTAAACTTCATGTACGCATTTTCATGCAAGTAAATTACACTATAGGACAACCCACTCCAATACACTTCAAAAACTAATGAAGATGATTGTGAAGTTTTGTAATTTTTACCTATGCAAATCATAATGAACAGGGCAGATAAAAAAAGACACTAAAAAAAAACGCATAGGTAAAATACAATGCACCTATTCACTTTATTGTCTGATCAAAGTTCCACCTTCCACATGAAAGGTAGTGGGTCTAAGAAATATTAAGGGGTAAGCTGGCAGAGATCGCAGCACTGCGATAAGCTCGCCTTAGTGAACAAATATTATGATTTATCTTCTTCTCTAGTTTCAATCCTGCGGATTGGTTTGCAGCAAATTCCTACATCTTGATCTCCACTCTTCTCTGTCTCCCGCTGGTCTCTTCAGCTCGACATATGTGGCGCAGTTCATGTCCTCGTACACCTGATACTGATTTATATTCGTAATGTTGAAATATGTATATCCGTAGCTTGTTCACCAAAATTGTAAATTAATTTGTCCCATGCGGGGAGGTTTGTTTGTTTTGATCCACACAATCGCCGGGTTGTGGCGCCTGGCACCACGGCATTGAAACCAGTCTTTTCAGTCAAGTCCTCAGGGTCCTTTATTTTTGCTGCCCCTGGCTCGGTCGAATAGTTTTGTAATTAGTCTAAGTTATTATGTAATGTAGCTCATTATTTGTTATCATCCTTGTAGCAGGGATATTGAAGGTGTCATTCCGGACGGTGTTACTGGGGGGTGCCCTTCTGGCTAACCCTGGGGCCGTCTGAGTAACTTTGGGCTATAAGTGCGAATAAAAAGGCGCCTAACTGGCTCCTGTGTTATTCGGGTGTGAGAAGGGACCTTCAATGTAATGAAAAATATCTAAGGCACGTGTTTTACTATGTTGCGAAAATTATTATTAGACTTTATACTGAGAAGCAGAGGAAAGAGTTTCCAAGTGTTTCTGTTTTAGACTAAAGAAATTGTGTAAACAAAAATAAACGGTGAATAATTAAACTGTATTAGTAATCAATATTTGATGGATATGTTTTCTTTTTGTGGAAAATGTTTATTAAATAAATAAAATTCGTAGAAGAAAGAAACTTTACGCCGCTGTTTTTAACATGAAACACAGATTAGATAATAACGCTACACGTGCCATCGTTTGAAGAGAAAAATCTGCCAATCATGAAGGCATTTTACGTTTATATTAGTGAACAAAAATACACTAGTGGAGTCTTATGTATGGAATCGGTTCTCTAGTAAAGATATCTTACTATTTCCATGTTCCAACAACACTGTAACACTGGGTTCATAGCGCTGCGAAAGCCTACAAGATTATCTTCTTACTACTTTTAGCATATTTTTTTAGCATCTAGGCTTGTATACACAAACCCAAATGGTTTCGAGCACACTTTACACTAGTCTGTAACCTGTATATTTTAATGATTTGGCAAATTTTTACTATCGTTATTATCGTTTGGCATCAGCCACCGAAAGGTGCCGTTGTCAGAAGATAAGAGAGTCAAAGATTTTTCGCTGTTACATCCAGGAGACACTAGAGAGCAACATCCAAATCATCAAGCCATTGCAAGGCGTTTGGAGTGGCGCATATTATTTTATGAAATATTTTGTAAATCTGTTATGTATCCACAAAATACTTAAAAAATAAAATAAAATAAACATGAATTTCTTACTGCACAATGCGCAGGTATAAGATCACCCATTTGACACTAATCCTGTGCTATAATCATTAATCATGGTCAATAATAATGATGTTATGTCTACCTAAAATAACGACTATATTAAGACACTAGAGAAATATGTATGTAAGATTACGAATAAAAGGAAAACTAAATACGCGTTAAGAGGTGGATTTCCAAAATCTTGTTTTGAAAGGTTCCTATTGTGATGGTAAGAGATAAGTTAAACTTTGAATCCTGAATGTATTTTTAAGCCCCCAATAGTTCCAACTTTGGGAAAATAGAAACTACCTGCGAAGTAAATAATATTATAAATATAAAATAATTTTACAGAATTTTCTATAAAGGTTGTCTTAAAAGTTTCTTCGGATTAGTCAGTTATTTCCTTTAATAAGAATATTTTAGTGTTTTCTTGTTTGTCCGGTAGATTTTCTTAAAGCAAATGTATTTTGTTTGGTGTCAGAACTTATTTTATTCAAACAACAGGAAGGATTCATATAACTCACAAAGTGTAATCAAAGTAGAATTTTAGCTTTTAAATGAACTACCTTTATAAAAAATAAATAGCTATAATCATTACTACAAAGCTTCATACATAAGACTGTTATTTAATCATTACTACAAAGATTTACATGTTTTAATAGGAATGCTATTGGTTAAAAATAATAATTCAAAATTGATTAAATAATTCCCAAATATTGGGGTAGGTAGGTGACACTTTTTTTCGAAAACATGGGCATGCACTGGCCAAAGGTTTGATCAATATGAAAGAACAGTCCTTTTGTTGCATGAAACCAACACATTAAAATTTTCCGGAAAACCGGATGCGAAGATAACCCTAAATATTTTCACCCTGTTTTGCGTAACATATATGTATCAGCCGGCGCTGAATGGTTAATACACTTTATTTTGTCTAATTTACATAAAATGACAACTCTAATTTTGCCACCTAACTAGGCAAAGCCCATACTTAGGTGGTACACATACATCACGTTTTCAACTTAAAGATTACATGCAAAACTTGCAATCAATGAACTCCTAGGGGTTGGCTAGTGGATTTTGAAAAATGGAACCCACTGTTTGTATTTTTTTAGATATACGGCCAGTTTTATGGATGTGTGTCATCATTTAGATTAAAATCACATCAGCGTGTTGTTTAATTATCAGGTGATTACCATTACAGAGAAATTTAAGTAGGAAACTACGGTCAAAACATCATCAATTTCGTATTTCTTTTCAACAAAGTCTTAACAAAATTTAATATAGGAAATACAGAACAAAATATGTGTTTTCTTGGTGCATACTGTAGACAGTATGTAGTTAGATAGATATAGTGTACACGTATTAAAATACTCCTCATAAGTGAGACAAACTAGTGTTTACAGGAGGATCTCCACCTCCCATATTTGTATTCTAAAGTACACGTGTATCTTACACTCCTGAGATTTGGTTAAGTGCCAAGACCTGCTGCAGGAACTATGGTAATATAGTGCTAATAAAAACAACACAATATATTATACTGTTTTACATTTATATAGCACATATATTTTGTCTGGTGACTGATTTTTTAAAGGAGGAGATAGTGGGTTTAAGACTTGGTGCTGTCACAGATTTTGAGCTTACTATGATGTGTGAATCGGCCCCAGTAAACATGTGAGTCAGGCAAACACACTATGTCGTAATTCGTTACCAGTGTCCTAGTTCTTACAGAAGCAGAAAAGGATTGATGTTTAAACACTGAAAATAAAATAGGGTCTACGTTCAGAAATCATTAATTTTGGTAACTGGGGTTTGAAAAAACAAACCGCGTTACTAAAAAAAAAAAAAATTTTTACAGGTAACTTAAATAAAGTGAAGAAAGGGGGTAAGTCGAAAAAAGTTATTTTGGCTCATTTAAAAAGCTTTTTTTTGCTGCGTAAGACCGGACGGAGTAGAGGATGAGCTGCAGATTTTAGCTGCAAACCAATCCGCAGTATTGAAACTGAGCAAAAGAAAATATCTGACACATTTTTAATTAGGTATAAGACAAAAGATGATTACTCACAGAAGAGTTTATTCCATTTTGGTATTCCTCATTTTCTTACCTGATTGCACACGCGGACCAAAGAATTTTTACACAATATGAAATATGTAGGTACTAGTAATTATTTGATGGACTTATTCTTAAAATACCTAATGGGAATATTTAATTAAAGTATTTCCAGTTGTTAACTAGTAAATAATAAACTTCAGAGATAACATCATTAAAATGAATACGAGACTTCTTTGTTATTATCTGGACGTGCCCAGAGTGCATGTTGAAAATATCCATTTACTTTGAATCATCAAGAAACATCAGAAGTTAGAAGTAATCGGAACCTTTATCTCATTATCACCAGATAGAAATTATTTTCTAAGCAAAAACGTATGTTTTTGATTCCCAGGAGAACCAAATTGGATTAAAATATTTTCTTTATAGAAGATGATGAAAGAATCGAATAAATAATTCATTAACTATTATTAATGTCTTATATTGAATTTCAATCTGATTACATAATAAGTTATAGAGTATCGTTCAGATATTCCGATCTTAGTATGTATTAATGTAAAAATGATTACTTACCATATTACTCGTGTATGGCAAATTTTATTACAAAATGAATAAAACGTTATTAAATTACTCCCTTTGATTTTTAATGAATTCAAGTTGAAATCAAAATATCTCTAGCAATCTATCCGATTATCTTGTTTATTTATTTATTTATTTATTTAAACTTAAAGTAAACAACAAACACATATAAATATACAAAATGGACATAGTACTTGTCTTATTGTTCTGTAGGTATCTTTAGTGTGTCTTATAGCTTTCCCATGGTCGTTATTTCCTCGAATTGAAATGGCAGTGCGTAGATACCTATACTCGTAGATTAAATTTTCAGCTCAACTAACGTGTGTCACGATTGAAACGGATATTCAGGTACTAGTGGGATAAGAAAAGTTCAAAAGTCTCTTCTTAAAATGTGTAATATAATCAAGATGGAAGGAAATTCAAAGAAGATAAGAAAAAGAGGAAGTAGTCGAGACTTGTCGATTATTCGAATATCTTCTGCACTCATTAAAACACTATATCCGTGCCAGAGAAACTCTTCGATGAAGGAAACAAAAAAGTTTCAAACAAGTTAGAGTCAGGAACCACCTACTCATCCCCGATCTATCTGCCATCTCCTCTCCTGCCGAATTCACCGTCCAACTCCCACTTTTAATTACTATCTCTGATTTTCACGAAAACCGGAACTCGGAAACGCTTACAGGGAATATCGGGTTACGAAAATATCAACACGAAATGATAATTATTTAATGAAAATATAGTATTTTGTATTATTCATGTTTCTTTCTTTAAAAATTAATTAAGCAAGTAATAATTATTGTACAACTTTATCGTTTTATTACGACAAATTAAATGATGATACCATTTCTCTCTTATTACGTAATCATCCAAATATCTTTAGCTGATCTCATTAATTCAAATTAGGCCTGGTTTGATCAAACCAGATGAAAAATCTATTTGTAATATAATGAAATTGGTTAGGTATTAAATACAAGTGGGTGCTATAAATACATTGTCATGTTTACTGCCTTAGGTATGAACGTATAATTATAATTCTTGGCGTTATTATAACTAAATAGCTACTAGATTTTGTACCTGCCCGGCTCGGCATAGATTGGACAAATAAAAAGATTTAAGTATGATCATAAAATTTATGGTACTATACATCTATCATTCCTCCAAAATATCAAGGTTAATCTCAAATTGTGATGTAGCCAATGGATATAATTATTGCCAATTTATTGTAATGGCTGTGCAGATGCATTTCTTCCTCCCTTTCTATAAGTCAGAATAAGGTTAATTTTCTGACTTCTTTCTTATTGCGTGTATGTGTAGACGATTGTGGTTCCTACTCGAAATTCGAAAACAAGTTCTACTTAGCAATGTTAACGTCTGTTGACTCTATACAAACGAATGTACAAACCTCTGCTGTAAAATATTATTATTTAGATAATACCATAACTAATATTGAATCTCTCTTTCGTTGATTGAAATCAAAATGGGGTTGAGCAAAACATTATCTGTCGTATGTATCGAAATTATCGATTGATCTATTTATAGAAAAGTAAATATTTGTATTCTGTACATCAGTAGGTATGTGGCTGTGTGTTCAGAAATGTTAGATATTTCTGTACTGTCATCTCTCTATAATAGCAGGTATATAGATATTGTGTAATATTGTATAGATTGCCGCCGTGACTTCAAAGTCTTTTGTATAGGTGAAAGGAATAAACTTTTTCCAAAATTACCATCGCCACGTCCCAGAGAGATTTCGGTTCAAAATTTGCATTTCAAAGAGAGGTTAAATAAAAGTATAGTACGAATACAAAAAAGGCAGCAAAAAGCTCCGTCAAAATAACAACGAACGTGAAAAGAAAAGATTATCATAGACGAAAGATTAATACACACCCCCTTACTTTTGTTTACGTTGACAATAAACAACGTATTGGGTATGAAGAAAAAACATTAAAATTAGCATTTAAATGGATATACAGCAATAAAAAGGAAATTTCCCTTGAAAAAATCACACGGCTTTGGGTTTAAAAGTAGATTATGTATACAAATACTACGAATGGTTACGGGAAAGTAAACACATAAAATGAAATTAAAAAGATTGTAAGACATGAATTTTCCTCGAATTTCCTTACAAAATACCTACTCGTGTTATTTCCTTATTGGAAGGAAATTTATTTCTTAGCGTGTAGTCTACGCCTAAAGTTTAGAATAGAAAACAACAAATTATATGAGAACGTATCTATCTTCGTAATGCCAACCCACTTCTGTTACTATTTCATTTATTAGGTACCTACCTACATTATTACATTAACTATTGCGTGGTTATAGGCATCACCTAGCTTAAAGCTGCGATTATGAATTCCTATATATCGGCACTGGTGCTGAAATTTTTCACTTCAAAAATTTTAAACAACGATTTTAACGGTTAAAAGGACTTAGAGTTACCTAAAATTTTAAGTAAAATTCAGATATCGTTTATGTTTTTTTTTTACTTTTTACCCGAAAAGTACACAGAGGCAAAAGTACCTATTTAGAGGAAAATTAATGAACGTTAAATATTCTATAAAGCATGTTAGAGAAGTTTTTTCGGCTGACGACTGGCCAAGTCGTTAGAAACTCTTGATGTTTATAGTTTCGTGTATTGGACGGATTAGACGTAATTTCGAATATTACTTTTAATGGATCTCCAATCATTAAAAATGATTACTTAAATATATTACAAATAATCTTTGACGATAGAAGCAGTAGCGTAGCGTGGGTTTTTTGCCGCCCGGGGCGGAAGTCAAATCGCCCGCCCCCCTTATTTAGGGATTTCAATCCAAAGTGCTCAAAAATTTACAGGAATTCTGAAGAACTTGGAAGCTGGAGTAGGACAACTAAAATTTGGATATTGATACGGTATAAAAAGAGAGGAAGTAGCGACGCACACAACAAATATGAAACAAATGTGATTTAATGGATTTTTTTTCCAAAAAATGCCGCCCCCTAAAATTTACCGCCCGGGGCGGACCCCCTCCCCCCCTTCCATTCAACGCTATGCTACTGGATAGAAGGTTAAGGTGTCATATCAACTTTGCCACCTTGTAAAAGTGACATGTTCGGTAAAAATTACGAAAAATTAAAAATAAATGTTATTTCTCCAGATTTTTGCCCATAACTTAAAAACGGAACGTCTCAGAGAAAAAATCTTAGTTCATTAATAAACTTCATTAATTTTTCATCGAATTATGTCTGTAAACTTTTCTCAGTCAGACGATCGATTTAGGTACTAGAGGGCATTAAAATTTGATAGTAACGAAGAAACACGACTAAAATCTTTTTTCTTTTTAAATATCGCTTATTATTTGTAATTTTCGCAGTTTGACCGCAGTAAAGCATATTAAATTTGTCAAGGTAATTTAAGAACTAAATTGTTTATGTGTGTGAAGTTGACATTCCCAGCTCAACACATTTTTGATATTAGTTACGACCGCACGTTAAAAGTGATGAAGCTCACCACCCACTTTTAATCGTGTAGGTATTAAATCTCGCGACCCAACTATGACGTCACGGTTCAACTCCCACGGCATTAAGGTTCAAAAAAAGCGCTTTTTCCATTATTTGGGGTTAATTTTGCTTCAGTCAAAAAAAAATTACGGTTATTTCCTAGATTTTAATTCATGTTTATCAGTACAACAAAAAAAATCTGCGATTTTCGGAAAACGAGTTTCCGTCTTTCGGAAAAAAGATTAGAGGTATTTTTCACAATTTTTTGTTGAGAAATCAATACAAGATATAATAATTCTTTTACAGTTATTCCCTAGATAAATGTTCATTTCATCTACCCTATTTTTTTCAAAGCATATTTAGTAACGGTTGTCGAGATATAAGGTCTCCCATTTTTAGAAATTTTTGAAATGTCGTCATGCATACTCTTAACGGTGTAGGTGTTAATATTTGCACTAAGTGAATGTTGTGTATATTTTCATAAAAACACAGTACTGACTGATTACAGTGATTACTCCGCTATACTGTGATTAATAGTATTATAGGAAGGGTTAAGTATTTGTAACGTATGAAAATCACACAGCCCATTACACCTGTGTAATATGTAGATGTTAGAATCTCATATATGTAGAGATGTGTGTAGTGTGTACACAGTAATAACATGTTCATTTTACATTGTCATTGTAATAGTTATTTAAGATATCACACAGTTAACAGAATAGTGCCACAAGTTTTAAAAAAAAAACATAAAAAAACGAACTTGCTATGCTTTTGAAAATAACAAAAATTGCGATAATCCGTGGTAATAACAATACATTTGAATTATAGTAATTCATAAATATAATTTAAATATAGCATATTTTCTCAGTTTTGTAATTGTAATGGTACTCATTTGAAAATTACTTGCATGAATGATCGTCATGATTGTTGTATGATAATAAAATATCACAGTAGTCAACAAATATACTGAAATATTTAATAAATAAAGAAATAAAATACAGAAACGTGTTAAAAATAAAACAATAAAATACCATGACATTGTTTCACTAGATCAAGCTCATGGCAATTGTAACATCTCCTCTGGATAACTCTAGATCTTAATTGCTATGCAAGTTAATTGTTTCATTAAAAAATTGGATTACATTAATAATTTGAAAAATATCAATAAACCGATTTTATTTTTTTTACTTGTGCCATTTTTTTTTAAATGAGCCATATGTATGTGAATTGTGAATATGCATAATATGTACCTAAATATGCATGATATCTCTGTGAATATGCATAATATAAAAGCAACAATGTGAATACTTATTAGATGGTATCATTGTATGTTCAGTTGGATATGTCTCAGTTCCCTGTCTTTACTTCCGTACAATGTAAACTGGAACGATGATTTTGTGTCACTGACTGTCTCGTTTCTTACATTTATATTCATTTTACATAACTACAGACATACATTAGGAAACATATTCTCAATCTGTAAGATAATTTTATAAAACATTTGATATCGTACTCTTAAAAAAGGGATGTAGACTCGTAGAAAGACTGATAAAGAAGTATAGATCAGATAATAAATAAATGTAAGTCAAAATTATTAACTCCAGAAAATTCTATGGCGTGTGTCACATGTACGTCTACATTTTGAATACCCCCAAAATATCCAAGCAGTAACTTGATAGAATGCCAACGAAAATTTTATGGGTACGTATATAAAAAAATATTGTTCTGTGTATAATCACTAATCAGGTACATCGAACTCTCTTCGGTGCAAAGGTGGACAGAAGACATTGTCCAATTTGCAGTTCATATATAGCCCAAGGTATAGGATATTGTAAGAATTGAGATGAGGCCTGTGTCCAGCAGTGAAACGAATGTGGCTAACAGTAAGTATGATATGGATGGTTTAGTTTGCAAAATGAATACAATTTTTTTTTTATTTAGGCACAAAATATCTCGACAGAAAAAAGGAAAAAAGTCACTATTCATTTAAGTTCACAAATTAGTGATAAAATCAACAAAGCTTAGTCGTGGCGCCTCACAGTTGAAGCTGATCAATTGACATATTATCTTACAGGTAGTAAGTAGTTAGTGTAATACATTCTCGTTTCATAATAAACATTCCATATTCCCTGCATTATACTAAACTTACATCGTTTTCTCTTAGCATTGAACATAATGTAGGAAGAGTTATGATATCATACTTTATGAAAATAATGTAAGCTGTCAGTATAATATCAGTATTTATTTAATAGAAATGTCTGTCTAATAGATGAGCATTCATGTTTTCTTTTTTATACAACAAAGGATCTGGGCTTGCTTACATAAACCCAAACACTTTCCTACACACCTTGCACTAGGCTAAAAGCCTGTCTCGCGAAGTGTAGAATACATCGCCAGCGCTGTGGCTTGATCCTGGCACCTCCCGCTTGAGAGACTGCCGCCTCAATCAACTGCACCAACCATGCACTCAATGTTGTAATTCATTTTATGTAATAATAAAATCACATAACTTCCTGAAACTAAATAGTTGATTACAGTTAAGGAAAATGCAATGCATAATATAGTTGTAATAATGAGAAATTGTTCAAGTAAGGCCATTTCTTCCGGCTACTGAAGCCATTTATATAAAAAATAATAAGTTAGGAAAATAATAACCCATTGAGTGAAAGGTTTCTAAACTCTTATCTTCAATAGACGAAGCCCTCACTCCTTTTTACAACACAAGATTATCAACTCTGAAAATAAATATTCGTAATGTAGCAAGCAAAGGTGAATTTTGAATCACAATTTCCCTCCATCGCATCGTAGACAAATATTTTCTCTTCAAAAGTGCTAAACAACGTGATATGAAATCACATGTATTCTTTGAAGTAAGAACCTACCAAAAACTTACGCACGAATTAACATTTTTATAGAAATTTTATAAAAAAAGTAGCTGGGCTACCATTTCATACATTCAAAACTTGCACTTTATCTACCCTGTCTGCTTGAGATTCAACTAGCGTGTTGTGGGGGGAAAACTGGGATTCCCCCATTACAACGTTCCGACATTGAATTACGGACTGCACAGCATGTGACCCCCCCTGCGAAAGTACACAAAAATATTATGTGATGAAATTTTTAAGTATACTATATATCGAGTACCACCTATATTTGATTGGGTGTTTGGTGTTGTGAAAACAACTCACTAGAAGGCAGAATTGAAATAGTGTGATTTAGTACTACCTACTGATGTCATAAATGGGAATAGTCATGTAGGGAACAAAAATATATTAAATTTATTACCCTATAAATATTATATATTTTATTAGAATGCGATGAAGTGTGATAGTTGGTGAAATAAAGCGTTGTTTTTAATCACCCAAGAGGATGTCTAACGTCCTGGAACCGTCTTTCACTTCATGGTGTCTTCATCTCTGGAAGAGGTGACACTTATATGCACTATCAACTAGTCATCTCAACAGCTAGACAGCTAAGACCGGACTTTCCATCGGGCTTGTGAATAATCCTCGTTTGGCTTAATATGTGCAGCATTCTGCTTGCTCTACTTCTCCATGTATTTTGCCGAGTACTCCCGACGTTGGCTATCACCTGGGAGAAAGCTTCTCTGTCCTGGGAATTGCAGAACAAATCCACACATCCACTGCAGATCTGACTCCCGTCTATTCTCGAATGTTTCGCATTCTACTATGCATCTTTATCTTAAAAGCTTCGAAGAGGTTGATGAAAAATAATTCGTTTCATAGTTTATCAAGTAAAGTAGCATGTAAACAGAATGACGGACTCCAGAATGCCTTACGTTGCAGCCAACGGAATACCACCTGGTCATCGTCTTCCTGGAAGACCGCCCAAAAGATGGAGGAATAGTTGGCGGTTCTCGACGTCATAGAAGTAGAGGAACTTTCTGCCACAACAGATCAACTAATCTAAAGAAAAAAGGAAGAAGAAATATATGAATATAGAATGTGAAAATTCCCTAATCAAAAAGGCTTAGTGCTGCACTTTATCCTTACATGACATAGTCCTCCGGGACTGTGGTTATACGTACAAGACGTACAAGGGGTTCGAACGTCGTATATTATGAACTCAACAGGTACTGGTACTCCTTCACTTAAGTTGCTGCTAGTATAAATATACGTGAATTGGATAAATTGTTAACATTACTGCTTGTTTCGGGGCCATAATTCTTTGTCAGGTTTGTAGCTGTCAGAGGGAAAATATACACGGGAAATTCTAATAGTTCATAGTAAGAATTTACTTTAAGATACGTAGAGTAGCGAGAAATATTATTATAGTGTTGGGTCTTTATTTTCAAGCAACACTAGATACAACATCATTTGGAAAATATTATTATGTAGTAATATGTAAAAAGTCAGGATAAATTGGATGATAAAGATTTTTCTCAGCAATAAGTTCAGGAATTCTCAGTAGTAGGTACTTAGTTTTTTTTTTTTATTTCCAATAATTGAGTGATTATTTCTTTCCTTCAGTTTCGATCCAGATCGAGACTGTTGACCATATAGTAGAGAGGTGTCCTGACAAGAAGTTTACAGGGGTTCTTGAGGAAATCCATAAGGTGACGCCAAGGGTAATAGATTACTTGCAGAATATTGACGCGGAGCTTTGACTCCAAAACAACTTGTACAATGGTCGTGTGCATACGAAAGAAGAAGAAGTGTTCAGTTCAAAACATATTTTTCCGTCTTTTTTATAAAGTACCTACTGTCGAAAAAGCATACTGAGCGAGTCTTCACGGTATCGGAAAAACATAATAAGAATTGGAAAAAAATCTTTGTTCTGAAAAGATGCCTTCTTTTTCAATGTCAATTAGGTAAATGTTGTTTTTCACATACAAACACATCAGCACGTGAATTGCTTATTAGTACATACTGAGTATTGGTGAATATATTTTAGATTTTCTTTACATACTACTACTCGTAACAAAATAAAAGTGGAGAAAAACATGTGGGAGTAAAAAATGGATTTGCATGTCTGAAGGGAGATGGTATTCGTTATCATTGAGGTCCCAGGTAAGCCAGGTTAGAATTCGTTTGTAAAATACTAAAGAAAAGTCACGGATTATCTTCTGTCTGTGTTGATGCTAAAGAATACATTTTTAAATTACGTTCCTATTTTCGCTTAGGCATACAAAAAAGCTTCTTACAAATTGGTTTGCCATTATCTTTAGATCTTAAATAACACATGTGTGCACAAAATTGTACATATAAGCCCAGTTCTTTGTGTACTAAAGTTAAATTTATACCACAGGTACTTACATATACAGGTACAATTAAAGTATCAAATAAGAAACAAATTGAACTAGGCCGGTATGATGTAATATACTTACTTACTTACTGCTAGCCACTTACGTTCCACTGCTGGACTTGTTGCCTCTTCTAAACTCTTCCACTGTCTTCTATATTGGGCTATCTGCTGCCATCTACGACACGTAAGTTGGTCAGTGTCATCTGTCCACCTTTTCTGTGGTCTTCCTACGCCTCTTTTGTTCTCCCAGGGCCCCACTTCAGAATTTTAGGTGCCCATCTGACACCGTCCTGTCTTGCATCGTGTGCCGCACACTATAATAGCATTATAGTTTTGCTGTTCTTTCTGCGAAGTCGGCAACTTTTGTTCGACGTCTGATCTCCACATTTATGTTGTATCACATTGCTGATTAATTGTAGACTATTATATGGTCACCGCAGAAGAGAAATAAAAAAAAAATTAACAAAAACCTTATCAATTTTACTAACAGCTTTTTGATGAGATTTTTATGTGAGATTTGAAAAATAATAAACCTTTTTGCTTATAAATCCATTATTTGTAATATTTCAACTAGAAAATTAAAAAAAAACATTGAAGAAACTATATTAAATTTGACCAGATTAATAAAAACGTACTTATAAAAAGAAAAACATTATTACGACTACAAACTATTGAAATACAGTAGATGCCTTTATTACAATTCCTAAGATGAAAAATGGAATAGACAAAGAAAAAATCATCATATGGGAGTTACAGCAAAATAATCGATGCAACTATAACGCAAGTATGCGTACTTTGTAAGGCGATTTACATAATTTTAAACAAAAGTGTCGATAGTGTAAATGATTTCATCCGTTCGTCGAACAGCACTCATTGAAATCACAAATTGTATCAAATTGAATCCTTCATAATACCTTGGTTCTCTACTGTAAGCGTTTCGTTCAATATTAAGGGTGTTTCCGCCTGCTGTTATAGGAAACAATTCTACCTATTAAAATTCAATGAAAAATCAGAAGTAAAATCTGTATTAAATGGATACACTTTTGATCCGTAGATACACTAGCTCCCCCAGGCGACAGTACGTGTAACTGATCGTTCTTAACATAATTGGATATGTCATACAAATACGTGTTACTGACAATGTTAATGAGAAACACTACTACTTCGTTGACAGAGTCAAGGGACATGTGTATATAACTAACTCTATACAATAATTAATTCGACTATTCATCAAAAACTGTAAACACTGTTTACTCATTTTCTCCCCAACTTAAATCCCAAATTAAATCCTGTACATAGTTCATAAAGTTGGGCGTTCTGATGAAAATTACAACATTCGGTTTTGTGGACCAACGATCGGCGAGGACCTGATTTTGTATAAAATAAGTTACGTATTAAGAATCCTCCTCATTGCTAAATAAAATTAGAAATGAGGAGATCAGACGTCGAACAAAAGTTGTCGACATCGCAGAAAGAACAGCAAAGCAAAAATGGTAGTGGGCGGGACACGTGGCGAGACAGGACAGCGTCAGATGGACACCTAAAATCCTGAAGTGGAGGCCCTGGGAGAACAAAAGAGGCGTAGGAAGACCACAGAAAAGGTGGACAGATGACATTGTCCAGCTTACGGGTCGTAGATGGCAGCAGATAGCCCAAGATAGAAGACAGTGGAAGAGTTTAGAAGAGGCCTATGTCCAGCAGTGGAACGCAAGTGGCCAGCAGTAAGTAAGTAAGCTAAATGAATATGGGGTTAACTGGATGAAATTGCAGTTCTGCGATAAGTACGCCTTAGTGAACAATGCTCTATAATCTGTTTTTATGTGTATTTACTTTGTTCACTTACAGAATAAATAAATATAAATATGATAAATAGTTATCTACCTTATTCTTCTATTTACAATAATTTTTCTTTATGTTTAAATTTAAATTGTTTTTGGAGAATCTCTTGCATAATATATCGTACGATACTGTGGCAATAAACATTAGTTTTTTAACACATAGTGACGCTCCGTCCTGATAATAAATTGTCCCTCGGAAAAAAAAATGTTTGCGAAACTTTATAATTAAACCTTAAAACAAGGGTATCCCTTGGTCGTGTGGATTTGTGTATGTGAGAGATGTGGAAATAATTTGCCGGGGCTTTGTGTGTTCATGTTGATAGATAGAGTGTATATATTTTGTACTAAACCTTAACATTTCTATGTCAAATAGGTTTCCCTCTACATACTGTAAATACCTTTGTAGGTATTGTATTCCATACTATAGTTATAACTATAAGTATTAATGTGTGGGATGTGATTGTTTCATTTAGCGCTATGTATCATCATCATTCCACACAATAGAATAAGACATCCATATTCAGCAATACTAAAATTCCTCAAATATATACGTACGTCACAGCTGGCTACGATCGATGCATTAAAATACATTTTTTTAACAAATACCTACAAGAGTGAAAAATAAAAAGATTTTTTTTCTTTTATCTGTCTTTCAATATCATTACTGCCTATCATTATTACACCTGACGAACGTTTCCTAATTAGGTTATTCAGTGTAGGTAACAGAAACTCGTGGAAAGCTCAACGAGATGAAAATTAGGAGCATCTACGTCAATATTTCGATTGATTTATCGAGTCAACATTTCATCTAGACAGGGAATCAAAGTATGTACTGTGAACTCCATCAGAGATTATAATAATAATAATAATAAATACTTTATTTCATAAATAGACATAATAAATACATTCACAATTTTGCCACCCAACTAGGCAAAGCCCGTACTAAGGTGGCATGCAATTAGATTATTCAGATTTTGTTTTAAATGCTAACATTAACTCCAGTAGTGAAGATGCGAAGGAAACGAGGTCAAGGTTGGTTAACATAATGATAAATTACGAATTTAATGTGTAGGGGAATATGATTATTTCAGTTTCTCCTCGTACAAAGGATAAGTACATGGTTCGAATAAATTTAATAATTGAAGTATTAAAGCAATTTGGTTGACATTAAGCAGCGAGATAATTTCCCAGATATTTTGTTGTAATATAATTATTACATAACACACTCCACAAAGGGTTATAAACGACGACCTATTAGTAAAGTTCCAATTTGCTCCGTCTAGCGAGATATATTGCGGTGTTTTATAGTCAATATACTCTACACTCCACCGCACCCCTATCTCAATTTAATTATTCAACACTCTCGACTCCACATAATTATAAATGTTCAAATTTCAATATGTATCTTGGGACTCGGTTGATAAGGGAAAACTTACATACTAATATAAGAACCACAGTGTGGAACCAAAATACTTACTGTTGCTGACAGAATTTAAAGTATAATATTTTCAGTTGGGAATTTCCAGTGACTCCTTTGAAAGCAGAAAACATTGTTTTAATCTTATGATACGAGGAGTAGTATGTTGTTGATAGTTTATTATACACAAATATTCTAAGTAAAATTACAGTTTACAAGGAAAATTTCTGCTAGACTAGCTAGATTTTGATTAAGTCTTTCTCCATAGGTAATCCAATAGAAGTTTCTTTGTGTACATAAGTTGTTCTTATAATTCCTCACCTTTCATGTAAAGTAGAAAGGAATGAATTAGTTACATGTTTTTCTTTTTTCTGATCATTAGGAAACTCTTCGTGATCAATAATTATTTATATGTAATTATCAACTGATTTCTATTCCAAGAATCTTTCGCTAGAAGCTATTGACACTTTAGTTTGCTAGAAAAGATTATTGAATGACAGGTCAATAGCTCGTCCTAACGAGCATCTATTATTTGTCATAATTAATTACATAACTTAGTCGTTTAATTATTTGTTTAATACTCCAAAATAAATAAAGAATAATTGGTTAGGGCCACTCATAAAATAAAACGCCTACACAAAATCAATCTGAATTTCGAGAAGTACTAAGAAGAGCCAAACCCCGAGCAATATTCTTATAGTGGATATTAATTATTGTCTAATATAATGGGTAGGTTATTAGGTTTTGAATTATAAATGTTGTAGGCTTTGTGCTAATATGTGATAATAGAGTGATCAATTAGGATTTGTTTAATTAATTCACACATCAAATTTAGAATTTAAGCATAGGTTTAAACAATAATTTCACTATTATAGGGTACATAGGTGGAACAGTCGCTTAGAGCGAGGAATTACGTTACTGACACTGTGTAGAGAATTGTTTGATTAGGTACTTCAATAATCAAAGTTACTGACGATGAATTCTACACCTCACGATACAAGCTTTTAGCTTGAATGTGAAGGTACCTGTACCCAGATCCTTTAAGGATTTAAAAAATATATACTACAATGTATAAAAACATTATAACAAATCTTAATCTAATTTTTACTTTATGAATGTAGGGTGGCTTTAAAGGATAACATGCGGTATATAATACCATGTTTTGAGCAGCTAAGACTTCCCTATATTTTGATCAGCAACAAAATTGGTAGTTGATGTAGGCAGTATCAGCATGAAAAGTGAGATCTTATGAAATTGGCATACACCTAGATCATATTATTTACAAATGAATGTTCATGCGACGTGATTGAAATTATCTGGGAATGTGGGTACATCAGTGCAAGCGTACTACACAGAAAAGGTATAGATAGATACGTCATACAAAGGTAACGTTAGCCACCTAATAATACTAGGATCAAAGGGACGACAACTGGTTGAATGGGATAGGATAAAGCGTTTATGGTTGGATAATTCGAATCATCCACTACTGATTATTGAATCATTGAATCAGTATCAAATCAATGTGATTGTGGACATCACCGTCGCCTGCCATATAATCCGGTTCAGAGTATTAAATTATTATGGTCGTAATATACATTATACAACTGTAGAAACATAATGTTAATTACGTGGTAGAAGGAGTTTTTAACAGTAACCAAATTTAATAACCAAATTTAATAATATGTTTTGATATGGTGTATCATTAAAAAAATATGGTAGTTAGGTAGGTTACGGTTCATGGAGTAAAAATTAGAGAGCAGGATTCAGATATGTGTCCAAAGCAGATATTTTTTTTATAGAAGAGAATGTTGATTATCATATTCACTAAAAAAAAGTAGGTATTACCATACACCTAATTTCACAGCAAGCTATAGTGATAGTAGTTCTTTCTCTTTCGGTATAAATCTGTGTTGACATTTAACAGCTTTCAGTCCGGGTCTTGTGACGAGGAGATCCAGCTTTTTCTCCATCTCATTGGTGGACGTCCTGATGGTCAGCTTCCATCAGAGATTCTTGGATACGGGGAGGAATTTTTGTGTGGTCCATCTTTTCGATATGATCACTAAAGTTGCGTTTCCTTTGCCTGTTCCGTATACCGATGTCCGCCTCAATATTGCGAGTTTAGTAGATTTCTTAGTTGGTAATCGTATCTTGGAGTGTTCTGACTAAAATAAGTCACAGCATTTTCATTTCGGGCGATTAAACAAGCTGTAATATGGGTCGCAGTACCTAGTGCTTGACAGTAAGATATATTCACAAACAGGAATAAAAACTAATAATTATCTATGTTCTGCAAGTTGTCAGAAATCCTCAGCAATAGAATGGGACAATGTGTTCAATGTAAGGTTACATTAGGAGATTAATTAATAATCGTTTTATACAAAGCATTATTTTAATTACATTACCATTATTGTTTAATGGACATTGCCTCTAATCTCCTTCCAATGGCAACTACTGTAGTCGTATAACTACACAATGTTTACTGAAAGTGTGTTTCATAATAAGTAGTGAATTTAACACGGCGCAGCTCGGAAGACTCGTTCACAATATTGCATTTAGAAATTTTAGTTAGGAGAACAATGGAACAGAATATTCTCAGTAACAATGTCGTTGGTTAATATTCTAATAAGCTCCAGTAAGACATATTTGTATATTATTATGAGTCTTTGTGCTACTCTCCTGCATATTATTATGAAGTGGATGGTGTTATTGCTATTATCCATTCGAGATTATAAATAGGTAGGTATGTATATACTATAGGTAATCTACGTACATGCTACGATTTCAGTTTTAGCATTGTAATACTCACAAAACGGCGCTATAGAAATTATCTTTATTTCAAATCAATTTTGTTAGCACAAATGTATACAAAAAAATATATATATCTTGTTATTATTATGATTTTAAAATTTCGTCGATGTTGTTAGTAATTACCAATACTAAAAATAAACCCTATACGAATAGCGTATGGAATTTACTCATTTTTATTTTGTTTATTACTTACACCATCAACGAAATATTATATTATTTATTGTTACTACACCCTCTACAAAATTCTTTAAAAAAATAATCAAAATTTATTTACTAGGTATCTTATTATTTTCTAATAAATCTAGGTGTATCGAAATAAACCCAAATACACCTTTGTACACTTCATATACATATGCCAACAACTCGATAAGGCGAGTATTGTGAGCGCCGAAAGTTCACGGTGGGTTGAACCGTACAGCATCCATTCTGTTATGCCATCTCATATGGCTAAATAAGCCGATTCGAGATAGGAATAGTTTGTCTCACCTGGAGCATGGATGTTCTCCTTTGCACACTTGACAGAAAGCTTGAGAAGCTTGTGTTGTGAAATGGAGTAGGTCGGCATTGGGGATCGAACCCGCGCCCACTGACCGCGCGCACAATCGAGCGCGTTACCAACCAGGCTACCGACCACCTCCATTTATAGAAACATTCCTGACGGCTCCTATTTGTCTTGATTATCATAATGTTTTATGCGTCACCTCGGCCTTTTCCCCTATTCATCATTAAGAGAAGTACTATGTAACTAAAATATTAATCAACATTAGTAGATATCTGTTGTAATATTCACTTAGTATAGAGGTAGGTAGGCTTATGTAGATAATTTCAGCCTAAGTTTCTAGATGCCTACATATACGTTAATATTATTAGTTCCGAAGGGTATAATACGCATTAAGTAGTACCAACATCAACCTACTCGTAGAGTACTAGTTTAGTTCCACATGCCTCTTAAGTATCATAACAGGCCATAATAATAACGTTGATAAACCTCAGCGAGCTAGGAGCATAGTGGGAAACTGTGTATGGATATTAAGAAAACCTATATTATCTACTTATTATAGAACCACACCATCTCATTATATTACACAGCACTCTTTAGACCAGTAAGAATTTTACTAGGCAACACATTTCCGAAGCAATATACAAATACTATACTATATGCATTGTGATAAGCATCTTGAAGAACTATCCCCTGTGTAAAACGTGACGAGCTATAAAAATTTTCAATTAACAATGTAATGTAATGAATTCTAACATTGTATTTTTATATTGAAAAACGTGGTTTTGTATTCACCGCTATGATACGTAAAACGAATCGTCTTCACTGTTTGCAGATTTTAATAACTATAAAACAGTCGTTTCAAATATGAAGCTAGCTATTGTCATGTATTCGTTGAAAACATTAAAATTCTATGAAATCCCACATACGTAATATAAATCAGTCGCATTTAAAACCAAATAAAGTTTTTCCTTATTTTATGAGATGTACATCATCATACACAATCGTTGGGTGAAGCGTTCAGATTTTTCTATCGAAAAAGTTTGATTCATCGGTCTAAGTCCTAATATTCAAAACTAGTGGGTACCTACCCGTGAATTCACGGAGGTTGGTTTAATATGTTTTTGTGTAACCACTATTACTACTCCACCCTTCAAAATTCTTCGAGAGAACACAGGAAAATCACAAGGCTCCGTCTTTTCCCCGTCTTTCCAATATCGTCAAGAAAGTCGTAGAACCAGATTCACATCGTCGACTTTCTTAGTTGGTACCCACCCGTGAAAGCCACAAGACTCCTCTTTACCTGTGTCATTCCCATACTCATACTGCCACTCTACCACGGTCTTTAAAGTTAATCGAAGGAACACATCAGGGAAATCACAAGGTTCAGTCTTTTCCCATGCCCCTGCTATTGCTGTTGATAATGCTGCCCTGACAATGTTCTGATGTCATTGTAATAGGAACAATGTATCGTAAAGAGCAAGGGGGTTCCTGAGCATGGGTAACCCTGTGTGTCTTGTATTATTGGAACATGCCGAATATAGGACCATGCGAAACTTTTCGTAGCCAACATCTTCTTACAGTTGGCGAACTGGAATATAGTAGGTATATGGATTACTTTGAATCCCCTAATTCGTTGTCGTGAATCGTTATGTCCCTTCACATTCACTATATAGGATGTATTTGATACATATCCACTCCATGTGCTGTGCACTTCGCACAGTATTGAAGATCGGTCTGATAGTCTTCTGGTTTGGGCACGTTAAAAAAATAAACACTAAAAATAATCTAAGGTAACATTACCGTCTTTTCGGTAAGAGGTGTGGAGAATTGGTCGCTATTTGGTGTGAAAAAATATAGGGTCTTACCTACTTTCCATACTAATTTTACATACGTACCTATACTATATTATACCTACAGTAATTATGATTTGAATGACTCTATCAATAATTAATATAATAGGTAGGTAGGTATGTATGTAGTACTTGATTGTTTCAAAATCATACGAACCAACTGATAGTACCTATTCAAAACTGTTTTCATTCCATTTGGCTATACGTACCTACTATATATATAGTATGTAGGTATGATTCGAAAAACTCGATGCATTCTGTATCAAGTAGGTACGTACCTACCTATAAGTTACTGTATTCACCAAGTACCAATAATTCGAAATTTCAAAAAGTTTGAATTCACATTACGTCAAACGTATTGTTGAACCAACACTTTTCGTCCGATGTAAAGCGCTAGTGTAGAGAACATTTTCAAAATTTCATAGATTCGATCCGTTAGTTTGCATAATAATCACGGTACTATTTATTTTCGTCGCGCGCTGCGCACAGATGGACCGACAGACAGACATAGTACAATTATTTAAATTGACAAGAAAGTCGTAGAACCAGATTCACATCGTCGACTTTCTTAGTTGGTACCCACCCGTGAAAGCCACAAGACTCCTCTTTACCTGTGTCATTCCCATACTCATACTGCCACTCTACCACGGTCTTTAAAGTTAATCGAAGGAACACATCAGGGAAATCACAAGGTTCAGTCTTTTCCCATGCCCCTGCTATTGCTGTTGATAATGCTGCCCTGACAATGTTCTGATGTCATTGTAATAGGAACAATGTATCGTAAAGAGCAAGGGGGTTCCTGAGCATGGGTAACCCTGTGTGTCTTGTATTATTGGAACATGCCGAATATAGGACCATGCGAAACTTTTCGTAGCCAACATCTTCTTACAGTTGGCGAACTGGAATATAGTAGGTATATGGATTACTTTGAATCCCCTAATTCGTTGTCGTGAATCGTTATGTCCCTTCACATTCACTATATAGGATGTATTTGATACATATCCACTCCATGTGCTGTGCACTTCGCACAGTATTGAAGATCGGTCTGATAGTCTTCTGGTTTGGGCACGTTAAAAAAATAAACACTAAAAATAATCTAAGGTAACATTACCGTCTTTTCGGTAAGAGGTGTGGAGAATTGGTCGCTATTTGGTGTGAAAAAATATAGGGTCTTACCTACTTTCCATACTAATTTTACATACGTACCTATACTATATTATACCTACAGTAATTATGATTTGAATGACTCTATCAATAATTAATATAATAGGTAGGTAGGTATGTATGTAGTACTTGATTGTTTCAAAATCATACGAACCAACTGATAGTACCTATTCAAAACTGTTTTCATTCCATTTGGCTATACGTACCTACTATATATATAGTATGTAGGTATGATTCGAAAAACTCGATGCATTCTGTATCAAGTAGGTACGTACCTACCTATAAGTTACTGTATTCACCAAGTACCAATAATTCGAAATTTCAAAAAGTTTGAATTCACATTACGTCAAACGTATTGTTGAACCAACACTTTTCGTCCGATGTAAAGCGCTAGTGTAGAGAACATTTTCAAAATTTCATAGATTCGATCCGTTAGTTTGCATAATAATCACGGTACTATTTATTTTCGTCGCGCGCTGCGCACAGATGGACCGACAGACAGACATAGTACAATTATTTAAATTGATAATATTACGCTATTTCATAACTTCTTGGATCTCTCCGTTCCTTCTTCAATTTAGTTGTCATCCAAAAAGTCACGTAGCCAATTATTTTACAAGAGAAATGTTGTTTTGATCTTGATAAATCCTCAATAAAATATAAAATTGTACACTTTTTAACATTCTTGCTTAAGGGCTTGGCACCAGGAATGACGTCACAGTCTTTTCTCACGGCATTAAGGTTTAAAATCGCGTGACAATCGCATGATAAAATGGTAAAAATAGCGTTTTTTTCCATTTTTTAGGGTTAATTTTGCGTCTATCAAAAAACTTTTACGGTTATTCCCTAGATTTTATTGCGTATTATCAGTACAAGAAAAAAATTACCCCGCGACTTTCGGGAAACGAGTTTCCGTCTTTCGGAGAAAAGGTCAGAGGTGTTTTTAAAATTTTATTTTGAGAAATCTATACAAGATATAAAAAAATCTTTTACGGTTATTCCCTAGATAAAGGTTCAATGCATCTACTCTATTTTGTTCCAAAGCATATTTAGTATCGGTTGTCGAGATAGAAGGTCTCCCGTTTTTAGAAATTTTTGAAATGTCGGTATGCACACTCTTAATTCGAAAAGTTCTCAAAATCATGTATAAGAAAGTAATTCGTAGCAATATGTAGTGTAGAACTCGGAAAACTCTATATGTGACAATCTCTTCGTATAACGAGGGAAAAAATTATCTTGTTTCGACATAATAATTTAGAGTGTACCTATAACATTACGTCTTTTTTGTACAAAATTTGCTAAAAATTCTACAACTAATGATACTACATTCTACTTCTTCAACTATACCATCGCCATGTTCCTTATATGGGGTATGCTGTTTATATAAAAATACACATAACATTTATATTTATGTATTTATTTACGGAGCAAACCTTTAACATTCACAATAAAACAAATACAATACAAACAACAACAAAACAATTAGGTTAAGGTATAGGTACATCTGAAATATTTATACATATGACCAATTGTAATCACAGCACTGTTTTAATTCCCAATATACTATTTTTTCACTTCAAAGTTTAAACGTTTTCGTCAAGTCAGTTCGGCATCTTCAGGAGGACTAATGAAGAAAAGTTTACAATGCGTCTACCTTACTAACAAACTATGATTAGGAGTAGGAGCTTGAAGGAGTGAACACATAAATATAAGATTTAGTTATATGACATTCAAAATGGATAGAAAATCTCCCTGTTGAAAAGGATATGAAATGTATTACCCGACTTTGGGAGGGCGTTCCAAAAAACATCGAAATACATAGAATGCAGATGTCAATTTTGCAAAGGTCGATGAGCATATTGAAATTACTTGTCACCTACATAATTGTAATTATCGAATCTGTAAACTAGTAAAGGTGTTTGACGGCGGTAAATCTAATTATTTGGTTTATCCTAACCCACTGGAAGGGAAGGATAAAATACCGATATTAGTATAATAATGAATAATGGAACTATGGTGTATTGATTTATTATATCCGCCCTTTCAGCTTAATCTGTAATAAAATATATAGGAAGGCGCATCACTTTATTCAGGTTTTGTCCCTCGCAAGATTATTGTTTTTTATCAACGTCATGAAAGGTTAAGTCATAAATTATTTTATGATTTTTCATACTATTATCAACTTAAATAATTCTCGTCTTAACCGGCTACGAATATAACGCAGGACCGTGGCAACTTTTGGAAGTTGTTCGAATACATACGGAATTAAAAACATTTCACGATCACAGCCCTCTCAGCTGTCACATTTTTTATTGATATTATGAACCTACATAATAGTTTTAAGAAGTTATCGGTAGACATCAACATTCTACCAGGTAAACATTGAGCTTAGAGGACTGATCGCCAGACAGCCGTATTTTACACACCCTCCTCGATTCCGCCCTCCGCTTTTGCGCCCTCCCGGTATTCAACGCGACATGATGGGTAGCGAGCCTAATCGCTGCCATCCATCAAATACCTACATCCTACATCTTACTAGTCAATAATTCAAATCTGTCCCTTCTCTAAGTCTCCATTCTTACAATATTGTTATTACAAAATACGCTCTAAATACATTCAAGAAATGTATAAGTATTTGAAAACTCTGGAACATTTTTTGCCGAAGATAATTTAAATTTTGTGACATAACTCTTTCATAAGTAAGTAGGAGGTAAAACTTTGCGAATCATCCCATAATGTGTATGATCATATGATGGGCGTATGTACAAGAGCTGACACGTGATAACAATAAACCCACGACGATAACAAAAATCAAACTCAATTTAAAAGTTAAACCATTTTGTCGCTTACCGTAAAACGGGTTCATTTAATTTATAAAGTTATAAAACAGTGTACATCACCTTATAATTTGTAGCTTTGAGATTTCTAACCCGTAAATTCGAAACGTAACTGACAGCTGTGGGTACCATCAGGCATAAAGAATTGAGAAAGTAAAATTGTTCGTGTCACTCAAAAACACGTAGAAATCTTCAAATACTCCACGACAATTTGGAGTTTCTTTAAATCTCACAACAGTCGGATAAATTTGTGATTGAATATTTAAGTGAATACATATTTAAATTCACTCCTTATTTCTGTTTAATTAAATTATTTCTAATTCAATCATTTTAGAAAACATCTTGTTAAAAGTGACAAATTTTGACAATCGTTTGTTATTTAAAGTGAATAATTCAAAACTGATTGTAGTATTAAAACAAAGTTATTAATTATACTGAAGATGGGTTAACGAACTCGCTTTCTGAAATGCTTTATCAATAAATATGATCGAGTCACTTTATGAAAATATAATTATGACAAGTCAATCTCTTCATACTAAATCCATGCTCGTTATCTACCTAATTCGTCTTCCTTATACAAAGCATGTACAGTCTCGACTTAGGAGACTACAGAGTGTATAAAATCAGATAATAATCATAGACGAGGGCACATGGGGATGGATGCATAATATTGCATAAACATTCTACAACTCTGTGATTTTCATAGCCGTCTAATGCCCAATCCCACCAAATTTTACCTAGGAAGGAGAGCCCTAAGAAATGTCCATACAAAAACAGAGATAATATTCTAGTTGCTTAGTTATGGAGCGTAAGTCCTGCAATACATCCATATGAAATGCAACATCCGACTCACCTACGTTAGGTGCCCAAATATCTCCGCCCAGAATCATGTTGCATTTCATATGGATTTATTGCAGGACTTACGCTCTATAACCAAATAAATAGAATATTATCTCTGCGCATTGTATGGAAATTTCTTAGGGCTCTCCTTCCTAGGTGGTAGTTGGTGGGATTGGGCATAAGTCACTTTGCTAAAATATTAGGTTACGTAAATGGGTTAATGCCCTAACCATTGATAATATATAAAAGGGTGTTAATGTTAGTTGATCACACATTGAATGTTGAATGACAATAATAAATACATGCAATGCCACGCAATTCTAATCCAAAATACATAGCTACAACGAATGGATTCTATATAGTATGGTATAGATTTTTCGTGTATAGATAGTTGAAATAATAGTCGATACCTAATCAAAATGAAAAAAATAGCCACTAATAAATTGACTAGCATTGGCACTTCCTGTCAAGTCCTGCTGAACAAGAGGAAGGGTGGCCATCGATAGGTACATAATCTAATTAATTAGAAAACTGGTACAAAGCAAATGTCAATATACAATCACTCCCATAATGGAATACCTAATTAAATGTAATCCTGAATAGAGCCTCACTGAATAACAAACATTACAACGTTGACGGGAAATTATCATGATTTATTTTGTTTAAGGCCCAGCCATAACGTCACGGTCATTTCCCGCGGCATTAAGTTTCATAAGCGCATGAACGATCGCATGATGAAATGGTAAAAATAGTTTTTTACATTTTTTGGGGTTAATTTCGTCAGACGCGCAGCTTGCTCTTCATTCAAGTCACATGATTGGTGCCCCGTGCTGTCAATGGCTGATTTTTATCTTTGAGAAGTCTATTTTCCAACATACTATTAGTATTTTGACTGAAGGTTCTTGGCGGAAGTTCGTTATGATAAAACTAAAAAGAAACATAATATTTATAGCAGTATCTTTCACAGAATCTGTTGTCGAAATAAACAAAGTGTTTAAGATATACGTTGTGAAATAAAATAGTTATTGTTCATTATTTTTTGTATTCAGATCCCTAGAGTTACCAACTAAACAGGTATCTATCTAAACAAAAACAGAAATATAGTAATAGTTCTATAAAATATACCTACACGTACGTAAGTATAAAACTAGTTTACCGATTTAAAACAAACAGAAATATGTAATGTTATACCAGCTAACCCTGGAATTCCTAGAATCAGATTCACCCTGCAGGCAGTTTCAAAAGTTAACTTTGATGAATTACTGATGTTGCGATCTACGCTAATATTTTGTATATCTATTTCATTGTGCTGTATTTTACTGGAGAAGAGTATGCAAATATGTTTGAAATAGAAATGATACATCCCAATATGGACCAGCTGGTCAGTAGACATGAGTACATGCATTGTTAATAACATATTACTGTTTGTTTTCAAACCCTTATCAGTTTATGTATTTTCACCCCAAGCGACCAACCTTCATCAACAAAATTTTGTCATTTTTGTTGTTTCTCGTTATACGATGATATGCCGGAAAACTTATATACGAGTACGTTATAATATTAATACGTCACACGCCACAAAACCTATTTTACATCAAGTTTATTTTATCAATCTGTCAAACAATTTACGACATGTCTTTTAAGAATGAGGGACAGATGTTGGTTATTATTGTAAATTAGATAGATAGAGAATGAATATCTTAATTCAGGAGAGACGACGGTCGATCTAATCGTCACGATTGTCATGTTATAAATTGTATTTATAAGTTGAAAACAAACTTTGTAAAAAAATATGTAAAAGTGGGTCGGGCACGGGTAGAAATCGGGATGTCTCTCAGACTTTCTCTTTTATTATATTATAAAAACATACCAGCTTTTGTACCCAGCGGAACTGCTCCTGACTTTTAGGTAAATGCAACCACTATTACATACAAATTGTTTTGTAAATAAAATCATTTTCCTCTTTAGCCGTAAGAGTTACATATATGATTTTTTATTACCTGTGCCTTGGCCAGGATTCTGCTAGATCGTAACTTACTGTGTCATTTAATATGTAGTATGAAAGTTCTCCCGACATCCCGACGAAACTGACTCCTGGACATCAACCCATGCAAATTTGTTAAAATAGTATGATGATGATTGTGTAATTATTATAATAATATATCATTGAAATAGGTCGGTTGAGATAAATGAAAGGAAGAGAATGTTATTTGCTGTAAATTTAGAAGCGCTGTGATTCGCTAAGAAAAATTAATTCGCACGTGGGCTAAAATTAAGTCGAAATTAACATATTAAAGACCAATAACATACCTATCTGCAACATGCGTATTTGGTTGCCTAAAACCTCTAGTAGATAATTGTATACTTTGTGTTGATATAACTTCATACATTTTGATACAATCGGTCCAATTTGTTGGAAAAGTTTTTCAAATTGATGGACCATTACAATTCAAAGTCTTCATAAGAACTGCTAATAGTTCAAATAAAATAATTAACAAGTACCTAGTTGAATGAGATATTGCTCTTACTAAGATGTATTGTATTTTGTATATAAAATAACAATAAATTAGTATCTATAGAGCATTCTACATTATTATGTTAGAAGTTAGAACCATCCCCACAAACTATATTTACATTACGTATTATACTGTTTGAGTTCCTACATGCGTCGTATGTATTCAATAGGCTTTTTCCTTTGCTCGTATATAAGATTAATTTTGTATTGGAAGATACTCTCCTTAATTAACTTGAATACGCTTAATCAAATAATTCCCTTTACTATACTGGAAATATTTGCACATCAATTATAATAACTTTTTTCCAGTTTATTTATTTCCAGTCTTTTCTATCCCTCGCTTTTCTAACCCACTGCCTACCCGCTACCGAGGTCACGTCGTCCGCCCATCTTTTCTGGGCCATCCGAGACCTCTTCTGTTTTCCCATGGTCTCCACTTTACGAGTCTGCCACTTTGGTCAAATATTATTCATTTGACCAAATTGACGTTGTTTCGGTAAAGAAAAGTACTGTCACTACCTGCATTATTTCAGTATACACAAACTCAAACGTGAGCGCGCGCAATTACTTGTAGAAAAATAATTTATATACTTATAAGTATGAGTGACGAAGATCTATGGTTTTATTATGCATCTTTTCGCTTCATTTAATTTAGATAATTTTATTCAGTGACCTTAATTTGACCGCCAAAATCATGAAATATAATATGTACCATTGTATCTGCATCTAAAGTAAAAACTAAAGTATTCAGAACTAGAAATTTATGGACTTATTGTAAAGAAAAAGAATGTATCTTATAGAATATGCATCTGCTTGAAATACCCGTACAACAGTAGGTACTGCTTCAAGGGTATAATGATCTAAGATGGTATAATATTGGTACAGTACAATGTTCGTGAGAGCAGGATAAATGATATCGATAACTTGATTCAGTACTATCTATACTGCTAATACTAATTACATACCTACATCACTGTCTGCATATTACAGTAGAATCTATTAGTTCTCAACCCAACCAGACGTATAATAACAGTGCATCGTATTTCTCTATAAAACTCCATAACATTAATACTGAAACAGCGTAATTTAATATGGAATTCTCTACCCTCTGCTGATACTATCAATAGAAACAACATGATCTCCTATTATACTTATTATTTTATTCTATCATTTAAATAGATAATAATCAGTAACTATTATCCTGCCACCTATTTTACTTTTAATATTGATCCTCTAAAGAAGATATAAAGGTCATAAGGTTTCCCAACTCGGAGTATTTTCCTAACGCCGACTATTTCTAAAGCCATTCATCGCCAATAATTTATATTATTGAAATATCAATTTTCTTATTCCTTCAGCGGTAATTAGATGACAAATTTAGGCGGAACCAAATGGAAGGGTTGATCACAAACTTACAGCGATTGGTCTGCGAATCAGGAGACTTTTGTTCAACAGTGGAATACAACCACAAACATGCCATACGTTGTCCCATTTTTATGAGAAATGCCACGAAGATGTGGAATATATTTATAAAGTACCTAAATAAAATTTATTTTCATAGTTATTGGGTAGGTACTGTAGGGGCAATATTAATATGCATTATTTAAATTTAAATAATAATTAATTCAATTAATAATTTAAATAATATAATTCATTAATTATATTTAATAAATAAGTGATTAATTAATTTGAATGTCATTGGCTCCGTGCATATTTAATTATAACTGTCATAATTCATATTAATCATATTAAGCCATATATTATTATAAGAGGTGACATTATTCAATTATTGTATTCGTGATAATTATTATAATTCATAATTCATAAAACGCGGGTGGAATTCTAATTCTAAAGACCTCTACCATACATGCGTGTTTTTTTTTATCTGTGGCCGAAACCACCAACTTTGTAATTGTGGAGTAATTAAAAAGGCACAGGACGGTTGCTGATCTGAATTATCTCTGAAGCATGGAAATGTGAAATGCTGAAACATGTGGATACATATGTCATCCAAGATGGCTTGGTCACGATTTGCGCCAGAGGAAAGAATTGCAATTTGAATAAAATCTTTGGAAACCGAGGGAATATGTAGAAGATTCGTGGACATTGCATAACTATATAGACTGAAATAAGTAGTGAAAATGTATAGGTACGAGAAGAAAGACTCTAACTGGAGTAGTCATGAGATCCTGGACACTGAAGAAGACAGGACTCTTAGAAATTAGTTTCCTTTTCTCTGTAAAAATAAAATTCAATGCTTATTGTTTTTCTGTGCCCTGTCAGACGCTTGGGCCCCAATCAGCATCTCATCTCAGTGACGCATTCGTATCAAAAATTTACACAGAAAGGTTTTCAAATCTTTCATATTTCTTTCACTACTCTGTCGAGTATGTTGTCATATGTAGACGGAAAATGTACACTGTACATACCTACTCGTAAAATGATTTTGTTTAATGAATAATAAATTTATGTCTTTGTGAGGTTGCATTTCTGTGCATACATTGTTCAATAAACAGAGCGTTTCCTTCTATTTACTATTCTAAGTTGAAATACGCTGTGTATGCAATAATAACCCTTCGAGTATATTGCTCGAAATAATTACACTATCCAGTTCTGTATTACTATGTTGTATTGCTGTATTCATTTCTACACTAAATTTAATGTTTAAACGTGAGTACCTACCTAGTATATCCTCAAATTACGTTTATTCGTTTACTGCTGATTTTCAGAATTATGCGATAAGTATACTGTGGTAAAAAACTAAATTGTGATTTTAATCGAATAATGTTGTAGATATTAATAAACGACATTTTTAAATTGAGGTAACCGTAAAATAATTTCTTTTTCAGTAAAATAAATTGGAAAAGATATTTATTGAAATAAGAATGCGTAATTTTATTAACATTTTTTGATTATCCTTATTTGAACAAAGGGAGGTTAAGTGGATTCGGCATCTTTCCTATGTTATTCCGAACGCTCCGATCTCATGCTCACAAGAAACAGGATCTAATAAAGTTTGAAATTTTACTGTCTTGTAAACAATTTTAAAGATTTGTCTCACAACGGGACTCAAGTCTTATAAAATAACATTATACAATATCAGACACGGGTAAATATTGCTGAAGTTTAAAATTACAGACCAACATCCTCACGGAACTCGTCCTCCCAAAAATTGAAAGCACAGCTGGGAATCCACCTCACAAAAGGATCAGCTCTCTCGTGAAAAACAGACAAGCATGGTTTATCCAAAGAATGGAGAAAGGGAAGAAGAAAAATACGGATAATTCAACAAAACTAAGGCCGGGTCCACCTGCAAGAAAGTCCGTCTGACAGACTGTCGGACACCACTTGCAGAAGTTTTCTTGCAGATGGAAACCCGGCCTAAAAGCACCGAATTGATGTGCTACTTTAGTTTTCGCTATTCAAATGAAGTAGCACATTGGGAGTGTTGCCTGTATACAAGTTAAACAGACGCAGAATTAACCCTGTGGAAACATGGAGTTTTTAATTGCGCACAGATATAAACATTGCTGCATTTCATAATGGATATTTTATTTCTGAAAAAAAAAATACCCACTTTATTCTTTCAGACGGCTTTTGTTCAGTAGAGTAGCTATATACTTCAACTCACACCACTGATACGAGTACTTTCCCATAACAATATGAGCGGGTTGGAAAATTGAAATAGTTTGTACATTTTTCTTAGAGCAATTAGAAGTCCTACAATAAAATTATTCTATCGTCAAAATAAAACATAGTTTGTCTACTTCTTTTTTGTATACTCGTACCTCTTAACGCGCTCTTTGACCTTGCATTTCTCTTTGGATTAAGGCACCATGGTAATATAACATGCGAAAAATTGCGTCGGGCAAAGGCAAATTACTCAGAATTTTGACGATATCATCCTAAGACTTTCTAAAGAAACATCTTAGTAGAGATTGTATTTTGTGGAAAACATAAGTTTCTAGAACTACTCACTATGCTATCACGGTATGCGTATAAAACACATACAACGTTCTGCGCATTTGCGCCAACATGTATATGACATTCAGAATGGGTGGTCAGTCTCGATGTTGACAAATATAATAAATGTCTTATCGGAGTTATACAAAAAATCGCTCTTACGAGATAATTGAAAAAATAGATAAAAACATTCTAGAACTATAGTTAATTTAATCAAATTTACACACGGTTAACACATTAAAACTTTAGATGACTCAGTTCGGGTCGACGCCTTTTCCTCGTATTAATTAACTTCCCTGTCAATTCGAAGTCACTTTCGTTATTCCAGGTACAATATAAAACTACATCATGCTTTTGCTGAGTGAGCACATTGTTTACAAACAATACAGAAATACAATTTACTGCAATAATTCTTTATTTTTTGACATAAAAATGAGTAAATCCAGCCACCTTCTTCAGCAGATTTCTTATGAAGAAGACATTAGTAGATCGGCTCATGAAAGTTATAGGTAAATAAATCTTTATTGGCCAGAGAAAATATGCATAGTTACAAAAACAAGACAATGGTAGTGTGCCAAAAGGTGGACATATACCTCTCTTCCCATTTGAAGATCCAAAGCTGATTCCGGATACTGCTGCTTGGGTTTTTTTTTTAGAAAAAGGATCTGGCCTTGTATACACAAACCCAAATACTTTCCTCCACACCTTGCACTAGGCTAAAAGCCTGTATCGCAAAGTGTGGAATACATCGCCAGCGCCGGGGTTTGAACCTGCCACCTCCCGCTTGAGAGACTGCCGCCTCTTATTGAGGGAACCGGACGCATCACAATAACATACTCCTTCAAATGGGCTCTGGATTATTTTAGTTTTTTTAAATTTCTTATAGCTCAACATTGATGTCATAGTTTTCAAGAAAAAAATCCCTGGACTGATTCTTGGAACCATTCTGTATACTCCCAACACACAAGATGGAAGAAAGTTGTAAAATATGTCGAATACATTCACTTCAGTAAAATAAAGCTTCGGAAATTGTTGGAAGGGAAAATACCTGAAATTAAATATCCATGTTTTTTTACATAACACATACCTACCTATTTTAGCCTAAGATCCGATCGCTAAAAATATGACCTTTCCATTTTTTAATCGAAATGTGATTAAATAAAAGTTTGCACACAAGGTCTATCAAAATCTTGTCGCGTCCCCACCTGGCCCCCAGATTAGATCCCCTACGCAAGATTTCGCATTATGGTAGGAGAAAATGGTCGATGAAAGAAAGTTATATAGCTAAATTCTCTACAAAAATGTTTCATATTAATATAGACAACTCTATAACAATGTATGTGTAAACATTCATTTGAATCACATTTCGATTATAAAACAGATAAGACATATTTTTAGCGAGCGTATCATAGGCTCTTATTTTAGTTTTTGTAACACAAAGTAAAAAGAAATGTCCCGAAAAACATGAAAGAGCGTTGTACCGTAATGTGCCTACCCACTCTCCCAAATCTAATACCCTTCAAATAGCACCTAAGTCACTATCAAATTCACACTAAGGTGTTTACGAATGGTTTAACAAAGTCGATCTTAGGGAAATAAAATGTTGATGGATTTGTCAATTAAATACCAACCCAATAACAATGGATATTGGTAGTACAATCATAATACATGTCACTACCCAGAGGTCCAAATGTCACTTAAGGATGGATGGACTAGAATTGGTGAAAGTTCCTTAAGTATACAGTGATCACATTACGGCAAAGAACAGGGGTAACAGATATTGCCCAGCGTATCGCATCTCTCAGATGGCGGTGGGCAGGTCACATGGCTAGAGACCCAGACGATAAGTGGTCGAAGAGGGTCTTAACCTGGAAACCCAGAATGACTACCAGGGGTGTAGGAAGACCACCACCACGATGGAGAGACGACCTGGTAAAATACGTGGGTACCAACTGGATCCAGATAGCCCAGGATAGAGCGACGTGGAAGGAGATGGAGAAGGCATTCGTTCAGGAGTGGACGGGAGTAGGCTGACGAAGAAGAGAAGAAGAAGATCACATTAAACCAGCTGAAACGTTGCGACGATCAGATACTATAAGCCTTCATCCTTGACTGCATATCTGATGAGATAATTCGATAGTTATATCGATAATTCTAGTCAGTAACCTCATGTATCGTATGAAGCATATACCAAATTACAAAGTAATATATTTCTTTTTACAAAGTACACGTTCTGCATACATAATTTTATAATCACGACATACGAGCAGATACAATACGTACGCGTGGGTGATAGATCACGTTTGAAACATCAGTTAGTGAAAACCCTTTGACCAGTGTGATTTGGTCCGTCTAACGTTTGGGTGATCGCCCTCTAGGTCGTTGCTCTTCCACATTTATAAACAAAACTATCTTTTTTCAACTGGTTCCCACATGCATAATATTTGCACACCTCACAGTCACGTACATTATTGTTTAGGGTGAAATGAACACGGCAATAAGCCGTGGGCAATGTCTGGCAACCAACCACTTGTGCCAATAAAATGAGATAAATAATTGTACAAATAGATACTTAGGAAAGTATGGAAAACCAAAAAGAAAAATCAAACAAACAATTTTACAGAAACAATAAGAATATAGCAAAAAAATAATATAGTAATAGATAATGTTAGGTGTAACAAAAATACTGTTATAACAGACATACAAATCGCACGTGCACGTAAATATTAGAACTCAAATACCTACTTGACATTTTCATAGTCTATTGACAGTAATATTAAATTTGCACTTCGTTAGCCTGCAAATAATGCATAATAGGTATGCCACCCCAGTGGCTTCTGTATGAACCACTAACAGTAATTAGTTTCATGAAATACATACCCTTATTTTATACCAACTAGCATTTCCCGACTTTGCACATCACCACACTTTGCGTGTCCCTTAATGAATGAATAAATAAATAATTAATTAAACAACCTTTGATGAAATTGCATTGTTAGTTTAACCCTCTAGCCACATAGGGTTGCCGACCGTATTTTATTTTAACGTAACTAATTGGGTTCACCGGAAGAGATCGCTGTACAGCATTATGTTCGCCCTTGTAAACATTTGTTAATATAATTAGGTATGAAAGGCGAGCAACAGAAAGAACTGGAAACGTTTAGAAGAGGCCTTTATCCAGAAGAAAAAGAGAAATCTGAGCTGAAGAAGAAGAATGTGGACTTTTTGAATTTTACATGGTTCACTTAAAGAGTAATTAAATAAATATATTTACTTTATTGTGCGATAAAATACGTACCTACCCAATAAAAATAATGAAAACAGATATAATTTAGTATATGCTAGTATAATAGTATTTTAGTATAGTAGTAATTTAGTATAAGTAAGCCAAAAATCCTCAGGATTAGTCAAAATGGCATGTAATATATTTTTGTAAACTTTAATTAATAAAAAAAAAAATCAAACGGCAATTGCAATAGAAGCAGGTATGGGGGGCGAGTCTATTAACCACACTGTCGAGGAATGTCAGCTCACAAGGTTCAGCGGCATAATGGAATATATTCATAATTAGTTTCCCAAAGCACTTCAATACCTGAGCCCTCACGATTTTAATGACTGACTTTGCATGTCTTTCCATATAGAATAAATCGAACAGAATAAATCGTTTTGTAGATCAAACCTAGCAGCTAAGATCTTCCTCTTCTTCATCATTGATATATCTGCGAACGGGTGCCTTCCTCTTGGGATGTGGAACACTAACTATCCTTCCACCTCTTCGGCGATCTGCCTGGCTGACGTTGTCCTACGGGTGTGTTATGGGCAACAATGTGGGGTATTCTGCTCTCATCCATCCTATTCCCGTGGTCTCTCCAGTATCGTCGCCTTTTCCTACCCCATCTCACGATATCTTCCGTTTGACAGGTGTCTCTAATCTCTGTGTTCCTCACCCTGTCTCTGAAAGTTCACCCTCTTAATGCTCTTAGTACTCTAATTTCGAAGCAGGTTCTTTGTTTTAACTGTGTCGGCCCTGGTGACTTTTCAAGAGCTAGTGTTAGTTTTGCGTAACTTGCCTACTATAGTGTTCGCACTCTTCTCATGGCAACCCTACTTGTATCTGTATGACTATAGCAGAGAACTATTCGCAATGGAGAATAGAGGCGAATATCATCATCTAATAATAACAAACAGAATGCAGAATATTATTCAACCTGTCGCATGTTGGGGGTGGAATCTCATTTCTAATATTTCCAGATTATCATATAAATTCATAACACGTGTTCGGGTGATGGGTTCGCAGAAACTTTCCAACATTATTGTCGCGTATAATAGAAGTCATCTCGTACATTTTAAACTATCTCTACCTTCATAAGCAAGGATTACGGCAAGCCAAAATGTTGAAACTGTGATAATCTCTACATAGTATCGTATAATAATTACATAATTTTGGGCATCATAAACGTGAAGGTGTCGCGTAGGTCATCATCATGTCAGCCCCCCTGCGTCCATTGTCGAACATAGGGCCTGTCCCATTGATTTCCATAGCTCCCTATCCTGGGCAGACCGCATCCAACCGCCTCCCGCAACTCGCCTTACATCGTCCGACCACCGTGCTTGAGGCCTATCAACACTTCTTCTGCCTGTTCTAGGTCGCCACTCCAGGACTTTCTTTGTCCACCTAGAGTCTGATAAGTCTATACCTACATCAAATTCGAATACCTATCAATAATTTGTGAGAAATGACGTGATGATAGATACGGTATAGTCGTATAGATAATAAACTTACTTCCTTCATACACCTTCGCGGTCGGCCAAACTTTTGTAGTCCATAATCCATCTTTATATTACTAAATAATACTCGAAAAATATGTGGAAATTTAATCTATGTAAGTTGAATAGGATAAAACCAATGCCGGAAGCAGTTATTGTTCTGATGGATTGCTTTTTAGCATTATAAAATGTCTTATTTACTTACTTATTTCTGATGGTATAGAGTAGTCGAGCTTCGCGGCCTATTTACGAACCGGTAGTTGTTGACGTCTTGTCTTGACTACCACTGATTTTGATAGATGAATGAACGAATGAATTTATATCATGAAAAGGTCTATTTTTATAAGTATATACTTATTTCTTTAAATATTTCGTAGTTAATTCAGGGTATCCTTTTGTTTATTTTAATAACATTAATTACCATACGCCAAAAATCAGACAAAAATAATACAATCCCCGTTTTTTTTATTTATTTTTAAAATAGATTACAAAACATTCTACGCCGGAATTGCCCAACTAGGTACAACCTGTATTTGGGTCAATCCCTCATTATAACCTACGACTTATAGCTTTTGCGTACTACTAGTGAATACCATTTGAACAAGATAGCAAATGTAGAAATTATGAGAGAATGAATAATGACAGTTTGACTAAAAAGGTATGTATGATTATGTTAAGATATGAAATGAAGGGTGTCGACCAACAATACCTAGGATCGGTCAAGTCTACGAAGAGCTCTATTTTTGAAATCCAGATTTTCAATACGTATTGCAAAATATGTAGATTTTCATATAAGAGAAGCACATGGAACGCAAAATTGTATAATTATATACTCTGTATCTTAATCAATTCAGTGCAACATAACATTGTAAACCTTATTAACTCGTTAAAGGTTGGTGTATTCTATTTCAATATTAATGTGGGATGTACCTTAAATGCTGGTTTCTCAGGGATTAAAAAGGATTTTATCGTTGAGTGGAGTTTATCATCATAAATTATGCAAAAGAGGTCTTGTTTTTCTTATGTGGTATACATTGGATAGAAAAAAATAGAAAACAATACTTCACCTCCGGTCAATTTAAACAAGGTTTTTGTATGTAGGTATATCTTATATTATTATAACTAGAGACCGGATTATATGCATTTGCGTATTTTGGCAATTTATTCAAGATTTTGCATATTTCGACCAAAATGTACTGATCGTGCATATTTAGATAAATTTTCTTAAATTTTAACTGTATTTGTAAAATTTTAACATTTTCAAATACAAAAATGTTGGTGTCAAGTTGAAAATGTAGTAGGTAAATTAAGTGCTTTAATAAAAACATAATTGCCTAATCGTATATTTTTTTAAATAAGATTTTGTGAATTCACATCGTAGAACTGTTTTTCGCGGTCTTCCAAACGATACCAAACATCAATAAAATAAAGTTAAATAAAATCTTGTAATAACATTAATTTGTTGTACGAATTATCGGTTATTTATTTTAATTTATGTGGCATATTTTGGTACTTTTTGGTGGTTTTGTTGCGCGCATTTCGAGCATTTACGATGCATATTTGCATGCATATTTCAACCATTTTAAGTTGCATATAACCCGGTCTCTAATTTATTATAACGTATAAAGGTGGATGCAGGATAAATGCTGTGTATGTTTACACACACAATACTCTCTATGCTTCAATATGTAGGTATATGACATTCAGAACGAACTTCTCTGGTGTAAAAGATGACAATGTCTTATAACAGTTTTACGAACACTTGACTCATACAGGACACTCGAAAAAATATCGAAAAATGGTGAGTGCTGGTTTTTAACCCGCAAAATTTCTGATAGCATGGAAGATTGCCTACTGTACAGTTTATATCTGAACGTTGTAAACGACTTTATAACATGGCATTCACTGGTTACCCCATTATTGGGATAAACCGTGATAGTATAGCAGTAGTAAATTTAAGCTTAAGGCCCTCCGCTTCCCCGGGTAGCACAGGCGCATATAGCGTCCTCTTTACCCGCACTTCTTGGCAAAATATTTTTAAGAGGTGGGCTCAGGGTTAGCCAGAAGGGAGCCCCCCGACAAACCCCACCCCTAACTTACATTCCTTCAGTGTCTTTGTCCAAGGATGGAAACAACATGCAAACAATCAGTAGTAGTCATCATAGGGCTGCAACAACACCTCACCATTGGTCTCTATTCTGTGCCATAGTCCTGATATTTATCCAGTGTAACTCAGTCTCCCGGTTATAGTACCTATTAATTAATTGTCTTGCGAATTGGTTGGAGAACATATAATTTATGTAATGTGGATAACATCATTTTTCCATTTCACTAAAATTATGAAGACGTGTTTGTTTCTGGTGGGCTTATTAATTATTTCTTAGATACAAACATACACGGAAAATTATCTATCAAAGTGAAGAAGGTAGATACATAGGGTTTTGTATATCTCGTATATTCCCATCTAGAATTAAGTTAGTAGGCTTTAGGGGTAAACTAAAATCTCGACATCTCAGCTTGAAATTTCGACACTTCAAATTTCAATAAATCCATTTAGGAATGTAATTAGAACCAGAAATCTAAATGAACATATATTTGATTTTTTGACGCGATACCATCTCCCGTAATCAAGCAAGTTAGTGAGACAAACTATGACTGACAAGTGATATTTCACCTGTCGGTTGAACCGTCGCACACTGTTTAAACGTAGAACAACCTAGCTGGACAGAAGTCATAGGTATTTTTTTTTTAAAAGCATGCAACCTTATTTGAAAGTGGTTTTTTTAAAAAGCATGCAATCTTATTTATAGCGACGCGTCGCATCAGTTGGACAAAATGGGCTGAATTTTGTCGCATGGCCTTCGTTTACCCGAAATTCGCATTGTCGATATTTATCGTGTCGGCATTGGGTACTGCGGCATTAGTTAATATGTATGAGGGCAAGTTAGTAGATTACTTACCTACATACAGATGAAAGGTTCCAAATCTTATAATTGTTTGTACCAAGCATCCAAGCACAAAATTAACTTCTAAGGGAGGTGAAAACTTTAAACACTACTGATGAATGAGTTCTAGTAGAGATTGATATTCCTACCCGCTATAACTACTCGCAGAATGAACGTACTCATTTACAAAAGATACTTAATACTTGGCCTTATAATGTTCCTCTTGGGAATATAGTGAGATCATGAAAGTTACGTCGTTACATATTAAAAAAACTGCAAAGTTATTCATCAATTGAGTTGAGATTAGAATGTTATTTACTAATATTTTCAGCGTCTATATCGTATAAGCCTAAATGACTGAAAAAACAATACAAAAAAATCACATTCAGTAAAAGGTTGACTTCCTATGTCTCTGTCCGGTTTCTTCGAGAGAGCCTTCTCTGTCGCGGGACCAGTTACCTGGAACAGACTGTCGGACGAACTCCGAAAAGACCAGCCCATCACTAGCTTCAGGAGCAAGCTGAAAACCGAAAGTTTTAGGACCAGCTTCCCGCGCCCTTGAGATGGAATACATTAAACGGCGCCAAAAATCATCCGTCATCATCATCATCATCTGTAATTGTGGGCTTTAAAACTTACACATCCGTACACTTTAATAAGTTGTCTCGCTGGTTATCTAACGTTTTGGGAAATGCTAAGATCGTATACGAGTCCTCTTATAAAATGTACTGCTAGTATATCGAAATAAAATATATTTACATATTAACATGTTCGTAGCTGAAATGTTAATATTTCTACTTTGTATTGAACTTACGTGTTACGTTACCGAAATGATATTTACTCTAAACTTTGTTGTTTAATGTATGTACGAGTACACCTAATATTGACAGTGGGTTACCCTGATTTCATCAGCTCTTTGTTCCAAACACAATATAATATTTAACATGTGTTATACTCTCGTAGTATAAGACGGAGGCAAAGTTTGTTGGGAACGTTGTGGCACATTAGATTATAACACAATGAAGATGATAAAGTTTATTACCAATATTATGCAGGTAGAACACAACACAATATAAACAATTCAGACATAATATAATACAATACGTTACCACTTATAGGTATTGCTTGGCTGACTATTAACACTCAGTGGCCTGAACACTACAAGTTAGCAAGAGTTACTGCGTTATTTAATAATGATATCACCGCAACAACGAGAAAATCAAAGCTGATTCCTGAATAAGAAAACTCAATCTGACGGAAATCGTCAGTCAATGAATTTCATACCAGGGCTAAGACAAAATCATTATCACCGCCATTCAACTAGTTGAAAATACCCAGAAAGGAAATCTTAGAGAATTATAATGTGTTTTTTTTTTATCTTAATAATAAATTTCAATCTCCTCACTTCGAGTTATTTGTGAGGTATATAGAGAGAATAGAGTTCCTAACTCCCCTATTCTGAGACACAGACGCCTCTTGTTTCTCCACGTGACCCAAAGATATCAACTTGTGTCTTCTTTTACATAAGTATTATTAATTACTCATTTGAAATACTTCATATACGAAATTAAAAATGTGTATGATAGGATTCAGTTGACTTTAATTATAATATAATATAATATTGCTATTCAACATTCGTTTTGTAAACACGAAAAGATCACGATATCATTTTTTGTACAGAATTTTCTCTTCCAAATTATTGCCAGGAAACCCAAATATTTGCACATTTTCTCTCAACATTGTCTGAAATCTTAACATTGCTTTTTACTTAGAAGTTAATTTTGATGCCACAATGTTTGTGTATTCGTAATTAGATAACATTTGTAGGAACATACTCATACTTGTTATTTACAGCAAGAGTTTAATTGTGCCAATTCTACACGAACATACGATAACTCAAACATTATAACACTTATGTGACTTTCTTCATTATTCTTAGTTTAAACGTAATTATATTGCGTAGAAATTTTCCCTAATTAAAAACAAATATACGTATACAATTATTACGTGTTACGTTAACTTTACTGTTGACACGATATTTATAAGAAGAAGGTATTATATAATTTAACATGAAGATATTTGACCGTCGGTACAAAATGGAAGTCCATATTTAGGGTAAAAAATATGAAAGACTGCGTAATTAGTTTAAAGTCTACTTAATGACTTTAATTACACGCGACTAGTGTTCGACCATTCTCATTCTCATCATCAGGTGTTTGACAATTAATTTATTTGCCAAATCGAATCCTCGAACACTTGTCGCGTCTGAATAAAGTCATTTAGATACAAAGTCTCTCATTGTTACCTTTATATTATCAACTTTAAACTAAATAAATATATAATATAATCGTCCTATTAGTAGTCATATACTATTCTAATTGTATAAAAGATATTAATAAGATCGTGCAACCGATGGCACCATTTCGTGGAGTTGAATTATCTTTTTCATACATCATTCATACATCTTTATGTCCTGTGATATTATTCCAATACGAATCGATCGACGAAAAAAAAAAATATATATATATATATATATATTGGGTGCATATGAAATAGGGTGCATATGAAATGGGTGCAAAAAGAAATTGGGTGCATATGAAATGGGTGCAAAAAAATATAGACGAAAAAATATATATATAAATTGGGTGCATATGAAATAGGTTGTTGAATATTATATATTCAACTGCCAGAAAATTTCATTTTGGTAGCAGGATGTGGTGGAATGGGTGAACGTTGCCTGGGCATAAAGTGATCACTTAAGCCAGCCAAAGCCGACTCGTAAGCGTCGGGACATCCATCCTGCTCCCCTCCCCAAGGGAGTTCGCATAATAAACTTATGCGAATGTTGATATCTCCCGCCTTCGTTGAGGAAACAGTCTGCGAGATGCAGATAAAAATCCAGGTAATACCTAAATGATTTAGGTACATCCCTCTCATATATATATATATAATATATATATAAATCGAATCAAAACAATACATCGAAATGTACTACAATTTTCTACCAATTTGTTCAAACAAATATGATCTTGTTTCCATCAAAAAGTAATAACAGTTTTATTAGATACGTAAGTACTCGTACAAACCTATGGAGTGAGAGGTTTCAAAGCAAAGTTTGCGATGAACACCGTATCTCAAATTACCTATCACAACTAATGTTTGGGAAGAAAATCATATTAGTTTATGGAATATTATGATAATATCAAGCGATGCTAATAGGAGATAAACAGTTTGAATAACTTAATAATAATTTAGGTTTCCTAGCATAAGGATACTTACTTAATATTGGAATAGGTTCAGGAATTTGAATAGACATTCACTATAGAATCATTTTGACGTTAAAGATTGTTACGACGTAATTTGAACATCTACATCTAGGTACCCAAAGTGCTTGTCGATTTACCGAAAATGAGCAATGAACATCAATGTTCTGACCAAGCTCTTCAGCATCGGTTACCTTCAGCGAATTTTCAACTTCTGCAAAAAAATATTTCGAAAACATAATATATCCAAAGATTTTGACGGTTGATTTTATGGTAAGCTGTTTAAGTGGACAGATAATAGATATATATATTTTCCCAGGTCTCTGCGCTGTCTAACCCCAGCGCCGCTACCTCTCGCCTACCGCCCCTGCCGATGGCTTGTCTAACCGAGCCGAAACGTCGGGCCACCAACGGCCTTTTTCAAGGCCATGGTACGCAGAGTACCCAAAAACAATATGTTGATTGTATTATTCCCGATCATATATATACATATATATATATATATATATATATATATATATATATATATATATATATATATATATATATATATATATATATATATACTCATCGCTTTTGCTACGAAAGTTTCTGGGCTTGGGAGAGAAGCATTCAAACCATCTGCCCCAACAATGACTCATTATCATGAAACATTCATAAAGAACTAGTCATGAAAATGGTAAAATGACTTAGCGAAAATGTTTGGCATAAAAAACATTTTGAGAAAAAATATTGTGTTAATAACTCAATTTAATATTGATTTTCAGGCAGCCGGAACCGAAACCTTAGAATTATTTTACAGTTTTAAAACTTTTGTATCTTTAGTTGAAGTTAAAAGATCAGTCCGAAGTTCTAATAAAAGTAATATCGCATCAAGTCTGTGTTTGAGTTATTGGAAATATTTTGATTTGCTAATTAAAAATTTTGCTTGAATACTGTTTTTGTCTAACTTCTGAATAATCTAAAAGCATAAAAAACGATGTCCATAATTAGTTCACTATTGTAGGTATATAATATTTATAACAATTTGATGCAGAGATAAGTCGTTTTTTTATTTATAGTTAAAATGTAGAATAATCAAAAAACAAACAAAAGTTTTTTTATAAACAAAATTACGATTTATGGAAAGTTCTCTCATATAAATAAATAAACATCTGCTGGATCTTACTGAGAACAATAGATCTATCCAATCTTCAAAAGCAGCACCCTTAGTGAGTCTAGTAATAATCAAAACTTTTGTATTCTCCCTTATATAAACAAAACTTGGAGGTAAACAACGTGTTTTGGCACAGGAAGTTCGTGCTTTCAGTGCCGGTAGATCGATAAGAACGAAACCTATACTGACATGTTGTACTTTTGAAGATACAAAAAATAGCAACGTTACGTAAGTATTACGTCATAACGACATTAGTTTATGATAACTCTCCACTGTAGAATAGATATCTAGGAAATTCTGAATCAAGCAAACAAAGAATGTTAATAATAAAATTACATTTCCCCTTCACTGTAATGAAATAACAATACAATTGCAATACAAGGAAACCTCGGGAAGAATACCAATACAGAAAGAAGATAATAGGAATTGCTGGACAATTGGTACAAGGATAATGTAATATAGAAGACCAGAAATTCTCCAGTGACAAGGGGATTTTAGCTCAAAGCAACGTGGGTTCCCTAACAGTGTAACAATTATTATTATTGATAGCTTGTATAGGTATACAGATGATCAAACTTTCAGATAGTAAGACTTTCTGCATATTGTGTGCGACTTTTGCTTCATATTTGTTCTTTTCACTCTAACTTTAAGATGGCTGAGAACACTCGCAGACGAGTGGATAGCGTAAAGAATAATAGAATAGAATAGACTTTTCTTTCTATGTACACACTTTTTGCTTCCGTCACATTCATAAACACTCCACGTTCCTTTAACTCCGTCCTTGAGAATTTGGTCTACATGGTCATTATGGTCAAGCCACGTGCTTCTTAGACGGCAGCCGCGCTTTCTTTCACCTCTTCTTTCTCCCAGGTATATTTTCTTTGTTATGTTTTCATCATTCATCATCTCTTCATCGCCTCCGAGATAGAATAAGGAATACCAGAATAAGAGAAATGTGCGAGATCGAAGATGTCGTAACATGGGGGAGGCAACGGAGAAGACAATGGTATGCACATGTGAGGAGAATGGAGCCATCCAGACTCCCTCACATTGCATTGCACGGCCAACCCCAGGGCAGACCACCTAAGAGATGGATTGACAGTTAGGAGTCGACATCGCAGGAGGCTAATCCATCTTCATAACAGGCCACAAGGCCTATATTAAAAACAAGAAGAGAAGAAGAAGATCATCTCTATATGTCCCAACCATCTCAAGTTGCTCACTTTCATTCTAGTCAAAGCATCAGTTTTACATTCACTCAATTCTCTCATCACTTCGTTTCTTATCCTATCTCTCAACTTTTTTCCATACATTCATCTCTCAACGTTAAATCGTTAAAACTTTATTTGAAAGTCTACATTAATGTGCAATAAATAAAACCGTTCAAAAACATTACAACAGGAGTAGAGTTTTGAATTTTAAAATATTATCTATAAGTATTATTTTGGGTGAGAGAAGTTCATTGGGAAATAAGGAAAAGAGGATGAAAGGGAAATGGAGAAAGAACCACCTGCTACAAGATTGATGTTTTATCTAATGTGAAAATGATTTTCTTCTCGGAATAGATTCATAAAATACTAAGTGAAAAGACAGATATTTCTGAGGCTGAGTCGAGTTATTGAAGCGCCATTCGAATATCTTTAACTTGACTTCTTTAAATAATAATAATTGGACCATTTTAGGCGCCGTTAAGCGATAAAATCGCCCCAAGGGCACTTACATTTTTCTTCATCACCATACTCCAATACTAGTTTGAGTATGACAATTAAAGTCATAACGTGGATTTTTAACTATACCATCATTTCATATTCACCTTTAAGTTTTTACTGATGCGTGTGGTTATCGGGTTGACTGTAAGATATTGCGTTTGCTATAAGTCCGCCTTTTGGCACACTACATGCATATTTTTCTTTGGCCAATAAAGATTTATTTATTTATTTATTATAATGGTGCTAAGAGAAGTTTTATAAAATGTCCAACTTACCCATTGAGCTATCGTGGTCATTATGCATTTGCGCCAGCGATAGCGTCGGTAGATGTTAGTAAAAAATAATAAAATAAAACTGAGACTTCATATTGTGGTCACAATAATTTTATGTCATAATGCACTATAAAATATGAAAACCAAACATTGTTCGTCGTTGCTGACGTCGCGATTTTTCCATATCTTTCTTCCATACTTTTCTCAAATGTCAAAATAATTATTGTGAAACAGCGTTTTATATGGGAATACATTATCTCGTGTTGTTTATAATATACCTTGCTGCTTAAGCTAAGGCAGAATTAATCAAACATTGTGAAAAATGTGATTTGGTACAAGCATTACCATTGAAGAAGAAAAAAAAAACATGGAATTCCAAAAACAATCATTCATAGAAAAGCTCCGTTGATAAAATTACTGAAAAAATTCTTGTATTAAACTTTTCTCACTTTAGTGTCTCTTAAATATTGTACCTGGGAGCGGTGTCTTGTTTTCATTATCCTTGTATCAACCCTGGAAGTCACTTCATAAAAATCCTTCATCGAAAATAATATGGTAGTTTCAAGTACACGAGCACCTCAGTCATACGATATTAAGAAATAAGTCAGACAAAAAATCAACTTCCATGCAAACGGTTTATATCAGAGTATTGTATTATGTTCTATTGTACCCTCAGACCATCTACTTGTCTATGAGCGATCTAGAATCAGAAATATTGTTACATAATTATAATTTTATAGCGCTGAAAGTAATTAGTGGATTATTTTTTATCAGGAAAATCTACAAATTCAAATATAAAGGTCGACATGCTTATATTTAGCACAATAAAATAACACGACCAAGATTGTATAGAACATTCATTTGATATTTCATCGACATTTTGTTAATTTAAAAAAATGTTATGTTAATATAAAAACGTGTTTTTCTAAATATTATCGCTCGACATATAAAATGATACAAAACATTTAACGAAAATTTAACAGTCAGTCGTACACAAAATCTTGGCCTCGTCTGCTAATAACGTCAAGGACTACGGGGTTAAATCAGGAACTACTTTTTTAATATATACGTCTTTTGTGTGAAATCTTAGGTCCGTCGAAATAATGTTTAAAATCCGCAAAGCGCGGTATTATTGTGTTAAGTAAGAAGACTTACTTCAATGCTGAATAATAATGATTTTATTAATTTTATGGTTAATGAAAAATATCTCCAGATGTTTTCATTTGCCGGTTACTTTCGAAACATCCCGTAAATTGTCAGTACGTGCCTAATATACTGTCGATGTATATAGAAGTTGCTTACTCTAGTAAAAAACTGGAGAAATATTATTTTATCCTTGTAAAAGAGTGTATATTAGTCAAATAAAAATTGTATTCTCTTCTTCTTTCTTCTTCTTGTTCAGCCATCCCTCCACTGCTGGATATAGGCCTCTTCTAACACTTTCCACGTTTTTCTACTTTGGGCTTTGCTCACCCAGTTCCTTCCTGCGACTGGGACTATGTCGTCTACCCATCTCTTTTGGGGTCGTCCCACAGGTCTTCTGTTCTCCCATGGTCGCCATCTTAGGATTCTGGGTGCCCATCTCTCGTTCCCCTGTCTCGCAACGTGGCCCGCCCATTGCCATTTTAGCCCAGCGATAAGGTCTGCTATGTCTGCGACCTTTGTTCGGCGTCTGATTTCTTCGTTTATTGTATTCTCTTAGCATTGAAAAATGTCTAACGGCCAAGAATAAAATTACTAGTTAACAAAAATTACACATACTCGTACCTCCTTGATGAAAAATTCGCATTCAATTAGGAATTATTATTGCTTTACAATCAACAATAAATAATAATTTAGAAAAAAGAAATAGATTGTCATTAGAATTTTGTCGAGGTGGTCGGTAGCCTAGTTGGTAACGCGCTTGACTGTTAATCCAGTGGGCGCGATTTCGAACCCTGATGCCGACTTACTCCACTTCACGACATAAGCTTTTCAAGCTTACTGTGAAGTGTACAGAGGTGTATTTGACACAGATTAATAAAACAGTTACAAACAATTCATAAAAAATATCACAAAGAAACAGTATGCAGCTCTTAAAACGGTAATTTCAACATTTATGTCATATAGAGAAGAATAAAAAGCAGAAAATTCAAAATTTTGCCGTATAAAAGATAACAAAAAATAGTGAAAATTGTGTGATGTTATTTAATATCATCCAACAACAGTTTATGGAACAAAACAATATAGTGAGCAATAACAATGGATATCGAGTAGAAATAATATTATTAAGTTATTTAAGTTCAATAGCAAATACTATGTAAGTTTATTGCTCCATTGTCCTAATGAAATAATATATCGACTTTATGTTACGTGTTTAATTTATGTCATATATAAAACTACATTAAATGTCAAGTATTAAGAGTGTGCATACCGACATTTCAGAAATTTCTAAAAACGGGAGACCTTATATCTCGACAACCGTTACTAAATATGCTTTGGAACAAAATAGGGTAGATGCATTGAACATTTATCTAGGGAATAACCGTAACAGATTTTTTTATATCTTGTATGGATTTCTCAAAAAAAAAGTGAAAAAAACCCCTCGAAAGACGGAAACTCCGTTCCCGAAAGTCGCGGAGGAATTTTTTTATGTACTGATAATATCCATTAAAATCTCGCTATTTTTACGCTTTTACGAAAAAACGCTATTTTTACCATTTTATCATGCGATTGTTCACGCAATTTTGAACTTAATGCCGTGGGAAATGACTGTGACGTCATTCTTGGTACCAGGCTCTTAAGAACAGTGAACGATACGTAGGAAAATAACAACAAACTATTACACTGAAGGTTCGTAAATCTTTTAAAACATAAAAGACAAATAAAAATACTGCAAAAGTAGAGATGAGGAGAAAATACTAATCGATTTATTTGTTTTAGGAGGTTTCAAAATGGGACTTATTGAATTTCCGTTCATTGTACCTATAGACACTAGAAAATCGAGAACTCTACGACTTTGCCAACACACTTCTTACTTGTGATTATTACGTTTCTTTAATAATTGAGTTATTAGTTATAAGTTACATATTTTCAATTTTAACGAAGACGATTGTTTGTCTTATTTATTTATTTATTGAGACACTCACAGAGGATTTAAATTAAAAACATCAAACACAAATTTCCGGTCAACCCCCAATTACGAGCGTCCACAGATTAATGTTATGTTACGAAACAATAGTACCGAAGTTTTTTGAGGCAGCATTCTCTCAAGCGGGAGGTGCCAGGTTCAAACGCCGGCGCTGGCGATGTATTCCACACTTTGCGATATAAATGCGATGAAAGTGAACAAGCTGAGATAGTTTCGATGCACGAAGAAAATGAGTGACAAAAAGAGTGGTTACATGACTGAAGCCGCGGAGGTGTTAGGAAATGTGGTGACGTCATCAACCTGACTCGATTGGGTCCGGGAAAATGTACGATTTTGAAAATTTATCGAACATGCAAGGTAATCTATGAGGGCTATTTTATTAAGGTTTAAAGAATTTTCGCTGGATGCTTTTATCGTTTATAATATTCAAGTTTAGGAGATATTAGTACGAGTATATACCGTAATAAAATATTTTATTTGAAATACAATATTATTTTATTTCATTTCTAGAAACATAATAATTCTTTTTGTAAGATATTTAAACATCTACTTTCACGGCACGACCCCAAAAATCCATGTGAAAATAAAAGAAATGTGAGGAGACCAAAGATAAGATGAACCCAGGACAAAGAATCATGGAAGAATCAAGAAGAGGCTTATATCTAGCACTAGAGGGAAAGGTGTTACGAAGAATAAGATGTATCCACCACCTTAACATCCTAAAGTGAATAAATAAAGCCGATGCCAATCCTCAGGAGTGATTCTTAAAAAATGACACTGTAGTATATTATGTTTTATAAGTTTTGGTATAAAGTAAGGTAGTCTTTTGACGTACCTATTTAGAATTAGTATGGAACTTAGTTAGGTCCTCGTGAATGTGGTCCCTTCTTTCTATGCTGCTGTCATCTTATAAAAAAAGGGTGCCGGGACTTTTCCATAGTCTTAAATATTATGTAATCAGTTGTAATTATTATGTAATCAATTGTAATGGAATAATAGCTCTCATATTTCTACACTTGCTATAAATGTTTGATAACAATTGGTGTAATAAAATTAGGTTTAATATAGGTACACGCTTACTGATAATACCTTTATTAATCTCCACGATATACGGTTATTTCATGACATTATTTCAAAGTCAAAAAAGCAATTTTTCCATTCATTAAACATGTCCTTTTCATGAAAATATTATTAACATGCGATGTAATAAAATACCGTCGTAGAGCAAGTGAAATGAAGTAAAAGACGTCTTGCGAAAGAATTATAAAGTGGAATTATATAAAACACTTTTCAGCAGTATAATATCGATCGTTTTAAGGGCTTGGCACCAAGAATGACGTCACAGTCATTTCCCACGGCATTTAGGTTCAAAATCGCGTGAACAATCGCATGATAAAATGGTAAAAATAGCGTATTTCCCATTTTTTGGGGTTAATTTTGCGTCTATCAAAAAACTTTTACGGTTATTCCCTAGATATTAATGCATATTATCGGTACAAAAAAAATTTACCCCGCGACTTTCGGGAAACTAGTTTCCGTCTTTCGGAAAAAAGATCAGAGGTGTATTTCACATTTTTTTTTGAGAAATCTATACAAGATATAAAAAAATCTTTAACGGTTATTCTCTATAGAAATGTTCGATGCATCTACCCTATTTTTTTCCAAGGCATATTTAGTAACGGTTGTTGAGATATAAGGTCTCCCGTTTTTAGAATTTTTTTGAAATATCGGTATGCATACTCTTAAGTTCACAATCATAAACCATCTATCTATCTACCTACCTATCTATAGACACGTTGGACATTTTTTATCTTAAAGTAATTTGTACCATTTTTTTAGCTAACCACATTATCAAGGAATGATGCTAGCTCACAAGGTTCAAGGGCACAATGAAAAACATTCGTAACTTGTCTCCTGAAGCACTTCAATAGCTTTTTGTTAGCTTCGCGACCTTATTCTCTGACTCTTACCTTTCCAATTCCATGTGGTATACATAGATACACTTATAAATATGGTACAAAATCAGTTGAACCGGAAATTTTACCCATCTTTCTTTAATATATTTACCCTACCTCTGACAGTCTTTAACTTTGGTAACGGGAACACAGAGAAGTCACGGAGTTTGTTGATCAAAGTAGTTTTATAGAATGCATATTATGGCATCTTCAAAGTCATTCCTCACATCTTATTTTCATGTGAAGGGCGATTGTAAAATAAGCATGTATAAATGTTTGTACTCGACGTAATCTTATTTTCATATGAAGGGCAATTGTAAAATTAACATGTATAAATGATTGTACTCGGCGTAATCTTATTTCCATATGAAGGGCGATTGTAAAATAAACATGTATAAATGTTTGTACTCGACGTAATCTTATTTTCATTCGAAGGACGATTGTAAAATAAACATGTATAAATTATTGTACCCGACGTAATTTATTTTCGCATGAAGGGCGATTGTAAAATAAACATGTATAAATGTTTGTACTCGACGTAATCTTATTTTCATTCGAAGGGCGATTGTAAAATAAGAATGTATAAATGTTTGTACTTGACGTTGCTTTATTTCATAAAAAAAATACAATGTCACTTTGCTGCCAAACAAGGTTGTCAATATAGTATTCGTGTGACTACGTATATAACGAGCAATCACTACATTCGAATGAAGTTCTGTCTTTTGAGGAAACATTAAAGTGTGTGGAAAAGGAAAAAAGAGTCATAAAATTACGTTAATAACCAATAACCTATTTTCACCATATACATTCCAATGATTTACATTGACATAAAAGTGCGCACATAAAATAAAGTCTCGGGTGATGATATATGATCCAATTTGTCATTTAGTGATTCGATTCCCCCTTTTTATAAACGAAACGTATTATTAGTTAATGGGTATCTCGAACGAATGACTTCAGAATATTCAGCAGAATTTATATGTTCTACTATGTTCTGGACTATTTGCCTAGTAAAGTTATGAGTAGACATTCCTACATCGTACTTTCTTATGTTAATAGAAGCCATTATCGGTTTCCCTTCGCAGTTGTACGTACATTCCAATATAGTAATTAAAAATATTTTTATTCGTCATTAAACTGAAACTTTTCCGTGTGATGGTATAATTTGGACGTCGTAAAATTGTACGATAAAATATAATAACTGAGATGTAAAAATACTTTGAATAAAAATAAGAACTATGTTAAATAAATTACTATAGTTTTTCTGTCTCTATTACATTCTGAAAGTACAGGGAATAAAGTAATAAGGATAATTTGTCACATCGTAATATTTAATTCCAAAGACGTTGTTTAATGTACAGTCGATGGGGGCGCCACATGTAGCATTTTGGCAACCGTTGAGGAAACACTTGTCGAATTTTAAACAGAAATATTGTTGCCAGGAAACAAAAGTGTAGTTTAGTTCCCAATTAATCCGAGACTATGTGAAAATATGGCAATTCGAGAAACATGTCTGGATCTATCATGTCGACTGTTTTGTGTGATTAAGCGTATATGGACTAAAACAATCTGCTCCTCTAATATTTTTGTCGTCCCGCGTGGGGGATAAAAACAATATGATACAAAAAATAAATAAAAAACAATAAAAAAAAATCCAATCAAAGGATTAATACGTGTCTATTAGAAGCTTTAAGAACGATTAAATAATAATTATATTTATGTATTAAATTGTATAATACTAGAAGGAGTAGTGAAAACAGTATCGATTAAAAACTCGAGAATGAATTTTAAAATATGTACGTAAAATCTGATGTTGGAAATAATATTGTGGGGATCGGTAGCCGGGCTGATGGTAACGCGCTCGACTGTTAATCCAGTGAGCGCAGGTTCGATCCCCAATGCCGAACCCCTCCCATAAACGATACAAGCTTTTAAAGCCTCAAGTATATAAAGATGAGAACCCAGATTCTTTTCTTTCTTTCAAAATATAAGTAAAAATTATCTCATGCAATACCTGATGATAGCATTGGACTGGGTAAGTATGAAATACCTGTACAGTGTATATTTCTACCAACACAGAATCGAATGTTTGACTTATTTATAAGAACGTCCAATCTTAAGCGCTTAAAACATTTTGTTGATGTTTTTATTAAAATGCTAGTAAGTAAGTGGTAATTGTCTTTATGTTACTTAGACATGTAAAAGTCAAAGAGTGTTATGAAAAACAGATGTCATGAAATATCTAACACGTAATAGTAGAATATTATAAATTATTATTCGTCGTAATACAAGTGTAAGGTCTTTGAAACACGGAAACTGTCCATAAATCATTTCACAATGATTCAGCAGGATTTCTATCTCGTGACCGGAAAAAAAGTATTAAGTACTACTGATGTTTTTCATATAACAGAATCTTTCAAGTACATCCCATATATTACGTAGTAGATACTCTTAATAAACCCTTAATGTGAAGGCAAAAATACGCCAACAACTAGTAATAAAAGTTTGATAATATAATTCATACGACTTTCATACGCCGAATATTTTGTAAGAACTGAAAAAGTGCAAACGTGTTAATTTGTTTCCTCTTATATGGGAGATGAATTAGGATAGCCATGCTGATTAAGAGTATTGGATAACAATATTTTATACAACCAAAAGAAATAATCACAAGATTTATCACGGCTGTGTTGTCTAGATTGAGAAACGTGAAAGGTATTCTGAATTTTCAGTCTGAAAACATGGGGGGGGAATTCCTATTCAGTGTGAATTGAATGCAGAGAAATATATTTGAATAGAACTGCAAGTGGAGCAGTTTTCTAATTTTCTTTGACTAAATACCCGTAAAAGTAGAAAATATATTTGCATGTGCATGTTTGCTTACATTTTAAACATAATTACAGTTATTTCTTTTAATTCGTTTTGATCGCATCTTTCCATTACTTTCCGTCATTTTCCTCAAATTCTCTCACTAAGATGCGGTGAATTGGATAATATTTTATTTCACATAGAAATTATTACAAATAATAATATTATCTTTATACGAATAATGAGTGAGAGAAAGAGAATTTCAGCGGAGTGTCTTTAATTTGACCTGAAGGTGACCCTGATGTCATTTTTCCATCAGGTGGTGTGAAAACATGGAGAACTAATTTTCACACCTAAAATATTTTAAGAGGATTAATATTAGTGAGAGTTTGTTCTGGTGTAAACATTATATTGTTAAATTTCAAAAGTTGTTTGTCTAACTTGAATTATTTTTGATTTACAAATTTTTATTCTTGTAAAGCGTTGGATTTTATCTACAGCCGTAGTAAATACATTGAAGTATTCCCACAACAGTATAGAAGAATTAAGGATGAACATTGTCGGGCTTACGACCGACCTCGGCTGGCTTAAGCACAGGTACTTAATGTACATACATGAAATTCGACAACACAGCCGTCGCTCTTCGTGGTGTAGTGGATATGATCCCTACTAAGCGAGACGAAGGTATGGGTTCGAATCCCAGCCGGGGTGAACTGAAATGGCGAATGTTTCTCGAGTGTAAAGTGATCACTTAAGCCAGCCGAGGTCGGTCGTAAGCCCGACAATGTTCATCCTTAATTCTTCTGTACTGTTGTGGGAATACTTCAATGTTGTTTGTCTACTCTAGACGCGTGTGTACAAGATGACAAATTTTCTATGACATATTTACCTATGTTACTTGTTTACCACAGTTTATAATAATATATGTTGCTGGTATTAATTATTTTACGCGTGTAAAATATAGAATTACATTTCATAATCAATTAAGTACATATTACCACCGCTCCGCGCTCGTGTAGTGTTTTTGACGCAATCATATTTAAAGAGCTTCACCTCAGAATTCAATTTGAGTAAAATTATCAAGATAACATAATAAGTAATAAGCGACTCCGTGTTTCTATGAAACGAAAACTTATACACTCCATCTTACATATAATAGAGAATACGTTGTTTGAGTAAGGGGCACTTATTTTACTCGTATTTGAGTAAATTCGTTCAATTCAAATCAGTATGTCATAACATAACATGGCCTAACAAGGGTCGTGATGGATCGTTAAAACCTCGACATCTTTTCTATTTGTCTGTCAAGTTTTATATTGGGACAAAAACAAGATCACTGTATAAAATATTCGATCGGATAATGTTGAAAATCTAAGGTTATGTAAACATGAATGATGGCGTGTTTTAAATATATGACAGGTTTATAATGGAGTTATGTATACGTAGATAATATGTACATGTGTTTAAGGTAAATCAAAAATTGAAAAAATTGAAAACACAACTTAGTTTAGAGACGACTTTATTTATAAGTAGACAAAAAGTTGTATAAAATTCAGCAGTATAAAAAATTGTTTTGGGTTACCAGTAGCTCTATAAATGAACTGGTTAGTTGAAAAAAGATAATTATAAAGAACCTATGTATAATATTGCACTCTGAAACATTTATTGCTATCTCACTGCAGAGTTCACCTTAAGAATAAATAACTTTCGGCCTTTGCTTTGTGCACCAAAAGTATTCAAACTTTCTAATAAATCTTAAGATGTAGCATCAATGAGCTGAAAAATACGAGTATATTCATCTAATATTTAAGTGTACATATTATATTATTTAGCTGGGTCGTGTAAATGAAATATTTCACTTCTTTAACAAGTGCCCTGTGGGAAAGAATGTTGTATTATAAGGTATAACAAGTCTCTATTACATAAAATAAGTATTCAATGTTACGGATATCATAGTATTTGATAGTGCTATGTAACAGAGAGCAATAACAATTATAACGTTGGTATCTTTTATTTTATATTATTGTACTCCTATATTTATATAATTCTACGTATTGTGATAGGAGGTGAACGTAATGAAATTGCTACTATTAGTAACACCACATGAAACTGTATTTTAATGAGTATTGTTTTACTCATTAATTTAAATAGTAGTTCATTATATTGAAACAAAGTGTATGCAGGAGAACAGTATCACATTATTACAGTACAGTATTATACAGGAGAGTTCATTGATACGTGAAATTTGAAATACATATTAATATTGTAATAATTATTATCTCGCACGGGTACTATCAGTAATAAAGGACGATGCAATTATAATTATAATTATGCGATAACAACTATATTAACAAAATTAATTAACAATAAACTAGAGCTTTCACAACATAATTATTTTCAGCAGGTGCAAACCAAATTCAGTCGGACGGAGCTGGACATTGTGAGATGGAGTTGAAAGAAACGGTACTGAAGAGATCATATGGACAGAATGGACAATTATTTATTTATCGTATAGCCAACACCACGCCTATATTATTTATAATTCGTTATGTCAAATTATAAAAAAAAAAGTCAAAAGCGCAGGGTAAATTGCTTGTCAGTAGACTTAAATCTAGATTTCTTATATATTGTATTGCCTATTTGCTTTGGACAGTACCAGGATATCACATGTGGCTGACGACCGGACATCATCTTCCAGGAACACCACCAAAAAGATGGAAGGATCGCTGATGCTCCAATTCCAAGAGGATATCAATCATTGCACAAAAGATCATATTATAAAACAATGAACCTAATTATAAACATGTTTCATTCCTTTAAAGCCTCATTAGAAAATACTTAGGCGGTTTCCATTTCCCAAAACAATTCTAGATGGTTTTAGTACTAACCGTTCACGTGTCATTAAATGTCGCTTATCAACTTTAAACTTTTACAATAAAGCACTTTAAGCTTTTCCAATTCCATGATAATATTCTGAATGTATCCATATTTGTATTAGCAAGTGTCCTCAATACTAATACAGCATTAAAATTCGCGGGTAATTTGATACCTTCGGGAAAATTTAGGAGCAAGAGATTATACGCAAAGAAAAAATGAAAACATTGAATGTATTTGCGAGTAGATAGGTAAGGTTCAATGTCTGTGATAGTCCTAGTCATTATACTCGTAGGTTGCTAACTGACAATCTAGGTATTTTTATCTGAAGTACCTATGTAATTATGAAATTTAATAAACGAAGTGTTCAAGACTTCTTCTATTAATTACGTTTATTGAACAATTGAGATATTATAAAGAAAAGTTATAGGTGCACAGTTCCACATATTTTCAGTATACAAATGGTAAAGATGTTGTAATTTTATTGATTCGACGATGTTATAAATGAATTAATTAATATTATATAATCTACTATAAGTAGCGAGACACCATGTATGAAAATGAAAATAGAGGGATGACAATTTTTTCATATACACACAACTATTTTCCAACAGGGAGAGAACTGGTTTCAGCATCATTAAACACGAGAGTTCAATTAAATCGTATAACTGAGCGCAATTTTCTCTTCTTTTCCTTATAGATACCTATATTATTTTGTATTTGATGTTCCACATCGTTAGTTCCCGTGCCGCATGGATAGATTTATAGATCTTCCTTAAATCTATTTTTTCTGTTTTGTATTTCCTTCTTTTTTCGGATATCTGCTAGATACTACTTTTATATATTATATTCGCCATATTTACTAATACTAATAATAATAGTACGCTATCTCGCAGCAGCAAAACAATATGTGAATATAATAAAATTCCATAAAAACCAAATAAACGCGAAATAACAAAATAAGCTTTCGATAAAAAAATACATCTGCCTGTCATTCTATGTCTGAATAATATATTCAGAGAAATATCCTGCCAACTACACATCCTATATAATATTTAGAAATAGCACTAATAATATATCGAATACATCTTACGAATCATATTTAGTAGCTATATTTGAAATGAAAAATGTCCCAAATAACATTTTGTACGTTTATATAAAATATGTATACGTAAACGATGATAGTTGAGAATTTTTTTCAGCTTTGTAATATTTTACTCTTTCGGCAAACTTTATCAGTGCATACATAATACGTAATATTTTTAAATAATAACCCCTATTCTTCTTCTTCTTCGTCAGCCTACTCCCGTCCACTCCTGGACGAAGGCCTCCTCCATCTGCTTCCACGCCGCTCTATCCTGGGCTCACTGGATCCAGTTGGTACCCATGTATTGTACCAGGTCGTCTCTCCATCATAGTGGTGGTCTTCCTACACCAGGTTCTGGTTTCCAGAATGACTACCAGGGGTTTCCCCTATTAAGTTTACTGAAAAGTCCTTATTTTAGTTAATACGTCTTTTTTGAGAAAAAAATGGGTCGATGATAATGATGACAGTTTCAAATAAATTATGTAAAATCTCTTTACTCCTTGTCCTTGTCATATAATACAAACGGAAACTAGAAACTACTCACACATAATGAAATTCGAGGCCATTTTAATTTTTGTGTTAATTATTGCTGAACTGATTATAAATTATTTAAAGTGCAACATTGAGACATGGGACGACGATTGATAGAGTCTATTATATAGGAAGTAAAAGGACTTGATCCAATAGTGAAGACAGGTGGACCCTTTGATTATTGAAGTACTTAATCAAATATTTTTTAGTCATGGTGGACCAATGTGGACTCGGTACTTAATACGTAGACATGACGAATTCGTATAGTGCCCCACATCTCGATTAAAATAATATAATAAATAAAATCCTATCAATTCATGATGACTGAAGATTAAACAAATATAAAGACAGGAGTAGATATATGTTATCGTAATAAATAATTAAATATATCTCCGCACAGGAAACGAAAAGGGGTTAAACCAAACATTATTATTGTGAATTTATTGTTGAACATGGAGTTGTAAATCATTTTAGTTTTCTATGGAAATGCAATAATAAATAACAATAAACAAAAGTTAACAATTCAAATTCAAATGAAACAATAGTTTATTATTTTGTAATGGTTATTTAAGCGCCGTGTATGAAAATGCAAATAAGGAAAATGCAACTCACATTATGATATTATGGACTGGACATTATTTTCTATTGTAACTAACATTACACAAATGCATAGTTACATCAGTTACATAGCTTTCTCTATTCCAAAAAGCTCAACATCGTTCTATTTCAACTTTATTGTAAAACATTGTCGTACTGAAAACTATTTAAGCTCTAAATATTACCATATTAAGTGTAGGTATTTGATTTGAATTGAATTTACCAAGCACGAATAGTACAGGCTACAAAGGAGTTTCTAATATAAACCCAGATTCGTTTTGTATTCTGCCAATTTGTATATCAGGCAGAGAGGACAAAGTTTAAGACAGTTTCTCTATAACATACAATCTTTGCATTCATTACTTATTTATTTATTTATTTATTTATCCATATACGGCGAAAAGCCATTTACAAAAAACAGATACCTAATATTACAATAACAACACCACCAAAAACATTCGGTTTCAAACAAATAGTATCTATGAAATCCACCAATACAATTTTCAATATAAAAATGCAAACTTAAATATGTACCACAAACAAAAAACACATCTTTTACAAATGAAATAATATTTCCTCATAGCATGACAGTAAAAAAATAATATAATAAAATATTAAAAGCGCTCAAATATATAAAATGATATAATAATATACTAAGTAAATATTTATACGCAACAATTAATATCAGCAGTTGAACTGAATACCTACAAATAATAGCTAAAAAATTGACAATATCGCAAAAATACATAAATCCGTAACTTGCAATAAATAATAATAATGACAGATAAGTAAGATAAGAGTCACAGTTATAAAAACAAGAAATATTTACAAAAATTATAAAGACAGTAAATTCCGCCGTCAATAATAAAAATAAGTACCTAATACAAACTAAGTAAGTAAGTACCCATGGACAAATTTAAACAAAAAACATGTCGCACATTATAGTGCATTCAAATATAATAAATATAAAATAAGTAGGTACGTATAATAAAAAAATGCAACAAAATATTGAATAGTGAGCGGGGCATCAGGGCCGCAACAACGAAACACAATGCAATTAGATCACTATTAAATTATCAATTATTACATTCAATTATTACATTCATACAGTCGTCACGCATCGTCATTTTAGAGGCTAGATAAAATAAAATAAAAATTCACGGATTATTAATAATTCCCTCCCCACACACAAGACTTGTCTCTATTGGGGAAGTATCTTGAAACGTGTATAGTTTTAAGTATTTAATTTGTATATGTAAAATATTGAAGAAAAATAAAAAGAATTTTGAAATTGAAATTGAATTTTATACATATTGTCTAGGGTAAGTGGATCCGGAATTTACCCCGGCGCTGGCGATGTATTTCACATTTTGCGATACAGGCTTTTAGCCTAGTGCAAGGTGTGCAGGAAACTATTTGGGTTTGTTTGATGCAAGCCCAGATCCTTTTTTTAAATAAAAAAAAATAAAAAAATAAATCTGAAGTCTTAGTGTTTACTCGATTGAATACATCAGATTCTCGATAGATGGTGTCGCCATATTGACATATAGAATAGTTTCAAATTTATGTGTCTCTAAGATTTACCTGCACATTTTAGATCAACTTTGAAGTAAAATCCATAGATAGATTTTTATGCTTTATATTATTTCACCTTTTAATTAAATATTTCATCATAACTATATTTTGCCTTAACGACTAATTATATACCTACGGTCTTGCTTTATACATACATAATTATACGTATACGAGTATGTTTTTTCATCAGTAGCAGATTATGCGCCTCGCAATGGAAAAATTTCATACGCAATGTACAAAATATTTTCTTATAATCGCCTATCATATAGCACAAGCAATATCTTCTATCTGGGTCCACTTGGATGGGTATATTGCTTTTTCAATATCAGTTCACACTTTGGCACATTACTCGTCTTTGTAATTTGAAGATTTTTCCTTGATAATAAAATTTATTTATTATTTATCTATTTTTAGGATAATATTTTTTTAAAGAATGTGTAAAAAGTGTCGGCACTTACGCTTAACCCTCTATTGAACACTTTACTTTCAAGAATTTATTGGTATTATTTACTATTGGCTGACGAATGGTATAAGTAGAAAAATATCGTAAAGTAAAGGGTGTTTAGCATCACTCAATATCGATTGAATGATTTGATTCGGTTTGAACAAATCAATGCAAATAGTATTCCTCCCATTTGTGTGTTACGATATTATTTATGGTTCAATTTTACGAATTCATATTTTGAGTTTATATGGATGTTAAATTACCCATTCAATATGTGTATTTTAGCGGTTACAGACTGAGAGAAGAACGTGTGAATATTATTGATATTAAATTCTCCGAATGAGTGAGAGAATGAGAAAATACACACGTAAAACATATGAGTCTATTTGCTCAATAAACAAATAAGTGATTATTTATGATGGATTCTCTCAAAATTTATTCAAATTACATCATATATCGATTTATAATTTGGTAGTTGTAATACGGTGCTTTTAGATTTCTCAATGGAAAGTTGTGGGGTAGTCTGTTTTTCTTTCATTCTATACGTATTTTGGGGTGCTGAATCCGAATCCGAGGTTTGCCAACAAAATTTCGTGACGGAACATGGCGAAAAATTGGTAAAATGGGGAATATTTACATTTCCTGGCGAATTCTGGATTTGAACTTAAAAACCATCAACTTTTTGTGGGTCATCTTTTTAGCAGAATGAAAACACATAAAATTTCCTACAAATTTTGTATATAATTTTTTTTTCTAAAATAACTAGCAGCGGAGCTGTCAAGCTCCAAAAATTGGCCAAATTTTCTTGTTATTTTAAATTGTGAAAATGGAAAATGTATGGAGAATAGGTCACCTTGATCGAATTATCACCAAATTTTGACAATTATTCTTCAGATTTATGATACATATTTTACCTCGTTGGAATCAGTAAATATGGAGAAAGGTTTCAGGATAAATTTTATTTAAAAATATAGTAAAGTGTTTAAGCTAAAAAGGTTTAAACATTTTTAGCCTAACCAAATTACTATATTTTTAAATAAAATTATTTAAACATGTCTAGCTCAAATATTTCACGCTATTTTTAAATAAAAATTTCTTAAATAGCTTTCTTTGTGTTTTCTGATTCCAACGAGGTAAAATATGACTCATGAATTTAAAGAATAATTGTCGAAATTTGCTTATGAAGGCAACAAGGTGAACTTTTTCAATACATTTTCGATTCTCGTAATGTAAAACAATAAGAAGATTTGGCCATTTTTTGGACCTTGACAGCTCCGTTCCTATTTATTTTAGAGAAAAATTTTATAAAGCAATTTTGTAGTAAATTTTACGTACTTTCATTTTGCGTAGAAAAATAACTTACGAAAGTTGTCAGTTTTCGAGTTCTTATAAAGAAATCGCCAGAAAAAGAATATTTTCGCCATTTTTTGTATTTTTCGTCATGTTCCGTATCGAAATTTGGTTGGCAAACCTCGGATTCGGATTCAGCATCCCAAAAAACGTATAGAATGAAAGAAATCCCTACTACCCCACAACTTTCCATCGAGAGACTGCTTTGTGTTTAATTTCACCGGATTATTGGGTGTTAATTAAATTACTCGAAAATGAAGAGCTTTGAGTTCAGAGCCATTGTTAAGGAAGTTGATGTTCAGTGATTAACCTGATATTGTTGGATTATGAAATAAAAACACATAACGTACTTGGCAAAACTTGGTATTTTTATTGTAATGTAAAACACGACACTTCTTCAACACAACAATAATCTTCACACAACGCCACGCCAACGGGAAGAGGAAGAGAACACGAATGACAGCTCGCTGACAGAACGTGGCCATAGACAAAAAGTCGTTCTACCCGTTCTGCCAGAGACCACTATGTAAATTTAACAGTTAAAACTTTTCTAAAGTGAAGGAAGTTATGACCATGAAAAGTAAGGGAACAGGATTAATAATTTTTGTATACTTCCAAAACAACGCCGAAAATGAAGTATCTCTTATATTATATTTCTACGTTATTCAGATAAAATCTTTTGAATTTCAGATATGTTAAATGTGAAAGAAATCTCTCTGAGCATTTTGCAAGAATTTATTTTATATTGCATTGTATAGTTGACCATACCGTTATCTACACAGATATTGTATTGTCTGGCACTACCCATTGATTTGAATATAAATTGAATCTGAAATTATCGTGGCCGAGACAAATACGATGTCGCAGTGCCACAATAAAATAATTCATTATTGTCATACAATGGAATCCATTATATCTATTCTATTTCAATGTAAAATTATTTAAATCTTTGTTAACGATTCAGTGCATGATGCAACGACAGCTGCAATTTCAATGCAAAATTCTCACACAATTTTTATTCTTTATTTTATTCCCATAGAATTTATATTAATTATTATCTAAAGCTGATCGGAATTTCATACCTATGTGTAAAGAAAAATTTTGAAAATCTAATTAAACATTTGAATATAAAAAATGTAGAGGGTCGTAGAGGGACCAGAAGGCAGCTTTCCCGGCTTCGAAACATTCCAGAATGGACCGGAGTCGAAACAGTGGGAGAGTTGTTTCGCATTGCCCAGGATATAGGCAAGCTTTCTCCAATGTGAACGTCGGAGTCGCGTCGGTGGGATTCGACAGGAAACTTGATGATGAAGAAGAATTGAACATTGAAATGAATTTGATCTCGATAAAATTATAGGTGATATACTCGTATACATATAGTGATCCGTCAGGCATTAGAGACAATTAAAACACATTGATTATTAGGAAAATATCAATGTGATGTGCACATGGCTTAGGTTTAGACAAAATAAATATTGCACATAAACTAATGCTGTTTGCCCAAATTAATAATATCTCTAATACGAGTAAGTAATCTTAATTTGGAAGTACCACCAATAAACTAATTAAACTTATTGGAATTGATTCGATTTATTAAAAAAAAGCAAATGAAAAGATACGAGTACAAGATTTTTGGTATATGATAGAAACATCAGATGTTAAGCACCGTGGCCTTTTGTTAATAATATCTGTTCTTCTTCTTCGTCAGTCTACTCCGGTCCACTCCTGGACGAAGTCCTCCTCCATCTGCTTCCACGCCGCTCTATCCTGGGATCTCTAGATCCAGTTGGCACCCACGTATTTTACTAGGTCGTCTCTTCATCGTAGTGGTGGTCTTCCTACACCCCTGGTTTCGAGGTTAAGACCCTCTTCGACTACTTATCGTCTGGGTCTCTGCCATGTGACTTGCTCACCGCCATTTGAGAGATGCGATATCGAATATCTGTTAAATTCGTAAAAAGAACTTGAAACAACACCATTTTCTTGGTCGTTTAAAGCATGAATGCCTTCATTTCTATACGTTGTACGTTCAGTCATTCTCGTCCATACGCATGTCATCGGTGATAATTTCGTATTATTTTGATTATGGCGGGAAATACAAATCATTCCAATCAACAAAATAAACACAGTTATTATTCGCGGTGAAATATGCGCATTAGGTAATTATTATATTCAAATGTGATTCAAAAATATTATGAAACGATGGTAAACTATCGTCACCCTATACATTAATAACAGCGAAGGGTTGATAAAAACTTACTCACAATTTTAATAAATGAGTAAAACGTTTAGCTACTTACTGTTAATAAGACAGATTGTTATGAAACCATTCGAGTACATGGTTGGTTCAGTTGGTTGGAGCGCAAACTTACAATAAGAACAATATGTATTCTGCACATCAAAGCACAGGCTTTTAGCTTACTGTGTGTAGACTGCAGGAATGTATGTATTTCTAACTCTCTCTCTCGTTCAGTTAATACAACGTATAATTTCTTATCAATTTAAATAAGAAAAGGGTCGTTGTAAAATTCTCTTCTAGTAGTTCCAATCGTTTTACATGAACTGATTTGCATAGCAGATAGAAGGGGCAATGATATACAAAAAGTGTAATAATTACTTACTTTCCGTGTCCGGAACACTATTAAATTTTGTATCTCCAATGTTCTGCCACCCCGATATCCCTGGCATTCGCCAGTAGTGTTTGGGGACATGTAAACAGGTGACTGTGATCCTGTACAGCACCACGGAAGGAGTCTCCACGAAAGATTGAGATCACGGTACGGATAGCAATCTGGCGTCCCCTGGAAACGACTTAAAAACCTTCCACCACCGGAACACCAAACTAACCATAAAGTATAATAATACCTATTTACAGGCACACTAACGCCACCTTCTGGACAATGCATCACAAATACTTTCCATTTAGCATATTTTATCATTGCTCATAATTATTTCCACCGACATATTTGCTAATAATGTGTTGCCTCATCGTAAAATAAATATTCTTATTGAAACAATAAATTTCCCCACCGCATTTAACAACACGAAACCAAAATAAACTTCCTAAATAACGAATGTATGTAGAAATTAACCAGAAACAATACATTATTAGTAAATTATAACCGACATTATAAATTATTATTACCGCTAATAAAATTATCAACGTTATACTCGTATGAGCAAACACATAGAAATACAGATATACAATTTGCTGAATATGCTAGTATATTATACATATATCTAATAGTATATATTTATGAGGTAACTTGGACACTTTGTCACAAGCATCCACAACTCGTGGCAAGCCTGTAATGTCACCGCCACACGCTTGCGATCGTCCACAAGTTTTTTTTTGTATGATTAAATAGGCGTGTGGATGAATCGTTTGTCTTTGGTTCGTGTACGTAACCGACCGTTGACGCCTTTTTACTTATGAACACAAAAAAACTTGAGGACGCTCGCAAGCGTGTGGGGGCGATATAACATGGTTCCTTGATGACAGTTGTTGTATAGGATTAAACAGTGTTGCATTCAGATAAATAGCTCAGAAGAGGGTGGGGACAATTAGTCATAATAAACGTTTTTCCGAGGGGGCGCTATGGCTACTCCGGGAGAGTAACGACCGCCCCCCACGCAGAACCAGTACCTGAAAGAAACGTTTTTTTTATATATAGAAGTATCTGGGGATGGATACACAAACCCAAATACTTTCCTGCACACCTTGCACTAAGCCATTGGAATTGAATCATGAAAAGCTTCATACAACTAGTCAACTCAGTTCCTTCCTCACACTACGCTGATATGGCTAACCTGATCCCAAGAAACCAAATTCGGTCGCGAAATTTGCAATTCGGTCACAAGTGGTCACATGTGGTTGCCGTGTCGACACGGTGTGCACACAAAAACCCGGTCACAAAACACACACATTGTGTACGCTTTGCGACCAGATTTGGTCGCGGAGTGTACACACTGTGTGGTGAATGTGTCCGAACATAACTTGGTCACAAAGCGCACACATTGTGTACGCTTTGCGACCAGATTTGGTCTCAGAGTGTACACACTGTGTGGTGAATGTGTCCGAACATAGCTTGGTCACAAAGCGCACACATTGTGTACGCTTTGCGACCAGATTTGGTCGCGGAGTGTGCACACTGTGTGGTGAATGTGTCCGAACATAACTTGGTCACAAAGCGCACACATTGTGTACGCTTTGCGACCAGATTTGGTCGCGGAGTGTGCACACTGTGTGGTGAATGTGTCCGAACATAACTTGGTCACAAAGCGCACACATTGTGTACGCTTTGCGACCAGATTTGGTCGCGGAGTGTGCACACTGTGTGGTGAATGTGTCCGAACAAAGTTGGTTCAAATTGTTCAAAATATATTAGTCCACGCTATAAGTAGTTCTCAATCTGTTTCTTGTTCAGTCGTGTTTGTAGTGTTGAAGCGAATAGAATCCATGGCTTTTTCATATGTTGGAATATCTATAACTTTTATTCGGCATTTTATGCGCTTCCAACCACTTTCAGGCACACTGTCCTCGTTTCTCCTGGCCTCTTCCAATATAGTTTTCCGTATAAATTTTGGCCAATACAAAAGACCCTCCTTCACCCAACCACTAGGAACAGCAGAAATGACAACTGCCGAATTTTCCTTTGTTGCGACGAGCGTATACGGCATTTTGTACAAAGACTGAAGACGTTCTGACATGAGGAGCGGAAACTGTTTGAGAATAGTAGATCAAGAACTATGGCGGCTAGCTAATGAAAAGCATTGTGACCGCTTTTGGTTACATTCGGTCACAAAGCGGTCACAACTGGTTACAAGTGGTCATAAGTGGTCACATTTGCGACTACTCCATATTCTACGAAATTTTGATAATTATGTTCATTAACATGCATGTTTAATCGTTTTACAGGATGAAATTTCTTTGGATTATAGCGTAATAGGTCAAAATTAAGGTTTCTGCGAAACAATGGACTTATTGGAAGTTGTATAGAATTTAATATAAATAAATATGACTATCACATTAATTTATTATTTGTTGTTAAAATTAATAATTAAAAAGGCGCGTTAAAAATAAGCCACCTACTTTACTAAATTACACGATAAATTTTGTTTCGCAATGAAATTCGGATATTATTTAGCTATACCCGTCCGTTTTTATTTTCATTAATATTATATCATGGCTGTAAAGTATTTTGGTGTTAAGAATTTTGTTGCGCATCCATGTTAAAATTATAACTATATATATTTATTTTTGCGGGAAACCGCAAATACGTACGCGCCAGCACCGGCGGGCCATTCAAGTGGTCACATTTTGGTTACAAATGCGACCGAATGCGACCGGATTTGGTCGCATTTGTAACCAGAATGTGACCGAATGCGACCAGATTTAGTCACAAATGTTCCCCACTTTTGGTTGCGGTTCCGGAACTGTGTCCGAACAGCGACCGAATTTCCGATTAGTGTGCACACAGTAGTGTGCGAACGTGTGCGAACGGCGACCAAATTGCGACCGAAATGGTTTCTTGGGATGTGTATAGAAAATACTAACGAATGATCTTTTATGACAAAATATTTTTTAATTGATTACTAAAATTAAAATGTAATTACTTTCAACAATTTTTCCATCACTTGTTTTTTTCAATTATTCAAAAACTAATAACCGTGCTGTATTCAATTATACTGATATTCGGGGGTTATCATTCGGAGATATCATTTGTTTTTCAGGTACACAGTAGAAACTCACTAAGAAAGTACGAATTTCTAATACAAAACCATATAATATCCTATATTATTTTCTACTAGATGTGAGACAGTATTACATAAGGACGATAATCAAACAGGTCCACAGGGATCCCGCAAAATACCTGCCAGATTACGTATTGACACAAAACACCAGAAACAGACACCTGCTGCGACCACCAACCACCCAGACTACCTTTGCTCAAAGGCATTTTAGCTTCCTAGCTCCTAGAGTCTACAATAGAGTTATACCATCCATCATCGACTCCATTCAGCCCAGCGGGAGAAACCTGGGAAAATTACTGACAAAATGGCTACTCGACAAGGGGAGGGAAGAGTCCGAGCGAACACTAATACACACACTTACATGAGAAACATACACACACACACACACACACACACACACACACACACACCCTCACACACACACACACACGCACGTTTTCCGTGCATCGTTTTCTTTTTCTACCACACATTGTTTCTATGTCCTTTCATGGACAACTTGATGATCTCTCACGGCTGTACACCTCCTAATAAACCTAATAAACATATTGCATTATAATAAACAGACCTAACTAACTAATCCCAACCATTGTACCGTAATCAGCCTACAACATTCTTGAATCATTTATATTGCTTGTTCTCCAGTATTTTTGTTATTTTTTTCCATACATGTAGCCTTGAACTATATTGTAGCTAGTATTGCCCCAGAACAGGCTTTCGCCTAGTGGGGCAATAAAATTCAATACTTGTTTCTTACTTATATTTTTTACTTTGTTATATATTTTTAGCTCAGTCCTTTTGCAGCACGAAGTCGGCAAAATTAATAACAGATGGGACTCTATGCAGTATGATACCTTAGGGTGGGATGTTTCAGAATATCAGGCGTCCCCCCCGCCACACCTGACGCGTCACCCCCCTGGCCCCCCGAATAGGTCCCCCTACGTGGTTTTCCTCTATTTATCAAAAAACTGTAACAGATAGAAGGAAAATGTTAAGGACAAAAATAGTCCTTAATAAATTCTCTACAAAATAGGTAAAGCACATTTTTTGATAGGACTAGTAATTTACCCGCAATAGCCGGTGAAAATATCGTAATTTTTTAATAAGAACCAAAAATTTTTTATTTTACTCAAATTGCTGAAAATTCATAAGAGCTACAAGAAAATGGTCAAAGAATGAATTAATTGCTATAGTTTTAGCTATAAAATGAGCTATTATTTATTTTTGCACGGCTCATAGTTTTTGAGTTATAACATAAAATTCCAATGACAGAAGTCTTAAAAATGGAACTTTTCATACAATTTGTATTGAAATGCTGTGATATTCAAATTTAGGTTACGCCTGTTTTTCACAAGTATGTGAAAGATAAAAAATGTATTGGAGTATGACTGGATTTTGTAAGTATTTTAAGGTATAATTCTTTAGAAGTTCAATACACTTTTGCCAGCCATATTTCAAAGCCGTATCCCAGTTTTGCAGAAGGATTCGTCAAGATCATTAAAGAAGAAAATTTAGTGTATGTCTGTGTAAGATACGAGGTTCGGCTGAACACTTCGTAGCCCTGAGAAAAAAATGTACAGACCAGTTTAAGTTCATTATTGATATAGATAATTTAAACTTCATTAGGGCTATTTACAAAATTTGAGATCGATAGGACGACGCTGGCACTCTTGGCACCATTTTTATTTCAACGTGTTTGACATTTTTGTGAAAATGTGAAATTGTCAGCTGCGATCCGTGATAAAATATTATTTTATCTAAGGTCATAGACCGACACGAACCATAAAAGAAATATCGGGTTCATTAATGGAGTCTGTTCCATCATATGCCATGATTAGAAAGTAAGTGCCAGATTTTGAATGGGCACAGCAAGGTGTCAAACACAACCCTTGAAGCGGAAAGCAATAAAATGCAGTAGTTCTGGAGAACGTCGATAAAGACATGGATTAATTTTTCAAAGATCGCGGAATTATTAGTTAGGTGATAGCAGAGATTCCAGTGATCTGATTTTAATCAGTAGTGTTCATCTTAACTTCAGAACAGGACTTGTACAAACCCTCGAATCGCCGGGTGCCAATGCTTTTGACCCATATCCTAACCTTGAGGAATCCTTCTGGAAAACTGGGATAATGGCTTTGAAACATGACTGGCAAAAGTGCATTCAACTTCGAAAGGATTATATCTTGAAATACTAAAAAGACCCAATCATACTCCAATACATTTTTTATCTTTCACATGCTTGTGAAAAACAGGCTTAACCTAAATTTTAATATCACAGCATTTCAATACAAATTGTATGAAAAGTTCCATTTTTAAGACTTCTGTCATTGGAATTTTATGTTATAACTCAAAAACTATGAGCCGTGCAAAAATAAATAATAGCTCATTTTATAGCTAAAACTATAGCAATTAATTCATTCTTTGACCATTTTCTTGTAGCTCTTATGAATTTTCAGCAATTTGAGTAAAATAAAAAAAATTTGGTTCTTATTAAAAAATTACGATACTTTCACCGGCTATTGCGGGTAAATTACTAGTCCTATCAAAAAATGTGCTTTACCTATTTTGTAGAGAATTTATTAAGGACTATTTTTGTCCTTAACATTTTCCTTCTATCTGTTACAGTTTTTTGATAAATAGAGGAAAACCACGTAGGGGGACCTATTCGGGGGGCCAGGGGGGTGACGCGTCAGGTGTGGCGGGGGGGACGCCTGATATTCTGAAACACCTCACCCTAAGGTATCATACTGCATAGAGTCCCATCTGTTATTAATTTTGCCAACTTCCCCATACATTGATTTCCTAAAGTGACTGAACTATTTGTGGATATTAAATAAATGAAAATGAAATTTTATGTTCCTAAATATTGTTCCCGATTGACCGAGGGCGGTTATTGAATTATATGATCGGTCACGCATTAACAATAAGTCTACGATGTGAACTGAGGCGAATGAGCAGTTTAATATACCTATAAATTATATAAACATACCTCCTACTTCATATCGGTTTTCTTTTGAATGCAAAACATATAATATATTAAACCTGACATTCTTCGTCAAGGTCACATTTTAATTTCTAAACCAAACATTATTAGGTTTTGAAGAACAGAATAATATTATAGATATATTATTAACTCAGGGAAATGTTTAAATAAACAATTAACTCCATTGAGGGCCCAAAGTAAACTATGTTGCCTTGGCACTAGATGCCATATCACCCTGAATATGTGTGCAAGTTTCTGAAAAAACTTCTTTTTTAGTTAATGAGAAATATATAATGGCAATAACATATTAATTTTATTTCCGCAATCTCAATCAAAACTAGCAACTAAACGGACATAGAATATGGTTGGTGTGGATTAAGTCTCCAAAGGTGGAACATCCTGGACGCCAATTACTATACTTTTTGTGACTGTGATATGAGATGCGTAATAGAAGATGTTTAACGGAGATGCGTACTAATGGAAGAAAAGATTAGCCACGCAAAAAGGCAGAAAACTCAAAAAGTTAATCGACAGAGATCGCGGCACTATATTGTCATATTGCTTCTTCTTATCGTGTCGGTCAGCACTCACTAGATCCCCCTCCGCTCGCAGAAAGCCACTACCTCTCCTGCGTCATCGTCCAAAGGAGAGCGATCTGCAAGACTCTCCCATGTGCACCGCCCAGGAGCCATTGGGCAGGCCAGGATGTGCTCAGTATCCTGCAACTGCCCGCGGTCGCGTCCTCAGTTATTCCCCATCTCTGGAGGTTCTTGCTAGTGCGGCCGACCCCGGATCTGATATATTGCTGTATTTTGTTGTTTTAAAGTGTAAATAAATAAAAAAAAGAACTGGGAAAGGGCAACCTAAATTAAACAGTGAATAAAATCTCCATCTGTATTCTGTACATTAGAAAAAGGTAACACATAAATTAAATTAAATTCACAATTAATTTATTTTTTTATATTCCATGATAATTCCTACTGACAATCAGTGTCTTCGTCATAATTATTTTCGTAATTCAATTATTTCACTGTCCGTCGATCACTTTATTAAAATTTCATAAAATCGCAATTAAAATAATTACGCATTTTCCGTGTCTCGCTGCCTTCACAAAAAAAATCAATTTCATGATTTCGACGAACGAATAATAAAAATTGTAATTAAGGAAATTTGAAAATAATATTACTTGTGAATTAACAAAAAAAAAATATCTTTCACTTTTTCTCTTTTATATTTTCCTAGGTTTCTTTTCGGTCTGTACCTATGTAGAATAGAATTTTATTTCTTTTTTTTCGTCTACATGATTTGTACCGTTATGTTTTTAGTATTGAGTACTATAGAAATAGTTGTCAGAAGCAGATGGCAACGTTGTGTGAGCAGAAACTATGGTTGGAGTGGCCAGAGGTCATGGAAACTGCAAGTGACAGGGGCTTCTGGCGAAGATATGCAGATTTCAAGAGTCCCCGACCCAACCAAGGATAGAAAGGGAAGAAGATGTACATATTAATGATAAACTTGACTAAAACACAAGCGTTTCTGCACAAACTTTGACGTTAGGTAATAGTACTCACTACTCATGGGTTTTTTATTATTTACTTGTGTTTCTTAAGTCTACAAACAAAACGTGTTAAAATATAATGACTATGATTCTGCCAGAGCATGTCCGTCCAGCGAAATGTGGGATAATAGATCTTTGTTATCAAACTTTTCACCGTCTTACCGTGAAATGTATCTCAAAGTATAATTTAATTTAGGTTATAGAATAGCAAATCATCAGAATTGCTGATTGAATATTCCAAGACACTCACTGAAATGAGGTTATTTAACCTAACGAATCTCTTCCCTTCTTATCTTAAGATTAACTCTGTTCAATGTTTTTTAAATGTTGTAATGACTATTAATCAATTCTCAGTAGGTGTGTATTAATTAATTAACATTCCCAGCACGGAGTTCTATTTCCAAGTAGGCATATGAATAATTAATTGAATGTGTTAATGAAACTCGTTAGTTATTCGACGTTTAGCCTAAACAAATAACTCCGACTCGGTTTATTACATTTATATAAATAACATCACAGATAAGGGATAGCCAAGAACTGGGAAATAACATTTTGTTTGTTACTAACCTGTTAAATTTCCAGCAAAGAGTTCCATTTGTTATCTGGTATTTTTATCGTATGAGAACGTTCTCCTTTTTTATTTCAGATATCAATAAGACGTCTAAAAACATGTTTTCTAAAGACAATAACATACATACACATTGGATTACCCTGATCGTGCTTAATCTCGTCCAATAAACCGCGTGACTGAACTACCGCAACGTTTTCAAAACCTCCATCTGTACAAAAACTTTGAAAGTAGGTATCTCTTTTATTAATCAGTTGTCACTCTAGTCTTAACAGAGTTCTCTCCTTTTTCGAACCTACATTAATAATATATTTGATGTGTCACTTTTGTTAAGAGTGGTTTGAGGGTACAACTAACAGTAGCGACTATTAGTTCATGTCCAACTTATGGGATTCACTAAATAAACAGTTCAAAGCACTTCGCCTAAAAGGACGAATAGGCTGTGCTCCATACTAACCTAAGTGTATATTATACTGATTATTTCGAGTAGTGGGTAATACATAATTAAGCCAATATGAGAGAAGAAGTTTGACACGACCAAGTTAGTCTGTAATATATTAACTTTAGGAGTTTCTAGCATGGAAAGCAGTTTTCTTCAAACCCGAGATAGTCTTCTGTGTTGTTCTCTTCTCAAACTAGAAATGAAAATGTTACAAACTTGAACATTGAGAAAACCACTATACTATTAGACTTTTTATATTTATTTATACAATATACGATATCTTACGTCATGTTCGATATATTATGAAGATATTGTACGTATTGGTCAACTAATAAGGAATAGAATAATATGTAGTCTCTATACAAATTATACAGAAGAAAAGATAATATTAAAAGGTATTAACCTTTCATGATGAAAGCCGAATATCTGTGGCGAGAACAAGAGAGAAATGCCAAGACGTTAGAGAAATTAATGCTGCAGAACTCTCGAAAAAAAAATTGCGAGTGTTATGGACAATTTATTTAATTAATTAATTTAAATAAAATTTGACATTTTATCCGATCCTCTGTAGTGTAATGATCTCCTTTTAGATTTCCTCAATGTATTACAAAATATCTCAAATAGCGCACCGTGAGCTGAACTTCAGTTTTATGCAAAAACTTTAAAATTAGATACTGCTATTACAATTAAAATTATTACTATAAGTAAATGGTGCAAGAGTCAAGAAAGTTTAAATTGTGCACTCATTCAAATAATGTTACGCGGTATTATGATAATACTAAACCGAAAACATCCTGCTTCATAGATAGAGCATCGTGATCGCACGAAGAGAAATGTTTCCATTAAAAATCATTAATATTTTCAGCCTTATTCTTTTGATTATTCTCCTCGAATTTCTGGACCGACTTCTAGTCATCCATTATTTAACATTCTGTTTCCACCAAGAAATAGGTAACTCCGTCATATCACCTTTTATGAGACATCAAATATAAAATATTTACAGAATATGGTTTTCTTTTTTTCTTTTCTATCCCTTGCGGTTTCTCATTGAAGATTTACACTTTCACTGCACCTAAGCTTTCTTATGCATGCAACCATTGCATAGTACAGGTTTTCTAGAAGTCATAGCTGCGCATCAATATGCTTCAAGTACCTATTGCCCTTCATAGTGTCACACTATGGATTTCCTTCAGAACCCCTACAAACTTCTTGTCAGTCTCTATCTGGCTACATTCACAAAGGGGGAGGTCCCTCTAGCCCCATTTGTGGAACAAGCAGACGCATGTACTGTGACCAGCTCATATCTTATTTAAGGTCGACCAGTGTTTGCGGGCAAGTCGAACCCAGGCTGTCTCACTGTATACTGTGTATAGTCCCACACACGTTGAGTGCGTCAAGTTGGTCAAGTAAATATCTAATTTGTGCGTAAGCATTGGTTTAGTATAGAAATTATTATAAGATATTTTGGTACATTATCTCAACCACTTTCAGATTTTTATGAAAATATCAGTGTCCTAATTAGATTTTTACTAGACTTTCTTACCACCGCAGAAAACTGTTGGCGACATTTACAGTTCGAGTAATTTCAGGAGAACAAAATGAATTTAATATTATTATTTTCATAAACAAATTAAGGCTTTGTGGAACAACAATAATAATAATTATAAGTAAATTGAATACGCGGCAATTTCTTGAAAAGGCAAATTTAATTTCACGATTACACATTGTAATTATTTTTCATTTGCATGAAGAAATACTTATGTGGCATTCTTATTAAAATAACGACATTGCTTTTGTATTGCGAGAACCGTGTTGTAAGAAAGAATTTAATTATAGAAGTAACTTGTGTGTGGGTGCATTACCTGAAAAATATAAAGTAATATAATATCTTTTTCATTACCACTGCACCTTCGTCTTATAAAATGTTTCTCAAGAGAATTAATACAAGCAGGTCACAGGTCATCACCACACAGAGCACGTACGCGTATTACCACTTCGATCTCATCACAAGAGTTAAGATGGATGTCAAAGAAACGACTATAATACCATAAACAATAGGGTAAGTAACCTGAATAATATGCCGTGTGTACTGTGTAGGACTGTAGGTAGATATGAATAAAAACATAGCATCATTTTTCTACAGAATACTTTGCAGTTTTCAGAATTTGTGGGAAACTTCATCGTTTTAAATAATATTTGGCCTTATGTGAGCTTAACAAACACCAGAATCTATTGGGATTCCCGAAACAATATCAAAAGGAGTAGGAGCAAACTAAAGTGCTATTGACTAGGTCGTTTACTAAGTAATACATTTATGTGAGAGTTTGTCTAAAACTGAAAGAAAACATAATAAATTTATTCAATTGGTAGTTGAATCGAAAAAACTCTTAAGGGACTAAGTGTTTAAATAGGAGAGAGTCCTTGGAGTACGTATACATACATGGATGGTGTATTGTACTTAGGAGTATACGGAATAGAATGAACTTACAGAGTAACTTCCTCCTTTCATGCAGATGCTTTTCCGATTGGAAAAGTTTTATTTGAACAGTCCTTCTGTTCGGTAAGGTCAATAAAAACTTTCCATACTTTATTTTGTTTGACTCTGTATAAAAATAATTACGTAGCACATACTTCTAATACCAAACAACCAACGAGAAAAGTCTCTCATGCTTAAGAAAAACGAATCTAGATAAAAGAAAAAATATTGACACAATTGCGGTGTTTTTCTTTTCGACCCTTTTATATACGCAATCATTTATGTATACTCTTAGGTACTTATCAGTAATATTTACCAATCAAACGTGTTATTTTTTTAATCCATTTGGCCGTTGCAAGTGATTACTCCCAACGTTCACTGGGTTTTTATAAATTCTCCCTTGTAATTACAATATAGAAAAGTATTTTCTCATTTCTTTACACTTTTACTAACGCAATTCAATACTGTATTTCTACAACTAATTAAGTTCGTAATAAATAAAATAAAACGTTGTTTTTTTTTACTATAATTTCTTTATTTAAGAGGATAGCCGGGCTGAGCGAAAATTGAGAAATAGGTATTTGAAATAAATATCGCTGTCGCACTGGCCCTATTCAGCCGAGCTATAGTGCGACAGGGACAACTGCAGCTCAGACCGATCATACCTACAAATACCTTGCCAAATCGACGTTTCGTAGTCCCCCGTTTCCTCCTCCAAAAGTTAACGGATCAATTATTTTTTGGTATCAAAATTTAAAGCAAGAGTAGATCTATGTCCCTATGTTTTTATTTTATCTTAAAACTTTTTCAAATTTATCTGGCAGTCGCCTGAACGCGGAGGTAGAAACAAGGATTTTTCAAGGTTTTAGGAAGGTCATATTTTTTTTCTTAATTACTATTTGAAAAAAAAACGAAACATAGGGACATGCCTACAGTAGTCCTAAATTTTATGAAAAAAAAACTATTGCTCTAGAGGCATTATCCAGGAAGGAAACAGGGGACTACGAGGAGACTACATTTGTATGGAGAAAGTACCGCCCGGCTACGGTCTTAAAGTTATTTAACAATTTTAATACACACTTATTTCAGTTCGAAAAATTGGATTGAAATTGAATTGGATTGTATCGGAAAACAGAACAGGACCATTTTTATTTTCATATCCACGTCATTTAAAATTTTAAGCAAATATTTACCTTTGCTGTTTACAAAAAAATATACGAGTGTTGTATTTACGCTTAGTAAATTATATCCACAATATTAAATTATAATTATTAAATTAATATTAAATAAATTAAATTATAATATTGTGTTAGTTTTATTTTTTAACACTCTATATTTCGTTTTTTAATTTTACTTTTCCCGTCTTTTTCAGACGGTTTTCATTGTGGGAGAAATAATTATATGGCGAATCCTGTTAATTATTTTGCGTAAGAAAAAACATTTTGATGTTTAACGTAGCAAGCAGTTTTAAATTAAAAATAATAAATTAAGTCGACAAGAGGATACTAGGTGGGCACCCAGAATCCTACAGTGGAGGCCCTGGAACAAAAGGAGAAGCGTCGGAAGACCTCCCAAAAGGTGGTCTGATGACCTAGTCCAACAAGCCGGAGGAACCTGGATGCGGAGGGGGAGAAACAGAGATGAGTGGAAGAAAATGGAAGAGGCCTACGTCCAGCAGTGGAGGGAGGAAGGCTGAGGAAGAAGAAGAAGAAGAAGAAGTACTAGCAATCTAGTGGACACCTGGGACATGTTTTAGTATGTAGGAGCAGAATATATTTAACAAAAAATCTTTATATTTTCGTCATTCATCTTCCGCAACCCTAAGAATTACCATAACAAGCAACTTTAAAAAATCCCTCTTCACTCGAATCAATAATGTCAGAAAAAGCTTTATATTTTCCTGGCAACTTGTTGGTCTCAGGTGGAAGGCATTAGGCGCTTCAAAGAGCTTTAAACAATATCACATTTTAGGTTAAAATACTCAACAAATTTTTCGTATTATTAATACTGACTATCTGAAATTCAAATCATCCTTCTATAAAGATAAATTATGATGATGATGTTGATCGTGATAAATAGAAAAACGATAAGACGATCTAGTAAGAGTTTATTGTTTGATTAATATAAAATAGAGACTTCAATGACATTACTAATTCATCTCTAAAAGTACTCGAAGAATAATATATTCGCTAATTAGTTATGTTTAAAGCGTGGTTTGTGATTGCAATGATTTACTTTTACTCCTGAATTATGCAACCACTGTAGATCTTTAAATTTTAAATACGATCTTCTTCTCTGGGTGCCATGTCAGGTCCCCCCGACGTCGGCTATCACTCTGGCGTAGGCCTCCCTGTCCTGTGGCCTAATAAGAAATAATAATCGCTCTTCCACACAATCGAGTTTTTTTAGTACATATTTTCAGAATAACACTATTACATGTAAAATCTTCAAAAATATGCAACACTAGATCTGTATAACTACTTTGAAGTAAATATACGAAAGAACATCATCATCACAGGTTTCTTCACAACCACACTACAAAATATTTACAAAATATAAGTACTAGTAGGTATATAGTTTTCGGTGTTTCGCTATATTTTAAATTTGAATGTTGGTTAATTTAATGTTATTTTATTTAGTATGTCAAGATTTTGTAGATAAAGGGATGAATTAATTAAAAAAATTATTTAGGAAGCGTCAAGAAATAAACATCAAATCATTACTGTTACTATTGAACAAACAGTTAAAGTATTTAGCGAGAAAAGGCAAAGAATTTTACGTCGCAAATTAAATTCAGAAACAAATCTAAAATATCTTACATAATTAAAAGTTTTATCAAATTAATACTCCCTTGTTCTCAATATTTTTTATCATAGGCGTAGGAATTCAATAACAAAATAATATGAAATTTTCACCACGACGCAATATTAAAAAAAAGTTCGTTAGTTTGCAGACACTTGGGAAGTTGTCTGTATTGTGGAACAAAAAATAGAGCAAAACGTGACGTTAATGTCTCTATTTCTTCAAGAGTTTCTATGAGCCTTTCAGGTCTTGTTTGAAGATGCTTTCTTAAAGGAAAGGGTTGTTTACTGTTTCAGATCAATCAACACAGAAAACATTACTAAATGAATTAATTGCTACCTGAGTAGAATTTACTCGTACTAATAAAGGTGTATATTTTATAGCAACTAAGTAAAATAGTAACCGACCTCTTATGTTTTAATTCGAGGGTGTGACTATTTCATTTATTAATTTGCACACAAGCACACATACAGATATTGAGTATACACGGAACAGTTTTAGTATTGGAAATAAGTGGAGTTCAAACAATGCCCTAATTAACTTGTACACATATAGTCAGATAAAGCATAGAGACAGTATAAATAAGAAATAAAAACTACTTACATATAATTAATCAAAAGTTTGAAATAAAAATGACCAAAATAACTTGTCAAAATCGAATAAAAATAAACTTACACTGATATAACGATATAACTGTTTCTCAGTTATTTTTCAAAGTAGAGAGTAGTATTTATGCTCAGTAGACGAAGAATTTTATCTACTTTAATTCACAGGAGAACACAATTTGTCTAGAATGCTTCCTTTAGGAGTTATTAATGAAAAACTGAAAAAAGTTCAACTTTTTTTTTGTTTTTGGGACACCCTGTACTTAGCACAAGCGTAAAATTGGTGCAAACTTCAGGAAACCTTCTTTGCTTGTTAATGAAGAGATTAAAACAGTTTCCAGCTTTCCGACAATTATCTACGCTATACCCCCTTTTTTAACGTTAAAACACCGGTCTAATAAGGAAATTGAACTTATGTAATCCAAACCTAATAATATAGGACGAAAATATAAGGGCATAATTTCTACTCAGCTGAACTCTTACGAACGAGAGTAGATAAATAAATGGAATATAAAATTAACTAACTAATTAAAAAAATAAGATAAATGAATACTTTGACATTATTGTATTATTTTTTTATTTTGTTCTTTGATGACTTAACTCTGGTGCAAAAGAGAGTTATACGTTAAAGTGTTGAAAGCATTCAAAGCATTTCTTTATGCAAGTTAGTGTGTTGGCGCTGTATGTAGATTTTAACCAGTTTTCGGTAAGGAGCTTTTCCCACTTACAAAGACTAACAAAACTTAGTTCTTCTTTCCCGCTATGCTGTTGGCAAATTAACACTTTCTTACATCGAATACTATATTATTATAGTTCTTTACATTTCACTTGAATTTGTTAAGAGAATAGTTTAAATAATGGAAACTCTTATTGCAAACAAAGCTCTAAAAGTTTTCCAAATGTAAACTGTTCTCACACTGTTGCATTCAAGTGTTAAAACTCAACACTTAAAGTTAACCCTTATTTCCATAAGAAAATAACTGTAGGAAGAGTAACAATTCGATTTGTCAAGACAAACTCTGTAATATGTTGATGTACGTACAAAATATTTTTGTATATATATTCAAATAAAAAACATTTAAATTATATATAGCTCTTTAGTAACAATTAGGACCTTAACAATTTCTAATCTAACAGACGCCCAGATTTGTCTTTGTAGAAGGAATCAAAAATCTTTTTTTTTGTATGCCTGTACTTGGTGCATCCATCGATGTCGTAATTGTTATTTCTATTAAGTATCAAACCATTTTTTGTATTAAAAATGATAAAATGTTGATTCAGTGAACAAATTTTAGTTTGATACTCCTAGACCTTGGTACCAAGAATGACGTCACAGGAAGTTCCCATGGCATGGCAGGTTCAAAATCGCGTGAACAATAGCATGATAAAATGGTAAAAATAGCGTTTTTCCATTTCTTGAGGTTAATTTTGCGTCTATCAAAAAACCTTTACGGTTATTCCCTAGATTCTAATGCATATTATAAGCACAAAAAAATTACTCCGCGACTTTCGGGAAACGAGTTTCCGTCTTTCGGAAAAAAGATCAGAGGTTTTTTTCAATTTATTTTTCGAGAAATCTATACAAGATATAAAAAATATTTTACGGTTATTCCCTAGATAAATGCTCAATGCATCTACCCTATTTTGTTCCAAAGCATATTTAGTAACGGTTGTCGAGATATAAGGTCTCCCGTTTCTAGAAATTTTTGAAATGTCGGTATGCATCATCTTAACTATGTATTCTTCTCATCATTGCACATGTGTTGGTAGGTACAGATAACCGTACTTCAATAAAGGGTCTTAGAGTTATTCTACCCGCCACACGAACCTCTTATCAAATATTCAAATCGTCATGGGAGGAGGTGTTCCTTTTTTAAAAGAAAAAAAGAACACTGCATTCTAAATTCCCTCCAACGGTTGTTTTGGTGTTGCCAGACTAGAATAATAAACAAGTCGGAGTGGAAACAACACCCAGGTAAAAATATAAAGTAGACGTATAAAGGTTAAGAAGGTACTACCTGTTTTAGGTTAACTTCAAAATTCATATAGTGTGATTTTTAGAAACTTCCCATTCTTTTCTTTTCAAAACAATCTATAAAAATAACTTTAAATACCTGACATTATTTTTATTTTTGGAGACTAACACATCATAGAGATTGATTAAATAAAAGAAGTTAAAGGTGGCTGAAGAAGAAATGCGTACATAAAAAACAAAATTTATAACGCCCTTATCAGTGGCGTATATAGGGGGAGGGGGCGAGGGGGCCCGGCCCCCCCCCCCCGAAATGTTGAACAATTCATTAAAAAATGACATTTGAAAACATGAAAGTTACTCAAGTTCGTCCCTTCACCCATTATTCAAAAAAATTTCGCCTGCGGCGCTATTCTTCTTTGTATTTTCTGCATACAATATTAATACTAACCCAAAACACGACCTTTTTCACTTACATTCACGAAAAAATTTTGCCTGCGGCGCTATTCTAATTTTTATACTGTACGTGTATCTTCAAATTTTTCTTGCCCCCACCCCCCCAAAGTCAAACATTAGATCGCCCCCCTCCCCCCGAAATGAAATCCTATATACGCCACTGGCCCTTATACAAAAATCCTGGACAAATTAATTTTATTATGCGCCAATCTCTCCACTTTTTTAAATTTATTTATTGTTTATTGTTCATTATCGTCCCTAGGCCCTAATTTCGGGCACTTGTGCTCGTCAAATTTACATAGTCATAACCATTACATTTTTTTAACAATCAAGAGGAGCAACAGTGTCAATGTGCCAGAGAAATGCAAACAGAGTGTAAAGGGCTCAGTTTGCATTTCGTCATAAAGATGATAATTAGATATTGAGACTTTGGTACAGAAATATGTTAATATTACAAATATAAATCATAACATTTGTTCACTAGGGCGAGATTATCGTAGTGTTGCGATCTCTGCCAGCTAACCCTACATTTATAATTCACTTTGTATATTGCGAATTGCCTCTTCCCACGTCTTTCCTAATGCTCTGATCTCATTGTTATAAAAAAGGTATACGGCAAAATGTGATTTTCCAAGCCATCTAAAATCGAGTATTCCACAAATATTTTATTGAATATGTACTAGTAGTGTTTCTCAGCTTTCTGCAAATTAGTGAACGTTTATTTTCCAATAAAAAAGGATCTGCGCTTGTTCACATAATCCCAAATGCTCCCCCGCACATTTTACAGTAAGGTAAAATCTTGTGTCGTGAAGTCCAGAATACATAATCAGTACGGAGATTTGAACCAAATTAGAAGTCCGCAGTCCAGCCAACTGCGTTAACCATGTAATCGAATTTATTTGACATACTTAGTATGATTTGACACCCTGTGAAGTAGTGGATCATTGCAATATGTCAACCATAATTGACCTCTGGAGAAATGTGACAAAAGGTATTATTTTCACGAAAACAAGTATACAAACTTAAAAGAATTAATAACTTTCAATTTTTCGTAAGTGTCTTGAAGTCTACTTAGCGAAGTAGAAGTATAGAATATTAGTTGCCTCGGGAATAGAAATTACTGAAACTTTTATAGAAAAGAAAATTCACTTTGATGTTGTATAAAAAAGTGTATTTTCTCCGAAAAGATCCTTTTTTAAAGTAATGAACCAAAAGGTACGAAACTAATTTGGCTCGTGGAAGGAAAACAGATGTTTATGAAATTTATTCTCTCCGAGCACATTATTTTAAAGCGAATTGGGTACTTAACAAGCAACCATATATACTTCTAACTTCCAAGCAATACTTTGAAAACAGTCATATTATTTCAAGCAAAATTCTAACAGTAAAATTTCTATCGTGAAAACTCAATAAAAACAGAAAAAAAAACAAAAATAAATTATGATAGAAGCCAATACTTCTATTGAGAAGTACAAACTTTGGTATATTGAATTTTAAAACATTTACCCACTCACTAGGAAGAAAATTTAGTTAAGTTATTTGTCTGTCTTGGAAATTACTGAATAAATATAAATCATTCTGGTAGTAGGCACTTAAATAATTCAATGGAAAACAAATGAATTCTTAATAACACAACTTTTCAATTTTGACTCAAAAATAATATTTCGGAATATTTATTACATGGGAAACCAATTCAATAACATTATTTTTTTAGTTCTTAAACTGAAATACAAGTTCTCAATTTCAGACTGCTTTTATTTGATAGGTATATACATTATACAAACAATAATATTTATTTATTTGTACAAGGTACATATTGATTTAAGTAAGTACCAATTATAAAATATATCGGGTCGTATCGCAGACTGAAAACTAACACTTAAAATGTGACCCAGTTTTTGGTCACCTTTTCAATAATGTTATTTAATTTTCCCTATCACAAGATTGAATCTTTTGTCCAGTAATTGAGTGGGTACCTCTATGTACTGACGTAATCCCCATCCAATGAAATTACGCCCGATAATAATAAAATATCCAATGAATATTTAATCTAAAACGTCTTGTAAAAAATGTTGATCGTCGTGGATAATTTACCCGTAGATACAACTTCGTAAATTACGTTGGAATAAAAAAATAATGTAAGTTAAATATTACGTTTTATTTATTTAGCATCCCAAGTCAACTCAAACTCTGGGTTGCAGCGCTCCAACGACTATTTCTTCTCCCATCTAGATTCTCTCGTATAGTTCTTTAGATAACCTCACACTTCTGCTCATGAACGATATCTCACACTGAACGATCTCAATTTTCTCCAGCGCTATTCCACTTAATACCGTGGAGAGGAAGATATTATTATACTCGTACAAGTAGTGGAGACAGAGTCACGGTGTAATTTATAAAAAGTGAATAAATTCTAGGAGTCTTTGTAATATGTATTATTATATTTCGTTAGCAACAGAAAAGACGGTGAGACTATTTCTCAATTACAATACCAAAGTGCGAGATATCCCTACAGAACTACATACTATTATGTCCTCTATCACTGTAATATTTAAGGGCATGGCACCAGGAATGACGTCACAGTCTTTTCCCACGGCATTAAGGTTCAAAATTGCGTGACAATCGCGTGATGAAATGGTAAAAATAGCTTTTTTTGCATTTTTTGGTGTTAATTTTGCGTCTATCAAAAAACTTTAACGGTTATTCCCTAGATTTTTATGCATATTATCGGTACAAGAAAAAAAAATTACTTCGCGACTTTCGGGAAACGTGTTTCCGTCTTTCGGAAAAAGGCCAGAGGTATTTTTAAATATTTTTTTTGCGAAATCTATACAAGATATAAAAAATCTATTACGGTTATTCCCTAGATAAAGGTTCAATGCATCTACCCTATTTTGTTCCAAAGCATATTTAGTAACGGTTGTCGAGATAGAAGGTCTCCCGTTTTTAGAAATTTTTGAAATGTCGGTATGCACACTCTTAATCTATATTTTTAATGTTTCAATATTTCTATCCCATCTAACAGCGCATTTTATCAAGTTCTCAGTACAAGTCAAAAATATTATTAAACCAATAAAATTATGTATCCTTCAAAGATTTGTTACTGGGCTACTGGATTTTAAGGAGTGATTCACCTACGATAAAGGGGATTCAACTATCACCAATCGTGTTCATGCTGCACGTTCGGTAAGAGGGTCTCCCCAGGGGTGTAATGGAATGATACTTAAGGTTTTGCAGATATTATTAAAATAATAACAAACAATGCATACACAGCTTAAGTATTATACTGTGTTTCAGACAAACCTTTTCTAAAATAGATTAACGATGTTAGTCGTACTGTAACGTGTGCAGCATTGATTTAATACTTCTTGTAACGTGATAAAATGCAGGAATCTCAACAAATATAATAATATAGTAGAAGAACTTCAATAGGTCGATGAATCACTTTTTTTACCCAGCAGACGATCAGTTATTAGCCTGACTGAAATCCATCCTTCTCCGTAAATTATCGCATATCCATCACCTTAAGCTATGGTTTGCTGGAAGATATTAGCACATAGCAATAAGTAGGTACGTCAATAAATAGTTATTTCTTGAAATTACTACTTTTATTGAAACTACGCACAAATGCACAAAATCTGTTAACACCTTTAAAATACATTGATTGACTTTAAAAACAATTGTGTTTAAACCACGGTAGCGTACGTCTTTACTTTTGTGTGTAGTATAGTGACTTAATACATTTATTTTAATTGTATTTTATTTATTTATTTAAAAACGTATTTATTAAAGTATACATACTGTATAAAGTTATACCCTCTTTAGGAAGTAAACTAGTGGAAAGTATAAACTCCCGTTTCTCAAAACATCACAGAGTGAATGTCAAAAAATGAGTGAAATCACCATGATTAAATTCACTTACATTTTTATATTAACTTCATTCAATTCAAATAATATATTGAAAGTTTTCGTGAAGCATTCTCACAAGAAGAATAGGTTAAGTGTGCACTGTGCAATGTTATCCATACAAAGGAGAAGAACCGACCTACGCTACGGGGAAATAGGTTGATAGGTGGATATTATCATAGAGAATACTGTATGCGGTGTGATAGCGACACTGCAAAGTTATATTACAAGGTAGTCTCCAACCCCAATATAGAGTGTGTACCAAATACTATTGTGTACTGTGTAGTATGCACTTAGGTAGGTGGCATACGGTATAGGCACAAAACTCGAAATGAAACCCGAAAAGCTAAGCGTACCTACCTATATCTATGAGGTGTTCATTAGATGTTTTATGGTTATTACTCGTAATTATAAATTCATATATTTCCTTAATAATGTACATACATACAAGTGTTAAATGTTTACCAGTAACTAAACGACACATTAGATGCAATTGACCTAAAGTTGCTTTGTATTAAGGATACCTACACGACACTCGATTCGTGCTTCTGTACAAATATTCATTATTTGGTCGTTTGTCTTTTATATTTTTGATTAGGTAGGTACCTACATATTTGTAAGGGACACTCCAAACTAAAGCAATGATCCTCGTGTAAAGAAAATGGAGATATTATTAATCTATGCCAATTCTCGCGATCTAAAGCAAGAGTGACGAAATACCTTCTTGCTCAACAAAATTGTACTCTTGTAGGATTGTTAAATATCTTCTTGTTCCTGATATGAAATTCAAGAATATGTTTATATAAAGGCCTGATAAAGGAATAGCAAATAGTTCATACAACACATAATATATTACATGATAGAAAATTCTTTTGGTTGAGGTTCCTTTGAAGTGGCACTATACCATTAACTGGATGAGTTAGATGGCCTAGTGAAATATATTCGAAAGAACGGGTAGCATATTATCAATAGAGAGAGCGAATTGGTATGAGAAGGTATTCTTAGTATACTACAATACATATTGAGAATTGAAAGCTTTTCGAGAATATTGGAAAAACCTGTAGTAAGTACGGAACTATACTAGAGTATGATATCAATTCATTTGGTTAGACTAGCGCCAATGTTTACTTACGATTTCGATGAGGTAAAAAAGGTTATAAACAACTAAAATCTGCCATAGTCAATTATAATAATAATAATAATATCTTTATTCCAGATCTGGAGGTGGGTTGTGCAAGCCTCTCAGGTCCATATTATGATACATATTCATATTCATATAAAAATACAAAATACAAAATAAAATATAAAAAATCGGTATAGTCAACAGAATAGGTATAACATCTACTAGGCATAAGGTATAACATATACAAATGCAAAAGAAAATATAAAATTGGTATGGTCAATACATATTCAATACGGTATAGTCAAATCAAATGTAAAAATTGGTATAGTCAACAGAAAAGACACAGTAGGTATAACATCTACTAGGCATAAGGTATAACATATACAAATGCAAAAGAAAATATAAAATTGGTATGGTCAATACATATTCAATACGGTATAGTCAAATCAAATGTAAAAATTGGTATAGTCAACAGAAAAGACACAGTAGGTATAACATCTACTAGGCATAAGGTATAACATATACAAATGCAAAAGAAAATATAAAATTGGTATGGTCAATACATATTCAATACGGTATAGTCAAATCAAATGTAAAAATTGGTATAGTCAACAGAAAAGACTTAGTAGGTATAACATCTACTAGGCATAAGGTATAACATATACAAATGCAAAAGAAAATATAAAATTGGTATGGTCAATACATATTCAATACGGTATAGTCAAATCAAATGTAAAAATTGGTATAGTCAACAGAAAAGACATAGTAGGTATAACATCTACTAGGCATAAGGTATAACATATACAAATGCAAAAGAAAATATAAAATTGGTATGGTCAATACATATTCAATACGGTATAGTCAAATCAAATGTAAAAATTGGTATAGTCAACAGAAAAGACATAGTAGGTATAACATCTACTAGGCATAAGGTATAACATATACAAATGCAAAAGAAAATATAAAATTGGTATGGTCAATACATATTCAATACTGATCCCTGAATGTTTTAGAGTCTCGATCCAGTGTTTTAGAATCTCAATACAATCTTAACTTTTACCTGTTATTCTGGAAGAGACTTAAGTTAAAATCTGAGACTTTTTAAGGGCTTTATGGGGTTTAAAATTGAGTCTTTACATTTACCTGACTGATCTACCAAGTTCTAAATTTTACTACAAGTTTATTGTTCTGTTTACCAATAAAATTCTTAGCGCAGTTCGTATAAGCATTGTTGGCGCAGTTCGTAACATTCTCACATACCTTAAAAATAATAATAGGTATAATACCACTTTACTAGATGGCAGTTGCCACAGAATATTCTTAAGTGAATCGAATTCATACTTAAAATATAATGTGGAATTCATAATATATTATATATGCAAGTGCTGTTATATGTAGTGATTGTATAAAAAATATTTTGCGACATGCCTTGCTATCATTGGCTCTTTAGTTTACGCGCTTAGTGTACTGCTATCATAAGCAATAATTACGCATATAAACAAAAAAATTGAGCTGACATAGTCGCGAAAACCAGGTAGAATCACCTATAGTGTAATTCCATACATATGCGTGAAATAGAGGGATCGGAAAGTAGTGGTTGCTTATGGAAACTCACATTTTTTACTATTGAAATACATGTCCATTTCGTTTAAAAACACAGAATATTAAAATCGGCTTAAGCTTATACTGATTATGAGAAATGACAATGCGATATATCGCCGCATATTTTCTTGGTAGGGTTTAATTCAGCCGAACTATTTAACTAGCAGCAGGGTAAGCAATAATAATGTAAGAATGTATGAAAAATAATATAGATAGAAGAATAAGTTGAACAAATTGTTTAAGGAAAAGTCATAACCAATATCCTTCAGTTTCTTCTTGAAAGAAAGAATAATTGGAGCTAGTCTAGATAGAGCTAGAGCTAGATAAAGTGATAAGAAAATAGAAGATTATATGTATACGAATACAAATATCATTAATTTAAAAACTCATCGAAGGTCTTGTTATACACGAGTTTCAAGATTCATAATAAAACGTGCTTGTTTTTATTTCTTTACGCGTGTAATTTCAAATAACTAAATTTCACAGAATTAAGGCGTATTCAAATTTTATGTTTCAGTAATGAAGTTTAATTATTATTTCATAATCTCATATAATATTAATAAATCTGAAATAACATTCATGATTACTGACAGTAGATAACAAATTTCTTTGAAATACACGATTTTTATGGAATTCCAAAGTCAAACACGCGTTTGTTTTCCGAGTAAACAAGTATGTAATTTTGTTAATAAATATGACATCCTTTGAAGATGATATGGTTTAATATGGGTAGATAGATATACGCAATTTCAATTTCAAGCTTATGTAGGTATTTCAATAATAGCAATTCAGTATCATTTTCAGAATTTTATTAAGTAAAAAGGTTATTATGTCAATAAAAAAACTAATTTTCTGAAATAGGTATGTACGCTCGAAGGAAATATACGAGCTGATGGAAGAAATCATCCAGAAACATTTGTATTTTTTTTTAAGAAAAATCATCTGGGCTTGCATCCACAAGCCCAAATACTTTCCTGCACACCTTGCACTGGGGATAACTGGAAGAAATCGCAGTTCTGCGATAAGTTCGCCCTAGTGAACAACGTTTTATAATCTGTACTATGTCCATTTTTTATATTTTTATGTGTTTGTTGTTTACTTTAAGTTTTAATAATAAATAAAAAAATAAAAAAAATAAGCTAAGAGTAAAAGCCTGTATCGCAAAGTGTAGAAGACATCGCCAGCGCCAGGGTTTGAACCTGGCACCTCCAGTTTGAGAGACCGCCGCCTCAACCAACTGCGCTAACAATTTATTGACTAACTATTTTGTTGATTGCCTTTTTACGTTAACATTAGATTAAAACAGCTACTATAACAATTATATCGCTAAGAAGCTTATACCAAAGCATTACTTAGGTACTCTTATCTTGTAATACTTATTTGTTTTATAAAATGTTTAGTAATAAATAGAATATTTACTCTATATAGCCCATGCTGCGGGGCGTAGAACTTTGAGGACGCTGTCCACAAAATTTCTATGTCGATTACAAATAATAGGGTTCATTGCGAATAAAATAATTTAAAAGGTTTAATTCTGATTACTTACACTCGTATACTCGTATGTCGCGTCGCCAATAATGACATAGGTACAATCGGATCGAAATGAATGTCACCAATTTCATTACGCTTTATAAACGTTTAATTTTCAGAACTTAAAAGCTACTTGTTTCTTTGGTTATGACCTCATCCTTCTACATTTGACCTGACCTTATTAGCCATTAAATGACCTGAGATTGCTTCATTAAAATTCATGGACACCGATGCATGACTTCGCTAATAATAATACACGTTCGCACCATTCTTGCCAAATTCAATTCAGCAGTGGCCTTATCTTACTATACGAGTAGGTACACTGTACAGTGCATACATTCGCGACTGGCCTTACACTCGGATCTTTGAATTATTCATTGCTAATACATCGTTCCGGATTCCAGAAGTTATATACATTTTTATACCGGGTTGTCTTATGGAAAAAGTAGGTACTACAATATTCTTATATAAGATTTCGGTGTGGCATATCTAATCAAATTTTATGTTTTAATATTTTAAGCGAGGTTGAAAAATTATTCATCTTTGATATGCATGAGTTTAATATTATTACACTCGCATATGTACGCTGGATGTTTCGCAACCGCCGTACGATAAATTTTCACTGGTAACCAGATTTCTCGCACGCTCCCAACATTTGTCATATAATTCGTTCTCGGTGAAAAGAATGCTCCTGCAAACGGAAAAGTAAAGTACCTCTGGGTTACTACTGGATATGGGAAGGGATATATTCCATCAGGTACTCGTATATCAAAGCCATTTATATGTTTCGTATGTAAAATGTAATTTTACTGCTCTTTCCAGCAGTGGTTGGTGAAGGTACCTAATTTTATTGCCCTATTAATAAATTGTCAGTATCCTATAAATTATTGATCGCCATTGGTATCCTCGACCCAATTCATTTGCCAGAATCTGATGTACTATATTTTATATACAATTTGTTATTTTAATAAAATCACGTCTGTTTTACACTAAATCTCATACCTTTTACTAACTAAGTCCTTTCTCCTTCCCCTACTTTCCTTTTAATCTATTAATTTTCAGTAAATAACATTGGAGCACTTCTAAATTATGGGTTGCACCAAACAATATTTCCAAAAGTATCTACCTACCCATTTCATACTTGTATAGTTGTTAATTAGGATAGGTTGTGGCTATCTGGGAGCGGAGGGGGATCTAGTGAGTCTGACCGACACGATAAGAAGAAGAAGAGTTGTTAAGAAAAATTATTGTAGTTTGTTTAAAATTCAATTTTAAACTATAAATTTTGTATCAACAATTTTATGGAGAAATAAAAGTAAATTAAATTCAATAATTTGGATAAAAATAATATTCTCTAGGAGCCAAAAAAAGCATAAACCAAATTTGTTTGGTTAATAGTCTTGTATTAAAAGTTGGAGCGGTAATAATTAAACACTTGATAGTCTATTCGTATTAAAAATTTACTGATACTTGCAAATTCTTCGAATATTGTAACGTAATGTTTGAGAATAAGAAGTATTAGTATTACCTATTACAACAATATTCTCAAAATTACCTATTCCGACGTTAAGAAGTTAATAACTTCTCTTCAAACAAGAATTTCCTTTGACTTATGAAGTATTCCTTATTATAAAATTTTAATAAGTACTCGTATAATATGCCCTAGGGGAAGCCTTAGATAGATGCTTTGAATTGAAGGCCTTAAGACGTCAGCTGGAGGAGGAGATGGAGAGATGCGAGGGAGACCTATTTCCTGAAATGGAAGTGCAGGACTGGTGAAGAAGAATAAGACGGCAACACCTTCACATTGTTGTTTTCCTTATTAGATATACGTGAATGAATGAATGAATGAATTGAAGAGAATATGGTTGACCAGTGGTGAAAACTGGTGTGGATGGAGTGTTCTCTTACGAGAGTTGTAATGTTACATGTAGATTCAGAGTCTTGGCCCATATCTCAAGTACTCTATATGAAGATGTTGTGTAGGAAGATAAATGAAAAGCGAAAGAGTTTTGATACTGTATTGAGAGATAATATGTACAATGATGATGAGTGGGTACTTACAGTTGTATGCTAGTTACGAAGAACTTTGATTGGTACGTAGAGCGAGTATAGAAGAGTGATTAAATATATTAGAAGACGCGCGAATTTAACTAGCTGTAAGATGAGCGAATTGAACTAGTCGTAAGGACTAGTTTATGCAAGATGAATGCAAGCGTGCAAGATGTAATGGCTACGTCTGATCGCGTGCCGTGAAGGAATGAGGGTAGCCGCTAGTTGGAGATGCCTTGAGTTCGTGTTCCGGCGTGACGCTAGTTTCGGCCAATCAAATTTCTCGTTGCTCTAAATATGTGTGAATGTGGAGGCGCCACATCTACTGTGGAGGGTCTACATCCACTACAGAATGAATGAATAAATGAATGAATGAATATTTATTTTCTTGATAAGTACATAGGTATTAAACAAACATAAAGTAAAATAAAGGTAAAGGTAAAAATAGATAACGTATTTAATTTATTTTGATTTTATTACGTCTTTTCATTTTCGAGTGACCTGGCAATTGTTGAAGAATTATAAATCTAAAATATCTATTTTGGGTTTTTCAGTGTTATTTGCACGTAAGCCTATTAGCAATTTAACGTAAAATTATTATCCATTAAAATATTGTCTGATGATTAATATGAAAATAATTCTGAATTTAGATGTAAGAATGAATTGAAAGTGAAATTAACTTTATATTGAAATATCTGATAGGCACTGAATTCATCAAAATTTCTTTTCGCGAAAGAAATGAATTACTAATCTTCTTAGAAACACAAATAAAAGTCTTCAATATTGGTATAGGTAATAATTTTTATTAGGGGGTTTATACAGAGAATGCCATCATCACTGATAAAATAATGCACACATCGGCGAACATATTAAGCGTTGTCTTTCAGTTAACCCAACCTACCTTTTTCTTCTTTAGCCCTTAGTCATCCATTGCTGGCCTCCTCCATCCCTTTCCATGCCAAACGATCTTGGGCCACTTGCATCCATATTGCACCGGCGTGCTTCACGATGTCATCTCTCCATCGGAACCATCATTACCAAATCGCAGCCTTTTGGAGGGATGATGATATATGAGGAATAAATTATGACACAACGCATCAATACTACACAACATATACTCATACGAGTATTAAAGTTCAAGTTTAACGATTTGAAGTTGATGATTATTAATGTCTAAACCATAACCAGTAAATCGGCAAATTATTTCCTCTTGAAATTCTCTGATAATTATGTAAACCACGATCAATTACGTTCATCCTACTTAAAACATACGAGTATGTATATATAGATATTAGTATCGTTCATAAACATAATATTATATACTATATCATAGTTATAGCTACCTATTAGATTCACTGGGAAAACTCAATGTTATTCAAATCCCACATCTTATTTTAATCTAACATTTAGGTACTTATAATACAAAAGGACTGCAGAAGTTGATTGAGTTGAAATGTAAATGAAAATTTATGTAGCATTTCTAAATACTCCGGTATTAGAATTATTATTGTGAGTGTGGAGAGCTACGCGATGATCTTTACTTACTGACGGCCCCATTGATGCAAAATATAACGTGTGATATGAAAGGAATGAGCTGGGAAAGGAAAGAAGCCTGAAAATGGCAAATGACAAAGCTGTCTGTAGCTGCACATTGGAGTGCAAAGGTCCGAACCCTTAATTCAAAGAAGTGGTAAGTAATTATTATATCCCCATAAATATGCAATATACTCGTAAAGTCAGAAAGAAAATTTAATTGGCTTGCTGAAAAAAAGACGACTATATGTACAAGTTTTTCAATAGGTGATTTAAATTTGGTCTCTATGTTTAATCATAATCTCCGGCTTCAAAAATTAAAGGCATAGTAGGTAATAAATATAAAGTATGAATGTATTAATTTATTTACTGCAATCAGATCAAATAACATTAATAAGATGATTCAAAGGTCAATTTTATTTAATTAACATAATTGGAGCTTTTTGACTATAAGGTAGTATTAAACAGCTTTGGTACAGATTTACAAATGTATTTATGAAAATGTTACTTCAACTGATAGAGACTGCTAACTTTTGATCAGAATTCCGTAAAGGAAAATTAATATTTCTATCTAAATTATATAAATTTTAAATGAGTACAAGGACCTTGGTGATTAAATTGGTGTAGAGAGAGAAACATACAGAGTAAGAGAGAGACGGAAGTCGAATTACTTGAGTGTTGAGGGATGAAAGGTAAAAGAATCTGTTATGGCCTATGTAAATTATTTTGGGATATTTTATCAGGTCCAGACTATAGAAATATGAAATAAATTGAATGATTCACTGCAAAACTTTCACAACTTATCCACTAGCGGATCCAGGGGGGGGGGCTAGGGGGCTGAAACCCCCCCCCCCAAACCATTAGTGACAGTACTTTATATACAACAAATCTAGGGTTTCAGCCCCTTAGCCCCCCCAAAACGTTGAGTGACAGTACTTTTTACCATGTGACGACATTCAGCCCCCCCCTCCCAAATTAAATCCTGGATCCGCCACTGAACTTATCTGTTGAAGCGCTTCGATCAGTACCTGAAACTCACAATAAAATTTATGATTCTGGCTTTTTTAATTTATTTCTGAATATTGCTATTTACGTCCTCAACTTTATTCCGTAGCGAGTTAAGAAAAAATGCTTCTGTAATTACCGTTCTTAAGTTTTAAAAAAATGTGTAAATATTTGGCAATACAATCCTGTATCAAAAATCAGTCTACCGGGGTTTGGTGATGCTATAAGTTGTGACAAACTTTAGGAATACTAAAGTTTTTTTTGCCCGAACTTTGGCCCACTTTGTAGGTCCACAAGAGGAACATTATGACGATACTTACATGCCAAGGAAACTTCTTCTTCTTCTTCTTCTTCTTCCACTTATGCTAGATCTGGGATCTGTTTGTTTCGGCGTTTGATGCTCCTTCTTGGGATGTGGAAGACCAGCTATCTTTCCATCTTTTTGGTGGTCTTCCTGGCAGCCTTTGACCTATAGGGATTTCGTTTGCAGCAACGTGGGCGAGTCTTGTTCCATCCATCCTGTCAACATGGTCCCGCCAGAACCGCCTCCTCTTCCGGCTCCACCGCACGATATCCTCAGTTTCGCACGTTTCTCTTATGACAGAGTTTCTAATTCTGTCTCTGAGGGTTCTACCGGCTATGGATCTGAGAGTTTTCATCTCTGCTACCCGAAGAAGATTCTTCGTTCTCGTTGTGTCTGCTCTTGTTTCCACACTGTATGTCATTATAGGTCTAACACATGTTTTATATATGCGAACCTTACTGTCTATGCGCATATGTTTATTTTTCCACACGACATTTCTTAGGCATCCAGCTGTTACAGACGCTTTATTGGATTGCTCTCTTACTTCCGAATATAAATCACTATGGCTAGATATTTCTACACCCAAATACTTAAAGTGGGACACTTGCTCTATTGGTTTATCCTCAACAACTAATTTGCATCGGAGAGGGTGCTTTGATATTGTTAAGCATTTGGTCTTTTCGACAGATATCATCATATTAAGCCTCCTGGATGCAAGATGGAATTTGTACAATAATCGTTGGAGGTTGTCTTCGGAGTCTGCCACTAGAGCTGCATCGTCGGCGTAACATATGATGCTGATGTTCTTGTTTCCCATTTTATAGCCAATTCCTAGGGATGCCACTTCCTCGATGATTTTGTCCATTATCAGGTTGAACAGGAAAGGACTTAAGCTATCCCCCTGTCTTATACCTGTTGTTGTGTTAATTGATTTGGACAATTCACCATCTACCCTTATTCTAGTTTGGCTGTTTGTATTAAGGTTTTGTATAGCCCTTACGATTGGTATTGGAATTTCTTTTTCCCTCAGAATACGGATGACGTCATTAAGCAATACCCTGTCGAACGCTTTAGTGAGATCTACGAAGCAGATGTACGCAGGCTTATTATATTCAATTGATTTTTCCTTAATCTGTCTGAGAATGAAAATAGCATCAGTGGTTGAACGATTCTTCCTAAATCCCTGTTGTTCCTCGCTGATACAGATCCTCTGTTCCAGTTTGGTCTTTAAGATACTGGTGAATAGTTTGAGTACAGAACTCAACAGGGAGATTCCTCTGTAGTTGCTAGGAATGTTTTTCTGTCCCTTTTTAAAGATAGGTATAGTAATGCTCATCTGCCACTCCCTGGGAATTATACACTCGTTCAGGATTTTATTGAATAATTTTCTAAGCTCCTCACTTAGGGCCGGTCCACCGTATTTGATCAGCTCATTCGGTATGGAGTCTATTCCTGGGGACTTTCGGTTCTTTAATTTCTTTACTGCGGTATTTACTTCTGTTTCTGAGAGAGTGACTGTGTTGTCTGTGGTGAGTTCACCCACCTCTATATTTTCAGACTGTGTGTCATCTCTATACAGCTCCTTAAAGTAGTTTTCCCATTCTGTGACTGATATTTTGCTGCTTTGTGAATATTCATTAACCGGTTTCCTTTGTTTGCTTAGCATCCTCCATACCCTTCTTTGTGCTCCGTAGAGGTCGTGTTCCATATCCTTGGTGAACTTTATCCAGTAATCTTTCTTTATTTGGTTTATTTCGGCGTTTACTCTGTTTCTCACAACCTTATACTTGTTGTACTCGTCTGGTGTTGGGTTACTGCGGTATGCAAGATAACTTTCCCTTTTTTCTTTTGCCAGTTGTTTAACTTCGTCTGTGAACCATGGCTTTGTGTTTTTGTTCCCATTAATATTGACTTTTCTTTTTCCTAGGGCTTCATCAGCAGCGTTACTTATATTTGTTTTTGTTTTTTCCCATGATTGTTCGACATCATCCTGATCTGTTATATGGTTTTGTAAAATTTTATCCGATATTCTATTTAGATATAGGTTCCGTGTGCTATCATCCTCTATAGATTCAATGTTAAGTTTATCTACGAGTTTTGGGATCTTTCGCGCTTTCTTAGGCTGATCCATTAATATTTTACACAGTACTAGTTGGTGGTCTGATCCAATGTTCGCTGAAGTTAAGGCTCGTACGTCAATTATTTTAGTTGGGTGAATTTTCCTATTTGTGATAATATAATCAATCATGGATTTTTCCCCTCTGGTATTATTGAATGTGTACTTATGTTGCGATTTGTGTGGGAAATACGTATTAGAAATTCTCAGTTCGTTTCTTGCACAAAAATCTATCAACATTTCTCCATTTTGATTAATCACTGATTCATTAAACCGCTGTTTCACTCCGTCTAAAACTACATCCCCAATTCTGGCATTAAAGTCCCCAAGCAGTATTGTCATGTATGAGTCAGGTATCTTGTCCAATGTATTTTGCAATTTGTCATAGAATTCCTCCGTTTCCTTTAAGGGTTTAGTGATGTCCGGGGCATATACACTGATAATGTGGAATTTTGTGTTATTCAGTTTGATCAATACTCTAAGTAATCTGTCATTAATATATTCTATTTTCTCTATGTGTTTTTCATACTTCTCATGTAATAGAATACCGACCCCAGAGTGTGCCCTGGTATGTTTTTCTTTTCCACTGTATATTAGTATGTAGTTTGAGTATTTTGATGTTCCCTGCCCCTTTTTCTTCGTTTCAGACAATCCGCATATGTCTATCTTATGGGTATTCAATTATATTATTATTTCCTGGTCCCGTTTTTTCCAGGATCTGATGTTCCAGCATGCCAATCGTGTCGTGTTTTGTTTCCTAAATCGTTTAAACCTTTTTCGTGCATTAGTCATCTTGTAGATCTGTCCAGTTTCCGAGGCTGTTGTTTCCGATCTGTGAGCTTGAGGATTTTTTACCCCAGACAGGTAGCTGACCTAATCCAGGAACCCTCCTCCTTTCGCATCCGGGCTTGGGACCGGCAATGGCGGCAAGGAAACTTGAGAATAAAATTTCCATCTTACCTGTTAAGACTGATAATGGTTAAGTTTAGTGAATTGATGTAATTAATGAATAAATATAAACTCTCGAACTGAACTCAAATTGATTGCATTCTGCCAAGCATAATATGTTCAGGTATTCAAAAGTTACTTATTTTTTAAAACATCTACATAAAGTATCAGAACAGGAGCTATTTTTAAAATAAAACGAGGTATTTAATCGTCTAAGTACTTATTCCCAACAATTAAAATTGAGCAATGAGTATTTTAATGAAGTATTGTATACGAGTATGAATGTTCAATGTTCATGGTAACATGCTTTTGTACTTAGCAACGTAATACGAGGGCTGTTCAAAAAGTAATAATAAAAACGCTCTGCCGAAAAAATATTCGTTCAGCCTTCCAAATTTTATGCTCTTTTTCAGAGTATCATTACTTTATGAACATCCCTCGCATTTATATGCGAAAATGTACTAATTTATCTTCCTTACCTTTATAAAGGCTTAACATGGGAAGTAAACAAATAAATAAAATCTATCTATCTATCTATACCCTCACGCCACGTCGTCCCTTGCGGGTAGGCAGAGAGCACAGGGCGCCAGACAGCCCTATCCTTGCATACACTCCTAGCCTCCGTCACATTCATGCAACTTGTCATACACGCTCTCCGATTCCTTTTACTCAAAACGCATCCATCCTTGAGAAGCTGGTCGACATTGTCGGACCAGGTCAGTCTCGGGCGGCCGCGCTTCATCACCCTTCTTCGCTCACTTAAATATATATTTTTACCATCTTGTCATCTTTCATTCTCTCAACATGCCCAAACCATCTAAGTTTATTCACTTTCATTCTTGTCACAAAACCAGTCTTGAAGTCACTCATTTCCCTAATAACCTCATTCCTTATCTTATCTTTCAGCGTTTTCTCACACATTCTTCTTAACGACCTCATTTCATTCAGCCTTGATTCGTCCTTCTTCATCCACGTCCAAGTCTCACTAGCATACATAAAAAAAATAATATTCCCTATCCCATGCATATTTGAAATATACATACTATTTGACAGGCATGAATAATATTTGAAAGAATTAGGTACACCGCATAGCATCCCTAAAATGGAAATGGGCAGGACACGTGGCTAGAAGCGCAGAGGGCAAGTGGACTAAGAACCTCCTGAATTGGAGACCTCGAGATGGGAACAGAAGTGTGAGACGGCCACAGCTGAGATGGAGAGACGACCTGGTCCGACATGTCGGTTCAACCTGGATGCAGTCTGCACAGGACAGGACAACATGGAGGCAGATGGAGGAGGCCTTCGTTCAGGAGTGGACGGGATAGGCTGATGAAGAAGAAGGTATATATTGTATTTAAGGTATATAAGACTATAATATTGTATGTAAGCAAAACTAATAAAAATAATACGTCCATCCATCAAAATATAGGCATTTAACCTGTAAAACGTAAATTATTTCTACAAACACAATATAGGCTCCACGCTCCATTCCAGTCCATTACTCAACATGCCATCGCTACGTTGAATATTTTTTTTTCGTATTTCTTATTTGCTAACTAAAATAAAGGTTTAATACTACGAGTATGAATTCAACGAAAGCTTCCTACTTGTACAAACATTGAGTTTGAAGGATAATTCTGTGTTTAAATACCGAATTATGTAGTTTAAGAGTATGCATACCGACATTTCAAAAATTTCTAAAAACGAGAGACCGTCTATTTCGACAATCGTTAGTAAATATGCTTTGGAACAAAATAGGGTAGATGCATTGAACATTTATCTATTTATTTATTTTTATTTATTCATTCATAAACGGCCGAAGCCTTTAACAGAAATACAAAACGACAATCACTAACAACATATTCTACACAATCCACAAATAAAAATACAATACCAAAACTCTGGTTTTATCCATATAATACTACCTAAATTTCCACAAATATAGGTTTAAAAAGAAATAATTTCGGAAATTACATGAAGCTGGTCCTCTCAATCATTTTAAAACAGCAAAAATACAAAAAATCTAAACAAATCAAACAATAAAATAATGTAATATACTAAGGTATTTGCAATTATTAATAATAATAAGATAATCAAATATTCCAAATGATTAAAATAATATAATTTAAGTAAGTACTGAATATTCACAATAATAAAATAAAAAATCAAACAATGCAAATATCAAACATTTATAGTGGTTTAAAATAATAAAATAATGTATCATACAAAAATATTCCCAAATTAGGATGACTAGGATTCAAATTACGCAAATATTACCCAAAATTTAATGCAATATAAAAAGTGCTGGTTACATAAAAAAACGAGACCTATAAAGTAATATAAAAACAATAACATAATGTAAGTACATAACATAATACACGAAACATCCACAATCTACAGTAATAATCAATGCCAGCAGTTAGAATCTATTAATGTAAACAATACCCCAAACTCAACAAATATCATAGGTTTAGAAGAGATATTTATGAAAATTGTATTAATAAGTCCTGTCAATAATCTCCTTAATAATTGTGGATTTTCGGCAGCGTTGAGTATTTGACAAAACGCCGTCACAATCACATCGGATCGTTATTTTGAAAATTGTATATATACTGTTTACAAAAAACATTTCGCATTGCACCTAATTTAATTTTGTTTTAATTATATACGTACAATACAAAAAGTAGATATTCGTATACGCCACTGACTTTGCACGAGATTGTATTGATATTTTGGATAAAAATATGTGCAACAAAGGGAATTATTGATTTATAATGATTTTTTATTTCATTTCTGATTTTATAAAACATCACTACCGCCATCTATGAATCATAAATGACTCGGGAAAGAACCTGAAAAAATGACGATTCGCGTCCGGAGTAAACATTAATACCAGACGATTTTAGACATCCATCTATTAAATAAACTTATAAATGGAATCTCGGCTTCAACATAGGCTATTAAAATATATGATTTGTATCGTGGTTTAGTAAAATTATCAATTTTCCCAAGATACTGAATTCTATCAAGTTAGTATGAAAATGAAAGAAGCCATTTAAAGTAGTCCCGTTAATATGGTTTTTAAATTTGTTTGCGTCGTTACATAATCTAGAACTAGGATATACATCTAAGGATTATTTTTATACAATGTTTTTGCTCTACAAATACTTCTGTATGACTAAAAATGTGTCTATAATAATTAAAAAATAGTTTTGACATTTGCTCCGCGGCGCTTTCTGTCGTCATCTGTTTTGACTCGCGTGGTGTAGGGGCTAGCGTACTTAACTTAAATTGAGTGTTATGCGATGCGAGGGTACGAGTTCTATCCCACTCCATACCCAACGCTTTTTTCTTCTTTTTTTTACTATCTTTTTGTGAAATTTGAATTTAGCAGAATCCTATATACATAAAAAATAATTTTACTAGGTAAAACAAATATATTCCTTTCTATATGCCAAAAATTTGTTCCATTAGGTATTTAATTCTAAGACGATGTAACTTCACCACCCGTACACAATTTTAGCCGTTGCGAAGCACGGGAAATACAGCTAGTTAAAAATAATATAAAACGATAAAAAAACAAAATTATACAAGTACCTAAACAAAGAAATATCGAATCAAACATCAACCAAAACGCAAAATCACAACAATAAATAGTATAGTGAGCGTGGCACATCAGGGCCGCAACAACGAAACACTGTGTAAATAGATTTATCAATTCAACTTCATATTATTAAAACCAACACATAAAATTCATTTAAGCATATAATTTGAAAATTGCACTGTTTACATTTTTATCCTCGAGTACGTCCGATGTCAGGTGTTTTTATCCTCGTATGAGACGTTGACAACTTCACAATTTTAGGCACATAATTGACAAATTTAACCTCCAGGTCTTCCTCGCCATCTTCCCTCCTTCTGTCCACCTCTGCCCACATCTCCTTCAGTTGCTTCCTTTGCATAATTGTGAGATCTTGTTTAAGTTTAATATTCTTTGGCAATCTTGAGCGGTTCGAAACAAATCTATTGGCTTGATTTTCATCGCTAAAGACAATTTTAATTGGTCTATTAGATCTTCTGGTTTTATCAGTATTCCTTGCACTAGGTCTGTATGCTGTCACCACACGTAATTCGCCAGTATCATCGACATCACTAACAAGCTTTTTGATCTTCTGCACATCAGCGTCTGATTTTGCCATATTTTCGCTCTCATCAGATTCTGGGACATTGATTATAATGACGTTTTTCTTACGTGCATTTCTGTCTGTGAATTCATCAAGTGTCTCATTTATGTTGGTTGAAGAATTTTCTGTTACACCTTTCTCAAAAAAACTTTTGTATATCTTCAGCTGTGACTCGTTTGACGCTGAGAATATATAAACTTTATTAACTGTGACGGACAGTCCAAAAGTGAGCGGCAGCAAAAGATCTTTTTGGGCTTGGCTGAATTTGTTACTCGAATCAAACAATATGTCTTGAAATTTCCGAATAACGCTAGATACTTCCATTAATAAGTCCGTGACAATCTCAGCAGCCACCATCGTTGAATAATAATAGATATATTATAGTAGGTGAAGAAGTAATATGCGATAGTAAAAGGGACGCATCCAAAGACGGCCCTGTGTTGCTTAGTATTGTACGGCCGTAATAAAACAACCTACCGGGCAGTCACAAGTTGCTTCTTGATAATAGTCTTTATGTACGTATAGCGTAGGCACTATAATGCGCTGTATCGCGTTGAAGTGAATGCATGTAGTGTAGGTGTCATCCGTGTTAATTAAATTTTGGAGTAATTTATTATTACCGCGAAATATCAGATGATAATAATTAGAAATCACTAATTTGCGAAACAAACAAATCACAACTGAATAAACAAATTATACAAATACACTCAGCACTTTCTCGTGATCACGATAGTATATATCACAGCATGCTTCGGTTGAAAAAAACGAATAAATTGAGTTTTGATTGCGGACACCAAAATAATACGTGTTCAATGATATTCAACAAATGTTTACTCTAGGGAATAACCGTAAAAGATTTTTTATAACTTATATAGATTTCTCAAAAAAACAATAATTTAAAAACACCTCTGTACTTTTTTCCGAAAGACGGAAACCCGTTTCCCGAAAGTCGCGGGATAATTTTTTTTGCACTGATAATATGCATTAAAATCTAGAGAATAACCGTAAAAGTTTTTTGATAGACGCAAATTTACCCCAAAAAATGAAAAAAACGCTATTTTTATATCATTTTATCATGCGATTATTCACGCGATTTTGAACCATAATGCCGTGGGAAATTACTGTGACATCATTCTTGGTGCCAAGCCCTTAATTTTCCACTCTCATCTCGCTCTGACGAACTGATAATAACATGACATAACGTGAACCATACTGGATTTTATGTAGAATAGAAACTAACCTACATTAAACATTATTAACCCTAATAGTTAGAGTAATTACTTTACAGCTGGTAAAGTCACAAAACACACGCAATTTATTATTCATACTCAAAACATAATCTTAAGATTTTCGACCGACGCCACGGTGCATGGTGGATGTCCAATTTTAAAGGTAAAAAAGAAAAACTAGAGTACAGAAGTTGTAGTTGTGTATGCAATATCATTTTCCATATAGCTTAAAAGTGATAAAACTAGCAGTAAAAGAACATAGTATTTGTTACTATCCAGTGGCGGATCCAGGATTCAATTTTGGGGGAGGGGGGGGGCTGAATGTCATCACATGGTAAAACGTACTGTCACTCAACGTTTTGGGGGGGGGCTAAGGGGCTGAAACCCCTAGATTTGTTGTATATTAAGTACCGTCACTCATGGTTTTGGGGGGGCTTCAGCCCCCTAGCCCCCCCTGGATCCGCTAGTGTTACTATCAGAAGTCCTTGGTTGATCCATTTGTTAATTTGAAATGAAAAGAAATACAATTTCAGTAGATAATATACCTACACGTCAATTTTTTCACATTGACGTAAATAATTGTATATTAATATATGTTATGTTTTCCGTTAGATGATAATAACATATTCGTTAAACCTAAGTACGTTTACATATACCTGTATGTTTATTTATGAATATACGAGAGTAAGCAGGTTGGAGCTGATTGAATTAACTCAGAGAGTTATCTGTACGAATTCATTATGTAAGGTAATTCAATAAAACGCAAGAAGAAAAATATGTCTGACGTTAGAACACACATGTGTATACATATTTTATTATTCATTACATCTACGTATATAATAGATACCCCCATATGGATGCGGGGTATTCAAACGTATTAACATCCGGTAAAATAAACAGGATTTGAATTTAGGTAAACATTATTTTAGTAGTAAGCAGATAACAAAAAAATGAGAATTTATTTACTCTTTATCATTGACATTACCGGAATCTCAGAGATGAAAACCCTAAAAAAATAAGAGACACAATTCTACATGAGAGATTAAGAACACCACCACCGGAGAAATGTGTTGTAAACAGGACATTGTTAGATGTGGGAAACAATAGAAGAATCTACTGGAGAGACCTTGCCAGAATGACTTCCAATCACTATACTAACCAGAGGGGAGAAGTTTGGCTGGAAGATTTTTTTTATTCCTCAAAATGTATGGAAGATTATAAATTTATTGTTCGTGTTCCCCAAAAATGGACAGACATCTGGGAGTCCACATAACAGGAGACAGAAAGACTGTACAAACGGGCCCTAACTTCCTTCGACCATCAGTATATAAGAAGAAGAAGGCCTCTACTGGCATTGCAGCGTAATTAAAAATCGTTTTTGCCTGTGGTAGCGACAAAGACATTCAACAATATACTCGTATAACAACATCAACATTCAACACATTTGTTCCGGTTTCTACGACTTCCAAGCGGGTTAAAATCTCGATTATAGCAATGCATTCTGCAATTCACTATATACAAATTTTTAATACAGGTACTGAGGCGTGTACAACAAAGTATTTGGGTTGCGTTGCATGCCCAGATCCTCTTTTTCAAAATGAATACAATTCAGAGAACTAGTGTACATATTTGTTTGTTTAATTTTTATTCACAGCAAACGAAGCATTTTATTATGATATACCTAATGAAAGTGTAACCTTAAACAATATAATTTTGTACTCAAAAAAAAAATACCGTAAATATTTTTCAAATGCTTTACTTTCATATTATGCAAACTTCATTTATTACTTTCTCCAAATTAAGGTAAGTATGTCATTGTGAAAAGATAGAATGAGGACATCAATATTTTCACATATTGAATATTTGAAAGTAAAATTGAATATTCAGTAGCGAAGAATTTCCAACAATCTAAACTCCCGTTCGTCTCGTAACAAGAGGCGTTGTTTAAATTTATCAACTGATTTTTTTTTTTTCTTTGATATCATTCGGCAGTCCACCCGAACTGAGTGATTTGTATGTTCAAAAGAATTTGAAGCTCATAAAAAATTGACATACATATAGTTCAATGAGCGTATTTAAATTTAATTCAATCTATATACATTATTTGACATAATTGCAATTTGAAACGTTTTGTATAATCAAATTATACGAATTTGTCGTATTTGAAAATATTAGTTTTTTATAAACCGGTTTTTTATTTGTATATAAATATTTTTTTGAAGACGTAAGCTTGTATAGAAAAACCCAGATACATTCCTGCACACTTTACACTAGGCTAAAAAGTGTATCCAAAAGTGCGGAATATGTCGTCGCCGCCGGGGTTCGAACCCGGCTCATCCCGCTTGGAAACCCGCTCCAACCAACTGCGCCAACCGTGATTTCACTTGATACCTATTATACTTACTTAATTATACAACAATTTTAGTCAACACTTGAAGATGGACCTCCCCCACATTTCTCTCTCCTGTACCACTTTTTTTATATCATCAGACCATCGCGTGGGGGGCTTCCTCTACTTCCTTTTATCTTCGCGCGATCTCCATTCCACCACCCTCTTAGACCATCTTTGGTCCTAGAGTACTGTAACTATTTTATGTAAAAGAAAATGTTCGAATTTGTGAACATAAGGTAAAAATATATTTTGCACATCCTGTACAATGAAAAAATGGAAAGAATTTCATTTTCTGAAAAATTATTGTCATCTGATATTCCAATTACGGTGGACTGACTTTCTATACTTATCTCAATTTTCTCTCAATTTTTCCAGCTTTTCACTGAATTCTTGAAAAATTCATTAAATCAATATGCAAGGAACTTTGAACAAATGAAGCTAATCAACTCGACAAAGAGATATTCATACAATCAATGACGTTATGTTAGTGCAAAAAACCTTCTACAATATCGGAAAGAGGGGACTGGATTATTAAAATTTTCAAGAGAGAGGATGAATTTAACTAGAGTTAGTGTTTAAATCTTTATTCATATTACCAAAAGGAGACAAATATGAATTCACCACAAAGGTTTCGACTACGACCTAACAAAGTTATCACAGAGACCTAAATATACAGACTGGACGGGCATGTTTCCAGATGGATTAACGATTAACCAAGTTAACACGTTGGTTAATTAACAGGCAACCAAGAACAAGCCGAAAAAAGTAGGCTTTTATTGGTTGCCCATGCCTGGCAAGATGGTCTGCCGATATAAAAAAAAGTGCCGGAGAGAGTATGGATGCAGTGTGCCCAGGACAGGGAGCTGTAGAATATCGAAGGGGGGCCTATATCCTACAACAGATTTGAAAACTTGATGAAGCAAATGAAAAACCAAATATTTTTTAATAACTTGTTTCTTTTAATATAATATTCTGTGTAAGATTTTCGTAGTAACAATATTTGTATTGTAATAATATACTCGTATTAGTAAATGGAATGTGTAATCGAAACATTTTACTTTCAGTCATGATGAAATAGCTGATATATCCATATCTTTAGATTCCATACATACTTTACGGAAATGAAACTTTACAAAATCAATAACATTTTTGCTTCAAGATGTCAGACATAAAATATAAAGTAAGCATTATCTAGGACGATATGAGAAAGAAAAACATGAAAGTCCCTGAAGGATAAAAGTTATTCCGTATATCTTTCCTACTTTATATTAAAAGGAGGCGTTTGTATCCCTACAACTACAAGATACGCACTAACTCCCGATAAACTTGATTTCCGATATACGAGTAGCTTTTTCTCGTTACATTAAACATAACTTCACATTATATAAATCGGATACGTTTTTACTGCAGTCAGATAACAAATTAAATTTATACGTATCATTTGTGAAGCTACTGATATTGTGACACCCTTCACCTTACCTTTCCTCAAAGGAGCACAGGGAGGTCAGAATATTTCGCCTCACAGGCGATTTCGAACAGCATTTCCTATTACAATTTTTATTCTTGTTCCGAAAGCTCTGATGTTATTGCCATCCTTCCGCATCCATTTAAGACATTTAGAATGGGTACTGAACCTAATTGGTGACACATACGTCATCTTCTCCTTATAATCGGCTGGGCCGGAGGCTCAAAACGGCTGTGTATCATTTTCAGAGGCCCCTGTCTCTTGCAATGCAACTGCTTCATAGTCTTATAGCAAAAAATTGCTGTGAATGAATCGTTTCACATTTTTAAGATACCTAAATCAAGACAATGACAAACTTTCCAACTAGCTGTTTCGAACTTTTTATAATGTATACACAAACTTATTTATTAATTTGTATTTTTTCTCGTGAATTTTCCCAAATTTTAAAGTACTTACGTGCATTACATTAAGAGGACCCATTTTAAAACTTTACGAAAACATTCAAACAATTTCTTTTCAACTTTCTTTGCCTACATCCATTCATTGGATATTCATTTACTTAAAGTAATAAGTTAAAAAAACTTTTATTTTTCCATTGCTGTGTTTAGAGAATAAATTATATTATGTTAACAATATGAGCCCAAAATGCAAGCGAATCGAGAAAGTTTTGACAAGGTAATAAAATAAAATGCAAACACTCTTGTTGGAAGTTTTTCCTTTGTACATCTTCTTAGTGATATTTCATGTTCGAAGAAGGACGACCTTGTGAATATAATATAATACGAAAATATTTATTCACGAAAAAATTCCATGATAATACACCAAACTTTTTTTATTAGATTTTACTTTATTGGATCTTCTCCTGCAATGTTTATAACAGGAAGGTCTTTATTAAAGAGCATGCTGAAAATAGATAAATGGATTCTAAAAACTTAGAGATGGAAATCCCTCCATACGAGACTTGGTAGGAAAAAGTGACTAAATGAATAAAACCCATCGTCTTGTTTTCATTGTAGTAGTCATTCCTCGTTCAGTTTACATAATTTACTTTATTTTTTGTTTGCCATACGTTCGTCAGAAATACGTATTCATTGTTGAAATGTAATAAGGGAATCAATCAACTTCACATTCCGACTAAAACTACATTTCAATATTTCTGTTACTTCTCTATTTATGGTGTTCATTATGACATTTCTATTTTTTTTTCAATTTTTCTGTTTTTTTTCAATAATACGTTCCTATTTTCTTTGATGTACCATTTCAAAATATAGAGATATCTGAGAAATTCATACTTCGCATCTCCATGTCTGAAATCATAATCATCATCATTTTCTTCCCCTTATCCTTAGATGGGTCGGGGATCCAAAGTATTTGGGAATCTTCAACTAAGTCTCTCTATTGCAGTCTCCAAAACCTATGACCACTCCAACTACAATCTTTCACACACCTTTTCCAGCAGCTGTGGAATAAAAATTAAAATAAAACAGTAAAATGGAGCTGAACATTTTTTCTCAATTTTTGAAACTTTTGTATGTTCAATGTTATAAAAGTTCGTCTCTATTTATTTATCGTATGGTCATCTCTAGTACATCACATAAATTACAATATCAATTCACAATAATAGCTCATGTTTGATTGTCAGATATTAAAAATTAAAAGTATTGTTTTTTAAATAATCAGTCGCCGATTCATTTAGTGTAAAGAAATCCTCCAGGCTTCCTCCATACGCTGTAAGACAGCACTCCGACACAACAAGGCTCACGTCTCTGAAATCTCCCAAATAAAGTGAGCCGACTACTTTATAAAAATAATTGTAATATTACTTTGACATAAAAATATTGTGCGTTGAAATAAAACAGTGAAATAAAGTAAACAAACGTTTGAATAATATTTTCCACTCATGACTTTAGTCGACAAATAATTCCCGACGTGTCTATTTATTTCACCGCAAAGATGAAAAACGGATCCCTGAATAAAATAAAAATATCATCAACAAAATACCCTTTTCCCCGTTTTTTTTTTGTCTCATACAATAATTTTAGAAAGGCTAACCATGTACCTGAAGCTTTTAATTTTCAGAAAAAAAAATACATCTAGATATTTAACCCGGGACGAGAATGTGTTGTTGTACCGTGAAAAATAACAGGGCTTTTTATATAAAATGTTATTAAGTACACGAAGGCTCTGTATCAAACTATGCTATCTTCTTCTTCTTCCTTCAGCCATCTCTCCACTGCTGGATATAGGCCTCCTCCATTTTCTTCCATTGTCCTCTATCCTGAGCTTTGCGAGCCCATCTTCTACCCGCGACTGGGATTATATCGTCGGCCCATCTTTTCTGTGGCCGACCTACTCCTCTCTTTTTGTCCCACGGTCTCCATTTTAGAACTCTGGGGGTCCATCGCTCTGTCCCCTGTCTGGCAACATGACCCACCCACTGCCATTTTTGTTTGGCAACCCGGTCCATGATGTCTACGACTTTTGTTCTGCGCCTTATTTACGGACAAAGTTATATATCCTGCAATGTAGTGTGAGGACATGAGAGAGAGTGACGTTGTACCGGAGGATGCGCAAGATAGAGCAAAGTGGGGGCTAAAGACCAGAAAAGCAGACCCCACCACCATGTGGGATAAATAATGGTAAGGAGAAGAAGAAGTGTAAGCAATATAATATATTAGATGTTGTGGCCTTTAGACGAAAGCCTACTGTGTCGAATCAGCTTCAGTTTCCATTTTGGATATGATTTTCAAATTAAAAACTACAGGAGAAAGCAAGCCTTTTGAAAAAGAAATAGGTATATATTGAATTTCAAAATTCTGAAGATGGGTTTTCAGGATTGTTATGTATTTCTTCCATCCCATTCGATCTCAAGCTGTAATATCCATGAATTCATGATATATTTCATTTTGACTTTTTCATTAATTTTTGGTATTATTTTTTTATAAAAATGGGTCTGGGCTTGTACACACAACCTAAATACTTTCCTGCACACTTCACAAGTTAAAAGCTTGAGATTGGAACCCAGCATCCTTTGATTAGAAAAAAAAAGTTCTCGAATGGCGACCAAGAACAGGCCGAAGAAGTGTTGGGAGGCCCCAGGCAAGATGGTCGGACGACATAAGGAAGGTTGCCGGGGGCGGATGGATGCGGTCGGCACCGGATAGAGAGCAGTGGAAATATAAGGGGGAGGCCTATGCCCAACACTGGGCGCGAGAAGGCTGAGAAGAAGAAGAAAATCCTTTGATTAGACCACTCTCCAACCAACTATGCCAACCAAATGCTACATAAATCCTTATAATATTCACTGAAAAATGAGTTAGCATTGTTTCGTAGGGAGGCATCCATTGTGTAAAAACACGGTCGACCTGTAATTTGGTTCCGCCTGACGACTCTAAATTAAAATCATATAAGCTCTTCATAATCATCTCATATTCTCAAAATATTATTTATAATTATACTTTATTATTGTTTATGAAATAAAGATAATATTATGCCTAACATTTTGTTATTGTTATTTAAACCCTTTTAGGGTTGCTTCTAATAAATAGGTATGCTGTACTAATACGATTTATAATATGTAATATGTATATTTTTTTTGTATCTTCTTTTGGGTTTGATACTTTCCTAAATATGTGTACAATTATTTATCTCATTTTATTGTCACAAGTGGTTGGTAGGCAGAAGTTGCATACGGCAATAAAACCGCCATTTGGTTTAACGTTTTACATCAAATCAATATTAAAAAATATATTATTAATTGAATAATAATTTAAAAACGATATGGTTATTATTATTTGAATAAGTGTCAGCCTAAAATATTTAATTTCGGATTACAAAATTGTTTCAAACGATAGTTTCATTGAGTACGTGATAATTAGGTAGAGTTCATGCAATTTTATTCCTATGAAGTGTTAGAATACACAAAATAAAGGAGGAATTAACAGTGGATCTTTCGATAACATTAGAATTAATCGGTGATCTTACGACTACGAAACCTTTTTGAAATAAAAGTGCCTACGAGGGACTTCAATGACACGTCTAATAAAATATACATCGTAAAATATAAAATATACAGTCTCGATCGATTAACTTATTCTCGAACACATAAAGAACTATATTTTAGTTATATCAGTCAAATCAAGGTAAAATTTTACATTTCACAAGGAAAATTTATTGGTTTCACTCACTTGTATTAGGATTCATCGAGTTACACCAAAGAAAATTGACGACCCCGCATTTATTGTCGTTACGATTATAATTTCGTAGGGTGTTTTAACCGAAGGTGGAAATGAGATGATGTTAAAACAAAACAGAATATTTGGTATGTTCTATAACTTTCTTTAGATGTTGATTTCATTTTGTTATACATACATACTGAATATTCCTTTATTTCCTTTACTCGATGTCAAATTTACCGTTGTCCAATTGATGTTTTTTTTTATAAGGGGTGTTTCAATCCTTTAGTTAATACAAGACCAAATACCCTTCATTGAAGAGATTATTATTACTCCAATACTATCCTAAATTAAAATGCTATTGTGAATAAAGCTTCGATTTATGGAACTTAATGAAAAATTTGTACGTTTATAACTGTACATATTTTTATAACTTGATCCTGGTAATGAGTCGTATTTATGAATAATTGTAATCTTGTTAACCCATTGACCTTCACTCTGGAAAAAGGGTTATAAAACTCATTACCTTCCGAATATAGACATACGAAGCAACAAATACCATTAACGAAAATTACTCTGAACAAACACTACAAGCTTTTTAAATCTTCTAAATATCTATACATTCTTCTATGAATGACAAGCAGGAAATATGAGCTGCGCTTACATAGTTTGACATGATTGTGTAAATGTTTTAAATGTGATGTGAATGGCCACGCAATAAATAAATATGAATAAAGGGCTCGCAGCGTAGTACTGTCGGAGTGTATTGCATCCTGCAATGTCAGCAATGGATAATAGATACATTTTTTTCTCTATCGGCAAGGCACCCGATCACGAGTGATATTTAATACATATGCAGCTGTCTTTTTTATGTCAAGCATTAGGCATAATTTATTTATTTATTTTCATAAACGGCGTAAGCCTTTAATAATGCTATTACAATAAATAACAGATCACATATGTATATGACACGAACAAAAAATATGCGTAAACAATAAGTCAAATCAACCTAGGCAATCTTCAGTCAACAACTACACAATATAGTGCAGGGGACCAATACATACATACATACAATAGATATGATTTTTTATGACTTCAATCGGCACAAAACTTATCCACCAGAAATAATACATAATCATCCAATGTGACAATGTGAATCCCCTGAATAGAAAAATATTAGTTCTATGGATATTATGAAAACAGGAACGCTTACTAACAAAGCATTACAAACAAACTTACTGGATACTGGTACATACTATACATCAATTGGTTGTTTCTAAGTGGCATACGAGTATATACCAACAATAAATAATAAGAAATCCTCTATACTTTAAGCTCCTTGAAAAGTTTTGCTTATCAACTCTAGATAGTATAATTATCTGACCGCTCACAAAACTTCCCCACTTAACTGCTTTTAAAGGAACGTTTAGGTCCATCTAGAAGCAATCAATATTATCTTCTCAATCAGCTGTAACAACTTTTACTGCTTAGCTTTTTATAGAGTCCCAGAGTTTAGTGACAATAATAATTTAATGGGTCGTAACTGCTATTTTATTATTATGGCTCGATTATTTGTACAATGTTCTGCATCAAATGAATGAATATACTTTCTAATATTCTGAAAACCTTTGATTCATTTTTTTAAATTAAGCTTTGAGAATCTAAATAATGTGGTTTAGCAAATAAATAGTTCTGAGTGAACGAAGAGGTGTGAGGAAGCGCGGCCGCCCGAGACTGTCCTGGTCCGATCATCTCGACCAGATCCTCAACGATGGGCGCGTCTTGAGTAAAAGGAATCGAAGAGCGTGTATGACAAACTGTATGAGTGTGACGGAAGCTAAGAGTGTGTGTAAGGATAGGGATGTCTGGCACTCTGTCCTCTCTGCCTACCCTGCAAGGGACGTGGCGTGAGGGTATAGATAGATAGATAGAACTTTTCTATTTGTGGTACTTTCGCGACTTGTAGAAATAAGGGCCTTTCATGAGGGCACAACCGTTATTTTTTTGGGACCTGTAGCTTTAAAAAAATCCTAAATTTTCAAATACTCATCGTTGTTAAGTGAAATAACATGGCTATATGAATAGTACTTAAAAGAACGTAAGTTCTTTCACTTTTTTATTTCAATAATCTAAGCGTTACGAGACCGGTTAAGCGGTAGGCCCAAACTTTCCCTAATACTAATTTAGTAAAATGGCAAATCAAAGACGCTTGCAATGTCCAGTACTCGTATTTTCTTTTATAAAAAAGATACATCACTCTATACCTTGAATAAGAGTCCTAAAGTTCCCCCATTTTTTTGTGGATATTCTCTTTCGATTTCTTCATCTTTTCTTAGGTCCGATGATCTGTTTGGTCTAGAAAGCCCTCATTCTTAGGAAACTAAAGTCCAGCTGTCCCTCCATAGTCATTGCTGTATTTTGTGTTGTTGTAAAGATATAATGTAAGTAGATATGTGAAATGATAATAATCATCCAATTACTCTGTTTTACCTATCCTGTTTCTTAATACTATTGTATAGATACATATACCCCCGTTTTCACCAACTTTTACCTAAGAAGGAGACCCCTAAGAAATTTCCATACAAAAACAGAAATAATATTCTATTTTTTGACACGCAGGCCTACCAACCACACCCTAATTCCATACAAAATGCAACACGCAACTCACCTACGTTAGGTGCCCAAATATCTCTGCCCAGGCTAGGTGAGTTGCGTGTTGCATTTTGTATGGAATTAGGGTGTGGTTGGTAGGCCTGCGTGTCACAAAATAGAATATTATCTCTGTTTTTGTATGGAAATTTCCTAAGGGTCTCCTTCTTAGGTAAAAGTTGGTGAAAACGGGGGTTAAGCTACTTAATATGTTTTCTCCATAATATGATACAGAAGTTATGTAATAAGTAACAATACGAGTATGTGTACGGTGTTATCATAAGAGTGTTTCCAGATAAAGCCAAGGACATTTCTCGAATACATTATAGATACTTAATAAAAGTCTCGTGAACAAATTACACGGAAAGACATTTTACTACTTAGTAAAAAAAATACATATTGAGATTTTTTATTAAGTCTTTCAATAGTGTTTCTTTTCTGTTAACCACGAGTAATGAATTTTTGAGATAAAAATGAACAAATTTAGAAATTACTACAACCTCCCATAAGATATTCCTCATCTTTCCCAACATTGGTGTTTTTATACACAAATAGCTGGTGACCTCATTATTGGGATATACTGTGATGGACTCCCAAAGTTCTACGTAAGATGGAGACCGTGAAATAAAAAGTTATCATCCCAGAATTATCCCAGTCGCGGGTAGAAGATGGATTGGCAAAGCTCAAGATAGAGGAAAATGGAAGCAAATAAAAGAGGCCTATATCCAGCAGTGGAGAAATGGCTAATAGAAAAAGAAGAAAACCGTGATGGTGTAGAACTAGCATACTATCAGAAGATAGAAATTCACTGTAAATTTTCACTTAAAAGAATTCATCATGACCTTTTATTTACAGAAGTGTGAAATAATTTACAGTCTGGTGAATATAAAAAAACACTGAAAATAAATTTAATAGAATGAGCCCGAATTATTTCTAGATCACAAACAATTCCATATTGCTGAGGGAAAAAATAATCCGAATGTGTGTAATTAATTTTGTGTAATTGTATCATGTACATTGTAGATGTTGGTAATAATATTATCACACAAGTATTCCTAGTTTGTATTGTGTCTAATAATATAAATATTAATTTGTCAAAGTCAAAGGCATGTCATTGTCATTAGACGGCGTACCTCCTAAGACAATAAGACAGATTTTCGTTTCTGTATCACGCCTCCAACCCTTTTCAAACCGGAGAAAAAATCTATGAACGATGTCAAGATTCTTTTGTTAACAAAAAATTGAAGAAAGAAATATATTACCAGTGTTGTAAGTAATAAGAAGTGATAAGTATCCACTCGTCTCCTTAATATTTGATATGCAAACTAAAAAAATATTTAGTTGAATTAAGCTGAATGGAAATGATGAAAACTTTAGTAGCCCATTAGATGCAAATATTTGCAAATGGTACTGTTCTCGTATATAGTATATATTGCTAACTTTACTGGCAAATGCAACTTTAACCGCAGTACTATACATAGTGCATGAAGATTATCGCCTGAGAAAGAGTATCATTATACCAATCATGTATGTATATTGCTAAGCCAGGAATTTACTTCGTTCCAACACTTCTTCGATCCTCTATTTTGCCAATGATGATCAGTTGGGGCAATTCGTATTAAATTATTTCCTGTGAGCACATAGCACATGACATATCGAATTTATCCACATCTCGAATGTGATAACTTTGCAATGTTCTCAAAACATGAGCCCGGAAAATCATTTTTGACGTACATAGAGTATAATTTATTATAATTTATTCGTTTTTTCTTTTGGCAACTGATTGACGAAATATCAATAGAAATTCATCCAGAGACAAGAATACGATAGATATACATTGTTTGAGAGGTGGTTTTGTAAAACTCCATTTTAATTTAAGTATTATTTTTTTAAAGAAAAAACTTTGAGTTTAAGAATGATTTTATTAAAGAGTTACGCGTTTCGGCCTGCGTAGATATATTGATACATCTTTTCGCTTAAACAAGTCTCGTATAGATTTTAAGAGGATAGCCGGGCTGAGCGAAAATTGAGAAATAGGTATTTGAAATAAATATCGCTGTCGCACTGGCCCTATTCAGCCGAGCTATAGTGCGACAGGGACAACTGCAGCTCAGACCGATCATACCTACAAATACCTTGCCAAATCGACGTTTCGTAGTCCCCCGTTTCCTCCTCCAAAAGTTAACGGATTCAATTATTTTTTGGTATCAAAATTTAAAGCAAGAGTAGATCTATGTCCCTATGTTTTTATTTTATCTTAAAACTTTTTCAAATTTATCTGGCAGTCGCCTGAACGCGGAGGTAGAAACAAGGATTTTTCAAGGTTTAAGGAAGGTCATATTTTTTTTCTTAATTACTATTTGAAAAAAAAACGAAACATAGGGACATGCCTACAGTAGTCCTAAATTTTATGAAAAAAAAACTATTGCTCTAGAGGCATTATCCAGGAAGGAAACAGGGGACTACGAGGAGACTACATTTGTATGGAGAAAGTACCGCCCGGCTACGGTCTTAACAAGTGTCTTACTCCTAAGAACGTTTCCAAAAGGTTAACACAATTGATTAATATTTTACCTAACTATTCATATACATACATTATTATCTCCCATTACTTTAATACGTTTAAACTCTAGGGGAATATTATAATATACTAATAATATAGAGAACAAGGAAGTCACATTACGACAGCATACACTCAATATTAAATAATTTAATAGCTGATACTTACTATAATAATCTCAAACATTGTTTTACTCTAATGTTATCATTATGTACACACCTCATTAAATATCCATTATTATGTACCTATTATAACTAATTCACATTATATTCCTATTTAGACCGGTGAAGTTACAATAAAAAAGGGGGTATAGCGTAGATAATTGTCGGAAAGCTGTAAACTATTTTAATCCCTTCATTAACATGCAAAGAAGGTTTCTTGAAGTTTGCACCAATTTTCTGTTTGTGCTAAGTACAGGGTGACCCATAAACCGAAAAAATTATGTATTATTTTCAGTTTTTCAGTAATAACTTCTAAACGATGCTTTCTAGGAAAATGGTGTCTGTTTATAAATTAAAGTACATAATATTCTTCGTCGTTTGAGCATAAATACTTCTTTGTACCTCAAAAATTATTGTGATACGGACACTGCCATGTACATATTAATTTTCGGAACAAATTGAAATATTCGTATTTTTCACTTTTGTTGTTGAATAACTCCCCAACTCAGGTATTTACGGTAATATTTTACTATAAAAAATTAATTGTGAGTCAATTTTCTCTAACTTGTGATTAAAAGTTTAGACCTTCAACACATAGTTTATGATGCACAGGTGTTTAAAGAGAGACGAGTGAAAATAAGATATTTACTAAATGATAGATTTAGATATGTTAAAGGTAAGCTAATTTAAATTTTACGATTCCATTTTATTGAAGTATAGTTTTGTCAAGTAAAATTCAAATTTTCAATACTGTTACGTCACTGCCTAATATTTTATATCGAAAAGAGTATTTTTTTTATATTCATTGGTATTATTAAAATATCTCCTAAACAGTTAGTGTTATGAAAAAATATTTATCTCATAATTTATCTAGAATAATTTCTCTATATTATACTTGAAAAATAATTTATCTAATTTAAATACTAAGTGAGGTAGAATTGATTAAAAATGGTATATAAAAAATAAGTTCATACATGCCGTCACTTTTTGTTAAATTACTTCTAAACCAAGCGGTGTAGCGTAAATCCATTAAATTTCATTTAAAGCGAAATAAATTTCCTATAAAATAAGTGCAATAAAATTAATTTGGGAGTTATAATAAAAAAGTACTAGATGATCAATATCAATATTTTGTAAAATAATTCCACGCTTACCATACAAAATGTTCCTGCATAGCAACGTGTCTCTAAACAAAATCAACTTTGATAATCTAGTACTTTTTTATTATAAATCAAAAATTAATTTTATTATACTCATTTAATAGAAAATTTATTTAGCTTTAAATTTAATTTAATGAATTTATACTGCACCGCTTGGTTTTGGAGTAATTTAACAAAAAGTGACGACATGTATGAATTTATTTTTTATATACAATTTTTAATCAATTCTACCTCGCTTAGTATTTAAGTCAATGAAATTATTTTGCAATTATAATATAGAGAAATTATTTTAGATAAATTTCGATGCAAATATTTTTTTCCTAACACTAACCGTTTAGGAGATATTTTAATAAAACCAATGAATGTAAAAAAAATACTCTTTTCGATATAAAATATTAGGCAGTGGCGTAACAGTATTAAAAATCAGATTTTAATTGACAAAACTATACTTTAATGAAATGGAATAGTAAAATTTAAATTAGCTTATCTTTGACATATCTAAATCTATCATTTAATAAATTTCTTTATTTCACTCGTCTCTCTTTAAATACCTGTGCATCCTGAACTGTGTGCCGTAGGCCTAAACTTTTAATCACTAGTTTGAGAAAATTGATTCATAATTAAATATGATCGGTAAAATATTACCGTAAATATCTGAGTTGGGGAGTTATTCAACAACAAAAGTGAAAAATACGAATATTTCAATTTGTTAAGAAAATTAATATGTACTTGGCAGTGTCCGTATCACAATAGTTTTTGAGATACAAAAAAGTATTTATGCTCAAACGACGCAGAATATTATGTACTTTAGTTTATAAACAGACACCATTTTCCTAGAAAGTATCGTTTAGAAGTTATTTCTGAAAAACTGAAAAAAGTACATAATTTTTTCGGTTTATGGGTCACCCTGTACTTAGCACAAGCGGAAAATTGGTGCAAACTTCAAGAAACCTTCTTCGCATGTTAATGAAGGGATTAAAACAGTTTCCAGCTTTCCGACAATTATCTACGCTACAAAGCTAAATTTCCTGGGCTAATTACTGAATTACTTTTACTTCATTCTCACATGGGGAAAACTTAGTGTAATAATTCTAACGCACTCAAATAATCTATTACATATCGTAATTTGCTAGATGTATGCACGGCTTTCGGAATTTTTCTGAAGGATTTGTGCGCACCTAGTTGCTGTAAAAAATGAGTAGATATATGCCCAATCCCACCAACTTTAACCTAGGAAGGGGAGCCCTAAGAAATTTCCATACAAAAACAGGGATAATATTCTATTTATTGAATAAGTAACATATTCTTCCAGCATAATCACAACCTTATTCCATATGAAATGCAACATGCAGCTCACCTACGTTAGGTGCCCAAATATCTCCGCCCAGAGTAGGTGAGTTGCATATTGCATTTCATATGGAATAAGGTTGTGATGATGCTGGAAGAATATGTTCTTTATTCAATAAATATAATATTATCCCTGTTTTTGTATGGAAATTTCTTAGGGCTCTCCTTCCTAGGTAAAAGTTGGTGAGATTGGGCATTAGTCTATTAATGTCAATGTTTTTTTAAACATTGACATAAACCTTTGACAATCAGATCCACCTGTGCTATTGTTACTATTCTATGTCCTTATTTTAAGATGTGATGTTAAATGCCATACGATAAATAAATAAGTCTATTAATTAAGGAGACTTCAGTAGTGAACTTGCGACTTTAGCAATTTGTATCTAAGAATTCTGGCGTTATTATTAAGTATATCACATTGAAAAAATAATTTGTATAGATTAGAAATTAGTGAAGGCAAAGTCAGAGCCGTTTTTTGATATATGGAATGGGTAAAAAATGAGTGATTTAAGACCTACTCGTATGCTTGTGAGAGCTGTAACCGTTTTTAAAGGATAATAGGCGGAATCGGACCAACATTGGGGAAAGTAAAAGTACATACTTATTTTATCTTTCTGGAAAAAATTATCAAATTTTGTCCCGAGAGAGTCTCGTAATTGTCATTTTCATCGCAGATCCCAGGAACAAATAATGTGATTTTACTATATTTTGTCACGTTATATGTGACAATATATAAACCACGTTTAACGCGAAACATAGAAATTACCACCTAGATATAGAATCGAGAGCTGATACGAGATTTGACAATCTATTAATTCTTGTAATTAAATAAGGAACTACTCATCCAAAAACACGCGCATTAAATCTCTTATTTCATGTCAATTCCCTCGGCATTTCCAAAATAACGTTCACAATATTGAACCAAGGCACATTCCCCTTTCACTATTATACAGGCAATCTGACAACTACTAGAAATCCTTGTAACTCATACTGTACAAGGGTGTACAAGGTAGATATATTTTGTAGTACGATATTTCATATAATGTTGCTCCCACGAGAAATAACATATGATGTGTGTGGTTTTCAAACCCTACACTCCTAATTTACTTTGATGATATTTTTACAACCATTCATATATTTGACACGGACGAAACTATCCCTGAATTATTTACCCCTATATAAATTAAGCTGTTCTCTTTTTACGACAATGACCTCAAAGCGTTAATGATATGATATGAGAAGAGGTGACACTGCTCTGAGTGGCAAGGCCTTGTGGCCTGCCTACACCTGGACAATGTAAATGATCATCATTCATTCCTTCAACTCCCAGGGGAGCATAGAGCTGCGACAGTGCAGTGGTCTCTCTTTCAGGCCATGGTCTTCTCTAACATTTAACATCGTCATAACAGTATCAACTCTGATACCATGGAGCGGCACAAAGTAGTATTTGGGGACCTTTTCAGCGCTTTACTGTGAATTCCATTCCAACGAGCCCAACGTATATTTCCGTCGTTTCGTCTCAGGGTCATTTTCTCGGGTGTCTTCGGCGACCTGGCTCTGTACGCCGTAAGTGGACATTGCATTCAATAATAATAATAATATGACAAATCATAAAGCGCGCCGTTTAGGCAGTTCACTTGAAGAAATATTATAATCACAACAAAAAGCAGGAGATACTATTATGTATAGTTATCTAGGAGTTATGGAGAAACGTTGTATCCACATATCAGTTAGAGATGTGTGACGGTATATAGATATTGGATAGGTAGATTTTTTAGAACTGAAAATAAGTCCTTTATAAATATTATTAGCGAATACAACATGCATTTATTTTACATCCCTTTCTGTAATTCAAAGTCCTTTGACTACATGTAATGAACAAAGTGCAAATTCAAAGCTTTGACTTTTTATCAAATAAACGTATGGACCTACAAAGTTAGGGGTGTAATTAACCCAATTACAAGTAAAAATATTCCAGTATTTTTTTGTTTGTAAAACGTATTTCAGGTTTTAACGGCATTATCAAAATTTTCGTACGTTGAATTTACTCTTTCCATCCACTCGTAACCAAATTTTCCAAGCTTAACATAAAATAAATGGTTACCGAGAATATAGCAATCATATTTTGTACATACAATTTGAATTGTCGTTGATGATAATGTAATTTGTGAAAAAGTTCATAAATTTCATCGTTTATGAATACTATCAATGTAATTAAATTTGTGTTTTTGTCATATTAATCGTGCAATGTACCTCTTTAGGATACATTTGGTTTTATTTTGTGTTAATGTTTACAATTTACAATTTACAATTCTAACATTTTTTAAAAACACAACCCACTCCCTATTCTTGAATTCTGATCAGTACTGAAACTTTCTAAAGGTTTCTCACCCGAAACACGCAGATAAAATGCACACGAAAAACGCCCTTATGTATATCGCCATAAGGGTCATTTTCCATAAACATTTTATCTGCGTGTTTTGGGTGAGAAAGCTTACAAAGTACCCCCCCAGAACACATCGAGGTCTCAGTAATAGGTTTTCTGTAATAATCTAATCTAATTTGTAATAATCACATCATATCCACTAGGAAGAACCTCATTTAGTGTATGCCCTTGTATCTTTAAGGCACAATTACACCAAAGTAACGCCGAACAACATAAATCATCGTGACATGCTACTTGCTTCCTAGTGTCGTCCGATTGTAGATGAGCGTGTCACAAAATTGTCGAAAAAACGTGTCGCATGCTACAAGCCGACACTGTTCAACATGCTGAATCATATCGAAAGATGACGCATATGTCCAAGCAACAACATTCGACTCGTAGCATGTAGAGAGGCCGGCTACATACATTATGAAATTCATAGTCTGAAATTGGATTGCTTGTAAAAAATTTCGACTAAAATTATGTAAACATAGCATGTCGAAATCGCATTGTCGCCCTGATTCTGAATTCAGAGAGATTTTTGTCGGAACTTTTTAACAAGAAACCAATTTCAGAATATGAATTTCATAATAACACGTTTTGTGTTGCGTTTTTTTCCTTAATGCTGCATATTGTTGCTTAAAACTCGCCCCAGTGAAATTAGGCTTTTACGAATGACATGAGTAGGAATAATACTTACTTATTGCGCTTAATGATATTGCTTCCTACATACAATTTCACGTAAATCATTTATAAAGACGCTATTCGAAATTAATTTAATAAATCACAATATATTTATGGAGAAACCTGACGAAATTAAATAATATTTAATCATACACGTGATTTTCATTTCCACAATAATTTTGGCAAAGGAAATTATGAAGACACTAGTGTTTAACAGCCTATACTAAATAGTATATTATTCTGCTTTTCAGGTGAACTGTATGTTGTTTTATTTCATCCATGTTCAGACACTCTTTCAGGTGTAATTTTCTTTATATACGTTTCGGCACTATTCTTGGTGACGTTCGGAAATAAAAACATTACACGGTTTACCTGAAAATCAGAATCAATCATCGTCTTCTCTATTTTCAATCCTGCGGATTGGTTTGAAGCAAATTCCTACATCTTGTTCTCCACTCTTCTCTGTCTCCTGCAGTTCTCTTCAGCTCGACATAAGCATGTGGCGCAAATCATGTCCTCGTACACCTGGTCCAGGTACTACCGTCTGGTGCGCCCCCCTGTGGTTTGTCCCCTCAACCATTCCCTCTATTAAGTCATGTAGGAGACCTTCGTGGCGCATGATCCAGCGGGCACGTCTCTCGGAGATGGTTTTAAGTAGGTGCCTCCATTCTTCGACTCTGCTGAGCGCCTCGGCATCAGGCATATCGAGTGTCAAACTTTAACAATTACAGGCAAATACGTACTGGCAGTTCGCGGTTCCTTTCGTAAAATTGGACATCTATAGGGTGCCTGTGGCATTATTTTTCAGCAGGGCCCTGAAAATAAATACTTCCACAAATCATTAAAACTGTTCGAATATTTTTTACAACAGGGCTTACGGATAGCACACACGTTTTATTACAATAATACAAAATTATATGATACGCGTTATTGAAAAATTGATTACGGCTTATTCGAAAATTATATTTTATTACATAATATTTTAATCAACTCTACTAAAAAATAATATTTATATTTAAAATTCCTGTGTTTGTGAGCTTTGATATCACAGGTTTTAATCAAAATTTTCAATAATTTGTTAGTGTTAGTTTTTAAAATCATGAAAATCGAGGGAAAAACCGTAAAGTTTTTTAAAATGAAGCAACATTAACCCCAAATAATAGAAAAAACGATATTTTTTTAATTATATCGTGCGATTGTTTATGCAATTTTAAACCTTGACGCCATGAGAAATGACCGTGACGTTGAGTTCCTAGCTTTAAGAGCGTACCAAAAAAATAAAACGATCTTTTTAAAATTATTTCATAATATAATGTAAAGCTCGCTTATTTTACGAGTAGTTCACAAAGTTACAGAATTAGAACTAGTGTGTGCTCTTTGACAATTTCTAGTTCTATGTAATCACATTGTGTATTATGCTTAATAATTATTTGACATTAAAGTTTATGCCAAACGTTCCTCTGTAGACTCGGGGTCATGTTTGCTAAATGAGTTCAAGCACGATTCATCCATACCTACTACATACGATGCAGTGGCGTAACTAGGGGGGGCGGGGGGGGCGGTCCGCCCCGGGCGGCGCATTTCAGGGGGCGGCAAAATGGCACAACATATAAATAAACGTCTTGATAAAACACACGAATTAAAAAAAAAACTAAAATTATTATGAAAATCTATTAAATTACTATAATTTTCATAAAAAAAATTGCCTCCGGCGCTAATTAATCCCGTTCGCGTTTTAGGTACATAATATTTATAGGTGCTCAAATAGGCTTAGTTACTTCCCTTTCGTTGGTTTAGATAACCAGGTTCATCATTTCACCATTTGTCCAAAAAATTTGCGCTCTTTTTTTGATATTTTTTTGGGATATGTACCTATTTTTTATATTTAAAGAAAGTAAACAAAACTACAGCATGACCTTCATTTTCATTAAGTTTTATGAAAAAAAAATTCGCCTGCGGCGCTATTTACGTGATTTGATATGCCACATATTCATTTTAAAATTTTAGTTGCTCTGCCAGATGGATGGACGATGTTAAGAGGTTTGCCGGACCCCAGTGGATGGGACTCGCACAGGAGCGGGAGAGGTGGAGGAGGAGAGGGGAGGCCTATGTCCTGCAGTGGGCAGCCGCGGGCTGAATGAGTGAGTGAGTTGCTCTCGCCTAGCTTCAAAACTGCAGACACCAATGGGTAGGTATGTACTTGTATAGTTACTTAGGGGGTCGGGTGGGGCGGCATTTTCAGAGTCCGCCCCGGGCGGCACTTATGCTAGTTACGCCACTGATACGATGAGATTAGGTTATATTACTACTCATGCTGATGAGAATATGAAATTGCCTACGAGTATACTAACTATACACAACTGAAAATGTGTAACTTCTATTTCAGTAATACTATGGCTCACCACAAACGTCCCGAAGTTCAGTTCCGGAATCGACCGTTTTGCAAAAGAGTTCCGACCAAAACCTCTTTCTGAATTTAAAATCGGGGTGACGCTGAATTCAGAGAGAGGTTTTGATCGGAACTTTTTTGCAAAACGGTCGATTCCGGAACTGAACTTCGGGACGTGTGTGGAGAGGCTATGACAAAGTCAAATTCAAAATATAATCGGAAGAAAATTGGAGCACTTTCTTTTTATTATTGTTTTCGCTTTTTATCAGGCTGACAATGGACAAAAAATGTCTTAAAACTAGTCACCTAATTAATAAATACTAGTCCGTGAGATGGACGCCACGAATATTGAAGTGTAGGCCTTGAACAGATGGAAGGAGCGTCGGAAGGCCACCAAAGAGATGGACCGACGACATTGTCCAAATCTCTGGAGCAACCTGGATGCGGAAGGGTAAGAACAGAGACGAGTGGAAACAGATGGAAGAGGCCTATATCCAGCAGTGGAGGGAAGAAGGCTGATGAAGAAGAAGAGAAGATGTCACCTGTTACATTCGACAAAAAAAGGTTTTTCATTACAGCTATTTTGTATCAGCCTATCTGGATGATAATTTAACTATTTCATAGAAAGGGACCCTCAATTTATGCCGAGAATCGAAGCAAAGTGTCAAGGTCGGTCTACATCATTTAATATTGTATACTGGTACATTAATATAATATTAAAATTTGAGTGCTTTAATATAAATTTCACATCGTTTTTCGTTTAGCTATAATACCACAAAACCTCTATTGCTTGAACGTTATTAATACGACAAAAATAGAAAATCATTATGATGGTTGCCGAACGCACATTACATTAATACAATATTACAAAGAAATTGTTATTAGAAATTTGATGGTAAACAACACGAAATTATTCTAAGAAGCATATTCATACAGCATGTACTTATAATAATGTTTTGCGTACTACGTAGGTAATTTGTATTCTCATAATTATAATATGAACTACAAACTTATAGACATATTTAGTAAATTGTATACAAAATATTCTTAGAATTTGTGTGTGTTATTGTTTTAGTGTGGTATTTCAATAATTACTTCGTCTTAGTATCAAAAACGTAATTCTCTACTTATATATTCGCTGTGGTAAAGTAAAGCACTTCATCATCATCATAATCATTAGCCAATAACTGATAAATTGACATTCCTCGTCATGAAGAGGGAATGATTAGCAGTAATAAGCTGGATCTCTTTATATTCCATTTAATCTTCAGTGATCTTCTGCCGATGATAAAGAATTGTCATCTAGAAAGTATCTAGTTATGATATTTAGAATTCATTAACCAATTAATAATGAAGAATTTTAGGTATTTATTATTAACGATGGAAATTCTGCATTAAATTGCGATATTATAAAAACGACTTTAAAAGATTTCTTATTTATGAGTAATGCGGGCTGTCGACGTGGAAATCTGTACATCTAGTTTACGAAATGGACTTTCATTTCCTGGTATAATATCTAGAGCGAATTTACTCGAGCTTACGAAGCAAAACTTTTCTTTTGAAAAGTTCTCTAGCTTTCCACAAAATATCGTACAGGCTTTTTGATGTTGTTATTAAATAAACAGCTTGGAACGAAGTTTACCAAAATGTATGAGGACTAATACAAACAAGCAAATTATTATATAAGTGTATGTTATTTTTGGTATATAACCGTAATCCAAATTATAATTATTAACATTATAAAAGTATTTCAGCTGAATTGAGAGAAAGCGTTCTCGTGGTAAAGTAAATGGCGAAAGACCTACGTAGAACAGCTTTTCAGAAAGGGTTAACATGTACGAAGAGAAACTATGGCTGAGCGACATAACAGAACTTCGTAAAACTGCAAGAATTAGAGACTACGCAGATTGATCCTTTGAGTCATGTCCCGTTCAAGGCTAAGGGAAGAAATATGATATTATCTAAAACAACTCTACACAATAAGTGATTCATTGTAGTTGGATTTATTTTGCCACACGAAGGCCATAACGGAATATTCTGACTTATTCTGTTTGTACTACTTTGCGATTAAAACAAGCATAAGATAAACTCGAGCAACAAACTCGACAATAGAACGAAAATATCACTATATTTATTTAATAGCAAGTAAAACAAAAACGTTGTACAAAATTTGTTCACCAAAAAATTAAAATTTAATAACTTGTTGACGAATAACTTTTCCGAAGAACGTACATTTATAATGAAATGGTTGTTGCTTGCTTGTATTTACAACAATTTTATAGCAAAAAAATAACAGAAGGCTTCTTCATTAAAATGGTTAACATCGTTAATGAGCTACACATGTTCAAGATAAACTAACGAACATAAAGTTTCAGTATTAGTTACAAAGCCTGTGGTGGTATGTGTTTGGAAAAAAGACATGTTGAGAAAAAAAATAATAGGCCGCGTTGGTATTTTTTTACGTAAAGAATGAAACAATTAAGTCCACCGCATCTTGCTTTATTTTTTCTTTTTTTCTAATAGGTACATGTAACAACAGAACAGAATATAATCAGAGGTTGAACGTCCGTCAGGTTTGTGACTGATGGTCCGCTAATGTGATAGTTTATACTTGAGCATCATTTACCAATTTCAGATAAACTTTTTTTTGTACTCTTGTATGTATCTGTAAATAATTGTTAATATGTTTCCATCCTTGGACAAGGACACTGAAGAAATGTAAGTTAGGGGTGGGGTTTGTCTGGGAGCTCCCTTCTGGCTAACCCTGAGCCCACCTCTTAACAATATTTTGCCAAGAAGTGTGGATAAAGAGGACGCTATATGCGCCTGTGCTACCCGGGGGTGCGGAGGGCCTTAAGCCCGTGGGAGTCCTCCAATATATATTTTTTCCATCATAGACATCCTCCGATCCATTCCCATCAATCCATGATCAAGACATCGTGGCATTTTATCACTCTTAATCAAAGTATGCACGAGCCACGGATTGTGATTGTAGTGGGACACAAACTTTACATACAAAAAACGATAAAATGCTTTTCATTTTAGACATACTCGTATTTTTTATTTCAAGATATTACATTAATATTATTTGTTTTTCTTTCGCGTTAAATGCGTCAAATTGTATAATAAATCAAATCTACAAATATTGACAGACTAGTTTTTAAAAGCCGGGTGAAAATAGTCTAAAAGTTGATTCATTATTCTTCTTCTTAAATTGGAAGTGATTGGTATACAAAACTATTTAGTAATAGTAAACTTGCAACGGTCGTAGCAAAGGCGAGTACCATCCAACGATTTTTTCTGAAATTCTTTAAAATGGATTCTTAGGTAAATCTATCTTATCTAATAACTTACATAAAATGAATAAAAAAAAGTGTGCAATGATAATTTTAATATCTATTGATTTTTTTACAACAGGGCATATAAAGAGCAAGCGCTTTATGTAATAGATGATGATAAGATATATCTATGTACTGAAAAAGTTTGATAAAATAATCTTCAAAACAATTTCGCATGTCGTAAGCTCACTTCAAAGTCTCTCTATTTTATCGATAAAGCTCCGCTGACTGCAGTAAAGCTCCATTCCTCGTTCAATATGTGATTTAGAGCTTAGAAATATTTACAGTTCGACATCTCATAAGTTAAATAATTTGTCAACAAGGAGAGATGTAGAACTTTTAGAAAACTTATCGAGTGAGGATTTTTTTACAAAATTGAATAAAGGTAATCGTTTAGAAAATGTTGCGTTGATATGATGTATTTATAGATATTATAAAACTTATATATACTTGCAATTTATTTTATTTTACTTGAATAGGGGCAAAATAAATGAACTGAAACAGGTTCAAGGATAAAATACATAAGCCCATCACAAACAGGAGCCAGTACCTAAATGTTAAATGTGTTTTCGATCATTATAATCAGTGTAGGTATAATAATAATATAATGTACTAGAGGCCTTTTTAGGATATTTACTGATGAGATCAAATAATATACTCTAAGAATTAATTGGGTTGTTGTATTTGCACAATAAGTTCTATAGCGAAAAATAAAAATAATACAATTTATGGCTCCGTATTTACTTCTCGGATTTTATTCCGAGGAGAGTTCAACAGAAAGTTTTAATGACGAATAATAATTAACTTTTCGTGACATAACCGCGATGTACGCCAAATCATATTAAGCTTACATATTTTGTATTGTTGTCGTTAAAATCCTCGGTTCAACAATGGTAAACCAGTAATTAACTCTCTGCAAAAGCGAGAAGCGACCGTAGAGATTTAGCGTTTTGTTCTCTCTGCCTACGCTCGCTAGGGGCTCGGGAATAATAAGGAATAATATTTGAGCTGAGAAATATATAATACAAATATTAGACAACACGACCCTCTGTTTATCATACTTTTCATAGCTGTTTATATTCACATATAGGAATAGATTTTTCATCAACGGTTATAACGTTTTCCATAATTTGATAGTCTTTTCGTAGTAGTAAGTATGAGAATGATGGAGATTAGACTACGTAAATAGATTTGTCCTTATAATTATTAAAAATTCGTATTATTATTTTTTCATGATTTTGGAGCATGCAGGGGACATACATATTTAATTGAGAGATTGGTCGCAGTTTGTGTTATGCTTGTGTATTGATTATGAATCTCTGTCAGTTTCTTGTTTGTGTACCTTTTAAAATAAAATGAAGTAGACAGAAAATAATAAACAATCAACATTTTGCCCCCAAATCAATGATTTCTTCAAAAGTAGCGCATACAATATTTTTTCATTAGTTGCCACATACCTAATTTCATTATTATTATTTTAGATGGAAAACACTTTTATTCTGCGATGAATATCGACCGAATATTGCTTTAATAATCAGAAATTCTAAACTTTTTTTTATTTATTATGACATAAACGGCCATACGGCCTTTGAAAAATACAAAATATAATCAAAAAGAATAAAAATTTCTCACAATTGGTAGTGTAAGCGAATGTAGTACATGTAGTAAATGGAACATTTAAATTTATATTATGAAGAATTTATAACAATCGTAAAAAAAATATCACTTAATATGGACAAAACTATACAACAAAAACAAAATATGACTGTAAAATATTCATATGAAAATCAAAAAGAAAAAAGTCAAGAAAGAAATAAATATAAACAAAAAAAAAACGTACAAAACATAAAAAAAAAACAATACCAGAAAAAATAATAATAAAGATCTTGAAAAAATTTGTGACAAAAACAAATCAGACATGATTGTAAGATAGAACTTGCCCAATTAGGAACATAAAGTGTGACATTTCGTAGGTATCTTTATGGCTTTAGTGATGTACAAATCTACCTACACTTTTGTTTACTTGAGTAAAGGCGATAAATGTTTTGTTTCACAAAAATCATCCAATTTTCCGTGCTGGATGTTTTACAACCAACGTAAAAGAGACGTCTAGTTGAAATTTCACGTCGACTTGAAGACTATTTTACTTTCATATTACACCTAAACACAAATTCTTACGTAGATACCACCACGTTGATAGGCGAGTATATTATATTCTAGCTCCTTTTTATGACTGTTCTATGTCCTGTAAAATTTATCGTCATTATCAGTACCTACCTATATAGGTAGGTAGTCACTATAAAATATGTTTATTCACAAGAAAAAAATAGTTTCATCGTATCTCCAAATATACGAACATAAAATGCGACACCGTTGAAATTCCTTTAAGATCTCCATATCGTCTTCTACTGGCAGGTAACTTAACAAAAACAATATATATAAATAATAAACCCAAATATATCTTGGTACACTTCACAGTAAGCTTAAAAAGCTGTGTAAGCCAAAAGTTCATCGTCTGTGGGTACATTGAATATACGTGAAAATATCTTATAGGGTATAAATTATATTTTGATGTTCCGTTGTAAAACTAAAATGTGGTTATATGTGTTGTGTATGTACTCGTATGTGTTTCACCGTGATGGATAAGACAAATGATTTTCTTTGTTTAGATAACAGTAAAACAAAACTTCGGAATCTACTAAACAAAAAAATATTCTTTTCTACAAAAAATAAAGGTAAAGAATACATCTAGGTGCCCATATAAAACTTTCGATTCTATCAAGTTTTATATATGCCTATAACAAACAATTGCTTAATTCATTGGAAACGTTCTTATTTCCTTATTACTAAAATAAATTAAGAACGCACTTACTTTCGATCAAAAAGTTATAAAATAGGACCCAATATTCAAATACCCATCAACATTTTTTTATAACATCCGTTCAGAAAATACAATGTGACAAGTTTCTCTATTACAAAACTATTTGATTTGATCTTGTCATGTCATGCACTTTTCAAAAATTCTCGTCGAGATTCGCGATACAACAATTCCTATAAAATGAAAAAAGACAAGTCCAAACAGACTCACGAATATCGCTTCATGCATTTTGTATTTTAACCAATTCCGGTCGTACTCGTTTCGTTAAACCAATTATGTCAAAAGAGAGCCTCTATTCGCGAAACACTTAGCTTCTTAATCCACTCAACATGTCCGTACGGATTACGAGAATATTTCGTAGAAAAAAAAACATAAAATACATAATTGGTGACAAAAAATATATTGCCAAATAAATCCAGCACAGTAACAAGATAATAAATATAGTGAGTGTGTGTCGGCAGCGCGTACATTTATTTCCTTTTTGTTTTATTTTTTAATCAAAGTTAAACACATGGCCGAATGAACAATTTGATGATCATCCCAATTTATTTTGGCCCCAGTCCAATAAAGTTTATATTATATTACACCATCAAACCACCACGCTCTCCTCTCCATGAATTTTTTGATGATGGGAATAAAGATAAAAATTTAGTTCAGTGTATACGAGTATGTACTCCTCCGTGATTGAAAACTTAGGTGAAGTAAAATTTCAGACAAAGGAAATGTTTACTTTTCTCACTAAGTCATGTTTGTACGATATCGATTTCAAACCTTCTAACTGAATAGAGAGTTCTAAGAGTTACACTAGACACTAGTTGTTAAGTAATGAATAGAAAAAATTCCTTTGGCACGCCACAGGCATAGGTAGATATCAAGTGATTTATTAATTTTAAGAGTACATCTGTACAATAAAAACAATCACAATATTATCCATTATCGGCAAATAAACCAGCGAAGTGATGAAGTAGTATGGATGTAGTTTATTCTTTGATTATCGAAGTACCGTATGACGAAAAAATATTTGATTAAGTACTTCAATAATCAAAGGAAGTACCTAATCCAATAATCAAATTATTTTCATTCCACACATTATATGGATTGGTACCGGTACCTAAGCACTAGAAATTTGAAAAAAAGATGTGAGTTCTTCTCGTATCGTGAAGCACTAAGACAACAAACACGCTAGTACCTATGCGGTAACTACTTACTAGATCTTTCGATCGATCAGTGTAGTCCGAGGAATTGAGCTAGACAAAATCTGACTTTTGATCTGTATTCCTTATTTAATGCCCTTTCATACGATACCAGACACAGACCCTCACAATCATTGGATCCCCTCAGAATGATTGTTTTTGAATTTGAAGCCTTAAAAAGTGAACCTTCCTCTTAATGGATTTCACCCAATCTCCTATCAGTTCATCTACCACTTACCAAAAATCTACCACCCAAGTTTCACGTTTCTGTGACGCATAGTTTGGCCGCAAACGTGCGCACAAGAAAAGGGACATATATATGGCTTATATATATAAACTTTTAAACCAAGGTCGGATTCGGGTTCTCCTGGTCCTAATTAGTGATACTGAGTAGAAATTTTTCAATTCTGCGACATCACGGGAGAAACGAATAGGTAGAGTTCCTTTTGGAAATCTACCTAAAAACAGTCGAAACCAGTCTTGTAATTAAAATAAGCGTATTATTTTCTTAACACGTACTAATGACTTGTTCGGTTGTTTTCTTCTAAAAGCGCACCATTCCAAAGGCTTTTTTCAACGACTTTAAAACTCCTAAGGTAAAGTACCGAATACATCAATTTCTAACGAGGCACTTTCTGCTTAGGAGACCTCCCAGCCAGTTATAGTAAGTCCTCAATTGAGTATGATGATGGCTTCGATTACTTCAATAAAGTAAGGTGAACTGGAAGAAATCACAGCTCTGCGATAAGTTCACCCTAGAGAACAATGCTTTATAATCTGTATTATGTCCATTTTTATATGTTTATACTTTATTCACTTAAAGAATAAATATATGAATAAATAATAATCATCCATGATGAAAATCTTCGATCGCATCATTCTTATCGTATATGATAAAATAAGTATATGGGTTTTAAACATATTATTCCATTTTTATTGGACTGCTATCATATTGCGCCGCTTAAAGCCCGACATTATGAAATCTGCTAATTCTTACTTTGTTAAAATATATATGAAATAGTTGCACGATAGAGCACTGCTCCATCTCCAACATGATATTGCAATACGTTGGACCCATTTTATTTTTTGCAAGTCAGTGCTATTAATAAATCTACACAAGGAGTCATTATTATTTTACGTTCCAAGAATTCGTTTTGTTTCAAGAATTTAGATAATATTATTGCTTAGAACTCAGCACAGTTTCAGGTTACTGGTATTTCTATAAACTCAAATTGATGGGTCTAAGTGTAAAGTGGTTACTTGAGGGATAAGCATGATGCAAAGTTCATTCTTCGCCGTATATCTGCGCCACGGCATTGAAACCAGTCTTTTAAGTCAAGTCCTCAGGGTCCTTCATTTTTGCTGCCTCTAGCTCGGTCGAATCATTTTGTAATTAGTCTTAAGTCATTGTATAATCTATAGCTTATCATTTGTTATCTTCCTTGTAGCAGGGATATTGAAGGTGTCATTCGGGGTGGTGTTGCTGGGGGGGGCTTCCGGCTAACCCTGGGGCCTTCTGAGTAACTTTGGGCTGAAAGAGCGCATAAAAAGGCGCCTAACAAGCGCCTGTGTAATTCGGATGTGGGGAGGGACCTTCAATATGTATATCTGTTGTTGAGATAACTACTTTTGTTACTAAAACAAGTTTAGAATAGACTGGTCTGCTTATTAGCACGTGGACGAGACTTAAAAAAACAATACTAATTCTGAACATACAATCAAAACTGGATGTCTGAGACAGATTCTGGAAACTAATGTATCATTTGATTACTAATACACGAGTACAATGTTACTTTTGATGTGTAAGAGGAATAATATAAATACATAGCTAAGGATTTATTTCTGTGAAGGTCTTGTTTCCGTGAAGATAAATTCTTTTTTTGTTACAACGACGACTAAAGCTTATCACACGGATTCCATTTTTTCATGTTTTATCTCCGCATGACAGGGTAATATATTTGGAAAGATTATCATTTACTGACTATTGTCTTATGTAAAATGTTATTGTTCTGTTCTCATTGTTATATTTTTAAACAAAAGTAAAGTGGTTGGGTGGTAGAGATCGAGATAAGCTCGTTCCAGTGAGCTACGTTATGCTTTCTTGTTATATTTTTTTAAACAGTGTAATGTGTTGATACAGTAATATAATAACATTTAAATTTAATTAATTATCACCGTTTAAAGAGTATCGTTGAGTAAGTAATCGTTTATAACTATCAATCTATATACTTATTGTTTATTGTTTATTGTTCATTATCGTCCCTAGGCCCTAATTTCGGGCACTTGGACTCGTCAAATTTACATAGTTATAACAATCAAAAGAGTTTTGAACAATTAACAGTGGCAATGTACCAGAAAAGTAGAATCAATGCAAACAGAAAGTAAAGGGCTCAGTTTGCATTTCGTCATGCAGATATAACATCCTTACATAGTGATCCACGCTAAACTGGACTTATTGTCTTGGATAGCATTTTGTCAATTGTATACAATTCTTTAGCCACAAGATACTTTTTCACCTCTCTTCTAAAAGCTCCACTTATGTAATGATAGGGAAGAATCGAGGCTATTAAAAAATCAAACGCCTCCTAGTGTTAAAGAAAAAAATACTTACTTTAACAAGAAAACGACATTTATACAACAGTGGTTTCATCTAAACTAAAATCTGTGAGTCTGGAACGAGTTAAAATTCAATTTGAAGACTTGGAGACAACGCCAAGTGAAGTTAAATAAAAACGTGTAATAATTAATCCACACAATTCACATTAAAAATTCATTATGTAAATTGAAAAAAAAAAGATTTATTTAATACTAACTTGATATCCTGATGACACCGTTTCTTTTATGTCAGTTCGTTTCAAATCACTGAGGATTCAATAAAAGAAATATTTCAATTTAAATTTATCGAAGTTGTAAACTGGAGATAATGTATAAAATTGGATTACCTATATTAACAGATGAGGACTCAGTGATTCGTTCAAAGTGAGAATCATAATACCTTATGAAGTGTTAGATTACTGGAAATGAAATTTCAGGGGACGAAATGAAACTTAGTTGATGAAAATGAAAAGGGAAGAAAATTATCAATTCTTCTAAAGGAATTACCTGAGAATTTCTTCGTACTTTATTATTCAAAAATTTCCAGCAATCACTTCTTACAGATTATCAGACTTAATATTTAAAGCAATACTGAGAAACATTACGTATTAATGTAATTAGTTGTACCGGGTATTAGAAAATATTACTACTTCAACCTTCCTCTACACATGAAGGTCTTGAGGTCTCTCTACCTGAAAGCGACTTTACACAATAATGTATGCGCCTTTTTTAAGTCATTCCTAACGCTCTCTTTTCATAATCATAGTAATAGTGTACTGCGAAAGAGGATGAATGAATAGTATGTCTGTGGCGTCTTAAATGATGAGGTAGACTTCACGTAACCTTGAGGGACTTGATGTGATTCGAGATTTTCTGAAGTAAGGAGTATTTTTTCGCATAACAATCAACATTACATAATACGCGAAATGACTACTAAAAAAACACGTGCCTTTTATGAACTTAAAGAGAGCTTCTAAGCTTCAGTGGCTCTATAAAGCTGTAATGAAAATAACTCATGTTATTTATACAAAAAATAACTCCATGTAGCAAATATTTTCTCAAGCTACGAGGCACTTCACCACCCTTATTAAGAAGAAAAATAAATTGATGTGAAAGTATGAGAGTGCTACCTAGTAAAGAACGTACCTACCTCTGAAACTTCTCTGCAAAAATGAGATATGTTTTTATCCAATGACTTTGTGCGCCTCATTGACTTCAAATTGCGTTTTAAAATAGGTACTCATCTACTCAAATTTAGTTTCAGAATATTAGGCTTTGTCCTTTTACTTTTACTATTAGTGTTTTTAAGTATCTTAATACTTTACTGCACGCATTACAGTAACGAAAATCTTGTGTTATAGATGATATAAATTGATGATATTACGAGTATATACGAGTTTACCTACCTGCTAGAGTAGTGCCATACAACAGATTTATTTATTTTATTTTCTTATCGGACTCATACAGTCACAACAGCAAATAACATAAATTAACATATTACTTATAAAGAGACCAACAAAGATTCCATATTTTACCTACAGTATAATAAACACAAAAAGAAATCAAAAAAGGAAAACAAAGAACAAAACATGCAAGTGTGCATGAACTAAAAAATAATGAATTTGAACACTAATAGTTACAACAGAATAATATACAAGTGTGAATAAATAGAAAAAAGTGAATCTGAATGTAGACCAGATATAATAAAATAATATTTAAGAGCAAATAAATAGTCAAAAGTAGATAATTAATTTCAGTAGATATATAAATAAATAATAGTGGGATTGAGATACATATGGACATAATTAAATACTAGACGTATGAATGGATATGAAGATGCCGATTGTGAGCCACCAAAACTTCGATATTTCTTAACACACGTTTTAAAAAATACAATGTGACAGGAATAATATATCAGTTCCAAGGTACATTATTTTAAGTCTCATTCAAAAAGTTAAACAACTTAAAAACTTTTTATAGCACTGTTTAGCACTATTGTGGCATCGCCGTGTGAATTTATTGCGAATAAAAATCATGTACCTACTCCCATAAAATATGTAGGTATATTCCCACGATGTTATCAACCTACAGAATACCTTTGTACTATGTACCTGTACCTACATTCATAAATGTGGATTTTATATAACGAAATTTGCATATTTTTCCTTTGAAAGATACCTACAAAATCCAATGCTAAAAAGATATAAAACACGACTATCAAAAAAATAACTCAAAAATGTAACATCGGTATTTTAAGGATTGATTCAGCCTGTCAAAAGTGACCGAATTCTTTGATAAGAATGAAGAAAAAATTCTTTGACGGAAAATCATTCCTGCTATTAAATTTTATATTGAAAAAAGTTATTTGTGATTAATATGACTGCATACCACAGTGCAATCTGCTTTGTAAAAAAACTTTGTAACATGTATATTGTATACGTCAGTGTGCATACTTCTCTTCTGATTTACTATGATACCGAAACAATAGTCTTTGGATGAAAAATATCCCAGCGAAAAACCAAGCACTGAGAGCTGCAATTGCCTGATAAGACACACAAAAACGCAACGGCTCCATTTAAGATGCATTAATACCAGAGGTTCACAACTTTTTAGTCTCGTAGACCCCTTGGCAGTTTTTCTATTCTCCGTAGACCGCCTCCCTTGTTGGATCTGGTTTATTTTATATCGATAAAATACGGGTTTGTTCCGAGGGATGTCGAGACAATACGTATGAAAATGTTTTTTTTTTTAATATACTTTTATCTCAATTTGGGCTACTTTGTCGGCCTCTTGAAGGCACAGGACCTGCTCATGGACCCTCATGGCCTCTCGTGGACTCCAAACCTTTGCAGCCCGAAATCGACCCCTAGGAGTCGATATAGACTAATTTACGCTATGGAGCAATATTGAGGTGCGAAAAAATCAAACTCAACCATGATTATACACACAAACTTTATTTTAATAAATCTATTACTCATTGATTCAATGACAGTAATTATTAGGGAAATCTTTTCGGGAGCAATGTTCTTGGAAGTAAAGTTTATGTCTTTATTGCACTTGGTGTACATTATACCGGGAAAATATCGGCCAACATTATTTGGTAGTATAACTTCTTAAGATAGAGAAATAAGGAGATACGAAGGGGGAAATATTCAGTGAGAGGGTCTATTTCTTCTAATTTTATGTACTTAATCCTTGACGCGGAAAATGAGGCACGCTTACAAACAATAAAGTTTAAAATGTTCCCCCCCATCATTCCACTAGAGGTGTGCAGAACATTAAGGGACGGAAACAGTAACATTTGCATTTCCATCAATATGTCACATCCATTGATCTTGCCTGTTTAACGTCAAGAAGGAATATTTATACTACATTGTTTTATGATAGCTACACGATACTCATTAGTATAGGTGAGGAATAGTGAAATTGGGGCCACTTATCACAAACTGCGAACAGCGTTGCCTAAGATGTTGGTGAATCCCACTGTTACTACATTAATACCCTGTGAATGTTTGGACTGACGCTAGTATACCTTTCAAACTGTATTGGCAACCTATTCCTAATCCTAATAAAAGCTTCTCTAGCTTATGTGAAGTCCAAGAAAGTGTAGTTTGGATTACTTCCATAAACTCAAATTCACTTCGTGAGGTATCTGATCAAAACAACGGTGTATTTACGGCCGTATATGAAGAAAAGGCAAGAGCACTATGCAACAATTATGTAATAGTGAAATGTGCACTAAATTATAAAAATTAAAATTAACTGCGCTTGAATGTGATTTAAACCGCACTGTGAAAAAGAGCAGTGATTTAATTTCGAGCCCAATCAACTTTGAACAATGTACACAAGTATATAAAGAAGTTTCCCTTCTAATTATTGCAATGAACATTATGTAAACAAGTATATAAAACTGACGATTAATTAAGCGTATATTTTTACGATATCAAACAGGGAGACTGTAGCTATGAAAAAAATATAAAAAAACTCTCGGAATATTTTCTTGACATTTTGTAATCAGAGCTTTTAATAAGATTGAAAAAGTGAAATTGACATTACCCCATTAAAAAACAACCCCATTAATTAGTTGTGCTTTGTTAATTTCAAACTGTTCAATAGTGTAAAATGAAATATTAGACCAGGATATTTAAATTAAAATATAAAACAAAGCCATGAGATACACATAACCTATTTCGGCTCCAGATATCAATGTTGACGCGAATTGAAAATGAACTTTCCTATTAAAGGTTTCAATTTTTTTAATAGTCTTCTCGCTAACATTAGAAAAACCCAGAGCGCTTCAAACTTTTTAAATCTTCCTCACACCTTCGTGTGTTTTTCGGTCGTGCATATCTTCTTGGTCATCCTGCCCTCATTTATTCCCTGCACGTGCCCAAACCGTCTAAGCCTTTTAACTTTTATTCTAGTCACTATTTTTTATATAGCTTGTTTTCAATAACTTCCATTTCGTACTTCCTACTTAAATAATACATTAAATTTCTTCGACACTGCTGTGCTGCACAGTGTACCTATCAAATAAAAAAGTATCTACGTTTATAACATCACAACATTTTATGAATAGGATTACGGATATTATTTAATAATTCGGTTTCTACCACCTGTTCCATTGCACATGACGTCGACACGGTGACATATCAAATTCCATATAAAAGCTTCATATTGAAAGCACAGAAAAAAGATTAAAATGTAAATAAATATCAACGAAATTCAGGCACAGGAAACTGGGATAAAATAATAATACAGGGTGTAGTCTTCTGGATATAAAATATTTTACAGGGTCACAAAGGATGAAAAAAAAGTATAATAATTCGTCCCTGCGGACTAATGGAAGAGGATTGAAGAGGCCTACATTCAGCAATGGAGAGGGGAGCTAGAGGAAGAAGAATAATTAGGTACTTTAGCAATCAACCGTTTTAAAATAAAACAATACTAAAATATGTTTTGTAGATTTTTTGACAATATCTCACAAACTTCAAATTAGATTTTGACGAAACTGGAAATACATCATGGTAAAAAATAAGATTCGGATAAATTGTTAAAAATTCACAAAACTTAGAAAAAATATTGTCATACTGTTTTATTTTTAAAAAGACCATTTCTCCAAAACTGTGGATTTTTGGACTTTAATTCTTCAATTTTTTTAAATATTTTCTATCACACTTCAAGGGATTTTACATCTGAAAGATAATACTCTGGATAACATTCTAACATATTACAATCACCACCTGTCTTTCAGTCGTGTCTGAGTCAAACGTTAGCAACGATGTTTGAAAATAACGCTAAACGAACACAAAATTTTACAACCAACGTCGTATTTTAAACAACCAAAGTTTTATCTAAGGGTTATCTAAGCAAAAGAATAAGGTGGTCCTGTCACAGCTCCTAGGTGGAAAAAGCAGTATAGGTTATTAATTTATAATTCAGGTATACGAACAATATTAATATGTGGTTAAGAGTTAAGGTCAGAGGGCAGGATTTTAGACGAAACACTACCGTTTCTTTCCCATTACAGTTCTTTCGATAGTTATTTGAAAAACTGATTATGATGCTGCTCCATCAAATTTTAGGGCACCTTATTTAACTGTCCTTGACGTAAGTTGAGAGACATTGTCGAACTCTTTATAATGTGTGAAGTCCGCAGTCTTGTAATATGTAGCATTGTAACAAAGTATATAGGATTTCCCCCAGATCTATAAAATACAACTAACCATCAAAATTTAAAACCAAATCGAAGTGCAAAGTTAGTTCGCCTCCTCGTGGTGCACCCTGGGTAACGCAAAATGAACTAACACAATGGTCGCCAGACATTAACTACATCAATTTCCTGGCGTGTACATCACATAACAAAGAAGATCAAAGCGAATCGAAATAAAGTATATTTTTAATATCTGACAATCAAACATGAGCTAAGATTGTAAATTGATATTGTAATTTATGTGATGTACCAGAAATGACCATACGATAAATAAATAAATAAATCAAAGTCTCTCATATTAGGGCAGAAGGTTTACAAAAAACATGTTTACTGATCAGTTATAAAACGAGGATGTAATGCAGTAATATGATTTCATGCATATGAAAAATTTCGTATATAATTCCCCATCCTGAAATGTTGTTTTTGTCATATGTAGGAAATTTATTATGCATATTGTTATTATTAAATGTATGTAGTATATGTATAATATTATACACAGACTTCTTCGCAATTTTCCTATATCCGAAGAAGAAATTTCATTTCCATAAACAACAAGACAGCCACGCTAATATTGAAAGCAAAGGGGATTGCAAGGCTATTTTGTGAATAGAGCTACTACTTATAATATACTCGTATTATACCACTGGATGGGAATTGGGAGTTGTGATATTATGAATAAATGGAATAAAGCTATAAATGGTATACTGTTTTGTTTCGAATTCCCAAACGAAGAAATTTTTGGATTTAAGTTACGATGCACCTATATTTTTTAATGGATATATTAAGTTGTACCTAAAGTTTTCGGGTTAATCGTGTGTAGAAGGTGTTTCATCCGACGTTTCGGCAACATACTGCCGCCTTAGTCACAGCTTAAAATTATAAACTTATCGATTTTATCCAAATACGTGGAAAAACTTGTGTTGTATTGGAGTCAAAATGATATTCTGTCGTTTTCAGTTGAACTATCCACATCAAAACATATCCACAACATGAAAAAAATAGACTTATATGGAAAATGCAGAAAGACACTGAAATGTTGAAATAATTGAATGTCTAGTGTATTAAAACTATTATAAAAAATAATAAAATAAAATAAAAAAATCTTTATTGAAAAGAAAACATATCTTCCAAATGGCGGGTTTATTGCCGTAGGCAATATCTGCCAACCAACCACTTGTGACATGAATTGTAATACTATGATAATTCCCTGTTTAGTATCTATCTGATTATTTCTCATAACATTATCTTCCCTCAACCCCATCTTGTGCCGGATTCTCAGATTATTCTAACCTTCTTATTATTACCACTTACATATTATTATAGAGTTAATTCTAGAATCTACATTCTACCTACAAAACCCTTTGTTTCAATAAAGACAACCGTTACCAATTACCTATTAATGCACCATTAACTCTAGAGATTACCTACTCTGTAATTCGTGAACTAAACCATGTTGCCTTGGATTGTGGTTAGGAATTTTGATTCACTGATTCAGTTAAAAATTGTTTGAAAAAAATGAGGAGGTTTCCGTTAAAACGCATCTCAGCAAATTGTTTTGTCATACAAAATGTTATACTCGTTTGTAAAGCGCCATATTATCAAACTTGCTGTTCTCTATAAAATAACAATCAAAACTAAACCATTACCATGCAATACCATACTGTTGTATTCCTTCCTATTCAGCAAAATACTTCAAAGTTTTTTGTTTATTTTAATTTAAAGTTATTTATGAAGTGGATTTAGTACGAACGCTAGTCATTGCGTTTATCGTTGAAACTAAATAGGAATGGTTACACTGTGAAGAGGTTACATAGAAACTAAATACCTCTCAACTCTAACTCTCTCTTCGAAGGACGTGTCCCGAATGCATTACCTACTTAGATGTGATGTCGTGAAGAAGAGTTTGAGTCGATTTGTGGAAAACAAAAAGTCAGAAATTCCACAACTACTAATAAATGCTTAGCAACGTAGAATGAGCTTAGAATAACAATACCCTTAGAATTCTGAGATGTTTTTTGATATCATCCAGCACACTTTCAACAATGTTAAGATAAATGGGAAGAAAGGGAGAATCTATTACAACACAGGAAGAAGAAAGATATTGACTCCCTAGACAAACTTTATATGAAATGGATGTTTCAAATAATGACCAACTACTACGGGTGAATAAACGACTTCACAGTGTTCGCCCCCGTAGATAAGTTTCTACATTTCATCCGAGTCACCGAATATCTACGAGTATAATAATCGAATAATACATTTAATTTGATAAACTTTCTACTTGAACGAATCATAACTTTTCTAAAGGGGCTCAATAAATCAATCTGGTCTTTATAAAAAAGGACTATAGTTATTAATTCCAAAAAATAGATATTAACTTAAAAAGTAAACTTCATTTTTCCATGATTAATTTGATATTTGTTCTATTAGCTCAGTCACTTTAGGAAATCAATGTATGGGGAAGTCGGCAAAATTAATAACAGATGGGACTCTATGCAGTATGATACCTTAGGGTGGGGTGTTTCAGAATATCAGGCGTCCTCGCCGCCACACCAGACGCGTCACCTCCCTGGCCCCCCGAATAGGTCCCCCTACGTGGTTTTCCTCTATTTATCAATAAACTGTAACAGATAGAAGAAAAATGTTCAGGACAAAAATAGTCCTTAATAAATTCTCTACAAAATAAATGAAGCACATTTTTTGATAGGACTAGTAATTTACTCGCAATAGCCGGTGAAAGTATCGTAATTTTTTAATAGGAACATTTTTTTTTATTATACTCAAATTGCTGAAAATTCATAAGAGTTACATTAAAATGGCCAACGAACGAATTAATTATTATAGTTTTAGCTATAAAATGAGCTATTATTTATTTTTACACGACTCATAGTTTTTGAGTTATTACAAAAAATTACAGGGATTTGATAAATTATTAATTAAATAAATATGTATTGTGCCTTACACTAGGTAAAGCAAAAATCGAGAAAATGAAAAAAATGCTCAGGTTTACAGGTATAACATGAAACTCGCTTATGTGATTCTCAATCAAATTTTAATACATAGTTTTTTGTTGCACATTGTTTATTTACAGCAGAAAATGATTAAATTCAATATGTATGATTCTGAAATACACGTGGGAATGAGTCTGCAAAACTAAATAGATGGAATGTTTGTTGATAGTTTTGTAGATGTCTGTTACGTAGGACATAGCACTTTAAGTAATATACCTACTGCATACTCGCACTGCATCCAAACTATAGCAATGTGTATTCTTTCCATTCACCACCATATTGCAAAGCATTGCAATGATTGAATTTCGAAGGAAACAACTTGAATAGAAAATAAATACGTTGGTAGTATGAGCACTCCGCTATACCACTTTGTATTGTCTGTGTGTACTGTGCTGTTGGAATAGTGGAAAGATAAAAATCCCTTTCAAGAGTCGAAATAAAATGTAAAAACAAAAGGAAAACTGGTGCGAAATCAAATAAATCACTTTTAGAACACTTCATTCTTTTGCTCAATTGTGAAAGTTACAATTTTTATCGGCTGGAAGTTTCTTTTTGTGGGATTCAAGTGGAATAGAAAAGGTTCTCTAGGACTTATACAATAATAGTGACATGAATATAAATATTTCCTCTATACAATGTGTTTCTGAATGTGAATTAGATATGCGTACCTATACTCGTAATTATATGTGACACCATTATTATTATACTAAGTTTGAACGTCTTCATGCCTCCATCTCTCCATATTATAACCGGGGTTGCCAGCGACAAGTCTTAACCTTTTTTTAATTTCTGAGTGATTTGATGACTTGAATTATTCATTCGTCGAAACGATTTATATGCTTCCATCGGCATGAAATAAATTTTCACAAGTCATTTCACATATTTTTTAACAATGATGTTGGCTACCCATTCTGAACGTCATAAAATGTTTGCTTTCAGGGAATATTGTGCATGTTTCGTTTTTGGTGGTACAAAGTCAGTAGGGAGTATTAATCCAATAAATAGTCAATGATCATTAAGGGACAAAATAATCATATTAGCCATTCCACTCATAATACTTACTTACTTGCTAGCCACTTGGGTTCCACTACTGGACATAGGCCTCTTCTAAACTGCTCCACTGTGTTCAATCTTGGGCTATCTGCTCCCATCTACGACCCGTAAGCTGGACAATGTCATCTGTCCACCTTTTCTGGGGTCTTCCTACGCATCTTTTGTTCTCCCAGGGCCTCCACTCCAGGATATTAGGTAGCCATCTGACACTGTCCTGTCTTGCCACGTGTCCCGCCCACTGCCATTTTTGCTTTGCTGTTCTTTCTGCGATGTCGGCAACTTTTGTTCGACGTCTGATCTCCTCGGGAATCAAGTGGGAATCAAGTGGGTAGTAGCCCTCTACCATCCGTCGTGACCGCACGTGTTTCTTCTCGATATTGTCGTTAATACTATTTCGTGTATTCCACCTTCTGTGTCGTTCCTTCAGTGATTTTCCAGTCAAAATCGTGTTTGTGTGTCTTCGAGTGCTTTTACTCAAAACCCACTCAGTGCCGGAATTATTAAGCTTTTTCCCCTAGTATTACTGGTTTTTGCCTTCGTACGCCATCTTGTCTTCTGTTTTTCAGACGCCATTTTATCATACTATTCCATACGCGTGGTCCCCAGGCGTCCACTGAACGCAAAATCAGTAGCCCTCTACCATCCGTCGTGACCGCACGTGTTTCTTCTCGATATTGTCGTTAATACTATTTCGTGTATTCCACCTTCTGTGTCGTTCCTTCAGTGATTTTCCAGTCAAAATCGTGTTTGTGTGTCTTCGAGTGCTTTTACTCAAAACCCACTCAGTGCCGGCCGACGAAGACGCTGACCTTGAGGACTTTCAACGGCTGGTAGTGGGATACTTCTGGTGGTGGTAGTTCTATTTATTCTATTTATATTTCTATTCTTATTATATTATTTTGTATATATATATATATATATATATATATATATATATATATATATATATATATATATATATATATATATATATATATATATATATATATATATATTCTACTAACATGGTGGAGGGAAACCAAGACACGGGACCTATAGGTCCTAAGATGTAAGAAATTAGGTGGTGGTCTTGACGCATGGAGTCGATGAGGCTCGCCACCCGTCACGCCGCGTCAAGGACCAGGGAGGGCGCAAAGAGGAGGGCAGAATGCCGGATTGGTGTGTGGAATATAAGAGGAGATATGGAAGGTAAGATGAATGAATTGCGTGATGTTTTGCATGAGAGGAACTTAGATATATTGTGTTTATGTGAGACGAAAAGAAAGGATAGAGATTGTGATGTGGTGAATGGAATGGCAGAGATGTGGTCTGGAGTGCCTGAAAATGAACATGGACGTCAGGGAGTGGGTGCTATATTATCAAAAAGAATGACTGAATGTATGGCGAAGCGTAATGGGTATGGACTGGTAGGACCGAGACTCATCTGGATTCGTTTCAAGGTAGGCATGACCAGGCTGTTCCTTATTATAGGTTACGGTCCAGGGAATGATGCCTTGGATGATGAGAAGGATGAGTTTTGGAACTTAGTGCGGGAGACAGCGGATAAAAGAAGAGCGAATGAAAAAGTAATATTGGCAGGTGATCTGAATGGTTGGGTCGGTGTCAGAAGGAATAATTTTGAGAGAGTGTTGGGATTGCATGGCGATGATAGGGTAAATGATAACGGGAAAAGAGTGTTAGAAGTATGTTTGGAGTTGGATCTCTTTGTGGCGAACACATTCTTCGCACACAAGGAGATCCACCAGTACACTTGGCAAAGAGAGAGAGTTGATCGTATTGAAAGGTCGATGATTGACTTTGTATGTGTGGACTCTGAGCTCCGGAAGGCGACAAAGGACACCCGGGCATTTCGGGGCGCCGGACTGTGGACGGATCACTTCCTTGTGATAACAAGGATTGATCTTTTCTCCGGTTGGCGCTCGAGGGCTCGGAAGTTGGAGCCTGTCCGGAGAATCAGGGTCGAAAAACTGAAAGAGACGAATGTTAGGGATGAATATGAAAGACTAACTAACGAAAGGCTAGAAGTACATGATGATGAGGAACGCTCGACGAGTGAACTATGGAATGTTATGAAGGAGGTGCTAGTAAAGAGTGCAAGAGAAGTATGTGGAGAAGCGTTGGTAGGAAGGAAAAAAGGTGATGCGTGGTGGGATGATGAGGTGAAGGATGCTGTAGTGAGGAAAAAGAAAGCGTGGAATGATGTGCTTGGTGCGAAACCAGATGATGGAGGTGAGAAAGAAAGAAAGAAGAATATATATAAAGCGTGTAGGAAAGAAGTGAAAGAAATGGTTTGCCAGAAAAAGAGAAAACTTGAGGAAGAGGAATGTATGAAATTATCGAGGAACGCCGAGGAGAATTTGAAAATATTCTGGAAGGAAGTAAAAAGAAAGAGATCTGGAAGTGAGAAAAACAGTATGAATTGCATCAAAGATAAGAATGGTGATTTAGTGATGAATGGAGAAGAAGTTGTTGAAAGATGGAAAGAATACTTCGAAGAATTGTATGAAAGTGGTACTAGTACAAACCAGACGAATGTAGCAGATAGTATGAATGTAAATATTGCTGAGGACGAGGAAATACGTATGAATGAAGTTGTGCTTGCATTGAAAAAAGCAAAGAATGGTAAAGCTGCGGGACATGACTGTGTGGCCATAGAGTTCATCAAGCAAGGTGGCCCGAAGATTCTCGAGTGGTGCCTGAGGCTCTTCAACTTGTGCTGGGAGAGTGGCTGCACTCCTGAGGATTGGAGGAGGGCAGTCATCTGCCCTTTGTACAAGGGGAAAGGCTCAAGGTTGGAATGCGGCAGTTATCGGGCTATCAGTTTGCTGAGCTCTGTGGGCAAACTGTATGGAAAGGTATTGATTGAAAGAGTAAGAAAACTGACTGAAAGTAAAGTATGGGATGTGCAGGGTGCTTTCATGAGTGGCAGGGGGTGCACCGATCAGATCTTCTCCCTACGGATGGTCGTGGAGAAGCTTCTGGCTAAACACCAGAGGCTCTTCTGCGCGTTCGTGGATCTGGAGAAGGCATACGATCGTGTGGACCGAGAAAGACTGTGGCGTGTACTGTCGGAATATGGGGTGAGCGACCGACTGATTGGCGCAATCGCGTCTCTATATACGGAGAGCTCTGCTTGTGTCAGGGTGAATGCTGCGTTGTCGCAGTGGTTCACTCTCACAAAAGGGGTTAAACAAGGTTGCGTCATGTCGCCTTGGTTGTTCAACCTGTTCTTCGACTACTGCATGCGTCCTCTGAATGAGCTGAATGTTGGTGTGGACCTAAATGGAGTGAAAGTATGTGCGTTAATGTTTGCAGATGATTTAGTGTTGATGGCTGATGATGAATGTGAGCTACAACGGATAGTATCCTGTGTGTACGAAAGCTGCGATATGAATGGTATGAAAATGAATGTAAATAAAACGAAAGTATTAGTGTTCGAAAGAGAGGAAATAAGGACAAATTGTGTGATAAAGGTTGGTAATGACTGTCTGGAGCAAGTGAATCAGTATGTATATCTGGGAAGTTTGTTTACTAGAGATGGACGCTGTGATGGAGACATTGAAAGAAGGAAGCTGGCCGGTACTAGGACGAATGGTGCGCTCGGTCCGATTGTTAGTAGTAGCAATGTGTCTATGAAAGCAAAAGTGCTAGTGCACAATGCTGTCTTGGTGCCGACCCTGATGTATGCTAGTGAGACGTGGACGTGGATGAAGAAGGATGAATCAGGGTTGAATGCAGTAGAAATGAGGTCATTAAGAAGAATGTGCGGGAAAACGCTGAGAGATAAGATAAGGAATGAGGTTATTAGGGAAATGAGTGACTGCAAGACTGGTGTAGTGACAAGAATGAAAGTAAACAAACTAAGATGGTTTGGGCATGTTGAGAGAATGAATGATGACAGGATGACAAAAAAGATATATCTGAATGAGCGAAGAGGGGTGAGAAAGCGCGGCCGTCCGAGACTGACCTGGTCCGATCATGTCGACCAGATCCTCAAGGATGGACGCGTTTTGAGTAAAAGGAATCGGAGAGCGTGTATGACTAATTGCATGAATGTGACGGAAGCTAGGAGTGTGTGTAAGGATAGGGCTGTCTGGCGCTCTGTCCTCTCTGCCTACCCTGCAAGGGATGTGGCGTGAGGGTATAGATAGATAGATAGACTGATCTCCTCATATTTTATCTCGAAGGCTGACGCCCAATCATGATTCCTACCTATAATCATAGAAAAATTCCTATACTTGAACCCACATTCAAACTATTCTCAGAGTTCAATTGGCGATAAATCATTCCATGCAATAACTTAAGAACTTAAAGTAATACAAGTATTAAAAATCAAAAACTACCAAGAAGAATATAAATTAAAGTTACATTAATAATCTGAACTTTCTATAATGCCAGTAGTTCATGACACTATGAGAGTGAATTTATGATGTAGTTCATGATAAGTTCTTACAAGACACCGCAGGTAGGTAAGTTCTTCCTCTAATGGTTTGTTTGTCTTTTACAGAAACTCCATTGTGAAAGTAAGCTGATGCTCTGAGAAAAGTGCACGAAACATTCTAACCAGGGAGATGCCACAGGAAAGTTTTTCTACATCTTTTAAACAACACCGTTTTCACAGTCGCAACATCATTATGAAATTTTAAAACATAGGTTTTTTTTTTACAAACAAGATTAGAAGTTTGACTCTAGAAGAAGTGTCAGGGAAATAGTTCATAAAGGGGTTAGCGCAGTGGTTGGTTATGGAATCGAATCAAGACAACGAATCGAACCAAATAACGACACGCGATCCATCTTAGGCAGAACGCTCCGAAACAGGATACTAAACTCAACCATACTAAGGATTCCTGAAGAAAGCCGACTAGCAGGACGCCCACCTAAAATATGAAGAGAAAGCTGGAACTCTTATAACAGGAACGAGACGGGAGGTCTTATATACGTAGTCGTAGTTAATGTAGGTAGAGTTCTCATTCGCATTATTCCAGTATCGAGTAAAGTAATTTCTTACGCCAATTAATGACCATTCATCTATTCGGCAATGCCAGTTATATGATGAACCAATGTACCTACATGCCTACTATATTGGTTCATATCTGCAGGATTATTGCAAGAAAAACATAGCGTGAGTTGATGAATTACAGAGAATAATTATTACGTGTCTGACATTATTACATCTATTCACAATTAATACATAATTATAGTAAGTAATTACGAAGTTGGACCCAGTACGGTTTATTTTCACAATTCGCCTGCGTTATGTCAAACTTGGCGTGTCTCGTTTCACATCGGAGTAAAAAAAATCTATGAAAAAATGCTAGTAATGGACTTGTGCGTGTTCAGACTCAAACTTGTAATTTGATTCGTGTATAATAGTTAGTTTTTTTACATCTCATGTTGCAGACGAAGAAAAAATAAAGTAAATCTTAGATATTATTGCTCAAAACGTAATTTTATTTACTGTTATGTTCAATATTCACGAATATCTGTACAATACAAGCGTAGATATGAAATAATAAATACCAACGTCTACGCACTAAAATGCTTAAGAATTCTTACCTCAAGAAAGACATATTCATTGAAAAATCTCATTCAAAGTGATTTGGGATGGTCAGAGCAAAGAACAATCACCATATATGTACTAACCATATTTAATACATATTTCAACCACGTGAATACTTTTTTTTTTATTTTGTTGGAAAATACCAATCAAACATTATACAGTGTTTTACATACCCGTTGGATCTTGTATATATTGAAAAATCAGACAATAGTCATAGTTGTTAGTAAAGTATAGATTAAGGAGAACAGATTAACAGCAGGATGTGGGCTGTGTTTATGATAAATTACATCTTTAGGAAACCCACGCTATAGATAGATGTTTTAACATAATGTGAAGAATTTTTAAAATATATTGTTTGGAGCCGTAACAATGCCTGAAAAATGTGTGTTTCTTTACCTTTCTACTCCAACATGATTCGCCACGTAGGCGTTGGAAGATACTATAGTCTTGAACAAATACGAAAGATGAATAACAATGTAGATATCCTTAGGAAATTAAATACTCGTGTAATTCGCGTGGGCAAATAATAATAAGGTTTGAGTATAATATAATACGAGTACAATGATCATGTTTCCTTATGATATTGTGATTATAACCTGCCACAACACGACATTAGGTTGCTTCCAAGGCCCCAAGACGCACATTTGCCCAAACACACTACACTTTTATTGCCTATAATAACAATGCTGTACTAATAGCGCTAACAGTATAAGGAAAATACGTTCAAGTATAAAACTACCCCATGAAAATATTACTCTTAAAAAGATTTCAGTAAGAAAATGTAGAACTCATAAAGTTGGGATTATATTTTTTTTAGCATTCAGAAAAAAATATTTTTAAAAATATATATAATACAGTATATATAATCAGGTCAGGCCACGGAAGATGCGCAGACCTTATGCATCGATGGAGGTTTTCCCCGAACCCCGACTGTGAATGTGGTCGCCGCCAGACGATAGGTCATATAGTTGAGTGTCCAATATTTGGTTTCGAGCGCGGTCTAAGAGATTTACCTTAAAACTTTTAATTGCCGGGTCTTTTGCCATATGCACTAAAAAAATATTGTGAATCTCGAATAAAAAAATGACACTTAGATTCCAAGGTGCACTGAGAATCGGAACACATCGGCCAAAAGTAATTATTGATTTCTCCGGCAACAGTTTATTCTTCGATCTGTTGTGAGGGAATTTTTATATATACATTTATAATTAACAATAAGTACTCACTAGGGCGAGCTTAACTTTATACATTGATATCTTCTAGTTAACTCGTTTTTGCAGTTTTCTTCCACAATATCATGAAAAACTTAAAATTAAATTAAGTGACTTTAAAAAAACGCACTAAGAGCTAAAAACCGTGTTCTACAGATTGTCAATCAGACATGTGTTCAATAAGTTTAGGAAACAGGCAATTTCTATTTTAACAACTAACTCTGTAATGCTTGTGTTTCGAATTCCTAATGTATGAATTGAGCGCGCGTGTTATTATACTGTTTAAGAGTTATATAAATATTTTATTATATCTGTATGTGAAGTATTTAACTAAACGACATCTAAATGATCTGATAATATTATTTTCACGATAGCTATGGCAACATTTTCACTGTTACAGTGTTACATACTCATACGTGTAGGCATTATTATAAGTACGTAACATAACACGCGTCACGTACCAACTACTACTTCCAGATACTTTTTCATTAATATGTTTCTCACGCTACTTTTTTAATGCGGCCTTAATGTTCTTTTCTTCTTTTCAAATAGGGACTAATACTTCCTCACTACCTACAAACAATCCGCAGTAAACACGAATTTCCACTAAACGTCACAACGCTTTTGCGTGTTTCCTAGAAAATTCACTATGAAATTCTGCAGGTACATACATTATAATGCTTCTCTATATTTTTAGTTTGTCATGTTAATGCCACAACTTATTTTGCAGTAGTAAAACATTTCCTCTTTCTCTTGAAATTTACTATCCCAAAATTTACACAATCAATCCGTCTTTTAAATCCTAACATTGTTTAGATTGTCTGGATGCGTGCATAAAAAAAAGATCTGACCTTGCATACACAAACCCAAATACTTTTCCTGCACACCTTGCACTAGGCTAAAAGCCTGTATCGCAAAGTGTGGAATACATCGCCAGTGCCGGGGTTTGAACCTGGCACCTACCGCTCGAGAGACTGTCGCCTCAACCAACTGCGCCAACCGTGTATTTCACGACACTAATTTTCATAGTTTTCTTCTTCTTGCGTAGACCATGCTTGTCTGTTTATCGAGAGAATCGCTTTTGTGAGGTGGACTCCCAGCTGCTCTTCCATCTTTTGGGAGGTAGTCCACGAGTTTTTATAGTATTGTATATATTTCTCATGTATGTGATACTTCGGCTTACGTTTTTTCTAACGCAATGCACCTGTCAAAAAAACAAAGATGTTTCTGCTTATTTAATTTAAATATTTACCTAGAGTTTTCAATTTCAATTCAATTTTATTCGATGATAATAACAGCAAAATAATAAGATGAACAACACAAAATAATAAGTAACATGGGAAAAAGGTTCTGCCCCCAGGCATTATAAGTATTTAGGTATAAGGGGGTCAATAATACAACATACTATATCAATAGTGGTAAATACACTTTCATCAATTAGATCAACACATACAGAACATAACAACTTTATCAATAATCAGTTGATTATCTTCTTGAAGTTCATGGTGAATTTTGCCTGTGTTATTTTTTGCTTAGAATAGCAAAAAGACCTAAACTGACCTAAATGTCCTAAAGAAGATTCTTCTGGGTCCTAGATAACACAAGTATATGTAACGGATACGCACGTAGTATTAACCCATAATATTTAGACACTTCTAAACTCTTTTATAAATTGAATTCCAAGTATCGTGCGGGGAATCGTTTCGAGGGAGCAGTAATATAATAAGAGGATTTTTCAGTAGCTGACTGAAAATTATACGACAGTTCTGTTCTCTTAATATTATATGAACCGTACCTAGTAACATGACATTTGAACCGTATGGAGTATTGCTATGTCTGATCACTTAAGTACGCTTCAGTGGTCAGAAAATGGGTGAGGCTGAGAGCCTATGTTACTTTAGGGTCTATACTACTACAATTTTCAATTCCAACTAAGTTTGAAAACATAGAAACATTTCATTGCAGCATTACATTATTCATGTAGTGGAGGTCTAGTATTCTATCATCATCGTCTCTACTTTCCTGCATTTAGCGTTGGATATAGCTACTTCCCTCTTAGGTCTCCGCAGCTCACAGTATTCGACGTACCACACCAAGCTGCCTCCAATGACACGTATTATGTCATCTGACCACCTTACGTGAGGTCAACCAGCGCTTCTTCTGCCCGTTAAACGGGCAGAATCTAATCTAATAGAGATGTATAGGTAGCGTCTCACTTTTTTTTAAGTCAAAGCGCCAGATAATGTCAAAGTCATTTACTCGTAGGTGTATACTCTTTAACACATGGTGAGTTTGAACACTAAGTCGAAAAGAGCCGCATTTATATATTTTTTAACAAAAAAATAGGATATTATTTTTTGTACTTAAAAAAAAGGATAATCAAATTAATAATAAACAAAGGATGGAAAAATATACTTTTCTTGGTAGAAAATTTTCAGTTTCAATGGAAAAGAACCCACCATTTAGCGTCGTATGGAGCCTTAAGTAGGCACCTAATAACAGGGAACAGTATTCCAGATTTCTACTTCATATTAATTCAGCATATTTAAAACACCGCACCACACTGCCTCAACTCTTTGATACTTAGACAAATGAAAAAGTTTTTTATGTGCGCTATTATAAAGTAAATAGTTATTTTTTTGTATTATTATAAGTATTCCGCAATGCGTAAAAATAACACTTTGAAATATTTCTGCTAAATGAAAATTATAAAATTCAGATTTCACTTTTTCCTTTAAAATACTACGAACTCTAATTCGTAGATATCTCACGAGATATATGTAAGTACAATGAACTTCCATTGAGAGTATGACTGATAGTCAGCTGGATTAATGTGATCACAAATTGGAACTTTAATAGGATTCCTAACTTGAACCCTAACCCGCTGTATTATGCAGAATTTAAGTGTAGCAACCACTGTTAACATTAAGGTGGTATGCCTTTTGATTTTTTGATTGGCATCTAACGGCTAAATCTCTCTCTCTCTCTCTCTCTCTTCTTTAGCAAAGCAGCAGGGTTTGAATTACACTTATGACTAATTAGGTCTTTATGAGGGCGATGCTATAACTTCTTTCATCAACGTAGCTGATGCATAATAGCTGTTTTGTGCGTTTTCCGAAAGCTGAAGCAGTGTGTTCAGCACAAATAGAAATATGTTAAAATACGTAGACAGCTTATTTTAGTAACGTTCCGATCATGTTTACAGTTATTTGTTTCACAACATTAATTTTAATTGATTCGTTTTAAATAAATTAATAATATTTATATTATCAAACAAAGGTAAATTCAGATATAAATATTTTTGTTAATTTACAAAGCAACAAAGCGCCCAGACTAAACTAATATTGTTTTATATAAAATACACGAGTATAATTTATTACTATGGAATTATTACCTTCCTATATATACATTCGTTTGTTACGTACACCTAACATCGCACTCTCGACAAGTGCTACGTAAATATATTCAGTCTTCTTCTTCTTATCGTGTCGGTCAGCACTCATTAGATCCCCCTCCGCTCCCAGAAAGCCACAACCTCTCCCGCGTCATCGTCCAAGGGGGAGCGATCTGCGAGACACTCCCATGTGCACCGCCCAGGAGCCATTGAGCAAGCCAGGAGCACCCCTGTCAGTGGTTTTCCAAAGTTGGAAAAAATCGTGATGATAGTTAAATAGAGAAAACATATTTGATTTGAATAACAATTTGCCAAAAATATGGTTTCAATATAAGAGTTGAATTTATTATCATAATGTAAAGGACAGGGAGATTTGTGAAAAGATTGTAGGCATTGCATAAACACGCTCTAATTTTATTGTGAGGCTTGGTAACTTCCCTGTGTTACTATTATAAAAGGATGAAGTTAGTTAGGTGTAGAGAAGGACAAAATTCCTATTACTTTTATGTCACTTGGTATCTGATGTCACGTCCCTTATTCTCGCCTTCACGGGATAATCTTGGTGTTGGGTTAGGTCTGACAGGTGGCCAATGTCCAACGCAAGGGTCAGTAAGATGTCAGCTTGCTGGTGATTTATATCGTTGACGCGTTACAAGGAAAACAAACACGTACAAGTAGCTGATGGTAGCTCCAACAGCCATGATATTATCACTGAAACCGACCCTTCGAGGGAGTAATTAAATCTCTCATGAAATAAAATATTACAACTATTTATCTAATGATCTCTTATCCTATAATAATGTACAGAATGTGAGTATAACTCTAGTCATTGTCTTCGAGTGTGTCGTTCAAAATTGAAAATAAACAAGACATTACGACATATTCCTAATGATGAGCTCATGTTTCTCTCACTATAGAAAATAAATGGCACTTACAATACCTAGGTATTTCTACTTCATTTGATTTCTATGAAAGATGTACCTATTTTATATAATTCCCATATCTATATGGATATTACGCGTTGAAGTTTGGTGAAGAATAATGAATTACACACCTACATTCTACAAGCTCAATTTTCATACGTCTGAATATTTTATGGGTGGTGGATAGTTGTGGAAAAATAATATCTTAATTTCAAAAAGACTTCCTATCGTACAGAATTTTTCTTGAAGGTAAATGTATTATTTAAATTACGTAAAAAATGGGATTTTTTCTCAATACAATTCCCAACTTATGTATTGCCAGACAGATTAGTGCCGCATGAAAGATCTTTCTCTAAGAAACCCTCGAACATAATGATTTAAAGGGAATACAGGATTTATAGAAAGAACATGTTTCTGTAAAAAAAACCCTGCTAATAAATACTATTATACCATTTAGTAAAAGGAGAGATTTTTAACCTGTGGTTGATGGAACTCTGTAACAATGGTCGACCTTAAATAGGATTCGAACTGGGGAAGAAGGATTACCCCATTTTTAAATGTGGCCAGATCGATACTTTTGGTAGAGAGATGTCGAAAAGAAGTTTTCAAGGGTTCTGGAGGAAATCCACATTTGACGCCAAAGGCAACACACTACTCGAAGAATATTGACGCGGAACTATAATTACTAAACAAATTTACAATGGTACTATATTCAAGCGAAAGAAGAAGATGTTTCTAGAGCTCAGATGTTTCTAGAGCTCCATTGAGATGTTGCTAGAGCTCAGTGTTCGTGGACAAAAAATAATCATTTTTATTACATATGTTAGTTTTGTGACCAAATTCTCAAAACACTATCAGTAGTCAATCCCAAAAATAATCATAGAAGTTCTCAGAAAATGAGGAATTGATTATATAATAGGATGTCGATAAATTAAAAGTGTCATTATAATTTAGGTGCTTGTGTCGTAAAATACATAATGCATGGTGAGCGCCGCGTTTCCAACTAACCCATATAAAAGATCAGTTCCAAGTTGCAAACAATTTATAAGAGTTTCCATTGTTCATAAAATATATGTATTGCCTTTTGCCTTTAGATGTCCATGTTACGAAAATGTTTTAAAGAGAAACCTATGAACTGCTTCGTACGCTGACTTCAAATAGAAAATATGGGAGTTTGATAGCGCAATCTGTTGTTTTGGAATGTATCAATATTTTACGTTTCAATTCACGTTCCACATACGTGGTGTGTCGTAAAATCAAACACCACCACACAGCCTGTTCAGACGATGTTGTTTGTTGGTTATTATAACTCAGTAGGTAGAAGCAGATTGTAGGAAAATAATAATTAATACCAAAAACGACCATATAATTTGCCACATAGGCAGTCATACTAATGAACTCACCGCATGTTTATTATTTCTTAGTATGACGAATGAACAGACTACGAGTACCTTCCTAATTGGAAATTATACCTCCTGTAGTAAAGTTATGATGAACCTATAATGTTTTTGCTTTGTATACGAAAACTTAAATTCTCACACAATCACAAGGCTTAGAAAGTCAGAATTACATCACGGTGTAGTAAGGATGCAGTCTTAGATTTAAGGGCTTGCCACCAAGAATGACGTCACAGTCATTTCCCACGGCATTAAGGTTTAAAATCGCGTGACAATCGCATGATAAAATGGTAAAAAAAGCGTTTTTTTTTTTCATTTTTTGGGGTTAATTATGCGTCTATCAAAAAACTTTTACGGTTATTCCCTAGATTTTAATGCTTATTATCAGAAAAAAAGATACTCTGCGACTTTCGGGAAACGAGTTTCCATCTTTCGGAAAAAATATCAGAGGTGTTTTTAATTATTTTTTTAAGAAATCTATACAAGTTATAAAAAATCTTTTACGGTAAATGATAAGATAAATAGATAATAGATAAATGATAAACCCTAGATAAATGTTCAATGCATATTTAGTAACGGTTGTCGAGATATAAGGTCTCCCGTTTTTAGAAATTTTTGAAATGTCGGTATGCATACTCGTAACGAATTGCACTTTTACCAGTTATTTAAATTATGCACTTACCAAAAAGAGACGCGGTCATTTAATAATGGAAAATTTATGTAATGTATGTTAAGTATCCTCTCCCTGTATGGAGTTGCCAAAATCTCAACATCCAGTTCGCTGAACAAATGGGCTCTCCGTATTAAAATCATACGACTTATACAAATTTAATATAAAAGATAATGGGCGCTCCAAAAAATTTAAAATTATATAGAAAATCTCATCAAAATGAACTAAAATACAGATTTACTCATTATTTACCGACACTTACATATGTATGATCGGCGGAGTACATGTAAATAAATAGATGAACAAATTATTCGATTACGTAATTCTTACTACACAAAGAGTGGTATTTCGTAAATCAACTCAAGCATATTATTAGCGTATTTTGTAAATACGGTACAAATATAAAATTTCATTGAAAACTCACGTGAGTTTCCTGACTTATATGCAACCTCAGTGTCACTAGATTAAATTTTCATTGTCGCTATTTTATTTTATATATTTCTTTATCCTCAGTTCCAGCATTTACAATTCTCTTAAAATTATACGAGTTTGGTCACGAAGAAATAAACATAAATCTTACATTGCGGAAAATGTTCTGCGGTATGATGGATGGGTGAAATTTTTGTTTTTATTGAAATGATAGAAGAGATTGATAATTCGCCTAGGTTTGAAATAAAATTAAATACTCTTTACTGAATCATGCCAAAAGAATTTATTATTGCCGAGTGGAAATTTCTACCGACCCAAAATTTCTTTATCCGGAACTTTGTGTCTTGTAGTAAGAAAGTCGAGTTAAGAAAAGACTTTATAGAGCATATAGAGCAATTCTGAGTTACTTAAATACGGTTAATACTGTCAAAGCTCCATCGTGAATCCGGTGGGCGTGGGTTCAATCCCCGTTCCCGACATACTCCATTTCACATCACAAGCTTTTCAAGCTTACTGTGAAGAAGTGTACAATATATGTATTTGGATTTATTTCGATAAACCCAAATTATTTTTTTATAAAAAGCAAAGAATAAAAAGATAGAATATTTATTATTTGTAACGTAAAGGAAAATAGAATAAACTCTAAATTCTGAGAACATCACTCTATTTTCATCTTCTTCAGAACTATTTTTATCCTTAGTAGTAAAGTATTTCTACATATGACAGAAAATCAAGTTACTGGAATGACTATCCAATATGCTATTACAAGAAATATTTAATATCCAAATGCCAAGTACTGCTTACCTTCTGAGATTTCTGAATTGATCAAAGGTATTTTCTACCCACTCTAAATCAATTTATCACAAGAGGACTTTGCTACATATGCCATGTAACAACAGCGATCTCACAATTTTGATTAAATTATTTTCAATTTTAGTTAAACCTACTTGTGTTCTTTGATTTTTATAGATTTACAAAGAAACGTGCCTATGTATTATAGTTACGGAATGCAAAAAATGACGAAGGTTTTCTATTTACATTTTATATAATTTGCCATGCCCATTGCAGCATTTTCCACGACTCGATTATAAAGGACATTTTTGAAAGATGTACGAAACAAACATACTCGTATTGTGTGTGAACTCACTCATGTGCTCCTCATTGGTGATTTTTTGTGTTTTATTTTTTATTCCCTCTCTCAACAGATCTAGTAAGTCTAGCGAGGCAGCATGATTTTCCGACCAATTCTTATATTAGGTCGAATGTAGTTACATTAATTAAGTGCGCACTAACTACAATTAAGACTTCTATCTATCTATCTATACCCTCACGCCACGTCCATTGCAGGGTAGGCAGAGAGGACAGAGCGCCAGACAGACCTATCCTTGCACACACCCTAGCCTCCGTCACATTCATGCAATTTGTCATACATGCTCTCCGATTTCTTTTACTAAAAACGCGTCCATCCTTGAGTATCTGGTCGACATTATCGGACCAGGTCAGTTTCGGGCGGCCGTGCCGTCTCACCCCTTTTCGCTCACTCAAATTAATTACTTTTACAATTATTTCATACTAAAATTAAATTAAAACACACTTGTTTTAGTTCGAAAAGTTACCGGATTGGACTTGAGCTTTTGGGATACCTATTGATGAACTATTATTTTTCTTTGCAATTATATGCATATCCAATCTCACTATTTAAAAGTGTTTTAAGCGCTTCAACCTCTGCATATGCATATTGCACATAACAAAACTAACAATAAAATTTTATTGTGTGACTTTTAGATGATATTTTTCCTCGTGTTTTGTATCGTTTCCAAGAATGCGCGATAAAAACGAAAACAAATAATAAAAATGTAACTCAGAAGACTATGTTGGTATGTACGTATATAATATTATTTGCATTTTATTATTTGGTTTCGAATACCACGATGCGAAATACAAATAATACTTCCACACCGCATACTGGAGGATAAAAACAATTTACATTTGACCTGAAAAGACCTCTGAACCTTTTCAAACATTAAAAGATACACCACTGAAGCTAATAATGTAAAAAGAAACTTCTTGTTTCAGTTTCATTCTGCGATGCGGTGAACTAAAAGGCCACTTTATAGAATTTAATACACCTTAAACGTTATTTTAGTGAACCCCAAAATAATATTCTAAATCAGACCAAACAGTTTTGTACCAGATTTTTAACCCAGGTTTTTAAAAAGACGACAGAGTATCTTTATTTATTTATTTATCGTATAGTTATAAAAGTACATCATATCGACATAATAACAATACATAAGACAGACACTACATGTATTAGTCCAAGAGCCCGCTGCTTAATTTATGACGTATCTGTTTTTTGATCGAAATGTGGTATAAATGATAGCTTACCAATAGGGTATTACATCGCACTAGGGTTGCCTATCAAAATCTTGCCGCAACCCCCCCTGCCCCCCCCGAAAAGGTCCCTGTTCGCGGTTTTTCGCATTTTATAGGAATATGGTAAGAGATAGGAGAAAGTAGTCAATGACAAAAATAATCCTTGCTAAATTCTCTACAAAAAATGCTAAGACAATTTTTTCGTAGAACTAGCAGTTTACCCGCAATGGCCGGCCAAAACCGAAATTCATTTGAAATACAAAAAAAATGTATTTAATCTAAATTGGTTGAAAATTGACAAGAGCTACAGGAAAATAGTCAAATAACGAATTAATTACCATAGTATTAGCTACAAAACGAGCTATAAGTTATTTTCATACATCAATTAATTTAGGAGTTATTGCAATAAAACTCAGTGACGAAAATTCTTAAAATTTAGTTTTTCATAAAATAACAAGTGATATAGCGCCGCAGGCCAATTTTTTTTTCCATAAAATGTTAGTAGTAATGAGTGGAAGAATGTGAAAGAAAAAAAAACAAACTTTTTTTTTTTATTTTCAAAAAATATCCTGTTTTTTGACCGGCCATTACGGGTAAACTACTAGTCCTATGACAAAATTGACTTTACATTTTTTGTAAAGAATTAAGCAAGGATTATTTTTGTCATTGACTACTTTCTCCTATCTCTTACCATATTCCTATAAACCGCGAACAGGGACCTTTTCGGGGGGGGCAGGGGGGGTTGCGGCAGGATTTTGATAGGCAACCCTAGTGCGATGTAATACCCTATTGGTAAGCTATCATTTATACCACATTTCGATCAAAAAACAGATACGTCATAAATTAAGCAGCGGGCTCTCGGACTATATATTGCACACAGAGTATATTTGATCTGTATATACTTTTTTGTTAATAATAATACTAAAATACAAATGATACCAGTGACAGATTTCTTTTATCTTTTTTTTATTAAATGCATCCGGGTTTATCGAAATAAACACAAATACATCTTTGTACACTTCACAGAAAGCTTGAAAAGCTTGTGGTGTGAAGCGGAGTAATGATAAAGATACATCGGCTTTTTTTCGTCATGCATACCTACTACTCATGGCGCAGTGCTCTAAATAGCGAATAAGTAATGAACCTCAATACTCAACTAAAAGATGTAATTGTATCCATAATATTTGTTATCATACTGCCCTCGCATATAAAAAAGCAGATGATTTTATCAAATGTTTACTAAGGTGAATTTGTCATAGTCTCGCCAATTCTCCCAGTTAATGTCGGTAAGTTTAAATAAACGTATCAGGAATCCGTTGTTAGGTATATATTGTTTTTTAATCTCTTTGGTATTATGATTCTTGATAGGCAATTTTAAAGCCAGTTTTTCACTGTTATTATATTCTCTAGATGAAATCATCAAATATGAGTTTATCACATACAAAAACACGATACCCACTGAATTATGTTAATGGTGCAAGGCTGAAACTCATTTAGTTATTTTGATAAGGTTTCATTAAGAATTAGTGTTGATTTTTTGAATAGAAAATAAGCATGTAAAGAGGCAATTTCCCTTTAAACACAATGTAACTTTCATTTAATATTTTGGTAGACAACAATAAAATTATTACAAAAAGCTTTTATGCCTGGGTATAATTATTGTACTGTTATCTTTCATTTAAAAAAACAGATTCATAAAGGGATACAAGCTAAAAAGACAATTAAAAAAATAACCATGAGATAAGAAATCGTGTTTACATACCGTTGTTTTTCAACCCACAGGATTTTCGACAACCTGGAAAACCTGTATGTGTCCTGTATAAAAATTTTGCGATAGAAAACATGAACATTATTTTCTAACACAAACATTTTCTTTAATAAAAGTATGTTCACACACCCGAATACTTTGCTTCATAATTCACGGATAATCCGCTTTCCAACCAGCAATATAAAGAAAATAAACTAATTATTATTATTATTATTTCAAATCAATTTTATTATCACAAAAGCATACAAAAAATTCTCAGCTCTATATAATACATTCACATAAAAAAAATACAAAAACATTAAAACTAGCTTTAAAATAAAAATAATAATATAAAATTTTAAACATACATAAACATATTACATAGAACTAAAAACTACCTATATACTATTGGGTGTCCCTCTCTCCCATGATGTGCACAAAAATGCACTTATCATGAGAGAGTTTTTAAGAGCTATAGAGAGAGAAACCTTCTAACAATCCTGCAAGATGATAGCAGGACAGCCTTCTGCATGGCGTATCGAAGCCCACCATGCAATCCAAGCTTCTCAAGATTTACTTTGAGACTCTTAGGAATGACACCATTTGTGGACATCACTATAGGAATGATGACAGTAGAAGGTGTTCTCCACATCTCCATAATTTCATGAGCAAGATCAAGATATTTAGTAATCTTGTCCTGCTCAGCCTTATGGAGATTTTCATCATGTGGTATAGTGATATCCACAATATACGTCTTTTTTTCCCTACGATCAACCAATACAATATCCGGTCGATTAGCTGGAATTGTACGATCGGTTTGTATTGGTCGATCCCAATACAACTTAACAATGCTATTATTATTATTATTATTATTATTTGTTATTGGGTAGGCAGCTTTCGCTGTTTTGACCCAAGTCCCAGTTAAGTTGTGTTTATATTATCTAGTCTATTTTTGAAGGTGTTGGTGGTAGGAGCAAGCACCACTGACTCTGGCAACTGATTCCAAGCACTGACAGCTCTATTGGTCAAGAAGTGTTTCCTTGGGTTGGATGTGAATCTTGTTGTTGTCAGTTTCAGCTGGTGTCCTCTCAGGTGCACATTAGAGTTCATGGTAAACATAGCCGGTAGAGTCTCACAGGAATAATGGTTATGCAACACTTTGTATAATTCAATGAGATCTCCCCGGTCGCGTCTCTCCTTTAATGTAGTTAGATTAAGCTCTTTTAAACGGTCCTCATATTCCAAGTTTCTCAGTTGTCTAGGTATTTTGGTGGCTCGTCTCTGTACTCTTTCCAATAAATCAATGTCTTTCAAAAAATACGGGTTCCAAATCTGGAAGGCATACTCGAGGATTGGTCTGACATATGTTAGGTAAATCTTGCGCAATAGTGTTGGGTTCGGTGAGTAAAATGCCTTCTTAATCAGGTACAGCAGTGTATTTGCTCTCTTAACTATACTGATGATGTGCTCCTCCCATTTGAGATCACTGCTCACAATCACACCAAGATCCTTTTGCTTCTCAACACTTTTCAAGGTCACATTTCCCAAGGTATATGTATTATGCGGGTTGTTCCTTCCCACGTGAAGTACACAACACTTATCGATGTTCAAATTTATGAGCCATACTTTTGTCCAATCTAAAACTCTGCTTAAGTCATCCTGTAGTGTATGAGAGTGAGTCAATGGGTTCGCAAAGAACTTCGTGTCATCGGCGAAGAGGCTACAAGTTGAGTGAATGACTTCTGGCAGATCTGCTATGTACAGGATAAATAGAATTGGCCCGAGGACACTTCCCTGTGGAACGCCACATAGCACCTGCTCCGGGCCTGACACCGTCCCTCCAACCCTCACTCGGAACCATCGATCACTCAAGAACGCCTTGATCCAGGCAAGCAGCGGTCCACGAATACCCAAGTGCTCCAGTTTTAAAATCAATCTGTCAATGGGCACACGGTCGAAGGCTTTCTCAAAGTCCAAGTATATGATATCAGTTGGGATATGGGAATCCCACTGTTTAGTCCACACATCCAAACAGCACAACAGGTTGGATGTAACTGACCTACCACACATGAAACCATGTTGATCTTCTGGAATTAAATGGTTCTCTTCAATAAATTTACGAAAATTTTAGAAAAGGTATGCTTTGCCTTTGTGGAGTTTCAACTCGTATCAATATGTGCTTTATGTAATCACAAGTTCATATTTTTGTGCAAATAATGTGTTTTAAATATTACGCAGGAAGCTTATTAAATAAATAAATTATATTTACCGAAAAAGTTCCATAAATATTGTAGACAAAAACAATTAATAATAAAGATAACAAGTGTTAATTACAGCATACACTTTACTTTGTTTTTAATGAGGATCATAGAATTTTAAACCCTTTTTATGATTTTAATAATGCTAATCTAAGTAAGGGTAATAGCCTCGTTATAAGGACAAGATGGTTGTGTATTCTTTTCATCAAATGCCTTGTTAAATTTCATAACAAGGCATAATTAAAACACCTTTATTCAACTTCTTCTTTATCACAAGATAACACGGGGCCCGGGCCCATGGCCCTATAACGCTCATATATTTCCTTAGATAAAAAAAGAACTTAGTTTTGTTCGTTTTCCAATTTAATTACCGTCAGTTTTTCATTTTTTTTCCAGAGTGAACGGTGAAAATTTTAATAATATCTACGTAATAATACGGTGGCGGATTATGCAATATGATACGCATACTACGCAACTGCGAAAGGTCCCGAGTTTTGGGGGCCCCGCAAATTAGACTTCATACAACGTGTAAAAACACATTACAATGTACGTGTTTTCAATAATACCACAAATCTCCGAAAAACTCAGGCGATGCCCATGACCGCAGTGATCCTACATAGCAAACCAAGAAAGGTGATTTCTGTTTTTTTGTTGTGACTTTATGTTCGTTTCTTTTTTGTTCAGTAACTTCGATTTTAGTGTGACCCAGACGAATTGCGCAACACGACACTGATGAACTTCTTCTTTCGTATGCATGCGACCATTGTACAAGTTATCTAGGAGTCATAGCTCCGCCTCAATGTTCCGTAAGTAATCTATTTCTTATTTATTTATGAACACTCGTAAGTAATCTATTTCTTATTTATTTATGAACTCTCTCACACCTATGAATAAAACACATTTTCTAGGAATCTTAAGAGGTGAAATATTATAGGTACATAATATGCGTATACGCTGTTCAAGTACGATAGTTTAGTTTGTCTATTCAATAACCCTTGTTATATGTGTCTATATCTCAATAGCTCCCTAATGGGTAATAATTACGCGCAATTCAATTTAAGGGCATGGCACCAGGAATGACGTCACAGTCTTTTGCCACGGGATTAAGGTTCAAAATCGCGTGACAATCGCATGATAAAATGGTAAAAATAGCGTTTTTTTCCATTTTTTAGGGATAATTTTGCGTCTATCAAAAAACTTTTACGGTTATTCCCTAGATTTTAATGCATATTATCAGTACAAGAAAAAAAAAATACTCCGCGACTTTCGGGAAACGAGTTTCCATCTTTCGGAAAAAAGGTCAGAGGTGTTTTTAAAAATTTATTTAAAGAAATGTATACAAGATATAAAAAATCTTTTACGGTTATTCTCTAGATAAAGGTTCAATGCATCTACCCTATTTTGTTCCAAAGCAAATTTAGTAACGGTTGTCGAGATAGAAGGTCTCCCGTTTTTAGAATTTTTGAAATGTCGGTATGCACACTCTTAAGTCTCTTTAACAACTTCATTGTGAAAACATGAGACAAATTCATCACCCTTTCAACTATATGAAGTCAATGATCGAAGGTGGTTTTGAATAGTTCATAATAAATACAAATTGCGTCTATAGAAAATGAGTTCATTGCCATTACGGTAATAAAAAAGTTGGTAAATCTTTACACCTTTTGTGTTCTCAATCGAAAGCAGAGGAGAGAGAAATTGAAAAGAAAGGACGGACATTCCTTACAAAGGTAATAAAAAATCTTTTGCAAAAATTTATCCTGGTGGCAGTTTCGAAAAAAATAAAAGTAATGTAAAATATGCTCATGTAAATAAATTTGATGTTTTTTACGTATTTGAGAAAAACATTCATAAAGTTCAATAAACGATTAATTTATATGAACTGCGATTGAAGCCTTGCTTATTCTTCTTGCGTTTTTACAAATGGATGACCCTAGTGTTGAAAGAGTACCTATATAATATAATATCTGTATAAATAATTAGCCCCAAAGTGATATGGTATAGTCCACACTGATATTATTTTCGTATGAATGTGAAAGGTCGATGTACTACAGCTCTCTTGTCTTCTTGATTAACAAAAAACTATCACCGTCACTTTACAATTTTTTGTCTCGTAATAACAATTAGTCTGGAAGAGTTTTTGTCTTTCAATTGAAGATCTTTAGGACCATATTGTGTAACTCTAGATTAGTAGTACCTAGTAAATAATATATTTCACAATTAAATCTTGTTCTTCAGGTGAACAAGAAAATATGGAGTCATCTTACAAAACTATTCAATTGATGGAGATTCTTTTCATTCTTGTTTCCCAAGAGAATTATTGATGTTGGATGAGAAAAGTATTCATTATGACAGACCAAATCCTTAATAAAAGTTAATAAATATTCATCAGAGTTAGAAAGTTTTATTAAATAAAATATTCTTATATAGAAATCCTTAAATCTATTCAGGTTAGAATATAAAGGAGATGCCTGAGGGAGCGTCAATCAATTGTGTTGAGAAAGTTTGAGTCCACTTTACCTGTTACAATCCACTCTGTCAGATATACCAATACCATATTTATATTAAAACGGTGGTCTGTCTATAGGATCTTTTGTATTTTCCTAAAGGTATTTAAATCTGATAATTTTGAATGAAAAAGTGTTGATTACCTATACAAATCAAATTCAGAAATCAGAGGTCATTAAATTTAGGTAAAATTACAATACCAAGAATTACGTACAAGATATTTTAGATAGCCCCTCTTTTGTTGTCGGAATATTATAAAGTTTCTCAACTAAGAGCTTTTTTTATACAATTTCGTACTACCTTACATTCTACAGTATCATTCCTAGCGCTATGATATAATCTACTAATGGTATTTAATTCATCTGCTACATTTATAAAGCCATCAGCAAGATTGATTTCATTACTCTAAAATTATTTCTACTATAATTTAGTTAGTCTTACACGAACTCAATATAATTACTAAAAATTAAAAGATGTTTGATTTTTTCGTTAGGCAAGTAAATTTACAAAGATTAATTACATATGCTCCGAAAATTTATGAATAGGTCCGGTCATTGCCGGGTGTATTAAATAAACAATATTATTTTATTATTTAAGAAAGGAAGAGATAATGTGATGGAATAAATTTCATTGAAAGTTTTTAGGGACAAAAGTTTATGAATAAAAAAGTAGTTCAACAGTCACTTCCTTTATCATTTCCATCAGTAAATAAATCTGGAAGTGTTTTTGAAAATCAAAAGATTGTCTAAAATATTTCTAACCAACTACTAGTAGTTTAATATGTACTTATCTTCTTCTCTATGTGTCCTGTCGGGTTCCCCCGACGTTGACGACCACTTGGGAGAACGCCTCTCTGTCCTGGGCAGTGTGAAACAGCTCCTCCACAGTTCTGATCCCGGTCCACTGCCGAATGTTTCGAAGCCAGGATAGCTGCTTCCTTCCGACCCCTCTACGGCCTTCTATCTTCCCCTTCATAATGAGCTGGAGAATGGAGTATTTTTCTCCTTTAAGAACATGGCCAAAATATGATGTTTTACGAAGCTACCTATGTACCTATCTACCTACTAGATTTTTTTTCTAGAAAATTCATACAAGGTCCAATTATGTAACTATATACTCGTAATTAAGTAAGACGATCTTTTTCACTTACTTTGTAGTAAAATAAATTCGGACCTACTATCTTAAAAATTTTACGCGAGTCTCTAAAAATAATATTTAACTTCTTTATTGCGTATAAAAATCTTCTAAATTTGTCACACGTATCCAAATTGAAACACGTAGGCAGCAATCGTAGATCTAGATAATATATTATTATCACTATAACATCTATCCAATTTGTGTACATAAATGTATATGGGATTCCTCACGTTACACGTATTACTGAAACCAAAACGTAATACATAATTTTATATAATACTAGACAAATCGTATGAAACAAGGGATTTTTTTAATATTCATAATTCTGAGGGAATCATGACAAATTTATGTTCATTCAAAGTTTATTAAGATAAGTCAAAGTATATAGAAAAATATGTCCAATTTGCATAAAACTTAATAGAGTTGGGAAATATTTAAGACACTAATCTCTTAATGATATATAATTTTATGATCGCTTGTTGTTTTTATTGGGATTTTTACAGGACACTTGAAAACAGTATTGAAAAATAATTAATCGCAAAATTCCGTAATCGAGAAAGCGTGCATTTAAAAGTGTTACTAGAAAGTGTAGTGATATTTATTTTTCTCCTGGAATATGATGCAGGCAAAAGTTCTCGTCTCCCAACTAAATGGAAATACGGTACCAATTTACACAATTTCCTCCATAGATGTTATACATGTCTGCTACTAAATAACGTTATACGAGCATGCCTTCAAATTATACATACAAATGGAATTTCAATATAAAAAGTGGTTGGATAGACGATACAAGCACACGACACATCATGTAGACACGCCTGGGAGGTTTAGACAGTCCATGTTTTATTTTTTATCTCTGATGCAGTATTCTGTCAACTGATTTGTCGAAAAATAAAAAAAAAGCGGGTGAAATTGAAAATCGTGTTCTCCATTGCAATCCTGGATTACAGAATAGTTCAGCAATTTGATAGAAATTGTGATTCATTCCACATTGAGACTATTTGAATTGTCATCGAATATCATATTCGCTTGTTTATTTTTTGTTTCACATCTCAACCAATCTCAAATTGGCTGTCACTTACTTCACTTATTTGACATCGACACTTTTAATGAGTTTTTAGCATGAAAATAATTTTGACATAGGTACTTCTATAATTAAAGCTTTTTAGCATACGTAGAGATAGGATAAGGTCGAAAACATGCGCAGGATCAAATTTTGTAAGCCAACATCCTTTTATGGAGCCATCGCGTGGATTTGGGTAAAATATATCGTCGTGGATACTGCAATAGGGTGTATGTCATTTTATTGCAATTTTACAGGAGGAAAAAAAACATTTTTATTTTTCAACTATTAGTACATCAAATTTGTGAATTGAAATGTTATGATTGGCCTGATTGGCCGAGAGACTTAAGACAAATTGCAGTGTGTAGCCGCGGCTATTTTGATTGCATTCATTCAATAAAACCAATACCGTTTTTTTTTTACATACGTCCTATTGCAGTATCCACGACGATATGTTAATACAGTAGTATTTGTATGATATTTTTTCAATCTTCGTCGACATTTCAAGATAAAAATAATGAAAATAAATATTTTAATATAACGTCAACTCCTTTATCAATATTGTTTATCTATACCATCACTCCGTATCCCTTGCGACGTAGACAGAGAAGACAGTGCGCAGCACAGACTTTGATTCTTACATACATCTCGCGCTTTCGTCACGTTCATAACTAAGTTAATTCTTTCTATTCTATTTACTACACCATATTATCTTTATGTATGTAGTATTTAATTGCGATTTTTGGAATCTATCTGAGTAGACGCCCATCTTGAATACTGATGAATTAAATTTATCCCGATTACGAGTAGGACGACATATCTATCCTTTTGGTTAGATTTCCCGTTTAAATAGATTCCATGATGGTAAGAGAGAAGAGAACAGTGGAAGTAAATTTAAACCGTAAAAGATAAGTAGGTACAAGTATAGCTACAGTACCTCGGTGAATAGATATTTCGCTAAAAGATAGATTCGAGAAAATCTTTGTAATTCAATCCATAGATAGGTTCTTTGAAAGAAAGAGGACAAGATATTTAATCACAGATTATAGTTACTTACTCGTAGTATCCAAATATCTTTACTATACTTCGTGTTTTCACATTCATTAGGCATACGTACCTACTCACTGAAGAATCCTTAGCCGTTCCAATACATCTTTGGAATTTTCTATTGATACAGAGAGCTTTTGATAGTCCACCGCTTCTTTAAAATTATGATTTATAATCAAAAATTTGCCTAAGTAGGGAAATTGTCAATCTCTCGACTCATCAAAGTTGAACTTGCGTTTAGATTGCACTTCCACAAATTCTTTCCTTCTCGGCTGGCTCATATTTGTAACTACGTTTTGTACCTGGCGGGTGTGCGACTGGATTTTAATGCAACCACTATTGCATGTACTTGTAATATTGTAATTGAAAACCATTTTTCAAGTTTTCTAAAGCCATCTTCTCTATCGTTACTCAAAATATATAGTCTCACTTGTAAATATAATTTCTGGACATAGGCGATCTACTAAAATGAAAAGTAAATGAAACCTAAAACATGAAGAAATTTCGCCAGACCAAATTGTTCGAACTATAGACGAAGATACAGTTAGCGACAGGTTTACAACACCACGGCAGAAGTTTGAATCAAGTACACTGAGATATCAGATATATAAAAGGTATCGGTATTAAAGTGCAGTACGATGTAGTCCTAGTGAATGAAACAGATCTCTACGATAGATGTTGCCGTTTGCTTTCATGTATCATATAGTACCACCCCACCCTGATGTATACATGTTGCATATAGTATATTATGATGCAGGTGCAGATTAAATTCCGCGCGTGACATTTCACCCATTTCATTTCCAATCTTTCATTTCCTGTAACAAATTAGGTACTATGGGAATATTCCCATCCATCGTCGTAATTAAAAGTTCTATTTTCATTTAGGTGATTGCATTTTAATACATTACCTCACAGCTGGTGCAGGTGAAACATATCAGATTCTGCTGTGAATATGGAGCCAATTATATAAATTACTAATTATCTAGAGTACTAGTCGGTAGTGCAACAATGAGATAAAATCACAGCACGACATTAGAGACACCACTCACTCTGATTGTCTAATCGTGGATTTCATAATATTTTGATTGAATATTAGCGAAGATTGCGATAGGTAGCCCATACAACACCTAAAACGAGGTGGTCAACACCCGGGTTGGTGACGCACTTGACCGTTAATTCGGTGAGCGCGGGTTTGATCCCCGATACTGACATACTACATTTTACGACCCAAGCTTTTTTAACTTACTGTGAACTGTAAAAAATGCATTTCGGTTTATTTAGAAAAACCCAGGTTAATTTTTATGTAAAAACGGTGTAATCCTTGGAATGTTATCTGCCCCATCCCTTAATATATAATTACTTAAAGTAGGTATTCAATTGAACAAAAATGTGTTAAAGCGAGTCGTTTTTAGCTTTGAAAAACTAAGAATAATTGTAAATAGGAGACAAAATAACAGGTTACAGCATGATGTTTGCCATGGACTTATTAAACTTGCCTACGTACCTCTAATTAGGCACAACGAGGTAACATACATGTATGAACAGAACATACGCCTATGAGTATATAGTGAAAATATGCGCATGTCGCTGGTATTTTCTCGATCTTCACGGAAATATTATTTTAAAGGATCTTGACTTATATAGACAAATCCAAATAGAATCATGCACTCTTAACAGTAAGCTGAAGTTTGTGTTGCGAAGTGCAGAATACATCATAATGATATAAAAGAAATAAGTCACAGAATAGCTATTATACTTTTTTTATTGTACACTATAATATACGGTTGTACGAACCTACATTTGATTTGCCAATTTTTCAAAATTATTTCGTGTCTTTTTTTTAATTTTTGTTGCATGTACTTGGTATTATTTTATTAGAGACCCCTGTATGCAAATAACGTTTTTTTCTTTCGCTCTAATCTCTGGTAATTGTTTTGGTGGTTTGTACCAACACTAAATCACCATCCTTCGTGACAGAATCTCCCCCAGAGTAGCGCCACCATTATTTCACGAACTGCGGGAAATATAGGTACTAAATTATAGGTATTATTTGAGCCGCGCATTCACTGCGGCAGGTCCTTCAGCCTGGAATGGACTTTCTGCAGACATCAGAGAGGCAAAAACGTTAACCGGGTTCAAAAGTCAACTAAAAACATTTTTGTTTAAGAAATCCTTCCCAACAACGTAGGGAGGAACACAGAGCGCCCTTGAGGTGGGAATACCCACAAAACGGCGCAACATAAATTATCCAAATTATTATTATTATATTATAAATAAACATAAAGTCTACTTCAAATACCAATATGAACTAAATGACTAAATCCTAAAGGTAAAAATAAATTAATCACTTTAAAATTTCATTGATGGTATTACAATTTTTCGTTAGGATACCCCTAGTAGAAAGATTAGAATTTACAAAAAAACAAACCATTTTGATTCAATTTCTTTTTTTTCATCGGTCATGAAAATAAACAACGCTTCTTATTCTTTGATTCATTCGACTAAATTCCATTTTAAAATTTAATAGTAAATATAACTACATACCACCAGCGCCATTTGTTTGGTGCACTTTCCGTGTTCAAACTGTACTGGAAATAATAACTACCCACATATAATATGACTATTATGTACTAGTTCCACTAACCTCACTGTGGACCAAAGCGCAGGGAAGCTGTACAGTGTAAAGTGTACATAGATATATTTAAACCAAGTACAAATCTAGCCAGAGTTGTTATCTACGGTTGATGAACAAAGCGACTCTGAGAATGAAAATCTCTGGAACAGTTATGAGAAGAACAGTGTTGGTTATCAGTTAATTATTCTAATTTCTTTGGAAACTAGGACTTCGAATTGCCAATTACAAGGATTCACTCGCTTACAGGACTCTCAATTATTAGTTTCACATTTGAAAGGTACACGGAGGGAACGGGTTCATCTAGATATTTCTGAAATTTAGATACGCTCCTGATCTTCGTGTAACCTTTAAACTCCCACCTGATTCACAATTCGATACATAAAATAAGAATCACGCAGATTTTTTGTCTCTTAGCTCAGTTATACAATATTTATCTACTTAGAAGGGGGTGCTTAAAATGAAGTGAGAGACCATAGTTTGTCACATGTGTCTTACCTGAGTATCATTTTTAATTCTCTAAGGGACGAAAAACCTGAAAAAGCGGACGACATTAAGTGCTGTAGATAAGCTTAGATGAACTATCAAATTGTTCAGGGATACTCATTGCACTCAGTATAACCGAAAAGAAAAATAAAATGATATCAGCCTGCTGTCTATCTTCTGCCAATTTTCATTACTAGCTAAGTGATTCTTTTACGGAAACAACATATGAATTGTCATAAAAAATACAATGAAAACTTTCCTACAAACCTGTCAATAAATTTGTAAGTATGTATCTGTTGACCTATATATCAAAAGTTATATATAGATAGACTGTCACAGGATGGAGTTTTTCACTTGACAGTTGATTGGATTATAAAATCAAGCTCACAGATGTCTCTAGGCGTAGAATATAATATAAATCTGAAGTTACGTACCCTACAGCCTGTAAGATTTCAGATTTTAAAAATATATCGTTAACTGAGTGAGATTGTGAAAAATATCTGCGACTGTTAATTTTAAGTAACAATACGCGTTATACGACCAATGTATCTGATATTATTCTTCCCGTGAATAAATAAAAGCAGAGGAAATACAGAACTTCATTAATTAACTGCAATTACATTGTAGAGAAATTCTGCTTCTCTGTTTGGCTCGAAATACGTACAAAACATCGTGATCCAGATATACGTAATCTATCAATGTAACTTGTAAGTCTAACGCTGTACGTACACTCGGTGGCGGTCAAGGGTGGGAAATGATTCAACCTCTCTCTGGCGCCTGCCCAAAGTTCTCATCCTCATATGTCTTCCTCATAGTGCTTACAGCATCACAGAGTCTATTAGAAGGTGTCGAGGAGTTCCCTCCTAAGCCTTTTTGGGGATTGACGATTTTAGTATATTTAGATAAATATTCAGAATTGAAGCTAAATGAATTATTTGTATTCGCAGATATGTGTTTATTTAAGCCATAGGTAAAAATATTTCTAGATTTTCCGTTTAAGGATACACATTATTTATCAATTCTAAGCCATTAAACGTTGAGTTACGGCAATATTGTGCAACGTAGATTGTCCTGTGTTTAGTTCATATAATACTGTTATTAATAGGGAAAATGCAAGCATCCTGTCTCTAGCATTTCTATATGGAATTTATATGAAATAAAATATTAATACTCGTACAACAAACAGGGTTACGACCTTTGTTCGATATCGAATCGTAATCGAGTCAAAAATGTACAAAATATGCTACAGCTTGTTATGAATGGCAAGATAAAGGCAAGCTAAGGGATAGGACTCTCTTAGATGTCACGAGTCCACAGCATTCGATAGTGGTCTCGAAGAAGAGCCCAATTTTATGGTGATCTGATCGTACCTGATGTCAGTATAATCGTAAGAATCAAATCGTGAAAGTATGTAAGCATTAAAGCTATATAGCTAGGTACGTATTATTGTATATTTTATATGTATAAAAAATAAATAAAACTACAGAGGCACTTATCTTAAAAGACTTAAGATAAATTCTAATTTCAGATACGAAACGTACCTAGTAGCCGAAAACTTTTTAGATTAATTTTTCAGTTCAATGAATCCATCTTTATTGAATAAACTGACTTTACTTTTGCCCATTGGGATTTTACAAGGTACTCGTAGACGCTACTAAGGAAAATATTTAGTAAAACTTGATGTAACTGAAACTTGCTATTTTTTAAATCCCATCGGAGTGAAGATATCAAAGTTATTTTGATTTGAAGGAATACATGGAAACGGCTTTTTAAATGTCAAGTCTCGTGTGCCTACAAAACTTGTGTTTGAAAAATCATAAAATGTATATTGCGTTGACATAAACAAAAAGTTATCATCCTAATTTGGAAAATATATAATGATTATCTTTTAGTTAGCCCATTATTTACAAGACTTTCGATGGCCATGAAGATCCTATTTCACTATCCACTTTGTCTAAGATGTAATCATTGTAATGACGTACTTCACGCAAAACATAGGAAATTCTCAGTGTTCTCAGATGAAATTCAAATGAACGAAGAACTATAGTTTCTCATGTTAAAACACCCAATACTTTAGATCACATTAGGTGTCGACCTTACAAAAGTATTCGGATAAAATAAAATTAAGAGTAAGTCAAACCCTTGCTTGTTTTAAACTGCACAATAAAATTCCTGTATTACGTTATGTATGGTGCAGAGTATTATTTCATAGTACACACTTAAACAATATATTATTTTCATGCAAGTAAACGTGTTTTCGAGGAATTCTCTCTAGTGTACTTTACACGCTTAACACAAATAATACAGAGACTCGACCTAAGTATACTCCCTACCAACAACAGAGTTATAAAAATATGTCAGTTTCTTATATATACCTACAGACCTACATAATACAACAAGTAAACAAGTGTTCTTCGGAAGAAAGGAATACAAATTTATTGTAGAGGCTCCTTCTTCTTGGACACCTCTGTTCCCTTCTTCCAGCATGTGCCATTCATCATCCACTTAGTTGGTCAATAGTCCAAAGAATTCGGTGAATCTTTCGCTTTCTTTTGAATGTTAGTCCAGCTATGATTCAAGGCTTCTTTACTAACTTTATCCACTTGATTAGAGATATGAGAAAGTCCATCAATTCACTGCCCAAAAAAATCGAAATTTAATATTTCATGTAAAACCGCTGGATATCTTTCTGGAAAATATACAATATTAAATTGCTGGTAATGCAATGGTGGTGCAAAATAAAGTAGTGGTACCTGTACCTATACTTATAATATATTCCTGCCCTGAATTCAGGCTTCCATAGTATAATCTGGTGGTTAATATATCTTGGACATGTGTGTAGCCGAAGCGGCAGAATGGTTTCACATTTATGACTAATGAGGTGCATGGCTACATTACACACCGGTCTATGCTATGGATTATTTATGCAGGGAATTAACTATTTGCACATATAATTAAAGTTATTTCAATGAGAGTACCTACACCTTATATTAAATTTATAAACACTTTATTAATTTACAGTGTCGCTTGATTCACTCATTAAATCCACCGAGCTTTTGACTGATCATCGGCTGAACTACAAGTTCATAAAAGTTGGATCATCATGCACTCCTTCTTCCAAACGGTGTACGGTGAATGAGAGTCTTTGGGAAAATTAGAAACTCTGTTTATCTCTGTTTGCTCTAACATTACCTCCCTAAAATTTAGATACACTACGTATCTATCTACGTTGGTACTATAAGCATATGACTAGAGCCTCTAGCAGAAGAGTATTTTCCTGTTTGAATTTTAAATGTATCCACTAGCCAGTACTATATATATAACTGTAATAGAGAAACTGTGTAATATATTTTGGTAATATCTGGAATATGGAAGTCTGCAGCGACACAATGGACTTCTGTAGTATAATTTTATGGCTTGTAATTTAATCAGTATACAGACCGGTACAATGTAGAGCAGACTAGACACCAGTGGCGAAGGGTAGATTTCCGCAGAAGGGAAGCCGGGGCTAACATTTCTTATGGGATTACGTCAGATTAGACACTATTATACCTATCATTTTTTCCAAAAGGTAACTCGATGGGAATCGTGTACTTAGGTAGCTTCGCGCCTGCTACACCCACCTACATAGTTTAGGTACCTAGTATATTATAACATCTACAGCATGAACATTGGACGTTTAGTACAGGTATCCACTATCCACGTACAAGAGAATCATTATTTATGTCAGGTACATATTAATTTATTATTGGAGTTTAAGGTACACTGTACAGTACATTGCTATAGTGGTTGCATCAAATCCAGGCGCAGACCCTCCGGGAACAAAAGCTAATATCGTTACAATATTTTTTAAATAAAAAATGCTTACTTTTTCTCTGATATTTCACTGAATGTATGACTTATCGTGATAAAGAAATGTAAGTAATGATTTTTTTATGAAACAGTCACATTAATTTTATCGCGAGATTAGAATGCAGAGAAGTGCATTACTCTTAATGGTAAATAGCAGACGGTACTGCTGCAGGATTGGGAAGATAGAAAGTATTAAAATAAAAAGATTGTATTACGAGAGGAGAATTATAATATTATATTACTATGTAATACGTCTTATTAGAGTCGTTGGGAATAAAGTTCACGACCTGACATGCCAACGGCAACGCCCTTTTAGTTGCCATAACTATATCGTTCGGTTCATGTGAACCAGATTTTACAATACAATGACAGTCAAAACAAAGAACTTTAGAGAAATTATAATCCAAATATATTAGGTAAGAATTTGTCATCGTCATCGCAATCACATATTTTCGTTCGCACATAGAGTTCATTATATTTTCTCCCTATGAACCGATTTGGAACGATGAAATTGTTTGCAAATGCATAATATCTGTATCTATCGTTTCAATTAAAAGAAACCGTATTGTTATTTACACAATATTGTATTAATTTCGTGATATTTCAATATACCAAATTAAAATTAATTCATTGAAGTATTCCCACAACAGTATAGAAGAATTAAGGATGAACATTGTCGGGCTTACGACCGACCTCGGCTGGCTTAAGTGATCACTTTACACTCGAGAAACATTCGCCATTTCAGTTCACCCCGGCTGGGATTCGAACCCATACCTTCGTCTCGCTTAGTAGGGATCATATCCACTACACCACGAAGAGAGACGGCTGTGTTGTCGAATTTTCATGTACATTAAGTACCTGTGTATTGTTGCATTTCTTACTGTTGAAGGGAGAGGGTGGTATTTTAACACATCCGCCATTCCTTAATTCTTCTATACTGTTGTGGGAATACTTCAATGTATTTACTACGACTGTAGAAAAAATCCAACGCTTTACAAGAATAAAAATTTGTAAATCAAAAACAATTCAAGTAAAATTAATTCTACCTCTTTTTGCCCCCAAGTTCATGAACCGATTGTCAAATTCCAATCATTTTAAATGAAAGACAAATTAAAAGTAGAGTTCTAACGAACCGGTCAATTTATTTGTATATTAACTAAACGCATCACCTTTCATCATAAAAAAGCTACCTATTTAAATAAGATATTAGTATTCAACCCCCGTGAAGAAAACGAAGCCGGTCGAGTAGAAGTTGAAGAGGAAACTGGAGAAAGAATATTATCATGATTTCCTTTGTGTTCCACACATTTGTGGAATGCATCTAGTCGCCTCATTACATTATCTAGGTAAGGAAAGTACCACAAATATAACTCGGTAGACGCAACATTAGATTTATGCCAAATGTATAGCATTCTTCATTTCCTATTTTATATACTCTCAACAATCCTACTCTCCTACCTCCTTTTTCACCAAATTTCAATTTCGTTAAAAATGCTCTATGGATAAACTTGTCTAATTTAAAATCCCTCCGCATCAGCATTTATTTGCTTATGGAGGGTAGTCTCTTATTGCGTTATATTGTGTTGTATAATTAAGTCCGTGTTTTTTTAATTAATAGAATTTCATTAAATAAATAAAAACGTTATAAAATTTACCCAGAACCACATCGTCTTACTCAAACAATTATAACAATAATTCGTTTAATGTTACAAAGAAACAACTATATATTAAAGAAACCTTATAATTTCAATATTCTTATCGTATCCTCAAAAAAACATTTCTAAATAAGACCTCGTGTCTTGTGATTTTCAGGACCTTGGTCTAAAACATTTCAAATTCACAGTAGTAAGACAAGGACTCCACTCATTCACTTACTATACATATTTTCCAAGATACAATAGTCGACGTGCTTTACATACTTTAACATAATATTTTTCTTTAATAGTAGAGAGTTCTCCATAGTTCCAGGTATCTGGTAGCTTGCTGTAGCAGTAGATAAGAACTTTTCTACTATAATAAGCACTGACTATAGTAATAATATGTAAGACTTTTAAGACTCACTTCGTCTAAGAAGCATTTCCCCATTATTTAAAAGATTTTATTACATCAGAACATTCCGAAAGAATAATTGTAAAAATAATGGGAAATTCTCTCGTGGTACATTATTCTAACGATACCTACATTGAAAGTACTTCGAAAATATTGAGGTTTAAAATTTTATTATCCCCATATTAATGCCGAATTCAAAATCTATCAGCATAGCATGCTAGTCCATAGTTAATATCTACGAGAGATTGTTATATTCTCGATGTGCATGTTTACTTTGATAAGTAGGTTACATGATTAACTTAATTTCTTCTTCTTCATCATCCTTTGCATAGCTGACCAGTGACCATGTTGGTATGTTTTTAAGAGAGCCGCTCTTCTTGTGAGTTGGATTCCCAGCTGTCCTTCCATCCTGGGAGGTCTTCCGCGAGAACCAGTTCCGTAAGGCTGTTGGTGCAGTGCGATTTAACATGTCCATTTTTTGGACGTGTCAATTCCCCTAATTGATTACGTAAAATAAAGATTACCACGATGTTGAATACTTCAACCACGATTGGGTATACTTTTCTAATCTATTATATTTTGTGACGGACATCTGCTTGTTTACGAGAGTATCAGATTACTCTTGATTCTTTCATTTTATTAATCACATTTTAGTTACTTGTGTATAGGGTCGCATTGTTACTAACATTTTAAAGACTGTATTCGTAGGTACCCTCAGATATTATTCTTGACATATATTTTAGTGATTATGTAGCTTTTCTTACCTCGATGCTAATGGCGTAGCCCAGGTAGATAACTGAATGAACAAACCTATCAATAATAATGACATTTGAAACAAAACGCCTGCAATAATATTGTAAGTCTACATTTCTGACTTCCTTTCATGAATAAAATGACACAGTTTCATGTACAAGACATTGTAAAATATGCTTTGTTCAATAGATATTTTGTTCTTTTATATGTAAGAACGTGTCTGTTTTTATGATTATAAAAGTGGGTACAATCATCCTTTGGTTTATGATTTGTTGTTTTTGCGAATGTAAATAAGGAAAATGTATGCATACCTATTGGTGTAAACCTTCCTTTATTGCAACTCTGAGTCATATGAGAAGTGTTTGTGTTTCCTATGAAGCTAGGAAATAGTTTACTTATAGAAAAATAATCTAAAATCAAATTCAAACACTTTACTGCACATAGTAAGCCTATGGCTTCACGACACGAACTTTTTAGCTTTCAAGCTTAAGTTTGTATGTTGTGCAGAATACATCGTTTATTCTTTTTATCGAGACTCAAAACTTGCAACTACCTAGAAATACAAGAATCAACTATGCCCTATTGTCCACTTTTTCTGAAGCAGACCTTTTTTTTGTCCCAACATTACTCGAGTTTCACAAGTTCAAGCAACGAATTGGTATCAGGTACATGTGTAAGCTATATTTTCATCAATTTTTAAACGCTTTTCTTATTCACTCAACTATAGTTAATTAGGATTCAGAGACTTGCTAACGAACATGCCAACAGATTTGACTGAACTGGAACGGAGAATGAATGCTTTTTTTCTGGGATTAAGGGAACATTATGCCTATAGCATTTTGTTTCTTATTATCTATCTATCATGCTTCGGTTCACTTGGTTTATCTTATTTTTACATGTGTATGTGTGTGCTTGTGGGTGTATAATATCTAATGTTTATTTTTTCTTTCTTTCATACTTTGCTGTATTGTTGATTTTAATTACATGATGTAAACATTGTTAACTTTGATAATTGTAACCATAATTTGTGTAAAAGGCTAACGCCGTTGTTAAATAAATAAATATAGTGACGTTAGTATAGTGAATAGTGTATTCTTCACTCCTGCTTCTGTATTGTATTGTATGCCTCGTTGGTTGTTGTCAGACACGTCTACCTGATACAACGATGAAATATTAGAAGAAGATGTGAGCGTATCTTTCACGTTAGCTTTTAATATTTTCTACTACAACAATGTATGTATGTAATACGAGTACAAACAGACTCTTGTGTTTGTAAATCAATAAGGTATGAAAATAATGAAATTTTCTGAATACAAGCTTCAAACACTGAAGGAATATTACAATGACAATGGGATTTTTTAACTTATCTCTTCAGAAAAGGTAAGTATTATAAAAGGTTAGCTGCTTGAAATGTATAGCTACCTAAATAGAAGAATGGAAATATCTCTCCTAAAGAATACAATAATATTGAATCTGTGGATAAGTTGGTTGTAAGATTGTTGTTGCTATAATGCTCTAGCATTTTTTTCACTACCATATAAAGGACGTAGCATGACGTAGCAGCTTGGTAATGTAGAAAGTAACAGAATGAGCTATAAAAGTACCTCAGAGAAAATATTTTAAGAATTTTAAATATTTTATAAAAATAAATTAAGAAAGCATGTTGCAAAACATGAATTAGTGTAATCGTAAGAAGACACTGCGCTTGACCATGAATTCAGTCCCACGTGAGTTGATTACATGTAAAAAAATATAAAGTAGCATTACGTGTCTAAATATGAAATTAACCTAAAATACTATAGTAATACATGGTACATGATTGGCGCAGTTGGTTGAGGTGGCAGTCTCTCGAGCGGGAGGTGCCAGGTTCGAACCCCGGCGCTGGCGATGTATTCCACACTTTGCGAAAGAGGCTTTTAGCCTAGTGCAAGGTGTTGGGCGTCAGTCTTCGAGATAAAATTAGAAACGAGGAGATCAGACGTCGAACAAAAGTTGCCGACATCGCAGAAAGAACAGCAAAGCAAAAATGGCAGTGGGCGGGACACGTGGCGAGACAGGACAGTGTCAGATGGACACCTAAAATCCTGAAGTGGAGGCCCTGGGAGAACAAAAGAGGCGTAGGAAGACCACAGAAAAGGTGGACAGATGACATTGTCCAGCTTACGGGTCGTAGATGGCAGCAGATAGCCCAAGATAGAAGACAGTGGAAGAGTTTAGAAGAGGCCTATGTCCAGCAGTGGAACGCAAGTGGCTAGCAGTAAGTAAGTAAGTAAGGTGTGCAGGAAAGTATTTGGGTTTGTGTATGGAAGCCCAGATCCTTTAAAAAAAAAAAAAAGTATTGTCGACGTATTTCTAACATAATTACCTTCCTTAGTTTCATACATCCGATTCGATAGAAGTGTAAAATATTATCAAATATTATAAAATGTGGTGCTCGTAGGTCCTCTCTGCCTACCTCAACAAGAAAGTGGCGTTGTATAGAAACTTTTATATAAATGTAAAGTGAATAAGTAAATGTTCTTTGATTTATTGAGGGTATAACGTGGGGCAGCTACTCACCACTATAATGAAAATGTATTCAACTATAATAATCACTCCGTCTACGTAGAGGATACGGCTGAGCTTCCAGCTGTGCAGTGCAATGACGGCTCATTGGATATAGGTAATGTGGAATTTACACCCTCATTAGTCTCGAGGACTATCGGAAAGCTTGATCCCCATGGTGGCCCTGGCCCGGATGGTGTTCCGCCATTGTTTGTGAAACAGTGTGGTGCCGAATTGTCTGCTCCGCTGAGCATCTTGTTTAAAAGATCGTTCGAGGAGGGAGTATTTCCGTCGCTCTGGAAGAAAGCATTTATCACTCCAATACACAAGTCTGGGGATAAGCACTGTGCCTCTAACTACAGGCCAATATCAAAGATTTCGACGATTCCTAAACTGATGGAGCGGATTGTGGTGGAGCAGCTTACGTGTGCTTGTTCATCCTTCATAGCCCCCAACCAGCACGGCTTTGTGGTGGGAAAATCTGTGGAGTCAAACCTGACCGAATTCACTGACTATGTTATAGGCTCAATGGGCCCAAAATCACAGGTTGACGTCGTGTATACAGACTACGCAAAAGCCTTCGATAAGATCAGTCATAGGATCCTGATGCATAAATTGAAGGCATATGGTATACACGGTAGTCTTCTCAGATGGGTTGCATCGTACGTCGAGGGTCGATCGCAGGCTGTGGTGGTGGACGGGGAAGTTTCCCAATTTGTAAGGTGTACTTCCGGAATCCCACAGGGCTCACACCTGGGACCATTATTATTCATCCTGTATGTGAACGACATTGGATCCTGCTTTAAGAATTCCGAATACTTGCTGTTTGCGGATGATACTAAGATATTTAAAAAAATTGTATCCGAGCAAGATTGTCTTCATCTTCAACAGGACTTGGAGCGTCTTGCTGACTATTGCAGGAGGAATCAGCTGTTTCTGAACACTTCGAAATGCTGCTCTATCACATTCTCGAGAAGAGACCAGCCGATATCCTTTGATTACAGAATCGAGGGAAAGGTGTTGAACAAGTGTGATAAGGTTCGGGACTTGGGTGTGATAATGGATAAGAAGCTACTCTTTAGGGATCACGTGGACCATATTCTGGATAAGGCGTATAAGATGATGGGATTTATCTTGAGAGTGGGCAAACCATTTAAATCTCCTTTGACCTACAAGATACTGTATTATGCGTTTGTAAGGAGCCATCTTGAGTTTTGTTCTGTTGTATGGAACCCTCAATACATCACATATATAGACAGAATTGAGGGCGTACAGAAAAAAATTGTAAAGCGGCTAAATTATCTAACTGGTATGCATTTTACCGACTACAGACCCGCTGCTGGATACCATAAATTGGCGACCTTGGAGAATAGAAGGACTCTAATAGACATGACCTACTTGTATAAGATCGTGAGTGGACAGGTGAACTCATCTAAACTTCTGGGGCGCATTACCTACAATTGTCCCACCCGCCGCACTCGCTCCAATTTCTTGTTCAGATTGCCCACCTGCTCTACTAATTATGCTCAAAATTCCTTCATCTACCGTGCCTGCTCCGTCTATAATTCCTTCTTCAGGGTTCTTGATCCCTTTGCAATGAGCAAGGAACAGTTTAAGAGGGGCGTGTCACAGTTGCTGAGTTCCTCGGCAGCGAGTTGATCCGCCCACTCTAATTCTTTTGGTTACCAATATATATTTATTTACTATTGACTTTTTTCTTTTATACTTTTTACGCTGACTGTATGTGTTATCATTGTTGACTATTCTTCACTGACTTCCATCTAATGATTATTATATTAATTCATGTTCTGATTACTTACCGTGTGTGTGTGTGTGTGTGTGTGTGTGTGTGTGTGTGTGTGTGTGTGTGTGTGTGTGTGTGTGTGTGTTTCACTTTATTTTCTCCTTATTAATTATCTCTTATTATTGTTATATCGTCGAATTTGTATGTGATTGTCTATTGAATTTTTTAATATTGACTATTCCAAATTATTATTGTTAACTGACTAGTTCGGTTTATTGTGTGTTTGTCTATAATGTGATTTTTATCTTAATTTTCCTTTAAAAATGAACTGCTTTTGTGACACAGATAATTTGGTAATCCTTGAGTCTTCGCTGGTGTATTTGTTGCTGATGTTAATTGTTTATGCTTGTTGAAAAACTGTTTGTACTCGTAAGATTAATAAAATAAAATAAAAAAAAATAAAATAATAATATTCTCTTTTAATGGTTGATTAAATAAATTATTGTTTATATAAATTACTTTCCAGTCATAACACATAAATCAGAACTAAATTATACCATTATAATATATCACGAATATTCACATTGGATTGTACCAACTAGAAATAATACCCTATACTACTCAGGACAAACATGCATTATAAGATATTTTGTCCGATCAACAGGTCATCGAAATTAAAATAAAAAAATAATAATCTTTATTGTACAGAAACATACAAAGAGCGGGCTTATTGTATTATTATCTTATAATTTCTGGCAATTTCAATTTCATAATAAAGGGTGGTAACTGATTAGCGCAAGTTTCGTTTGATGCACGTCTGAATGCGCACGTACGTGCGCAGTCTTCAAGACCAACCGTACGATGTAGACCGTGCAACAAAAAGCACAGTATGTTATTTGGTTCACGAAGATTTTGAATCGTTTTTTTTTTGGAAATTACAGCTTAAAACTTCGTCCCATAAAGAAATTATTTATTCAACGAACTCCAAAGCTGATATTTTCAAAAAGAACAATTGGAATTCACCTGCGGCACTACTTTTGATTACTTTTGCTATATCCATCTAGCTTTCAAGAGACCAGCAGTATCAGATCTCAAGTGTATTGAACCTACTCTCTGCTTGAGATGCAAATGGTCGATGTAATTATTATTGAAAAGTTTCATCGACATGATCATAGTACTATTAAACAAAGTATATTACATCATGGTTTATTTTAACGGTAGGTACATCATGCATGAGTTTTGCTCAGGTGAACTGTAGGTACGTTCAGTGACGTATAATAGGCCGAGCCCCCCCCCCCCCCCCGAAATTTCAAAAAATGAAGCGCCATCTGCTATAGAAAGATCCCAGGTTCATCACTTCACCCTCCTTAGACAAGGATATTGAAGGAACGTAATTCAGGGGTGGGGTTTGCCGGGGGGCTCCCTTAAGGCTAACCCTGGGCCCAACTCTTAATAATATTTTGCTAAAAGTGCGGGTAAAGAGGTCGCTATTAATGCGCCCGAGCTACCCAGAGATGTGGAGGCGGCCTTAAGCCCGCAGGATTTTCCTTCATCACTTCACCATTTTTCATCGCCTGCGGCGCTTCTTTTTTATTGCATTTTTAACACAATACTTATAATACTAACCTAAAACACGACCTTCCTCACTCACCTTCAAAAAAAAATTTCACCTGCGGCACTATTACTGATTGTTTTACTATATAGGTAGGTACGTCTATGTTAAAATTTTAATTACCTTCCCCAGGATTTTTTTAGTACCTATATATATGAGGTACGTTTATGGAGAAGTCGGACATTTTTATATAAAATTAAACACATTCGATGATTTTATTTACGGATAACATTTATCATCCCTAGTCACATAATGTGAGTTGGTTATTGGTGAACAATTCAACTTGGGATTTTTCGAAATTCTTGCTATTAATTTGTATAATTTCTGTACAATAAAATGCTTTGTGGAAGTGTGTCCTATTAAAAATGTCGTTGGGTAAGTGAATTGAAGGAATAGGTAGGTGCAGTTTCGTACGAACAATATGAGGACCAAATAATAATATCAGTTGATTTTTTGTTGGACATACATGGATGTTGCTGGTCCATTTTCTGGGTTAATTTTTTACACCCCCTCAAAGGAAGTCAAAGGGAAAAAATGAAATAATGATTTCATAAATTTTACAATTACCATACAAAAACAAAAAAGTTTACAATTACCATAGGGGGTGAAGAAGGGAGGGGAAGGGACTAGAGGGGACCGCTGCAGTTGCCGGCAACATGGCTTTTCTCATTGTATGGAGTCTCAGGAATAAGAATTCGTGCATAATTGCCGGTCCTCACCTTTTGCATCCTCAATAGGACATCTGAATGATGGAAGAACGAAACCCATAATTTTTCCTTTGTATTATTTTATTAATTTTATTATTATATGTAGATTTTATTTTTTTTAGTCTTAAGTTTTTATTGTAATAATTGTTTATGTGTGATCCGATTTGACAGACTTATAATGATCTAACTATATGACGACTAAATAATTTAATACTTACTTATTACTTCTTTCTCTTAATTTACAGGCAAATAATTTATTGCTTGTGCGTTGTATTTGTATGCCATCCTACTTGACAGATTACTTTTTTTTTTTTTATTAATGTTTTGACAGCGCAATTTTTTAGGTTAAGTGTATATCAATAGTATAAGTCTCTGCTATATGACCAATGAATTTAATATTGTTTGTATGTGCTGTCCTTCTTAGTTTTGTTTGTTAAATTAGTTATAATGTAGAATAGTATAATATAAATTGACCTATAATGATTGACTATATGTGTGCACCTTAAATGGGGCGGTAATGATGTTTCTTTGTACTGTGTTTACCATCTTGTATATATATATGTTGCTGTCTGTGTGTGTGCTATCTGAATAAATAAATAAATAAATAAATTAATTAATTAACAACAAAGCCTTTTTTATTATTATTTTCTTATTTGACTAGAGAACCCAACTTCACTTTTCCATTACAAAAAAAAAATGGACCAAAATATGGGCCGGCAACATCCGATTCCTTTATCTTTGACCTATCCCCAACAATAATCAATTGATGGAACTCGGTCCTCATATTGTTCATACGAAAATACATCCAGCGCCTGCACATAATTTGTTAAGCATAAAATTTGCTACAAATGTCTCTATAAAATTTTGCTCTAAAGGTTTGCAGCGGAGTTGTTGAGCTCCAAAACTGACCAATTTACAGTATTTATTCAATTTTCACTTTCTTACCTTTTTACCCTATGATATCTTTATTCGTTTGAGCTTAAAAGTCCTCATAACCATTAACCAATCTTATGGAGAATTTAGCTTTGAAAAGGGATGGAAAGACGGCGTTCTCGGATTCTGATTGTTTATGAGTATGACCGAAGCCTGCGATAGTAGAGTACAAGCCTACATCCTCGGATTCCATCTTCGCCATTATCGGTGACGTCACCTTGTATCGGTGACAAACACCTTGTCTCGGTGACAAATACTTGAACTACGGAATATTTTTTCCCATACATTTTCTCCCACTATTGGTGACGTCATCATCGTCAAATGTCAGTTGGGCCCGGCCTGTATGACCAATATGGCGCCGGCCTCGGTATGACCTTTTTGTCTATGAAAAGCGAAAAGTGACATTTGGATAAACAGATTTTGACAGTAGGGACAGCTTGGTTTTTGAGACGGCACGTGGTGTGTGTTTTGTTCTTTAAGAAAAAATTCTATCCTTTTACTATAATTAATCGTTATCTTTGTTAAAAATTGGTTCATTACGTTAGCCACAGTGGATTCGCTATAAGTGTATCATTACCAATATATTTTTCATTATCTATTTATAGTAGTTAAGTGTGTTCAAAGTAAGTTAGTGTATATACTAGGTTACCTACCAGGTAAGTTTTCAGTTTTTTATGATGGGGGACAAACCCCCAGACGGAATGACTCGGCCGCCGGATGACGCCAAATCGGAGACTGATGGCTCCATGATTTCGGTCCCAGACCTGGAGCCCCCAACTTCTCCCAGCCAATTCATAACGGTTCCAAATAAGCAAAAAAGAAAACGCAGGAAAGAGGTCACCGTCTCCTCTGATGAGGATTCACAGAAGGAGGTCCCAACTCCATCTCCTGTTTTGATGGGGCCTGTAGCCCCCTCATCCACTAACGCACAAAAAGCTTGTTACACCGAATTTTCAATTGCACCATATATAGTACACATCACTAATAAAAATAACTCTCCTCTCCACCCTTTATATTTTGGGCGATTGCTCATAGAAAATAAAATTAAGGGCTTGGCTGCTGGCGGAGTGCTGAGGGTGGGTAGAAATAAAATTCAACTCACCTTTTCCTCTGCCACTGCGGCCAATTCATTTGTAAAGGGCAATTTCGCATCACAAAACAATTTGGAAGCATTCGTACCCACTTACAAGACCTCGAAAATGGGCATTGTGAGAGGTATAAGTACGGATGTCTCCGAAGAGGAAATCGTTAAATTCGCACAGGCACCTGATCGTTGCGGAAGAATAATTAAAGCAAGAAGGCTCAATAGAAAGGTTGTTTCAGCAGGCACTCCTTCCTGGGTACCCTCTCAGACAGTGGTGCTAACATTCGAAGGTCAGATCCTCCCCAATCACATTTACCTCTTCCATAACTCCTTGTCCGTGGACCTGTATACCTACCCAACAACACAATGTTTCCAGTGCTTAAGATTCGGTCACCAGATGAAAAATTGTCGATCTCAGGCCAGATGCTTCAAATGTGGGGGTGATGGCCACATTGGAGCCGCATGTAATCAGGAAAATTCAGGTAAGTGTATTAATTGCTCTGGAGATCACTTTGCCACCAGTCTATCATGCCCGGTTGTCATTAGAGAAAAAGAAGTAAAAACAACTATGGCAAGAGAGAATGTGTCGTACGCGGAGGCGTCCAAAAGGGTGCCTCCAGCGATGAAAACTTACGCGAAGGTAGCTGATACTCTCAATCCCTCAATCTCCCAGTCCACTCAATCTCGACGGGCTACCGTTTTCACAACACGTAGAATCCCGGATCATAGAGCTCAGCCTTCCACTTCTAACATTAAAAACCAAATAGCCCCCCTTCTCTCTTACAGCAATGGTCAACCCCTAGACCCGGCAAACGGCTGCGCCTTCAACGGCCATTCGTATCCGGAAAATTCTACTGATCCCGACCCAAGTGTCATAATTACTACTATCTCTTCTTTACTCGTTTCTCTAATCCAATTGATACCTAATCTACCGTCCAACGTTGCCTCAGCTATCTCACTTCTAACAGAATCAATTCGCGATGTATCATCCACGCTCAATCATACAGTGGAATTGCCAAAGTCTACTCCCTAAAAAAACGGACGTCTTATACCTAATCAATAAGTTCCAAGCGAGCATCGTGGCCCTCTCGGAGACGTGGATAGTCCCTGAGTTCCGCTTTGGAATCAGTGGATTTTCATGTTTCCGGGGGGACAGGGCGGATGGCTGGGGCGGGGTTGCCCTTCTGGTCAGCTCGTCGCTGCCGGCCATTCCCTTATCGCTGGATGCACGTGAGGGGCTAGATGTGATTGGTGTTAAGATCGGTAAGCTGTCAGTTTTCTCAATCTACATTCCTGGTAGCAGTAGTGTGAGTTACTCTACACTCAGATCCTTTTTCTCTACCCTGACTCCCCCCTTCTTGGTGTTGGGGGATTTTAATGCATATCATTCTCTCTGGGGCTCGGTACGCAACGATCGAAGAGGTAAGGACCTCGTCGATATTTTGGAGGAGTTTAATATGTGTGTCCTAAATGATGGCTCCCCTACAAGAATTGATACTCCACTTCGTAAACCGAATGCAAGTGACCTCAGTATTGTCTCGGCGGATATAGCCGCTGGGTTTGATTGGCGGGTTCTAGACTGCACACATGGCAGTGACCACCTCCCTATTCGGATTAATGGTTCCATCAGTTCCTATATAGAGGAACAAAGACCTTTCGTTTATCCTAGGGGCCAACAAAAACGAATTCGCTTTAATACTTCTTTGGCCGACTGGGAGAACTATTCCGATAACCTCGAATCAGATGTCCGATCATTACCTCCTCCATCACATGAAAATCTGTCACTCTGCTACTCTAAATTCTCAGAGGCTATGATAAACACCGGAATATCCCACGTACCTCAGGTAAAGAAACGACGAAATAAAACTATTCCTCAACCCCCTTGGTGGGATAAGGATTGTCAGGAAGTTGTCGAAAAACGTAAATCCGCCTGTAGAGTCTACAAGAATAGCATGAATATGGAAAACTACTTGAGGTATCGTAATTCGGCCGCGCTCGCCAAGAAAACTTTAAAAAATAAGAAACGCGCGGGTTGGAGACGTTTCTGCTCCTCGCTGTCGCCAGAGGTACCATTATCGTCAGTTTGGAGAAGTATCAAACTTTTTTATAACCCTAAAAGCTTTCCTTTCCAGCACAATAGATATGACGGAGTTTGGAGAGAGGAGTTTATAAATAAACTGGCTCCTCCTTCAGTGCCGAACAAGAATGAAATTCCATTTGGTTACTCTTTCAGCGAACGTGGGTGGATGGATTCACCATTCAGCATAGACGAGTTGGAGTGGGTGCTGGTTGCGGTTCAGGACAGAACACCAGGGGTGGACAGTATCCCTTATAGTTTTGTTAAGATGTGTGATACAGGGGCAAAGGAGTACTTACTCTCATTGATTAACTGTGCTCTAGAGTGTGGTCAAATCCCTCCTGGGTGGAAAACCCAACTGGTTATCCCTGTTCTCAAGAAAAATTGTGACGCTGCCTCGGGTTCCTCATATAGGCCAATTGCTATTTCTTCCTCCTTGGTCAAGGTAGTTGAACACCTCATCAAAAGGCGATTGGAGTGGTTTTTTGAGCACGACAGTATTCTCTCAAATTCCCAGTTTGGTTTCAGAAGGATGAGAAGCATTATGGACGTGCTGTCCATTTTGATCACCGACATTAATGTAGCCTTCTCTGGAAAACATTCGTTGGTCGCTGTTTTTCTGGATATCAAGTCTGCCTATGATAGGGTAAGGATTGATATTCTAGAGCGAAAATTGCTGGAAACGGGCGTCCCTCCGAGGATGAGTGGTTTCATTGTTAACTTGCTGGTAGATAGAACTATTCTCGTGGGGCCAGATTCACGTCAGGTTCACAGAGGCCTTCCCCAGGGTTCAGTGATTAGTCCGATCCTCTACAACCTTTACACCTATGATCTAGATCGGTCAATCTCGGATCCGTGTAAAATACTCCAGTATGCTGATGATTTTTTCATTTACATGGAATGTCGTGAAGTGTTGCAGGCTGAGTCAGTCTTGAATTCTGCTTTGAGGCGGCTGTCCGTGTGGTTTGATTCAAACGACTTGGAGATCTCTGTTGGCAAGTGTGAGGTGGTTGTTTTTTCGAAAAAAACTAAAATACCAAGAATAAACATTCTGTGTGGTGATATATCACTTCCCATCACGTCGTCAGTAAGAGTTCTAGGGGTAACCCTGGACTCTAAATTATCCTGGAATTCATTCGTCAATTATATCTGTGACAAATCCTTGAAAGGGCTCAATGCTATGCGTGCCGTATCCCGTGTTTGGTGGGGTTGCCACCCTTTTGTACAAAGAATCTTCTACAACGCATACGTCAGAAGTCATTTAGATTTAGCCTGCTTTCTCATTGAGCCTACATCCAAGGAAAATCTCGCAAAACTGGATCGGATTCATGCGCAGGGTCTCCGCATAATTTTGGGCGCTATGAGATCTTCTCCTATTAACGCTATGCAGGTTGAGGCTGGAGAGCCCCCACTCGCCTTGCGTAGGCAACTTCTTGCTGACAAATTTTATCTGGGGCGCGGTAGGTTCATCAACCATCCTCTGCACTGTAGACTACGGATCCTGAACGCATTATGCGATTCGTCTCGATTCTGGAGAAACAAATCTATCCCACTACTTGTCAATAGTCTCCGACACTATCAGTCTGTCATCCCTAAGGTTCCCTGTGGCAGGGAACTGCCTATTTATCGAGTCAATTATCGGGCTCTTTCTTGCCGGCCAAATATTTTGCTGTCTTTGGGCATTCATAAAGGCCCCTTTGCCCCTGTAGAGTTTCGATCCTATGTGGAATCGGAGTGGAGGGGACACCATTTGATCTATACTGATGGATCAAAAATTCCTGATTCTCCATTTGTTGGTGCTGCCTTCTACTCCGAGTGTAACGGATTATTCAAATTGTTTCAGTTGCCGGGTGAGGTTTCGGTCTTCACCGCGGAGTGCATTGCTATCCTGGAGGCCCTTCAATACATATTGGAGACTGCCTCTGGTGTCAGATGTGTCGTTCTGAGTGATAGTTTGAGCGCACTGGAGATGCTCAAGTCTGGCCCGTATCATTTTCCTGGGGATTGTATTGGTATCAAAATTGTACAGCTATTAAGTGATTGTAAAGATAGGGGCCTGGAGGTCACTCTGGCTTGGATTCCTAGTCACTGTGGCATTCGGGGTAACGAACTTGCAGATAGATTTGCGAGGATGGCTCTGGAGAGGGGTAGCAGAGCTCATTCCACTGTGCCCGTCTCGGATCTGCTAATTGTGGCTCAGGATAGGCTTTGGAGAGATTGGTCTCAACATTGGAAAAACTCATCAATTGTAAAAGGTAGATTTTTTGCAGCATTACAACCCAACCTATCTAAAAAACCATGGTTCGCGAGCATGAGACTAAGTAAATTCGAATCCTCATCAATTTGTCGTATGCGTATCGGGCATGTCTGTCTTAGATCCCACCTGTTTAAGATCCACGTGGTGGCGAGCCCGGTGTGCGACTGCGAATTGGCTGAGGAGGATATGGATCATGTATTTTTCGGATGTCCAATCAACGACCAATATCCTGACTTTCTCTTGGACCTGAGTAAGTTGGAAATTCAATTCCCAGTTAATGTCCCGTATCTTTTATCGCTTAACCGTAAACCAGTATACAAAGTACTGACCAAATTTTTATCATTGAATGGAATTAATTTGTAATGATTGTGTTTTACAAAGTATTTTCTTTGTATTGATAATGTGTCTTTTTCTAGTTTTATAATTTTAGCCTTTTCGTCTACCTACGCCCATGATGGGCACGAGTTGTCAACTCTACAGCGGTTCTTGGCGGAAACACTCTGGTACCGGGTGAAAACATGGTGAAAAGCCAATCCATAATAGAATAGAATAAAAGTGACATTTGACATTGATTTTCGGCTTTGTTTTATAAAACATAACCTCATCTTAGTTTGTTAGTAAGCAATTAGTAAGTAAAAATTAGGTTTTTTAAGTTGTTGATAAATAATAACGTGTAATATTTACAGGTAATGTTGCACTTTATATCTTTGTTATCCTATAGATTTTAATAAAGTACTTAGATTTATATTATTTCACCTGTTTGTGAATGATTAATGCAAATCTCCCTCAAACCTGAAGCACTCGTACATATTCCTAAATAATGTCTTCACTTTTGTACTTCAAGTGTTTACGTCTTGTAATGTTGGATTTGCAACACGCAAGTGGTTTGTAAACACTGCTGCATAATAGTAGAATTCATTTCGAAAAACAAAAATTGTATTATGCCAACCGGAAAATTACTCTTGAGTCATTTTATTATTATTGGTATTCAGAAGAGTTTTTGTTATTATTGTAATGTGGTGGCCTCGCCCGCAAACGAGCGATCTCTTAGCTCACGAAGAGCAGTTTAGACACCCCATTGGATATTTTTGAGGTTATGTATGATTTGGTATCAAAGCCCGGTGAGTGAACATCAAAAAAATATTCATGTTGTCGTACCAACGGTTGTAAGTCCCTACACACGAGACTTGTCTCTATTGGAGAGGTATCTCGAAACATGTATAGTTTTAAGGGACCATATTTGTATGTGTAAAATATTGAAGAAAAATAAAAAGAATTTTGAAATTGAAAGTTGAGCGGGTAGTCAAAAATAGTTGAGCCTTAAGTTGTTCCAGTTTAACTCAGTTTTCCTAGGTAATGCTTTTCTTTAAGGAATGTTTCAATATCTACTTCCACATTGTATATTTCAGCAATGAAGGACGTAATAGATGTGATGGCTATGCAAAGGGAGAAGCCTCGTATAATGGTTGACTACTTGTCAGCGCAAGGGCACTCTAAGGCTACTCATTACATATTTGAATGCGGAATCAAACTCAATGCACAACCAGTCACCATCGCATCAGCTGCAGTTCTCTTTCATAAATTCTTTAAAGAAGTGGACAAGGGAAATTACGATTGCTATGTAAGTATTCTTACACTGTTGTAATATATCTTTTTTTTTATAAAAAGGATCTGGGCTTGCATACACAAACCTAAATACTGTCCTGCACACCTTGCACTAGGCTAAAAGCCTGTATCGCAGAGTGTGGAATACATCGCCAGTGCCGGGGTTCGAACCAGGCACCTCCCGCTTGAGAGAGACTGCCGCCTCAACCAACTGCGCCAACCATGTACATCTACACGACACACACTTATCTCGGTAACCTCTAGTAGCTTACGGCCACTTTAACTCTGTGGTAATTCAAGGAAGAGAGACATGGAAACTAGCAGAGCCTTCCTATGTTCCCTCAAAGAACGTTAGAAGGCGAGGCAATATTAGTATTATTATTATATACAAAAATTTAAGGCATTTAAGAAACAACAAGTTTTTAATATTTTTTCAAACTCCTTGAGTTACATTGCATAATATACAGTAAACCCATATTTTAGACAATTCCATTGATCTACAATTTTGTGCTTGTGTATAGTTTTTCCATCCTTATGATATCAAAATTATTTTCCAGGTGATTGGTTCAGCATGCTTATGTTTAGCCGGCAAACTCTGTGACGATCCCCTGAGACTTCGAGATGTGGTGAATGTATCTAGAGGGGTCCTGCACAGAGGCTCGGGACCTCTTGAATTGGGAGATGAATATTGGAGCCACAGATCTTCATTAGCAACGGGAGAACTCTTGATATTGCGGACATTATCATTCAAACCTGAAATTCCCAATACAGTGAGTTTTAAATTATCTTTATAAATTGTTTAAGAGTATACAGTGCGTCCACAAAGTACAGATAATAATCTTAATCTGCTTAAAGTAGGTACCTACCCAGCTCTGGCTACATCATCTAGATTTATAATATTTTGTCATTTTCCAGCATAAATATTTGGTCCACTATTTACGTTCACTCCAAGGTTGGTTTGGAGAGACAGAATGGCGTGCAGCACCAATTGCCAAGACAGCATTGGCCTTCCTACAAGACTTCCATCATTCCCCTGCAGTTCTGGACTACAGACCAGCCCACACTGCTTTATCTTGTTTGTGTCTCGCTCTGCACTGCTTAGGGGTTGTAGTCCCTCTTACCAACAATTTAGATGATGATTCTGGATGGTATTCTGTGAGTATTTATTCAATCTTAAAGGGATACGCTACACTACTTTGATAGAATGCATCATTTTGTATTTTTGTTGTTTATTTCAGGTTTTCACTAAAGATTTACCCAAGGAGAAGAATTGGGAGATTATGGAGAAGATAATGCAAGTATACAGCACAGAGCAAGAACTGATGTGAAAAGAGTAACACTATGCAGTAATTTAATAAGTCCAAAATTAATTTAATTTTAAACATTCACCAGTATCTATGTGTGATAATTACAGAACATTTTTTATTCAATAATTATTTAATTGTTTCACTTCCCGGATGTAAAGCAATTTTGCTAACCATTGGTGGGTCTTTGAATTTTGCATCTGTCAATAAGTTGTTGATGAGTAATTGCTTCATAGGAAAATATCTGCCTGGTGCTCTGACATCAATTATAATTATGAGCTGTTGTTGCAGACTGAATGACAGTATGTATATTCTGTTACACAGTATAGAAGAAGGCTGAATAAATAATAGACTTTGTTAAATCTACAAACAAACATAATTTTATTTATAATTTCACAATACATAATTTTTATAAATACTTGGGGAGGTGTAAGCTCATTAGGTGGGGAAGCAGTTTACAAGAGTTTATATATATTATATAATTATAATGTATTACATACTGATCTCAATATCATGTTCAATGTTACATAAATACATACATATTATGTGTTTGTTTCCTGTGTGCCATTTCAATAAGCAATTACGGATTGTATATAGTACTTCATATGTAGGATATAGTGTTCAGATGGTTAAATGCACGATGCAATGACCTCATTTACGGTACAACAAAACATGTATACAAAACACTTCCACCATCTTGTGTCATTGCATCGCCCATACCACCTGGTGGTGAAACACTACGTGGGGGACAGCATTAACATGGAGATGATTCCTGCTTTGTGGGTCACACAGTTGATATGCACATTATTATATTTATATAATACATACACGTATAAGAAGGTATATTATATAAGTCACATGATTGTGGTAAGTGGTTAGGAGGGGTGCTCCTCTCTCTATACAAGGAAGTGATTCAATGTTAGTGGAGGAACATCCTCTGGAGGATTAGCATAAACACAGGGCAGGGAACACATCGCACCAATGTTGGGAAATAGTAATAATAAATGTCTTACAACTATCACATTAATGTTTTCTTGATATGGCAACAAATACAATATATAATATACAGGTAGGTATATCTCTACACAGAGGTGGGAATATGACGGGTAACATATTATTACTTTTTATTTCACTAACAAGGGTACGGGAATATTACGATAACCGAGGTAACACAACATTCAATTATAAAATAATATTACCAAGCTTCTCCAGCTTACAATATCCAGTGAGCTAACTGACAATATCTGCGTCTCTTTTAACAAATGCAATACCAATACTCTGCTAAGATAATAGTAATATGATAACAGTACAAATTGATCCACAGCTCACTACAAATATTTTAAAACGATTATACAGTGGTCCACTTGGCACACATCCCCGAAGTGTGTTTCACAATAGTATTTGTGGATTAAGATTATATTTTGCATATTGTGTGTAATGAAGGGAACCACTGTTATAAATTGTTAGCCTAACTCAATGCAATGCAACTTCAATACAAACACATCAGATGATCATGCACGAAAACAAACACCGATCCATGAAAATATATTATACAAAGCATATCTTCAATTATGTACATGATATTGTATCTGAAATGTGTCTGGCAAATAGTAGTAAGTATCAAAGCTAAAACAGATTTACAGAGCTGCACCTCATTACTGTTAGTGAAAAATTTATCCTTCTTAACACTTTGTCGTTACAATATGGCACACAATATAATTTTGCAGCAAATAACATAATATGTAGATAATATTACTATTATTATAATAATATAGAAGATAGAAACAGAAAAGAATCTGCAAATAGATAAACGGTAATGATTTATCAATATTTAGTCAATATATTATGATATAAATATTATTGTCCAGTGCCAGCACTGGTTTTATTATTGTTATCAAACAATATAACATAAATAGTATTAATTAATTAGGTAGGTATAATAATTTAGTAAACTTTGTGAGGTTTAGCATTAAATTATAAACGCTACTACATATTATTAAAACAAGAACTACTAATATAATGGAACTAAGAAGATAGTACGATAATAGCACATCAAGGAATGAATAATAAGGGAAAAAATCACATCTTTTGTAAAACTATACCAGAAATAGTATATAGGGATCTAACTTTTAATACCGTTTTACAAATGATACGACACAAAATAAACTAATAGTAAATAGACACTACAACCAAACCATAAGCAGTATAATATGTATACAGAACGTGAAAGAAAAACTTGCAGATACTAATGCTGATACTGATGGATGTTAAGATAATATTATACCTTTGATCTTATTTTAAAGTAGTAAATGATTGTTCAAATTTGTTATGTTTAACATGTTAAAATAAAGAACAATGTATAAACAGGGGCTACGTTTGTGGCCAACTGGGATTTATCATAGTCCCTACAATATGTATTTCATAGAGAATGAATGCCCAAATATTTATTTACTTTGATTTTGAAGCACTTATGTATATACATAGCAAACCTTTGTTGACTTTAGAAGCGGTATGAACAGTACGGTCCACACGGATAAAGAAATGAATTTTAATATTTCTATGGATAAATTGCTTCCTACAATCACCGTTCATCGCACAGTCAAACACGATTTCTTATTACAACATTACATAAAGTTTAGACGCTCGGGTGTTGGCCACATCACCTCCACCCCACACACTCGACCTTACGCTACATCTTATAATTTAGACTTGAGAAACATTTATTTATCTGCACATAGATTACAAGTACGTTTATTACTGTAATTATTATACCTCACGAGATAAGATGATGTTGCAGTGGACACAATAGAGGAAACATTATTACTACTAGTATAATATGTACTAACCACGCTCAGCCCTTTATAGTATTGATATTGTACACTGCACACCTGTACTATGCATACCAACCAACTAACTGTTCATATTAATCGCATTGTATCACAGGTACAATGTACAGGTGTTATAGTCACAATACATCTGACCACTACGCAGTACAATATGTTTAACTGGTTCTTTAGCACTCTTTCTTTCTCTCTTTCCTCATACACTTCCTCTGTACCCTGTCAGACTCCTCGGAACTACAATTATGTATAATACACATCATCCAATCGCAGTCAAAATATTTTCCTATCGACACCATATTTATATTACTATTATAATTAGTACATATACAAGATTTAATTCGAGACAAAAGATGATATTCTAAGTGAACATGATTTGGGATTCTTACAAAGAGACACATCTACAACATAATGTATCGTATATAAAGGTATACAAGAGTAATTCAAGACATAGGCATGTAAATACCTACTTCATATAATTATTATATGTATTGGGTTATTAGATACGAGAATCACTGGGGACTGGGTGCACCAATAGATCTTGTACAAGAAGATTCACATAGTAGATTCACATGTGAAGCTATTATATTATATACCTAAGGTAATTATTATGTATTACTTTTCATAATATTGGTCCAAATTAAAAGTTAGTAATTTTTTCAACAAACAATACAGAGACAAAACAATAATATTAAATGTTACTGTTGTTTCCAATACAACAAAATCACAATCATGCCGACAGTCCCCTACATATAGTTAAACATTTCTCTTTCAAATTAAAGAGAATACATACTCTGGACTAGTTATGGATGTCTTTACAAAGCAAAGTAAATAAATTATACAGAGGGACTGTGGATATGATTATTCCATTGCTCAGTGGGGAATACTAGTTCATATAAACAAAGGGACCAAACACAATATTCTTTCCAATTATAGCCTCACTTCACACCAATTTAATACTGATCAATAATGAGTACTAATATGTACAATGCACTCCTCGGGTACTACTAATTACAGCCCGACCATACAAACAATAATTAACCACTGCAGATACTCATTGGCTTCCAAGGACGTACTCCACAGAATGCCCATAGCAAAGGGCTGTAACAATAGTATTAATTGCAGGTTGCTGTAGTACGTACCCAGGCTAACAATAGTTTATAATTACATTTATTTCAAGTATTGCCTTTGCACCAATCGATGCGAGATTACAAGTAAACAGTAAAACAGAATGTGACGTTTCAATTGACTAGATGTCGAGATTCAAAACCAGTTTGAAATTTAACTCACGTTATGAGAAAATACTAGTATGAAATGGGATACAAGATATACAAAAATCAATTCAGAAATTATACAAATACATAATGAGAATGACACAATTACAGTAAACAAAATATGTATACAAACAGATAATGCAAAAAACGATGATAGGTTTGCATGTGAGCACAACCAGTATTACCCATTTTTGTATGGGGAACTGTGCTGTCATAATTTTTTTGCTCTGGACTTTTTAGTTTCCAGTTCATGACCACACAGACTATAATTTCATTTTACTAATGCATACACAATTCAAAACCAACATACTTTTAAAGATAATAATTGATATCTTAAGAATTCATCCTCTCAATTTAACATAATGCAAGAATATTTAGATATAAGAAAGACATATGTAATGAATTTATACATATACAATAATACGAAATAATTGTTCACGAAATAATGTTCATAAAACAGAACAATTTAAATACATAGTATCGTTGGTATGATAAAGATTTACTGGACCAAAATGTACAGCTATTGCGAGTGTCGACATCTTATATAAAGAAGTTACATGATTAGGGCAAATTTTAGCAACAAATCAAGTACATACATGACACAAGGTGACTTACATGACGGTTCTACAACATAATCCACTAAACCTCTATCATGCCAACGTACAGTACATAACGAGAAAAGTAAATACATCAAAATAATAATAATTCACTAAAACATAGTCTACTAATTTAAAAATTAAATTAAATTACGAAAAAATTCATTGCAAACGCCCCATATAATATACTAACAAAAAAAAAGAGGAAAATAATTTTAAAAAATAAACAATAATAATAATAACCACAAACATAATAAAATGATAATAATTAATAATAATACCAACCAGTTAATATGTTCAATAAATTATTAGTAAACTACATAACACAATATTATTATGTATTATCATAAAAATAAATAAACAATAAAAGAAAATAACAAAACAATAAATGATTTTGTATTATGATTAGTCAGGATAACAATACAAAGGCAGAATAGCATTACAGGTAGTATAATGATAATATAAGTGTTTTTAGATTCAGACTGAGATGTATTTCTTCACAACACGACTTGTTCAGTACTCGTGACTTGTGACTGGAGATTACAATGTGATTTGTCTTTGTCACGAGAATAAGATTCATTCCTACATCATGATTTTGTAACTACATATTTAATATGTAATTTTATAATAATTAGATTAAGACCGTCTGTAAGATTTGACAATTAATTAATACGTAACGTTTTAGATAGGACGTACACAGTCTTGTTTGTAATAATATGATGCATATTCACAAAATAACTACTACATACTCACTACATCCTTCCCGTAACCAAAACACTCTGTTGACTAATTACTTTAAAACGAAAAACACTAAACTCGCGTGATGTTACATACACTATCATTGGGAAATGAATGTTTCACAATGCACCAATTTTTCGATCCTATAGCTCTCTGTCAAGAAGTGGGTGAGACATTTAGCATCTACCTTTACCTTGATGTAGAGTAGTAATATAAAACATACACAGTGTACATCGAAATGTCATACCGACGTGAGGCTTAATGTATGTAACATCACACAAGTTGGACATATAACTACATATGTTTAACATTAATATTAGAAGGGGGTACTCGAACAATATTATCCCACACAAAGGTAAAACAGATCTGAGATGATTAGACAATTCCTACTACATATTATTATGAGATATTCAATTTACAATATGAATGACACGATACATCGTAATAATGGCGTTATTCTAAATTTTAGTTGTGCACTTAACCAATAACGTAATATAATAATGTAAAATTAGACGCTAGTATTGTTATTATCAGATCGTAATGTAAAATAAGAGATTACTAATATTGACCTCAACCGAACATGGAAACAGTGTTAGTCTTTATTTATCTTTTACTAAGTGTTAGTGAACACGTGTAGGTAACTAAATTATAATTACTATAACATTACCATTTCATCCACAACATAATATTAATTAAATATATGACACAGTGAATTGTAAAACAACTAATATAATAATACATAATATGTTATGTAGTACCACCCCTATACATTCAGTGCTGTGTAAAGCAGGTAACTAATAATGAACAAAACAATTCAAGAGCAGGATTGTATTATGTATAGAAACATAACATAACACACCATGGTTCCATCTCCTATGTGAATCTCATAAGCATTTTATGAAAGAACACCCTTATTATACGAAGGAACACACCTAAAGCAAACCGCTAGTTCACAATTGAGTTTCTTAAAGTGTCTATTGAACACAGTATGTGTTGGAGTTCGGAACATAATTTCGATTCGATAAGTCTGCAAGGAACCGGACCATGGCACTTTTTAATAGGACATAATATTAAATTTTTATTAACATATAGAAGTAATACCACCTTGCCTAAAAATGCATTTCTTCAATTATAAATTTACAATTGGTTGGAAGCCCACTCGCTGAATTACAAATCAATTGTTAAGTGTGTATCAATACAGTGTTCTTTCTCTTGGACAAAATACAATTCAAATGATAGTAACATATGGAAATATACAGCACAGAATGTAAAGGTGTGTAAGGGGAATAGTGGAGACACTATTTACTGTGAGGATGTGAGAGATAGAGCCAACACCACATGTTTTATAACAAATTGTTTCTGAGAAGCTAAAGTAGTATAATGTAGTAGTTTGTTATGTATTGATGTGTGAGTAGAGTGAAGAAGAGAGGTTAGGATACGGAGATGGGGATGGGGAAAGTATGAAGTGTGATGATGTGCACATGTATGTAATGATGGGGGGGAAGTCACTTCATCGTATGTCCACCACGTTAGTCTTGGAGCCAAACATCTTAACCAGCTGGTCCTCGTAATCGTCAATGTTCCGCTTCATAATCTCCATACATGGACCCAACAGACGCTCAAATGTCTCCACATCCAGGAAGGCTATTTTGGTTGCTCCTTCGGCGTATGCAGAAGCTGCACGAGGACGATGTGTCACCAGAGCTAATTCTCCAAAGTATCCTCCTTTACCTGCATCACATACAACATAATATTATAGTACACACTGTACCTATACATGTATTGTATTACTTGATGAATCATATTTAATACAAAAAATGGGCCATTTTTTGGACCTTGACAGCTCCGTTGCTATTCATTTTAGAGAAAAATTTTATACAGCAATTTTGTAGTAATTTTTACGTACTTTCATTTTGCTTTACAAGACAACTTAAGAAAGTTGTCATTTTTCGAGTTCTAGTAAAGAAATCGCCAGAAAATGAATATTTTTTGTATTTTTCGCAATGTTCTGTCACGAAATTTTGTTGGCAAACCTCAGATTCGGATTCAGCATCCCAAAAAACGTATAGAATGAAAGAAATCCCGACTACCCAACAACTTTCCATCGAGGAACTGATTTGTGTCCAAAGTTACTGGATTAATTCATCCCAAGCAGTTATCTCAACAGATATACAGCGAAGTATGGATCAGGCTTATGAGCGATCGTCAGCTAGTTTGATTCAATGACTTTACACTTACACAACATTCACCAATTCCAGATCATCTAAACCTCCAGCCTAACACACCAGTATTTTACCCGCTGTCCTATGAAGGCTGATGACTGAAGTGAGAAGGAAACGTGTATACCCATATATATTGTACTACTGGCATCCAGGTACACAGCAAAGGTCTATATTTCGCAGTGTATCTGATAACTACTTGTTATTCAACTAGTATGACATGTTGAAATCAGATGTTCTCACAAAAAAATAAATTGTGACATTCAGAAGAATATCAATATCAACTTACCAACACGATTGATTTCAACTTCCTTTCCGTCCTCCCGATGCAGAGTGAAACGTACAGTGCCATCTTCCACAAAGAACATTCCATCGGCGGAGTCACCCTGTTTAATTATCAGTTCACCATGGTCCACTTGTCGTGGAACTAAGGCATCAGCCAGATTTGCTCTCTCGTAAGGCTGGAAAAGGAAAAATAAATACAACTATAGTAGTTGCAGGTTTTCACGATGATCCATATGTAGACTTGTTTTTCGGGTATAATCGTATTATACCCGAATAACAAGTCTACAAATACAACTATGGTTTGAGATATACACCTAAATTATTTTAGGTATTAGAATTGGATTTTTTGGTGTTCTGCAAACAGAAACACATTACAGTTCTTCCTTAACAGAAATGATAGGTATCTACATTTTGCCTTGCCCCGGGCATAAAGTGATCACTTAAGCCAGCCAAAGCCAACTCGTAAGCGTCAGAGCACGCATTCCGCTTCCTCTCCAAGGGAATTTACATAATGCTAGACTCTGGCCGGGGAAAAGGTGATGAGCTGTTATTCCAGCTAGTGTAATTTTGTATTCAAATGAAATAAATAGATTATTATGTGAATGTAGATACCTATCCTCCAAGTTGAGGATGTAATAAATATGACTAAATTATTTCCAATTAAACAAATGTCAAAAGTTCATGTGAACTAAATATCAAAAACTTTTTATAAAATATTCTACATATTATGTAATAATAATACCTGCAGAGCCTTCAACATGGGCACCTGGTTGAGAAGCTGTTCGTACATCTTACGTTTACGGAAGGCGCTTTTGAGCAGGATGCGCCTGAATGTTTGTCTGTCCATAGCCCACAGGGCTCCGGGAGTATTAGCCCTCACAGTGGCAGCTCGAGGCATATTGTACATGAGCGCCAATTCTCCAAAGCTTCCTGCGCCATCATACTGATACACTTCACGCTCCTCACCATCCGCTCCCTTTACTAATACAGAAAACTTGCCGCTGAAAACAAGATAATAAAATCTCTATTACATAACGAAACCTCTATTACATAATTAGTTAGACGTGCGTACGTCTTTCGGAGTTTTTCAGAAGACTTCCTGTGGACTTGTTTGTTGCCTGTGTGTCGTAAAAAACTTCGATAGATGTTGTCGATTACCAAACTCATATACAAGTTTCTTAAATATTTTTAAATAATTTTAGAAGTGGTAGACGATGCTTTATTTCATTTTTTTGTAATTATATTTTATTTAACCTTCAATTAATTAAGTAGTTATTTTCCCTTTAGGACCCTGCTCAAAAACCCTGGCTATTATGCCAAAATACACCAGGCTCTACACTAGTAGGTATTATAAGAATTGACTACAGTCGAAGGAAGGATTGTAAATGGAACCTTGTGAAGTTTGTTTACCTTTCAATAACATAGAAGTTATCTCCATCATCACCCTGTTTGATGATGTAATCTTCAGGTTGCACCTTCTTCTCAAACATGGCATCCAGCACTTCTCTCATCTGCTGCTGGTCCAGTGCCCTGAACAGGAGGATGCCCCTCACGGCATCCTGCAACCTGGCACGTTGCTCGTCAGACTTGGGATGCACTGCCGGGGCCGCATCCTCTCCCTCTGAGTCTTCTTCCGGATCATATGTTTCCGCGAAGACAGACTTACGACGGGAGTTGAAACGCGCCACTGGCGGTTCTAAAACAACAAAAAAAGATATGGCTGTTGAAAAAATACAATCAAAACAATACACCGTGTTTCATCTCGTCTCATTCACTAGCAGCCACTATTAAAATAAAATATTCATAATGGCAATTTCTACCAGCCAACTGTTTCAGGTTAGAATAAGTATGAAGTGATCATATAAAGGACAGATGTGTTTTGAGTAAAAGAAGTCGCAGGATATGTATGACATATTGCATGAGTGTGACGGAGCAGGAAGTGCATGTAAGGATAGGACAGCATGGCGATCCGTTCTCTCTGCCTACCCCGCAAAGCATGTTGTGTGAGGATAGACTATATTGAGTAAGCCTGCGGTTGAAATTTTAGGACAGACTTCTTTTATGTTACTGTATTATTCCATGCCATTGCTATCTTTACATTTATAGTACATATAAAGAAATCTCACACAAACAGTTCCATTTACTCATCAGTCATCTACACTTTAAATTTTATTGCAGAAACGTGTAAAATAACTTTGAAATATATGTATCAATTTATGATTTAATGGTAATGTCAATAATAAAAAAGCAGTAAAATCCTCACAGTAGATGATGCAAAAATAAACGTGAATGTATGAACTGCCTGCTACGTACATATATTATTAATACATACAAAAATAAAACTTTTCCATATAAACATTTACCAAAATACATGCGAAGTTCATAAACATTTGGTGAATTGAAATAACTTTTCACACTACTATATTCTAATTATTATCAATCTTCCATCCGATACATGGACATCTTATAAAATAAATATCAGCAGCATTTACTACAAAGATCACCCCTGGTGAACTCATCACTTTTTGTATAGAAATGAAATGACCCAGCCAGCAAGAACACTTCTTATTTAAAATAGCTATTCCATATGAACTTTCCTAGAGTTAGTACGGAAAAAATAAAGTGTTGATTTTAGAAAAATATATACTATGCCTTTATCGTGATGGCATACTGTATGAAAAAACAAATTATTTACCCTGGATCGAAAATATATCTTTGAATACTTCATAGGCAACTTGAAAAACCTGTAGAGCAAAAGTGGAATAGATCCATCTATACTTCTACAACTATAAGCAATGAATACTAAAATGCGAAATTCGCCACATTTTCCGATTGACCTATACACTTTTCATAATTTGTTTCGCTTTTCATCTGCATAATTCCTAATACCTATGTACTCACATACATTTTTCACAATTTCTTTCCTCCACTATGAGTCTGTCTTTCATTCTTCAATGGCAACATTTTCTACCACCCGCACGAAATTTAATACGATACGGAATAATTCCCATTATAGTCCGAGAGCCCGCTGCTTAATTTATGATGTATCTGTTTTTTGATCGAAATGTGGTATAAACGATAGTTTACCAATAGGGTATTACATCGCACTAGGGTTGCCTATCAAAATCTTGCCGCAACCCCCCCTGCCCCCCCCGAAAAGGTCCCTCTTCACGGTTTTTTGCATTTTATATGAATATGGTAAGAGATAGGAGAAAGTAGTCAATGACAAAAATAATTCTTGCTAAATTCTCTACAAAAAACATTTAGTCAATTTTTTCATAGGACTAGTAGTTTACCCGTAATGGCCAGTCAAAAAACAGGATATTTTTTGAAAAAATAAAAAAAAAAGTTTGATTTTTTTTCTTTCACATTCTTCCACCCATTACTACTAATATTTTATGGAAAAAAAATTTGGCCTGCGGCGCTATGTCACTGGTTATTTTATGAAAAACTAAATTTTAAGAATTTTCGTCACTGAGTTTTATTATAATAACTCCGAAATTATTAGATGTATGAACATAAGTTATAGCTCGTTTTATAGCTAAGACTATGGTAATTAATTCGTTCTCTGACTATTTTCCTGTAGCTCTTATCAATTTTAAACCAATTTAGTTTAAATACATTTTTTTTTGTATTCTAAATTAATTTCAGTTTTGGACCGGCCATTGCGGGTAAACTGCTAGTTCTACAAAAAAAATGACTTAACATTTTTTGTAGAGAATTTAGCAAGGATTATTTTTGTCATTGACTACTTTCTTCTATCTCTTACCATATTCCTATAAAATGCGAAAAACCGCGAAGAGGGACCTTTTCGGGGGGGGCGGGGGGGGTTGCGGCAGGATTTTGATAGGCAACCCTAGTGCGATGTAATACCCTATTGGTAAGCTATCATTTATACCACATTTCGATCAAAAAACAGATACGTCATAAATTAAGCAGCGGGCTCTTGGACTATTACAAAACATGAATGTAAATAAAATTAACATATGTATTTTGACTTTTATCCGACTAGAATCAAGATAAACATATGATGTATGATTGTGTGTTGTCAGGGAACAAAGATTGATGATAGTGCGTGCATACTGCACACTGTACAATACACTGACTCTGATGTTAATCAATATGTTGACATCTTCATATTATAATGTATTTAGTTTTAGATTGGTCAAATCAATAAGTATTCTCCTCTATCTCATTCAAGCGATCATTGCCAATATATCAGTAAACGAATACAAGGAGTATTATACAGGATGTTATGAAGAAGGGTGCAGATATCTTGAGGGGTGATAGTAGAGGTGATTTGGGATCTTTTGAAGAAACGATAATGAAAAAAAATATCAGATTAATGTTTCGGGAAATAATATTTCAATGACGAGTTACGACTTTGGAGGGCATTTTGGTTAAGAAAAAAACTGTCTAAGATTCGCAAATCTGGAAAAACCTTCTCTGACTTATGCTCTTTCAAATGTAATTCTTCTTAGTCGGTCCCTCGGTTACGAGGATCGTGACCTCCATGCTCACGGATGAGTCTCGCAATGTAATAAAAAACATTATTTTCATAAGACAACGACAAAATAATTTAAAAAGAACACGGACTGATCTGGATCGATGGATGCGTTTTGAGGGTTTAAGAAATTGTAGGGTGTGTATAACAAATTGCATGAATAAGAATAGAGCGATCTGGCGTTCCGTCCTTATGCCATGGATAAAGGTTTCAAATCTCTTGACAGTTAAACTTCTTATGAAAATCTCTTGAATGACACATGCAATTGCATTTGCCTGCAAAAGCAAAGGTTGAATTAATTTCCATTACTAAAATGGGAATATGTAATTTATTGGTAAAGAAGTGATTACAGCACAATTAACTACTATATAGATAAGAAAAAAACTCATCCACTGTATAATTTTATTACTCTGCTCTCATATATTTGTAATAGTATGTGAACATTGTATTGATAATGTTATAACGCAGACGCCACATGATCGTCATGGGTTGCGTCCCAGTGGTGTTCGTGAGTAAAAAGGTGTGTGGATTGAATATTCGTCTTGACGTGTACGTAACCGACGGTTAACGCCTTTTTACTCATGAACACAAAAAATGTGACAGGTCGGCGAGCGTGTGGATGAGGTATAATGGTTCATTTATTGCAATAATATTGTGTTTTAATTATTATTGCAACCAGTTTCAAGGAAAATGTGTTGATTTTTATAAAGGAATAATGTTGTAGATATTTGTTGCAAATTAATGTAAAAGAATATTATATTATTGTATCAATAAATGCATTGAGTATCTATAATTTGGATGACAATGGATAACCCCCAAAACAATTTATGTAATTTAAAAAAAAATCTTTATTGCACATAAAAATACAAGGTGGACTTATTGCCTAATTACTAATTTCCTAATTACTAATTTAATTTGGAATTAATGCAAGATGCAACAGTTTTAATTTTTTTTAACAGTGAACCCATTACCGTCCCAAATGCATATTTTGCCAGATGATTTGTGTAAATATAAACTATTCATGGAATTAATTTGAAATTTTTAAAATATGTACTTTCAGAAATATTTAAATTTAAATTTTTAAAATAAAATTTTCAAAAAAAAAATGTGGAGCACCCCACATCATGTTGTATATCATTCGAAAGGCCATTAAAAATGCTATAAAATGACACCACTCCCAGCTCTCTAGCACAATTAGAAGAGCTCCTAGAGCACTTCAAAAATATATGGTCGCGGTCTTTTCGTCCATTTTTTCAGCACTTTACATAGCTATAATTCAGGAACGAGTTGACATATTGCAATGGTATTTGGTATTTTTTCACATCTCTATCAATAGTACAAATGTACTAAATTTCAGGAAAATCTGAGATGGTGAGGTCAATTTTGCTATAAAATTGTGTTGATCTGACCCGGAATTGGTCTAGGATAGAAAGAGACTTGAAGGAAAATAGTTAACAGGCTTGAAATTTTTACCTGTTTCTATTTTTGCATATTGTCAACAACTATGGCCTTGAAAACTGTAATGAACAAACTCAGTAAGTAATAACTCTTCGAGTTATTTTCCTATTTGTAAAGAAAAAATATATACTACTTTACAAAGAAAGACATATTCAGGACATTGAAGCAACTTCTACACAATGCTAATATAAAAAAGTTTAAAGTACGAAAACCTTTCCCTCTCTCTTTATAGGCAAAGCACCCACTACACCATCTCAATGTTTGCATTACTTATTTTCCCAATTTATTATGTGCTGTTTAGTGCCAGACACATTCCACGTGTGTGTAACTCATAAGTGCCCGTGATACTGTAATGTTGTCCTATTTTAATATAATCAATAACAGTAGTAATCACAAGAACAGCTTTTTATGGAATAATGAACGAAATTTTAAAATAAGACTACAGTGCAGTCTGCTAATCAGGTACATCGACATGTCCAGTAGTCCGACACCCCAAGCTGCCCGTCCTTAGGATAAATTAAAGACTACATATTTTAAGATAAACAAGTTACGCAAGATGATTGCCATTCTCAATTATTTATCTAGTAAATAAATACATTGTATATGTAATGGTAATCCGGCATACATACTTTATTTTATTTACCTTAAATTTCCCAATACAATCCAGTAACTTTTAACATTCCGGCATCCTCTGGTTTTTAATAGTACCTTATAAGGAGACTCTTCTGTATTAGTTTATGGGGAAACAATAGGGCATTATCAAACTAAATAGTTAACCATATTATGCGTGTTTATACAACTTGCCTAGTGCTATTTAGGGCATTAATCACCAAGCTAGTATATACGCCAGTGCATACATACTTACGTACATTTGTCATTAGCTGGTATATGAACAGTGTAACTGTATTATACATAAAACATTGATAACAACTGAGCATTACCATAATATCACGGTGATTATACTATGTTATGGAATTTATTTATTACAACGTTTACTGCCCGACATTCATCCATAGCATCAGGAAATATCTCACAAATGGGATAACAAGCGACAGGTGTACAACTTCATAAAAGTGTGTGCCACATGATTTCTTCCACCTAACTGTGATGTATCTTCTCATATAAAAAATTATTAATTAGAAGTGAATATTTATTATTTTAAAACTATTAACTGGGTGCAGTTGGTTGGAGATCGGACTTTCAATTTGGAGGTGCCAAGTTCGAATATTGGTGTTGATGATGTATTCTGTACTACGCGACGCAAGCTTTTGGCTTATTGTGATGTGTGTAGGAAAGTATTTGAATTAGTGTACACAAGCCCAGATCCTTTTAGAAAAGAAACTAGCTTCGCCCAAACTTCTCTCGTGAAACACGGGGAGGATACTAAGGCTTTGCCATCTCAAAGGGGCTTTGTGCAGTTCATAACATATAAACTAGGTGCCAGTATATAGGTGCATTGTTAATTTATTAAAATCCTTCGATATTTTATTTGTATACAGCTGGAGTTAAAACTGGGATTCTACTGTAACCATACCCAGTAAATGAGACGTAGTTCTTTGATGTTAAACTGATGCTTTATTATATTGAATACTGATACATTTATACGTATATGTACATACATTCTTAAACATCATATTGCTTTTCATCCATCAGCCTCATTACTTTTAACTCAATATGGCTGTTATGTTCAACAGAATCTAACAATATGCAGTTACATGTGATAACAATAATACACTAACACATACACCACAATCACTAATCCAATGTTTGGGTCTCAATGTTTACGATTCTATCAATGCTATGCTATCCCCGGGTATGCAGAGAGAACAGATCGCCAGACTTTCCTATCCTTATACACACTTGCTTCCACCACATTCATAAGGTGACCATATTTTTAAAAACAAAAAGGAGGACAAAAAATGCGTAAATAGCGCCGCAGGCGAAATTTTTTTTGGGACAGTGAAGAAGATCGTTATGTTCGATTTATTTTCTTGAAAATGTTTTCCATAAAGGATGTATTAAAAATACCAAATTACATATACACAAAAGGTGAAGGTAATTAGCGCCGCAGGCAAATTTTTTTAGGAAACAATTGCATTAAATGAATTTTTATACTACAGTACTAGTTAATTCATGGTATGATGAAAAACGTGTGGTTTTGAGATTAACAGATTAGTTTTAAAATGTTAAAAAGTATAAAAGGAGGTCAAAAAGGAGGACACTTCTGGAGGGAGGACTGTCCTTTCAAAAGGAGGACGGTTGGTCACCTTAACATTCATGCAATTCGTCATACACCTCTACAATCCCTTTAACTCAGAAGACATCCATCCTCGAGATCTGGTCTATATGGTCAAGCCATGTGGTTCCTCAGATCTCTTTTTTTTCCCAGGTATGTTTTCATTGCTATCCTTTCATTATTCATCCTCTTTACATGTTCCAACCATCTCAGCTTGTTCACTTTCATTCTAGTCACAACATCCGTTTTATATTCTCTCAACTCCCTAATCACTTAATTTCTCATCCTATTCTCTTCTTATCTTCCACACTCTTGGCTGTGTCCCTCTTTTCACCCTGCAGAGACAAATTGCAGAACCACTTCAGAAAAAGTAAAAGAAAAATACAGAAAAAGTAGTGAACCCATTTTTATATAATACATTCTTACGTGTTAAGTCTTTTGCATGCTTCTTATTAATCTCGTTTCAACAATTTCAAAATGGGTGAAAGTCTTAATCTACTTTTCAGTCTTCAACTTTATAATGTGTCAATCTGCCTTGACTAGAAAATATGACGACATGTTTGTAGTGAGTTATTCGGATATAAAAAAATATTACATTTTGTGATTTTGGCATCAGATATGCAAAGATAGATTCGCAGAATATTTTAAAAACTGAAATAACAATAAATGCGGGGATATTTTGAGTGAAATTAATGACAATAGTCACATATTTCTGTATTATAATCACTTTGAACGAGGAATATAAGCATCAACAACAGTGTAATAAAAGAAGATAAATTGACAATCAACCTTAAAATAAACTACAAACAACAAAATGATAAAACTGGAAACAAAAATACACTGTGAACCTTATAAAAAAACAAGATAATGTCAACCAGATAAATATATTGTCACTCTCTTGACTAACGTTGAATCCAGAAACTAAATTAAAACATTTTAGTTTTTTTTGTACTCTGTGGTGCTTACTATCTTACTGATGAGAGTATGTAAAAAAATATCAGCGGGAAAGGGTCTGGGAAGGTCATACCATGCAGGGCAACAATCCTTCAAAACAGGTCTGCATGTTGAATATGACTGACATTGCTAAGACAAAACACTACTGATTTTCTTAAGCCTACAGAGTTCCCTCCTCTTCACCACAAACACCATGACAGTGAGATCTTAAGTTGGAAAAGAGAATATATAGGCACCTACTACTTTTATACCACCAAGGTATATCCTATTAATAGGCTAACCAGCGAATGTCACGGCTGTATAAAAATACCCACCACATTCTCCCTGCACCAACATGACAACGACATCAGAATGGGTGGCAAACTTTCTTGATGAAAAACATGTGAAATGTCTTGCGGTATTTTAACAGACACCAAATTACACTCACAAAAAATTGGAAAAAGAGAATATACCTACACAAAACCACTTGAGTCGTTAAGGTCTCCTAACATCCCTCCATTCTTTTGAAAAATTGAAAGAAAAATAAAGTGGCAGTAGATGAAAAGATTCTTACACTGCCTGAAGATAATTATTAAAGGAATTTATCATTCAAGCAATGACTTATTACAATGTTACATTAATAAAAATGATACAAGGCCATGATGTCTACTACCAACTGGAGATGTCTCAGTAACATAATACTTAGAGCAATTATTTAACACATTAAACCCTGTGGGTGACCTCATCTTTTCTGCATTATTGCGCCATGGGGGTCAGCGGTGACCTCACGCAAAAAATATACTTCAAATACTTTTTGGCGCCAACGGTCACGCTTCTCGTTTATTTCGTGTATGAAAGTGACCAGCGTGGCGCTCGAGAGTTATCCTTTGCAGTTGGACACAGCTGCTTAGTAAATTTTGGATAATAGGTTCCAAATTTCAGAAAATTCTGAAAAATATTTTCAAAACAGTTTTTTTGTTATAATTATGGAATCCTACGCCCGATTTTGTATAATATTATTTTGAGTACGTTTGACATTAAAGTACATTGAATACCGAAAAAAAGTTTTTTTTTTGTATTTGTTCCGTCCGCGTTTAACGTGTTAATAAATATCAGGTATATTTAACTATGTGTGGACTTTCATCTATTGCATGAAGTGAGATAACAATCACAACTTTAACATCTTTATCAAATACTTACATACAATATACAACTCTACCTGTACTTTATAGGTACTAAGTAATTCACTATTACTACACTATGTGCTCCCAATATGATATGCATTAACTGAATATTTGGTCCAGAAATAGTGCAAGGAAGAAGAGAGAATTTTATCTAGGTACCTATATAATATTTCTATTTTATAGAGAAATACCTGCTATTGCTATTTTAGATTTTCATACCTATACAAAAAATGCCTGTACACAAAAATTCAGTTTGTGGCCATAGGTATGTTGATCATTGTGATCATTGTGTATGTGAAAAAAATCATAACCGTTTAGCGTTGCTACCTCTAAAAATTCGAAAGCCGGACTTAGCCGCTAAAAAAGCTCGACTTTTGGGTCCCAGGGCCGGACGCTAAAAAAAGGGTTATAAAATCGAACAAAACACATTTTATTCCATATCATTTACATATTGTCGTTTGGCAGAAACCTGCTTTAAAAGGTCAACTTCTTTAATAATCTTATCATTTTATCAACCGTTGTACTGTAAAGTAATATTAATCCTATTTTCTCATTTTGCATTATTCCGGTTTATAGTTGGCGGACATTGCCTACGCCCTACGGCAGTAAGCCCGCCATTTGGAATTATATATGTAGGCAAAGATTATTTTTTAAAGCAAGTATGCAAAGATTATTTTTTTATTATAGGTACTTACATGGTGAGCTCACGATTACAGTGTAGTTATTCAGAGTTTTATTGTAGCTCTATGTTTGCTTAATATTACGAAAAATACAAACGGGGATAATGATTACATTAGAAGTGTTAATCAATCTATTACTGGTATTTTGCAGTTCATCGTGTAAGACATGGCAATGGCTCACCGTAAGCAACGTAATGCAAACATGTGAATTATAAGGCTTTTAACAAAAACAATATTGTTACATCAGTATGCCCATATGAAAAATACAAGCACACCAATGTTTGTCTGAATGTATTATTTGATATGCATTTCATAAGTATTTTTCTTCTCTTTCGCTAACTGAATATTGAATTGCAAACATACTCTCTAGCTAGACAGAAAAGTAGAATAATTCACATTATAAAGATTAATAATAATTAATTTATTAAAATAAATGTACCTACAATTATAATTAAATTCGCCCCACAAAATTGAGCAAAGCTTGTGCTTTGAGGGGGACTTATATAACAAGATCGGGTGTACAGAACTCATAGCTTAAGTCTTCAATGTTTTTTCGTAGGAAACATGTAACTCATACATAATTTTAAGATGGAACTCTAGATTTCATTATATTGCAGAAGATTGTTGGCTCAGATAGTTGCAGCTGCCTTTTACGTGAATATATCAGCTTCGAATATTGACCCTGACTATGCACTCCGCACCGTTCAATTTGTGCAGGAAAGTATTGCTACTAGAACTAAGTGAATGACCGTAATTAATTTAATCCATGATATAAAATAAATCATTTTAACACAATATAAAATAAACTTTATTATAAAATAAATAGAATAAAAAAGCTTTAACAATTATTATTGTAAAAATAGTCCTCTTCGCAAAGCTTCATTGTATTGATATTAATTTCTTGTAGGATTTTACAGATCTTGTTTTATGATACAACACTATTCAATTCTAATGTCTCCACCTTCAGATCTGTTAGCATATAAGAATATATTAGAAGCAGCTGAATATAAGATACTAGAATACATCATTGTTGTATTTATGGCTCACAGTTCATTTCAATCCTGTTTCTATATCTACGAGATATTGTTGAGATTCTAGTTGCCAAAAATCTGTGACAAAAACATACTAAATCTCCTCATTTATTCCCCATTTCAATGTTACAAACAAAACTATTCTGAGAATATTGTTTAGTATGAGGTACAAATGAAATGCAATAAATTCTATTCTGTTTGATTTGCATGAATTATGTACATATGTATGTATATCCTCTCCGATACATTGCGGAGTAGTTTGCAGGTTTTATATTAAGCTATGTTAAAAATATGTTGCAAATGTACCTGCCTACATCATTACTGATAAATATCTAATAACAAATTGGAATATGAATATTGGTCTCTATTGTTAAACCATTGAAAACTACCATCCTAATGTGCTATCACAAAATCCCATAACATATTTACTGCATACTTCACAGGACCTGAACAAAAGCCGAATACATTGCGAGGGACTAGATTCGAACCGGCGTCTTCTGCTTGGAAGATACCCGCTTCAAACAACTGAACCAACCGTGAACTGGATTGTATAGTATTTTATGTTTATGAAAGTTTAGAATAGTATATGTGAAATATGGTTGTGTAGATAAATAGTAAAGGGATGTGGGTATTTAATAGAACAATGAGCGGCATAACATTCGTAGTAATATTATTACTTAATGGGTAGGTACTTGTACTATAATATTATGTAGGTGGTGGTACCTACCTACCTTTAGATATTATGTCTGCATCAACTCATCCGTAATTCTTAGAGGTTCTCTACACTACAACTAGGTTACATATTAATATTCTACATCCATACAACACACATTCACATGCCTATATGGTTGTGTACATACACATGTACACTCCTAATGACTTTACACTACATACATCCACTTAGTACTTACTGCATGCACTTGATAACAAGCTCTCTCTACCTCTCTAAGCTACTGGGGAAACTAACTACATACTGCGATGTAGAATCATATTTCTCTTAATTGCACATCGAGCAATTCATTCATTTACTGAATATAATGATTTATCAATGAAGAGAAAATTGGCTCTACAGTCGGTAGAATTATTTCTATGATTAAGTAATTTCTGCCAGAAACCCAACAAATAAACCCAACTTTATAATACAAATTCATGGTGGACAAAATAATCAAATAAATTAAAGAGCCTATGCAATCCTACACTACATCCCATTTAACCCTATGTTGATACGTACTCAACAAAGTTACCTAATATCAATACTTCTAAACACTCTGTATACACTCTACTTATATTGTTATTGTCAATAGTAAACTGCAAGATGAAACATTCTACAACACAAGAGTACAAGTAAGATGTGATTTATGATAGACTTGTGTGGAAGTGTTGAAGGCAGACAATATGGTGAAGTAAGTTAGTCATGTATTGTACAAGAGCAATGGAGAGTTGGGAGACTTACCTTCTTCATCAGACATTATAGACTCATCAGGAGTGGCTGCAGTCCCCGCGGCCTGTGCGGTGGCCGCCCTGTTTTCCTGCAGTCTGGAGAAGAACTCAACAGCATAATTGATGACGTCTCCAGGTTGCTCTAGCAGATAGCTAATGGTGAATTCCAACAACACTTCTCTCAAATCATCCGGAACTTGTATGCGACCCGTATGACACCTGCCTCCGGCTGATCCTCCGCTTTTCTGACTTGTGCTCACCTGACTGCCCTCCTGTTGGCTCATTTCACGTTCGCTCATATCTATCGCAATGTACACAACCGACTTGCGACTACAACCGCTACGCAAATCTTAAACTTACAACTTTAATAACACGGGATTAGCCATTGGTTCAAGGAGATTACTGACAAGCCCAATACGAGAACACACACTCTCACACAAGACTTCTGATTGATCTACAAGCTCGTTAGGTAAAAGCCAAACACAGTTATTAAATCTACTCTCAACAAATAATATTATTATGGCACATAAAGGTTCTATTTTAAACAAATGTATTAAAACACACTTTGATCCCAATACACTTCTTCCTCCAGCCTGACAATCCGAAATTTTCTACAAACCCTTCACTAAAAATGGTGGATTTCAGATTCCATGTCGCAGTGTTGCTCGATCTATCAAGATCTTTCCCGTCTTTTAAAATTATTCTTATGTTTGATTATTTTAATTATTAAAAAAAGATTTAACTAATTGGAAAGTGAATAAAAAATATATAACAATTGTAAATAATTGTGTTAAGACAAGTTAAAATTATAAGCAGTTTTTCAAAATACCTATTTCACGTTGAAAAGTTTTTATTTTACCCTAGGAGAAATTAATGTAGGTAAAACTTGGTAACACTGATACGAGATGTCGAAATAGCTAGCTCCGATATAAAATTTTCCTTGAAATTTTCTCATTGATTTTCCATAATTTTTCTGAATTTATTTTAAAAACGGATTCATCCACGCAATATCCCAGATTTAAAAAGCACTACAAAAAATATTCATGAATACATATTTTTATTATGTAATTCATTATTGATACGGTGACATTTAATTCGATTGCCCATTTTTATAAGTAATTTTATTCGGTGCCTAAGTTTTCTGTTTTGTATTTTGCCGCCATATTTTTATTCGTTCAGTTATTAATTAAGTACAATACTTTAACTCTATCTAAAATAAGGGTTCGAGACAAGCGGCCGAATGCCATTTGGTCGACAGAGACACTACAAATAGGCGAAAGATGAAGGGCCGAAATCCAAATGGCCGACAAGCACAATAGGCCAAAATCCAATGGGCCGAAAAGACCTGTGACCGACACGGTGAAATAAGCAGCATTAGCGATTCATTTCCAATGCTTATACCTACACGTATTTTATAATTTGTATTTACTTTTATCTATTAAATATTATATTAGTTTACGTAATACGTTTTACACCGAAATTAACGAAATTTTCGTGGCGATTCTATATATAATAAACGTGCTTCACATTTAAACAACAATAATATTGTTCAAAATCTTACGAAAATCGTTATTTTTAGTATATAACATAATCTAGTAAGGACCTACTATAATATTTAATAGATAAAAGTAAATACAACTTATAAAATAGTGTAAGTATTAGTACATACATACATACATATCCACGTCCGCTCCCTATGTGGAGCATGTGGTCGTCACCCAGTTTTTCCAGGCATTTCTGTCCTGGGCCAACTCCGTTGCCTGTTCCCATGTCATTCCACCCTGGCGCAGCTCTGATGTGAACAGCCTCTGGATAGTCATTGCAGGCCTGCCCTGACGTCTGTTGCCTTCAGGGCGATACTGGAGACAGCTGTTGTTATTGTATGTATGTAGTAGTATTATAAATAAATCACTAATCCTGCTTACTTCACCGTGTCAGCCATACGTCTTTTCGGCCATTTGTCCTTGTCGGCCTATTGTACTTGTCTGCCGATTTCGGCCTTTCGTCTTTCAGCCCTTGGTACCATTCGGCCAATTGTCCGTGTCGGCTATTTGTATCTGTCAGTCATTTGTCCATGTCGGCCATTTGTAGTAGACTCCTAAAATAAAATTATATAATTAACAGTAGGTAAGTACTTATTATTATTATTATTGCTTTTCCCTTCTTTTTCTATCCATCCAAATTTAAGTAAGTATATATTATGTTCGTGGGATCCCCGGGTTGTAGAATAGCCCTCATCCACTCTTATATATTTTTTCGAGTGTCTACTATTTTGGTACCTACTATTCACCTTGCTCATAAATTCTGATTGACGGACTATTTACATCCCTTGGTCCTATAATTATGAATGATGTTGGCCATACGATAAATAAATAATTATGTCAATATGATGTCTATAATTCATTTTCAGTAAAAATATAAACAGTGAATACCAAAAATCCATGTGAAAACCGCAGTTTCATATAGCCCGTTTAGTATGGAAAATCCTCCATTTTGCTTCTTTTGCCTAACTGGCCATTTTCCCTAGAACCGAACAGAATGTATAGACAAACACCTATGTTTTCCATCCAGTTTACTAGTATTATAAATCCATGTCTGCTTGTGAAAATGTTGTGAAAATCGATCTGGCAACTTTTGCGAAATTTAACGGACCTAGAACGAACCCCAAGCTAGTATGATTCTGTCTATGGTTGGTCTATGGATTTCGCATTGCTATGTTGCATTCCTGCATTCTAAATTTGTGGATATTTCACCCAACAGACATAGGATATTACTTTTCGAAATTTCCAAGGAAAATGTCGGTGATTTCGTTTCCTTAAACCTTAAGCGTTGAAAAAGCTTTTCGTCCAGCTCAGCTGTGGGTCCCTTTTAGTGCTTAAAAAAAACTTATTGCTTTAAAAGAAAAACTAACCTAACCGGCCAAAATTGATTTTGTACGCGTGTCTATTAATGTACCATGTCTGCTGCGTGGCCGTAGACGTGAGGGAATTTTTAATTCTGTCATTTTGATTTTTGCTCATTGCAGTCATTGCTGTCATAAATCATAATTAACTTTTTTTTTAAAAGGTTGCTAGCGGTCCGGTCTCCAGCGTGTTTTTTTTAAATAATTTTATTTGTGTTATGTTATAAATATCTCAAACTTAAGGAGTGCTATCGTGAGTGAGTAAGTTAAGCATTAAATCTTTCTTTGAATGAGTAAGTATGTCTCAGAAAGAAAAGAAATTTCAAAAACATAACCTATTTTTTATTTCGCCACACCAAACTACTAAAGTTACCTGCTCATTCTAGAATTATTCATTTTGTGTGTTTTTAAACCCGTTTTATTTTTAATATTAAGTGGTTGTCATCCTTATACATACTAACATATTTATAATAGGTATTTTTTTTACAGTTTTTCAAAATGAAAGTTTTAAATACAATGGATGATAAGAAACCAAAAGTTACAGGCTCTAAATGTAAAAAACAGAACACAAATAAAGACAAAACAAAGCTTCGTAAGAAACTTTTAAAGGTCTTGAAATCTAAAGATGCTTATTCGAGTGGTGGTGATGATGAAGAGGACAATTTTTTGGAAAACTATTATAAATCTAGGGAAGTGAATTGGCAACCCGAGAATAAGGAACTTGCACAAGTGGTTAAAGTTGCCAAGAAATCTCAAATTAGAGAGGAAACTTTAATAAAACCCAAGAAGAGGTTGATCAAGAATAAGGAAACATTACATCAGGAAAATGAAATGGTGAATGTTATATCAGATATTATTTCATCAAAACAAAAAACACTTCTTAGTAAAATGTTAGATGTTACTTCTATAGATAAACCTAAAGTGAAAAAATCCAAACTCAAAGAAAATGGTGATTCCGTTGTTTCTTGTCCCTCTACAAGCTCAACAATAAAAGTGAAGGTGAAGACTGATAAAAAGGAGAACTTAAAGAAGATTAAAAGTCCTGCTTCAAAACCAAGCGCAACATTGAAGTTTCTAGAAAATTATAATTCCAAGAGAGTCAGGAAGAAACTTTCACAAGATGTAAATTATAAACATTCAGTCTTGGAAATTTTTGATTCAGGGAAGTTGAAGGGTGCTATTGTTAAAACTCCCGATTTTGATTTAGATTTTACTAAAAATGTCATTCAAAATAATGAACAGCATAATGTCAGCAAATCGGTTAAACATTTACAGAATACAGAAACATCCATGGATGTAGAAAATATTGCTAGAGATATTTCAAATTGTTCCGTAAATGTTGACACAGTGTCGCAAGGAATCGGGGAATGTGAACCTACAAATACAAATGTTAAATGTCATTCTCCACAGAAAATTATATCTAAAATGTACAAAATTTATACATTCTCAAACTGTTGTGTTTTGGTAATGAAACAAAATACTACTCTGTATTTCTGTGGAAAACTAAAGGCCACACTACTCAGGGGTTGTGTGGATATATTGGGACATACAATGAATAGCACATCACAAGAAATGTATAGTCTGCCAGTAGCTTCCTTACTCTACTTTCACAGTCACCAACATAAGGATAAGGAACTAAATTTAACTATGTTATCTAATTTTGATGTGCCCATACAAGATTGTGAGACTATATTAGAAAATACAGGTTCATCTGATTCTGTGTTAGTGTTGCAACCTCACAGTAATACTATGACAGAGTTCATAAGCAAGCATTTCCCCCATTTCAATGTATTTGTCAAGGAAAAGTTTGATGACACTGAAGATATAGAAGCTTTTAAATTATTGCAATGTCATTTCTTTACTGATGCTAGGAAGGGAATCCTCAAATTGAATCTATTGTCATCACCAATATCAAACAACATATTAAACAAATTTAACAGTAAGTAACTTGCAATATAAATTTATAAATAGGTATATAATTTACTGTATTGATAATGAAATCTTTTTCTTTCAGCCTCGTCAAAAAGTATCACAATGTTATGCGGAGGCAAGAATTCTGGTAAATCAACATTTTTAAGATATCTAATTAATAAATGTGTCGCTACGACCCCCGTGTTGGTATTGGATTTAGATCCTGGGCAACCTGAGTTCACTGTATGTGGAGTCCTATCAGCAACTGTTGTATCGCAACCTCTATTGGGACCTAATTTTACTCATCTAAAGGCTACTGACAGGTAAGCAAACATTTACTATTGCATTTCTGAAAATTCTTCAGTAAGTGGGGCATTGTTAGTGACAATATTTTAACCCAATGAATGTATTATTGTATTTCAGGTCATTGTCTCTGGGATTTATTAGCATATCTGAGAATGAGAACAGATACATGGCGTGCGTACAAGACCTATTCAAATATTGTTCAGCCGCTGGAAAGTATTCGCACATGCCATGGATTATCAATACATCTGGTTTCACTGGACCCATTGGCTTAAAACTCACAGCATTTATAATGAATATCATTCAACCCACTTTGGTCATAGAACTCATCAGCAACGTGAAACGGCTTAATTTTGAAATCCAATTAGAACCTAGAAATATTAATGAATATCAACAAAATGTAGAATTTACAGTTGATGAAATTGTCATAGAAAAAGTTACTCACGTTTATGATTATTATAATCTTGATCCATTTAATTATCAATGGACGTCGAGTAAGCCATCTTTATGTAGGAACATTGAACCGAGAGACGAAAGGCTGTTAAATGTTTTAGCATATTTTAGTCAAATAGCTGATAGCAACCTATCCATACTGGAAGATCCACCTTATGTGTATGTATCTATTTTCATCTCCAATACGATATACTAGTAGCATTTTTATTTATTTATTTATTTATTGAGAATACAACAGCTAAATACATAATATGATATTTTATATATACATATTTACATTTTATGGCGCCAATTATAGTATTCTTCGTTTTATTAATATAAGTATAAAAAGGTACATTATATATAAGCAAGAAAAATAGGGGAAATAGGATAGGAATGGATCCAGGAATAGGAAGGAAAATGGAGAAAGGAAGTGACAATAGTTCTTTTCATTTTAGTTTTACGCTGAAACCCTCAGACCCAACGGTACACTCAACGCGCCGGCACGACCCCCCCGCTAAACGTCCACTATTTTCAACAGTTTATTTTTATAAGTATTCAGACCAGAGCCAAAGGGATCCAGAGCATTCACTTTGAGTCTGATTAAATTTTCTCTCAATTTTTTTTTCAGAATTTCAATGGAGGACATTACACTGGCCTTTAACAATGTATGTGTAGATGAGAAGTATTTGTACTCTATCGTTAATGCCAAGATGGTAGCCTTGTGCCATGATGACAATGTGGATGATACAAATAAGAGAATTGTTAATATTGATTTATTCTCATGTTATGGATATGGTATGTCTAATTCTTATAATAATTGCTTATTTTACTCGATAAATGTCTTAGAATATCAATCAAAGTTCGTAAAACTGCAAAAGGTTTCAGTTTTATCTAGAGACTTAATAATTAATAATATTTGGAACATTTCTATAGCTCCATCTGTGTGCCGGAGGACCTCGAGTGCGCTTTACGACGCATTGGTGTGCTAATGTAAAAAACATGCTACTAAATAAGATTGTTTTCTTTTGCAGGTATAGTAAGGGGTGTAGATTATGAACAGAAAAAGATATTCATCACAACGCCAGTGAAACCCAACATCATGTCCTTCGTAAATACGTTGGTTTATGGAGAATCCCTGCCTGAATGTAACTCCATGTCCGTAGAGAGTTTAACTCACGGAACCTTTGTGCCATATGCAATGCCTTTTGTTGATAGTGATTTTAATAAGCAATTGATGAAAACTCCTAAACGAAAATTCAATCCATTCCGTTTGTTAGAAATAAGAAGCAAATCTTAATTAATGAAGACCCAGGCTCTATTGAATATTTTTGTAAGCCTTTTTGTGCGTACTTTTGCATAATTTTACTCAGCCACCCTTTGTTTTTACTTTTTAATTGGTGAGACCAGATTATATCTACTACACGTCTGTCTTAATCATATGCAGTTCGTAATGTTATCTGTAACTTTCTGAAAGGAATCAACATTCACAATAGGAAAATGTGCCAAAAAGTACTCCATTTCTGTGTAAACAAGTTCTCATTTGCAATAAATAAATTATATTTCTATAACTCAACCTAATTGGTTATAATCTGCAAGATGATACCCTCTAAGGCCCGGTTGCTTGACGAATAGTAACGGTAAGGAATATTGCTATCTCGTTTACCCTTTCGTTTTTTGTTACGCGCGCAAACAAAATAGCAATATTCCTTACGGTTATTAACTGACGATACTATTCGTCGAGCAACCGAGCCTAAGGCCCAGTAACTGATTTTCCAAGTACTGCTAGAAATTATATATAAAATAATTGTTATGTATTTGTTTTTATTATAGGTATAATCTATTTCCTTATTTTTGTGTCTTAAGACAACATTTATTAAAAATTATAATACTCTTTTTAAGATTGTTTTATTTTTTATATTATCAGATACTTCCACTACTCTACCTATTTGTCATTTGATGTTCGTCAAGCGAACACCAGATGTCTCAAAATTCCGCCACTTTGCAGTGTTGTTGTACTTTATTTTTTCCTTCACATTCTTCTTACCATTCATAATACATACCAAGCTATTTTTTGTTTACTATAGAACAAGTTTTGCCTACGAAGTTTAAGCTAACGAAACTGAGGGTCGAGAGGAACCGTAAAATCTGCAACTGTATATTACTGTAGCAAACTGTTCCTGTTAAAATTCTGATTCAATTAAAGAATAAAATTAATTCCGTCATCAGGAATAATGTATGTCCACTGATGTTACATTAGAAGCAGTCTTCCTAGCGAGATAAAATACACCGTAATATAGAGGGTATGTACTGTGACTTCCAAGTAATTGTTATCAGATACTCAGGTATCATATTCTGTAGAAGAGAATACAGAAAACTCTTTATCTGTATGTGATTCAATTTTCTCCATTATCTTATCTATAGGCTGATGTTTACATACCACATGACGACATATTTACCAGTAGTGACTTAGGAGTATAGAGATGTACATATCTTACATTGACTACTTACTTTTTTCAACAGTTTTTCACCCAATACAGTTGTACATTTATCTGTCTGAGCATGTTATACAAGTGCCAACAGCAAACCTCTTCAAAAGTAGACTGGTGAAAACTGAAATTCAAGATTTGGGTTGCCTGCCCAAAAACCTAACAAGAATAATAAACTCTTTTAGATAAGACAGGAGTGCCTGCTTTCCTTCAGATAGCCATCATATGTAGGTTCACATGACAGTGGCAATTTAGGTCGTATATCTATGTAGCCCACTTCCATTTAACCCAAGCAATACCTGCTAACTCTTTGGTCCTATTTACGTTGATCATACAAAAGTTAAATGCATGCTGTCAGCTTTGATACCAGAGTCCATGTAGACACAGACTACTGTTTGCCAACAACACGAAGTGGTAATCATACACTGGGTATTGAACATCCAAGATTGGCCTCTGCATTATCAGTGTCCGATGACAATCACCATTGAAGGAGTGGTAGAAAGTAAAATGATTGTTGATTTGTCTTAGTTAATCTGTGCTTATCTTTCATGTGTTATCTCTGGCCAGTAAGATAAAGTATTCCAATGTAAATAAAATGTAAAAAAAGTTATGTAGAAGACATAAAATTATGTAATTAAACATAAATGATTAATAATACAATATATGAAATACAAATAATGTACAGACTATTATATTATAGAAAAAAAATATATATTTTCTTATGAAACAAAATACAATATGATAATAATAATAATTATAATGATGACCATTTATAGTATAGTATTCCTATTACATAATTTTATGTGAGTCCAACAAGATAATCATATTGTTATTTTATATTATGTCAAGTTGTATCCAAATATTTTTATAAAAAAGTTTTTTTTTTTAACAAAAATATCATGAGAACACCCAAGCGATGGAGAATTTAAATTCCTTGGATATTAATGAATTTGAATATTATAAATTTTAGTTCCTAGCCTAACCTACACCCTTCTCGGTCCATGTTGGAACACGAGGGGGCAACATAATTCTATGTTGATATGAATTACTCTTCATATTCCGCATCATTACATTCCAACATCTGGAACATAATGTGACAAGTCTGGAATGGAACAATCATATCAAATAAATTATGGTTCTTTTTTTCTTCCTAGATATCTTATTAATTGCTGAAATATCTACAAATCCAGCTTTTGGGGATATTTTTAAATAGTAATACATAAATTCACAAAAATATGATTATATTAGGTATATATAGAAGAAAAAAAAACACTAAACAAAGACATTATTATTCCCGACCATAATGATAAAAGTAAAAAATATATTCACGCGCAGTCTTTTTCATATCGTATCCCAGCATTATACATTTAGCAGCCAACAATCAATAATTAAATAATATTGCATATTTAAGTATAAGTGAAGGGAAAACAACCAATAATCAATTATTGTTCCAACAGAATTCTAGTTGGTAAGCCAGTAATGTTACAAAATATACTTCGGAACAAAAGAGAAGTTTTCTTAGAATCTTGTGAATGTAACATACATAAAAAAGAATACATAAATTACGCGCGCATGTAAAACTAAATAGAATAGTGAACGGTTGCAAACTAAAGTAGGTACTGAAATAATCCAGTAAGAACAATTATACATAATTAAAAAAAAAGATTTGGCACATGAAATTAACATAATATTATATTGTTTAATGTATAACGCTGTTACAATGTGCGCAAGTCAACAGTTTTCAATACATGCTTCTTATGAATGTGTCATTTAGAATAGTGGGACTTAGTACGAAAAGGACATAGCTGATACACAAACTTATGGAAGCATTTACATAGTAATGACTTTAAATTAAATTTCATAGTGCGTTCTTACGACACAGTAACAATATTGTAGAAGAAATTATTTTGTACTTACTATTTAATAAAAAGCATCGATTGATACGACTGGAGAAGCCCTTCTCATACTAAACCTCCTAATAATAATTTATATAAAAAAAGCACACACGTTAAAGTACGCTTCTACTTCTGAGTAAAAATAATTATTTGAAACAATAATAATATAATAAAACAATAATTATTATTTAACAGATTCTTACACAAGAAAGATGATCAAATGATATATATGGATATTATAAACAAACTCAATGAATCTGCAAAATAGTTACCATATAAATATGACATATATTATCACTTCCTAAATAATGCGGCGATGGTTGTACAATGTATACAGCAATATTACTTGAGATATTCTAACATGAAGGCATCTTCCCTTATATTATATTGAGATGATGGTTTCTATTGATGAATTGTTCGTATGGTATTCGTATCGATTATAATAATATTCAGCTCGGAATCATATTTTTGATTTATAAAATTATGAGGAGCACCTGAAGTAGAACGGCATGTATCCCGTGACCAAATCATAATTCTGTATAGGCAGTGATATTACACATAATATTTTATTACAATATACCTACGTTAGGATAATACTCATTCTATGGATGCAACTGCCTTGGAATATAATAGAAATGTGTCAGTATTAAGAGCAAATAAAACTCAAATAATTATACAGCAATGAACATATTAAACAAATAATATTGGTTAGATAAATATTTACATATTGTTTGCAGTTGCATCGCAGTATGGAAGCATCTAATACCAAATGATATGTGGTAAGAATAAGAAATAATGAACAAATTAACACAACATCCAGGGACCTGACCATATAATAATATTTTAGGATAAGAGGACAAAGTTCCTAAATTGCAATAGCATGCATACTACCTAATAAATCCTTCAATAGTAAACAATAATAACTCACTTATGTATGAATATTACAATTAATAGACATATTATGAATATGGTTATATTAATAAAGTATGCCACAAATGCTGCATAGTGTATGCATAGGCTGCATCATAACAGGCACTTGTAGAATTTACATAAATGATGTGATATTATAATAACAAACAGTATGATGATACAGCAGTCCAGTAGTGAGTAAGATACGCATACGCAAGCTTCCTCCCATACATATTTGTGCATCATTCAGTGTATAATGTATTGTATAGTTAGATATTATATCCTTACAGCTGATCAGTGATCACTATGAAATATAACCATATAATAGTATTATAATATTAATGTGTAGTGTGTTCCACCCCCGTAGTTGAATACAGAATGATACGATTATAATATGTAGGTGATGGAGGAGCAGGAACAGAGTATAGTATAGAGTATGGAGTAGAGCACAGGGCACAGAGCGGGGCGGAGCAGAGCGAGCACAGCACAGTTGAGTAGAGGAGAGTAGCAGCAAGTTGTACCAGCCCAGCACTATACAGATACACTGCTATATAGAGGTAGGTACATGTACACACACTGGCACTGTGCACACACACTCACACATACACAACATATACGGCAGGTAGTGAACAGTATCCACGGGACATATCCCTTACAATAGACAGCACCTGGTCTTCTTCTTCTTTTTCACTTGAAGGGCGGCGCGGGTCGCCGTCTCAAACACCTCGCGCACTCCCTCCTTGCTCTTGGCAGAACACTCTAGGTAGGCAAAGGCATTAATCTTCTCAGCCATGGCCCGCCCCTCTTGGGGCTTGACTGGCTCTTGTTTAATCTTACGTAGCTCACTTATTGTAGCAGGGTCATTTCGCAGATCCTTCTTGTTTCCTACGAGGATGATGGGCACGCTGGGGCAGAAGTGTTTCACCTCGGGTGTCCACTTCTCTGGAATATTCTCCAGGGAGTCGGGTGAGTCCACAGAGAAGCACATGAGGATGACGTCCGTGTCGGGGTAGGAGAGCGGCCTCAGCCGGTCGTAGTCCTCCTGGCCAGCTGTGTCCCAAAGGGCTAGTTCTACTTGCTTGCCGTCCACTTCTATGTCCGCCACATAGTTCTCGAACACGGTGGGTACATATACCTCGGGGAACTGGTCCTTGCTGAATACAATCAGCAAGCAGGTCTTCCCGCAGGCGCCGTCACCGACGATTACTAATTTTTTCCTTATTGCAGCCATCGGTTCTGCGAAACAAAAACAAAACTTACAATGTAATATCGAGCGTCAACGCCTTTTGTAACTTTAAATATGGCCGCCGTCTATATCTATATGAAGTGATAGTGGGTCGGGAAGCGAGTCACTTTTCTGTGTTTTACACAAGCCCTGTAATGTAAATAAGCACCTGAACTAGATGAAGAAGAAGAGCACCACCACATAGTATCGCCTCATGCGATCCAAAACTAATTATTTGTAGATACCTGAAAATTCTGGCTAAATTCCGTCGAAAACACTTCACTCGACACTTTGCGGGACACTTCACACTGGTGTTGCCACAATGCAGAGATGGTATTTGTGTTTCCCAATATATTTTGGACGTTGCACAACAGAGATACCAGTGTGCAAAACGTTATTTCTCAGTTTTTCCGTAGAAATAAAAAAAAATATTTCGGATTTGATGAATACGAAATCATTTCCTGTAAACGACTAAAATCGTACTAATAAAAACTATCCATTACTTACAAGAATTACAATAATGTGAATTTTCCGTTATAAATTTTATTGAGATTATCTACGATTCCTCAGAAATAGGGAAAATGGACGAAAAGCAGAATCACAATATTAATATTTTAAATTAACCGGGAATCAAAATAAACCAAACAGACGAGTATTATTAATATTAATTCACAAAACTTTATTTGAGATGTTCACAAATAGTATTACCTTTAATTAGAATCAGCAACGAAACTTAACCTCTCGAAATTCCCGAGAGTTCGGGTGAGACATCAATACGAACACAGGATGCTGGATGACATCATCGTTACGTCAAGTAGCTGCGGTTTAGCGATGACGAATCGATCATCGAATCATCTGATTTGATTAGGTATTACATGTAGGTACATGTACATTAATGATTGAAATTCCTTTGCCCTGTTAATGGGTGTGTATCATGTACGTAATATGTACATACATTGGTTGGTATTTCCAATTTGCTAGCAGTATTACTATGGCGTTACACGATTGTGTACCCATTATTATGGGAAAGAAATTAATTTCCAACATTAAACACCACGCAGTTACCTACGTAGAATTTGTGTTATTCTATAAACACATGCACTCTCCGAAAAGGACAGGGGTTCATCAAAGTAAATGATACTAATAAAGACTTATTCATTGGGTAATGAAAGGGCCTAATGTGGCATTTACATGCGCCATCTGTGCAAAACTGCCGAAAGCCAGGTATTATCTTTTCATCACAACTGTTCACGTGCCAGTTTATGCTATTCGTGCGAATCTTCTGAAAGTCAGGTGTTATCTGTTCACCACCGTTGTTCATATGGCAGTTTATATTTGTATAATCGCCATCTGTGTAAATCTGTCAAAAAGCAAGATGTTATCTTTTAAGTACCACTGTTCACATATCAGTTTATATTTATGCTATCGCCATCTGTGCAAATTAGTCAAAAGCAAGGTGTCATCTTTTCGGCACCACCGTTCATAAGCCATTTTATATCTATGCTACCGCCATCTGTGTAAATCTGTTGAAAGCCTGGTGTTATATTTTCATCAACACTGTTCACATGCCAGTTTATTTCTACACTAATGCCATCTATAGGAATTCTTCTAAAAGATTTTATGCAACCCTCCTACAAACAAATAGGTAACAAAATCTGAGAAAACAAAGCAGATCTATACAGTAAAACCCTCCAACATTGCCTTCTTTCTGGAGCTTTTCTTACTCACAAATTTGGCATACAAATATCCATTGTACAATTTTCGTACATGATTCCCCTGCGGTGTACCTATCAGGTAGAAACCAATGTGTTTCTTACTGGAAACTAACTGGGATCTTCTTGTAGTGCATAGAAAAGAAAGAAAACAAGACACATTTTTCCAATTATTATATATTTCCTACAAAATGTTCTCATAACTTTACTATTAAATAATGAGTAGGTATATATAAATATGTCAAATCAGAAGAAATTATGAGAGAATTCACTACAATACAGTTTCATGCTGCAATCAAAAACACAATATCAGAAATAATTATTACATAAATCATTTCGTATAAAAGTTTCTTTCATTACAATGACATACTACGTTAATTGTAATTTGTAAAAAATTAATTGTAAAAATACAAAAACTAGAAAACTGTATCAATGTAACAAATTAGTTAAAGTCCTATTATAAAAAACATACAGACTTAGTATAATTCACAACATTAAGTAAAATATAGTAAGTAGCAATATAAGGAACACCTGTACAACACACTGCTATAAAATATAACAATCAGTATAGCTTTCACTTGCATTATTATATTTTATACAGTTTGTTTCAAGTAATTGTCCTCATAATAGTTTATGTTACCTTACAAAAGTGAAGTGAATTATTTATCGTAATAATCAAACATACAACCGCTATTACGTAGTAATTGTTTAAGGTAAAAACAACAATACTACATAGTACTTTCAAAATAAATGATCAGTTAGTACAAATCTACCACCTTATAGAGTATTCATATCATTCACCTAAATTTTAAGTTAACATGTGACCTAGAAATGCATAACTTTACAATATAATAGTAATTGCAGTACATAGTATTATCCTTACACTAATATACAAATACATATATTGACATAACAATAATATAATATTAACAAACACTTTCATCTTGGCCTGAATCATATTTTGTTAATACAATATAATACATTGCTATAAGTAATCATAGGCCTGGACACTCCAATAATACTTGTCAGAACGTTAAATGTAAAACGAGATATGGAAAATGCAATAAAATGGTTGTAGATATTTTATTATGGCGGTGGATTTTAGTACATTACAGGTATATTGAACATAAATGTATGACAACAGCATTAAACAACTCTCTACGATTACCTAACTGTTATATTTGGATATTTTGTTTCATAGAATAGCCTACTGTATTTCACTTCAATCCTTGAAGTGGTACATAGAACTAAAGAATTTTGTGATGAAAAATTTGACATAGCTACAAAAAGGGCAGTGTTTAGTTCAATTGAAAAGATAGCGACATCACATTATCTTTGGTGGATTCTGGATTAAGAGATATTTCAACAAACACATTTAAATTCCTTTATTTTTCATATGCAATTTGTCACAGTAAGATGAAGTAATATTTTCATAAGGTTGTTTGTTCACCAAAAATTAATTCAACATTATTAACCATACATTTTATTACGTTAAAACACATCTTATGGACAATATGAAAACCACATGATTTACAGTATCCTCTGCTATATGCATTACTTAGTACATTATACAGATCACATACATAATAATGGATGGATTACATTATGTTTGAATTACTAATAAACTTTTATAAAAATAGTACTAAGTACACAAAGCTCCACACTTTTAGAATGAAAGCAGAAAAATACAAATGACACGTAAAGAAATAGTAATTACTACTCACTGAATGAATGATGAATGCTCCGTATAATTTCCTCCTATTATTTGGAATAAAGGATTAGAAATCTATCATTCTAACTTCCTTTACCTTATGAGTGAACATGTAAATTATTGTTTGTACTGCAATAATCACATAAATTGCAAATAAAATAAGATTTACAATTGTCCATAGAGGTGTTCCAACCAAATTTCATTATAAATATGCATATAAAATTTGATGACAAGAGTGATACAATAGGATTACTAGATATTATGTAGTATTATATTAATATATTATTACACTATAGACTACAGATAGATTGCTTATGTTAAATTCATATTAAATTACTAAAAACATTGGTATAATATTTAATAATTAATATAATAATATGATCACCTTATAGACTAAATTTCGTACAAAAACTTCGTATTGGAAAAAAAGTACAACTTCTTTTGTACAGAGTAACATTAAGTCTTGTATTTAAATATGCAGTGGCATGTTGAATAATGATTTTATACGTCGTGATGCTTGATCATTCTATCAAGATAATTTGATGCACTGCTCTCATAAGAAAGAATTCCTCTACCTTATGTGAAGCGAGTATACACAATTAATTAGTAGAATCAGATCTTAATAGTTGAGAAGAGGTACACATACACCAAGTGCGCTACACTTTCAATTTGGAATTACTATTTGTGCATACAACATTATGTACATATCACACTAGTCATGCATTATAATAATATTAAAACAATTTCATATTTTTTAGTATTACTTACACAAATTAGAAATATTTCATTCGATTAAGTAGGTACTTACATTTTAATATAATTATCAAGGAGACAGTTAATGAAATAAAACAATATTTTGTCCTCTTTTAAAAGATATGTATGCATAAACAAATTACTGGCTGCAGTCGCTTAAATAATTAAACGGGTCAAGTGTAACTTTTGAGGTTATGTGGACCATCAGTTTCGGTGTATTTTTATGGCTCATTAATTTTTTCATGAGATTTACAACACTAATCTTAATAAATAGTATAAAAGACTAAAGATATACAACTTCAACGCAATATTATGGTATGTTTAAGGTATATTAAGCTCTTCTACGTAAAAGTATTGCGTCTTCCATAAAATTAATTTAAAGTTGGTCAAAAATAAATATTCTAGTGTAATATTGTGTTACTGATCATGGAGAATTATTTATACAATGTATGGGTAGTTTTATTTCTAACCATATTATTATGTAACGGTAATCTAGTTATGTAAAATATTACACTGTCTTACTGATATGTACAACATGGATAGATTATGTATGTATTATTTATCTTATAGGAAACAATACTGTATAAATACCAAAACATACAATTCCATAAGAACTATTACAATTTGTATTATGGAGGAAAACAGAGTTTTGTGCGAAGACATGGAGACATACATTACAATATCATGAAATTATAATTCAATGAGATTAGGAAGAGATTACAAACACAGTTTTGGTAGAAAAAAGATATGTAAGTCATATGGGAGTTTTTTTATTAAGGAGGGACGTATGGTGGTGGCTTCCTGTAAGCTGGAGTTGGTTTGGGACGATTATTCCTGGGTGTATCTCTGGATGCCGTGAAGGGAGGTGGCGGGTGGTAGGGAGTGTGGCTGGGCGTGGGCGAGCTGCTGTCCATTCCCTTGTACTCCGGGGGTGGCAGCAGGGGGGGCTTTTCCTCCTTCATTATAATGGGACTCTTGTTTGACGGGTCTGGCTTCTCGTCCAATTCATCTTGGAATATGACGGGTATTTTAGGACGGAACGCTTGTTTTTCCTCATCATCTCCGACATCCATCTTGCCGGTTCTCCTTCTCTTGTAGAGAATACAGGCAATGAGGGATGCAATGATGATCATACAGACAATAACCACTATAGGAACAATAAACGTAATAAGATAATTATCTACGTTGACTGGTTTGGCTGCATCTTCACTAGGACTTCCGGCTACAGCCACCTCGGGTACCCTCACCACTCCAACAGAAGAACATGCTCCTCGGTTAACGAGGCTAACAGACATCACGGGGAAGTCTACTCCCATAATAACATCAGCCCTCTCAGTAACACTGCCATCACTACCAACTAATATATTTCTCAGTTGTTTAATTTCATCTTCTGGACATTTGTCACCTGGAAGACTCGTATTGTACCTGGAAACAATATAAATATATTATACTAAACATTATTCCTCCTTTTACTCAAACAACAACTAAGCATTGATTCTGTTCTCACCAGCTAACAACAGTTGGACGATAATTGATATTTCTAATTTTGATCTTCGAAGTATCGGGATCACCAAACAAGTGTTGAAGTTTCTCAATAAACTTTCTTTTTGCAGCTGCACTTTCTATGGAGGGATTGTCTAATGTCATGTGGAATTCTACAGGTGGGCGGAAGTGTGGTGCGGGGTGGACTTCCACTAGAAGCCCATCATTGGCTGTCAATCCACCTCTGTCTTCACAAACCTAAAAATCAAACACAATACATTTAGAATGTTGTGAGTTAAGAATCTGTTGTTACGTAAAAAGTGTCAAAAAATACACTTACAAGTTGATATTCTTTCCTTCCAATATCCTTCTCCATTGGCAGACCGTAGAACTCTTGGTTCTTTGTGTCGAATTGCAACCAATTGTGTGGTGACAGTAAGGACCTGTCTCCTTTAGTGAGCCACATCTTGAGATTCCTTGCACTGCCGTCCTCAGGATCGTAGAATGTGTCCTGAAGTGAATAATTATACATTAAAGCAATCATTCATTAATTATTAAAGACATTGAGGGTGTGAGAATAATTGTCTTACATCGGGAACTTTGAACACAAGTAGTTTTCCGGCAGTGGCATTGATATGGTCAATCTGGTTCCTCGGCATTGGTCCAAAGTTGTCAGGGTGATGTGGAGGCTGTGGAGGTGGTTGTGTGGGTGGAGCTCTACACGCACCTGTGCCCTTCCATGCTACAGACTTGACGAGAAGCTCGGGGGACATGGCAGACTCAAGACCAGGTGATGGATCACCTTCAGGAGTTGATTGTAAAACCTGAAAAGTCATTCAAAATTTTATATTTATGGTTCAAGCATAAAGTTTGCAAACTATACATTACTATAAGATTAGAGATTTCACATTGACTATCTGTCCTGTCGCACATCTGAGTCCGGAATGCAGATATATTTGAACAGGTTCCCATAATAAACAGTAGGTAATTAAAATGAATCATCTTATATTAGCATGGAGCGATCATATCTGAGAGTTTAGTGCTTACCTTCATAAGTCTGTCAATATCAGTCTTAGGACAATTGTTCCTAGGCAGTGTATCATTGGTCCACACAAACTGCATTGGATCTGATTCCAAATCTACTTCTATAACCGTTATTTGATCCATATCCGTGTCTCTAAACAGATTAACCAATCCCTTCAGGACCCTTATCTGCCAGTCGATAACTGCGGGATATTTGTTGATAACGCGGAGTTTCATGGAGAACTCGTGATTCACAGTCCTCCTTCCCTTGTGTTGTTGAACTGTGATGTCCAGAGTGTCGACTACACTCGCTCCACTGCTGTCCGTTGCTTCTACAAGATATTCCCATTTAGAAACATGCTCCTCCAGTGGCCTACAAAACAAAAGACCTTATATTTCTATTCACATTCTAATATTTTTATAAGAAAATCAACGGAGTAAAACTTACAATCCATAAACTTCTCGCGTCTTTGGATCAAACTGCACCCACGATGAGGACTTCAGTGGTGAATGTTCAATGTCGTACATTGCTAATTTCAGGTTGGTTCCATCCTCAGCGTCAATAAATAGATCTTCAGGAATTATATAACTGAAACAAAGGGAGGGTACAAATGATAACTGAAACGTTGTGACAAACTAAGAAGACAAATTGAATGAATCATAATATATTTTGTACCTGAAATATTTGCCAGCTGTAACAGCCACTTTCTTGGTTCTGTGTTGTTTCTGAGGAGGAGAATTACTCGGCAGTGAAATTTCAATTGTTTCTGTAGTCCTTCCAATGATAGTGCTGAACTTTTCTGTTGTCGTAATTTCTTGAGGCGTAGTATCTCTTCCAACACTGGAAGAGTCAGGTGAGATGAAGTCAGTGACTCTGTAAGTCGGAGTGGAGAGTTCAATCTCTTCATCAGTGTATGTATGAGGGGGTGTCCGTACTGAAGGTACGGTGCTGTATTCGGGGATGATTGGAATAGTCTCTTCAACAGTCGGTGTCTGGAAAATGAAAACAGATGAATAATTAGATGATGTAATAGAAATAAAATTACACCAGCAGAATTCATTACATCCTACATAGTTCTGTTCCTTACCTTTGGTTCTTCAGTTGTATTATCGGGAACAGGAATGATAACAGCTGGACTAAAGTTTGGACTGACTTGCTTTTTGTCAAAAGTATCATCAATAATATTCTCTTCAGTCTTGTTACTCTCTTGAGGTACGATCTGAACATTCTTGTTGGGAATATTCTGTAAGTATTCTTAGTAGATTAATACAAAGCAAATACACACAAAAGCAAAAAGGAGAGTTAATTCAAAGCTCAACAAATTAATCTAAGTACACGATAGATCACAAATAATGGTAATATGAAACAAATACCATTTCATGTAAGCAATATAATCTTCTTAGATAAAACACATAAGTTTAGTCACAAGTAAATTACATACTATGTAGAATAAGTTTTATTTTAATAAAATATAACTTGGATGCAAAATATGGATGCTTGGTTTAAAGACAATAATGTATAAGAGAAATAAATAAACTGTAATGTGAAAATATATTTAGAAGTTGATTATTACTAGCAAGACTTGAATAGGTATAAAGAGAAATAATAATTTTCATGCTTAGATGTAAATATGTTCTGATTATAAATCGTGATGGATCAACATTTACACTAATAAGATTCTAGTTTGACATTCACTGGTTACTCTATCATCTAATACAAATAAAAGAGTAATATCTTTTGGTCTCTAATTAAAAAATACTGCAGCATCACCCGTAAATCGGGTGCAAAGCCGTAATAAGTAAAGTAATTAAAAAATACTACATAAGTCTAATACAAAAATAAAACAAATTATAACTTCAAGATTTAATATAAAAACAGTTCACACTAGAATCTTAACACTACTTATCTACGAATCAAGAACAAAAACAATTTTGAACAAAATCTACACATAAACTAAATACTTACTATGAATCGTAATTTACCCAAAATGATTAAAAAATGAAGGATGACTAAATTTCAGCACAAGATTTACTTTCGTTTTAGCTGAAATTTAATCTGAATTTCCACATAGTAAATTAATTACGAGACCTGTATATATAGGACTAAAATAAACACACAACATAAAACAAAATGCAACATGCATCATGCATCAAGATGCAAAATTAACTTAACTGAGGTGTACCTAGAAATATGTATAATAATAATGACTAAAAGAAGATACAATTACGTAACATAAAATGTGAATTATCTTAGAAAACTTTACACAAATCATTCATAACACCATAATAATTTTGGATTTACTATGTTACCACATAATCTTGAGAGAATCGCAGTTAAAGAGACATATTCCTCACAAGCAATTCATATAGAAGTCTTTGGGATTGTAAGCATTTGGTTCAATAATTTATAAACAGAGGATATTATAGTTTTTATTAGTATATGTAATTAAGAATGATTTGTGTTTCTACTTTCTTCTACAGGAGTTTGTGTGGCCTCGAGTATGATACGTATGTAGGAACATAGACATACAACATCCATGCAAGATACAAGAGTTGAGCACTTGGGACGAACCTGCTGAGTAAAATCAATAGTTGTATATTGAGTTGTGTCTTCAGGGGGTGAAGATGTAGTAGACGATGGCGTAGAGGAAGAAGTAGTGTGCGAGGCGTATGTGGCGTGTGGCGCGAAATCATAGTCGCTCTCTGTACTGGCCTCCTGTACTGGGGTGGGTGGGATCGTGCTAGAACCTTCCGTTTCCATCTGGGGTGTGCCGTCCAATGTGGTTATCGTGTCGGTTGGAATAATCTCATTCTCTCGGATGGGAATTTCTACGGGTACTGTAGAAGGTGATGAGGGAACGAGAGATACGGGACGTAATTGTACAGGTGTCGTGTTGTCAATTGTAAACGTCGGTATAGTCGGTGAAGGATCAGTAAATGGTTCTAATTCTTCACTTATAACGGGAGTGAGAGGTTCCAAGTCAATGTCTATTTCAGGTGGAGGCGTCTGTATTTCAATGAGGTTCACATCTATGGGTGGGCGCTTCATCTTGGGAGTGGTAATGGTCTCACCGTGGTGATGTCTATGGTGGTGTGGAGGGGTAGGGGGGGCTGTGGGGGTCGGTGGTGGTGGAGGGGGAGAGGTTGGGGTGATCATCACCTACCATCACGCATGCCATTAGAATTAGTTTGGTGCCTGGTTTTACTATAAAGTGTTCATTCACAATCTTGTGTATTGTTGTTAGAGAAGATGGTGACATGATAACATTATATGTATGTTGTATTGTACAGAACTCCTATGTATGGAATAGCTGGTGCAGATGATTACAATTATTCATAAACTTTATATTCATTGTCGCATCTCTTTCTACGATCAGATGTTATCTCCAACAACAATACAATCCGTCCATTACACAAACACATTACATTCAAAGGGACTTGTCTATTACTAACAGATGGTCATACAGAATATTGATAATGAAACAGATACTTTGATGGGAGATGAAATAATTAACTAAAATAAATACTTGATTTATAGGAAATCAGTTTGATAATAAAGTGTACCTATCAATAACACAATCCATTATCTCAGTTACAAGAATATTTTCACGCAATAATGGGATTTATACTAAAAGTTCTAAAGCTAATAGTTTTATGTGTTGGGGAATAATCACATTGTATGATGATATGACACTTAGAACAGAAAATATATACAAAAGGTACGACAAATATTGAAAATACAGTCTACAAGATTCATTTTCCCCTCTCTTACCCTCCAATATTTTTGTTGGGAACAGAATACAGATTACTGCAAGATTTTTCGTGTACTGTAACTAAATTATTAAAATAACAAATAGATCTTGCAGAGTGTACATTCAATAATAAAAAACATTTATTCCACAGACGACAAAACATTTTTATGTCAACATTTTTCACCAAAAATCACTCAACTAAAAATATATCGGAAAGCGTATTGTACAAATGTATTTTCACTCCCCATTTTGTATTAATTTTGAAAACAATTTAAAGCAATCAAAAAACAGTTAAAATTTTGTTAGAATTTTAAAACACGATATGTAATTTTGAAGCTAAAAATATCACTAAATTCGTTTTGAATTTTTGTATAAATTGTAACATATAAAATTTATTAGTTGAATTTTTTCCATTAATGCAGAAAATACAGACTGAATAATGCCACTCAATACACAAAATTGTGTGTACTACATATTGAGAAGATAACCGATATCTGCTAAGTGTACTGAGTGACCCATACTGTTATTTGTAAATCTATCAAACGAGGACTGTACCCAACATCATAAGATAGTACTTATTTAAAAAGAAACATGCAATTAAGAGAACCCACGGATTATTGACGACTGAATGAAAGAGACATTGCACATTGTGTAAATCTGTATTTTCTGATTCAGTTAAATGTGTAACACTTGAGTCAATAGTATTTCACTCTAAGTTGAAAGCGATGAAAGCACGAAGAAAATACGTAGAAAATAAAACAAATAATTACCTTCTCAAATTCACTATACTCATAGTCGTCATCTTCTCCCAATGCACTACTGTAATCATCCTCGTCATCTATCTCCCCGTCATCGTATGCAGATCCTTCCGCAAGGGGCAACACCTGTCTTTGTTTCCTGAGTAGAGGAGCTTGCTTATGCCTCACCACCTTCCATCCTGACACCGGGAGACCAATGACTTCAGTGAGAGTGCCATCTAGAACCTGCTGTTTCATCTGGTGAACGAGGATGCTGTGCTTAGGCCAAAACTCTCCACTGCAGCCAACCTGAGCAAAAAAACAAGTATTGTAAACTATTATTTAAAGACTAACTAAACAGGCAAAAATGTTAGTAGGTAGTTTATGTTTTTTTTTGAAAAATTGGACTTCATCTAGTTACATTCTTCATCACTTTCATTAGACTCAGGGGCCTGTTCTAGCAGGAGGAGTCTGACGTCCAGTTTTCCCTCCATCTCTTTGGGGGCTTTCCTGGCTGGCGTTGTCCACCTGGGATACCATACAGTGCCAAATCTATGATATCTGTCGCTGCACATTGAGGTGGCAAGGTCTGAAGTCTGATCCCGTAAATATAATATAATTAAGACACTATTATTCCATCCATTCCACATTACGTTGCTTCTCATGGTTTGCAGTTTCTTATTCCGTAAGCCACAAATAGTGTTTAATTCGACAAATTACCTTAAGTTCAATGAGAGATGAGCTCTGCTTGTTGTGTTTCTTCTTCCCCCCAGGTTGTCCCGACATCAGCACCACGTCATGACTCTTATCATCCAACATCTCATTAGGATGCAGTAGGAACGATTCCTGAAAATAATTCAGTTAAATCAGTAACACAATGAGTTATATTTCTAGAAGTAACTGCGCTTACTCATTATCATGAAGATTTATCGAGATAATGTAAAGTAGTCTGTCATTTTACACAAGTTATGGCTAGTTAGAACCAATAAAGTTTTAAATGTGTCGTAAAATGGTGGTCTGTAGCTGGGTTGGTAACGCGCTTGACTGTTTTGGTAGGCGCCGGCTCAATATCCGATGCCAATTTACTTCACGACACATGGTTTTCAAGCATACCCACATACATAATTGTACGTTTCACTAAGAATAATTTCAGAAAACACAGATTCAATTTAAAAAAAATCTTAGACAGTAATTATATATTTATTAATTGACACTTGAAGTGAACAAAATACAGAGTCATTTTAGAAAAAACTTGAAATACATTTGTTAACTCCATATTAGTATGTTTACTCACATATTCCAGTCCCATAAAGTTGGCAATCTTGAGGATGGCGTTCAGTCTCTGCTTGGGCGAAATAGAGTCATAAGATTTCCCTACTATGATATTGAGTCTCGTATCATCCTCTCCTAAATGACATTGCTGTTCACCATTAGATGAAACTACAGGATAATCCTTCTTGTCTTTCACCTGGAAGACAAATAAATACATAAAGTTAGTAACTGGAACCTTGGAGACACTAAATAACTATTAGAGGTTTAAAAGAAATGCTTTGGAATTGAAAGGTGAAAAACAAAAGTATATTCTCTATTTCTTGGACAATCCCACTGCGTGGAATATTTTCTTCTGCAATAATTTTGGTCGATAACTTTCCTTTTTTCTCAAATTTACTGGAACATATTAGATGCCTACCTCGATTGTAAAGACATCACTGGCAGACTTGCATCCTTCTATGGTGTGATGTTCAGGAATAGCTGTTACTTGTAGTCTGTGCTCTCCGCGGTCTTCAGGTCCTGGCACCCCACGCAATACTCCACGTTGGCTGTCAACCGAAATCCACGATGGGAGAGCACCCTCTGAGTCTGTAATCTGTAATTTAATTTGATAAAATTGGCAACAGCGAGAGCAGAAACCTAAGAATCAGAAGTGACGACTAAATGAAACATACGACATACTTTAAAACTTTGGACTTTTCCTGAAAACGCTTCTTTGGGTATTCTCAAGTGGAACATTCTGCCCACATAGGCCGGCATGTCAGGTACTCCCCACAGTCGCTTCACTGGACAATTGTGTTCAGTATATTCATGACTTAGATCAATCTGAAAAATGGATAAATTACAGAGATAAGAAACTGTACTAAAATGCGGTAGCTATAACAATTTGTTCAGGCTAAATCTATGTAAACTAGTTAAGTGTAAGGTCCTTAAGGAGCCTGTTGATAAATATTAGTAACTACGCACTCCATACTAATTCACATAGGTGTGTACTAATTTTCAAAAAATCAAAACAAAAAATGTTAAGACATGTCTGAATAATTTTGACGACGCTTTAAGGCACTGTTATGGAAAATTTTGAATTGCATACATGTTACAAAAAAAAGTTTAAAAAAATCAGCGCACTCTAGGTTAGGGCTGTAATCTTACAGCGTTACAGAATCAGTCAGTGATCAGTCGAACTATTCTATGTAAATATGGCCTTGGAAATATATAGATTTAATTTTGCTTTTAAGCATAACAACTGGAGGTGATGACTTGAGGCAATAAGGCAAAAGTGAATAATGTCCTTACTTCTAAACTGGCGCCAGCGTCAAATATGAAGTCTCCCTCGTGACTAGTTCCATCCTTGTGGTGGTGTGTGGAGCTGGTGCTGGATACAATCCCAACAAGGAGCAGGGCCAGAGGAAGGAGGAGGGTGTGAGCAGGCGCCATCACCAGGCTTACCACTGTTGCCTAGGGGCCAACCACCGAGGCAATCTCATAAACACATCACACGCATTGTTTACTGTAACAAGGAAAGGAAAAAATATTATTCAATGAAAATACATACTAAATCTACAAAAAGGATTACTTTTATCACCAATTCAGATCTGATCTCAGAATCAAGGATAACTTTATCCCAGGATAGGAAATTATTGTTGATCTGAAATTTGAGTTGAAATTATTACACTGGTTAATTCACACTATTGAGTATGACGAGTATTGTACAAATTTTTTGAGCACACTTATACATAAGACATTCGAACTCGATTGAACAATGTATGTGCTAACCACTATGCCAATTTGTATACAAAATTGTGCTTGAAAGCTTGAATACTGATGATGTGTAATTTCATGAACAACTGAATATTGTTGTTACCGCCGGCCGCCACATTTCAAAAAAAATTCCTTTGGCACGCCGCAGGCATAGGTAGATTTCAAGTGATTTATTTATCTTATTAATTTTAAGAGTACATCTGTACATATGTATAATAAAAACAATCACAATATCATCACCAAATAAACCAGCGAAGTGATGAGTAGTATGGATGTAGTCTATTCTTTGATTTTCGAAGTACCTAATCAAATAATAATCAAATTATTTTCATTCCACTCATATAATATACGGATTGGTACCGGTACCTAAGCACTAGAAATTTGAAAAAAAGATGTGAGTTCTACTCGTATCGTGAAGCACTTTTCTAAGACAACAAACACGCTAAGTACCTATGCGGTAACTACTTAACTAGATCTTTCGATCGATCATTGTCGTCCAAGGAATTGAGCTAGACAAAATCTGTAAATTGATCTGTATTCCTTATTTAATGCCCTTTCATACGATACCAGACAGGGACCCTCACAATCATTGGATCCCCTCAGAATTATTGTTTTTGTATTTAAAGCCTTAAAAAGTGAACCTTCCTCTTAATGGATTTCAACCAATCTCATATCAGTTCATCTACCACTTACCAAAAATCTACCACCCAAGTTTCACGTTTCTGCGACGCATAGTTTGACCGCAAACGTGCGCACAAGAAAAGGGACATATATATATATGGCTTATATATATAAACTTTTAAACCAAGGTCGGATTCGGGTTCTCCTGGTCCTAATTAATGATCCTGAGTAGAAATTTTTCAATTCTGCGACATCACGGGAGAAACGAATAGGTAGAATTTCTTTTGGAAATCTACCTAATAGTCTATTGATCTATATTCTAGATAAAACTTACTTAATTAGATTAATACGTTTCTTCACAAACAACTAAAAAGTCGTAAAATACAGGTAAAAAATATGAAAAATTGTTTTACATTCTATCACAATTTTAATTTAAAGTGACTTCTTTATTACCCATAATAATATGTGTGTACATGTCTGCCATACCAATACTGAAATAATAATAACGAAAATAACAATCTAAAAATATCGTCGCATGATAAATGTATATAAATTTGTCAATGGCCAATATTAGTATTAGTATACATATAATAATATCTGGTTAATATCGTATAATCCATACCAAATATTATTATAGCAATTGATTGGTATGTTGTAGGCGAAATACTCTATCTGAAACTGAACGAAACACGGCGAGGGCAGTAACCTGTGCAATTTGACGACCTAATGTAATACGTGGGGCAGGGGGTGTCACAATTCATAAATATTATTACCTACTATAAAAATGTATGACAGGTGATAATCCCGTATTTTACTCAATTCAATCATTCTTTTCACCCTTGGTAATTTGTTAAATAATATTACCTGCGGATTGCATGAAGGCAATTCTGAACAAGTAATGGTCAAATCTACTCAGATTTTATGTTTTGAAAATTAGTAGATTTCTGTGACACAGATTATTATATGGAATGTTGACGATATAGCAAATTAAAATGTCTGCAGCAAATTATTTGTAAAATTAAATTAAAAACAACAAATATGCTAAAGGTTTCCGCATACATTGCGCTACATGTACTAGTATTTTTTGGATACTCAGCAAAATCAGTAGTGCTTACTACTCAGTATATAAAGTTCAACGAACGAAAGCGACAAAAAATTGGAAAATTATGGTTGAATTTTTCTAGGAACGTGTGGTAAGTAACTGGCAACCCTACTTATTGTGTTTTGATTTCCGATTTAAAAGTGAATTATGATTGCAACGCCTATATTGGATTACGACATGGCAAATAATAAGTAAAACAATATGGGGAAATGGGGTAACATGTTATCGCTAAATGTTTCTGTCGTTTACGCGTGATTTACGCATCGAACGCGGCCGCCGATCACGCGAACAGTTACGACCCCCCAATAATAGCGTGATTCGAAATAACAGGAACACAGTAAAACCACAATGTCAATATAAATTGTAGGTACGTATTATTATATTCTACGATACTATTGAGGATTATACCAATATTAAATTGTACTATGTAGTAGGTACAGGTACGTACAGTGGACTTTGTGAGTGTATATGTTTTGACCGCGACGTGAACTTCACAATTCCACAAAGTGTTTGTTGTGTATGTAATTAGTATTTACACTGACACTTCTTCTTTCATAAATTGCAATGGTATGTTGGATGTAGTTAGCTGTGTCGTGTAATGATGAGGATGACATAATAACGCAAGTAATTCCGCGCAATGTTTATTTTATTTTTCTTGTTTACGAAATCAGCTGAGGTTTATTTACATACATTTCAATCGCTGGCATCGTAATTGAATAGTTAATTAAATTATGGTTGTTAATTTGAAAAACGCTAGCGAGTTTATGAAGAAAACCAAAGACAAGTTAAACTATGTATTTTTTATTGTGGCGTAGAGAATAGAACGCCAGACGGCCCTGTCCATACACACACAATTGCTTCCTTCACATTCATGAAATTTGTCATACACGCCCTCTCATTCCTTTTACTTAAAACACGTCAGTCCTTGAGGATCTCGACGACATTATCGGTCCAGGTCAATCTCTAACGCCAAACTTCCTCACACATCTTATTTCACTCACAAATTTTTTGTTATCCTATACTCATTCATTCTCTCTATATGTCCACACAAGTTATTTTATTTTTTTAATGCAATTTAAGTTTATTCACTTTCATTCCAATCACTACTCCCGTCTTACAGTCACTCATCCCTCTGGTAACAAAGTTTACACGAAGTCTAATCCAATCAGTGGCGTATATAAGGGGGGGGGGGGCGAGGGGGGCCGGCCCCCCCGAAATGTTGGACAATTCTTTAAAAAACGTTACTATAAAACAAGTTACTCAAGTTTACATTATTCAAAAAAATTTAGCCTGCGGCGCTATTTTTCTTTGTATTTTCTGCACAAAATGTTGATACCAACCTAAAACACGACCTTTTTCACTTACATTCACGAAAAAAATTTGCCTAAGGCGCTATTATAATTTTTATACTGTACAAATATTAGATCGCCCCCCCCCCCCGAAATGAAATCCTATATACTCCACTGAATCCAATACAAGTATTTTAAAATGATACAATTTTCGTATAGGGTAAACGTAAGATGTAGTGATGGGGGTGAACTTTTACATTGAAAATATCGCAAAAAGTTAGACATCCATCCATGCGAGTGTCATATAGAGTAAGCATAACACATGATATGTCTATAACGCAGTATACTATGTGTAATAATCCCCATACATCATAGCAGTATAGTATACGATATTATTTCTCCACCTTTATACATTCACCAGACAAGAAGAAACTGTGAGAGGTGATTGATGAGGAGAAAATCTCCGAGGGGGCCTGGAAACTGAAAGGAAGGTATTGAAGGGGATGCATCGCGAACTTGGGTTGTATCAAGTGAACGCACGTCGGTGACGGTGAAGTACAAATAAGTGGAAAGAGAAAAAAATACATCTTTAGGTTTATTTGTATTTTGTCGGGTGTCGGGTGAAATAATAGTGTAGGGCTGTATGTCACAAAATATAGTGTCGTGTTTTTTTATGTTGGTGAAATGAAAATCACCATGGTTGTAGTTAGACCTTGCTATGGACTTTCAAATATTAAATCGACTACAAGCGAATAGTCGCGATATTTTTTACTACCGATATAATCGAACGTCGACTGATCGCTCATCACTACTTCCCAACGTTGGCTTGCTTTTGGTAAGTTATTATAACTATGTAGGTCCTCATGAATTAAAAATGACATTATCGTCAAATAATAAAGACTTCTGATCAGATAGATACAAACAGACTAACAAACGTTTTTACATTGACATGTAATAATAATGTCAATCAATTGACCTTATTAATAAAGAGATCAATGAGTTTAGTGTAAGTGAGAAACACTTTCTACAACGAAATTAGCTACTGCATCTGTACGTGCTTTTTTCATCAGAATATATAAAAATATCTCATATAGGTAAAAAGGCAGTGTTCAGGATGTCCGATCATAAATATGACAGGAAATACATAAGGAGTGGTTTTTGAAAATTAAAAAAAAAAAAGAAAAACCCTACCTAGAGGGTAGTCGGACTATTTGGTATGTCACGTATTGACAAAGTGACGTGTTTCACCATATCGGGGGGAAAGCTTTCAACTTTCGACCAAATTATTTACTCAGCTTTCCCGCAATATCATCTCGATTCTCGACTCCCCCTTCCGCTAGTTTCTCTGCAATTCCACTTTCGTGTAGTGACTCGTTCACCTGATTGCGATGCATTAATCTGGAAGTTCAACACGCACAAAACGCCCTTCGAGAAAAGTGTAAATAAATATTGAATGTATCTACCACAATACCCAACCTGCATTCGGTTAATTTTTATTTATTTATTTAATCTTTAAGTGAACAACAAATACATATAAATATAAAAAATGGACATAGTACAGATTATAAATCGTTGTTCACTAGGGCGAACTTATTGCAGAACTGCGATTTCTTCCATTCTTTCTTCAATTTTATCGTACCCTTTTAGGCCAAATCTCACATTTAATTGTACGCTTTACAGTACAAGGTATTTTACTATGTATGCACTCACTAAGAGGTGTACACTGTACGCACTGCGCGTGTCGGGGTTCGTGTTTCAGAAGGGCATGTTATGATGATGAATACATTATTGTCAATCGTACGAAATTTGGTACTACGCTTAATTGTCTGAAATCTTTTTAGAATGCATTGTTTTCTATTGAAAAATGAACTGAATAAAACGATATAATATTAGGGGCTACAATAAAAGCACATTTTATACAGTGTATATAGAAGTGTGCTGCGAGCTTTTGTTATTCGTCAGGTGGCGTGGGTGGTGGTAGTGAACCTTGAAAAAACAACAAAAGAGCTTAATTTTGATCCCAAAGACCGATTCTACTCTGGCTGTTGTGTATTAATCATATGGGTGAAACTAAACAATGGCCCATTCAAAGGTGTTTCACGAGGGATTTTTTATATCCATTTTCTCATTCTCTCGCTCTGGCGAACAAATAGCTTCGTACACAAAAAACGGTATTAAATTATGTCGGCGTTAGTTAATTAATGAATAGTAAATTGTTTGCATTGCACAATAAAAACAAAATATGTGCAGAGTTAAAACTTTCAGTGAAAACACAATCCTAAAAACTGTTTCGAAAGCAAAAAACATGCAATACAAATAGCTAATGCACAACATTAGCTTATATTGACCATCACAAACTGCTTCTAAAAATGCAATAATGTAAAACTAAAATGTAGTTTGGAAAACTCGAAACTTTTTCCAACTATTGGCAGAATCATAAAAAGGGAATGAAATTAAAAAAACCCCGAAAATACAACAGAAGATTGTTAAACAAAATTATAGAAAATTCGGTGTATTTTAAGATAAAAACATTTTCCATAAATTACTCTTGGTAGGTACTAGGTACATTCAGTATGAGGTGGATGAGGTTATTAATCACGGTTATTAATAAAATTCTGATTTGTTTACGGAAATCTGATTCAAAATGTAATTTCATAAAGTACAATTCACAACTTATGATGTATTGTGGGCAGTGGAAAGAGATATTATACTTAGTACCCACGTTGTACTTCTGTATGTATAGTGCACATCATATTTGTGCATCTCACACTCTGATCATTTAACTCCCCGCTACGTGGTATATTTATATGCCTTGAGAGTCTAGACTAGACAATGTTCTACACTCGCACTTGTTCTCTAGGATATTTGCATTTCAACACCATGTCGCCTACAAGTTTATTGCTAGGACGTGCACTGTGCAGCGAATCAATTTCATTTCCTTGCACCTACTTTAAAACGCTCTGTGATATTTCAGAAATCATTTCCCTTCTAATGTATTATCGATATTTTACAATTAGTCTATATTTTTCTTCCACGGATCTTTTAAAATGGCACATAGAGATAAAACAAATAAATGTGGGCAAATGCATCTAAATTCGTAGTTTTATACAAACAATTGTAAAGGCGCTATAAATCATACAACAGGTATTTTCAGTTTATCCTTTATGTTATACTTTTGAGTAATGTGAGGGCAATAATGCTTGGTTAATAACGTAATGTTTGCGAAAACAGATCATACATAGACCAGTACTGAAACTTTCTAAAGGTTTCTCACCCGAAACACGCAGATAAAATGCACACGAAAAACGCCCTTATGTATATCGCCATAAGGGTCATTTTCCATAAACATTTTATCTGCGTGTTTTGGGTGAGAAAGCTTACAAAGTACCCCCCCAGATCATATGACATCATTTGCACATACATATTTATATTGTACAAAATGTGTTATAAATTAGCTAAAGATTCTCATGCATGCAAATTCAACACAGATAAGAGTGAGAAAACGTTGTTCAAACATACCTAATAAAATTCACGTTAAAATCCAACTCATATTAGCTGTGCCGATTAGTTGTATGCACAATGTTGTTATGTGGAAATGTATCATCATACCCCAACATAATACAAAGGATCTGTATTTTATTGAGAGGCGAGACAGACTATTATTAATATAATGTTATAGGACAGTAATATGATATAGCACGAGCTAACTGCGGTCTGTATATCCGTTCCATTCTGATTATTTCCCAAAGGCGTCGGAGCTTCTGGTTTATTCAACCGTGATCATGTCCGGATGATTGGACAAAGAAATCTAAATAATAATATGCAGACAAGTAGGTACATATGTTATGACATTCTCCAACATTGTGACAATACTGACGCAACTTTGTATCGATATGATGCATACCATTCATATGTTTCCATCCCATCGCCCTGACTGAATCTATTACGGGAGATGAAAGAGAGCAATAAAGCATTACATTAAGATTCTGTCATAATATTCACGATATACGAACACCAACATTCATTTCTTGAAAAAAATATAGGAGATGGGAATTTTGAACCTTTGAAAAACATAGGGTGAAATTCTAATAGACGTCAGGAAATATTCAGGAAAAAGAGTTTCTTGAATTAATGGTACCTTTTAAGTCCGTATAGGACGACAATGGGTTGAACTTATCCAATACATTTTTTGGTAAATTTATAACAATTTTTATTGCACATCGATATTACATTTTGGTATAAGACTCGTATAGTATAACTATGTAATAAAACGAGACATCTCTAACAGCAATGCCAACTAATATTTTCCCTAAAGATCAGAGTAGATGTTATGGCATTTCGTGTCGATATTAATGTGAAATGTCAAATACGCAGTTATTAAAATAGTATACAATAATATTTGGGATGGAAACTAGCAATATTGATGAGGAAAATTCCTAACAATATGTATTAGTACACAGAAACACATTATTTGTCGCAGTACCTAATCTTCATAATAGATCATCTTGATGTTAATGCGTTGTGCATGAATCGCATTAATGTTGCTAAATGCTGCGCGTATAGTTAAGAGAAAAAACAACAGCGAAATGGGGCTGACTTACTGATTATAGAAATATTAAAGAAACTGACCAATATTCAGTTATGGAGTTATATACTATTTAACACGTTACATAATTAGTAGAAGCAGTAATCGATAACTGACGTAGAAGCCGGCATGTCTCTATAAAATAAGTTACCAAACGATACAAATACTATTTTTGGAGCAATAGGTACACAAAGAACCTAAATGTCCTAAATAATTACATGCAGATTTTACATATAAAGTGCGGAAAAATCACAGCATTGGGAATCGAGATATATATTCAATCTGTAAGGCGGGGCCAAAAGTTAGTACAAAATTGAAAATACATATCATACTGACTGTGGACTGGAGTATTTTACTAAAATGAGGTACCTACGAATTTGTATTAACATAACAGGTACGGAGGAGATACACATACTAAATGAAATACTGTGTACCAGGCAGGATATACAATACATTTCGTTGTAAAAATAATATACGGCAGTCATACAATAATGCACTATGCAGTTGTATCAAGTCATGCTCAGGTACAGTGCATGGAGCAACAAAAGAAAAAAAAACTATAAACAGAATATTACGAAGAGTATTCGAGAACTATTTTATTATTTCGTTACAATAGGACATCTCTTGCTATTATGAATTCTGAATAGAGTCGTATTCATTGTAAGAACTCGTACACATTATGTGTGTACTGAAATAGCACAGTTGCAAATATAAACAAAAGTGAGTGAACGCAGAGGAGTGAAACATCCTCTAAACTTTATATAACCGAGGAAAATATATTTTTCCTTAGGTACGTTGTTTCATCCAATGGGATTCCGTATTGTATTGACTACTTCCTTTCGGCAACAAAATATAATAAGTTTAATTTAAATGCTGTTTTATATAAAAGATATCAACTATACAATTTTACGTTTTAAATACGTACCTACCTATATACTGCGATATGTGTAATCTTCGCAACTACTGTTGTAATGTAATGTTGTATGCAGGCATTGCAAAAACACAGACTGAACTGAAAAAGTAAACTAAGATGGGAATAATAGCAAATGTCATTTGCACAAGTGAGGAATCTCTATGTACTCCCAAATCCTCTTATTTCTCTCGTTTGTTATCTTTCATCTTACGTCTGGGATACAATAATAGGATTAACAATTGTACGGAGTAGTTATTTAATAAAAGGACATCGAAACATACATTTGTAACTAGGTATGTACTCAATCACATATTGTTTTAGGGTTCATCAGGGGTGTGTTTTAATCACGATGGCATCTTCTCAATAAAATACTTATAAGTATATATACAGTATACATTTTAGTATACTTAAATACACTTACAGGATACAGTGATGATTCAGAGTACTGTATTAAATGTGTAAGCGTATTGTATATTTGACTTGTGTATTGAGAAAATAACTGTTACTGACAAACACTTTAAGAATCACAAGTAATTTATGTAATTAATTTATAGATAACATTAATGAGGGTGACAGGAGTTTTAGTATCATCAATCAATCCAGTGACTTGATAACATCAAATCGTCATAATGCTTGTACCAGATCGACTAAGAACAAATGGATGAGAAATCAATTATTTCACACTAATGTATTAAAGGAAGAAAATGATACTACACAAGTAGCAAGAAAGTTATAAATTAGATACAAAGTTAAAACGTTATTACACAACATCAAGGTTTACCTCACAAAGTTAAAACATAATATGTATTCATGTAATAAACTTATAACTTATATCAAGTAATAAAATATAATGCTAAATTTTATAAAACAATATTTACATTTCTAAGAATATCATTAAAACTTTCGCGAGAGAGTTTTAAGTAAATTTAAATAAACTTCAAAAACCTCTCTCACCCCCTCAAAAGCTCAATCGATTTTTTTTAACTTGTGCATCGTTCAAAGGTCCGGGATATAAATAAGTACCTAGCTACTAAATTGAGATAAATCTCTTATCTCATCATATGATAAAACAAATTGAAATGTCTCAAAGAATTCCAAATATCTGAAATAAATTCATTACTACATGCGAGTCTTCCCTATGACCGCTACCAAATGATTTTTTTAAAGTTTAAAGGTTGAAGACATCCGTAAAGAAATATTTCTGAACAAATGTCTCGTTCCAATTTAACGCAGTATTATTTATTATTTCTAGTAATTGAAAATACGTACGAATCTCTGAAGGTGTGATAACGTAATCTTGTGATATCTCCACCCTTTCCCATTGTTGTTGGCTGTATTCCGCTAGCGTTTCACATTGTATTGAGATAATGGCGCCAGGATGTTCAGTCTAATATAATAATACATAATGACAGGCGCAATAACAAAACAGGAACATTAATAATTATAATACAATGTATTGAATATTAATGATTCTTAATACGAAGACGAAACGAAGATTGGGAGAGGGAATATAATAATATTATTCTGTATGCGAGTATTACACGCGCACACCTTTATAATCGCTTTCATAATACGATAATCCCGCTGCATATCCCTTTACATAAATATATAAAACCGATAATTACACATTAGGCAAACGAAGGAAGTAAGTCTTTAGAGTTTTCATTAACCGGCAGGTTCCTGTACTCTCTTTCCGTAGATAAATTATTATGAAAAAAAAAATAGCGTTTGCTAAGAGTGTGTTGCTGTCAGATATAGGTGGAATCAATTCCTACCTTGACCCTCTCCAAGTCTGAAGTTCGTAAGCTGTCTGCGACTGAAGGTGCTGCTCTAACAAGGTAGTTACCATAAAGGGCAGAGTGAAGGAGTAGGTATCCCTGTTAGATCTTATAGGTAGCATTACATGTTACACCCCATCTAAAAAGATAAACTATTCACCACACTATTCAGCTATCCGTGATATCACGATTTGTGATTATTTTCCCGAAGAGTCATATCAATCATGAAGTAGACTTTTCTGGCTGATAATACTGAGAAGTGTGTTGGTAAGTCCTGCCTCCAGGTACAGAATAATAAGATTAAAAGAGGCAATTAATATTTAATTTAATTAAGTATCAAGGACTAATTTATGTGTTATTATTTCTAATGGTTTTATGGTAGGCAGTGGAGGTATTATGCCGGCACCGCGAAGCTTTCGACAAGATGTAGATAGGTTAGTACTGGTTAATTTATCGCATTAAGGGCATGGCACCAGGAATGACGTCACAGACATTTCCCACGGCATTAAGGTTCAAAATCGCGTGACAATCGCATGATCAAATGGTAAAAATAGCGTTTTTTCCATTTTTTGGGGTTAATTTTGCGTCCATCAAAAAACTTTTACGGTTATTCCCTAGATTTAGATGCATATTATCAGTACAAAAAAAAAATTTTACTCCGCGACTTTCGGGAAACGAGTTTCCGTCTTTCGGAAAAAAGTACAGAGGTATTTTTAAATATTTTTTTTGAGAAATCTATACAAGATAAAAAAAATCTTTTACGGTTATTCCCTAGATAAAGGTTCAATGCATCTACCCTATTTTGTTCCAAAGCATATTTAGTAACGGTTGTCGAGATAGAAGGTCTCCCGTTTTTAGAAATTTTTGAAATGTCGGTATGCACACTCTTAATACCACACGGCGAAATGTATGTTGGTGAAATTCTACATTATACCTAATCCTTATAATATTAGGTATGTCGTTCATTTAATAGAAAACAAATACTAGGCAATCAATATTATCACTAATTAATTTGTTCCCTAATTAGGAATTAAACAAGAGTACGGATAAAGTACATCGTTGTATAAAAATTGGATACAGTGAGAAAGTTCTAGAAACACATAAAAGCATTGCCTTCCTAATTAAAATTATAATTATTAATTATATCAAGGACTACATCAGTCGGGTACACACAGATATAACTTTTACTGAGTTATCAAAAAACATACTGACGGTTTTAGATGATACTCATTTAGAGTATCACACAGGAACATCACCTTTTTAGAGAAAAGAAAAAAGTCACAAAGATGTTGTTTTTCTATTATTCGACATTTTACTCAAAGATTGAGTGATATTTGAAATTGATATTAAATTGCACATCCAGTAAAATAATGCTTCGAAAGCAGTTTTGGTTGTCGGATGTGAAATTGATATTTTTTTGTACATATTCTATCGCTGGCTCATTCAGGTAAATAAAGTTGTCGAATCTCCCTCCGCAGTCACACTCAGGGGAATCCAGCCACCCACGTTATAAAAAAAAAGTTGGTACATCTACGTAGTGCGTGGCAGACTGTGAGCTGTCGGGTGCGAGGTCTCCTCCTATTTAATTCCATGCCTCCGTAATAATATTAAAATTAGCGTCGTGGAGGGGCAGATGACAAATAATGTGAAAGAGGTTGGATAGACTGAAATAGCTGTAATCTATAATAAACTTATCCTAATAATTAGGATGTAGGTTTATGTACACCAACACTAACCTTTAATGAAAAAATAAAAAACGTAGGTAAAAGTTTTATGCCGACAAATATTTACGACGGAAATGGAACTTTAGGTTAGCTGACGCTTAATAAACTTGCTCCAGTGATCATTTATACCTCATGTAGTTTCGGCGGGTATTTGATTAGGTCTAATTTTAACTTAAATAAAAATTTATATCCTTCGTATTACTATAAATATAATGTATAAAGCGTACGATGAACGATGACAATGAATGCATAATATGGAGAAATAGGTCGATGATTTCATTATTCAATATTAGTTTTATTATCTCATGTGGTTTTTCGTTCAGACGCACATAAACAATTAATATAATAACTGAAGAACGGATAAATGGTAATAAAAAAATAACGTCTTCAAGGGATGATGTCATGTCATGATAATAAGTTCTATACTAATAAATAATTAATTACATACGAAAATCGGTTGCTGAAAGTGACAATGTATTTATTATGGTAGATGAATTGATATTATGTACATAACAGGAAATATTTGGGTCAGTCAGTAAGTGGTAGTTGAGATCTGATTGATTATTGACCTATTTCGTATACAATACAGATCGATCATCTTTGGAACCGAAGATATGGTCTATCTATCTATCTATCTATACCCTCACGCCACATCCCTTGCAGGGTAGGCAGAGAGGACAGAGCGCCAGACAGCCCTATCCTTACACACACTCCTAGCTTCCGTCACATTCATGCAATTAGTCATACACGCTCTCCGATTCCTTTTACTCAAAACGCGTCCATCCTTGAGGATCTGGTCGACATGATCGGACCAGGTCAGTCTCGGACGGCCGCGCTTTCTCACCCCTCTTCGCTCATTCAGATATATCTTTTTTGTCATCCTGTCATCATTCATTCTCTCAACATGCCCAAACCATCTTAGTTTGTTTACTTTCATTCTTGTCACTACACCAGTCTTGCAGTCACTCATTTCCCTAATAACCTCATTCCTTATCTTATCTCTCAGCGTTTTCCCGCACATTCTTCTTAATGACCTCATTTCTACTGCATTCAACCCTGATTCATCCTTCTTCATCCACGTCCACGTCTCACTAGCATACATCAGGGTCGGCACCAAGACAGCATTGTGCACTAGCACTTTTGCTTTCATAGACACATTGCTACTACTAACAATCGGACCGAGCGCACCATTCGTCCTAGTACCGGCCAGCTTCCTTCTTTCAATGTCTCCATCACAGCGTCCATCTCTAGTAAACAAACTTCCCAAATATACATACTCATTCACTTGCTCCAGACAGTCATTACCAACCTTTATCACACAATTTGTCCTTATTTCCTCTCTTTCGAACACTAATACTTTCGTTTTATTTACATTCATTTTCATACCATTCATATCGCAGCTTTCGTACACACAGGATACTATCCGTTGTAACTCACATTCATCATCAGCCATCAACACTAAATCATCTGCAAACATTAACGCACATACTTTCACTCCATTTAGGTCCACACCAACATTCAGCTCATTCAGAGGACGCATGCAGTAGTCGAAGAACAGGTTGAACAACCAAGGCGACATGACGCAACCCTGTTTAACCCCTTTTGTGAGAGTGAACCACTGCGACAACGCAGCATTCACCCTGACACAAGCAGAGCTCTCCGTATATAGAGACGCGATTGCGCCAATCAGTCGGTCGCTCACCCCATATTCCGACAGTACACGCCACAGTCTTTCTCGGTCCACACGATCGTATGCCTTCTCCAGATCCACGAACGCGCAGAAGAGCCTCTGGTGTTTAGCCAGAAGCTTCTCCACGACCATCCGTAGGGAGAAGATCTGATCGGTGCACCCCCTGCCACTCATGAAAGCACCCTGCACATCCCATACTTTACTTTCAGTCACTTTTCTTACTCTTTCAATCAATACCTTTCCATACAGTTTGCCCACAGAGCTCAGCAAACTGATAGCCCGATAACTGCCGCATTCCAACCTTGAGCCTTTCCCCTTGTACAAAGGGCAGATGACTGCCCTCCTCCAATCCTCAGGAGTGCAGCCACTCTCCCAGCACAAGTTGAAGAGCCTCAGGCACCACTCGAGAATCTTCGGGCCACCTTGCTTGATGAACTCTATGGCCACACAGTCATGTCCCGCAGCTTTACCATTCTTTGCTTTTTTCAATGCAAGCACAACTTCATTCATACGTATTTCCTCGTCCTCAGCAATATTTACATTCATACTATCTGCAACATTCGTCTGGTTTGTACTAGTACCACTTTCATACAATTCTTCGAAGTATTCTTTCCATCTTTCAACAACTTCTTCTCCATTCATCACTAAATCACCATTCTTATCTTTGATGCAATTCATACTGTTTTTCTCACTTCCAGATCGCTTTCTTTTTACTTCCTTCCAGAATATTTTCAAATTCTCCTCGGCGTTCCTCGATAATTTCATACATTCCTCTTCCTCAAGTTTTCTCTTTTTCTGGCAAACCATTTCTTTCACTTCTTTCCTACACGCTTTATATATATTCTGCTTTCTTTCTTTCTCACCTCCATCATCTGGTTTCGCACCAAGCACATCATTCCACGCTTTCTTTTTCCTCACTACAGCATCCTTCACCTCATCATCCCACCACGCATCACCTTTTTTCCTTCCTACCAACGCTTCTCCACATACTTCTCTTGCACTATTTACTAGCACCTCCTTCATAACATTCCATAGTTCACTCGTCGAGCGTTCCTCATCATCATGTACTTCTAGCCTTTCGTTAGTTAGTCTTTCATATTCATCCCTAACATTCGTCTCTTTCAGTTTTTCGACCCTGATTCTCCGGACAGGCTCCAACTTCCGAGCCCTCGAGCGCCAACCGGAGAAAAGATCAATCCTTGTTATCACAAGGAAGTGATCCGTCCACAGTCCGGCGCCCCGAAATGCCCGGGTGTCCTTTGTCGCCTTCCGGAGCTCAGAGTCCACACATACAAAGTCAATCATCGACCTTTCAATACGATCAACTCTCTCTCTTTGCCAAGTGTACTGGTGGATCTCCTTGTGTGCGAAGAATGTGTTCGCCACAAAGAGATCCAACTCCAAACATACTTCTAACACTCTTTTCCCGTTATCATTCACCCTATCATCGCCATGCAATCCCAACACTCTCTCAAAATTCTTCCTTCTGACACCGACCCAACCATTCAGATCACCTGCCAATATTACTTTTTCATTCGCTCTTCTTTTATCCGCTGTCTCCCGCACTAAGTTCCAAAACTCATCCTTCTCATCATCCAAGGCATCATTCCCTGGACCGTAACCTATAATAAGGAACAGCCTGGTCATGCCTACCTTGAAACGAATCCAGATGAGTCTCGGTCCTACCAGTCCATACCCATTACGCTTCACCATACATTCAGTCATTCTTTTTGATAATATAGCACCCACTCCCTGACGTCCATGTTCATTTTCAGGCACTCCAGACCACATCTCTGCCATTCCATTCACCACATCACAATCTCTATCCTTTCTTTTCGTCTCACATTGTAGTATTTCAATATTAATTATAGCACCATATCACGAAGATATGGTGCTATAATTAATATTGAAATACTACACGATATTCGTCTCCTACCTAAAAGGAGTGTCAATGGTTGTTTCTATATGTTAATTATAATAATATCAAATGATTGCAACCTCTATAAAACAATACAAGATTTTAATAACTAACTGAATATATCAACAGGCGCTAATGCTAGTAAATATGAGCTGGAATATGATTCCATTCAAAAGATAAATTTCTCGAATTTAAAGAGAATTCGGCTTCGACTCCTTGATACGTAATGACAAATCTGATTCAACTACAATATTATAATCAATACGTATAATAATAGAATACGAGTACTTATACAATATATGTGCATACTCGTGTACCAATATGCAAACATACAATGAGTCAGTGAAGATTCACACTATAATGTCAACAACTTATTTATTAGTCATTATTTCCTCATATACTAAGCGTTTTAAGAAACGCACAATCAACAATGTTTACATAAACATTTATGAGGAAAAAAAATGAAAGAATGTTGGATTATGCTTGATAGCGTCGGGCAGGGTGACCTCTGAAAGTTGTCGGTGATTTAAGAATATAATATGAGGTTTGTAAAAGTGAATAACTCTCAATTAATTACAGCTGTGCAAACAACGAATTTGTATAATAGGCCTGAGTGTTTTGAATTCATGCATAAGAAATTATCATTATTCTTTTATGGTATCACTATATAGGCTTGTGCATAATGTACGTATAATGTTTTAAGAAGATAATATAAACAATTAAACGCAACATAATAATCTTAAACAATGAACTTGAGTTGTCTTCTGTAATGTTAAATAATGCAGCCTAGCAACTGTTGGTCACGTTATAGGTATATCTACATAATAACACAACACTATGCGGATTGTGTAACGAAGTTCTTAAGAACCTTCCAGCATACTAAAATCAAATTTAAGTAAACTTACATTCAATAATTCCAAATAAATGACGTCCTTTTGATAATGTATTCATCGTACCTCGTAATCTTCTCCCAAATATTCTATTCGAACGAGCATCAAAGAAATAATCCTTTCATTAACAAAAGATGAAACACTTCTACCGAAATATAAAGTTATCGTTTCGCTACAGTATCACCTAAAGTATATTTATTTAATCGTTAGAGTTTTTGAAGCGGATTATTGAAATTTCCAGGATAAACATATATCTAATGTTTTTAGGACAGGCTTCAATGTTAAAAGTTGCAGATATCTGGTAAATTTAAACTGTGACCTCTAATAAAGCAATCATGAATGGAATGAGGAACAAAGATATCATCTAGTTCTAGTATAGGTAAAGGATTTGATACTCTGTAATATTAATATATACCAGGCACATATTACAATCAGTATCTTGTGTAGAAGCTTGGGCAGGTTAATTAGACAAATGTGTAGAATATGTAATGACGGTAATTCGCCTGAAACAGTATTCAAAGAGACGAGTAAAAGAAAAAAAAAACTAAATACTACAAAATAAAAAAACGAAAATACTACATCGAAAATAATTCAACTATCGTAAAAAAAAACTGTGTTACTGCACGGTATTCCTCTTACATATACTTCATATTTATAGAAATAAAATAATAATATAAACTTTAAAAAGTTGTTACGTCACTCTAATTTTCCTGAAGATGGAACCCGAGTGGTTTCGAAAGCTCGAAAATGATATCACACATTGATACCCATATCGAATAATTTATAAAATGAAAAAAAAAATACAAGTTTAAAATACAATAAAACATGTATAAACACAGATTAACTCATTGTGAATAATTAAAGGATGACAGACCTTGACATTTGGAAGAAAATCTCGTTCAAAGACTAACAATCCAAAAACATAAACAAGAGTAATCCACACACAACAACAATGATAACTATAAAGTAACGAACTATGTTTCACACTGTTCACATGACGTTCAAAATATAATTCGTACTGAAATAAAACCAGATTACTGAAGAAACAGATAGAATGGAAATGAACCGCACGATGATTGATACTCTGCTTAGCGAAGACACGGAAAATAAAACGATTTTCTCTCACTGATTCATCGGTGTTTGTCGATGAATGAACGATTACTTATCAACCTCTTCGCCGCGAAGGTTCACAACAGACTAACACCAAACTAGCGGCCGATGAAACTATCCATGTACCATGTACCAACAATCGTACTATGTGTACAGATAATACTAACATATGTAGGCACTAATCCAATATTGACATAACTAGAATAATTTTAACTCTATGACACTACGGTGCTAATTAAGTATGCAATATTATGCAAAATCTATCTTGCATCTCTTCTTCAAATAACCGTTTTTCCATTCTAGGGAAGAAACATAATAACTTAACCTGAAACGAATTAATTAAATATTTTACGAAACGAAAGGGACGATATAAAGGAATTTGCAAGTAAAATTGTATTCCCCAACACATTTTCATTTTGTTGTGCCTATAAGTTCTGTGTTTGCACACAGGTTTTGATCATTTCACTCGAGATGTTTCACAAAGAACGGGTTCTTATTTACGCAAATTGAATGCAAAACTACGTTCAGTCAGTGATTAAAAGTAGGTTATATTACGTTGTTATATTAGGTGACTGAAATACTCGAGTACAAAACATGTCATTTAAATTCACAAAACGAATATTTTGCCATCGTTTTAGTTTTAAAACAAACTTACGTAAAACCTAAGGGCCAGAAAAACAACTATTGCTAAAAGAAACAATAATGAAAGCGAATACAAAATCGTAACTTTGAATGGGCACGTTTTTGTTCAGTACAAATCTCGCCCAAAAAACACGAGATATTTTGAGAATCTATTAATATTATTTCTCTGTGAGTCGACGCATGTGGCAAATGATAGTAAAATAAAATCAACAACTAATTGGCATACTGAAAGGGTTGATATACATCGTCAATCACAGAAAATAATTACATTTGGATGATATTCATTGCAGGATGTAATGATATGTCCGCATATGGTTTACAATCAATAATAATGCATCATACATGTAATAGTATCGATAATTTCAACTATAATTGGAAAATTAATGACATTATCTCCATACGGGATAATATAAAACAGACGCATGGTTCTTCAGGCGTGGCATCATCATCAGGATTATTCAATTAATAACAACTGTCTATCCACTGTAATAAAATCAATAATGAAGTCACCAGTGAATATCATACGAAACGTCTAACTGTCAAATGTGGTACACAAATAAACAATTAGATTAAAAATCTCTCGCTGTTGAAAATATCGCTGTATATTCAACATCCACAGAATAGGTTATGTTGACAGGCTGCCTGTTCAGAATATACTGTTGACATTCGAGAATACTGCGGATTCATTCACTAAATAATATAACATGAATAATCTCACGTTTATTCACATAAAAAAAACTTGATGTTCCGCTGACGTAAAAAATAACGCCGAGCTTTTTACTTGAAACCCATACTAATATTGGAAGACATTTTTATCTTCATCGCCAGACAGCGCTAATTTAAAATTTAAAGGTATTATGCAGGACCTATAAATATTAATTAAATACAGAATATTATGTAGGCAGTATTGAAAGACATGCCCGATCCCACCAACTACCACCTAGGAAGCAGACCCCTAAGGAATTTCCATACAATGCACACAGATAATTTGAGTGATTTTACAATGATGTACAACAGTTGGAGCAGTAAATCCATACAAAATACAAGCAGCAGCTCTACTTAGTTAGGTGCCCAAATATCTCCGCCCAGAATCTCCCTCACTTAAGTAGCTGCATGTTGTATTTTGTATGGATTTACTGCTCCAACTGTTGTACATCATTGTAAAATCACTCAAATTATCTGTGTTTTTGTATGGAAATTCCTTAGGGGTCTGCTTCCTAGGTGGTAGTTGGTGGGATCGGGCAATATAATACTAATTACTAATTAGAATGAAACAAAACTCTTTCACTTTATTAAACAAGTAGGTGTAACGTTGCGTTTATTGAAGCAGAAAAATGTCGAAAGCGAGAAGAAATGAAAAAAAAGCAACAACGAGGTGTATAGGATAAATCTGTATATTGAATTGTAGGAAATATTATGTTGTACCAAAGTCTGTAATAAATTTGAGAGGTCGAGAAAAGTCTGATTATTCGAGAGTCCCCTAAGGTACATTAATAAAATCAGTGAGATCCGAAAGGGTCGCGGAAAAAGGGGAAGTCTTGGGATAATGAAATATCAAGTGTGTACAGTACACGTCAGATGTAGGTGTGAGTCACTTCACTACAATTTGAATGATACTTACACAGAGAAGAGGTATAATTATATTTCGAGCACATTAAGCAGGTATTGGCATCGTCGCTTTGAACAGCGGTGAATTAAATTACTTACTGAAATTGTATTCATTTAGGAGGCGAAAATGTATCAACGGTGGAGAAGAAACGATCGGTTGATATTATTATGATTACGTTCCCGAATTGTTCATGGTTATTGGGAATCGAATTCGTAATGGCTTTAATTGAAACGACGCAAATAGTTCGACAAGTTAATAATAATTATGTTTATTAAAACAGAAAATACAAAAGACTACAATTAGTTACTACAAATAGAAATCGGCTTAATATGAATCGAAAATTCTCCCCAGCCTGAGATGAATCTCGTGTGCTGGGGAGGATTAAGAAGCACTTGTATAAAACATGGAAATCAACGCTGAGGAAATGTAAACACAATAATTCAATACCTACCACTATTATTTCATTACCAAATGACATTAATGACATTGAGTATGAAATTTAATTTCTGAGAAACAACATCCAATATTTGGATTTGTAAAAATATACCCTTTTTTGAACATTGTTATTTAAGTTTTCTTATAAATATTAACGCTGATAAAAGAAACTTTATACACAGTGGTAGAGTAAATATTACGATAATTCTTATGATAATATCCACCACAAGCAAACACGAAATATCAAGTGATAAGAACCACAAGTAGTTAGAGAAATGATACTGAATGTTTTAATTCGAATATAATATAGTATTTTCTGATATCTATTTTTATTCACTCACACTTTGTTACGATATCAATGAAATACATAATATCATTTACTGTTTACATTACCCGCCAATAATTCAGAGCGTTCGAGCTACGGGTTGCTTTTTGAATCGAGCTGAAAGTTGAGTAACCAACGCTCGCTTACAAATACAAGCTACAGCATCCCTCACCAAAACAGTACCAACATACAAACATTGCATTTACTGGTTACCGTTGTAGTACATACTAGACCAGGCGCTGGGTGCATTTTTGTATGAACAATATGAGGACCGAGTTCCATCAATTGATTATTGTTGGGGATAGGTCAAAGATAAAGGAATCGGATGTTGCCGCCGCCTATTTTGGTCCAATTTTTTTTTACACCCCCTCAAAGTTAGCCGATGGGGTGCATTTTATGAAGTCATTTTAATGACTATTTCAGTTTTTATTTTAATTTTTTTATAATGGAAAAGTAAAGCTAGGTCCTTTAGTGAAATAAAAAAATAAAAATAAGAAAAATAAAATAAGGCTTTGTTGTTAATAAAATAATAGAGAGAAAAAATGATGGATTTCGATCTTCCATCATTCAGATCTCCTAATTGAGGATGCAAAAGGTGAGGACCGGCAATTAAGCACGGATTCTTATTCCTGAGACTCTAAACAATGAAAAAAGCCATGTTGCCGGCAACTGCAGTGGTCCCTTCTAGTCCCTTCCCCTCCCTTCTTCATCCCCTAGGGTAATTCTAAACAAATAAGTCGTTATTATAGAGACGCAATGTTCAGGTGGTCGTGAAATTTTGGTATGTTGTATAGGTCAATACGGTAGTGAATAATCCAGTTTTTCACGATTTTCCTCCCACCGCCCCCTCCGCCACCCTTAAAAAACCCTAAAAATCGCACTGTTTTATATTATGCTATGTATCTTCGTCGTTTCGCATTTTTGGCCAAAATAATCCTTTGCTCGTTTGTTAAGCATAAAATATTCTAAAAATTGTTTTTAAATAATTTTGCTCTAAAGTAAATAGCAGCGGTACTGTCAAGCTCAAAAGTTGAAAATTTTTGTATATTTTCAATTTAGAATTTCTTACCTTTTTACGCTATGATAACTTCGTTATGGTTGGTTTTAGCTCGAAAGTCCTCATAATAAATTTTATAGACAATTTAGTTTTCTTATAAATTCATGTACTAAGGTCCATATTACGCTGAAAATGACAGAGTAGGGGTAGATTTAAGAAAAAATGAAATAGTGATTTTGTCATTACTCCATACATGTTCGAACATTCTTCATACATTTTCAAAGAACGTTCGAAAATGTATGGAATTAGTTGATGAAATTAGAAAATGTATGAAATCATTATATCGTTTTTTCTTAAATCTGTTCCTACTCCGTCATTTTTAGCGGAATATGGACCTTAGTACATGAATTTTGAAGAAAACTAAATTGTCTATAAAATTTATAATGAGGACTTTCGAGCTAAAACCAACCATAACGAAGTTATCATAGCGTAAAAAGGTAAGAAATTCTAAATTGAAAATATAAAAAAATTTTCAACTTTTGAGCTTGACAGTACCGCTGCTATTTACTTTAGAGCAAAATTATTTAAGAACAATTTTTAGAATATTTTATGCTTAACAAACGAGCAAAGGATTATTTTGGCCAAAAATGCGAAACGACGAAGATACATAGCATAATATAAAACAGTGCGATTTTTAGGGTTTTTTAAGGGTGGCGGAGGGGGCGGTGGGAGGAAAATCGTGAAAAACTGGATTATTCACTACCGTATTGACCTATACAACATACCAAAATTTCACGACCACCTGAACATTGCGTCTCTATAATAACGACTTATTTGTTTAGAATTACCCTAGGGGATGAAGAAGGGAGGGGAAGGGACTAGAAGGGACCACTGCAGTTGCCGGCAACATGGCTTTTTTCATTGTTTAGAGTCTCAGGAATAAGAATCCGTGCTTAATTGCCGGTCCTCACCTTTTGCATCCTCAATTAGGAGATCTGAATGATGGAAGATCGAAATCCATCATTTTTTCTCTCTATTATTTTATTAACAACAAAGCCTTATTTTATTTTTCTTATTTTTATTTTTTTATTTCACTAAAGGACCTAGCTTTACTTTTCCATTATAAAAAAATTAAAATAAAAACTGAAATAGTCATTAAAATGACTTCATAAAATGCACCCCATCGGCTAACTTTGAGGGGGTGTAAAAAAAAATTGGACCAAAATAGGCGGCGGCAACATCCGATTCCTTTATCTTTGACCTATCCCCAACAATAATCAATTGATGGAACTCGGTCCTCATATTGTTCATACAAAAATACCTCCAGCGCCTGCACTATACAGTAATAGTAGACATCTAATTATATCGTTAGGTAATAAGTTACCTTATGAAATATACCGAGAGAGTTTTAATAATAAAGAAAAATATGGCAATCAAAAGATTTCCCACTGCGAAAACGAGAAGAGTGAATACACATTACACACAGACGAAAATATATAGGAAGATTGTAATTAGGGAATGCAATCCCGCATCAAAATCGCGATCCCGCAAGCCTGCGGGATTGAGGCTATCAATCCCGCGGATCCGCGGGATTTGCGGGATTGCGGGATCACTCGATTCTAATAGAAAAATAGATATTTACGGGGTACGAGATAAGGAAAAAACCCTTATTTTAGTCATGCCTTGATAATAGATGCCATCTAACAGAAATTAACAATGTCATATCTATAACAGCTCCTAGTGCATTTGGATTTGCAGTTCTACAGGGGTCAATCTTCTTCTCAGTCGGTCCCTCGGTTACGAAGATCGTGACCATCATGCTCACGGATGAGTCTCGCCCATCCTTCCCGGTCCTGCACCACCCTTTTGTATTTGTACAAATTGGCCCCTGTGATCCTTTTGACCACATCTGTCCACCTATCTGTAGTCGTCCCCTTCCCCTCCTACCGTCAACCGTCCCAAGCATGATTTGGCACTCCAGGCTGTCTGGACCCGCTCTCACAATATGGCCAAAGAAACGGAGCGTACGCTGCTCACACACTGTGGACAGGCGAGTGGAGACACCGAGCTCTCTTAGGATTGATTCGTTGGTTCTGTGCTCAGGCCAATGCACACGGAGCAAACGTCTCCAGCACCACATCTCGAATGCGCCAATCCTGTCACGTTCTCGAGCTCTCGGAGTCCATGTCTCTGAGGCGTAGAGGAAGACGCTGAACACCAGCGAACAGAGCAGCCTCATTTTGTTAACCCTAGAAATGTCGTGGCTTTTCCAGATCTTGTCGAGACGACTCATTGCACTCTTTGCCAGTAGGATGCTGCGGTTCACCTCTTGGTCGCTCGTGCCTCCGACATTGATAAGGGAGCCCAAATAAACAAAGTCATTGGGTCAATGCTTGCAGGCCGTTGAACAGCATCCTCCAGCACTCCCCACAGGGGTCAATACTGGGCCCATTAATATCAATGGTCTGCCTAACAGTGTTGATGAGGATGGTTTCATTGTAATGTTTGCGGATGATACATCCCTGTTACTAAAAGACAGTATTTAAAAAAAAGGATGCCTCGATGAAGACCTTGAAATTGAACGGGGTGAAAAAATGAACGGGGCGAGAAGTTGGTTTAATGACAACGGTCTCGAATTAAATATGACGAAGACAGGTGATATTCACTTCTCTGTTAAGTGACCGTTGGTGGTGGATCCAGTGATGGACTCACTTTCTAGTCCATCTTTTGAACCAGTTGACTAAAATAAGTTTCTTGGATAAACAATAGACCGAACGCTTCAGTGGCCTCCGCACATTGAGGTACTTTGAAGGAAGGTAAATCCGGCTATATTTGCTATTAAAAAAATAGGCTCACCTGTGGACTTGAAAAGTCTGTACATTTTACTTATACTTCCACAGCATTATGTCCTATGTCTGAGGGAGGGGGCAGACGCGTGTTTTTATATTGCAGAAACGAGCAGTGAGAACAGCTGGGCATGAATCGCAGAGATTCCTGTCGAGATTCCTTTAAGGAACTCCTCACCAGTGCTCACAATGCCTAGCATCTTCATATTAGAGTGTTTATACATAAAACTCCCCTGAACTCAGAGTATCACAACTCAAGAGTCAAAAGGTACCAGGTCAAAAGAAGACATAAGACCTTTAAGGCACAGACTAGCGAAGATGTCTAAAAGCTTCGTGTGTCTCAGTGTGCGTATGCTAAACTTGCTTCCTGGAGAGTTCAAATCGCTGGATAATACGGCTTTCCGCGGAGGGGTGAAGAAGTACCTGCCTTAAACTCAATTGACAAAATGTTAAAACGATTGATTTTTACATTCTGATTGGCATTGATCTGATAGCATAGGATTAGGAATGGTACCTCCGAGCTTTCTAACTTTATGTCTGATAGTGATGATGCGATTATGTTAATTTTTTGTTTACGATATGAATTGTAGTAATGTATATGCTGATAATTGTAAAAACTAACGACAGCTGCCCGGATGGGCCTACAAACGATGGAAAACAATAAACTTTTTGGATCCCGCAAACATGCGGGATCCCGCATGACTAATCCCTCCTTTTGAATCCCGCAAAAAAGGGCGCGGATCCAGCATTTGCGGGATCCCGCGTTTGCGGGATTGGATTCCCTAATTGTAATGATCAAAAGGATAGGCGAAGAAACACTATACAAGCTGTATGATTAGTCATTTATTACAGGCAATAAGAAAAACCTTTTTTCTCTTTAGAGTGAAAGTGTGTTGGAGATATAAAACCGGATGTTTATATTCCCTTTCAATGGGTTAATTTATACGCGCGTGGAACTAAGCAAATAACCTTATCGCAGAAATAAAAATAAAAACACCTGAACAGATGAGCTTCATTCCCACATTGTGCTATCTTACTTATAGGTAGGTTCTTTTTACGTGTACGCAATAATGTTCTTCGTGACCAAGGTCAGGGTGATGTATTTGCGATTTATGAATAATTAGTAAGTCACCTTGTTTCACTTCCAGTGTTCTTAAAAACATTTACGGATATCTGTTAATCGTATTTGGCCCAAGGCATTCAAACTCCTGGTTATTAAAAATAAAACATTCAACCATAGATTATCAAAAACAACATGACTTGATAATTATTATTTTTTCAATACGGATACAGTATATCTACTCAAGCCTTGTATTATTTTTTTGTTAAAAACTGTCACGGGAACAATATCTGATGTAAAAGCATTACGTTGTTTCCACTATTTGTATCAAAAACTCTTTTTTGTTTTCGTTATTAATGGTCACTTGCAGTTTTTCATTTATTTCAGGAGTGATTCGCCGCCCATTCTGAATATCATGTTAATTTTGTGAAGACATAATGCTGTATGATTTACACACACATTACATTTACTGGTAACCCCATTATTGAGATATACCGTGATGGTAAAAATACCTACATATATTTTTATTTTGTTTCCCGATGTGTTAATACAATTATATTTAATTGTTTACGTTAAAGTTTATAAAGGGGAGAGATTCTTCATATTTGAAACATGTTTATGTATTGAAACTTCAAGAAAATGTTTACCTTTAACGTAAAAATAATAAACTACCTACACTGAGTACACATGGTCCGTCATAATAGTTGTAGTAGGTATCGCTTTCTCTAAACCAGGTACACCTACTCGTACCTACACCTGGAGGTATGACGATGACGAAGCACAAATATTTGAGTTAAACGGGGATTAATTTATAAACCTTTGTTCGAAAAAAACGTCATGCAATCATGATTTTCCACATCGCTACGCTAAGGAAACTCGGCATATTATTACAAAAAATGGTCCAAGATTTTATATTTATATCTACACGAAAACCATTTTCTCAATATTTTATTATTAAAATATCACGATATACATAATATGAAGTCGGGTGCTTTGTCGGAAGTAAAGAGAGAGATATATTACATATCTAATATGATAATTTCTTACAATCGTCGTCAGTTTTCTTTTCCAAAGTCATCAGTCCTCACATTGTTTATACCTCCCTAAACATATTTTCTTTCTTTGTCTTATAAATTTTCTAATCAATATCGATTCGTAGAATGCTTAGGAAAATTTATAGAGTTACTCCTATTACAAAGTACAGGCATTTCGCCGAAATACGTCTAAAGTTATATTAAACAAGGTAGTCGTTTCAATTAACAATTCACGTTATAATACAAAATAGCGAACCATATTCTCGAGTATCGATTCCCTTAATCATTTCCATACATACACCTAGCGTAGACAAAATTGGAATAATCCAAGCACGTTAAACCGCCGCCACTTTAAAAGAGTATGAGAAAGAAGCTCGGGTGAAATAAGTGTGGAAAAAATAAAACAATTTGCCATTTATTCACAACACAAAAATGTCTCCGTTAAGGTAATAAATTTAGGTGAAAAACCTTTTTTGTACAAAAGTAAATAAGGGTTTTCAATTTAACACTGATATATTATGTGATATATTTGTTGTCGATGCCAAGTTAGATATTTTAAAGGAAACGACGCAAAAAAATCTATCAAGAGGTATTTTTATACCGCGGCAACTTTGTGGGGAAACGACTTCTTTATTATGATGAGAAGTTAATTTTGCGAAATAACAAAATCATTGTGTTCAGAAAGCATTCGATTTTCATCGTATAACAAATAGGTTTTTCATTATGATCTCAAGTCGGTAGAAGTAGATGTGGTGAAAGATTTACATACAACGGCATATATTGCGGGTAGGTGAGATGCTCTATATAGGTTGTTATGTAATTTACGTTCTTACACCGACTGAAAACATAACCGCAACCATTGTTGGAGGAGAATAACATTGTAATGGTGTTTACTGAAACCTTCATACATATTCTGCATATCGTTGTATTGTTTAGTAAAGTTAAATAGGCAACATTAAGAACCTCTCTAATAGTAAACAAATTTAATCTGTTCTTCTGTACTATTCTGTTTCAAGGTCATCCACAAATCAATTCATTTGAATCGAAAACAAGCAACGAAATAATAATAGACAGTTGAAAGGAATTTCGATTAAATCTGTTCAAAAACTAAAATGCATTTATTAAATGCATAAAATAATTTGTATGAAATAAAACAGGAAAAATGTAGTCATATAAAATGTGAGGGATGTTCTATAAATAATCACTGTAGTGCTATGAAAAATCAAAATAACGAAAAAACGTTGAAATGTAACACATTTTATTGGTGTTTTTGATTCATCACATTTTAATTAATACGTAATTAATTATTACACTTCATGAATGATTGAATCGACGATAAATTGCTTTTAATTAAACTAGTAGGTTTTATAGGCAAAATTTCAATATTCAGTGTGGTGTTGTATCAATGTGCGAACTGTTGGAAATAAAATATCTCCGCCAATTAAAATCGTAATTTAATTGCAATTTTTGGATATCGATTGGTACGTACTTAAATAAAAAAGCTCACCTCGAAAAGCAATGTTGGAAATAAATTTTTTTATTTTTATACAAAAATTTCCCAGGAATATATTTCCAGGCTTCGTGACAAATCTGCTTGATCATGAATTGAGATTCGGAAAGTATAGAATGTAAAGTGGACTTTCACTGCCGTGCATGAGAAAAAAAAATGTCAGGATAACATTAAGAAATCTGCACGAAACAGGTATATTATAAAAATCTAGTGTAATTTTGATAGATAATTGATTTAGCTATAGTTTCTCTTAATGGGAATAATAAATGCCCAGTGAGAGAGAATTTTCCAGTGTTGGACATATCGCATCCAGACATCTCATGAAAATATAGACTTCTATTCTAACATTCAGTTCCTTAATTTCAAAACATATCAACGTTTCTGGAGAATTGATAAAATACAGTTGTAGAATTGAAGGAATTTATGGGAATAATCAAAGCGAAGTTTATATAGGTACACTTATCCCAAGAAAATATTCGTTTCTCATGTTAATTTTAGTTAATTACACATTCAATGCCTTTAGGGGCAATAATTAGTCTAGTGAATAGCTATTCTATGGATTTTAATAGCGGCCAGAATGATATTACATGGCTCTATATTTCATGTCATGTGTGTACGTTCCTTATCTAGGTCTAATACTGATAGTATACATATCTATAAATACTAGGCGTCTAAGATATATTATTTAAATGTAGTGTAGGTACCTCTATTAGGCCTTAGCCTTCCTTCCTATCCTGAAACATTTTAGGCAACATATGTAAATGGGTCGCTAGGTTCTCACCACAGGCGCAACGAAAATTCCTACAAAGAAAATTGTATATACATGAACCTTGTTTGTAAGTTTTCGTTCAACGTTCGTATCAAAAAGAAAAAACCTGTACGAAAATTTAATCCACCTTTGCAATGTACAACAAAAAACAACCTATTAAATATTATTTAGCTGTATAGTAAAATAAACGTGTGCAATTACGGAGGTCCTTTAGTACCTACCTAACGATGGGAGGAGAAAATCGTGGAAATACTTACAATTATATAATTAAATTTCAAATCTGAAAATAAAACGTAAAGTATAATTACCAAGTCATTAGCATACTCGTACCTTCATTCCTTACGTTACGTTGTGGTCGGCTTGGTTTGGATATACGAGAGTCGAAAGGGAAATCAAAGAAAGGCCCGTTACATCACTGCATTGAGGGTGGAATCCTAGGAATAGCTATACAATACGCGGTTTCAAAAAAAATCAATAAAAAAGTATACCTATTTTGTATGATGCGATGGAAAAAGGCTGAAAGTTGAAATGTTACTGACATTTCAGAAATGAGGCGAAATTTTATAGCAGTTGTATGCAAAAGGTTGTCGGGTTTTGATTTTTTATATTGTTAGTGACAGTCGTGTGCCTAATGTTAAATTCGCATTTGTGACAATCTCAAACCAACTTACATATGATTTGGTCCGATTGATACCAGAGGCTTACTGTTCCACTGTGGGTGTTTACCTTCGTCATATTGTTCAACTAGAATATCAATATGAGACCCTTAAAGTATCATATGCTCAGATAAAGCTCGGCTTTGTGAACTTTAATAGACAATCCAATAGTGGCAGTTGTGAAAAATGACCATTTATTGTAGCCGTGCTGAAGCAGTCAATACTAATCGTGTTTTTGTTGCGCTGTCGCATTTTCTTATAGGATTGTTGTTTCCTGGAAGTGTGTCGTTCGTCTCGGTCTGGTTATTATGCGATGCGACGCTATGGGAGGATCTTCCCTATGGAAAAGATTTGTAATATGAATACATAACTTCAAGGTGTTGTACATACTTGACGTTTTCTTTCAATATAAATTGGTACTATATTACAATTAATAGAATATGAATCTTCTTCTCTATGTGTCCTTCCGACCCCTCTACGGCCTTCTATCTTCCCCTTCATAACGAGCTGAATAACATTAAACAAAATAAAGAAATGCCCTGACGCTGTATTACTATTTCGGTAGCAAGATAAATGTAGAGAGGGGGTCACTATTTAGTTTGAAAAAGTAACAATCCAGTCGCAGACAGAAACTAAATAAACGCTGCCAACCAACGTCCTTTCTAGTCGAAGACACCAGCAGATTCAAATAAAGACAATTTAAGAAAGAACTACGACTAGTAATAAATCTGACTAAAACTTAAAGAGAATATCTAAGATCTGAATTCAAGCAGAGAGAAGAAAACAACTGGTGGTTATTGCCTGCTTATAAAAAGAAAGAAAATTTGCCCAAAGCGATATCAAGTTCATATTATAGAAATGTACTTACAAGCAATTAAAAAGATTCGTGCAACAATAGAACAAATGACTATGGTATTATTTCGCTTCAGTAAGAAAAGATCTCGATAAGGGAGAAGAAAAGATTTCAATTATATGAATACTTGGGCAATGGGAAAATAATCTCATAGATTACAAACAATAACTGAAAAAATAATAATGGAAACAAAGGAGGAACCAATTCATACAATATGAAACTAATTCTCGTGCAATTTAGGGAATGAATAGCGGAACCCTATCAGTGATTGCGCTAGACCTGAGAAAGATAAATGTGTACCTATAGACTAAATCAATGTTTAATATAACGCAATCTTTCAGATTTTCATTTGTGAAGTGGGCCAAAGTGTTGAAGTAACATTAAATTGGAATTGTGAAAGAGAAGGTAGGCAAGTGAAGTAATAAATAGTTATGCAGAAATAGTAGCAATATACAAATCTGAAGAGGATTCTAAATATAACTTGAATAAATTGGATAGATGCCATTAGCGGCAAACTTTCCATACCCATCAAGTGACTGTAGGTAATAAAAGCGCGGGAAATAGCACGAAGTATTCATAGTAAGAATAACACCCTGAGGTGAGCAAGTAGAGGTGTAAAGCCTGGGCAATCGATATTCTGATAATATTAATTCAATATTTGGTAATCAAGTTGCGACGAAAAACACGAGTACATCGTTTTCTTACAATATTCCGACTTCCCAGAAGGCAACCGCCAACCAGGAATACTAGCAAAGAGATGGCGAGATAGTTGGATTTGGCTGTCCCAGGAGACCCCTGTGCAAGAAACAGATCCCCGGATCTAATGCAAGAGAAAGAAGAAGATTCCGGGTCACGAACAATGTATCACACTCATATGAAAGAAATTTTGTCTATATGTCTCCAGATACAAGTGTTAAGAGGTGTACAATCATTGGTCTATCGGTTCTTAATGCTAATATCGATGCTGAACAAAAGTCCATACACACGAAAAGCATCGTTTCCATCTCTGCTTGAAAGGCTGAGTTGGGGTGAACACTGAACAGGCACAATAGAGAGAGTGTTGCAAACATTCACTTCGTCTAACTTTCAGGTAAACTTTGACTGTACGATAGGAGAAGTATCCTCGCTAGGTACTTTACAAATAATATTCGCACAACACAGGCCAGTATAGTAACTTTTAATAATAATAAGAACATACACAACTGAACGCCGACATAAACAAGGATATATGTGAGAAAGGTTAGAGAATGAAATGAATGGAAAAGCTGTATATATTCAAGGTGAATAGATACGTAGTTATATTACGAGAAAACGTGAGGGTGAAACTTTTCCGGTATGCCTAAAGTAAACTTCAAAAAATATTAATTAAATTAATGGTACAGGTACCCTGGTACCTGAACGAATTCTGCTAGTCTCTTCAGTGATTTATTTACAAGCGATGGTAATATTTCTTTACATATTACTCAAAGAAAATAAGCCAGTTAAAAACAGTGTGGCTAAAAAGGATTATGGGAGTAATGAAGTGAAAAAGACATGAATTCGAAAGACCACTCGTTCATACAAAATTTAAACGCATATGTTGGCTAAATTGGTTTACCACCAAAGAAGACCCAGCCAAAAACAGCACCGTGATAAAGACGACACAAAAAAGGTAACTAAGGGTTCAAAGAAGTTTCACAAAAAGAAAATAGCACAAGATACATAACTGAGATAATTTGTAAACGGCAGAATGTTTGTCATTGGATATATTGTAGAGGGAAAGTGAAATGCTTTTATGTGAAAGAAAAAATAGGATTTAACATTCATTGCAAAATCCCAGGAGACCTTTATACGCCTTCCTTTATTAAACCGCCGCGCCGCACCGTCCATCCCAACCAATAAGGGACCCTATTATGTATAAGAATTCTATTAATTTTATTGTAAGGGAATCTTTTACTAATCTCTTTGTATAGGTCACCAGACTCATTGTCCACAATTTCAAGTGATATTGGTAAGGTGTATGAGTACTGCAGTCTGTTATGTTAAATTATTTATGTTGTTCGACAATAGAACTCGTAAGAATATTCTTTGTGGCAGTGAAGGAATCTATCGTAGCAACAAAATAATTAAAAGGGGACCAATAAAAAACATTGTTATATATGAAAGAATGGCTAAAAGAAAACGCCTCGTAAAAATCCTGTTTAATCAACTTTCACTAACATTAGGTACCAACCAAATGCAGACTTAGTCGAGGCATCGAATGGGGCCAAAGTTCGTTCGTAACGCATCATTGATTGCATCCCAATAATACGTAATAACAATTTTAATACTTCAATACAGCATTGTAACAATAATAATTATATCGTGGGCGAGGCTCCTACGGACATTGTCCGCTGGACTGCGCTGGTGAACAAAACCGTGTTTTGAATAATTTGATAGTCACAGTTAGAACTATAGAACAAAAAATCACGAGAGTGACGATGCAATGAAAAGTAATATCAAAAATTCTATATTTTAATGAATTAAGTGTATAAATAGGTGCAAATCATTACTCATCAAATACGTGGAAACTGAAACCATATTTCATCGGTATTTCCATAACGCGTGTGAAGTATAAACACCAAAAATAATATCGTTTCAGTCTATTTTTTTTAAAATAGTAGAGAATTTTCGTTTCATACGTTGAGGTTTTCAAAAAGTCACAGTGTCTGTGATTCTGTATCCCCTCTGGAATAACATTCACAGACTCTTTCATAGATTACAATGCATTAGTTATTTCATACAAAATCATAATACACCTAAATGTGGGTACAAACGATCGATAAAAGCCCTCTTTGATAATTTTGTGGTCATTATTATTGGGGGAAATGAAATGTGTGACGAATCTAATGACAACAAAATTACTAACAAATAGTAATGGTGGAATATAATAAATAATATCATTTGACAAGCGTCATTCAAAGAAAGCAATGGGTGGTCTTTAAGCATCATATATTAAAAATGGACGAAGAGACACGAGACATACAAAGATTTTCGAAATTAACCCCTATTTCGGAAATGTCAGGAATATGACACAGTTACAAATGCTACAAGCAATTGAAAGCAATGTGCTATTAAATTTATGAACAACTAAAATAGATATGGAGAGAAAATTATCACTCAGAACTGAATTTAATAAACCTCTTACCTCTTATAAAATGGCAGTCGACGATCCCAGAAACGAATATTCTGAAAATAAAGAGAAAACATAATTAGTTATGGATTCTAAAGGCACAAAGGAGGAGGAGGATGAAAATCATAAATAAACATATATTGCTACTTGGAAGAAAACGTGTTATTTTGTAATAAAAGTAGTCCATAATGATATAATCAACGTAGGATTACAGAACAAATGTTCCACTTTTCCATGAATCGTGTTGAATGGAGAGTAATCAACCAACCGCGAAGAGCAAGTCACAGAATTCCTTTTCTCGTTTTCTTGTTAAGTAACAATTTTAAACAGTGCAAAGTTAACGTTAACATGACTTGGAATGTGACAGAACAGTAATTGAAAAGTTCAAGATGACGTAAACTGTGAATAGACGTAATAGCAAAAGTAGGAAGGACTCTTTACAAGATGGCGGTATTATAACATATTCAACCCGTTTCCTTCTATTCCCACAAATAGACATAGTTTACATAATAAGCAGGATCTCGTGAAAATTTATTCTGAAACTGTCGGTTATTGACATATATCAATCTGTATCGTTGGCAAGCTTGTCCTTACAACCCTGCTGTCAGTGAGTGTACCGAAATATCCAAATATGTGCACACGTTTTATATTAAAAGCAACAAATTTAAGATTTGAAAATAGGCATACAGATATCGCATAAAAGAGACAAGAAAAAATCATTATTTTATAAATTCCAGTACTGCTAACCAAGTACGTGCATTAGATTAAATAACACTCATCTATCAACAATTATTTAGTCGTGGAAAAGGCAAATTAGATTTTCTTGTAAGGATTGGAAAACACAGAACTAAGCGAGGGGTAGAAGAATAATATTAAGCTCCTAAAGCGATTTGGCACGATGCGCTTGAAGCGGAAACTCTCAACACCGCACAGCGCGCGCCATTCCATTCACCATCATTATTATGAAACTAGGCGAACCAACGTTCAGACACGCGATGTAATTTGCCATCATTACATTATTAAAGTGTGTTGGTATTGGGTCGATCATATTCATCTACAAATATAGGCAAATGAAAAATTCTAGATACATCAGCAGAGCGAAAACTTTATACTATACATCTGTCGGCTAAGGCCATGTCTTCATACATACTCCTTTCTACCGTCATATTTACGCAATTTGTCATACACTCTCTGATTCCTTTTTTTCAATACGAGTCCGTCTTTAAAAATATTGGTCCGGGTCAGTTTTGTATGGTCGCGCTTCGTTGCGCCTCTTTTTTCACCCATATGCATCTTTTTATTCATCCTGTCATAATTAATTCTCTCAATGTTTAAGCATTTTCATTCTATCACTACACTCGTCTTTATTTTATGCCTAGAGGAATTTCAGATACTTTAGTACGTATAGGCGGAATAATTTACACACAGTGATTGACAAATGAAATTTGACAGTCGATAGGAGCCTTGGGATTACTTTTATCTCATCAGAGGTTTGTATAACTAAATTTTAAGTGACGCGCATCCGTAATGATTTACGTATTTTGTTTAGTATAGGGTAAAATCAACTCATTTAATAAGATTGCTAAATGTTTTTAAGGTAAACCAGTTTTTTCCTCGACGAGAAGATACAGCTATGATAGTTTCGATTACTTTCCTCAATTATCGTTACTGATAGTTTCATGAAATTTGGAAGAGGAAAATTTAGTTCGTCATGAAAAAATCTATATTAAGTAATTGGTTCTCATTCTGTTTCTATATTTTTTCGAGTGCCTTCTATGGGTCAGGTGTTCATAAAATTTCCATAAGATGCATTTCATCTTTTTTTAGCAATGAGGTTCGCCACATATTCTGAATTATTAAGAGAATGTTGTATATTGAGTAAATAGTAAGTGCACACACGGCATTTACTATTTACCCAATTTTTGGAATTTGCTGTGGTGGTATAATAACTAGTAGTAGCAGTAGTACCTATTAAAACCTCTATTTAGAGCAAGTCTGAAATGCATTTTTTACTTGGTAAGATAAAGAAATTCAATATGTGCAATGTATGTCAATGTATCTGTAGGAACTAACTTACACAGTGTCGTGGTACAGTTTGACAGAATAGTATTAAGTTGTATGCATTGAGAATTAGAACGTAGAGCTGTATCAGCATTCAGCACCTCATACAATAGTTACAATAATAAGAGGCGGCTCTCGTCTGAAGTGGAATCTTAAAACGGAATAATAAAACCGCTCCTGTGGACGACTTCACTTATCCGTCTTTAGAAACGGTTTCTTCTCTGTTCATAGTGTTGTAAGTGCACCAGCACCGAGCATAAAGGGAAATAGTATTCCCTCGCCTCGTCAACATTATATAAGCGTTAACTAAAATCTTTCGCACATTTTATACTACGACTGGAAAGAAGACTGTGAAAAATATTTTAATAACACAACTTGGATAATACATAAAACACTGAACACATAATATCAGAAGTGAATTTGAAAAGTAGACTTACTTCCTGCAGTGAGAAGAAAACTATGGAAATAAGTAGAAACAAATGCCTACAATTATCATTAAATTTTGAGCAGGCCTGAGCCTGAAGTAATTAGTGACAATGTTCCCAGCTTATTTGTGGAAATGAACTGAAAGAAACATCAAATGCGTTTGTGTTGTCAGGTAGGTAGGCAGGTATTCTGCGTTAAGTTAAAATGAGATCCTCCTACCCAATACGTTTTATGGCAGGACTTACTATATGTTATTATGTAGCTACACACTCTTTACCTCGATGCTAAGGTCATTCGGTCTAATACAGGCAAAATTAATGTGTTTTTTCTTCGCAGATGGGAAAATTTATAACAAGGTGGTAAAATAATATAAACGAGTAAGAGAGAAGGGGATGGGGAGGGATGAGCTATAAAAGTGCCCCTTGGCAAAAATGCTGCTGTGTTAAATTTGTTTATTTTAAAATTGCCTGGAGTCGTGTACTTTGTAAATTAATAACGATACTGAAGTTAAGAGAGAATCTCTTGAATGGAAACTCTTAACAAGAAGTTTATACGTCCAGGTAAATTAAACAAGGTAAGCGGGTTATGTTATATGTAGATACATTGTTAGCTCACTGATCTTTACAGAACCTCTTAATAAATAGGGAGATACTTACATATTGTACATTTTAACTTTATATACACAAACGTGTCAGTGAAGTCCTAAGGATTAAACAATCTTTCTGCGTAAAAGAAGAAGTATGGTTGTCCAATTTATAACTGTAAGTAGTTATTTCTGGTAGTCAACTGGGTCCGTTTTACTTCTCTAAGAAAAACAATATTCGCACTGAACTACTATATACTTAATGAAAATACACCGAGAAATTTTGAACCAAAACAGTAAAACAGTATGCTAATTGTGGTTCTTTTAATGGCTTCCTTCGCCTTGATATCGACAAACTATACAAAAGCAAGAGAATATCCGATATACACCTAGTAGTGTTGTATCTACTTTAAAAAGTATATGGATGGATTTTGTTGTCAATTACATGAAATTGATAGCTTACGAAGTAGAACGTTCAAATGTCTACAAGACGGGGTAAAAGTATTGCACCTATAGGGGAAACCATAGAAAAACAACGATTATCTGAAGAGTATATAGACTTACTTACTTAAAATAAATCTTTCATAATCGACTAGATGTCTAGACGAAATCCAGGGATATTGGCTTGGAAAGCTAAGGTACTTACATACCCTAGCAGTATCAAGAAATTGAAGCTCGCGTGGAAGAACGCGAATACGTTTTTTTTTATATTTTGTCAAATAAACTTCGTTGGTTCAATAGTGACTCTGTTGTTATGTCTTGGGGGAAAATGCTGGAAATTCTCCTCAGTAAATATTGCTCTCAGTTTCACTTCCAGGAAAATGGTGCTATGATGAGGTAAAAACGTTTCAGCGTTATGTGATGTAAACTATTAATAAGGATAATCATCCCTTCAGGATTTTGTATTATTTAATGTACATAATACAAGGCTTTTTTGACAGTGGCCATAATGTATACGTATTGTACTAGCGCCTACCTAACTAAATATTATAACAACTCATATTAAAGGGGATACATACATACCACGAGTTCACAACATAATGGGCTCCGATGAAAGCCATAAATCTTCCAGCAATTTCCTATGTTATGACTCCACCAGAGTTCCACTTCCTCCTTTATGCGCTACGTCGCACAACCTTCCGATATAAATAACTATCTACATATTATATACTAGACAATATATTAAACAACATATTTTTAGGATCTGCGAGTTATAAAAATATAAATTATATCAACAATGTGTTTCACTGGTTAGCGCGACTAAAAATAAGATATCATCTCTAATAATAAACGAAAGGCCTGACTGAATGAATGACAGAATGACTGACTGACATACTCACTCATCAACGCAGAGCCGAATTGGCTAATCCTAGAGAAGTGAAATTTTGAAGGCAGATAGGTTTTAATACAAAAGCTTCCACTAAGAAGCGATTTTTGGAAATTCCGCCCCTAAGGGGGTGAAAAATAGGGTTGAAAGTTTTTCAGAGTATGCGAATATCTCGGAAACCAGACATTGTACGAAGTTGAAATTTGGCACATAGATTCTACTATTAAAATTAGTAATAGGCTGTTTCGCCGTTTTTTTTTAATTTTTACTTAAAGGGATGAAAAAGGACATAAAGAAAAGGGGTGATTTTTAAATGCCTCTTAATACGGTAAAAAATAATTTTATAGGAATTTCCAAAAAATGGATTCCTAAGAAAGGGTCAAAATATGATATTCTGTCCAGAAAAAGAGTCAATCCTTAAGGGTTAGGGCGTGGGATTAAATTGGCTTTGATAGTAACGTATCTCGGTAAACACTGAAGCTACAAAGCTGTAGTTAAACAGTTGCATACTTCTTTTAAAATGAAAAAAATTCGTCTTACATTGTTTAATCAAAAATTGAGGATAAGGGCATGAAAAGGGTACTTTTATAGTTGTTAGTTGATATAAGTACTCTCCTGTATACGTGAATATATACACGTTTTTATAGGTGGTGAAATAAGTGTATTGTTATGCGCTCAGTGAAGCATGGACTCTGAGTAAAAAAATATTTGCAATTTCGTTAATTGTATTTTTTTCATAAGCCGTACTAACTGTATTGCCCAGCATTGCCCGTCTAGCCAAGTTCTACTTGTGAAGCTCTTTTATGAGACACCAAACAATGTGGTATGTGGTGACTGGATTCTCTCGATCACTCTGTGTCTCCCGATGGTCTGAGGACGCATAAAAATGACTTTCTGAAGATTTGAATTTCTTTTCTAACGCCCTTTCATACCATACCACACATGCTCCACACAACCCTTGAATCCCCTCATCAAAAAAATTTCACAGAAGGTTCTCAATTTCCAGAAGTTTCTACCACACAGTATTGGTTTCCATATAGCAAGGCATTTGCGAATATTTAACGCAAATATTAAGTAGTAGTTGTTATTTTGCTGGACTGACTATACTATATTTTACCGTACTACACACGTCTATACTTATGTACACAGGTGGGCACACAGTCATCAGTCTGTTTTTACATACATAATATATTGCATAGTGTGTTTTATCGATTGTGAAATACATATTATTAACCCCGCCCGTTGGAACACCAACGGCGCGAAATTTAAATTGCAAAATATAAACTTTTAAGTAAAATAATATTCGTAATTTTGTTAATTTGTTAATTTCAGAAAAAAATGTAGGTATATAAATTTTGATGATACGTATTAATTAATTCAGACAATTTAGATGACAGATTGTGATGATTCCCAATAATAAATATTTTAGTTCGTACCTATGGTATATACCTAACATTTTTCACCTTCTCCTTTATAGACACCTAAACCGTTCATCCGATTGAGATGAAACTTTGGAAAATTATTGTGCTTGCCCCAGGGAATGTTCTTATTGTGGTAGGGGGTACGAGGAGGGGGACACTAAGGGGGCACGAAGGGGGGGGGATCCACACAATTTTTCCGTAGCGAAGCACGGGTAATACAGCTAGTCAAGGGATATATTAAAAAATCGCAGCAACGCTCGGCTCTTGTACATATTTTATAAGCTGGATGTTTTCAAGTGTAGAATACTAATGGGCAATAAATAAATAATAACTGCATATTATGTGACATGTGGGTATCTAAGCATACAAAACGGAAGTGAAAAACAGTGGAATAATTTGTAAAAGGTACATTTGAAATAAGAAATGTGGTGTTTTAAATTTAAAGTTTAAAGATTACAGGAATAAATTGTAGAAGATATTATCAGGATATTATAGGCTTACCACCTCAACGTTTGTTCAGTGATTGATATACGGGGAATGTATTCCAACCAAACCTCAATCAGAATCTGAAAAAAATACGCGAACAAAGCTCCTTCCGGTATTCACACCACAGATAAGGGTACTGCGGAAATACGAGTGCTGATTGTCTTTCGAATTTTTGCAGGTAGATTAGACGGAATAGTTGTCAAATTATTGGTTCCAACTGTCTTCATTAACTTAGTTTTGGTGTACAGAGATGAAGGAAGTTTATAGACAAATTTGTTGAAACAACGAAACGCTTTTCTAGCCTTCAATGAAGAAGAACATTATGACGAAGTAATAATAATCCTCTGCTAATGCAAAACTTCGGTGCTTAGACACATTAATAAATGTTCATGGTTCAGTATGGGCGGTATGATAATAAAACGAATAATAATAGTATAGGTACACCGTGCATGATGCAGGCGGCACAGCTGGTGCAACATAATATTAGGTGTATGTAGTTATACCTAACCTGGTGCTGGTGCATAGCTAGCAAGTACTGTACTAGTAGAATGCACAGAGAATGTAGTTGGTGTGTGTGGGAGTATGATCATCATGTACAAGTAGATATCGATAAGAATCTCATGGCGCCCTCATTTCACTGTTGGTTTGATACTCTTTAGTTAAGACTCTCATCTTCCAGCAGGGAACCGTCTCTGGTGTGAGGTTGATGACACGTGACTCAATTAATAAATAATTATATTGGTGATGGTACTATCTACTATAGAACATATCTGTATGGAGTTCTTGTCATTAATTACAGAGTCTCTGATGCTGGGACTACGAGCTCCGATGGAATGTATCGGAACTAATAGTTTGATTATTATTATATTATAGACACTTATCGGATATCATTATTTAGTGCTGCGATGCACTGGAGAAAGATATCCCATGACAAGACATTAATAATTATTGACGAATTGATCCACCTAATCATTCGAAGGGCGCATTTCAATTAAATTTTATATAACGAAATCTACAACTATGCACCCAATTTTAGTAATTTAGATTTCATATAAAATCAAATTACGGTAAGTTATGAAAAAAGAGAAAAGATGGAAAAAATAGTAATTTGATGTTATGAGGAGATCGGTACGATATTTCTAGAAAGAGGAAACCACTATCATTACAATAAATGAATGTCCAAGGAGTGACGGAAATTTCGTTATTGACTAAAGAGAGAAACGAATACTCTTATCTATATTCGCTGAAAACTCAATTAACAAACAAAAAATCCTAATTACGTCATCAGCGAGCGGAAATCTTGTAACAGTTTATTCACAGATTCATATATCATACAATGATTAGTTTAGTAAACAGTATTTTCTTCGTTTTAAAATTTTGTCATATAATTCCAACTAACGAACCAATTCAAGATGATTAATGTCTGCTGTTGAAACATTTATATTTTACGAGTCGTTAAAAGTAAAACAATTTTTATTCATATAACGCCTATCGCCATAAATATAGGTCATCACGAAGAAACAATTGTATGGCATTATTATCTGCTAGTCACACTTTATGCAACACTTGTTAGTAGCAGAAAGAAAATATTGTAAATTTTAACAGTTTTCATTTTTTAAATGTAGTAAGTAACTCGGTTACATCAGCAGTCTCGATGGCATACTGCGTATTCCGCTTTTCAAGCAGACATTAGGTATATTGTTCTCTGATTCATAGCCATCAACTTTAACATAAATAATTGTATTGTTCGAAATGTTTTCGTACACAAACAAAACAATGGTACAACTTAGTAGTTTTAACAGAAATAATTAATTTCGTTGTTGTCAAACTTAAAATACGTGACGATATATATTATGAAATGGGATATACAATTTTGTTTAACGACTTAAACTCATTTTAATAAATAATTGAAATGCTTTTGGAATAGGGGTAAAGAAAACATTCTAAATGTTTAAATAAATATTCTTCCCCAAACAACGCGTCTTAAGAAAGTTTTACTATACATTGGGGAACATCTTCAGAGGAATAAAAATCAGAAGTAGACATTGTCAAAATATTTATACGTATATCTGTAATATAAAAATAACAGATATAGAGTCAAAAAGGAAAAACTGAAGTGCCAATCTGACAAGTTTGATCTGACCCTATTACTCTCTCGATTTCAACAATTTCCGATCACGTTGATAGTGGCTATATAATATGAAATCTGTAGTGTATGACTGATTGGTGTTGTAACGGCAACTCTTTGAGAAATAACAAGCAAAAACGTAACATGAGAAGCTCAACCAATAACTACAAGTAAGTAGTACATAACATACATAGAAATAATAGTGATAATATGATACGTTATTGAATGTTGAGACGACCACGTGCGACCTTGTAACAGGTGTGAAACGAATTACTAATCCCTGTGATTTCTCAATCAGTTACAAAAGTTGGACAAAAAAATTTACGGATGTGTGAACTACGAGAAAAGTATAGAAATGGTTAGTAAGTACAATTTGCCCCAAACAATAATATTGTTTTTTTGGAATTAAGTTTATTAAAACAAAGATCGATATATGTTCCGAAGCTGCGGAATCACATATGTTGATATGGGCTGTGGGTTCGTTCAGAATAACCTAGAAAACTTTGAGACGACCACATGCTTCACACATGGAGATCAATAAATGTTACGTATGTAAGATATATATTGTCACATTACTAGCTGTTTCTTTTCACTATCTGTCAACTCGTAATCTGTAAGCACATTAGCACACCTACAATACAAAAAGACTTCAGAGTCCAATACAGTCTCACCTTGCAGAAGGTTCTTAAGATAATTTTGTGTATGCAAATCTGTTAAGCTAATGTAACAATTTTTATTACATTACAATGATGTAATAAATTAATACCGTCTCTTTTATAGACTTGTCATCAACAACTTTTTAATAGTTTATCTTAAAAAACAAATTAAATAACTACAAGGAAAATAAATTAAAAACTAGAACTTTATTTTAATGGTTCGAGATATTTTATTGTACTACTTGTCTCGTGCACATCCTTGTTGATTGTATAATATATTGTTGGCCTTCATCACACCCTCCGAAATAAATATATATCGTATAACCATATTGTGGGAAAATCGTTAATTTCCACTTTTCAACCATAATAAATTTTCATTATCACGAAATGTGGAAAGTTTTACTTTCGGACCCACCGACATGAGTACTTTGCACAAGTATGTATAAGTTCACGCCTTTTGAAGAAGGTATAAGGTCACGTAAACTGAAGATTGGAGAGGAATTAAGTAACTTGAGAAAAGCAACAAACCAGACCCTTGAGGACACTACATGATGCTACTCACGAATTACACTTTGATGTTGAAGAAGCAAGATTTCCAACAGAATTTTGACATCGAGTGTTTTCCCAATTATTGCAGGAAGTACCTATGTGTAGTAAAAAACTTTTCTTTCAATAATAAGACCTCGCAGTAGGGAAAATGTTTCAAATGACAGAACATGTTGACTGAAAACTTTTGGTGATAGATCAAACAGATGAAAATTGCTACTGGGGTGACAAATGTAAAAAAAACTTTTGAAGCGTAGAGAACCACAACTAAGTTGGAATTGCTACTTCGGTATGAGCTAATGCAGGACTTGTTGGATCTTCGCGACAGCATGAAAACATTTTAATCAGACACCTCCTGTAGCGGATCCGCCGAGTAATTCGATACATTATCGTAGGAAACTTGTATAACCAGATTGGCGCCTAAGCTATAAAAATAATAACAAGTGGTATCGATATGTTTTTATCAATTACGTTGTATTTTTACAGTGATTTACAGTCTCAACAGTTGTTGTTACGATTGCTTTACAGTTTATTTTGAACGGGGAAGACAGCAGATTCAGTTATTGACGCATTGAATGTATGAGGAATGTAGATCTTGATGATGTTAATAAGAATGATGCTCGTACTTTACAATTAGTTACTGAGAATGTTGCGACTCGTATGTCACGTATGTCGTGTAGAAAGTTTATATTGAGAAAAGAAGAAATTATGTCAACTGCAAACAATGTGCATCGGAAGAATGTGATCCAAAGAATCTCGAACAAGATTCATGAGCTGCTGTGAATGAATTGTCATTGTGACAAAGATTGATATTTTATATTATTTATATGTGCGAAGTCAATATGTATAACGTAGTTAATAATCATTATGGTATAAACTATCTTATTTGGTTGCGTGTGAATAAAATATTACATAACAATTCTGTCATTAAATTTATCTGTATTTTATTGAATGAATTCATCCCAATACCATTCACTTTATATAATCCTATTAGTTTGTAGATAATTTTTCCTTTCAAACACTAGAAAAGCACGTGTATAAAACATTAATAACACCGAGTCGTACAGAGAATAATACAAACAAAACAACTGGTGGAAGGTGAGTACGATATGTTGGAGAAATAACGTTGGAACCATTCATCGTCTATGAAAAATGTCTTGAGTTGACTTTCCTGTAAAGACTAATAAACATTTTGGGTATATGGCGATGGCATCAGAGCGTTACGACTGACATGGGAAGACGTAATATGCAATTATGCACAATCAAGAACTATTCTTTAATATGACACAGTTTTGATTGTCAATATTTTCGATACCAACTAAAAACAGATGACAAGTTAACGATATTTTGTATTAAATAATTAGTTTTCATACCTAACATCTACAAGTAATAAGGGCGTTACGCGTAATTTAAATTCACGGCATTATGTAGGTTTATTACTATGAACCAAAGCAATGACCTTTCTGAACAATCGTGAGTAACTTATGCCATAAAGTCAACTGTGTAAGTAAGCAATTCACAGCATGAGTTGGTATATAGGTATAGGTGCTTAGTCAAAAAGTCATAAGGGCAAAGTTCTTAGATGACATTACACTTAAGCAATGTTAACTATACACTGACACAGTTCGAACTTATCAAGGATCTATGAAATATCCTGGGCATTTTTCCTAAGGATAATTCTATTCCATTCCTACGGTCACACATCCAGTCCGACGTTTTTTTAAGGATACCTATTACCCACACAATGTCGCGAAAAGGGCGCTGGAAAACTGTTCCACTGCGTTACTAAAGAAATAAACCTGAAAACATTTATATAATTTACGTTGTGCGTGTAAATTGCTATGACAGATTCGGATATTTACGAGATAGATTGCAGCAAAGTGTCAAACAGACAGAATGTTTGAAGGTGCCCAGGTGTGAATGTATGTTCAGTTTAATGGATTTAAAAATAGATGTGGAAATATGTGTACAAAACGGAAATAAACAGTACACAATTTGAGCGACATATTCGATTATTCGCGTAAAACTTTGAATCTATAAACTTTGAATTGGGCTACGGACTGGGCTACACATGAGAAATATGCAAGACTATGCTAAATTGAGACTCCTAGTTAAGTCACATCATAAAGAACAGGATAGAAAACAACGCATAATTACCTACATGAATAATTTCTTACGTAACTAGTAATAAAGAATGATAAGGTACCGTATTAATATTCCCGATAAGTATTAACCATACACTACAGACTACAGGTATTTTATATTAATACGCGTACTATCTCAAACATACGAACTAACTTATATTATTTTGTACTCGTACTTTTACCTCTTATGAATAATTCATGGAGTCTATATAGCGGAAACGAAAAAAAAAACACTTTCGAAAGATGTGTATAGTGAAGGAATATCCACTCCTTCCCGGGTATTCATAACAATCCACTATCATAACATGGAGAACCTAAGATGAAATATTGTGTGAATCGATAAAATGAGAAAACATACAGTATTCCTACAACAGTGTATAAGAATTAAGGATGAACATTGTCGGGCTTGCGATCGACCTCGGCTGGCTTATGTGACCACTTTACACTCGAGAAACAATCGCCATTTCAGTTGACCCCGGCTAGGATTGGAACCCAGAACTTCGAGAAGCGATGGCCGTGTTGTCGAATGCAGAAAAATCCAACGCTTGACAAGGGTAATTTGAAACTCAAAACTAATTCAAGTGAGAAAACATAATCTATGAGAGAGCATTCTGTATTTTAAAAACTTACAATGTATTTTGAGCATTGCTGCGTACCGTCATTTCACGAGAACAGTTTATTAACTTGCATATGCCGATAGGATAAACTGCGTATTAATACGATGTGGAAAAGTATATATCCAAAAAATACAGAACTCATTTTGACAAAACGCTAAAAGATTTAAAAATATACTTGTTAAGTTCAATCGGTAACAAGTAAGTACATAGAAGTTGTGCCTTCATCAAAATAAATCACAAAAGGTCCTGTGAAATGACAAGATGTCAGAACCATTCCTGGGACACCCGGTACTTCAATATCTACAACTCAGAGGAGTCCATTTCAGATGATCCAACGTTGAAAATATGTAAATTATTACAGTTTTTCAGGAAAAATATACCTGATTTTACTTCCAACTCGGCATAAACAGTATTATTAAGAGTTATAAAAAGAACCTAAGAACATCACCATAATATTCATTTATACTCACTGCAATCAATATAAAATACAACAACACAACTGGGAACACAAAATGTCCACAGGATGCTCGAAGACACAAAAAAAAATGTTCACGCGTGTGGTAGAAATGCTATTGTGCTGTTTGCTTTTACGTGGAAATTAATATTTTTTTGAATAAATACGGTTGATTCCCAGGAAGATACCTTGTCCAAATGCGTGTGCGTGATCTTACCCAAGAATTTAAGTTAGAAATTAGCAATATAACTAACGACATCGAAAAAGATCAGGTTTGTCTTTATAAATAAATTCTTCAAAGAATCTAATTATGTAGGTAAATACGTTTAAATAAAAAATCTCCGCAAAGGGAAAATGTAACCACACAAAATTAAACAACCAAGAGTTGTATCAAGCGGCCGTTAAAACAACATAAGAATAAGCGCTTGTTGATGGCGTTACCTTTAGGCGGTTAGAGGAGGCATGTGCTGAATACAGATTAAGTTAGGAAGGATTCAGTCCAAGCCTGTGTATTCTGGGGTGACACTGGTTACTACGGTAAGGTATGGTGTGTGGTGTGAGAGATAAAACGTTGTTGTATTATGCTCGTGGAGTGAATTATTCGCGGATATATCAAGCGACGCTTTCATTTAAAGAGGTCATTTATTACAAAAATAGGCTCTTGTCTCACGAATGCTTACTACAACTATCTATATAGGGCGCCATCTATCAAATCCACATGACTAAGAGAATGTAGGTGCACAGATAATAAAAAGAATGTATACAATAGATATAAAAATATAGACGCTTTTATAGAAAATTCTTGGAATACAGGTATTTATTTGTAATCGTACGGTGGTAAGGTGTACTCGTATATTACGCAGTGAACTAACAAAACATACATACGAATTCGGGATTCGTGATTAAATAATGAATAATATTGTGCAGATGAAACGAAGAAGTACAAATAAACATTAGCTACATAGGTATCCGAATATGTGAATGATTATTTCTGTTTTGTAGTTTGTTTATTATTACACAAGTGGGTATTGAAAGGGCATGAGGTCAATATGATATTGAATGTATTAATATAGATCTGCGGTGGGTCTAGCCTTGATACATTACGTCAAAATTTATGGCAGATTAGCACAATAGGAATTAACCACAAATGGAGACACAGCAACCTTTATAGAGCGCATATTCTATCTGATAAATCAGTATATATAGGAATACTAAACCGCGGAAAAATATACATTGTGTGTGGATCTCCCCATATGATTGAATTACAAATGTCACTGCGCGTCGACGTACATAACGAAGACACTATCTTCTAAATCTGGAAAAACGATGATCCAAACTGGAACGACGTAAAGGTATTTTTGTGCTGTAATACCGATTACCGGTAAATGTCGATAATAAAGAATAACAAAAACATGTTTCGAGAAAAGGAAAAAATACTGAAAGGCCGTTACTTCTAATCCCATAGGGTTGGCTCACTGAAAACGCTGCAAAAAAAAATTTGAGTTACGAGGCTTTGTGACCTCTCCCTGTATTCCCTAGCTAATGCAACATTAAAGGCCGAAGTGCTTATAGACCGGTGTTTTAACATTAAAAAAGGGGGTATAGCGTAGATAATTGTCGGAAAGCTGGAAACTATTTGATTCCCTTCATTAACATGCAAATAAGGTTTCTTGAAGTTTGCACCAATTTTCCGCTTGTGCTAAGTACAGGGTGACCCATAAACCGAAAAAATAATGTTCTTTTTTCAGTTTTTCAGTAATAACTTCTAAACTATGCTTTCTACGAAAATGGTGTCTTTTTATAAATTAAAGTACATAATATTCTGCGTCGTTTGAGCATAGATACTTCTTCGTACCTCAAAAATTATTGTGATACAGACACTGTCAAGTACATATGAATTTTCGGAACAAATTGAAATATTCGTATTTTTCACTTTTGTTGTTGAATAACTCCCCAACTCAGGTATTTACGGTAAAATTTTACTATAAGTATTTAATTGTGGGTCAATTTTCTCTAACTTGTGATTAAAAGTTTAGACCTACGGCACACAGTTAAGGATGCACAGGTATTTAGAGAGAGACGAGTGAAATAAAGAAATTTATTAAATGATAGATTTAGATATGTTAAAGTTAAGCTAATTTAAATTTTACGATTTCATTTTATTAATGTATAGTTTTGTCAATTAAAATCTGATTTTTAATACTGTTACGCCACTGCCTAATATTTTATATTGAAAAGAGTATTTTTTTTACATTCATTGATTTTATTAAAATATCTCCTAAACGGTAAGTGTTATGAAAAAATATTTATCTCACAATTTATCTAGAATAATTTCTCTATATTACATTTGAAAAATAATTTATCTAATTTAAATACTAAGTGAGGTAGAATTGATTAAAGATGGTATATAAAAAATAAGTTCATACATGCCGTCACTTTTTGTTAAATTACTTCTAAACCAAGCGGTGTAGCGTAAATCCATTAAATTGCATTTAAAGCTAAATAAATTTCCTATAAATTAAGTGTAATAAAATTAATTTGGGAGTTGTAATAAAAAAGTACTAGATGATCAATATCAATATTTAGTAAAATAATTCAACGCTTCCCATACAAAATGTTCTTACTTAGCAATGTGCCTCTACACAAAATCAACTTTGATCATCTAGTACTTTTTTATTATAAATAACAAATTAATTTTATTATACTCATTTAATAGAAAATTTATTTCGCTTTAAATGCAATTTAATATATTTACGCTACATTGCTTGGTTTAGAAGTAATTTAACAAAAAGTGACGGCATGTATGAACTTATTTTTTATATACCATTTTTAATCAATTCTACCTCACTTAGTATTTAAATTAGATAAATTATTTTTCAAATGTAATATAGAGAAATTATTCTAGATAAATTGTGAGATAAATATTTTTTCATAACACTTACCGTTTAGGAGATATTTTAATAAAATTAATGAATGTAAAAAAAATACTCTTTTCGATATAAAATATTAGGCAGTGGCGTAACAGTATTAAAAATCAGATTTTAATTGACAAAACTATACATTAATAAAATGAAATCGTAAAATTTAAATTAGCTTAACTTTAACATATCTAAATCTATCATTTAATAAATTTCTTTATTTCACTCGTCTCTCTCTAAATACCTGTGCATCCTTAACTGTGTGCCGTAGGTCTAAACTTTTAATCACAAGTTAGAGAAAATTGACCCACAATTAAATACTTATAGTAAAATTTTTACCGTAAATACCTGAGTTGGGGAGTTATTCAACAACAAAAGTGAAAAATACGAATATTTCAATTTGTTCCGAAAATTCATATGTACTTGACAGTGTCTGTATCACAATAATTTTTGAGGTACAAAGAAGTATTTATGCTCAAACGACGCAGAATATTATGTACTTTAATTTATAAAAAGACACCATTTTCGTAGAAAGCATAGTTTAGAAGTTACTACTGAAAAACTGAAAAAAGTACATTATTTTTTCGGTTTATGGGTCACCCTGTACTTCGCACAAGCGGAAAATTGGTGCAAACTTCAAGAAACCTTATTTGCATGTTAATGAAGGGATTAAAACAGTTTCCAGCTTTCCGACAATTATCTACGCTACAAAGCTAAATTTCCTGGGCTATTACTGCATAGTTAATTAATGAAAGAGCGTCTTATGAGAAATTATTTATAGGAGAAGAATGTAAATGTAAATCCGTAATGTAAATACGTTTTTGACTAATAAGCATAAAAATAATATAGGTCAGTACAATCCCATCTGCCGAATGTGCAGATTCTACAATGTACTATGTGCCGGGCGCGTGGAGGGTGTCGACATCTTTAATAGTGGTCTGTCATCCTTTAAGGCAATAATCCGCACTAACCTAGACAAATTCACACTCGCCTAGTTCTAAAAAAAGAAAAAAAAAAAATCGGTTCACATTTTGTATATTGCTAGTAACATTGGCTGTTGCCCCACCATCAATGATTATTATTGTTGTCTTTTTGTTTGATGTTTTTATTTGAAAGTAAAAGATGTGGATATAGAATAATAGTTGTATATACCTACGTATATATATAGTTATAGATATAGAATGATAATAATTAATGTAAGTTGTGGACACTTTTAATTGGAGGGTTGACGCGTTTCATATTTTATGTTTGTTATTGTGTATGTGTTGTTAACTCTCTGTCAGTGTCCCTTATATGTAAAATAAAATAAAATAAATAAAAATAAGAGAAGATAGATAAATACACAAAAATATCGGTAGATTCCATCACATTATGACTCAGACAGATAAAACGCGGATTTAATAAAATCTGAATAAACATTCTGTGGACTTTTTTCAAGCGTAGTTCTGTCGTGTGTACTGAACATGTAATTTACTAACCATATTTGTGTAACATGTTACACGGGAGTCCCTTTTGGACATTCACGCTTGAAATAACTGGTCGCAGTACACAGTAATCTGCAGAAAATTGTAATACTATATACAATGTACTAACATACATGGAGGAAACCCGACGCCAATTAAACGTGGAAGGAAGAAAAAACAATAAATGTCAAATATAATGTTAAACATTACTGTTTACTCATCAAGAGTGTTATAACGTGTCTTACACATATTATTCATATCCGATAACGCATAGTCATTTCATCGTTTTTTATGAGAGATAGATGTAGAATACCTATTTTCTCATGCCGTGGGAAAGGACAGAATGCCAGTTCATACAATTCGTGACACGTGCTCGACCGTCCTCTGAAAATCTACATGGTCCGATTTGAGGTCAACGTGGCATACCCAGGTTAGTTTTAGATGTTTACTCTTCCAAATGTTTTCGTATTCAGCAATGTACGCACTTTTTTCGTCGGTTGTCGTCTCCCATTCTCTAGGTATAAAGTCACAACTACGCACACAACGGATGTGCGATGGGACATTAAGAATTCTTCATACACATCATTAAATATGTTGAGATATCATTGTACGTTAAGATAAGAATAAAGTGGAATAATATAAAAAGTATTTAAAGGAACCGTAATGTCGTTTTGATATATGGCATGGAGTATTACCATAATAATGTTAGAGGTACACAGCTAGTGAAAAGAACATTGACTTCAAACTTCCCAACAAAAACATTATCAGTAAAAAAAATATTGAGACGATCTTGTGATTAGCTGGCAGGGATCGCACCACTGCGATAAGCTGGCCCTGGTGAACAAATGTTATAGAATCTATTAATTATTATGTAAACATATTTCCGTACTTTGTTCACTTAGTGTCAATAATAGGAATCAAGTCGTCACTTCGCTATACAACTATGCGATGGACACGCCATTAAACATAGGTTTTTATTTGAGCTGTCACTAAAGCTTTGTATCGTTCATCAAAAATTACAGTTCAGTCAACCTCTTGAACATGGCAATATAATAATTTTGTAGACCTTTGCAAAATAAATAAATATATTTCTACTCGTGACCGGATAAAAACTCATATGAATATTGCTCAACATGAATAAATCCCAAAAAATACGAAAACCCTTCAGAAATTTGCTCAAGGGACAATAGCTCAAATCTAATTGGATTTTGAAAATAAAATTAATTGTATCTATTAGTATATGATTTCTTTCTGTGTGTTAGAAACTACTATAGATTAGAAAATAACAAAATAAATAAGCGGATCTGAAATGGGATAGACAATAAAATAGTCAACATTTTATAAAGAATTCATTTACTGGAATCCAACTAGAAAGTTTGGGCTTTTATCCCTTGAGCAAATTTCTTAAGGGCTTTTGTCATTTTTGGGATTTATTCATGTTGAGCAATATTCCTATGGGTTACAATCCGGGAACCATTTCTACTATAACGTATACCTGAAATTTCTATCTAGTACGTTTTCTATGAAATGCACCTCTAATCTAACCGCTTATATTTGTGCTACAACAAATATTCCTTCTTATGAATTACTTTGAACACAGGACGAGACGAGACGTCATCTGATGACAATGGTGAATATAAAACATGGTAATGTATGAAACATCGAACTAAAGCGTATGTAAATATTATTACAGGTACTTTCATATTATACGAACACAGATTAATATCTCATTGGCAAAACACTCAGAGGAACTGCTGTTAATTATAATATAATACTGTTTTCATAATAAACTCACATCCGGAGAATATCAATCGTCTGTGGTGGTTGAAATTAATATTTTGATAATAATCGCCCCGGAAATACAGAAATATTATCGTTAAAAAAATCTTTTAACACAGCATCATTTTAATGTCATCGATGAATGATTTATGTAATCAATGTCATCAATTTTAATCGATTTTCTCACGGATCGTATAATACCTACAGTCCTACAATCTGTTTTATCCCGCGGGTCAGAAGATAGTATAGGTATTTAAAGGTACGCATAGGAATAAAATGCTAGCCATTAATGAATACATACATGAAAGATTTACATACAATATACATACTGATATTTTTGGTAAGTCGATCGACGAAAGTCAAGTAACATAATAATGGTACATGTAATAATGTTAAAAGTATCTTGAAAGCCATGTGAAAGTCTACAAAACAAAGTACCTATAGAAAAAACTCTGATTGTATGTTTTACTTTTCAGATTCAGATAAGGGAGACTGAGTGCGCTTTAGCAACTACTTGCTAGGATATAATATTCACTTTGGTAGTTGCTTACTTATGTCTTGTCATCTCGGCCTTTAATTCGTGTAGTTTGTACTCCTGGTTTGTTAAACTTGTTCTAAATTTTCTGTTTAATAGTAATGCACCGTTGATGTGTGTCGCGGTTAGTGTTTTATTTGTGTTTGCCATTGACAATTATTTACCTATTTGTTTATGAAGTCCCTTGTAATTCTGAGGACAAACATGAATTCAGCTGAATTGAGGTGTTATTATTGCTCAATGGCGCATTATAAAATTTGTCAATAATAATGAGGATATCAGGACACTAAATTGGGTATTACTCGTACGAGCAAATAACATACAGTACAAAAAATATTCAATGCTAGACGGCTCCAACAAACACACAAATACGGATTACATCGACGTTTACAAAAGCAAGAACCGACATTTCACATCCAAAAGTAAATACGAGGTAAGTAGCGTAGCGAGTACGTAATCCCTGGCAGAATAAATATAACTACCTAAGCATAAAATATAGATAGCAAATCGAACACGAATTGTAAGGAATAAAAATAAACTTACTTTAAAAAACACCCCCTGGGCGGAGTATTTGGAATAAAAAGTCAGACGTCAGAATAAAAAACCTTAACAAAAATTTATAATTATCTACCAACGGTCGTATTGTGCTCCCGTAGTCTAAAATTACAAAATGTATCTAACTATCACAAAATACACATTACGTATAATTATAGATCGCATAAATACTCGAGCCACAGAGTAATACAACGAAAATTAAATATTATTATCTTTTTTAAGGCGAGACTACTTCTGCAGTTATTTATTTCTATGTGTTTACTAATTGCCGTGGGGAAAAATGTAATGTCTAAAAAGTAGTCGAAAGGATGGTGAAAGAAATACGTACCCAAGAATGTACAGTACATAAATAAATAAATAAAGTAGGAAAATGTGAGAAGATGTTTGATAGTTGTTGTAAAGAGACTTGTAGGACATATTAATAAGTATAGTGCGCACTGTGTGTAAAGGTTGTGTAAACATTGATAAATTAACACTTAAAATATTTATTGACATATCCGCTTTTTTATCTCTGCGTTCACAGGAATACTAAACAAACAACACATACCTAACTACTCAAAGGTGAATCAAGTAGAGGTGTGATATGAGGTAGGATGGACGTACACTAAACTTGTACTCTTAACACTTATACTCACAGTACCCCATGTATGAGTAAAGGTCTTCAAAATCCATATCTTACGTTGCAGTAACAAACTGAAAGCTACTTGGAAATTTAGTCCATTGGGTCTTATACTGCTTAGCAAGTCATTTACATTTCAAATTTCTGCAGGTTAAGTGACTAAACCGTATTAAGAAATATTCATTTTCCTAATTAAGGCCACTATAAGGTTTTCACGGACACAATAAAAAAATACACGTTACCGGTTATTGTATGTGTTGCGTCCTAGACACATAGTTCTCATATTAACTGTTCATAAAACATAATAGCACCAGCAATCGAATGATGAAACAGATTATGGAGAAAATTTAATTCATAAATCTTATGCATAATAAAATTCATTCATACGACGAAGCAGTAAAGTGTGAACAATACGTGGAAGTCTGGATTCCATATTCGTTTCATATAATTAAGGAGATATTATAATAATAAAATAAATGTATGCTCGTTATTGTGTTTTATTATCATTTATATGGAACTAAACTAAATAATAATGTGACGGTATAATGTAGCGCGGGCGTGCAGTACAACATACTAAGTTATTGCTTTTTTGTTCAATGCTCTCAAGGCGTCAAATGATAATAAAAGGCGGCGTGCTTTGCGCACACTTTTAGACGTGATTATGTGTAATGTATTTGCATATTAAGAGTATGCATACCGACATTTCAAAAATTTCTAAAATCGGGAGACCTTCTATCTCGACAACCGTTACTAAATATGCTTTGGAACAAAATAGGGTAGATGCATTGAACCTTTATCTAGGGAATGACCGTAATAGATTTTTTATATCTTGTATAGATTTCGCAAAAAAAATATTTAAAAACACCTCTGACCTTTTTTCCGAACGACGGAAACTCGTTTCCCGAAAGTCGCGGAGTAATTTTTTTTTCTTGTACTGATAATATGCATTAAAATCTAGGGAATAACCGTAAAAGTTTTTTGATAGACGCAAAATGAACCCCAAAAAATGGAAAAAAAACGCTATTTTTACCATTTTATCATGCGATTGTCACGCAATTTTGAACCTTAATGCCGTGGGAAAAGACTGTGACGTCATTCCTGGTGCCATTCCCTTAAAACCAGTTGTCGAAAATAATGGACGATGAATGAAAATATAATTTAATGGAATAAAAGTAAAATCAGAATAAAACAATAATAAACACGTTAAGCTATTAACCTACCAACAACTAACGCGGTATAATAAATGTATAATCCAGGGTATAAAAATTAGCATAAAATCGTAATGCTGAAAATATAAAATATTTTTGCGCAGAAATTCCCACAAGCATAATGATTATTCTACATCGCAACGAGGAAATAGGAAACGAGAAAAAAAACAACAGCATTATTTACTCAGTAATTCAGGGATCTGTGAAAAATAAACTGAGGGAGTAATCTAAATAATGTGGCGAACGAATCTTCGAATAGACTCTGTGTAGCGAATAATGTAAAGGAAGAATAAACAATATTATGTACGAAGCGAAAGTAAGATTACCAACTAAAAGTCAGTTATTTCATTATTGACATAATATCAAAACGAATGAAAATGACAAAGTACAAAGAACTAATAATTTATATTGTTTAATGTTCTGAACGTCTGACATCGGAAGAGACGAAAAACAAAAGTCAAGAAGAATGCATGCATTTTTAATAAACATCCCATCATAATATTCGCGTCGCATGACTCATGAAGCTATTAAAAGAAAAACATTTGACGTAGGCCTTACAAGAATAAATGAGTGAATAACAATAATCCTTAATTTATTATTAGATTAATTGATAGGCACCTCAATACCATCAGACAGTTCGATCTTATCAAGGATATTGGATGTCATAGAATTTTACAATTGATATTGGCACAATCGTGTCGAAACAAACGATTTAAAGAGGAGTCATGCAAGGATACACAAAACTTTGCATTCATGTCATCATTGTTATGATGAAAGAGATGTCTGATCAAGATAACCACGCATGCTGGTGGGCCCAATCATAAGAGGAATGTGTTTAGATCGCCATCTGAAGCTAGCAAATGAATGGTGAATTAGGTATTGGATGGATGCAGAGCATAAAATTAAACCCTTGCATAGTATTAGTATATAAAATCTAGAGAAAATGACTTCCTGAACTTTTACGTGCACGAATGATACAAGTGGATATTGCAGGGTAAATAATTTAGTATTCTGAGGTTAGGCGTGAGAACTAGAATAAATTATTTTGTTATTAAAATTCTTATACTTTTGTGGCAGTAACGTATAGCGTGTTTCCTCCAAATGTTCTCATCTTTTCCCTCGGCCAATATCTGATCCAACACCCGTGCCTTACGTACTTACATCCAATCCGCCCCCCTCGTCTATTTCCCAGTCAAACTATTGACCGCCACATGACACGCCATACGCTCGTTTGATTTCTCCGTCTTTATTTTGTGGTAATGCGAATTTATTTCTATTTCCATTAATTTCCATCGCCTGTGTATATTTTGGTAATCCAAAGGCAATTATTTTACACCCGCTTTATGGTTCTAAAGTTATAAATAAATATGTCAATGAAACTGTTTAAATTTAATAAATGCAGACCTTCGTATGGAAATATTATGACTTGTTTGTATTGTCCTCAGACCTCGATACAGACGATTTTTATCCCATTTAACTCAGTCGTTGAATTCAAGTGCCACAAGCTTTCAATACAATCAGAGAATTTTCTCCAAAATCTCGTTATTGGTGTCGATAAGTTTTTCACAGGAGTGATCAACAAGCAATTTTCATAACATCTTAGTATTGTTGGATGAATATTTTAATCACATACATTTTTTTGTACTTTTATATTTGCAATACTTTTCAACACTTCGCTCTTTTATGTATTTTGTCGTATAAACTTGCAACGATTATGTTTGTACTTTCTTTCATACAAGTAGTTTTTATAAATTTTCCAATCATGCATCAATCAATATTCTCTTCTCTATAGAGTATGTGTGCTTTTCATGATGGTGTAACGTTTCACAATAATATATTTAGATTTCTGCTTTATTATTTTCTCTCGTTGTATCTGTCTATTCCTTCATTTTCATGCCCCATATCTCACGTCCCAGTGACATTTCAGACGCGTAGCGTGAAATGAACCCAATTCGTGATGCCATGACGTAACTTCATTTCTTTCACAACTTTTCTTCAGTATTATTGCACAACAACAATATCATCTAGATTCTAGAATATAATTTTACCGCGTACACCTTGCTCAATCGCCTGTATACATTAAGTTATAATCTTATATGAATTAGATATATAATATGTTTTTGGGAACTAAAGTTCTACTAGAAGAAATACCTTTTAAATATTTTTTTATTGAACCTTTCGGTTAGATTCCTCTCTCCAATGTGAGATGGGATCCCAACCAACCCTAAGCACTAACAACTTTCTTCATATCTCAGCTAGAAAGAAAATGTATGACGAGTACTATTTCACTCTGATACTACCGAGGATATGATAGAACTACTTGGCTGATTCAAGGCTTTATTAAAATTTATTAATATTGTGTTTATAGGTGAATGTAGGTTTGTGATCTGTAAGTATTAGAATTTCAAAGTACTTTTATACTGGGGTGTGGGGTGCAGAGAGATATATTGCGAATAAGTAATGGTTGAGCCGAATCATTAAGACGGGTAACATCACGATAGCGATCGATGAAATAACTTTAGGAAATTTACTATCCTGAAACTAACGTAGCAAACACACACCAACGAATACTTGGATAGTAAAATGATGTTAAAATAATACAACACAATAGAGTACGTGGTTTTGATACCTATTTAACCGAATCACCGAATTTACTTACAAACAAAAATATTCGTGTTGGTAGAATTTAATAGATACTAATACGCTGTAATTGAGATATTTGATAGAGGCGAACAATAAGCTGGCAATCGAAAGTCCTAGTTATTAATATTATAAGGACTGTCTAATTAATTATTTCAACGACAACTTCTCGTGCATGGGAGCAAATGTGGCAAGAGTTGAACAGCTTTATTATACGGTGACAGGGGTCCATGTACTATTAAAAGTTACTAGTACTATATTTTCCTGTTTAGTACATTGTTCTCTTATTTTGTTGATTATTTGTACTCAAAACGTTATCTGAAGCAAAATGTGAAGGTAATTTCAGATAAGCCACAATCAGGCGGAAATAAAATACACTCTATACGATTATTTTCCAGATTCGGTTCACAAATAAGCAACCCTGTTTACGAATGTTGCCTCCAAGTATTGCGGCAGCTAGCTAAGTATTTAATACTACCAATTCAAACAGTATGAAGTGGAGTTTTAATAAAAAAAATACAGCTTTATTCAACGGCATAAGAAAAAACTGTAATGAATCAACTCTACTGGGAGTTGGGTGACAGTAATGAGTGCAGAGCTGGGAGCAGTAGAGAGAAATGTAGGTTTATAGTTTTAAATTATAGCCGAGAATATAATTACTCCAATTAATTATAACCATGAGTGCTGTGCATAATGATGAGGACTTGACTACTAATTGCATATCGAGTTAACAATCTGTAATTATATTAAAAATGTAAACCCACCTCCAACCCCGCGTGTTTCAGGAGCTTCAGCCACTATGTCACCCAGTCAGCATACCTTACAAAAGACATTTTTTTCAAGGGAGAGCTGAAGGTTTTCCGGAAGGGCCACCTCAGTAAACAACTCCCGAAACTACCACTCTAAAAATAAATGTAATTACAAAAATTGCAGTGAAACACATTCTGGAGAGATGACATGATATCTCTTTAGTGGAAAATAGTTCGTTGTCATATTGAAATAACTGCAGAGCAACCAGGTATTTGCATATAACTACATATATATTAATGCCGAATACCCAAAGTTGAGAATGGGGGAAATTAGATGCCTTTCTTTTAAACGCTAAAGAACCGTGGGTCTATTATAACAATAATAACTAATAAGTAATTAATTATAGTCGTTGTTGGCAAAACCAATGATAGTAGTACGCGGCCACTGAATGGTTGGCGAATAGAGGAAAACGTATTATTCATAATGTAACAATACAACATTAATATGGAAAGTAATAAATTATAATAGATTTACGTGAGATTGTGAGTTCATTATAACATAACGCTTAAATGGAAACATAATATCCTTTAACGCTCCGTAAACGGAACCACGGTATAGATGACTTCATGCATACAGCCTTATTAATCTAAGTGGGAGACATTAATGTATTAGATTAGGTCAATGGCAAATAAAACGATTGCGTAATAATCCTAGGATTCCTTCAATAAAACAAACGTTATTCGGAGTAGAGTGTTGATATTCCAAAATTATTTTTGTGGGTCTACGCTTTTATTTCATTTTCAATATCTTGTTGAGTATTATGAAAAACGAATTTTATATATTATTATTCCCTGGAATAAATTGAAATACTTACAAAAAATTCCAAGAACGGTTTGAAAGCTCCTCTGACTTTGGATTATCTGCCACGAGTATATTAATTGACAGTTCCCTAGTTAATCTTCGGGTGTTATTAATACAATTATTTGACAGGTGAGTAGTAATTTAATTTCTACTGTATTGTAATTGTATGACAAGCAGGATAACTAGGGATATCACAGGAATGACTCATGTAACAAAACGACCCAATGATGAGGGTTGACTACAGTGATGATACATATTAGCATCATATTGAATTAGTATGAAGTACACGCGCACGCAGCAAAACTCTTACTAATTATACAGATAGGTCTAAATGGGTGGAGAATATACGCTGAATAAAATTGTTCTGAGTGGAAAAGTGTGTGTATACGATGTAATGTTGGACATGTTGCAGCGGGAAAGACTTCCAAGACTCGCAGATCGGGACTGTTGAACCTATATACACATTACATTACACATGCTCAATTATAGGGATAGTATAGTAATACTATTGATCCCGATGTATTCCTAAGCGAATACTGACAACAATACATACCAACTAACAATAATAACACGAAAAAAAACAAAACAAATGCAAAACTTTGTTGACGCAATTCGCGGGGATTTGTTTTGTGCTTCTTTTGTTTTAGAGGTGGATCGGTGGAACAAAAGAAAAATATAAACAGAATATTATTATGGAACACATTTCGACGGGGCAAATCACAAGTCGGCGAGAACATCTGGTGCTCTGATGTACAGAATGTAAATGTCATACATAATGTATAAAATAACAATACTCTCGGTGATCACAACAAAACACAGCCACGCGTCGGGACTCGGGAGGATAAGACTATAAGAGGTTGAAGTGTACAGAGTAGACTACTTAGTACAAACAATTACTATGGTGTTTACATTAATTGCTAAGCGCTATAGTTATTATTTATTACAGCGAAGCGTTGCAAACGTTAGCAAAAGTTTCTGAGCGATAACAATAACTTAAGAAAAATATCAGCAAATTTAAAACGTTATCAGTGTTCCTAATTAGGGTAAAGTTTTGGCATAAATACTGCCAGTCCGGTATACATTTAGTTAAAATCTAGATCTACCGTTTTGGCGATAATTCCTGCAGTAAAAATGACTGTAAGATATCTTTGGTAAACATGATTGGAGCCCATGTACTACTTAATTCCAGGCACCCGTGGGTACTATCCAGGCTGAACGTTCGGAAGCTTGGAAACCACTAGGAATATTTTTGGTGTCGATGAAACTGAGTAACATCGTAGAAAAGGAATAGCAGATACGACATCAGTTCTGTTAGAAAATTATAGAATTCAGATAAATTAATTCAGACGAAACATTTGATTACCGCTCGGTAGGATAATACGATTAATTGACGAAAACATGACGTTTACATAGACACGATATAGCAACCCGACGCGGTCCTCACCTCACCTTAATGATATTAAATGTATACAGTTCGTTACACTCTCGTATCAGAATATAGATGTGTAGAGTCATTCACTCTTATCAACAAAGAAATAGTAAGCGTGAAAATAGGTCACAGAATAGTAAAATAGAATGACATAAACTCTGCGTAGCAAATAACAATAAATGTGATAGGTAGATTATATACTCCAATCAAGAAAAATGAGACATTGAGTTCCTTTTAATACTAAAGGGAGTTAAGAATGTTCCGAAAGGCAAAGAAGATTGGTTGATGCTGCCTATCAGCATGGCAGGAACAAATGGCAAAGGTGTTTGAAGAAAGACAGAGGGTAACGTGGCCAGTGGCTGAAAAATAATTTACACGGTGCATGCTCATGGATTATTCAAAGTTTTTTGTGTATTGTGTAAAATAATACGTTCTGACAAATCTGCAAAAAAGTTTAGGACGATGGGGTTCAAAATTGTTATACTAGATGGAAAACGTACAGATCGTGTTCCTGTGCAAACAAAGTTTAAACCAAAATAATATTATATCATCCCTAAAATGATGACGCAACTTAAAGTCACTATACATATATGTAGTACAGAAAGATAACATTAAGTATTGCAAAATATCAAAATCCATAAATTTAAATGCTTTAATGGAATCCAATTAACTGTGTAAATGTAAATCAACGTCACCTAACCGCGGCGTTTAATTAAAATTCAACTCGAAAATACTTAAGCACGTGTCTTTTTTTCAGTGACCCAATTCAGTCTACAATCGTTGTGGTATAAGAAAATTTTTCAACGAAAGATTGTATATTGTATAATATTATCTGTATGCACGGTGCACGGAATCAAAGTTCTCAGTTTGTGAAATGTGAAGTTTAGTAATTCACCTAGAATACTTGTAAAAGTATAATGAAGGAGCGATGTATAACCAAATAATAAAATATTTCAATAATTCATGATGACATCTCATGTGAAAATTTGAGGCAACTACCTACAAGTTCTTACTACTATAAATCCAGCTGGTAACCATTGTTGACATCTTTTAATGATAGTTCAATCAAAGAAATCTGTAATACCATTGTTTAAGGTCAGTCACTGGTCATATTATAAATGAAAGAATTTTGATATGTAATATGCAGATATGAACATAGCTGATCAAAGATAACATAATGCACTTAGTTTAAATATAATAAACACAAATACCTTGTATCGCTACTAAATAATGTAGGTCATCTGATAAATCATTGAATCATTGCTATATTTTATGCTCCATTCTGTGAAAATAAACGTTAATTGAACGTTAAATTAAATAAATTTTATGATCCAATAATTCATTACCTAATTTACTGTATAAAATTTCATAGTTTCTTAATCATCTACCTACTAATAGCTCGGACCTTAACCTTTCACCTACGATGTATAATGTACTCGTATATATGAATGCATAGATATTTTTGCTACAAATATTAATAGTCAAAATATTATTAGTAAGTACCTACGAGGGTGGAGTGAAAAGTTCTCGGCCTGACAGTGAAAGGCTGGGTTTTTCGGCTCAAAAATATATCTATAATTTTAAATAGTCCTCTATTAGTTTAGTGTACTTGGTCCGACGTCTCTCCTATCAGTAGATCACGCGTTTGAGGGTAATTCTCCAAGGTCTGCAAAATAACCATCTACAGTTGATACCATCCTCTTCATTTGACTAAAAACGTTACCCAGCTACAATTTTTTTGAGGTTTGAGGATGTTTTAAGTTAGAGGATGATAAATCTGGTGATTGAGGTGGATATTCCCATAATCCATACTTCAAAACCTTCGATTTTCCCTATATCAAAGCACATCAATGAACAGGTTAATTGTCGTGATGAAAGAGGATTTTTTCCTTTGGAATCTAAGCCTTTTCCCGCGATTTTTTACTTTCCGTTGGTCCAAAATATTTGCATAATATTCTCTAGTTGTTTTTTATCCTTTTCAAGGCAATGAGTGAAAAGGATTCCTTTTTTATCCCAGAAGACACTAGCCATAATCTTTTCGGGAGGTAAAATCGACTTCGCCATTTTAGTGAGGAGCCACTGGCTTCCAAAGACTGCTTTGATGGCTGTTTCGATTCTAGAGTGTAATGATGGACCCACGTAATATCCACAGTAAAAAATCGGTGCCCAAAATTAATTGGACCCTTCTTAAACCGGCCTAAACATTGATGCAAAATTCAATTGGCATTTGTTTTTGGTTAGTATTCAACAAATGCGGCAGGCGATTTTCACAGAGGCTTTTCATATTTAATCATTGACGTAAAGTGAGTCCAACTTTTTCTTATGATATGCCTAGGACCTCAGCTATCTCATGCACTTTTAGTCGCTGATCTTCCAATACCACATTGCGCACCTGCACAGCATTTTCCCGTATGATAGCAATTTTCGGCCGTTCTTCACGTGGATCATGTTCAAGGGAATTACGACCATGTTTGAATTTGGTCGCCATTTTTTTCACTATGAAAACGAAGGAGAAGAACCCTAGTTTACTTTTACTAACTTTTGGTGAATTTCCGTTGGCGATAAACCGTCCAAAATGGAGAGTCTGTAACAGCACGATAGTCCGGTTTATCCATTTCAACAAAACATCTCCGACACGACTACTTCTAAACGCCGCCAAATAAAAACTATCCGACAGATCAAGCTGAAACTTGTCAGATATTGTTTTGAGACATATATCATCGTAACAGTAAAAAAAAATTTTTGGTAGCAATGCTGCTTCTGCCTTAGGCCGAGAACTTTTCACTCCACCCTCGTATTGTAATACATTTCCTAACAATAAACGGCTCAACGTCCTTGTAAGAATTATATACTTATTAAATAGATAAAAAATAGTACATACACGATTCGATATAAAAATAAAATAACTATTCATCACTCACTGACTGGATGTTTTGGGATATCAAAATCAAGACTTCGATATCAACCGAATAGCCCATATATTTTTCAATATTTTATATCTCAGTTTATAAGTAGAAAAACCAAACTAAATGGGACGGGAAATGCATATACCAATTACCTACATAGTACACAGTAAGAAATAATAATCTTCTCTCGCTTTTGGGTATGCAAAATTGTTATTTGTGGCCATCGCATCGTTAATAAAGTCGTAATACAAAAGGAGACACCATAATAGAAACTACATTACAAACTACATATTAATATGTTACCATCAAAACCAATCTATAGTACCTGTACGTACGTACAAGCAGTTTAATACAGCGATCAATAATATTGCTGATATGATCTCATTCATATGCAAACTATTATAGAAGAGGATACATTATAAACAAACCAACTTTAATGGATAGACAAACAGTACGCAAAATTAATCAAATTACTGAAACTAAATTATTATTGTACAATGTGCACACAATATGAATAAATCGTGCAGTGACGAGAGATGAACATCGCATTGCTGCCAATTATTATGCAAAGCGAAATACGGGGTATGAAATAAAGGAGCGAAAAACAGAGTTTGCAATAGATTCAGTTTTTTTTTAATTCTTTACAATCATTTTTAAGATATTTCCTTTGGTTGGTCGAAGCATCCCTGCTGGATGGTAGGATTTCAAATCTCAATCTCTATGTCCACTTCACGACACAAGTAACTTGCAGAAGAAGAAAGCAATAAAATGCTAGGGTGGTAGCCGCATACGAGTATGTTTAAACCAACACGGTTCTCGATGGCCTGAAAGACCTTTTGCTGTGACACTTTTATTAAACGTGTGTTTTCACCAATAATGTTGGAATTTATCTTTCTTTCAAGTAGAGTTATACCTATACTTGGTTGATAATATATATTTACGAGTACATCAAGAATATTATATTTTTTACTATTTTATACACGTGCATAGTAAACAACTTAAAAAGACACTTATTTTAGTTCTAAAAGCTACTTACTATCTACCATACGAAATACACCGATCCATTGAGTTCCTTGGAAAATTTATGTAAGTTTTGCATTAAATAAACATTTCTAGCTCCATCTAACAACATTTTGTATGAACGATCTATTCAATAAGGTGGTTGTATATCAAAATAAAGTATTGCTTTGGAAGTTATAATTTTCAATGTTATCTAGTATCCAGCTAAATTCTACGCGTCACAATATCTAGTAGCGATCATAAAATATTACCATACGGGTGATCAGACTTTGTATTGACAGCGCGATGACATAATGTATCTATCTACCTTACCTACTAAATGACAAGCGCAAATTATTACTAGTGATGGGAACGATAGAGACTTGTACCTAGTAGTAATTCCAAATGTATTGATGATATTAGTACTAATGTATGACACTAATATCGATGCTGTCAATATGTCACTCATAGTTAATATGAGTACCTACCTACCTACTAGGTACAATGATACGTTTAAATTTTATCCATCATAAGAGAAGTGAGCTCTATGAAGGTCCAGCATATGATCAGGTGGGAGAAACAGCGCAGGAGGTACAGCGAATGGGAAACATCGGAAGACCCTATATTGCTCTGCACAGAGTTCAAGATAGAGTGTACAACGAAGATCTTCGAATAGCTAAAGAGATAGGTGGAGCTCTACTTCCTGGGAGTATCCGGCCAGAACAGGCTTCCAAAGAATGTAAAAGATGCGGTGCGGTGTTAACTTCCCAATACTATCTACTTAAATTTAAAAAAATCAAGAAATATAGACAGAGAAAATATAACATAGTGCCTATACTTGCAGCAGATTATTGTGTATCTATTTAATGAAGCTTTCGACGTTTCTATGATCGATATTATCTTCCAACCGCTAGATGACATGTACATAATGAAAATAATCTGTGACTCGTGCCGTCGACACTCGGTAGGTACTTCCCCATTCACTAGATGTACCTGCTGACACTAAAGCTGACACACGTCTCTAATATCGATGTATGAATGAATAGTCTCTCCATACCTATTAATACTATACTCGCATACTATACCAGGTATCCCAATACCTGTCTAGATTGTACTATTCTCATTGTATACTTTGTAGTTGAAAAATAGTACTATATCAGATGTTAGGAGACTCCGAGACAGACATTATACTGCAGTAGACGCTATAAAATATTGCAGTAAAAATGAGAAAAAAAGGACGCAATGGTCGGTTATGACACGCCAAAACTTAGAATCAAAATACATCTCAGTGCAGATGTAATGAAAACATTATAAACACACATGCGAGTAATACATACTAAAGTGTAGGCCTGCTAACGTCTGGATGGTATAGATACAGAATGATCTATCTATCTATACCCTCACGCCACATCCCTTGCAGGGTAGGCAGAGAGGACAGAGCGCCAGACAGCCCTATCCTTACACACACTCCTAGCTTCCGTCACATTCATGCAATTAGTCATACACGCTCTCCGATTCCTTTTACTCAAAACGCGTCCATCCTTGAGGATCTGGTCGACATGATCGGACCAGGTCAGTCTCGGACGGCCGCGCTTTCTCACCCCTCTTCGCTCATTCAGATATATCTTTTTTGTCATCCTGTCATCATTCATTCTCTCAACATGCCCAAACCATCTTAGTTTGTTTACTTTCATTCTTGTCACTACACCAGTCTTGCAGTCACTCATTTCCCTAATAACCTCATTCCTTATCTTATCTCTCAGCGTTTTCCCGCACATTCTTCTTAATGACCTCATTTCTACTGCATTCAACCCTGATTCATCCTTCTTCATCCACGTCCACGTCTCACTAGCATACATCAGGGTCGGCACCAAGACAGCATTGTGCACTAGCACTACATACAGAATGATATAGTGATTTATAAATTTTTAACGACGTCTCATGGCGTCTTGTGTCCTACAAATTTATTAAGATGACAATCAAAACACATGGATTTGAAATATTAATGCGATATCAGTCCCATAAATCTGGGACATTTGGGCAACATACAATATGCAAGCTCCCCGGGGGGTACCCGGCCAACAACGGTGAATCACCTAACCACAAACACTAGGTACGGGGACAGATGTATTTAGCCCTAATTTTAAGTAAACAGAGAACTCAGTACAAAAGTAATAGGTACTTACGATACGACCCTGTTTATTTATAAATTATAATAAACATTTTAGATTCTACAATATTTAGGTACAAGCAAATCATTGGGTAGAAAGAAGAAAGAACCGTTTAGAATGTATGACGATTTGTATACTTAACTGAAATCTATGGAAGCAAGAATCCCGTGTATACACATAAGGAATCTGGCGTTCTTTCCATTCTTTACCCCATAGGGAATGCAGAGCGAATCACTATTTACAGATAAATTTATCTGAATGTGAAACACAATACGTAGACATCGCACCAGGAAATATAATTACCTAATAACAGAAATTGAAAATATAGGTAGATTGTGAAAATAAACCTGTGCAAAATCTAGTAAAATATATTTATCGTAGTTGGGAGAGTACGTTTAAAATGGAAACCTAACGATTAGGCATTATTGATTACTTCAAGTACAGGTGGTATTATATATGTATTATATCGGCTGCTGAATTTGCACAAAGCGCTGCCTGAAAATTCCCAGACCTCCATATTCCACACCACATATATTCAGAGCTACACGTGCGATCCGATAAAGCAAGCGAATTAACATGAACGGAAATTTCTGCCACGGTTCAAACGTATTTACATTTTTTCACGACTTTTTTGTCGATGTACTGAAAGGATGTAGTATGGTTGAATAAATTTGTATTCGCTATGTAAGTTCACAAGTGCTCAGATAAGTGCAGCTAATGAAGACCCGACTTCATTCTCTCTCTGTGGAATACAAGTTACTAGAGTTGATTATGAGGAGAAAATCACTGCTAATAATTCATTATTAATTTACAGCCTACGTCATTCATCGTGCATAACATTAACCATTATTTTCACTTGTTCAAAATGCTGCGTTACTTATATGAGAGAATACGAATTAGATAAATTTACAGTAAATGACAAATTACCTTATGATTCGAACACCAGAAACACGAGTACACACGAGTACTGTATCACGTGACAATAATTGCAAAAGCGCAAAAGAATTTTGAAAAGAATGCAAAAGAATTTTGAGAAAGGAATCATGAAGTTGGAAAAATATCAGACTATGTTTACATAAGACTGTTCTTTTAGCTACTCTGTTTGTCAACTTAAATAAGGAGTGTTAAGTGGCTCACGTACACAAACTAGGAATGTTTTGCATAGAACGCGTGCTCTGGACTTTGTTTAAGCAAGTATAATAATAGTATGATATTATGTTCCGTAATAGTTGATTGCATTTCAAACTTCTAACATCAATTACCTTATAAGTTTTCCCATTTGGGGAATAGTCCAAATGCATATTATAAGTTTCACGCCATGACGTTAGACACAAATAATAATAATAAAGAAACATTTGGTTCGCTATGAAGAGGTGTCGAATTATTTACAGAACTTCATAGTATTATCAGTATCATAATCTCTAGAGAGAGAGGACATCTACGTGTGAAGGGAACGAGATTCGTAAGATCAACGTACAGTTATGTGGGATTTAACCCAGAGGTATCTACTATACAGTCTACAAACACCTATCAAACCACGTCCCTAGTGAGGTTTATAACTTTGTGTGGTTCACTTAAATTCCCCACACTCTGCAATTAATTCGTTTTGCTTTAAACTTATTTATGCTCAATTGTGTTACTTGTTATAGAGGCAACGAGCTATTTGAATAAATACTCGTAACTAGGTATGTTATACTATAATATATTTGTCATGATTAATACCTGTAAAGCATGGAGATCTGTAATAAAAATGGCACCAAAACCAATCAAACCAAAAGAGTATGTGGCATAGGTAATGGGATCCCCCAGGGTTCGGTTCTTAGACCATTCATATCTCCTATTGTATGCCCACATTTAGGATCTTTTGATAAAAGCCTCAAATACAAAAATTTGCAAGTGTAATTAATGACTCCATGCTCGGGTGGCGAGATAGAAGAGACTGTTAAAGTGATTCAATTTAAAAACGGAGCAGGTAGAAAATAAAAATCTAAAGTGTAATATAAATAGTATGGGAAGGTAAGATACATATATCCAATATACACGTACAGACGCTAAAGTAATAGAAGGAAGTAATTAGCTGCCGGCAGGGGACAATGTATTAAAGGGTGAAAGAGTACTCATATAAAATACTCCGCAGAATCTATGCACAAAAGGGGGAAAATATCAGAGTGCCAACATCGAAAGTCATACGTACAGAAAACGTGAAAAATAAAAATGTCACTACGGAATTTCAGAAAGGTATATTATTTACGCTTTTCCTATACAGAAAATATTTCATCGCGGAAGGTTGAGTGTAGGTACTCTCCCTCTCCAGAATAGGGAGAAGATTGAAACATTTTTCCCGGATCTAAATTAAACATTTCAAATACTACACGGGTAAGGATATTTTCTCAAAAAGGAGAAACGAAAATGTTTGTTATTTTATGTATACTAGATATTATTCAAATACACGTAACAACAACAAAATACCCCATTAAGAAAGAAAATAATAAATCACAAACAAAAACAGCAGATAACCAAATAATAATATTAAAATATTGAGGAGAATATTAAAAGAAAGAAAAAGATGCCAGAATATTTATATTAGGATCATACCTAAATGAAGAACAATTTCGATTCCCCGGAGATAGAAATATTTCAACATTAGACGCCAACCTGGAAATACAAAAAGAGAATTATTAATTTGAATTGGGAAGTTTGGCTGTAGTAATAATTATATTATATTTCCCAGAAGAAAAAAATGGGAGGTCAAGAAGTCTCAACCCTTGTGTCCGTGCGCAAAAAATAAAAATCCCGGAGGGCTACCCGAAAAATACCTTTATGAATACATTAAAAAGAATGAAAAATTCTTGTCATGTCCAGGTCGATACGACTTCAGACATAAAGTACAGAGGATTTTATATATCTTAGAAAGAATAACAACAAGTACCTACGTATAAAAAAAAAAAAATGATTTGGTGTTGAATTTTTTACACACTCTACTACAACAATTTAAAGCTCTTTGTACATTTTAACTCATTAACATGAAAATTAACTCGCTACGTGCCTAAAAATCTAGGATATCGCGCAAATAAATTTGTACTAGATCAAATATTTGTATAGTTTCTTAGTATTTATGTCCTAATCTCTTTTTAACTGCTTAGTTCCAAGTAAAACCTAATTCACCCGTACGTATACCTAGTAGGTGCATATATAATGATATTACAAGTAAACTTTATACGGACGATACCATGACTGCTGTAAGGGGTAAAATGTTTTATTAAGAAGAACCTTCAAAGGTAACTGCGATATAGGGTGGTAAAACATAAATCTATATTACAGTAAAGCGCTTCTAACATTTATGTCGACGTTGCGACAAAATAATATAAGACTGAAGCGATATTCTATTCTAGACATTATATGAAGAGGCTGAAAGTATCTCTAAGCCTACATCAGAGGTTAAATTTGATCCAATTCCTCCCATCGTAACTGCTTATACGTATTCATATACTTCATAGAATAACTTTCTCATTGTTTTCCATGTTCTGCAAGTATATCAAAGAACCTCGTTTTGTAGAAATTAGCTCAGAAAATATTATATCTTAGGCGGTATGCAGTAAAAATCTTTATATCATACTTAGAAGCGAGGTTTATTATAAACCTCTAATGTTCGTGTAAAATATGTAATAATATTATGATGATTACAAATCATAAAACGCAGAAAGGTATCATAAAAATAACGAGCACTCAGCTAAGTACACAGATAATGAAATCTTTAAGAAAAAAAAGAGAGAGTTCAATCACTGAAAATTTAACAACCTAGTTCATCCTGACAATAGTACTTTGAAAACACAAGGAATCAGGTTCGGTTTTCAGAACGTTTCTAAAATAATCTGCAAAAAGTATAAGCAGAGTTTGAACCGCTGTGGAACATAAAGGACATTATTGTTTCGTGTATATTCACGGCTAAGTAAGTTATTATAAAGTGCATATTAGCGTTTAAAAATATATGAGAGATTTTGGCTGGAAAATGGGTCGACGGTGTCTGAGAGGATGGAGTATATAATTTCATAGATCTCTCAAAATTGAACTAGACATGTTTTTTTTTCTGAAAGGACATTCGTTAATAGATTCTAAAATAGAGTGCTGTCACAATGTCACATCTTTGAAACTAATTAGTTTTGATTGGGCCTTTTCTCGCCCTATAAATGACATTACCATATTTTCGTGGGATCATAGAGGGGCCCAAATAGGTACGGCGGCAAAGAAATCTACTCAAGCTTGTTGATGTATTTTATACGAAATAATTACCCTCTCGCACCCCTTCCATAGTACTCATTGTTCGCTTAAACTCTTTGTAAGATTTAAATAAATTTGTCAATACGCTTTCAAGCTGATTGAAACGAATAAATTCGTCATAGTACCTACAGGAGCGCTAATATCAGCACGAAACGATGCTCGGCACTCTTTTCAATACAGTGAGCAAAGACAATAACTCGTCGATACAATTCTAAGATCACAGTGATGCGTATTTCCTTCTGAAACATAATAGGAAGTATTCCATGATTTAATCTCTCCGACGCGATGGTAAGTTTAATTTGTATTATGAGTACATAGTAATAACATCCAAACAACGTAGTACACAAATTACTACGAACAAACAACATACCTGGAGAATAATGCTTTATAATAAAATATGAGGTAATAGTGTGTGAACATGCAACAGTTTTAAAACTAACTTAACATAAATTAAAACATTCTCAGTAACCGCACACTTTAGTAGGGATTATGAGTTAGAAATGTCTCTGTTTGAAATAAACAAACTGAAAACATTAATAAAATTAAACGTAACATGTGTTTATCTGTGGATCCAGTAGGTATATCAGCAAGTTTGGAGCAAAAACGAGATTTAAAAACGCCTTAATGAAACGAGAAAATAACTTGAATCGAGTGAACGAATAAATGGAAACAGTGACAATCGTATCTAGAGATAACATTATTATTACAATGTCTATAATGGTAAAATAAAAAAGATTACAAAATATAGGTTTCTACGAATCTCTCTAATTAATTCTTACAAGCCTTGAAAATGTCTTTGCTATTTCCCTCGAATACCATAATTCGGTTACGATAACATCTTAATATCATTAGACTGTACTAGCACATTTAGGTAACCGTAACACCTACCCCGAGTCTTGCCCTACACCTGCCCGAACGCTTAAAATGGTACGACCGAAAATAAATTCGCACTCAAGTTTGACATGGAATACCTATATTGGTTTGGTTTCCGATAACAATCATAATGGCCCTGGCGGGCAGGGATGGCATTGTTATTTTACGGAGAAATTGAGTGGTGGAATAAATAGAGAAAATTACTACGAGATAATCCTAATCCAAACTGAAAATCAGTTATGGTTGATTTTGACAGATGATTATTCAAATTTTGTATAATAAATTCACAAACATATCACACACCTAGAAGGTTAGAATTTGATATTACTTGAAATTAATTTGTCTCAAGAGGAACTACTAGTCAGGTTGAGTTACTCGTTTTAAATTAACCAAATTTTTGAAATTCAATTTAAATTGGAAAACATGTAAGTATATTGCATGAAGAAGTTTAAAATATTTTTATGTTTTGTAACACAAATTATAAAACAAGAAAATAGCAGTGTGCGAAAACGTAGACTTATTACAAAAACAGTAGTCGACCCGGCATACAAAATCAGAAATACGGGGATTATTTCGGTCTCGGGACGAAAGTCTAGTAAGCGGGAGTTAGTGAGAGAGTATTGTGGAACCAAACTGACCAATTTTTTTGTGATTTAAGCCCAAACAAGGGAATTCGAGAGTAAAAACTAAAGATGATTGTACACTGGGCGGGAAGGGTGATAAATCATTAGGGGTTGATTAACACGATTGATATGTACATAAACGTACACAGTTACACACACTTAGGTAACTAGTGGAAAATCATACTTTTGGACATAGAGAAATCGTCCTCCTTTCGACAATTTTCAACTACAGTTACAGTGAATACGTTGAAGGAAGCTTCCGAATACAAAGTAGAAAATGGGTTATTCATTATTAATATTACTTCCATCGTAAATATTAAGTACAATCTTGATATAACATTTTAACAACAGAAAAATGAGTTAGTTAAGTAACACATTTAGACATGTCAATAAGGTGATTCAAATGCGCGTAGGCTTACAAGAAGATAGGAACAAAGAGTTTTATACACCTAACGTAGATCATTTCACATAATAAAGTGATATTTTGTAACCAAACGAGATAATAATCTTGGAATATAATATTTAAGTTTTATTTTGTGTCCATTATTACAATTTCTTTCAAACGTCTATTAGGCTTTAATTTACATCATCCCAAGCTATAGGATTGTAATATTTTAAATAAAGAATTAGGCCCGGTACCTACTTATGGTACTAAAAACCGTTATTTTCCTCACTTGAGCTTTTTATCGATCTGAACGTTATACTCGTAGGTAATTAGTAAGTTATTGAAACTAAGACAGAAGCTGCATATGACAGATAAAAACATAGTATTATGGTCATAGGAATATTGGAGATTCGGTTAAATCATTGTTGAGAAAAAAACACCTACAATAAATAATCTGGAATAGGTACGCTAAAAAAGATAAAAGCTGAAATTTTACGTTAGAGGGAGAATTAAGGTCTTGATAAAATCATGTTCAATTCAAAGGTCAGGTCAAACAATCGTGGCTCCACAAAAAGTGTGATGAATGGTAAATACATCTCACTAATTAGCAAAAAATTAAACGAGTTCATCGAAGGGATGATCGAGGGTCGACAAAGGGACGCCGGGCGGTGGGATTATATTGATGACCGAAGGGTAGGAATCGATATTCCGATCAGCAAATTACACAAGAGCACGTTATATATACGAGTAAGGTATTATTTGTAGTTTGTGGCAAGTGTTTAATCGTATTCTTGCTTGGATTGGGTTCTATGTATATAGGATAATTTTGTTAAATTTTCAAAATCTGTCCACGATATAATTAATCAGACACAACTTTCCATTTGGGTGTAATTTCATGAATAAAGTAAGTAAAGGAGGAAATATTTCCATCGAAAATATAAACCTATCGAAAATAATGGACCAGTTAAAAAACGTATAAAAATGTCGTTACTTTAAGTGTGGAAAGGTTTAATTATAATAATTATAATGATATTAAAACTACATTGAACGAAACTTTAGGAATCAAGAGGCTAAACGTTTAATTTCACGATGTTCACAATGTCTCTAACTACAAGTTAGTTTTTTCACGACACTTTAATTACTTCTTGCAGAGAATTCATTAAAACTTTTAAAACTATCCCATATCTTCAAAAACTACATTACACGGAGATTTGGAAGATTGCCTACATTTAAAAGGTTTGGCATTTTATCACCACGGGCAGTTGGAAGTCAAACAATTTGTGGAATTTCTAAACGCGACACTGGCGGCCTCAAATTACCAAACTTGTCGGGATAAATTAATGACTGGATTAAACGTACTGGATCTCAATAATACACATGTTCCCCGAATGCCAATTAAATTTATAAGTTACTAATTTTATAAATTTTCGCTGAAAATAATTTAATATGAAATTGATAATATCTGTGTTAAGTCAAATTCTACAGAGGTGTCACATGTCAACACCAGAAGTGTAATAAATACAGAAAAAAAACGTGCGATAGTTTCTGAGTACTGACGAATATAGAATAGTAATAGAAAATGACCCATTCTTTAGCAAATTCTTAAATATAACTATGCATTAGAGTTTTCACCGATATACAGAGCAAGTTCAAAACAAGGTAACACCTAGTAACTCAATGTGAAATAATACCGATAACCCTAGAAACGATTTTACTCTCGGTATTGAATAATGATACTGCAAATAATAGAGGAAAATTGTACAAATTTTCAAAAAAGGCGAGTGCGTTTTATGCCACCTAAGAAAACGAACCTCCCTTATTTTTTACAATTCATTATTATTGAGGCAGGCACATAGCATAGAATAGATTTGAATAGAAATATATCTAAAAAATCTATAAAATCGATTATGAAACCTACAATAAAATGAATTATATAACTCAATAAAAAATATATACGCTGTAGAATAAGATCAAACCCTTCAGTTGTACGTGATGTAAAAATGAAGAGAGGTCGAGGTGAGTTGCTTGAGTCGTAATAGTTACTTCGATATTACAAACCTCTATATTTCAGGATACAGGTATCAGGTATACTCACCACACGCCAAATTACAGCTGAAGGTTTCAAGTTGCCGCAGTGGCAAGACGTATAAGCGATAGTAATAATATAAGTGTCATAGAAAAGGATAATATTATAAGATTGTAATGGTCCCCCAGATACCCGTAGTTTGATTGAAATTTCCCCTTGTATGAAGACGTGACTGGGTTGTAATAATAATACAAACTCACACGCACACTACTTAAGTTTATATGGCAAAAAAAAAATCTATTGAATCAAAATATGACTATTGAGGTCAGACGGTGTACAAATTTCGAAGATGTGGACAACAGAATCATGAAATTAAAGTAGCAGTGGGCTGGACGATATGTCACACACACACAACGCTACAAATAATGATGAAGACCAATAAGGATAGACAGCCGAAACTGAGGAACATTAAGCAGAACTATAAAGGTCTTCGAGGGCAAAATGAGAGGGCGTTGATCCCTTAAAAAGATAGTTGGACCGAGGTAGGTTTACTCCAGTGAGATGGAATTTTTGATATTGCCAGGTTGACAATAAGATTCGTGGTGAAATATGTAAAACCATACAATTTCAGACATCATTGTGTTCACTCAGAGCACCAGCATTAAAATTATTGTAAAGTTTTATTTTCATAAATTCCTTTTTGAAGATACGCGTTATGTATTATAACGTCTACTCCAAATTGATGGGTAGCAATTTGTCGATTACTCGGGAATTAGCTAACCGCATTCTTTGTACGTATAATGACATTGTATTCACCTATAAATTTAAAGAGCATGAACTGATCGACAATATAATCGAACAAAACAATGAATCGTCACTAGCTTTTACAACCGCATTAGACATTTTGATACTTAAATTTCGAGGAATGCACCAAACAAATATAAATTTGTCCAATAAACGAATAACTTGTCAGTGCGAATGTATTTAATATAAGAATGTTCGGGGACAAAACATTCCTGGGTTACGTCCAAATATCTGGTTTGTTTCAGTGATACTATTAGACCAGAGTCCATAACAGTTGTATCAATAATAATATTACGTAATATCAATATAACACCTAATACCTGTATTATTGGAAATTGGCAACGGTCAATGGATATTACAAATTATGTAATAATAATAAAAGGCCGTTTTGATGGTAGGTAGGTAATTCAAATTATAGAAATTCCATAAACATGTACGGTAATATAATAGTTTCATATAGTCCAAGAGCCCGCTGCTTAATTTATGACGTATCTGTTTTTTGATCGAAATGTGGTATAAACGATAGCTTACCAATAGGGTATTACATCGCACTAGGGTTGCCTATCAAAATCCTGCCGCAACCCCCCCTGCCCCCCCCGAAAAGGTCCCTCTTCGCGGTTTTTCGCATTTTGTAGGAATATGGTAAGAGATAGGAGAAAGTAGTCAATGACAAAAATAATCCTTGCTAAATTCTCTACAAAAAATGTTAAGTCAATTTTTTCGTAGAACTAGCAGTTTACCCGCAATGGCCGGTCCAAAACCGAAATTCATTTAAAATACAAAAAAAAGGTATTTAAACTAAATTGGTTGAAAATTGATAAGAGCTACAGGAAAATAGTCAAAGAACGAATTAATTACCATAGTCTTAGCTACAAAACGAGCTATAACTTATGTTCATACATCTAATAATTTCGGAGTTATTACAATAAAACTCAGTGACAAAAATTCTTAAAATTTAGTTTTTCATAAAATAACCAGTGATATAGCGCCGCAGGCCAAAAATTTTTTTCCATAAAATGTTAGTAATAATGGGTGAAAGAATGTGAAAGAAAAAAAATCAAACTTTTTTTTTTATTTTTTCAAAAAATATCCTGTTTTTTGACCGGCCATTACGGGTAAACTACTAGTCCCATGAAAAAATTGACTTAATATTTTTTGTAAAGAATTTAGCAAGGATTATTTTTGTCATTGACTACTTTCTCCTATCTCTTACCATATTCCTACAAAATGCGAAAAACCGCGAAGAGGGACCTTTTCGGGGGGGGCAGGGGGGGTTGCGGCAGGATTTTGATAGGCAACCCTAGTGCGATGTAATACCCTATTGGTAAGCTATCGTTTATACCACATTTCGATCAAAAAACAGATACGTCATAAATTAAGCAGCGGGCTCTCGGACTAATAGTTTTAGTACCGCCAATAGGTCCAGAAAAGTTCATCGTAACGAGATTGCTACTACACAATAAATATTACTGTGGCGACATTGTAAACAGTATTTGGATAAGTGTTACAATACGAAACAAAACCAAATCTTACTTACTTACTTACTTTCCGTGTCCGGAACACCATCAAATTTGAAACCCCCAATATTCAGCCACCCGGATAGCCCTGGCGTTCGCCAGTAGCGCATCCTCGGGCGTGCATGTCGCACCTATTTGGGGACATGAAAACAGGTGACTGTGGTCCTGTTTGGCACCACACTCACAGGTGTCTTCCTCTCTGTAACCCCATTTTTTGAGGTTGCTGTAACAACGGGAGACACCTGTTCTCAGTCTATTGAGTGACCTCCATGTTGGGTACGACAGGCTGTGACCAGCTGCCATTCCCTCCATTGGAGGTAACTGTGTGGGCCCAGTACTTTCTCGCCAGAGGTGCACTCGGCGGGCCTCCGGGGGGCCTTCTATCGGGAGTGTCGTCTCCATAAAGCTTCTCCTCGACTTAAGTCTGCAATGACGTGTCTGGGAACCGTACATTGGGTGTCTTGGGTCTGCTCGCTGTTTGCCTCGTTCAATTTCCGCTGCAACATGCCTTCTAGTTGCGGGAGGGGCAATACCCACTATAGGGTAGAGTTCTTTGGTGGGTGTTGGTTTCAGACAGCCAGAAATTATTCTAGCTGTCTCATTTATTGCCACGTCCACTCTTTTTGCATGTGTGGAGTTGTTTTGCATCTTACTTACTGTTACATACAATCAAGTTCTCTTTCTTTCTCTAGATTTCTAGGACGTTATCCAAATTAAAACAAATAATGGACTTTCTTTACCTGAAACAAATGAAAACAAACATGTTAGTTCATAGAACAAATTACTTAAAATTTCTAAGAATACTGTATTGGCACAGAGGATATTCACATTTTGAGAATATACGTACAACGTACATACATTTGCACTATGTTATAAAAAATGCTGTAAATCGAAAAAACAATACAGAATGTGGATCTTTATCAGAATAGATGGAGTACAGATACTTCAATGCATTCTGATTCTGATATAAATTTAAAGGATATTTGTTTTCCCTTTTTTTTGAAATTCCCCTATTTCGAAGCAACGCGGCGTGAGGGGAGAAGTAAGATAGAAAAAAATTCTCCGAAACATAAACAGTTTATAAGAACCTAATAAGTCCTACCAAGGAGTTGTTAATACGAGAAGAAAAATTTAAGACAACGTTCGGAATGACTTGTAAAATATTTGTCGGAAAGTTTCGAAAAGTTTTGTCAAAAAAGGAGTCAATTCGAAATAACAAAGAAAAAATGCTGCGTTTATATAGATAAACGAGTATAGATAAGGAGTCAATTCGAAATAACAAAGAAAAAATGCTGCGTTTATATAGATAAATGAGTATAGACTCAGTAGAAATCGACACTTTAAATTTAAATATTTGACGGAAGTCGTAAAATTAGGACCAGCTGATCTGCCGAGATGAAGAAACTGCGATATGGAGAAAACAAAAAATAATCAATAAAAAATAATGAAATATAATATTACAAGAAATACATCACGATTATTAAAAGCTTCTGTGGGTCGATTCTCGCGATCATGAAATATTTTAATTAATCAGTAGCCAATAACCTAATAAGATTATCCCTAAACTTCCTCCTGGCTATTGTTGATATGTACGAAGTATATAATATGGGAATCATATTCGTATATCTATAGAACATACTCGTACATTTAATGATTATGATTACGGATATTTTGAAAGAGAATATCTGTTTGCGCAAGATGAATCAATTTCATTGTGTTGTAATATCATACAAAATATTATGGGTTTGTGTAGTACAAGTAACTGCGTGTTTAACTAAACTAAATATTATAAAGCAAGATTAGAACATTCGTAGAATGAGCGACATTATACTTAATGAACATAATATACGTTATGTTTTAAATCTACCTTAAGATGAAATTAATACCTCCATTACGAATGGCATACAGAGCTTCTTACTTAGTCAAATGAAAATAATACACAAGTCTACGTGTTATTATGAATATGATGTCTTATACAACTCCAATATAATTCTATTAGGCAACATTTCCAAAGAAACTAGTCAAGCTTGTGGATTAGTGTAGGAATAGCCCAGTAAAAATAATCATTTTGCTTCATGCAAAAGGTCTGGCGTCGAGTGGTTTTCGTTTTTTGGTACACTGTCGGGGTTGTAATATAAACAGTACCTAACCAGAACCACTTTTACTATCACCTCACCCACCTCACCACATTTGTAAAAATATTAAGTAAATTAATAAAAATGGGAATCGATACAAAGGCAAATATAAAGAACGTGTTCTAATACAACATGTGTCGTATTGGGCATTTAGCCAGAAAAGTAGAGAAGTCAGAATATGCACTAAGACTCTTTTGAAGATAAAATACACATTGAAATAAACACACGGTTCTACAAAACTCATTACTTCGTCTTCAAAATCCTGTTTCAAAAGCATTCCCAGAAATTCTTTTTAAGCTTTTGCCGTAAGCTACATTTAATTTAATAGGAATGTAAAAAATACTCTTTATTTCAATCGTCTGCTTCGCAGTTCTGGGATTGAAATGTCTTGCACCTTGATCTCCACATCTCCTGCGACCCTCTTCAGTTCAATATATAAGGCGCCGTTCATGTCTTTCCACGCTAGTTCCAAATATTCTCGTCGGGGCGCATTTTGTAATTTATCCTCGCAACCATGCTTTTTATAATGTCACGCAGGAGATCTTCGCGGCTCTTAGGTACTATTTATATCGAATCATATTTCCTTGGTCAATAAAACTTTCAGAGATTCTATGTACTGTACATACATACAACGACTATGAATTAATTAATTAATAAGACAGACAGCATTTCTTTAGAAACACTGTTGATTTTCCCGTCTCGACAAGTGAGATGTGATGTTGGGCATTAATTTGTTTAATTATAATAATGTCAGGGCGCTGCGCTGTCATAATGCCAGCTTCTAAAATATGGAAATGTCGTTTTTAATAGAGATACATTGCGTGTATGAATGAAAAACAAAAATATAAATTTGGACCAAATATGAATTTAACGATCGCCTTGGGTCCGATTTGTTTTGTACTAAAAATGATTATGTTATCGTTGGTGTAACATGTGTTTTGGATTTGGCGTTTCAATTTCCGTAACTCAATTAAGATTTTCCGGAATTGACAATGTAGAACTAAGTGAAATATACTATATTCTTATGTACCGTGTTGCAAAATTAGGTAGATACCAAATCCAATGCTATTCCGTAAATGAACACCGATCATAGTAGGTACCTACTCAAGAAATGCATAGAGATATGATACAAAAAATTTCATAGCCTCTAAAGTGTCAGTGAATACATAACTTTATATTGCATGGTGATGATCGCAACACAACGGGTGATACATTATTCTACATTTGCATCACATTTGATGTGTCAGACATATTATTGTCAATACGTCGTATACCTACCTACATTAATAATCAATTAATTCATTGATATCATATTTCCAATCACTACTGACATGATATGTATAACTACTACCCTTCATACACAGCAGTAATTATACAATGTTATTAGTTATTATTATTAGTTAAATTACGCACGAAATATTTCCAATTTAACTAATGTATTATTCACGTAAAAATTATTAGCCATCACAAACAATACCTACTGCATATAATAATATATAAAAATTAGAAATAAACTATAACACAATTAATGGCAAATCAAATCAAGAGCCGACACAACCAGAACGAAAGCACTGCTTTCTGGGAAAAAAAGCCGAGGGACAGAATCAAGAATACAGTCATACGTAAAGCCTGCAACACGGAAGACGTCGTAAGATGGGGCAGGAAAAGAAGATTCTGCCGCGACAATCGTGGTAGTGCAAGAGCCCGCTGCTTAATTTATGACGTATCTGTTTTTTGATCGAAATATGGTATAAATGATAGCTTACCAATAGGGTATTACATCGCACTAGGGTTGCCTATCAAAATCTTGCCGCAACCCCCCCTGCCCCCCCGAAAAGGTCCCTCTTCGCGGTTTTTCGCATTTTAAAGGAATATGGTAAGAGATAGGAGAAAGTAGTCAATGACAAAAATAATCCTTGCTAAATTCTCTACAAAAAATGCTAAGTCAATTTTTTCGTAGAACTAGCAGTTTACCCGCAATGGCCGGTCCAAAACCAAAATTCATTTAGAATACAAAAAAAATGTATTTAAACTAAATTGGTTGGAAATTGATAAGAGCTACAGGAAAATAGTCAAAGAACGAATTAATTACCGTAGTCTTAGCTACAAAACGAGCTATAACTTATTTTCATACATCTAATAATTTCGGAGTTATTGCAATAAAACTCAGTGACGAAAATTCTTAAAATTTAGTTTTTGATAAAATAACCAGTGATAGAGCGCCGCAGGCCAAAATTTTTTATCCATAAAATGTTAGTAATGATGGGTGGAAGAATGTGAAAGAAAAAAAAACAAACTTTTTTTTTTATTTTTTCAATAAATATCCTGTTTTTTGACCGGCCATTACGGGTAAACTACTAGTCCTATGAAAAATTTACTTAACGTTTTTTGTAGAGAATTTAGCAAGGATTATTTTTGTCATTGACTACTTTCTCCTATCTCTTACCATATTCCTATAAAATGCGAAAAACCGCGAAGAGGGACCTTTTAGGGGAGGGCAGGGGGGTTTGCGGCAGGATTTTGATAGGCAACCCTAGTGCGATGTAATCCCCTATTGGAAAGCTATCGTTTATACCACATTTCGATCAAAAAACAGATACGTCATAAATTAAGCAGCGGGCTCTCGGACTATGGGGAGAATTAATAACACTGTCACACGTGGTGGGCAGTAACGTTCTAGTAAGCAGCCGCTAGTCAGGAAGACCAGCAAAGCGGTGGCTAGACAGCTAGAGTTCACTGTCCCAGGAGACCCCTGTGCACGAAACAGATCACCGGATCTAATGCAAGTGAAAAAAGAAGTAGAAAATTACTGGCTATATAATTAAGACGTCGTAGCATATTGGCACAATAATTGGGATACGTTAAGTACGGGACACATCAGACTGATAACTTGTGAATGCAGACTGTAGAAAAATCTTAAGAGTTCACTGCTCTGGTTCGTAATACAATACGTAGACTACACACATAATACGTATAGTACTGTGATATTACAAAGACCACCCTGTTAAAGACAACATATTAATTACCGCTTCAACCATACAGTTCCCGGAACAAGACAATTATTACATATCATACACAGGCAGTCCCGATTTAATGAAATCGTGGATTGTCGGCCACTACCCAAATTATGGTAAACACCTACAGTAAAGTAATGTAACGATAATAATAATCATGGCAAGAGAAAAAAATATCTGAGTAAGTAGCTACATGTTTTATTTATTTATTTATTTATTCAGATAGCACACACACAGACAGCAACATATATATACAAGATGGTAAACACAGTACAAAGAAACATCATTACCGCCCTATTTAAGGTGCACACATATGGTCAATCATTATAGGTCAATTTATATTATACTATTCTACATTATAACTATTTAACAAACAAAACTAAGAAGTACAGCACATACAAACAATATTAAATTCATTGGTCATATAGCAGAGACTTATACTATTGATATACACTTAACCTAAAAAATTGCGCTGTCAAAACATTAATAAAAAAAAAGTAATCTGTCAAGTAGGATGGCATACAAATACAACGCACAAGCAATAAATTATTTGCCTGTAAATTAAGAGAAAGAAGTAATAAGTATTAAATTATTTAGTCGTCATATAGTTAGATCATTATAAGCCTGTCAAATCGGATCACACATAAACAATTATTACAATAAAAACTTAAGACTAAAAAAATTAAAATCTACATATAATAATAACAACACAGTACCTGTATCGCACTTGGTGGAGATCATGTGGGAATAGGGAATTAGGTAGGAATATAAGGGGAATGATTTGGATGGAAGGATTCATGTAGTAATAAGGATTAACATCAGTCGGTTGACAGTTGTTGTGTCTGTAAGGCATTGCTTATCAATTTTTGAAACGATGCGGGGTAGCAACAAACATGTCGACTCCACAGAATTTGGCGTTGTAGTTATGCATTGCTCTATGGAGCGGATTTCGTACACCTGCATTAGTTGACGGGATGTTTAAGTGGAACGATCTGTATGTTCGCCTTTGAGATGGGACACGGAAGCCGATGTCCGCCAACAATGGAGGTACATCAATTTCGGCCACGCACACTTTTCTCAAGACACACGCGTCGATGAGTTCGCGCCTTTTCGACAGTTCGATCAAGTTGTGTATAACGGAGTTGGGGAACCTACGTCTGCAAATTCTTATAAATTTGCGTTGAAGTCGTTCGATGTCTTTGGAGTATTTATCGTATAGCGGGTTCCAGATAGTAGAGCAGTATTCGAGTTTTGATCGGATGAATGACGTATAGAGTTGGACGATAGAATCTTTGTTTTTGAAGGCCTTGGTTGCTCTAAGAATGAATCCTAATAATTTGTTGCACTGGGTCAGCATGTCATTAATATGTACGTCGAAATGGAGCTTACTGTCATAAATTATACCTAAATCTCTAATTACGTTCAGTTGTTCAAGTTCAGTTCCGTTTATTTTATATGTATGTTTGATGATTTTCCTGTTTTTAGTAAAAGTTATTGAATTACATTTTTTAAGATTCAACTCAAGTTTATTCTGTTCACAATAATCGTATACTCTACCGAGATCGCCATCAAGGTTAATGGCATCGGTTTCACTACGTATTTGGCTATAAATCTTTAGGTCGTCTGCAAACAGTAAAAATTTAGAATGCCGGAAACAATCACCTATGTCGTTAATAAAAATCGCGAACAACAATGGAGAAAGCACAGAACCTTGCGGTACTCCTGATGTGGGTGTAACATAGTTGGAGTTGAAGCCGTTCAATGTGACGGTCATCAGTCTATTGGTTAAATAAGAGTTGATCCATCTCAGTAAGTCACCGTGTATTCCGTAAGTTTGCAGTTTTCTCACCAGCAATGAGTGATCAACCTTGTCGAAGGCCTTCCTAAAATCAGTGTATACAGCGTCCACTTGGATTGGAAATCGGACGGTAGTTGTTAATATCGGCTTTATCGCCAGATTTGTGTATAGGGGTAACGTTCGCCTTTTTCCATATGATTGGAAAAGATCCTTTTTTAATACTTTTGTTAAATAAAATTCGCAGAGGTTTAGTTATATGTGGAGCACAACGCTTGAGTACTAAAGGTGATAGCATATCAGGCCCGACGCCCTTGTCAACGTCCAGACTATTTAGTTTGTTGTACACTTCCGAACTCAGTATATTTATTGTTGAAAGTGAGTTTGATGTGTGTGGTGGGTATAAGCTGTCAAATTCAGGGTCTGATCCCGGATTTTTGTTAAATACGGATTCAAAAAAGGTACAAAATAAGTTGGTTATCGTTAGAGGGTCATTTGAGGTTGTGTCATTGTAATGCATGTTCTTGGGATAATTGTTGGAGGATTTCATGTTATTTACATATGAAAAAAAGGGTTTAATATTGGTCTTTAAAGATTGTTCTATGTTACCTACATAGTTTCTGTGGTCAATTTTATGCGCCGCTTTGAGTCTAGATCTACAGTTGGAAAATATAGCATAGTCATTATCGTTATTGTATTTCTTCCATAAGTTCCAATATTTGGTTTTCATTTTGGCGAGGGTGATCGTTGCTTTTTTATACCATATTGGGAACTTTGAGGACTTTGGCACCTTTTTGGGGGTAAATTCGTCAATGATAGAAAGAAATACTTCATAGAATTTGTTCACCGCCTCCTCAACCTCAGCTTGGTCGAGCAAGTCATTCCAGTCTACACTGTTTAGTCGATGGTTTATTTCGTCAAAGTTAGCCTTATAAAAGTTGTATTTAAGTGTGGTATTGGTGTCTAAATGAGTTTCAACAACAAGGGGAATATCAATTAGAAGTGAAGGATGGTGTTTATCCTCAGGTACTAGTGGGGAATCACAACGGACAACACGACATGGGAGATCGGATAGTACTAAGTCTAAAATTGCATTATAGTCATTATAAACTAGGTTATATTGATTTACATTGAGGAATGACATCGTCTCCACAAGGAGCTGAGCCGCTGTACCACTCTGAGATTGAATACGAGCCGTCCCACCATCGTCGCCCTCAGTCCATTTTATCGTTGGTAAATTATAGTCGCCTATGAAGCACATATACTTGTTTTGATCATTTTGCACAGATTTGTTTAGACACCTACCTACTACGACGGAGGCAAGAAATGTATGTGACGATAAGGAAGTCTGGCAATCTGTTTTCTCTGCCTATCCCGCAAGGGACGCGGCAAGAGGGAATAGAATAGAATGGTATCATTGGAGTATACTCGTATATCTACCGATTACCACAGTAAGATGCGGTACCTATTTATTAACAACTAAAATAAACAGTTATTTAACACATACCCATATAAAAAAGGGATCTGGGCGTGTGTACGAGTATACAAATCTAAATGCTTCCCTGCACACTTAACAGTACCTAAGCTAAAAGCATGTGTGGTAAAGTGCAGAATTTATCGTCTTCACAGAGATTCGAATCCGGCACATCTATATTGAAAGTTCGCGTCCAACCAACTGCCCTAATCATGTAATAATTATACACCAAATACACAACTTTTCTTTCATCCTTTCTATAATACCCAGTAAGAGCGAATTGCTCTGAGGGCTTCTAGTAATGCATTAGGTAGTAGTGGTATAATGTATTGTGGACTGCAGACATAACAAGACGCCGATAATTTTCAATACCCATATGTAGGTAAGTGATACAAAACGACGCTGATTTCCGTTGAGGACTACTACTAAATGCTATGAAACATCACAAATTAAATAATCTTCACACATCAGCCGAGGAAATTGAAAAGGAGCTTTGAAAGTACAATAAATTCATTTATGTCATTTTCACGTTGATCACTGAAACGACAAAATACTTAAAATTACAACTAATACATTATTTGTGGGATACAAAACAAATTATGTCAATTAACGTCAAAACAAAGTGAACTGCTAAGTGATGAAAATAAAAAAGTCATTGTTCTGTCGTGGGTTATGTTCCTACTGGATGTCAAAAAAGCGTTCAAGGCACAGTCGTAAAAAAAAAACATGTTTAAATGATGGCATACTGGTTAATAAAAAATGTATCCAGAAACTCCTAGAAAAAAACATCTCGTATTTAGTCGAAGTTCATGTCGAGAGACAAACTACTAATAAAGAATTAAGTGCTTTGAACCTTCGAGTGCTTACAAATTATTTTAATTACTAAATCAGTTTGATGAGCAGATATTTAATCGACAATCTTTGCCACATACCCGGTATTATATGATGCTCCATACAACATAATGTTGCAATAGCAAACATCAGTTGGGTATTCTTCTCTCCCGTCATAACTCATGCATTACAATGAGGAATAATTGAGTAGCACTGTATGAGATTGAGACTAAATAGGCGATTCAATTGAGTCTAATTAAGACATACGATCGCATCAAGTGTACGATGACTCCTCTTGAATACTCTAAGATGGAATTAAATAATAGCGACTCTTACATTTTATTAATAGAAATAATAAATAAAAATAAATAACCTGGACATAATTACGCAATAAAATAGTAATATATGGGTTAATTAAAATAATATTAGTGTAATAAACACAACAGGCGATTATAAATACACAATTAAAGTTAATTTCTTTCACCAGGAATTATAATGGGGGAAAATGTGAAGGATTTATTTTAAGTAAGGTATGGATATGGAATTAACAACATCATTCAACTACGGTATTATGAAAATTTGACTGTGTAGTGTGTATACATATTTATTTTTCCTTTAAGGAAAACTTTCTCATGAAACTAAACAAAACATAACACCAACATAGTATTTTCTACGCATTCATTATTACAAACTGGCCAACGAAAAGGCGATGAGTGTCATGCCGGCTAGTGTAGAATTGTATTCAAATAACATGTTCACGTCAATAAATTACTATAAATATGCTAAAAGTAAATAAATAAAATCTTTATTGGATATCACGAACATTCCAAATGGCGGGATTATTGCCGTAGGAAATGTCTGGCAACTAACCACTCATCAACCACCGATATTTGAGGTCCTTGGATAGATATTGGATAGATGGATCTCGCAAATGTCCTTGGGTAGATACTTTTTCACGGCTATTAGTAGCGGTTGTAAGGGAGCTAAATAGTGGTGGGTAACAGGTACTTGAGGTACTATAAAAAACATTAATGAAAAGGAATGTTCCATTTTCATCAAAGAAATTTATTTCACGTGTAGTTACTGCGAGGAAAATTATAATGGACGAGGTGATACGAGACAGTACGAATAAAACAAACTTTTTTCCATAGAAATAATAATCTAGACAACACACAATGTCGGGTCTTTTGTTAAACATAATAAAGTAATTCTAATAGTACTAGAGTATTGTATTAAGATTAGTGATTGATGATAAAACTTTCCGGGAGAATCATATTATATTCTTCTAAATTCACACCTCTTACGATACCAACTCTATAGTTGGGTAACCAGACAGAAACTCACAATGACAAAATCTCAACTGTCAAAAGGGTAACCTACTATTGACAGAATCGCAACTCAACACCGGAAAACCTGTTGCCGAAAATTTCAATATTGTTGGGTTAGGTTCGTTAGGTTGTTTTTTTTTTTTGCACACAAAAACAAATCTAGAAAAAACAACGGCATCAGATTTCCTGGTGTTGAGTTGCGATTCTGTCAATAGTAGGTTACCCTTTTGACATGTGAGATTTTGTCACTTGAGATTTTGACATGGAACATTGGAACCCTATAGTTGACTGTAATTTGAAGACTTCGCACTTTAGTGAACAAAACAGTCTCATTTACTTATTAAAATACACACAGAGATAGTAAGGTTTACACTTTAAGGAGAGTGAAATACTTTTTGCAAACACTGTTACTTTGTCTTTGAACAATTGTTCATTTTGTTCAGAAAGTAAACGAAAGGACATGCGTAGCCGAGAAAGTATAAACTTAGGGGCAAATAGGTGCAACGGATCATGGAGAAATATCTTACAATAGATATATGTAGTATGTAGGTAGGCACATGCTGGAACGGAGAGGAAATCTTAGAATACATAATCTAATATTAGGCGAACAAATACGGAATTTTAAGAGGAATTTCATGTTCATGGGTTTGCATGAGGAATGTAATATATTACTGCGTGCATATGTAGAGAGTTTCCTATCTCATTCATATTATAAACAATATGACAGGATAGACGTGTATGTATTTCGCAAGCAGGTAAAGTAGTCATGTCTAATTATAAACGGATTCGATAATGCATTCACGTTTGGTTTCACTGCTAGACGCACTCTCACATTATCATACTCAAGTACTCGTCTCAATAATGCACTCGCATCCATACTACTAATGATGGGTGTAGTTACGTACGATACCCCACTATACTTACGTTTCAATTTACTCATGATGCTTTCCGAAATGATAGTGTCGTATTTTTTTTAAATCAAATAATTTTCCTGATAGCAAGCTTTAGCTCGTAATGTAAAGTGCAGAATACACTTTCTGTAACGAGATTCAATGTTGGACATCAGTGGGGGGTAAAAGAACGTCACAACTACAGAATCTCAAGGGCTGATGTAACTATCGTCACTGCCCTGTAAACAGACTTAAGTTTGACTTGTTTTCTTTTTAAGAAAGTCTACATAATCATTATTAAAGGCGTGTTAGCTAACCTATAAAGATAATATCAGCGATGCTGAAAAAACGTGAATGAGCGTCAGGGTACTTTCAGAAACATCCTAAAAATGTTGGAATTATGAGTAGTTTGTAATGGTTATATTTTTATACACCTACTTTTTCTAAGAAAACACTATATTAAAAATTATTTTATACGTCAATAATTAGACAATCTTCACGTAATATAAGAGTATGTATACCTACCAGATTATTTTAAAGCAAGTATCTAATCAAGTAAGTAGTTTAAAGAGTTCATTTTCTCCTATAAATCTAACAATAGATCAGTGCATCTCAAGTGCTTTAAATTCCAAGTGCATTTTCCGTGGTTGTGTGGTATTTCCGTCCTGTTTGTATACAACACGCACTGCATCGCTGCATCATACTCACGCACAAAAATCACACAAACATTTTAAAATGTATGAGGTGAGTCTGTGCAAGGAAGTACGTAGTATGTTGTATAGAAGTAATGTTTACTTGGAACGCTACTGACTCCTCAGAGTTATTTTTAATCCTTAGAAGTGTGCATTGCTTGAAAATAAATTACAAGACTTGTAATTGAATTTTTGTACCACTGGGAAACGAAGTGATTTAAGTGGGGAGTGAATCAACTGAAGGGAAATGTAAGCAATTGAAAATATTATTGCTGGGTGAAGTAAACAAATTCATATTATAAAGAACGAGAATTATGTGACTTCTGCTCAAGAGCGAAACTGAAAACATCAAATACATTTAGCTGAAAAATTATGCATGGAATGGTCGAAAAAACTTACTTTTTAAGAAAAGGCAAACATTTGGCAAGATTGAAACATTTTTATAATAGAGAAACTCAAAATGAAAAATTTATCAAAACCATTGGAGACATCTGTTCTTTGTTACGCACAGAGAGAGGTTAACAATGATTGATGTTATTTTAACTCACCCGCATGCAAAATGAAATGACCCAGAATGACTGCTACGCACATTAATAATAACAACTTCGCGACTCGCATCAATCCATTCTTCAGATGCACAACAATAATTGATTCAATTGTTGTGACTCGTCTAGTCCGCGAACCAATTCAATAATCTCGCAAACAGTGTCTGAACTTCTATTTTTTTTTCAAATATCCAGATCTGTTCTTTTTGACTTCCTGGGACGATGTTGTTTCTGAATTTCTGATATGGCCTTTTGGGCAGTTAATCTGCATAAAATATTTGACGATATACGAAAAATCACTAGGTAATTTGCCTACCTGGAGTTGTGGTTAAAAACCTTTTAACAGTTGGGATTTAAAACAGAACAAATCAGGTAAATACACATTCCTCTGGTGAACAGTGAGAAAATGTTGAACTTCAATATCAGCACAATAGAGGTTACAACTTTTGGGATAATACCCATAACACTGTACAGAAATTAAAACTATGCTCACTCTGTGAAAATATTCTGAACATCATATATGTCCCAATATAGAAAGAAAACATAAATACTAATGTGAAACTTATGTTACAAAATAGAAATGTGTCATAGTAAAAGAATTCCAATATAAATTATGGTTCAATATATAAAATTAAGAGCACATAATGACGATAAAAAAACAAATAAAATCTTTCAATGCATGTTCATTACTATGAGAGATATGAAGTGAGATTTAAAAGTATAACATAATATCCAACCAATACAAAATGAACATGAAGCGTTAATATAAAACTGGCGCTTTTATTAGAAAGCTACGTAATGTACTTACTTAATATTGGATGACTATATAATTTATAGTGCTACTTAAGTACAATATGATCTTATTAATGAACTTATCTATATACTCTAATCTAAGAAGATAAATAAATATGAACTCTTTTCTCTCACGTTCATCTTGCCAGTTGTGGATAAGTAATTGAAAGAAATTGATGACTGTAAATACATATAGTCAGAGTAGCGATAGCAAGTATGGAAAACACGAACGTTGATTTAAACATGTATTGTTGATCTGGAAAAAATGTTTACTGGGTATTGTAGACTTGACAGGACCAAATTTCGGTATAATGAAATGGGATCTAATATTTTCATTATAACTGATCGTGAGAAATTGTTTACAAGGCTTTGTACTTAATGTAATAAAGAGACGTTAGAAAGAAAAATGGTTACAAATATTTCTCGCCCAGATACCAACGAAAGTTTTTCTTGGACGTGATAGTTTACCAAACACCTAAACAACGGTGATACATTGATTTATACAGAATAATAAAAATCTAACGTTAGTACCTCATAAATGTCTCGTAAAGTAGGCGAGAACATAAGAAAGAAAGTCTATCATTAACATGATGCAAGTAAACATAAACGAAAGCAATGCCTACAGAACATTAAGTCCACGAGGGAACTGAAATTGGATTACATGAACCGAAGCAAAGAATTAAATGACATTCAATATAGATCAGACGATAAAGCGTATGATTCTGTTGAATCTGATGCGTGAGAGAGAACTAAAGACGTAGGTAATATTGTTAGTCATATTGTAATATAATGTAGAAATGTTGCTTCGCTATTTGTGTACAAACTCGCGCAATGTCAATGGCCCTGCGTTACATTATTATACAACGTTAGTAGTTCATTGCAATGCAAATGGATCCACAAACTGAAATAGTATCGAATTCAACAACATGAAAATATAGATTGTTTGCGTTACTCATATCGCAATTAGTCATCACATTATCATGATTCACAATACCTTTCTTACATATGATTGTACCAACAAGGACAGAGGACGCTTTGTTTGTTTGTTATCTCATTAACTGCGCTTTCCTGACAACTATTTGAGTAGTTTATAGTCAATTGATTAAGTAAGCAGACAATGTAAATTTACCATAAGGAATAGTAATACGGTGCCTTTAGATTTCTCGATGGAAAGTTGTGGGGTAGTCTGTTTTTCTTTCATTCTATACGTATTTTGGGGTGCTGAATCCGAATCCGAGGTTTGCCAACAAAATTTCGTGACGGAACATGGCGAAAAATTGGTAAAATGGCGAAAATATTCCTTTTCTGGCGATTTCTTTATAAGAACTCGAAAACTGGCAACTTCCGTAAGTTATTTTTCTACGCAAAATTAAAGTACGTAAAATTTACTACAAAATTGCGATATAAAATTTTTCTCTAAAATTTCTAGCAGCGGAGTTGTCAAGCTCCAAAAATTGGCCAAATTTTCTCGTTATTTTAAATTGTGACAATGGAAAATGTATGGAGAATAGGTCACCTTGTTAGAATTATCACCAAATTTTGACAATTATTCTTCAGATTTATGATACATATTTTACCTCGTTGGAATCAGTAAACATGGAGAAAGGTTTCGGGAAAAATTTTATTTAAAAATATAGTGAAATGTTTACGCTAAAAAAGTTTAAACATTTTTAGCCTAAACAAATTACTATATTTTTAAATAAAATTATTTAAACATGTCTAGCTCAAATATTTCACGGTGTTTTTAAATAAAAATTTCGTTAATAGCTTTCTTTGTGTTTTCTGATTCCAACGAGATAAATTTTACTCATGAATTTAAAGAATAATTGTTGAAATTTGCTTATGAAGGCAACAAGGTGAACTTTTTCAATACATTTTCGATTCTCGTAATGTAAAACAATAAGAAAATTTGGCCATTTTTTGGACCTTGACAGCTCCGTTGCTATTTATTTTAGAGAAAACATTTTATGGCAATTTTGTAGTAAATTTTACGTACTTTAATTTTGCGTAGAAAAATAACTTACGTAAGTTGCCAGTTTTCGAGTGCTTATAAAGAAATCGCCAGAAAAGGAATATTTTCGCCATTTTACCAATTTTTCGCCATGTTCCGTCACGAAATTTTGTTGGCAAACCTCGGATTCGGATTCAGCACACCAAAATACGCATAGAATGAAAGAAAAACAGACTACCCCACAACTTTCCATCGAGGAACTGTTTTGTGTTTAATTTCACCGGATTATAGAAATTTTGAAATGATACGTTATCTCTAAATACTTTCAGTGGAGACTATTTCTAAACGAAGTACCAGTTTCCGCAAAAAGACCACATTAGATTAAGTGGAGAAAAGTAGATAATACTATTGCCTACTATAATACAGTTTTGTTGCCCGAGGCCAATGGAACACTATGTACTAGTATGTAGTGTGATCTTCGTATATCTGTCAAAGTTTTGGGAGATACTGTAGTTAGGTTCTGGTATAATAATAATTTATCATCACACAAAATTTACTACTACGGACGCAACTTTTAATTAAGACGAACGTCAAACTATCCCAGTTTCTTTCACAAGATGAAGAACTTGATTCGCTTCTTTATTATTTTACTCTCCCAACATTAACTTGTCTAACATTTTTGTTTTACTCTGGTTGGTTTTCTGTAAATAATAACACAATTGCTTATTACATACGTAAACGTATAACAGAACTTTTTGTACATTAACACAAAGATATCGCATCGACAAAATGAAGGAAACCTACATGGTTATTATCTGACAAATGGTGAAAACATTACGTGGTAAAAAAGTTTTAATTGTTAAATACAAAATTTTAACGTTGGTCACGGTATTGATATCTCTCTTCAATTCTGTCTGTAATTTTCATGCCTAACTTTATTATATGTACTCTGTTCACTTGAAGATATAAAATGTTAATTGAATATAATATACCTTCCCTTATGTATAAGTGTTAAAGCTGTATGTACACATATTATGTTGTGGAGATGAGGAACAAAAACGTACTAGGTGTCTGGTCTAGACTAATAAATAGTTAATTAATGAAAGAACCAGAGGGTTACAGTCTGGCCATTGACTGGTAATTGCCAAGTTAACGCCATGCATTGTGCGAGAGGGAATATACGAGTAGTACGAACACCCTTCATCCACAGATGTCTCCCAATAGGGAAACTGGGAGGTTGGATTAAACCATGGTGCCACAGTTGTAATTTAAGTTAACGCAGATCACAACAAAGGATGGAACGGTTGAAAGGAGCAGGTGTGAGCTGTTGGGTGCATGAAACGCGACGTTAGGAAGTTAAAATGTGGGAGACAATACTGTCAACTTTCAAACGCTAGTAGATAATACCAAACCACAAGTATTGAAGTTACTTTCAAGAGCAACAAAATGACAAACGGCGTACAATTAATTTTATCTAGTATAAGAACAAGTTAACGATAAAACGATATTACTAATAGGAATGGAATTGTAGGAAACGGTCGTAATGGAAACGGATTTCAATTAATTAACATAAATTTGTTACAAGAAACTTTCGATCTTCGAGGAAAAAAAGTTTTAATTTATTTCCTTACAACAGCCAATAAATATTTCAAGCAGGTTGGTTTAATTAAGTTAGGAAGATTTCAAAAGCACTTTACCTCTACGAGTTTCTAAAACTTGATAAAACTATAATACGTGTTGTGTTGTGTATAATGGAAACTAGTAAATTCACACGCATAGGCAATTATGTAATATTAAAAATGCTATGAGTATCAAATATTAAAAAAAACTTCCTATTACGAGTACGTACTAGTAATGCAGGCGATGATGATGATAATAATAAAAAAGGGCTATTATCATGCAGTAGATTGTAATGCGCATGCTGTGAAACATGACAGGTACCCAACGAACAGAACAGATTAGTTTTAAAATCATTACTGTTAAAATTCTGTTAACAATATAACGAACTAATTGGATGTCGCGTTTGTGTTAAATACTCGAATAGTCCACGAAAGTCGAGCCTGGAAAAAAATCGTGCTGATGAAGATGTACCTTCTTCAAAACCAGATCCCAAATAAACTTCCAAAAATGACTGATGCGGATACTACGTCTAAATATATTTAAATGGAAGCAGAGTTTGCGAAGATAGAAAAAAAAGGTGTGTATTATTATATAAAAGGGACTTTTAATTTGCTTTATTACTCTGTTCCCGAAAACCCGATTCCAATTACGATGTAGAAATTTACAAATCGAATTTAATTGACCGAAAATTACGCCAATTTAAGCACTCATCCATTTATTAATATAAAGAATTTTTGGCGAAAATGGACGCAGTGAAAATGTTTTGTCAAATTTCGTTGTGAATTCGTAATTAGGATAATTGAATTTAATGCGGGTTAATCTAATTACACATCATTAGCACATATTAGTCATTACATAATAATTTATGTGAATTAGCCAGATTAAATTTACATCACAGAATTCAGAGTTGTCAATATAGGATTTAGTACTAAAACATTGGTTGTATAATCCCGTGGTATGAGGGCATAGAGGCAGATAAATAAGCTGAGTAAATATTATTACTTTCTAGGGATGCTTTACTGAAATGTCTCTAATTAATTCAAGATGTAATTAAAATCTCCGAGGAGTAACAACAATTACCTAGCACAAATTTAGTAAAATATTCCTGGCTACTAAAATGGACCGCCCTTAAAAAGGTCATGCCTTTAATTTAACTTAATAATTATAGACAATTTTCCCTCATTACGGCTTTCCGAAAAAAGGAAACATAAGCAAAAATTGGCGAAAAAGTATGCAATTTGTTATGGTAAAAATAAATAAAACAAAAAAATTTCAAATGAAAACTGTACGGTAACGCGGAAGGTCATTTTAACGTATTGTTTCCTAATGTGAAGCATGTGGTGGTCCTGGCTGAATTTTGTTTGAGTCACTCGTAAGAGTCGTGAGTTGTGATCAAGTGTATTTTTATTTCATGTATTTTTTTCCTTCCAGATCCCTGCAGCTCCCACAATACTTTTTCACTATGTAAGTTAAGTAGGGGTCAATGAAGAGCACTTACGAGTATAATTACTGTGGCTATCAAAAATATACTGATGTTTTCGGGATTAACTATGTGACTGTTTTTCGACATTTTGAAAAAAACCGAGTTTACTATACTTGACTGATTACATAATCTAATAAACTCAGTTTTTTCAAAAATAATGGAAACGCTTAAAATGTTATTGACATTGATAAAACTGGCCAACCCGTTTCACCGATCGCTCTAGTTGAAATGTATATAAAATGTTCCGGGAGGAAGTCTCGGGCTATAAAGACGAGTATTTCAAATACCCTCTGAGAGAAAATAATAATCGTAGAAAAATACATTATATGCCTCTACGTTTCTGAACTCATCTTGTAAAGTGTAGTCTCAGGAAACGTTATTAGTGTTATGAACGTGATGTTTCACATTAGAAGTGTACGATGAAGGAACATTGTTCACTACAAACACACACATAATGCCTATAATAGACAGTAATATCACATAGCTACCTACAGAGTTGCAGACTTAAGATTTAGTAAAGTCTTCAATAAAGATATCGTGGTGGAAATAGAGATATAAACATAAACAAAGAGAAAAGAGAGTTTGGGCAGAAAATCAGAACCCTTAATAGGTATTGCCTTACGTACCAAGATAAAAAAAATACCACCTCCAGAAAATTTAAATGTAATAGCAATACATCCTTTTCAAGATTATGGTACGAGGGCTATTTTCGTATTTCGTGCTTACATAGAAGCACAAACGGAACGGAAAACAACCCTCGTATTTATTCATTTTTTAAGAAATCCTTCTTTTAGTGGATGAAGAAGATGTATTCTTTTATATGGCGGGTCACCGTCTGAATTATTTGTAAAATTCCTATGTTAAATTGCTTCAGTTTTGGAGTTAAATTGGTGTACCTAGTAGAAACAGTTAGGACCAAAACTAAGTTGTCAAAATGATAAAATTAATGGGCGTCAACTACAGATAACTCGACATTATGTAAACTCAATACCAATTCCCATAGATAAATACATGACATTGAGAAGTTTTGTGTTTATATTATTTACACTGTAAATAACGGTTTATTGAGACCCAATAATCGTGCAAGTTTATAGTCGGTGTCACAAATCCCTCGAGAATCACAACTTAATCACATTTTGCAAAGTAATTTAAATTTGATAACATTATGTATGTGGGACTGAGGGTATTAGGATCAGGGATGAGTCGTCCAATCGAATGTCGAACTACTACAACCTATTAATATTAAACAAGAACCCCTAAATCGATTTAGAGAAATCGGGTTCCCATTATTTGAATTTCAAACAGATAACTTATAATAATCATATCAAATCTAACGAATTATCTCCTTGGGAGCACCTTCATATAATATACAGGGTATTCAATCAAACGAATATTTGAATACCTATACTGAAAATATTCACCTAAGGTAACATGACCGGCCATTGTGGGTAAACTGCTAGTCCTATGAAAAAAATGTGTATAACATTTTTAAACACTAGAAAGACCTAGTGTCTATCATTCATAAGAAGCGCGATTATAATCAGTGCCATTTTTGTTAATAAAAGATTCACAGAGAATTTCAGAAAGATTGACACATTTCCAAAACGGTTGAACCTATGCCCTGCACAAGATTTTTCTACGAATCCTCTTATCAAACTCTAAGATATTGGGGATAAACGGCACAACATCCTATATTGATGAAATCGAAGTATACACAAGGCGGATTATGTTCCGAAAGTAATTTAGAGACAGAAAGTGAGAGTAAGAGAGAGAAAAGCAGGGGAATTAAAAGCTGGGAGGAGATTTATATTTTAATACTATCCAAGTTTTCTACTTTTATATACTAATGAAAAACATTTTTTCCGTCGTTTTGGGTTTAAAAGGGAAGGTGGAGTTCTTTATTCTTCAACTTAATGTACCGTTACACGACGGAAAAGAGATTTCCATGAATCACAGGTAGGCAAGTACATTTTTAGTAAAATTAATGTCTACTCTACTCAATTAAGGGATGAGGCAGAATTTTACAAAAAAATTACTTGATGAAATATCAATTAAGAGAAGAGTTCTCTGAAAGGGACGTAACGAGACACTAAAATGGGAAATTCGAATAAAAATCCACCTAAGCATTTTCCATGATAGTGAGACGCGTATGAGCGTGAGAAATGTCATCTATACAATTCAAAACGAAAATCTTAAAATGTATGAAAGGGATTAGAATTTCTTGTTGGTTGTATTACAAAAAATACATAAAAAAATAGTTTAAGAGGTACATTTTAGGGGCAGGAAAAAAGGCCGCCTGGAGATCGTATCTTACAGAAAAAACAAGGATTCAAAAAGAATATCTTGGATTTCTTTAATATGAAAAAATGGTATGTATTTAATATTGCCTGTGTTCCGTCGTCTTCACCAATGGAAAACAGCGGGGCGTGGACAGTTTTTCATGATAAATATTTTCTATTCAGACGAAATTCGTACAAGCGGCAAATACCTATGTAGTACCAACATTGTACATAGGTGTCGATAAAACGAGGCAAAGCTGGATTTAAAACGGATTGAAGAAAATGAATTCCCGGGAAAACTTAGGAGGAAAAAAAGGAAAATATAAACAAAATATACTCATAAAACTACAAACAATCCAGCTATTTCATTTCAGCTAGTACTTTCACATACGTACCGCTGAGATCATCTTCGTATGCGAGTGTAAACAATGATTGAATCGGCAACACACACGTACACCACGTCTAGGTTATAACTGTGCAAAAAATAATGCAGATTTCAAAGAAAAATAAGACATTATATGTACAAAGGAGAAAACTTTTCTGTGAATCTCTCGTATAGATTTCTATGGCTTGTGATGTGTCATGCTGGTGAAAATAGCCTACACTCAGGAGTTCGAGGAGAGAATCCGTCCTCTTTCAAAGGCGCTTACGCGATTAAGACGCGTATACTGCAGATCGCGAGAAAGTGTTCAAGAAACAATTTGGGGTTGAAGTAAATAGAGAGAAAACTATAGACTAAATAACGTGAAAGATTCTTTCGAATCATCTACAGAGATAATTAATAATCCAAACATAAAAAAGTAGGTACTAAACTTAAATGGAAATAACATTGATTATTTTGCAATAATGCGGTTAGACAGCTTACCACAAAACGGCAATATTAAAGATGTGACGTGGTTATCATCTACTACAACTATACTAGCAAAAGATAGGTTGATTGCGCAGAATAATCAATTCTTAATAATTTGAATACGAGCAAAGTACAAAACCAGAAAATCAAATTCGGTGCAATTACTCTTATTTTACAAAGCTCTAATAATATAACCTTTTTTCTTACAATATTTTCATTGCTAAATCTAATAAAAAAAAAGTAGTGGTATTCTAGTTACACTAATTATTGTGTGTTTTCATCTACCCGAGCCAAGTGCTGGTAAATATCAGCCACTAAGGGAGAGCAAATGTTAATAACGATGCCAGAGCTCACGATCTGGGAGAAAAATAAAGAAAATAATAATGTAAGACAATCTAACAAAATTAAATAAATGTATACTAAGTACAAGAGTCAGAAAAAGCGATTTTGTTTTTCAGTTTATTTCAGTAAAGGTTTTTACTGCCGATGAAATTAGAAAACTAACTGGTACACTCAAAATAGGTTTTAAGACGACGGTTACGTAAAATAAACAAATTATATGACACGTCACATGTTTCGAAAGACATTGCTCCACGGCGTCCAGTATCTTTTTTAATCAACAGTTCAAAGCAATTACAAAAATAAAAAAATCTCCAAGGGTATGATTTTTCCCTAGGCACACATAGGCACTCATGTGTTTTTCATGACTTTAATTTATTGAACAAGGTGACTAGTGCTGGATTTCACCAACTTCTTAGTGCTAGGTGGCTCCTATCTCCGCTATTCCTCACCTAGAATTTGGTGAAATCCAGCACCTTTCACACATTTTTGTATTTATGTACTAAATGACGAGTTCTATCGCTTGAACAAATGTATTTTCCTGCTCCATACATTACTCATTTGGTCGCCAGAAACACTATTTTTTTCCCAATAATAAAAGTTGTTGATTGTTCATCGTCACAAGAAATATAAATGCTGTTGTTTGTTCAGTGACATCGTTAACAAAATAGTGATGTGAAAATGTGCATCGTGTTGATGATGTTACAGAGAGGTTGAAAGTGCAGAGTTCAAATCGCCAGATGATTGAAATTCATAATGAAAATTAACGATGCGAAAACATTGCTTCAATTATCATGTGTTGCATAATATGGAGTATGGACTGGAATAATATCGCGACTGTATCTACACGTACAATATTATAATAAGTATTAATAATGATGTGCATTGTGTATCTCATTCGTGACAATGTAATGATAATATATTTCATCTCACTTCCTCGTGAAAACACGGGTTGTTGTTCAAGGGAGAGTGAATTAATAATTTATTTAACAGCTTGGGAATGAAATGTGCGTGGATAATGACTCGGGAGACACAAGAGCATCTTTCATTAGGACGCACCATCTTGTTAGTACCTACACCTACCACCTACTACTCCTACAAAGCAGCTTATCCTCTTATTCACGTTAGGTTAGGTAAGACTAAATAGAACCTCATACAGCCATAACACGTATCTTATAATACAATAGACGAGCTACGAAGAGTGAACCCTAATACAATAAAGAGTATATAATTTAATCATAAGACCATAATATTTAAATTAAATGTTGTTTGGTATAAATAATTTCCTACATATCAAAACAAAAAATAATGAATTACTTCCAATGGCACCCTTGTATAATCCTAGCATCATTAAATTTCGCTGAATGACTAAGTGATCTGTAGTAAGTGCAAACATATCATTTGGTTTGCGGGTGATTTTGTTGGTCATTAGTGGATATCAAGACTATTTAAAAAAATACGCACATACCTACAGTTTGTACAGAACGATATGGTTTTCGACGAGGGCCCTACATGTAAATTTTTGGCAACCATAATGGCAACACCTTATAAAATTTCCACAGAAATGTCGTTGTTGCCAGTGTATAAACTTGTAGTTCTAAATGAATTCGTGACCATCTCTTCTCCTTCTTGACAGATTGTAATGTGTACAATATATTTTAATAATGCCAGAACAGATGATTCATGATCCTTCAGATTTTGGACTCCTGGGCATAATGGATCAATTCTGAATATTAAAAACATTGGATCAATTCTGATATTCGCCTTTCAACAAACTCTCCCAAGATTAATAACAGTTTTCAACATCTGCGTGCCTTCATTCATCTCGAAACGAAGTATACATAGGTTCATATTATATACAGCATGTTGTGCTTTGTGTTTTATCTAACATGCGCTGGGAAATCTGTGCTTTATTTAGGAGCTCACTAATTCTGGTATTTTAAAACGGACAGATTATGTTTTTTTAAATTATTAACGTGTTTAGACTTTGATTGCAAAATGTTGCAAGTTTTCTACAATCTCAAATACATCGGAAAATTCTTATTGTATCCTAACAAAAAGACATTTACAATATCACTCGTAAAAAAGTTGAAAGAAAAAAAGAAGACTTATTTTCCTCACCTTTTCTTTTGAAATTCTCAAAACTATTTCAAATGGGCAAACTTAATCGATATACTTTATCCGAGTGATACACTCTGTATATACGTTCGAGGAATTTCTGAACAATAAATATCGACTTCATCAAGAAGTTGTTATAAAATAAACACAGAGAAATTTTAAACATAACAACGATATTGAAAACTCTTCAGGAGCTATTGTTTTGAGTTTTAAATGGAAAACACAAGTTGTGTTGAGATTTTTGAGAAGACGAGTTATTGAAGTATTCCCACAACAGTATAGAAGAATTAAGGATGAACATTGTCGGGCTTACGACCGACCTTGGCTGGCTTAAGTGATCACTTTACACTCGAGAAACATTCGCCATTTCAGTTCACCCCGGCTGGGATTCGAACCCATACCTTCGTCTCGCTTAGTAGGGATCATATCCACTACACCACGAAGAGCGACGGCTGTGTTGTCGAATTTCATGTACATTAAGTACCTACATATGTATTGTTGCATTTCTTACTGTTGAAGGGAGAGGGTGGTATTTTTAACACACCCGCCATCTTTTTATTGCTTAGCCGAAGAACGTAGTTCACAATCAACTTCGCTAATGGCAGGAGAGGCAACTAAGTACCATATTTATGTTTTTATACCTAACAATTACCAACGTGATTTTAACTTGAATTATTTTTGATTGTACAAATTTTTATTCTTGTAAAGCGTTGGATTTTTTCTACAGCCGTAGTAAATACATTGAAGTATTCCCACAACAGTATAGAAGAATTAAGGATGAACATTGTCGGGCTTACGACCGACCTTGGCTGGCTTAAGTGATCACTTTACACTCGAGAAACATTCGCCATTTCAGTTCACCCCGGCTGGGATTCGAACCCATACCTTCGTCTCGCTTAGTAGGGATCATATCCACTACACCACGAAGAGCGACGGCTGTGTTGTCGAATTTCATGTACATTAAGTACCTACATATGTATTGTTGCATTTCTTACTGTTGAAGGGAGAGGGTGGTATTTTTAACACACCCGCCATCTTTTTATTGCTTAGCCGAAGAACGTAGTTCACAATCAACTTCGCTAATGGCAGGAGAGGCAACTAAGTACCATATTTATGTTTTTATACCTAACAATTACCAACGTGATTTTAACTTGAATTATTTTTGATTGTACAAATTTTTATTCTTGTAAAGCGTTGGATTTTTTCTACAGCCGTAGTAAATACATTGAAGTATTCCCACAACAGTATAGAAGAATTAAGGATGAACATTGTCGGGCTTACGACCGACCTTGGCTGGCTTAAGTGATCACTTTACACTCGAGAAACATTCGCCATTTCAGTTCACCCCGGCTGGGATTCGAACCCATACCTTCGTCTCGCTTAGTAGGGATCATATCCACTACACCACGAAGAGCGACGGCTGTGTTGTCGAATTTCATGTACATTAAGTACCTACATATGTATTGTTGCATTTCTTACTGTTGAAGGGAGAGGGTGGTATTTTTAACACACCCGCCATCTTTTTATTGCTTAGCCGAAGAACGTAGTTCACAATCAACTTCGCTAATGGCAGGAGAGGCAACTAAGTACCATATTTATGTTTTTATACCTAACAAATACCAACGTGATTTTAACTTGAATTATTTTTGATTGTACAAATTTTTATTCTTGTAAAGCGTTGGATTTTTTCTACAGTCGTAGTAAATACATTGAAGTATTCCCACAACAGTATAGAAGAATTAAGGATGAACATTGTCGGGCTTACGACCGACCTTGGCTGGCTTAAGTGATCACTTTACACTCGAGAAACATTCGCCATTTCAGTTCACCCCGGCTGGGATTCGAACCCATACCTTCGTCTCGCTTAGTAGGGATCATATCCACTACACCACGAAGAGCGACGGCTGTGTTGTCGAATTTAATGTACATTAAGTACCTACATATGTATTGTTGCATTTCTTACTGTTGAAGGGAGAGGGTGGTATTTTTAACACACCCGCCATCTTTTTATTGCTTAGCCGAAGAACGTAGTTCACAATCAACTTCGCTAATGGCAGGAGAGGCAACTAAGTACCATATTTATGTTTTTATACCTAACAATTACCAACGTGATTTTAACTTGAATTATTTTTGATTGTACAAATTTTTATTCTTGTAAAGCGTTGGATTTTTTCTACAGCCGTAGTAAATACATTGAAGTATTCCCACAACAGTATAGAAGAATTAAGGATGAACATTGTCGGGCTTACGACCGACCTTGGCTGGCTTAAGTGATCACTTTACACTCGAGAAACATTCGCCATTTCAGTTCACCCCGGCTGGGATTCGAACCCATACCTTCGTCTCGCTTAGTAGGGATCATATCCACTACACCACGAAGAGCGACGGCTGTGTTGTCGAATTTCATGTACATTAAGTACCTACATATGTATTGTTGCATTTCTTACTGTTGAAGGGAGAGGGTGGTATTTTTAACACACCCGCCATCTTTTTATTGCTTAGCCGAAGAACGTAGTTCACAATCAACTTCGCTAATGGCAGGAGAGGCAACTAAGTACCATATTTATGTTTTTATACCTAACAATTACCAACGTGATTTTAACTTGAATTATTTTTGATTGTACAAATTTTTATTCTTGTAAAGCGTTGGATTTTTTCTACAGCCGTAGTAAATACATTGAAGTATTCCCACAACAGTATAGAAGAATTAAGGATGAACATTGTCGGGCTTACGACCGACCTTGGCTGGCTTAAGTGATCACTTTACACTCGAGAAACATTCGCCATTTCAGTTCACCCCGGCTGGGATTCGAACCCATACCTTCGTCTCGCTTAGTAGGGATCATATCCACTACACCACGAAGAGCGACGGCTGTGTTGTCGAATTTCATGTACATTAAGTACCTACATATGTATTGTTGCATTTCTTACTGTTGAAGGGAGAGGGTGGTATTTTTAACACACCCGCCATCTTTTTATTGCTTAGCCGAAGAACGTAGTTCACAATCAACTTCGCTAAGAAATGCAACAATACATATGTAGGTACTTAATGTACATGAAATTCGACAACACAGCCGTCGCTCTTCGTGGTGTAGTGGATATGATCCCTACTAAGCGAGACGAAGGTATGGGTTCGAATCCCAGCCGGGGTGAACTGAAATGGCGAATGTTTCTCGAGTGTAAAGTGATCACTTAAGCCAGCCAAGGTCGGTCGTAAGCCCGACAATGTTCATCCTTAATTCTTCTATACTGTTGTGGGAATACTTCAATGTATTTACTACGGCTGTAGAAAAAATCCAACGCTTTACAAGAATAAAAATTTGTACAATCAAAAATAATTCAAGTTAAAATCACGTTGGTAATTGTTAGGTATAAAAACATAAATATGGTACTTAGTTGCCTCTCCTGCCATTAGCGAAGTTGATTGTGAACTACGTTCTTCGGCTAAGCAATAAAAAGATGGCGGGTGTGTTAAAAATACCACCCTCTCCCTTCAACAGTAAGAAATGCAACAATACATATGTAGGTACTTAATGTACATGAAATTCGACAACACAGCCGTCGCTCTTCGTGGTGTAGTGGATATGATCCCTACTAAGCGAGACGAAGGTATGGGTTCGAATCCCAGCCGGGGTGAACTGAAATGGCGAATGTTTCTCGAGTGTAAAGTGATCACTTAAGCCAGCCAAGGTCGGTCGTAAGCCCGACAATGTTCATCCTTAATTCTTCTATACTGTTGTGGGAATACTTCAATGTATTTACTACGGCTGTAGAAAAAATCCAACGCTTTACAAGAATAAAAATTTGTACAATCAAAAATAATTCAAGTTAAAATCACGTTGGTAATTGTTAGGTATAAAAACATAAATATGGTACTTAGTTGCCTCTCCTGCCATTAGCGAAGTTGATTGTGAACTACGTTCTTCGGCTAAGCAATAAAAAGATGGCGGGTGTGTTAAAAATACCACCCTCTCCCTTCAACAGTAAGAAATGCAACAATACATATGTAGGTACTTAATGTACATGAAATTCGACAACACAGCCGTCGCTCTTCGTGGTGTAGTGGATATGATCCCTACTAAGCGAGACGAAGGTATGGGTTCGAATCCCAGCCGGGGTGAACTGAAATGGCGAATGTTTCTCGAGTGTAAAGTGATCACTTAAGCCAGCCAAGGTCGGTCGTAAGCCCGACAATGTTCATCCTTAATTCTTCTATACTGTTGTGGGAATACTTCAATGTATTTACTACGGCTGTAGAAAAAATCCAACGCTTTACAAGAATAAAAATTTGTACAATCAAAAATAATTCAAGTTAAAATCACGTTGGTAATTGTTAGGTATAAAAACATAAATATGGTACTTAGTTGCCTCTCCTGCCATTAGCGAAGTTGATTGTGAACTACGTTCTTCGGCTAAGCAATAAAAAGATGGCGGGTGTGTTAAAAATACCACCCTCTCCCTTCAACAGTAAGAAATGCAACAATACATATGTAGGTACTTAATGTACATGAAATTCGACAACACAGCCGTCGCTCTTCGTGGTGTAGTGGATATGATCCCTACTAAGCGAGACGAAGGTATGGGTTCGAATCCCAGCCGGGGTGAACTGAAATGGCGAATGTTTCTCGAGTGTAAAGTGATCACTTAAGCCAGCCAAGGTCGGTCGTAAGCCCGACAATGTTCATCCTTAATTCTTCTATACTGTTGTGGGAATACTTCAATGTATTTACTACGGCTGTAGAAAAAATCCAACGCTTTACAAGAATAAAAATTTGTACAATCAAAAATAATTCAAGTTAAAATCACGTTGGTAATTGTTAGGTATAAAAACATAAATATGGTACTTAGTTGCCTCTCCTGCCATTAGCGAAGTTGATTGTGAACTACGTTCTTCGGCTAAGCAATAAAAAGATGGCGGGTGTGTTAAAAATACCACCCTCTCCCTTCAACAGTAAGAAATGCAACAATACATATGTAGGTACTTAATGTACATGAAATTCGACAACACAGCCGTCGCTCTTCGTGGTGTAGTGGATATGATCCCTACTAAGCGAGACGAAGGTATGGGTTCGAATCCCAGCCGGGGTGAACTGAAATGGCGAATGTTTCTCGAGTGTAAAGTGATCACTTAAGCCAGCCAAGGTCGGTCGTAAGCCCGACAATGTTCATCCTTAATTCTTCTATACTGTTGTGGGAATACTTCAATGTATTTACTACGGCTGTAGAAAAAATCCAACGCTTTACAAGAATAAAAATTTGTACAATCAAAAATAATTCAAGTTAAAATCACGTTGGTAATTGTTAGGTATAAAAACATAAATATGGTACTTAGTTGCCTCTCCTGCCATTAGCGAAGTTGATTGTGAACTACGTTCTTCGGCTAAGCAATAAAAAGATGGCGGGTGTGTTAAAAATACCACCCTCTCCCTTCAACAGTAAGAAATGCAACAATACATATGTAGGTACTTAATGTACATGAAATTCGACAACACAGCCGTCGCTCTTCGTGGTGTAGTGGATATGATCCCTACTAAGCGAGACGAAGGTATGGGTTCGAATCCCAGCCGGGGTGAACTGAAATGGCGAATGTTTCTCGAGTGTAAAGTGATCACTTAAGCCAGCCAAGGTCGGTCGTAAGCCCGACAATGTTCATCCTTAATTCTTCTATACTGTTGTGGGAATACTTCAATGTATTTACTACGGCTGTAGAAAAAATCCAACGCTTTACAAGAATAAAAATTTGTACAATCAAAAATAATTCAAGTTAAAATCACGTTGGTAATTGTTAGGTATAAAAACATAAATATGGTACTTAGTTGCCTCTCCTGCCATTAGCGAAGTTGATTGTGAACTACGTTCTTCGGCTAAGCAATAAAAAGATGGCGGGTGTGTTAAAAATACCACCCTCTCCCTTCAACAGTAAGAAATGCAACAATACATATGTAGGTACTTAATGTACATGAAATTCGACAACACAGCCGTCGCTCTTCGTGGTGTAGTGGATATGATCCCTACTAAGCGAGACGAAGGTATGGGTTCGAATCCCAGCCGGGGTGAACTGAAATGGCGAATGTTTCTCGAGTGTAAAGTGATCACTTAAGCCAGCCAAGGTCGGTCGTAAGCCCGACAATGTTCATCCTTAATTCTTCTATACTGTTGTGGGAATACTTCAATGTATTTACTACGGCTGTAGAAAAAATCCAACGCTTTACAAGAATAAAAATTTGTACAATCAAAAATAATTCAAGACGAGTTATACCTATTATGAGATTTTTACAACAAAATAATTGTCAATTAATATAATTTCCACTGATTTTGCAAACGATACCATTCATACATCATCCGTTTTGTGCATACCATTGATACAACTGTATTGTTTGCAAGGTGGATTTATAAAACTCCGTTTTTAATTGAAATTATTTTTTAATAAAGAAAAAACTTAAGAGTTTTTGAATGATTTATTTATTACTTAGAGTTACGCGTTTCTTACGTTTGTAGCCATTGAGTACGACTATCGCTACCAGGCGCGAAGCAATCTAAGAACACGATTCCCTTCAACTTACCTTTTGGAAAAAATAATAGGTATAATAGTGTCTAATCTGACGTAATCCCATAAGAAATGTTAGCTCCGGCTTCTCTTCTGCAAAAATCCACCCTTCGCCACTGATGGCTACGTAGGCCGAAACGCGTAACTCTAAGTAATAAATAAATCATTCAAAAACTCTTATGTTTTTTCTTCATTAAAAAACAATTTCAATTGATACAACTGTTATAGTGCATACGAACGTGTAAAAAGAGGGTAAATAATAGGGAAAACACAAAAAGAGGGTTATTTTTCTATGCATTTCAAAGATATGCTCTTAAGTAGAGCGATTAGATATTACTGTTGTGAAATCCACAGTAAGACATGAATGATGGTCCTTAGCTGTCTGCCCGTGTTATATCCCATGATAAATTATCGTCCATGCGGGTGTATCACAAATTCAAAGACGCACGGTAGACGTTTCTTCTACTTTGTAGGACGTAGGTATTAAAATATAGCTGTGAATAGATAATGTCTACGACAATTCTACACGTCAGAAGGACTACTGTAATGTACCTACCTGATACACCAGCGCCGTGACGGGTGTTAGCTTACGCAGTGGAGTTAGGTAAAGTTAGAAAGATATTATTGAAGTCGAGTGTCAGAAATCCAATTGAGTGACTTGCTGTTATATCTGAAGACGTCAAATAGTGACAAGTTTGAGAATGTGGGTAAGTACATCGTAGAATTGTATGACTACTACATGAAAATGCATAAACTATAGAAAATAAAAACAAATTCACACCAATGAGATTATGTATTCGTCTTATGATGGTAATAAATTAATTATTGGATGATATGAACCTTATTAATTGTAATTAAATGCTAGGTATACACAACCCTATTGATTAACCGAGTCACTCATTTAGAGAATGTATTTTTACGCGGAGGCATGACTTTGCCAACACACTTCTCAGTATTATCAGCCAGAAGAGTCTACATATTATCATTCATGATTCACATATAAACTCACCAGCCTAATACTGGGAAAAATTCACCTATCCAGATATCACGGATATCACAGGATTAGGCTCAGATGCGCGGGGCCTAAAATACAAGCATTGTGCCTGAAATATCAGTATTTAGGAATCGTCTTACAATTATTATTAATAATTTATTTGTTATTAATTATTTACATTAGAGAACATACATCAATCTATTAATGAAATGTATCCTACATTAAATTAACACATACTTAAATAAAATGGACACTATTCATCACTGTAATTATTGATGTATAAAATCATTGGAACAGGCATTTTAACATTGACAGTATATTGATAGATGTGACCCATCAAACTATTATCATAGCTAATAACACTTACATATATCTATAATAAACAATATTACATTAGATACAAATTAATAGACATTTTATGAATGATATCTCTGCTGATTACCGTCACAACTTGCGAGTCTCTCATGTGGGTCAGACGTTTTGCCGTTTCACTATAGTTCATCAGATTAAAAAAAAACGAACGTGTAGCATAGTTCTGAATTAGAGTTACGTATTTAGTTTTTAGATAAGTTGGGGGATAAGCCCGTCGTAGTTTACCTTTCAACAAAATGTACTACGAAAATAAATGTGTGTATGTAGAAGTAGAGGATTACTGACTAAATAAATAATAACTAATATCGAATGATAAAGTGCATAGAAGTAATGGTTAAGGAATTCGTGTATTGAAATATTATGTATTTTCACTGCAAGTGGACTATTTTGAAACAATCTCAGTAATGCGATCTGCAGTCTCGGAATAGACGGCATCAGATCTAACGAATAACGACAGCGGATATACTTAATAATATAGAATTAGTAATAAAACATAGTATGCAAATATTTTATCAGATTTACATATACCTACTCGTATAATGTTGTTGATGATACACGTAAGGTAAAAATAAACGCATCATTTTTATTTACTTTTTTATTGCAATGCATCCAATGTCAAGTGCCTCGTGGAATAGACGTAACAGAGCAGCGTTATTTTGAATCCAATATGTACCGAGTGTGATTGGAGGAGATCCTTAAAAATAAAGAACCTATGGTCCGCTCAGGAAAGACGTTGTAAAAAGTTAATCTAAGATCACAACAACGTGGTTTTTTATTGCGATTTACATATTAAATCTTTAGGCGCATAGGTACGTCATTAGAGTTTGTTCTTCAACAATTTTTAATTCCTTTATTTGCAATAATTCAATTTATTGACAGTATGGCTTTGGTAAACAAAGATGTCACAAGACGTAAAATAATACTGATTTATGTCAGTTGCGAAAAAAAGAGTTTATATAATGATTTATTCAATTATTTAGGTGGCACTGATTTGTCACAAAAATTGTGATATTCGCTTCTTAGTTGTCATGGTAGAACAACATTATATTGCGGACTATATTTGTGCATTTGAGAAAATTGCACAGATACTTTAAATCCAATTTTGGCACTGGTCCATGGATAACTTACAAAAGATTATGTTCTGTATACCTACAGGCTATATTGTTCTAGTAAAAGAGCATTAGAACACACGTATAAGATAACTACTACCAATACTTTTTAATGTTCCTTGTGAGAAATCAGGGAGGTCATCTGTGTTCCTTGAGTAACGCCGAAGGTTGATAAAGAAGTAGTCTCTATAACTTCATCGAATATATGTATTCGTATATGCTAGGATTGATAGATCAGATTTTCCGCTTTGCGCTAGAACGTGTCTGTAAGTCCAATAAAGCTCGAATGTGAAAGAATAATGAAGTGTTTGTAGAATAGAAACAAGGCATTTTGTCTGTTCTATGTCTATCAAAGGTAAGGGACGCAGCGTGACGTAATAAATAGATAGAATTTTTATTCACTCATGACACCAATTTCAAATTCAATTACAAATACTTATCGTTACAGCATACAGACACTTCTTCTTTCTCACGTATATCTATAAAATAGAAGATAATCACCAAAACCAATAATGAGTAAGACATCGATGTAGTATTTTATATTGCTACAAGACACGCCAAATAAAAATAAAACTGAAAACGAATTGAACCGTTCAGATCTCCAACTGTGTCTCACAATACAACACAACAACAAAATATAGATATTATATAATAATATCAAGACATAGATACTACTCACTAGGTACTTGTATTATCATCTTTTAATAAAATCTTTATCGTAGTTAATAATAATAAAACTTCCGTTATGTACATTACACAGCCAGACAGACACAACGCAATATAGGTACGGGGTAATTCTCCAATAGTGAGTGACCTCTCTGTGTTCTAATAAGGGCGAATCGGTAAATATTATTTGGAATTAATATTATAATGTAAACAATTTCACGATGTACTACATAAGGAGTAAGAGTGGGTTTTACGCCCTGTTAAAAGAATCTCTAGTGATGAGGGTACCTGCCCGATGACAACAACATCTGTGACTGCCAGGCGATCCAGGAGGAATGCCACCTATTAATATGTTCTCTGATAGGAGATAGCTACACCCTGGGGACCTGATTACAGGGAATGACAAGGCGAGTGGCAGGGTATGACCCACCCGGACACGTAAAGTAAATAAGTAAGCCCTGCATTTAATACAAAACACCAAATAATGACGAATTGCAGACTTATCTTTTTGTTAACCCACATTTGCGAATGAATTTGTCAACGAATCACTCATCAATGTTTCAAGGTTGTCACATGCTCAATGTAATTTTTCATATGAAAACAATTACTTACTATTACTACATACAACGCGAGTACACCCAGCGAGGTAAGCAATATAGCCATAGATGGGGACTACTGGTTTAACCCCCGTTTTCACCAACTTTTACCTAAGAAGGAGACCCCTAAGAAATTTCCATACAAAAACAGAGATAATATTCTATTTTTTGACACGCAGGCCTACCAACCACACCCTAATTCCATACAAAATGCAACACGCAACTCACCTAGCCTGGGCAGAGATATTTGGGCACCTAACGTAGGTGAGTTGCGTGTTGCATTTTGTATGGAATTAGGGTGTGGTTGGTAGGCCTGCGTGTCAAAAAATAGAATATTATCTCTGGTTTTGTATGGAAATTTCTTAGGGGTCTCCTTCTTAGGTAAAAGTTGGTGAAAACGGGGGTAATACAACTCGTCATTTTGTATTATAAAACAAGTTTGCAATACCGAGACAGTGATAATAGCATTGAATAAATAAATTGCAACATAAATAATAATCAAATGAAAGGCATTTCAATCTTAAGAAACATAATTAGGTACACTATCTAAATACCAGTTTAAAGATTAGACTTAACTCAGACATGTGGGTTAGAAATAACCAATGTTCATTAAGTTTGCAAGATTATGTTGGTTGAACTCCATGGGAACAAATCAGGAAGGGAGGTCATTCCAGCAGTTACTAATCGCCTCTGGACCAAGACAATTTCCACCCGTTTCAAACAGTTTGTAATTCCTAGTTTTCTGTAGTGGGTGAACGTTGATGGATGCACGAATACAGCGTATGAAAGACTGGATGGGATTGAGCCACAGAGTAAAAACATCGAGATTTTTGTTTGGTATGCATTTCAAACGGGCAAAAATCATGAAATTCCGGGCTAGTTTCGGATAACCGAACCACCGAGAAAAAAAATAAGGAAAAAACTGCAGGTGATGCGGACATCTTCTTCAGATATCTCTCTTCCTATACTCTTCTTACGAGAAGCCTACAGTCGGTATTGTGAGTTAAAGAACAAAAAAATCTTCACAATCACGATATTTCAGTGAGCTTTCCAAGTTAGTGGGTTCACAGTGTGTTATGGTGATATTATTCGACTAAAAATATTGAAGAACATGATGTGTGTGGATGGATCCATGGAATCACAGATGGTGTAATGGCAGTAAGTATTGTTCCCTGGGGACGAATAAACTTTTCGGACATTGTCCGCTGCCACCAGCACATTGTGGTAACAATATAATATGGATGAATTCAAATAGATTTATTGGTGGCTATAAAAACACTCAATCAAGCGAATTACTTTCTTCGGCGGTCCAAAAAGCTACCTTAACCTTAGAATATCTATAATACCTATCTACATATATTATATCCTTCAGTTTATGGAACCGTCATATTTACCAATAGGTGTTAAGAAATTACAGATCTATCTCTCTATTATATGACTCATCATTAGAAGTTAGTGACCTAATTTTAAGGGCTTGGTTTACCAAGAATGACGTCACAGTCATTTTCCACGGCATTAAGGTTCAAAATCAAAACAATCGCATGATAAAATTGTAAAAATAGCGTTTTTTCCATTTTTTGGGGTTAATTTTGCGTCTATCAAAAATTTTTTAGGGTTATTCTCTAGATTTTAATGCATATTATTAGTACAAAAAAAATACTCCGCGACTTTCGGGAAACGAGTTTCCGTCTTTCGTGAAAAAGATTAGAGGTGTTTTTCACCGGATGTAGGGGGGAGGCTAAGGGGATGAAGCCCCCCCCATTCCTAAACTATAAGTGGCAGAATCATCCAGCATAAAGTACTTTATACTTACAAAAACAAGTGTATCTACTTTCTTTGCTATCTCAGCCCCTCCCAAACCCACACTCAGCTCCACCTACGACAAATCCTGGATCCGCCACTGTACCTATTAATAAGACTAATTTTGAGAAAAGCCATTGAAAGTTAAACAAAATTAATGCTGGATTCAGTTTTGAGGAAGCACATCATTCGCTGGTTGCCCCGTTTATGAAATCAAACCCTACGGTTATCTAAATAGTATCTGATAAGCTCATAGAAAAATAAGTATTTTAAGTTTATAATAATTATTTAATAAGTGTATATTTCATTGTATATTACTTCATCTCTTTCTATTTCCAGTTGCATTTCCCAATATTCTACGAATAATCTGACTTGCTTCCTACGCGTTGCGTTTATTTATTGACATCTACGTTACAGTCACATATAAAATAGGACAAAAACAAACATTTTACTGAATATTCCTAAGGTTATGTCCAACTACTTCCTGTATTCCGAATCGATAAGTTAGATAATATTTATTTGCGATAGCAGAATGTAAATAAGATGAATAATTTAGGTGAGCCGGTACACAAACAGAAGATGAATCGTGTTAAATTATAATATAGGTAACATTTGCACATGGCTAATAAACATTCAATTTAAAGGTGAACTGTACAATTTTATTACATAAAAATAAGTGCAACATATAAAATAAACTTTACCTTATGTGATGTAAACGATATATCCAAATCCAAGTATGTTTATCAGTATTTATTTATAATTTTTGTAAACCGTCACCGAACACAACAAACAAGAACCACTCGGAACACAACCAAACACCCTTTTGGATACCACGGTTGACAGCCACTCCCAGCGCATCTGTCTCTTGACGGCTGTGCGCTGAAACATTTTACAACCGCAACATCAGGCACAAATGGTAAAGTCGACACCTGTTTTATCTCGTACGCGCGCTGAATTACTTTACAAAAATTACAATAGATGGCGCAATACGGAAATAGCATCTATGCGAACCAGTTTGAAATTATGAAATTAATTTGAAAATATTTTGCAAGACTTACAACAGATGGCACTATAAATCAATAGCAAAGTCGCAAACCATATTTTTTAATATGTGCCCAGTTTTTTTCATTATTTTTCTAAAGATGGCGGTGTCTTAAGCTTTTTACGTAAAATTTTTACGAAATGGTCAGGATGGGCGATTTGTGTGATAAGCGAATCCCGAAAATGACAATGAATTCTCATGACACAATCTGCAGAAAAATAAAATTGTCGATTGATGTTACATTGCATTATATGATTATTATGCAGATGATTGCAGACAGATAAAAATGAGATATATTAGGTCCGATTCCGTAACATTTGGAACTGAAATAGGTAATCATTTTTATTGAAACAAGAATCTTTTATTTTTAGTTAGTAGTTATACACTAATTATAGTACCTATTGCTTCTTGTTCTTAGTGCAGGCCTTGCGGCCTGTTACGAAGTTGGATTAGCCTCCTGCGATGTTGACTCCTAGATTGTACGTTATTATCAAATATTCTTCCTTACAAATACATCGTCGCCTGTCAGCTAGTAAGAAGTTGATAATGCGTCTGGAAAAAATCATTTTTTTTTCTGTTTGGTACCTACCCTATTTAGTATTTATAGAGGTAGACGCTAGACAGACACCCTCCCTTGCATCTATAATCAGTTTAAAATCCTCATTATAATATATTCAGATTCTTTAAACAGCGAGTCAATAGAGATTATTCAAATTATGCTTTAGCTGTATGAAGCGATCGCTGATAATCTGTGATAACTCAGTGAGCACCACAACAATGTCATAGCAATATTGACTGACATAATAATACCTACATTAATAAATTCACAATATGTATTCCTATAAAATGTATTCATTCGAGTGGAAAATGAATAGAGGCGTTTAAAAGATTGTTATCATTTAAATATTAACATATCCTTAGGGCAGCACCACACCATCAAATATTATTGGAGGTCGAACTTTTTTAAATAATAACTTAGACATAAATTTTAGTTTTCACATCTCAGAGAAGCGGGCCAAACAGATAGAGGCCACATAATGCGCTATGAAATCCTCATGCACACTGTAATGGAGGGGACGACTGAAAGAAACTTTAGAGGGCGCCCTCGCTGGAGCAAATTTGTGAGGCTAAGGGGCAGACCTTGGTGCTGATGCGTTGGGCTATGAGGAAAGGGCGAAGTGGAGAAGCAGATCTAACCTGTAGACTATCAGTATAAGGTGAATTTAAGTAAATTTTAAATCAAAGATCTTTGTCGATGCAATGTAATTGAGGCTTTACTTAGGGAGGGTGTGTACTGTGTATACAGATAAGTATACATGTTGTACGGTGTAGACTATTCGAGAGTGGATAATAAATACATGTGAACAAGTCTACTGAAGAGGAAAACATTTTCCGATTCACGCGCACTCTTCACACCCAAATACAGGCACACTGAAACAGACCCGTCTGGTACAATTTGGGATCCCTCAAATCGCGTATCACTCTCAATTTTCTGAACTCTGACAGCTAAAAAACTACATGGGACAGATATTTTTTTTAATAGATATAACTTGTAATGTACGCAGATTTTCAAAATAAGGAGTCATTAGTCTTCTTGATTTGAAAACTTTAGCTACATATGTGTGACACCCTATTTGTGATATGTGCCACACTTGTGTATTTTGTGACACGCTATTTGTGCTATGTGTGACACCAATTTCATTGGATTATACCTACTACTGCTGTGATTTGTAAAATATATTTTGATATGAAAATTAAAAATAGTTATACCTAAATAGAATAATAAATAAAATAGTTTGGAGCAGAAAAGTAAAACAATAAAATACTCACGTATTTATTTATGATTGTACGACTTTGTATAGTGTTGGTGTTGGTATAATATTGGTCGATATAAGAGTAGGTACCTAATAATACGGGGAATGAAATTTATACGGCAAATTAAGGACGATAATTCAATCAATATCGGCGAGTTTCAGTCTCGTGGACAAATAGGAAATAAACTCATGGAGTTGTGGTGGTCAATATTGACACTCTATATTCTCATATATATTTATATTATATCCCTAGTTAGGTATATGCAACATTATATTTCAGTAGATATTTGAACGGCAATAATCATGCTTCTCTCGACAACATTTTAACAATAGCTAAAAATCACATTGTTTATATGCCGATACGCTGAGATCTAAGGTCTCCCGTTTTTAGAAATTTTTGAAATGTCCCCGACCCAATAAGTTGAAAACATGACACCTTGATGCGAAATTATGAACGAAAATACCTCTCTTATTATGTAAGTACTACTGTATACAATATTTTACGTATAAAATACCTACCTATACCTATACGTATATATAGGTAGGTAGGTACTTATGTATTGTAGGTAAACGTAAGATATTAATATTTTTTATGAATATATTTTAAATGATAGATAGGCCTATATTTCATATTATTATTTTGTCAATTTTCTCCCACAAGTATATAGGTGCCCCCCCCCCCACTTCTGTATAGATAATAATAATATACCTACATTATATTATTATCAAATAATACGTCTTATATACGGTGGTCCAAAGTAAATTACTCCTGAACCGAAAATGTAGGCACTTACCTATATAGTTTTTCGAATCTTTAGAGCTGATATGAAATATAGGTTCGTGTGGATATAATTTAAATATTTCAACAAACAGCAGTGTGAAAATGTAATTAATTAATTTGTAAGAAAATTATTGTTGAGCGTATTAAATCGACTACATGGTTGTCTTGAGTTGGCTAGAGCGTGGACTTTCAATAAGGAGGTGGCGGGCTTGAATCTTGGTGCTGACAATGCTTCAAGCTTTTAACCAATAACCGTGAAGTGTTGAGGAAATTATTTGGGTTCTTATATGCACAAGCCCAGACATTTTTTAAATGGATTATTTCTGTGTACCACCGTGTATTTTCAAAAATACAAATAGATACATAGGTGGTGAGGGGGGAGGGGTACTTAATATTTTCCGATACTTGGCAAATTTCAAATGATAAGTATATCAAAGAAGTACAAGTAGCGTACTTTGTGGTTTTATTTCATGAGCTTTACGGAGAAAATCTTCTATTCAAATACGAGTAAGTATTTATCTTTTATAATATTTCGTCGTACGAAGAAACACGCCCTCTTTTAAAGAAAAAAAAAATGATATTTAGGGCTTGGCACCAAGAATGACGTCACAGTAATTTCCCACGGCATTAAGGTTCAAAATCGCGTGAACAGTCGCATGATAAAATGGTAAAAATAGCGTTTTTTCCATTTTTTGGGGTTAATTGTGCGTCTATTAAAAAACTTTTATGGTAATTCCCTAGATTTTAATGCATATTATGAGTACAAAAAAATATACTTTGCGACATTTGGGAAACGAGTTTCCGTGTTTCGGAAAAAAGATCAGAAGTGTTTTTCAATTTTTTTAAAGAAATCTGTAATAAATAAATAAATAAATAAAACTTTATTGGCCAGTAAATATATGTAACAACAAAAACAAAACAAGATAATACAGTGTGCCAAAAGGCGGACTTATTGCAAAAGCAATATCTTACAGTCAACCCAAGATATAAAAAATCTTTTACGGTTATTCCCTAGATAAATGTTCAATGCATCTACCCTATTTTGTTCCAAAGCATATTTAGTAACGGTTGTCGAGATATAAGGTCTCCCGTTTTTAGAAATTTTTGAAATGTCGGTATGCATACTCCTATCGCGTGGAAGTATCCACGAAATTATGTGGATTGTTATTATAAAATGGATTCCTTTTAACGCAGCCTAATTTTAAGTAGAAATATTAATAAAAGATGAATTGCCTTATTAAATACTGGTATGTATCTGTTTGGGGAAGACTTTTTATTACAAAGTCTGGGAATCTGTGCTAGGAATAAAAAAATGCGTGTAACATGAGGTCACAAATTTGAGAATAAATATTACATAGTTTTCGTTCAGGAATCTACACAAAATATAATGTGGACGGTCTGTAGACGAACATTCAATGTATCTACTGTATTTTTTACAAAGCATAGGTATTTAGTAAGTTTGTCGAGCAAAAAAGATCACAATTTGGCTGTAAGGCGTTGCTTTTGCAACAAGTCTTATCATGGGCGTCGTCAAGAGGGGGGGCAGGTGGCAGCGGCCCCTCCTAGAGATTGTAATAGGTATATATTTTTTCATACTAAATGGTAAAACCTCACAAAAAAATCACAATACTACCACATATTTTCATTTATCATATCATAAATTTTCTAAAATTAGTATGAAAATCCATCAGTTTCTAAAAAAAAATTGCCTGCGGCGCTATTTTTATTGCTTTTTTATAAAAAAAAAACATTTTTCTTACCACATTACGACCTTCTTCACCATTGTTCACAAAAAAATTCGCCTGCGGCGCTGTTTACACGTTTTTTATGCTAAGTACATCATTTTTCAAAAATTGTGTTGCCCCCTCCTAGCTCCGATGGTGGCGACGCCCATGAGTCTTATCCTTTTTTATTATCTTTTGTCTAATGAAAATTCATTAGCTGTTAATTAGGAGAGCCGAGAGATTCATCCGTATACACTTCTGGACACACAATATTAAAAGTATAGAAATTAGTAGAGTAATCGCTATCCTCACTTCAATATTAGTGTAAATGTGTTCTATACATATCTATCTAATGACATTACAAAATTGTAAAAATGTATGTCGTGTGGAAAGTGGGTTTCTGGTTGAGCAAATAGAGGTGAGGTCCGATAGTTGGTACACAGTACATTATAGTAGGTAAGGTAAACACTATCAGCTATATAGGTGTATTAGAATCTGATGTCGGCTCACTATAGAACTGTGTAATGTGTATTCTTCTTGTGTTGCATGCTACACAATAACAGGACAAGGGTTGCCTAGTTTTGTCATATTATAGAATCAAACGACTCATCGTTAAGTAGGTACTACTCGCTGGGCACCATTTTTTGTTTTTGAGGTAATTTCACTTTCTTAAAAAAAGTTTTATGGGATTTTAATGCATATTGTCCCAACCAACGAGAAAGAACTTATTCCGTTGTGCGGAGTAATTTTCATTGAAATAAAGTTTCAGAGGTATTTTAATTTTTTTAGGAATCTGCACGAGATATGAAAGATCTTTTAAGACAATTTACTCGAAGATTGAAATGTACCTATTTATCCTATTTTTACACAAAGTATTTAGGAAGGTTGACAAGATATTTGTTCTGATAAATACGCTTTTGGAGACACCCACTAAAAAGTGTCACAATTCCTATAAATACAAAAATAATGATAGTATCGACATCCCTTGTAGTAGAAAAATAATATGTGGTAGTACCTAGTATTTACCTGCTACAACTTCTCGTGTTACATTTTCTAATTCTGTAATGGAAGGAAAAACAAAGCATGAAGTGGCCGCCTTCTTAAGAGAACTCTACCTACGAGTATATTCATTCAAGAAACGTTATCTAGGTAACTTCCTTCCTGTGCACAAGTGTTATACTCACTAATACCAACAAGTTTCCAGGAACCCCCATATATTCACTCATGCTACATAGGATTCTGGACTATAGTAGTATTTCTCTGTTTACCGCTGATGTGTTTCATATTATTATAGCAACTTATGTGGTGGATGAAATGCAGTTGTTTAGAACTGTCGTATCCGAATGTCTGGAGTAGACAACAAATCAACTAATATTATGTTCGGATTGTCTGTAAACTGTAAGATATTGCTTTCGTAATAAGTCCGCCCCTTTAGCACCTTCTTGTTTTGTAACTTGTGATGAACATTTTCCGTTTAAGAGAGATTTATTTGTTTATTTTGCTAAAATACCTTTGAGTATCGGCTTTAGATCATCAAAGATCAATTATCAAATCAAATCAAAGTCAAGTGTTAAGTACTGTCAAAATTTTCTAAGCGTATTTATATTATATTATATATAGGATGTGGATGCAGTTGGCATTAGGGACTGGAGGAGTGCATGCCAGGATAGAGGGAGATGGAGGCGAATGCTGGAGGAGGCCAAGGCTCATAACGGGCTGTAGAGCCACTGATGATGATGATGATGATGATTTATATTAAAAAATGTTGTGTTGAAATAGTGATGTTTTCTGTATTTTGATTATGTATTTGAGAATATTAAGATTGACACTGTGTACCAACAAGAAATTGTTAAAGGCTTTAGCCGTTGATGTATAAATAAATAAAATAAATAAATAAATCTAGTTGGCTTTGCAGAATGTACGTAGTATAGTAAAAGTCGAAAAATTTAGAAAGTCCAACATCAATGGTGTAAACAGGCAGTTTTATGGGCATAAGATGTGTATAGTGTATGATAGCTAATGCACATCCAAGCAAATATCCCCTCGCATTGTAGGAAATTCGGTATGGATGGATATTGGACGGAAAACAAATTTTAGTCATACTCTATAGAAAAGAGTACGCAAAAATTTGTTACATTTCAGCTATTTATTTACTACATCTAAAAAATGTCCGTGGTATGTAAATCTTAATAAATCAATTTCTGATATATCGAATATACTTATTCAGGTTAGGCTATACTCGTAGGTTATCGTCTAGTAGGTAGATGGGAATATGGTAAATGGTAATCGGTGTTATCATTGACATTATTGATTTTGCTATAATTGAAATCCATGCGTTCCTGTTATCTGATAACAATTGATTTTGCAATGCCACTGCATAGTGAAATACATATGTTATCATGTTTGTCTGTTTAGGGCTTCTGCTTACTTTGAGTTCCTCCCAAGTATATTCACAAATACTACATTACATAAATTACCTACATACATATTTATTCCCAAAATTTAACCTAAAAATAATGGCTTTCTGACCTTCGAAACAATTCATTAAACAGCACCTAATTCAAAGCTGTATTCTAACATTTCCAACTAAAGCTCAGCTAAAGGCTAAGCTAAAGGCATTAGGTTCAAAATCGCATAATAAAATGGTAAAAATAGCGTTTTTCCATTTTTTGGGGTCAATTTTGCTACAATCAAAAAATCTTTAGTGTCATTACCAAGATTTTAATTTGTTTTAATGCATATTATCAATACGAAAATAAAGTTTCTCCACAACTTTCGGGAAACGAGTTGCTATCTTTCGGAAAAAAGATCAGAGGAGTTTTCAATTTTTTTTTAGAAATCTATACAATATTTTTTTTTTCAGTCATTCCCTAGATAAAGGTTCAACGTATCTACTCTATTTTTTTCTAAAGCATGTTTAGTAAGATTGTCAAAATCTAAGGTCTCCCGTTTTTAGAGATTTTTGAAATGTCAATATACCTACTCTTAAAGAATAAAGATGATGTGCCTACACCTACATGAACTAAAATACCATGTAAATTGCATTATTCTAGGACCATTGGTAGACTAAACTGATTTTTAATTGGTAAGTAGCTAACCGATTACTTTTGTCGGTGAATTTAGCTCCATTAAAGCTTAGAAAATATAAAGAAAAGTCAGATACTATTTATATTCACAATAATGTTTCTTATCTCTGTTATTATTTCTCGCATTTTACTCGTATAGTGGTAGAGTTGGTGCGTGTGAAAAAGTCGGAGGATATTTCGCCAGGATCCTGACTAAGTGTTGATTCTCTTTCTTCTGATTATTTGATTCATTATAACCTATAGGTTGCGCTTCCAATATCCTTCTCTTGAAGTGCATTCCCCGCAGACGGTAGCCACTGTCCAGTCTCCACCCCAACGTACGAGAGTAATGTGATCTTATTGGCATCATGTGGGGAACTTAATAACACGACTCTGCGACTGATGCAGTATATTTATTGTGGAAAATAAATCAAATCAATTTGAAACTACATCAGTTTGTTTCAGTGGTTATTTCAGAATTATACATGGCAATTATATTGCTTACTTCTAGTGCAAACGCTGTGCCTTAGAAAAATATTAGTATATTAGGTAGTGTCTATACTTAGTACCTCCACTGAGCCTACTGTAATGAATGTCAATGGTTGGCTGGTAGAAACTGTCACTTGGAAGAAATGACAGAGTAAATATGTGTTCAGTAAAGATAATTTTATTTTATTTATTTACTTTATCATTTGACGTATGATTTGTACTGCTGCCATTATTTGATCGAGAGAAGGAGTGTTTACTAAAAAAAACTAACAATAGCAAAGATTGTCGCATTTGAAAATTCATTTCAATATTTAAGACATGTGCTTTAAGTACTTATACTACTTTCCGTCGTTTTTCAGCCATGTCCAAATCTTAGGAGCACTCACATTAGAGTCGAAATCAAGAAAGAGTTGTGCAATAGCACTTTTGTTGTTGTAGACACCATGCTTTTCTAACAATTGGCTTGTTTGGCCTGGTACCAATTCAGTTCAATTTCCATCACAGTGTCTATTCTATTTAGCAACACAGAAGTGCAATATTTTCAATATAAAAATAGACGGAGGCAGCTAAAGGGTTAATATTGTATTCTTCAATTTCTTTCCCAGATACATCAATTTTATTTATGTTGAATAAGTCCGGCTTAACTTTATAAATGCAGCGCCGCGTCGAGTCGTGTTGAAAGAAGTTATACAATACACAAAAAGCTTCTGACTGGAATCCTTTGATTATAAAACAATTTCTAATAATACCTATCCTTATGAATTTTTTATATAATTTCACACACTGTAATCAAAATTATAATATTTTACAACAAAAAACAATTAATTAAATATTACCATAATACTTTTAGTAAATCGCCCATATCAAGAAATCAGTTTTACATGGGAGAACTCTCAGACTACCTACATATTTTGGGTAAAAATAAAGTAGAATCTTGATCAGGCTATTAAAAATCAAATAGCTACTCCGGATAAAAAAATGCATTTAGTTACAAAACAAACAATAGAGGTTGTATCAAACCTGAAATCCAGGCGCAAGCTCGCTGGATGAAAAGTCACTCGTAAGTGTTTTGGTCCATTTTTTTCGATTGAAATTACATACGATACTTTTAGTTTATCGATAAGATTTTCGGTATGATAATATGCGTATCAATTTAATAATTTTCATAATAAAATAAATTACATCACTTTATATTAAAAAAATACCACGATACCATTTTCTGTGATATTTAGAAATATCGTGGATAGATAAACAAACAAAAAATATACATCCATAATATAATCAGATATAAAATTACTTGTCTTTCCTACAGCGAATATGCGAGAAGACAACGTTTCCTTTATGCAGTGGATTGCAATTTTATAGGTGGGTAAGTTGGTAGGTACCGTAGACTATTTGTGTAAGAGGATTATTTTAGAATTTCCTCCGACTTTCTCATTTTGACTTCCAAAGTCTAGCAGCTTTGTGGTAGTTCTAATGGTCCTTGAATGAAGAGCTTCTGTCGTGTGTCCATATTACAATCTAACCTTAGTATTTTGAGTATACCTAAATGCAGATTACAGCTCTCATAACCACTCACTAATTATGATGCTGGATTAACTGATGCGGAACAATAGTAAGCTTGGATTTAATCCATATGTGAGTCGTACGTTCAACATTCATAGGTACATATACTCGTACTACACAGAAACAATTTGAGCATTTCGCTACGTACCTACGTATTTTTCTAATATTTTTATTCTGAAGTCTCATAATTCTATTGTTATGATATATTATTTATCCCTTTTTGTCTGTGATACTTTAGTTGTTGGAGGTTTCACAATGGTCCATGATAAGTAAAGAGTTTTTCAGGTTATCCTCCTGACATCGAACATGCACCTCTTTTCTACACGCGACAGAACCAGAAAAGCTCTATATACTTATCTGTAATACTTTGTGATATCTAATGAGAATCGCCAAATATTTTCAATAATTGTCCCAGCCAATACCATTATTGGAATTTGGAATAAAAATAACACATTCGGGACAACACAGAGAGTATTATGTTACAAGTTTGTTTAAAATAAAAATAGTTGTAAATTATATTTATACGAGTACATGGGGAGAGTATAGTGGGTGAGGTTAATTAATTGTTGGTGAATTTCAGCGTTTTTATTTACGCGCACTTTAGCTTTCATCACATTTTGTTTAATTAAATAAAACTTAGTTTGTGATTGACGGTATTTACAACCACGAGAGAATGAAATTATTTTGTGTCCATTACAACGGAGAATATTTTAAAACGGAAATTTTGAATAGTGGTATAGATTTCAGCATTTTCCATGCACCTGTTACAAGTGACAACTCTTTGATGTTCAAAAGTTGTGCTAATGATTGGCACCTAGCTGCGTTATAACATGAAACAATTATTTTGAATATGATTTAATGCATAGGTAAAGGCAACGGTCATACAGCTTTATTTATTTATTTATTTATTACAACATATACGGCTGTTAGGCCTTTAGACAGTAATGAAAAATTATAGCAAATACAAAACAAAAAGCATCATAATAAAACTGTAAAGTTACACGTTCCGTGCAGATTTAATCGTAGAAATTCGTTATAAAAAAAAATTGTCTAAAATTAAATTCCATCCACCATTCGCCGTAATTATTGTTTGTAATGCGATGGCAAATAACTTTTTAGTTTTTATGTACCTACATATTGTTTATCGCCGTCGGTTCATATACCTATATTATATACAATAGCATGACTTTGCCAACACACTTCTCAGTATTATCAGTCTGAAGAGTTTACATATTATCATTCATGATTCATCAACCTAATACTGGGAAAAATTCACCTATCCAGATATCACGGATATCACAGGATTAGGCTCAGATGCGCGGGGTTTAAAATACAAGCATTGTACCTGAAATATCAGTAATTAGAAATTGTCTTACAATATTCTATCTATCTATCTATACCCTCACGCCACATCCCTTGCAGGGTAGGCAGAGAGGACAGAGCGCCAGACAGCCCTATCCTTACACACACTCCTAGCTTCCGTCACATTCATGCAATTAGTCATACACGCTCTCCGATTCCTTTTACTCAAAACGCGTCCATCCTTGAGGATCTGGTCGACATGATCGGACCAGGTCAGTCTCGGACGGCCGCGCTTTCTCACCCCTCTTCGCTCATTCAGATATATCTTTTTTGTCATCCTGTCATCATTCATTCTCTCAACATGCCCAAACCATCTTAGTTTGTTTACTTTCATTCTTGTCACTACACCAGTCTTGCAGTCACTCATTTCCCTAATAACCTCATTCCTTATCTTATCTCTCAGCGTTTTCCCGCACATTCTTCTTAATGACCTCATTTCTACTGCATTCAACCCTGATTCATCCTTCTTCATCCACGTCCACGTCTCACTAGCATACATCAGGGTCGGCACCAAGACAGCATTGTGCACTAGCACTTTTGCTTTCATAGACACATTGCTACTACTAACAATCGGACCGAGCGCACCATTCGTCCTAGTACCGGCCAGCTTCCTTCTTTCAATGTCTCCATCACAGCGTCCATCTCTAGTAAACAAACTTCCCAGATATACATACTCATCCACTTGCTCCAGACAGTCATTACCAACCTTTATCACACAATTTGTCCTTATTTCCTCTCTTTCGAACACTAATACTTTCGTTTTATTTACATTCATTTTCATACCATTCATATCGCAGCTTTCGTACACACAGGATACTATCCGTTGTAACTCACATTCATCATCAGCCATCAACACTAAATCATCTGCAAACATTAACGCACATACTTTCACTCCATTTAGGTCCACACCAACATTCAGCTCATTCAGAGGACGCATGCAGTAGTCGAAGAACAGGTTGAACAACCAAGGCGACATGACGCAACCCTGTTTAACCCCTTTTGTGAGAGTGAACCACTGCGACAACGCAGCATTCACCCTGACACAAGCAGAGCTCTCCGTATATAGAGACGCGATTGCGCCAATCAGTCGGTCGCTCACCCCATATTCCGACAGTACACGCCACAGTCTTTCTCGGTCCACACGATCGTATGCCTTCTCCAGATCCACGAACGCGCAGAAGAGCCTCTGGTGTTTAGCCAGAAGCTTCTCCACGACCATCCGTAGGGAGAAGATCTGATCGGTGCACCCCCTGCCACTCATGAAAGCACCCTGCACATCCCATACTTTACTTTCAGTCACTTTTCTTACTCTTTCAATCAATACCTTTCCATACAGTTTGCCCACAGAGCTCAGCAAACTGATAGCCCGATAACTGCCGCATTCCAACCTTGAGCCTTTCCCCTTGTACAAAGGGCAGATGACTGCCCTCCTCCAATCCTCAGGAGTGCAGCCACTCTCCCAGCACAAGTTGAAGAGCCTCAGGCACCACTCGAGAATCTTCGGGCCACCTTGCTTGATGAACTCTATGGCCACACAGTCGTGTCCCGCAGCTTTACCATTCTTTGCTTTTTTCAATGCAAGCACAACTTCATTCATACGTATTTCCTCGTCCTCAGCAATATTTACATTCATACTATCTGCTACATTCGTCTGGTTTGTACTAGTACCACTTTCATACAATTCTTCGAAGTATTCTTTCCATCTTTCAACAACTTCTTCTCCATTCATCACTAAATCACCATTCTTATCTTTGATGCAATTCATACTGTTTTTCTCACTTCCAGATCTCTTTCTTTTTACTTCCTTCCAGAATATTTTCAAATTCTCCTCGGCGTTCCTCGATAATTTCATACATTCCTCTTCCTCAAGTTTTCTCTTTTTCTGGCAAACCATTTCTTTCACTTCTTTCCTACACGCTTTATATATATTCTTCTTTCTTTCTTTCTCACCTCCATCATCTGGTTTCGCACCAAGCACATCATTCCACGCTTTCTTTTTCCTCACTACAGCATCCTTCACCTCATCATCCCACCACGCATCACCTTTTTTCCTTCCTACCAACGCTTCTCCACATACTTCTCTTGCACTCTTTACTAGCACCTCCTTCATAACATTCCATAGTTCACTCGTCGAGCGTTCCTCATCATCATGTACTTCTAGCCTTTCGTTAGTCAGTCTTTCATATTCATCCCTAACATTCGTCTCTTTCAGTTTTTCGACCCTGATTCTCCGGACAGGCTCCAACTTCCGAGCCCTCGAGCGCCAACCGGAGAAAAGATCAATCCTTGTTATCACAAGGAAGTGATCCGTCCACAGTCCGGCGCCCCGAAATGCCCGGGTGTCCTTTGTCGCCTTCCGGAGCTCAGAGTCCACACATACAAAGTCAATCATCGACCTTTCAATACGATCAACTCTCTCTCTTTGCCAAGTGTACTGGTGGATCTCCTTGTGTGCGAAGAATGTGTTCGCCACAAAGAGATCCAACTCCAAACATACTTCTAACACTCTTTTCCCGTTATCATTCACCCTATCATCGCCATGCAATCCCAACACTCTCTCAAAATTCTTCCTTCTGACACCGACCCAACCATTCAGATCACCTGCCAATATTACTTTTTCATTCGCTCTTCTTTTATCCGCTGTCTCCCGCACTAAGTTCCAAAACTCATCCTTCTCATCATCCAAGGCATCATTCCCTGGACCGTAACCTATAATAAGGAACAGCCTGGTCATGCCTACCTTGAAACGAATCCAGATGAGTCTCGGTCCTACCAGTCCATACCCATTACGCTTCACCATACATTCAGTCATTCTTTTTGATAATATAGCACCCACACCCTGACGTCCATGTTCATTTTCAGGCACTCCAGACCACATCTCTGCCATTCCATTCACCACATCACAATCTCTATCCTTTCTTTTCGTCTCACATAAACACAATATATCTAAGTTCCTCTCATGCAAAACATCACGCAATTCATTCATCTTACCTTCCATATCTCCTCTTATATTCCACACACCAATCCGGCATTCTGCCCTCCTCTTTGCGCCCTCCCTGGTACTTGACGCGGCGTGATGGGTGGCGAGCCTCATCGACTCCATGCGTCAAGACCACCACCTAATTTCTTACATCTTAGGACCTATAGGTCCCGTGTCTTGGTTTCCCTCCACCATGTTAGTAGAAATATATATATATACAAAATAATATAATAAGAATAGAAATATAAATAGAATAAATAGAACTATCACCACCAGAAGTATCCCACTACCAGCCGTTGAAAGTCCTCAAGGTCAGCGTTTTCGTCGGAAGTAAAATGGCGTCTGAAAAACAGAGGACAAGATGGCGTACGAAGGCAAAAACCAGTAATACTAGGGGAAAAAGCTTATTAATTCCGGCACTGAGTGGGTTTTGAGTAAAAGCACTCGAAGACACACAAACACGATTTTGACTGGAAAATCACTGAGGGAACGACACAGAAGGTGGAATACACGAAATAGTATTAACGACAATATCGAGAAGAAACACGTGCGGTCACGACGGATGGTAGAGGGCTACTGATTTTGCGTTCAGTGGACGCCTGGGGACCACGCGTATGGAATAGTATGATAAAATGGCGTCTGAAAAACAGAGGACAAGATGGCGTACGAAGGCAAAAACCAGTAATACTAGGGGAAAAAGCTTATTAATTCCGGCACTGAGTGGGTTTTGAGTAAAAGCACTCGAAGACACACAAACACGATTTTGACTGGAAAATCACTGAGGGAACGACACAGAAGGTGGAATACACGAAATAGTATTAACGACAATATCGAGAAGAAACACGTGCGGTCACGACGGATGGTAGAGGGCTACTGATTTTGCGTTCAGTGGACGCCTGGGGACCACGCGTATGGAATAGTATGATAAAATGGCGTCTGAAAAACAGAGGACAAGATGGCGTACGAAGGCAAAAACCAGTAATACTAGGGGAAAAAGCTTATTAATTCCGGCACTGAGTGGGTTTTGAGTAAAAGCACTCGAAGACACACAAACACGATTTTGACTGGAAAATCACTGAGGGAACGACACAGAAGGTGGAATACACGCAATAGTATTAACGACAATATCGAGAAGAAACACGTGCGGTCACGACGGATGGTAGAGGGCTACTACTATTAATAATTACCGATTTTCGCATTTTAAAGTATGTATATTATATTATTAAATTATCTTTTTCTATTCATCTTGTTACCGAATGTAGTGTAAATGGGGTTAGCTGACAGAGATCGTAGTATTGCCATAAGCTCGCCCTAGTTAAAAAAAAAGTACATAATATTATTATCTACGAGTATTTGTGATGATGATTCTGTATTTTATTTACTAAAAGTGTAAATTAATAAACAGTTATGAACAGTGTAAGGTAAACCTTCGACCTATAGCACACGTAAATGTTAGCATTCGCTACAAATACAAATACTACATACACTATTGAGTATAAAGGGAAACAGTATAATATGTTTGACATTATTATCCAGTAATGACAATCTGCATAATAATAATGTTATGTTATGAATAATATGTGAAGGGTGGATTACAATCAAAACTTATTCATTGCATTTATATTAGAGGCGAGGGTTGGATGTCACTATACAAACACACAAACAATAATGTTATGATTTAACTAAGTGCACAGTGCAGACAACCCAACGGATCCTTACCTTATAATTGTAAATTTAATGCAATCTAATAATTGCATCATAATAAGTCTACACAATTTTATTATAGTAGTACAATGTTTCTTATAATTATTACACATTATTATCATTATTATATTCTCCTACTAAAGCAAGGGTTGTGTGTGGCAGAACTGTTCAGTTTTATTAAATAACAAATTAGTACTATAACAACCAAAAAATAATCTAATACTAAACTATATAACTACACAATTTTTTAAAGATGTTATTGCTTTTCTTTGTACACCTTGACTTGTCTCATGCAGTAAGTCCAATGCTGTAAAAAAATAAGTGTGTTTTATTATCTAATTAATAAAAAATAGTTAGTAAGCACTTGATTTTTTTTATTAAATTAATCATATTTAATCAATACATATTTGTACACTTCAGGAAGGTTGAAAAGCTTGTGTTGTGAAGTGGAGTTTGGCGGCATCGGGGACTGGTTACCAACCAGGTTACCGACCACCACCGAATTGGTCCTAATTATAAATTCGTGAAAATACAGAATTGAATTAAAAACGCTAAAACTTAAAGTAGAATCATAATCGTATTTGAGAGCTCGTAATCCTAATCATGTTAGAAAACACACAATCATGTACAACGCGTCTTATGGTTACGTATGGGAAAATGATTTCGAACAAGAAAATATTGCTTCGTTTCGTATCATTTCTTTCTTTTTGAGAGTTTAAATATCTATACTGTTCTATGTAAACATTTATGCTTACTGTACGTAGAATTAATTACATAATATTAAACAAACACATTTTGTAATATTTCTTAGAAAATAAATGCATTTTCATGGATGCTCTGTGAACTTTAGGAAAAATATCGAGGATTGCTTGTATATTATTGTGGTGAAAATAATATATGTCTTACATACGAACAATTTGTTTGACAAGATCAAGATTATACCTACTAATTACTATGAATAACATAATACTCATATCCCAATTATACTTGAAAGGGGTGCTGAGATTTTCATTTTGAATACTTGTTTATTGCTTGCTTTTTAATGATGATAATTTTGTGGGAGGGATTAATTTCTATAGATGTAGATATTTAAAGATATAATTAAAAACAATTTGAATGAAGAGTTTCTACACCAATCACATCGCGATTTATACTTTTTCAAAGAAACCTCATTGGTAAAAATGGTATTCAAAATGTCATTCGGAAGTTTTATGAATAATAGATTTTTACATAGCGCACTCTTAAAAAAAGAGTAGGAGCAGCCTATTTTACTATCCGAGGACTCCACAAAGATGTACTTGTATGCAGACTTATCATGTGTAACATTGATTTTGAGTGTCTTGTAAAAACACAGATTATATCAATCTTTTTGATGAGAGAAAAAATGACGTCTTCTGATAAAGTTCTGTCATAAGATTTACTACATATGTATGAATGTCTCTATTTAGGGCGGTGATGAGGCTGTTGTGTAGGTAGACACATACTTACAATATATTATAGTAGCCGCATATTGAATAAAAAAATAAATAATGCATACTCGCCCACCTGTCGCAGATTTCTTGACAATGTGGGAAATTCCGTGATAGTATCCTCGAGGTTCTCTTAAAATACAAGATATTCCAAGTATTCCAACTATGTAAACAATGTGTAAGTTCACCCTAAACTTATTTACCTCGTGTTAATATAGAACCAGAGTAGTATGTATGAAGATGTAGAGTAGATATATCAGTATGTTAGAAACTTTAAATTAGTTTGATTAAACTTGAAACTCATGTCAGATTATTAAACTTATTGATACTCGCATATCTTCATATAACTCTGTATCTAGTCGTGGTGGGTGAAATGCCATTTGAGCTTTCCCTCTGTAGGTTTGTAATTATTAACTAAGTAAGTGACATTTAAATAAGGAACGAAAATTTCAGATATAAGAATAGCACTACCATTTAAATGTCCACTCTTGTATTGAAGACTTTCAAGAAGGTAGCAGATTGGATGGAAAAAGTTTTGGTGTTCGTAGCTCGTAAAGGTCCTAAATGGACGGCCGTGAAAAAACGAAAAAAGAGAGGTGGGAGACCTATATTCTACAATGAGTTTGAACATTTGTGAGTGTGTGTATATGTGCGTGTTTCGTGTAAATATGAATGTCAAAAAGTAGGGTAAATGGGCATCGTCGCGCTGCATGTAAATACATACCTAGTTTAGAACTGCTTCTGTTTATCTTGGTTCGGTATGGTAGATCACATTTTTTTTTAAATAAAAATAAATGAATCTGGATTTATCGAAATAAACCCAAATACATCTCTGTACACTTCACAGAAAGCTTTAAAAGCTTGTGTTGTGAAGTGGAGTAGGTCGGGGATTGAACCCGCGCCCACTGGATTAAGAGTCGAGCGCGTTACCAACCAGGCTACCGACCACCTCAAAATTAAATGCACTGTTATTCAAATACAGTGTAATTGATGTATAATACGAAAACAAATTAAAGAGAAGTTCCGGCTAATGAAAAGGATAAAACCGATAAGACGTATAACACAAAACCGTTCTGTATGTAGCAGGGGTCGGTGATTCTCCTATGTTATCCCGAGGAACGTGAAAGGGAATATTTCGTTACTTAGCAATCTAGGAAACTGTAACCAATATACTTTACTCTCGACAAATAGGTTTACTATTACTACAAGCGTCCACAGAGAATTCACTACTTGAGGTTTACCGAAACGTGTTGTTTCAAAGCACAAATTATATGATGTATAAATATTTGTATGTGATACAGTAGTATTATATGCATCAGTGTAGTTGGGTTGCAGTATTTTGAGTTGTGTGCATTTGGATTATTATGGGTGCAATCCCACTCTAAAAGGAGTTTTATTATTAAGTACAGTCTTCCATCTTCGCAAAAATGTGTGACTATTTCCATGAAAAAAGGTTTATTTAACTCTAAAAAAATTAATTCAATGTCAGTGTACGTCAGAGGTACAGAAAATTTGACAATGTGCGATATAGTGATTATTTTGATAAAAGAAAATTTAATTATAAAATAATCTGAGTACATGGTTGGCGCAGTTGGTTGAGGCGGCAGTCTCTCAAGCGGGAGGTGCCAGGTTCAAACCCCGGTGCTGGCGATGTATTCCACACTTTGCGATACAGGCTTTTAGCCTAGTGCAAGGTGTGCAGGAAAGTATTTGGGTTTGTGTATGCAAGCCCAGATCCTTTTTTTTAAAAAAAAAATTGTTTATAAATACATTGAAGGACTCCCACGGGCTTAAGGCCCTCCGCATCCCCGGGTAGCACAGGCGCATATCGCGTCCTCTTTACCCGCACTTCTTGGCAAAATCTTTTTAAGAGGTGGGCTCAGGGTTAGCCAGAAGGGAGCCCCCCAACGAACACCACCCCTAACTTACATTCCTTCAGTGTCCTTGTCCAAGGATGGAAACATATTTACAATTATTTACAGATACATACATGATTATAAATAGATGTTGGTGATTCCTCGACGAACATGTTTATGTATTACGTTGGCAATATTTTATTTAGTAGGTATTACTGTGTTGTCAAATAACATAGAGCCGTTATCTACGGGTCATCGCTCCAACTCACTACTCTACTCTACTGTACAACACAACGCTATGCAGTTGAGTGGAGACTATAGACAGTCCTAACATCACATCACCATAATTATCATTATCAAACCTTTAAAGAAGCCAAAGCATATTGATTTCCGCCTGGACTTTATGCGCCATTAACTAGTTATATCTTTAATAATTTTTGATTTACAAATTTTATTCTTGTAAAGCGTTGGATTTTTTCTACATTCCGTAGACGAATGTCTGGGTTCTAATCCCAGCCGGGGTGAACTGAAATGGCGAATGTTTCTCGAGTGTAAAGTGATCACTTAAGCCAGCCGAGGTCGGTCGTAAGCCCGACAATGTTCATCTTTAATTCTTTTACACTGTTGTGGGAAACTACATAGCTATATCTTCATTCGAAACTAACTTTATGATTATGCCTGGCGGTTTTTTTTTAGTGATTCTGGGTTTATTGAAGTAATTCCAAATACATCTTTGTACACTTCACAGTAAACTTAAAAAGCTCGTGTCGTGAAGTGGAGTAGGTAGGCATCGGGGGTCGAACCCGCGCCCACTGGATTAACAGTTGAGCGCGTTACCAACCAGACTACTGACCACCTCACAATTGCACCTGGAATTTATGCAACCTTGTTGCTTAATAATCTTAATATGTTGTTTGTAATTAAAATTGTTTTTCTCTTTAACCGTAATAGGTAATATATTTGAAATAGCCAGGATTCTGCTCTATTGTTACTCAAAATATGTAGTCTGAAAGTTTTCCTGAGTCAAAGCTATTTTTCTGGGATGCGTTTTCCGCTCAAGATTTGTCGGAAAGGTTTCCCTCGACAAACCATTCCCTATAACTCTGAATACCCTCGGAGGAGACTATCGCTGTAAGAATCTGAAAAGTTGTGAAATGTCTTCACAAACATGACGTTAATTAAAATAACAATAAAACAAAAATGAGATGACGATGTACACCATGCGTGATGTGGCGCATATCAGGTTATCATCTCATATCGCAATTGTGTGGTGGATATGGTTATGGAGTGTACAGGAAAACCATTGAGTAGCAAAGTAGTGATACTTATGTATCGTGTATCGAATCGATCGTACCCTCGGGAAATCACTTAACAGGATATCCACACAGCTTCTAAAACTTTCCATATACAATTCTACTATTGTCCATATCTCTGGGCCACTGCTAGAAGTGCGAGTATCTATGCTAAAAAATATTTATCTTTCGAATAATTTTACACAGTACTGTAGTACATTATTATGATGTAAATGTACATATGTCTTATGTTTGTAAAATTTTCTATAGATGTTGATAGAGGCTTTGAAGAAATACAGTTTTTGTATTTTTTAATAAACAAAGACTAAACTGATGCAGTGCGACTTATCCTGATATATTATATATTTTATATATACCTATTAATAAAAAGGTTTGTGTACACAAATCCAAATAATTTCCTGCACTATTCACATTAAGCTAAAATCAGTTGTGTCGTGAAGTCCAGAACACATCGTCAGCATTGAGATTCGGACCTATCATCACCTCTTGATTAGTCCACGCTCCGACCAACTGCGCCTGACGATATACTTTGCACTTCACGACCTAGGCTTTTAGATGACAGAGTGTGCAAGAGAGTATTTGAGTTTGTGTATACAAGACAAGATCCTTTAAAAAAATCTCATCTGTAAACTAATCTGAAAGGATTTATGAAGATGAAAGAAATGAAGTAGGTATTAAAAATTGTTAATATTTTCCACAAAAAATGTAAATAAAATACTAGGTACTAATTTAAATGAAAACGTATTTTAGGAAATAATTATGAATTTTGAAATAAAAAAATACAACAATTTTCTCATCAAAGATTAACATTTAAACTGCGTACAATTTTGGGTGGGTACCTAACAGTGGGAAGAGTGGATTTCTGTAGCAGGGAAGCCGTGGCTAGCATGAACCACACAGTTAAATTAAGTGCCAGGCATTGACAGGTGTAATTACAGGCATATATTTGGTTTTATTTCTATATTCGATATTCTTCCATGTGAAAGAACATTAAACGGGTTCAACTAAGTCGACGAATTAAAAAAAATGGGGGTGACTATGTGACTATTGCATTAAATAAATGGATAAAACTTCATTAGACTAAATAAGAGAAATTTACAACAGTTATAGATAATATATTCAAAAAGCTTAATTATACTATAATAGTACGTATAAATCTTACAAAAAAACCAGTGTATAAAAATACTCGTACCCCAAACGCTTGTTTGGGGTAAACAAGCGTTTGGGGTACGAGCTTTCACCTATTTTTCTGATTTTTTCTCTAGGATGAAAACAAAATTATTTTTCCAGTTATCCAAAACTTGACTTCTGGCATCGACAATTCCACGTTTGCCTTATAATGAAGATTACAAATGAAATAATAAAGATGAATAAAATAAATTGGTTCAAGTGACTTGAAAAAATCGTGATAATTTTAGAAAATGTACTGCTTTATTTGTATACATACGAGTGAAGCACAAATTGCTAAGTAATACGTTGTCAAGTCTAATAAAATTTCTTTAAGACTTCTGACTCAATACCATTACTGGCAAGTGAAATCCAATGTTCACAGATCCTTGTAAAATGACACCATTTGGTTCATAAGAGTACGTGTACTGTGTGATCTTGCAGTCAAGGCAGAGACGTAACGATCGAAGGAATAGCAAGTGCGGTCACTACATAAATAAATACTTTACAATCATTTTGGAATTTCTCCACTATAGGAATGACGTCTCACTGTTTGGATTAGAATTTAAACCTGTAAGACAAATTACGTTTTATAATTTTACACGTTTCTCGCTGAGAAAAACGATGTAATTTTTAGGTTTGCGACTAGGAAATGACATTCATGAAATATCACTATTATTCGCATCGTCGGTGATTTTTTATGGTTCTGGGCTCGTGTGTACAAACCAAAAATAGTTTACTTCACAAAAAGCTAAAACCTTGCATCATGAAGTGCAGGATATATCATGAGCACCGAGTTCAATTGCTGCATCTCCAAATTGGAAGTCCACACTCATAACCAACTGCCCCAACCATGTACCTAATATTAGAATACAATTCTAATTTTTGTAACTCTTAGACTTCGTGCAACCTGCAGAGCAAGTTCAATCGTCCATACATTTCACCACTTTACCATTGACCAGTGGACCGTCGATCATCGTCGGGAATACGCAACCTGTGTATGTAGTTCATAAACCTTGGGTATAATATTATAGTGTCATACGCCAATGTCTCACATGTGATTTTCTCCGCAGGAGTGTCCTCATTACGTCTAGTAGCTGGTACGAGATACTCGGATACTATGGGAAAGACGACACTACAAGTAAAGTGATTGCTCTCGCGATAGGAAATGTCTTGAGATTCGTTAACAGGAGAGCTTCTTGTGATTTGTCTTTCTTTATTGCATACCTTCACCATACATACAACCTACAAGAGTATTATTTTATAGGTACTACCTTATACTTCCTTACTCATTGTAAGGCGAGGAAACGTACTTTAGATTTTTCTATCTCAAACAAGAAAATTACTTTATACATCTCTATCTACAGTTTGTTACTATATTCAGCTAACTAACTTCGTCCTTCATACACTTATTGTAATGTAATAAAATCTATGACAAATCTTAGTTTAGCCATAATATTTAAGTTGCTGGGCATTACCAAACTTGGTAGAAATTTTCTATAAACTAATATTTTGTATAGAATACGTAGTTGGGACACTTCGAATCGATCAGTCCCAGTACTGACGCTGTACTATGCCTAAACTCAAAAACATAAGCTTTTAGCTTACTGTAAAATGTGCAGAAAAGTATTTGAGTCTGTTTGCTAAGAAAAAAAACAGTGTATGATTGACGAATTGCATCAATTTGACGGATGCAAGTAGTAAGGCAATATTTGGTGTTCCGGTGTCGTTTCTGCCTATCTACCATGGGACATGGTATGATACGTAGATTTGTTTAAGAGTAATGAATATGAGCCTAAAAATAATTTTCAATTTTAACGGGGAAGTTTGATTTATGTTTGGATGGGAACAAATATTACAAAACCGATATTTAATATTGGTGTTTGATCGGACCCCTCTCTCCGAATCTCTGTCCTTTTGTCTGCAATAAAACGACAAAGGTTCTGTGGGCAACCGCATAAATTCCATGGATTCATTTCAAGTAGGTCTATACATACATTTGATTGTACATACCCAGTTATTTGGAAAGCCAAATATTAAAGTCATTAAATTGTTCATAGTATTACATTTTACAATCAAAGATATTGCCCACATTACATAATATTGCTTTTTATATTTATATTTATTTTGATTCGGTTACTTCTAATGATGGATGAATGTCTTTATGGTTAACTTTGTAGAAAAGTAATAATAAATACTTTGATTTAATGATTAGTAGACTTTGATTTTATAAGCCTATAATATGTTTACTAAAAAACAATCTATAGATATTCGAGTCTAAGTAGGTATATTATAATAACTAGAGGTTAGCTGGTTTAAGATCACTCGCAAACGAGTAGAGGGCCTAAAATAGAATTAGTTTAGTTGGTAGAATTCGCGATATTTGATAAATTCGACCATTTCATGTTTCTTCTTTTCTAATTTTTATTGTTTCTGTTTCAAGTCCCATTAAATTTTTTATTGTTTTATTGTTCATACGTAGGCCCGACTCTAGTACCTGTTATACTATAATGAATTTCAGTTTCTATATTATTGCCCTTCCCCCTTTTTAGACATCAGGAGATTTGTATTTTCCAACTAGTATCGGAAGTATCATGTTCCACTTAAACATGTAATTCTACGATCCTAAAAAATAAGTTGATACTTTGTTGAAACAAAGCTACGACTTGGTGAAGTTAACGTTAATAAGTTAGTCAGAGCGATCCCAGAAATGATGCGTCGATGACAAGAAAATCCCAAGAAAGAGAAGATTGGGAAATATAATACGTAACAAATCTATACGGAATAGAAAAGTGACATATGAAAAAGAAATAATAAAGAGTGTAATTCAAACATTCGGATATAATGAATACTGAAGCATACCATTTAATATGCATACCGACATTTCAAAAATTTCTAAAAACGGGAGACCTTATACCTCGACAACCGTTACTAAATATGCTTTGGAACAAAGTATGGTAGATGCACTGAACATTTATCTAGGGAATAACCGTAAAAGATTTTTTATATCTTGTATAGATTTCTCAAAAAAAAAAAAAATTGAAAAAACACCTCTGATCTTTTTTCCGAAAGACGGAAACTCGTTTCCTGGAAGTCGCGGTGTATTTTTTTTGTGCTGATTATATGCATTATAATCTAGGGAATATCCGTAAAAGTTTTTTGATAGACGCAAAATTAACCTCAAAAAATGGGGAAAACGCTATTTTTATTATTTTATCATGCGATTGTTCACGCGATTTTGAACCTTAATGCCGTGGGAAATGACTGTGAAGTCATTCTTGGTACCAAGCCCTTAATAATACAAACTCTTCTGTACACTATAAAAATATCATGCAAGTATGTACGTATATATCAGTGGCGAAGAGTGGATTTCTGCAGAAGGGAAGCCGGGGCTAACATTTCTTTTGGGATTACGTCAGATTAGACCCTATTATACCTATCATTTTTTCCAAAAGGTAACTCGATGGGAATCGTGTTCTTAGGTAGCTTCGCGCCTGGTATATATGGAAGTACTAGGAGTGACGACTAATTTGCTTTTTGCTTTCAATCAGAACAGCGCAGCGGCTATAGTATAGAAACCAATCGGTGATGTTTGTTGAATTAATAAAAAGAAACCCTGCAATGGATTGCTTGGAAGCCCTCCATCATCCCAACCATAAATTAATTGTACAATTCCGTACTGTAGTCACTCAGTTCATTCTGAATACCACTGAAATAATGAAATATTTCATATAGAAGGTGCGATTCTATAACTTTTTGAACTCAAATAAGTGTAAAATAAATAAATAAATAAACGAAAAAAAATATTCCCAAATGGCGGATTTATTGCCGTAGGCAATGTCTGCCAACCAACCACTTGTGACATTCATTTGATATACAAAACATTTGATATACAAGTGTATGAAGAAGAAGAAAAATATAAATAAATATAAATAATAATAATAAATACAATATAAATTACATGAAATGGGATGAAGGACAAGAAAGGAACCACGGGATTGTCAGTTAGATGGATTATTTATATGGAAAGGTAATGATGACTCAGTGTAGGTGTAAGTATATAAAAAAATATTTTAATAAAAAACAACGTCTTATTTCAGTATGATTATTAGTACATATTTTGTAAATGTACCTACAAAAGTATTTTTGAAATACCTATAATTATTTTTTCAATGGTGTTGATGAAGTCAAAAAAATCTAATGTAAAGGGAACGAAAGATTGTTGCCGGCGGTAATATGGCTAAACTAAAAATATTCATATGTATTCTTTTTAGTATTTTTTTGTTTATACTAACAGTGTTGTATGTTATCCATAGAAATTACATAAATAAAGTTTCATTGGTTATTATTTTAAGTAACATATGTACAATTTAACGACGTATTATGTGGAATGAGAATATTATAATATTTTAGTTTATGTCGATGAATGAATATAATAATCACACAAAATGAGAAAATTGCCAGTAGGCTCAGAGAAAATAATGTTTTTCATATGGTCTTATTTCTCGCTATCCCTTCCACTCTCAATGTAGGCAGCCCGCTCGCTCGGGAAAGCGCAAGTCACCGGGAGGCTTTCCTTTACGCATGTGCGCAGGGCGTGGCGGTGTTTCCATCAAACCATCCCCAAAGTCAGTCCTTCGCTGGACACGCTCCGAAGCGGTTGTCCTTTCGAGGCATCTGCAAGATATTTTTCAATTTTCCGCTTTTCCACTTTTGAAAAACTTCTACATATCATATAAATATATTTAATAAATATTAATTACCCATGGAAAGTGTTTCTAAAAATAGAACAATATTTCCTTAATCGCCTTCAAAAGCTTTTTTCAAAGTTTTTCTACTTTTTTCAAATAAACTCTTCAAAGTCTAAACTTGCGAAATGCCTCGAAGTCGAAAGCTGTCTGAAAACTTTTTTCTAAACTTTTTATTATAATTTTTAAATTGGCTAAATATTATTTTTATTATTATAGTTTTCTAAAACGACATATTATAATTATTTTAATAATTTGTGTTTGGCGGTCGGTTTAGTATTTTATGTTTTTGTGTTAAATTTTTACGCAGTGGCTGAGAGTGATGAAGATAAATGACGAAAAAAAGGTAAGAAATTAAATTTATTAATAAAAAAGTAACTTAACCTCAAAAAAATCGACTATTACTGAAAGAGACCGGTTCCGAAATATCACGTGTTTATGAATAAAAAAATAATTTGTCATTTACCGATATCTATTTAGAACAAACTTAGGAAAACGTTTGAATCTAAATGATTAATTTAATTGTGCATTTTTAGTCGCTATTCTAAATTACAATATAATTTATTTATCATAAAGAAAATGGAGGCAAACATTACGTACACGTGTACACGTTTCACAAATAACCGTCGGAAAAATTATCTTAAATGCAAGATACTCATAAACCCCAAGAATTTTACAATTACTAACAAAATTTTACAAGTACCAATTAATTAGTAGTACATTATTAACCCATATCGGATAAAACATGAATGAAACTGTAATAAATTGTTCATGTTGAAAACTTCTATGAAAATAAAAGCCTTGGCGCCATTACATGAACTGTCAAATCGGAATACCTAATCGAAACCACGTTTTTACTGCGGAGAAAATAGTTATTACCATTTTACCATCTTTTAGAGTTTGTTCCATTACAAAAAATCATAGAATGCTAGTGGATTATTCTATGTATAGTGTTGTGACAATAACGGTAAATTCTCGTAATTGCCCAAATTCTAAGCAGCAAATTCTTGAAATATTTTCATTATCTTGTTATTAAAAATTAATATTGTGTTATTAAATACTACGCCTATTCTTTATTATGTCCTTTTAGTAGTATTTTTTTCTATGTGCGGTACCTATCAAAACTTAGTGTTAGTGCAGAATATCACATAAATCTACTTATTAATTAACATGGAAAAAAAAATAATATTATTAAAAAGATTATTAAAAAAAGAATAAAAAAAAAACAAGATTATTTTTCCCACAACAACAACTACTACTACTCCGTTCAATATTTTATTGAGAAAACACAGGAACACACTTTCATTACACACATTCAAAACCCCATGTTTTTATGGACGTGTGTTTCCAAAGTCAAAATTCTTTTTCAGGATGTTACGAGATTAGGTCATCTCTATTTTGAAAGAATTATAAAACGATTTATCGTAAAGACTTTTAAAAAGCAATACTAGGTTTATTGCTTGTTTAAAGAGAACTTCATAATAAAAATATCCTTGTAGCAAGGACCAGAAAGTATTTTCTATGAAACTAACCAATCATTTACAAATCAGATGCCCAGAAAAAATAATGTTCGTGGGCTTGCGAACGAACAACACAATGACAGATTAAAAAATCTATAAGATACGAACAAGTCATATTTTGAGGAAATTTATTTTCTTTCAAAATCGAACATATGGACACTACGTAGTATACCTATTATACTGAACATATAATTTTTTGAAACTGGAAGTGAGTAGGAAACCTCAAGATTTAGGTCGTCTGTAATATAACATAGTAGATAATAATGTTGTCAAATAATGATTAAATAATATATGAGTGAAATTATGTAATAATATTAAGACAAGACACCATCTTGAATTCTCGGGCGTGTGTTATTTCATAAACATTTGCAATATAAATTCTCCTTTAAACATATTGAAATTTCATAGTAGATTACAAGTACTGCCAACATAACATTGCTAACGTAATAATATTTTGATTATTATAAACGTACGACGTAATAAAGTCCTATGAATTTTCATCACAAGAATCTTTATATGGGATAAAAATTTAATTATTTGTTTTACGAAAATTGCTTGAAAAATATATTTTTTGCAGATTCAAATTTGAGGGACATACACACCTTCCTTTAGAGATAGAGTGGGCGGGTGTAGTGTCCCTTTTCACATTCCTTTCCCTACAGACCTGGCGGACGTCTTACTGCTGGATATTATCAAAGACGCATGTATCCTGTAGTTCCATGGAGAGTTTCATTTATGGTGAAAGTCAACACATACCTACGTCCAGTAAAAAAACCCTTTGTCAATATCACATAGCGGCCGCACGAAGTTTACTTCTCCAATCTTGAATATCTCTTATTAGAATAGACGATGGTCTGTTTATTTTTCATCCTTTAAAAAGGCAATGGACACTTGGAAATTTGTTGCTGGTTACTCCCCTAGTGTGGGAAATGCTTGCGATGGAATGACGATAACTTATCTCGCTATGGTGAATTAATTGCTGAAGTTTTTCATGGTGACAACTCGACAAGACTGCTTCTGATTTTGAATATTGTGTGTTGTTTTATTTTGTCAATGTTTTGGAACTCTTGTTCGTGATAGGAAAAAATGATACTGCAAGAGTGCCGAAACGTCGACAAAATAAAACAACATACAATATCCAAAATCAGAAACAGTCTTTGACTTAACTAGTCTCCTTTGATAAATCGTAGAAGATTAAGGCACTAATGAATAATATTGTCTTTTAATGAAGACGCAATAAACACATTTCACGTATAATTATAACATTCCAATTAATACGAGAATATATGTAGTGTCTAATGACTCATTAAATTAATAATTAACATAGCCTCCTTTCTAATTGTTGTATATCAAATGTTTCATTTATATACTACATAATACGTACACGTTACAGAGTAAAAGCACCGCTTCCCTATTTTATAAAGGTCTATACCAATATGGTTCACCACAAAAATGTAACTTAGAGAACATGTGTTTACAGTTATGAATTATTAAATAGACATAAACGTTGTGTTATAAATTGATCACCCTTTGACTTACCACTGGATTTAATTCAGGTGTTAAGTAAACGCTTAGTTACTCGCAAACCCAAATACTGTCATTTTATAGTCAGGTAAAAGTTTGTATCGTCATTGTGAAGCTCAAGAACTTCAGCAACGATATTCGAATTGCGTACCTACAACTTGATGTTCCATGATCCGATCAACAATAGATTTTATGGTCTTTATTTATTTATTTTATTTTATTTTATTTCACTAAAATATTACACTCTTCGGCATTACAGCGTTCAGCCTTTGCACCGAAGAGTGTACGCAGAACAAGTTACAAAATAACATACACGAAAAAAATAAAAAACAACATAACAAATCAATAAGAAAAGGACAAATCATGACATAAAGACATTGCACCCGTGTAGGTACCCACCACTATTAACCGTACTAGTTGACAAATACTTAAACAGACAAACAATGCACACAGCAACATCAGCGGGCAACCACACTGCGCAACATCTTTAAAAAAAGAAAAAAAAAAATTTTTTTTTTCACATAACAACAAAAATAATCAATAAAACAAAAACTCATTTGAGGTATAAGTCGAGATATGTGATGAATACTGAGTATGTCACCTCAAACATGTCGACATGCGCTGTAAGTTCATTGAGGTAGCGGACTGCTCTTGCAATAGGAGAATACTGTACTATGTTTGTTCTGCCTTGTGGAGGATAAAAAAGCATGTGAGCACGGGATCTGTTGTACGAATTTGGTACGTAGAATGAGATTTCTTGCAGTATTGTTGGATTATTAATAATACCATGTATCAGCTTAAAAAATGACGACATAGGTAATCCTTCCGTCTTTTTTCCAATGTGGAAAAACCGAGGCATCCCATCACGAACAAAGATGGAAACATATACGGATAGTATCCGTATTCGAGTCGATAGAGGTGTCTCAAAAAACGTTTCTGGACTTTTACCAATGTTGTGATATATGTCACCTCATGTGGGCCCCAAACAATAGATCCAGATTCCAGAATTGTTCTCACCAGTGTCTCATAAAGGAGTCGTAGGGTATTTCCCCTTTTAAAATAGGTCGCATTTCTAAAGACAAATCCTAAGACTCGGAATGCCCTGCTTGCGATTTCCTCTATGTGTGCCTTAAATGTCAGATCACTTTCAAATTTTATTCCCAAGTCTTTTACTTCGGAGACACGCTGTAATACAACCCCTTCCATATTGTATGGATAGGTTATTGGATGGATATGTGGGTAAAATAAAAATCATAGTATACGAATGTCCTTAAGCATCATATACTCAGTATTTCCAGCCTTTCTGCGTCCAGTGTTGGACATACGTAGGCCTTCCTCATAAATCTCCACACTTCCCTATATACTGATCAGACTAACATAATCTAATTAGGTGATGATGCGCACTCACAGTGGTTTAGAGTCATTATTTTCCCGTACCAACTGTCTGAAGATGACGACTGATTTTGACAATCCTTCGGGGATGGTCTCTCGCCACTGGAATCTGTCCTGAGCCAAACGAGGGGCTTCTGATACGTAAGGCCCTACATTTCACAAAGTTACTGTACCGGGCTGATGCATGCTCATGAGTACACATAGATAAACTACACCTTTACTCTTTTCTGCCTTGGAGATCCATTTGAAATCATTATATGTTGGTTACAAATAATTGTATACCTACCTTTATTCTTAACATTTCTCTAGATAAAAAAATAAAGGATAATAAAGTCTCAAGATCTTCTAATTTTTAATTAATAATCTTTAATCTAAGAGTGTTTTTGTGGAGAACTTTTGCGCTGTGAGAAGCACTTACACTGCGTACGAGTTGTGAGTAAGATAACTATACACTATTAGAAGTCAGGAATCAGGATACGTTTGCTTAAGTAGAATCATAGAATTTTACGGCTCTTACTGCGCTATCTTACCTATGTAAATCGTGTAATACAAATAGAAAACAAATTAGAGCTGTGTTCTGTCAACATTTTCAAATACTTATGCTTAAGAATTATATAAGTAAGGAAATAAAAGTATTGTTATGTAACGCTAAGGGATGGATGTTGGCAGGTACTAATATAGCAGTCACATTTCACATATTATTTGCAAAAAACTAACATATCTGAGGATTCGTTTAAGTATTTTCCAAAAACAATTAAAGAATAAACAATTACGTTATCAATCGTCACAATAGACTTGTCAAATTGTTTTTGTAAATCCTCTTTTGCACAATAGAAATTATGAAAACCTATGTGCACACTGCGCTGTTCTATACCTAATTCTGCTGGAAAGGTCATAGCGTGGAATATTTTTAATACTTTCGAGCCACCTGAATGTTATGAATATAGTAGTATAACTTTTGAACTACAATAAGTATGTTTTATGTTTATTTCACTAAGTTACAAAATTAGATCTACGTATTACAAAATCTTGTCACATATTTGATACGTTAATTTATAATACACAACTAGTGAATTTCAGTCAATTTCTTGTGCGTGTTTTAGTGGTCACATCGTCAAAATGAGCTATACAGACAAGACACAAATTAATAGCAACCAATACATTAGTACAAAATGATGAAAATGACGTGTTATTCTTGTTTTTTATATGTCACTGTGATTTTACTGTCAAAACATGCCTATAAAGAAAGACATTGAATATGATGGAACATTTCAAAGTAAAGTGAATTTTCAGCATTAAATTTTTCATTTCATCAACAGAGAAACAAGGGATGGATAGGAAATTTAATTCATTTTCATTTAACCTTATTCCCTTTGATACGCATTCTTCAAGATAAAGTTCTTTATTACGGCGGTATTCAATTTCATGGATTTAAGAAAAGGTGGGGAAGAATAATAATACGAGTAATTCTCAAGATTGTATGTGAAGAAATGATGTACGAGTATTATACTTAACACAAAAGGGATCATTAAAACTTACCAAGTATCCAATTCAATATATTATTCTAGTCATACACGTAATATATAGTCGATGTAACAACGAATTAGTAGTATGTATTTTTTAAATATGACATGGATATGATTGGATAATAATATCGAAATTACATTGAGGGGCTACAAGCTGTCATTCGGCTTCGGCGCCCTGAATTGTTCTCAGCCAATACTGAGGGAATCGTCTTGAAACTGAAGACAGTGATAGATACTCGTAAAAGTATGGACTAGAGATCGGCTGTTTTAGAATTACTTACAAGATTTGGAAATTCCTTATTATTCCTCGTACTTCAAATTATTAACTTACAAGACGGTGGCGGGACTTGACTTTAAAAATGCAAACATTGTGCCACAAATATTGGTTGACTAATATTTATTCATTGTTATTTAATACAACATTTACAAATTATATCATTTAACAAATTTATTCATTTTATCTGGACGACTCAACTTCAAAATATTATTTTAAATGTACGATTAAAAACTGTTATTAAGTTAATAAACACCCATTATTATGAACTACTTATTAATAAAGGGATAAAAAATAGTAGGTACACTTTACTCACATTAATATTCACAATTGAGTAAAAAAATGTATATTATGAGGGACAGATGTTACAAGCAGTATAAACTGAACATATTCTATTGAATAGGGATAATAGGGACGAGAAAGACGTTGGAAAACATCGATGACAATATTTCATACTATTTGTTATTTTATCAAATTATTCAGTAAAAGGATAAATACCTACATTAATAATCCGCAAATATGGGAGACTTCGTGGTTTTATCGTGAAAAATTCATTTCGTTCATTTAGTTCTAATTTATATACTTACCTACTACAAACAACAACGTTGAAAAATTTAGAAGTGAAATTGATTAGGTAGGTATTTAGTTCTCAGAAAGTTTCACGATCTACAGTCTACACTCTCATCACCACAATCGGCCTCTTTACTTCATTTGTAATCGCCTGATCATCAGAACGTGAATCCATGATTAGGAGTTGGCGTAATAAATGTCAATGCGTGGATTTCAAGCCATATTTTTTACTTTGTCTTTACCATAATAAGAACTTCCAACTTTCATAGTAAAGACATCGATGATTGTGATACGCAGTGTTACGATTCCCTACATAATATATGAAATACATGATTGTATGTCATTGTATGTAGGTTTACACGTTGTACGGTGGTATGTTGGTATGAAGCACACGTGGTAATGACATACAAATTGCTTGTTGCAGGTATCATCAATAGGCATTACACAGGTTCACACTCCCCCTAACGCTAACACAATCATAAATGTACTTACTCCTACCTTCACATAATACGACATATTGTATTGTTAACGTTAACAAGAATGTAATTTTATATTACCTAAAAATATCAGACAGAATGCAAACAATTTATAGGGGTGGTTTATCTATCTATCTATCCATCATATCACACCGTGTCACTTACGGTGTATATACAGAAAGGGCAGAACGCCAGACAGTCCGATCTTTACACACACTCCCAGCTTCCGATACATTCATACTATTTGTCACCTTTTATTTCACTCATATACCTATGTATAGCTTTTTGGTTTGTTCATTGCTCAGACTTTCAACATGCCCAAACCATATAAGCTTATTCACATTCTTTCTTGTCACTACACCCGTCTTACACTCATCCGATCTCTCAATGTTTTCCCACACATTCCTCTCAATGATCTCATTTCCACTCCATTGAACCCTGATTCGTCCTTCTTCAGCCATGTCTACGTCTAGCAGGCGCGAAGCTACCTAATAACACGATTCCCATCGAGTTACCTTTTGGAAAAAAATATAGGTATAATAGTGTCTAATCTGACGTAATCGCATAAGAAATGTTATCCTCGGCTTTCCTTCTGCAGAAATCCACCCTTTGCCACTGAGGTCTAGGTTTCCTGGTACCTAATTTAATCTATTTTGTACTTTTTTACAATTTACCTCTGAACACAATTTTTGACACAGATAAGACTCGCTTGACTTTATGCTGTTCCTATGACAATGAGAATGTCGCGAAAGCTTAAGATATGTAAAACATGTTAAGCTTTAGAATGATCTCTGTACGTATTCCCTTCACAATACGCTAGAAAAGCTTGTATTGTGAATTGTGATAGTAGATTATCGGGGATCAAACCACGCTATTTCATTCCACAATTGAACGCATCAATAATTAGTGAGTCTACCAACCAATAAAAAGGTCCGTAATATTGCAGACGGACGTAGTATTTTCTATATAAAGTGAATACAAAAGCCACCCAAAGTGAGAAGCCACCTTCAGATTCCACCTCTTTAATACGAGTAGTTATATTTATTCATAAGCTACATACTGATTAGCAGATATCGTGTAGAAATTTATTAAGTATCTTAGAAAACCTAAAATAATTATATACTATTATCGTGTCCAATTAGGCATTATCTATTATAAGTATAGCCCTACAGAATTCTATGAATTAAAGAAAAAGCCTCACGAACAACTTAAAGAAATTACTATCTTAATATTGATTCTATCCAATAAAAAATAACGAATATATGAAGGACACCTAAAGACGTAAGAAAGTGGGAGAATGATGAATTAGGTACGTAATTAATTAATTTTAAATATGTTACCTGAAATATGTCACCTGCTGTAGATAGTAAATAAAAACCTGATCTACCTATCTATTGACTATTAAATATTTATATGTTGCGCCGTGTTAAAAAATACTAAGGTATATAATATTTCATAAAGTCATTTGGACATAAGTATATCTATGTAGGTTTTTAAAAGGTACGAGTATAAACTGGAATCGGAAATTTTATTAAATGGCGTAATACAATTTAGTAGATATCTTCGTGAATTGAGATTTCCCCTCTTTTTGTCGTTGTCTGCGTCTATATTTTCCTTTTCAAATTATAAAAACTTCCCAATTTACTCCAGCTTCTGAAATTTTGCACACATATTTGCTTTAGGTGAAAATTTTAAATTGTAGTAGGTAAGTAGGAACTGTTTTATCATAAAAGTTTCAATTGATAAATTTTAATTAGTTTAATTTTTATAATATGGAGAAATATAAGCGTGGTTTATTATTCAATTCTTCTTACTGGTTCCCTTAGGATATATCGTAATTCTAAAATAGTAGATGTTGTAGTACACTAAAATATTTTTTTTATCAGTAGTTGCAGGGTATTCGTGTTTGCATTGAGAAAATTTATTATAAATAATTAGATTGATAATTAATAACACAGTTATTTTTTCACCGTGATCTATTAAACTCTGTTTATCCAGTAGAATATACTAACATTTCCAAAATAGGTAGTTTTAGAAATGTTGGAAGTATTTTATAGCGCGGCGATATGTAGAGACATGACCGTTGTAGGTGAAACAGTATCTATGTAGCATTAGTAATATAGATATTAGATAGCTATACATATATATAACATACTATTTTTTCTCAATGAATACACGCGACGTATGACTAATCCTTGCAAACAGGTGGTGACATTATATATGTACTATCAGTAATACCTACAATGTTAGGCTAACGATAAAATAAAATGAATTCCTGCTAACTAGTATTGCTATAGGATTATTGTGATGGTATTATACATTATATTACTTAATTGAAACTTCGGAATTACAAGGCTCGTCAGTTGCTGGATTTGATATGGTTAGTTGGAAGAAATCGCAACACTCGAGCGGTGAGCTTGCCCTAGTGAACTAATGTCATAGACTTTTAACGCTTAATTTTTAGTATGTTTCTGTGTTTTGTTCATCATAAATTTTTACAGTGCAAATTTTATGTAGTGTGGTTGTTTTGGTATGTCACTTGAGTCTTTTTTGATATTTTTTCTTTTCTACTGAAAAATCAGTTGTTCGTAAAACTTGCATAATACAGTTCACATCTTTTTCAATAATGAGGTTCGCCACCTATTCAAAATGTCGTACAAATGTTTATGTGTTTATACACTCACAACACTCACTGGTATAGACTGGGATAGACTTCTATAATATAGTTGTAGTAGTAATATTATCAAGTATAAATGCTGTCGAGATGAGATCGTTGAGAAGAATGCGTGGAAAAACATTGAGAGATAGAATAAGGAACGAAATGATTAGAAAGTTGAGTGAATGTCAAAAGGATGTTGTGACGAAAGTGAACAAGTTGAGATGGTTGGGTCATGTGGAGAGATCGAACGATGAAAGAATAACGAAGAAAATTTATCTGGGTGAAAGAAGAGGTGTAAGGAAACGCGGCCGTCCAAGAACCACATGGCTGGACCATGTTGACCAGATACTCAACGATGGACGTGTTTTGGTAGAATGTGTATGAGGAATTTTATGAATGCGACGGAAGCCCGAAGAGTGTGTCAGGATAGGAAAGTCTGGCGATCCGTTCTCTCTGCCTACCCTGCAAGGGAGGTGGCGTGAGGGTATATTATAGTATAGTAGTAATATTATCAATCAATCTACCATATAGTAACATGCATAAGAATTAATTTCCCTAATACTAGGGAAGGTAGATGTTATCAGAAATAAGTCCATACACCTAGTCATTATCTCCCCTTCATTATTTTACCTGTATTGTGATATCGTTATCAAGTAAGTATATGCGTACATACTCATTGTTCGTAGTATCTTGGAACAAATTGGAGACAGACATATAATATGGAGGTATAGTTATATTACACTAACACGTACATATACTTGTACATACAAAATCAATTGGGAATTTTCACACCACTCTACTAGAGACAGAAACAATAATTGTGTCTAACTTCACGAAATTATACGCCACTGTCATGGTATAATTAAACGACCCGACATGAAACACGATATCTAATCGTAGTATTTTATCAAAAAGTACTCGTAAAACTAGTAAAATTGTCTAATAAGAATGAAAGCCAAACAGAGGGTGTGCTCCAATGTTAATACTCTCACAATTTGTGCTACGTTGTGTGAGTGATCATTGATCATACAAAGGGCGCTACATTACACATGTTCCTTACATGCAAGATGCGTCATATTTTTATCTGTGTGAGTATCAAACGCAATGTGCGACATTCTGTAAATGTGTGCACCTACATATGTACATCTACTGGATGTCTATACAAGGTGGGCTACATCTCGTGAAAATTTGTACAAAAGGTGTGCTCCACTGAATGAATGTAGCACTGATGAAAGTGAATGATGTACACCTGAGGTGTGGTGTGCTACAGTGAGTGAATGTGCAATGTGCATGCATAGGTAAACACGAGGTGTGCTACACTGAACGCGTGTAAATATAAACATAGTGTGTTACATTGAATTAATTTGTGCACAAAATATAAGCTACATCTAGTGGATGGAAAAGAGTGTGCTTCATTTTGTGAATGTGCACTTCTGTTTAAAGCAGCAAGCAAAAATTCTATCAAAAAAATGGATGTAAACGGTAAGAATTTATGAGAATCCCCATACCTGTGTTTTATGCATATAATTAAATACCATTTTCGTACATACACATAACGTTCAACTTAACAAGGCACCCGCATACTTCTTCTCTATTACAATTTAATTTATTTAATGTATACAAACTACCTGGTAAGTAGATATAGAAAGATAAATACTTTTTGTAGTTTTTATAGTTACGTAGTTACACGCTGTGAATTCATAAAAGGTGATAGAATAAAACATTAAACCACAAGTAAACTGGGGTCAATTATGTAACTAATTTAGTGCGTACTAACTAAAATAATACGTTTTTTTTTCAATTTAGTAAAATAAACTTAAAAAAACAAGTATTCTAGTTCGAAAACTTATAGAGTCGCATCCATTAAATTTATTATAATTTATACAATTAAAGGAATTGATCCACAATGTTACTTCAAAAAAGATTCATATGACATGACATAAAAAAATATATATTTCACAAGGCCAATAGCTTTATTCAATGTATTAGGAATTAGGATGGCCACCCTCAAGATCGCACCACAAATAAATAAATAAATAAAAACTTTATTGAAGTAATGACATGCATTAAACAAATGGCGGGTTTATTGCCATGGGCAATATCTGCCAACCAACCACTTGACAAAATAATAAAAAACATAATGTGCGTACAAAAATGTACTTGAAATGTCTAAAATTAAATAGTTATAATAATATTTACAACGTATCAAATAAATATAAGTATATATGCAAAAACTAAAAATAAATACAGTAAACATATAAAAATACATATAATATATACATATAAAAAGGTATGGGGATAGTGGAAGGAATGGGATAATAGGAAAAGAAAGAGTTATTGATGGGAATTGTTTTGAGAAAGATAGAGGTGCTTCAGTTTATTTTTGAAGGAGTGAATAGTTGGAGCGAGCCTGATGTGAAGTGGGAGGTCATTCCATAATCTAGCTGCATGTGTAGTGAAAGAGGAAGTGAAAAATGATGAATGGTGCGAGGGAATGGCTAGCGTGCGTCGTCCACTCGAACGTAGAGGTAAGCCATGAGAGGCCAAGGGTGTGAAGTTGGTTTTTAGATAGTCGGCTGAGGAGGGATTATTGAGAACAAGTGCATTGCTAAATTTTTTGCCGTTATTTTAGAATTTTACATCTTCGGAGGGCAACCGGGGCTACTGCTTGGGGCCTCCAAAAAAAGGGGGGCCCCCAAAATAGAGACTTCGAAGAAAAAATCCAATTCAGACTAGTAAAGAACTTTTCCTTTGATATTTTTTTCGCGTTTTACCTTTACCTACAGTACTTTGTCCCTTTCTTTGTATCATTCTTGTTTCCGATTATATTTATACGTTTGTTAAATAATAAAATAATCTATAGTTGGTTTCACAATAAATTATTTATTGGAAAACTCGACAGAAAAAAATTGACATTTTATTTGGAAAATAATTTCGGGCCAGGGGGCCTCCACTCCTTTGTTGCCCCGAGGCCTCCACGAAACCATGAAACATACCTTTTGGTTTTAACTTAAAATATTGAAATAGACTTTATAGCATGATTTCTCTGTGAACAAAACTCTAATTTATTAGAAGCAAATAATAAACCAAACCTCAAATATCTGAAATAAAGTTATGTAAGTTATTATATAAAACATTGTAATGTTTTGTTTAACTTGAAATAATTCAAACAAGCAGATGTTTGATGGCGAGGGTCTAGTACGACAAATTTTCACCTGATTAAAAGTCGACTCTATTTTTCATGACGCGATAAGAATCATTACTAATTGCCGTGTAATTAACAAACCACGACCAAACAGTCTATTAAATGAAGAATTTTCATATAAAGTAAGGCGATAGTGTTTTATGGATTCCTACTGCGGAAATTTGGGGAAAGTATTACGGAGAAAAATAATTGAATTGAGTAAAGGGGTGCGCCTTTTATATTTCTAACGAATTTTATAATAACGGTCAGAAAATGTCACTCCATACATTGTAAATGGAGAAAAATAAACAGTAGAGGAAATATTCCTGCTGGGTTCCCATCTTACAATATTAAATAATATTTTTTTAGGGTTAATTGGATAAACCTTCGGATGAGGTGTTGTATGTTTGTTTGTTTCTTGTTCAAAAGTCTTTCTGTCTCAAGCATGTCTTATTTAGATATTTTTTAACCAAGTCCAAGTGATTGATGAGGTGGTCGGTAGCCTGGTTGGTAACGCGCTCGACTGTTAATCCAGTGGGCGCGGGTTCAATTCCCGACTTACTCCACTTCACAACACAAGCTTTTAAGCTTTCTGTGAAGTGTACAAAGATGTATTTGGGTTTATTTCAATAAACCCAGATTCATAAGACAATGGAGTCAATTTAGCTAGTTTAAGTGCGTAATAATTAAAATAAGGCCTATAACACAGTCTAGAAAGTTAGAATCTAATATTCAGGATCCTGGTTTTCTCCAGAAGCTTTTCTATTATATACCTACCTATTCTATAAGTACAAAAATTTATGACAGCATTCAAACGACTCTAACGCCGCGTTTTGAAAAAAGTCTAAAACTTAACCCAACAAATTAGTGCACTCTAAGAAATGATTCACCAGAATTCCTGTTGTTATAGTGATATTCCTGCTATATTCGGGACCGTAAGAATTTCTCGTTGATTCTGCAGGAAAGCTTACCGCTGATTTAACAGGAAAGTATTCCTCTTAACCCGCAGGATTATACCGATATTTCTCTATTGCTACACTGTCGTAACGACATTCTTTCCTGTTAATCTTTAGGTTTATACTGATATTTCTCAATTACTACGCTGTCATAACAACATTCTTTCCTGTTAAATTTGCAGGTTAGGACTGATATTTCTCAATTGCGGCACTGTCATAACAACATTCTTTCTTTTTAAATCTGCAGGTTTTTAGTGATATTTCTCAATTACTATACTATCATCTCTAAGTTCTTTCCCAGAAATTCGGCATTGTTGGCCTAATATTTCCTTAGTATTATTAATGTTAATTATACATTAGGTATTTACAATAAAATTTATTATTCCATATAAAAACTTGTAGGTATCTCTGATATTCCCTTTAATAATTTCCAACAATCTAGCACTTGCATATGTCAAACGCTGTCACATCAAAAGTATTATTTGTTGTATTATTCTGTTTAATTATTATATAAGATGTGCAGCAATTAACAAAAATAACACAATAAGCATATTATTATTGAGATTGCACGTATCTATTGCAAATGGGATTATCAGAGCACACGTTACAAGTATTTCTATGGAAATAAATATATTTTATAGCAAAAAAGAATTATTAACACACAAATACATAAGAGAAATATAATAGTAATGAGATTATTTGAGGATAAGATGATATATTCTAACTATAATTATTTTTACACCCAGGTGCTTTATGGATATAGTACATATATTTACTTGCCTTAATGAATTAATCACACAAGAAAATGTAACCGTTAGATAATATTATCATCTAGTCCCAAATGGTAGGTATATAATAATGAATATGGTCAAGGTAAATAACAGAAAGAAACATAGTTTACAATGTATATTTAATAATGGAATGAAATATACATAGTTTATAATTTATTATTACTTTATAAATAAGCAATTAGGTACAATATTCATGCTGGAATAGGTACATTATTTTTCACAGTAGGTATATGATAAAACCTCACAAAAATCACATTATTTAATTACAACATGCCGTTTTCCCATTATATCAAAAAAACATTCCCCACTTCGTCAAAAGATTCGCAGTAGTCGCGTCCATTTTTATAGCCAACTTTATTTTAATTCGCACAGTAAGTATGTGTATAGGAAGGAATACACACGATAGTTATTACAAATTAATTATTAAGAATTGTCCAAACAACGCTTTAAATAAATTCACCACAGCGAGAGTATTGTAAAAAGTGTGTTAGACAATAGATAGATCGCGCCATAATGCACTCTCTGCGTATACGCGTCTGTCAGTAGACGCATGCGCATAGAACCGAGAAATGTTCGTTGAGAGTAGCAAGAATTCCTGCGTTTTCCACGAGAATAATGTTATTTATGCGTCCCGCGTTATGATATTTTGTAATGAATCCTGATAACTTAGCATTAAGCCCGCATTTTCGTTTAAACTCATTATGTTAAGTTAACAGCAAATTAGCTTTGGATTAGCATTAGCTATTAATGTTATTTTTGTATGATATTCTTGCATTTATAAACGTTCGGACCTTTATATTATCTTTTTGGGGAATACTACTGTTAAATTGAAGTGACGAGTCATTATAAATTAAACAGAAATCGTGTAATGTCGTATATTACGGGAAAATACTGTTAGGAATACAATTTATCGTGTTAATATGTACGTAGAGATTTTATAATTTGTTAGTATGAATTCTGCTTTTTTGAAATAATAGTTATTAATGTAGTTTTAACAGGAAACCCTAATAAATAGACATCGACATGATATAAAACTGTTGTTTTTAAAGTAATTCTCCATACATTATGATTTTACGTAATTTCAAATCTACAGTTTACTCATATATTAGCAAAACTGCAGTAAAATGTTGCGGGGAAGACCACTAATTCGACGTTATTCTAGGATTTTCTACCAAACAACTGATACATTAACAAGAATCAAAAATATGATTTCTTTCAGTGTGTTGGGTTAAAATATGTCTGCTAAATTTTCTATTGTTTGTTTTAAAAGTTTTGTTCTGTAAGCGAATTTCGTAAACATTCATCAAAAAGGGTGATGTAATTATGTTACAATTTTACGGGCATTGTTGTAAGTCATAAAACCTTTTTTTGTAGTGTACTTGAGGGGTATCTTCTTCTTTCTCGTTATTGTTTACTTTAGTTTTTTTTTTTGAGCAATTAATATAATTAAAGAGATGTTTCGGGGGACTTTATTCCTGCCGGGGATAATAAAGGTTTACATTTGATAAACGAGTTAGTTAAACTAATTAGACTAATTTTTAGATGAAGCCTGATGCCGAATTATCGATTTTCGAAATTGACGATGTTCTTTCAAAAGTTAATTAGGTACAAGTTATTTGGAAGGGTATTCGTATATACTTACGTAATTATTTTTTGAATTAGAAGCAACAAATAAGGTTTTAATAAATATAATTAAAGGACTTTCTCGAAGTCACAACTGCCTATGCCCCAATAAATCCTTGTATTCTTTTTTCAGAGGCTGCCATTTTTTCTAATTATGATTTACGACTTTTCATCGATCAAGTTCTCTGGCTAATCTACGCCACATATTTTGCATCAGAAAGTTGTTTTACTATTCTCATTCACCGTTAACTATTCTTCAATTTAATTCAATGATAAAAATAATAGCTAACCCAATGGTTTGGAGTATCTATTGAGAATGCTATGCGAAATCCACTGAAAAATACTCGTTCTGAATTTCAAACCTGTATGCGCTTTTTATTGGAGCGTTGAAGACCAAGGTTATAATTAGAATTGACTATTTAGTCATTTAACTAATACAGCTTGTTTCAGGCATAATACGAGTATGAGGGATTCAGAGAACACCAAAACTTACCGATGTTTTGCTTCCCATTCAATTCCGGAATTTTGGGAAATACTTTTATATTTTGAAATAAAAAGAGTTCTATTTTCCAGAATATGCCAACAATTTTAATACGTGATACAAAACCAAAAATCAATCAGGAAATGGATCACTATCAACAACATTTCTGGAAAATTTGATTTGGAAAATTAGGTTGTTCTGAGGCAGCAGTCTTCAAGTTAATCAAACTATACAAACGGTATATGTATGTATGTAAACAAACAAATGAATTAAGTTAATAACTACTTTTATAAAAATATCAGACAGAGGGTTGAAGAACTCGCTTTAATTTCAGCGGTGAATGAGTCCGGTACTAAACAAAAGTACCTAATTATTTAGATTAATTCGTTTAAATTAAGATTCTCTTCATTTGATGCTAACGCTCAAGTACATTTTGTCTCTGTTTATCACCCTACAAATTATCATATTATTTTCTTGTTTATTTTCTCTCTTTCCCTTCATGATATTATGTATAGGTATAACTCACTTAACACGAGGCAGACGGGTTTTAAGATTTTTTTATAATTTTCGGATTGGGGTGTGATCTTACCCCCTTGAATTTTAAAATAATTAGTCGTATTATTATGTCATATTGATGCAACACCAACCGCACTCTCTACAGACTTAATAAATGTAGGTATGTATTTTAATCCTCCTACTATGCAGATACAATATACATAAAATAATTTACTAATACAATTACAATCTTCCGTCTTTACCCTTTTCTGGTCTACGTTTATAATCCTTGTTTCCGTCGCTATTGAGTTCATCAATTCGTCATACATGCTCATTCGCTCTTTCAGTGGGTACCTACCAGTCGCGAAGCTACCTAATAACACGATTCCTATCGTGTTACCTTTTGGATAAAATGATAGGTACAAAAATGTCTAATCTGACGTATTCCAATAAGAAATGTTAGCTCCGGCTTCCTTTTTGCAGAATTCAACTCTTCGCCACTGGTACCTACGTGATTCACATGATTGTTCTCGAGAACCAAGTTGCCGCAAACAAATAATTATGGGGGGAATATTAGTCCCCAATGTGTTACTACATTATTAAGTAATAGGTACTTAATATAATTTGTGTATTACACTTTGTAGAGCATTTAACTGTTTGCTTCTAACTTCACAGACATCAAGTGTACCTTATAAAGCTTTGTAAACCGACTTTACAGTTGCATCGTACATACGAGTAGGTTATATTGAGTACAAATTTATGCGCTTATTCTCTCATAAGACCAAGTTTAAACCGAGTTCAATCCAACCATAATACCTTCAACTGAACGTTTGTTTGCGGGAGTGGTTTCTAAACCGTATCATAGTTAATATACTCACTTAATATACTCGTATCTAGGTATAGGTCCTTGTAAAGTCGTAAGTGATATTTATACTATTTGCATATCTATTACCTCATTACAAAATTATCAACTCAGTAACTTAAAAGTGTACCTATGAATGTATTTATTTGTGACCTTCCTCGTTTTTATTTTTAAAGCAAGGTCAAGTAAGCAAGAATCCCCCGTATCACCGAGGCCAAAATATATTATCTATTGTGATATCGTTCGATGTCGCATCTCCTCCTCAAGGCCCACGATTGTGATGTAACTCAAGACTTGTCTCGTTCCGAGAAGTCGTACCTTCTGGGAGTTCAGTTCCTAGGGAGTGTACCTACTATTACTTTTGTGATCAAGTCCGTCACAGTTACAGAGGATGCAGATAGGTGTTTTGCTATGTTCTCTTCTTCTTCTTTCGCTATTCTTCCTTAAGTATATACAGGTATAATTTTGTTTGAAGAATTAAATATCGTTTTAATGTTTAGAAACCCTTTAGGTTGAATAAACGGCGACCAGGAAGACCCTCTCTTACGGAAAATACGGGAGACACAAAAACGTCAGATGTGCATAATAACTAATTTCGCACTATCCATACAAATAAATAAGATCAAATCGCTGCGCTATAGCGCGCTGTTGAAAAATTATTTTTATCACCAGCAATTTTAGTCTCTTTTGGTTCAATGAGACTGAAACCTGATTGCGTAGTTAAAAGTTGAAGGTTTATTGTTTATTTATTTTATAGTGAAAGAAGTAGGTACATAGAAATTATTGTGTGCGGAATAAGTTAATAGTTGTCGGGTGGATTGCCTTTTTCAGAAAGAAAAAAAAACATTTCCTTAGTGATGCTTTATTTCAGGTTATTCTACGTACATTCATTATAATTTCTACGTTGCACTGTTAATACGAGTAATACCGTCTCATCACTTCTAGGTATCGCCATGTCTCATTATGAATTCTCTTCATAGCTAAAAGTAATTAAACTATGTAATTTAGTATTCACAGTATTTGTACATAGTGGATATATGAAAACAAATAAACAGTTAACTCAGCAGGTGAAGCAACGACAATCCCCCGTAGAATTCCACTAAGAGATGAAGAGTTTTATATTATTAGGTATACAAACTCTACTATAAACTATGATGCTTGCATCTAGCAAGAGAATTATATTATGAAGAGTAAGAACAACATGCAAGAGCATTTCGTACTAGTGTTCAAGAGCCTACTTGCTTGCTTATTTATTGCTAGCCACTTTTGTTCCACTGCTGGACATAAGCCTCTTCTAATCATTTTTGATAGATATTTTCTGTCTTGGGCTATCTGATGCCATCTACGACCGGTAAGCTTAACAATGTCAGTAGTCCACCTTTTTGTGGCCTTTCTAGGATCTTCAGATCACTTCATGATTATAGGTGACCATCTAACACTGTTCTGTCTCGCCACATGCCTCGCCCACTGCCATTTTAGCCTTGCTGTTTTCTCTGCGACGCGACGTCAGTAACCCCTTTTCCACGTCTAATCTTCTCAAAATGGACGTCCAACATTTGTCTTACCATCGCTCGCTGAACGCGTTATAACTTTTGTAACTTTAAAAGCCTGCTAAACAGGACAAAATATTGGCAAATAGTTGATAAGTACTGAATAAACTTAAATTGAAATGAATACGTTTTTAAAATTGTATAATCATCTACCTAACGATTTTCCTGTAATTATTAAAAAAAAATGGGTGTAAACTCTCAATACCTATTATATCGCCACCTATTGAAAAAAATGCAATTGGACATACGGACCGCAAGGCTTTTGTTATAATGATATAACTAGAATACTTGTATGTATTTTTGTACTTATATATTTTCTAATCCTCTTTACTTCTTATATGTATTAGACATACTTCTACTGTGTTAATATATATGAGAACCTGGTACTGAAATATTAAATGAGTAGAATATTGCTATTTAGTCACGGGAACGCAGTGACCATTACGTTTTCTCACGTTGAACAGTCCACAATTGGAGAGGGTCTTCTTACCTAGACATCTAATGTCAACAGTTTTGGTACAGTTAGAGAGATTGTTAAACTACTATATCGTTTGATTTGCCCGTATACCGACGCTCGACTTTAGAGACATCTACTTATAAATTTTACTAACTACTAATTAATTTTTAATAATAACCCCTTAACTGAAAATATATTTCACATTTTAATTCTAATTATATAATCATTTTAATATTTAATTGTTAAAACAATCCAGACTCTCTCCTAACTAAATATATAGAGCTGAGGGAGTATTCCTTCTTAAAAAATAGCCCTTCCTAACAAAATTAATTCGAGTGAAATTCCTTTAGATACGATAGGGAAGAAGCGATCGAAGAATGATTTAAGCTTAAAATTTTCGTTTAAATTTAATTCCCGGGAAACATTATTATTTATTGTAATAATTAATACATTTAAGGTTTCATTCCCTTAAATAACAGTAGAGTTTTCCTTAAAACAGATGAGCTTTAATGAAAGTGAAGCTCGTTACAACAACCCTTAGTATCGATGGCACGTGAATATTGTAAGAGATATTCAATACTTGTTTAGAGATATCATTTCTACCCTCCACCCGAAGGCGAAATAAATTTACTCAAATAATAAGAATAATACACTCTATATAGAATTTCTCCAAAATTCTCACTCTTTTCGAGGAAGGGAATGAAGCAAGGTATTGCAAACAGAGAATGAACGTGCATATTATTCCTATACAAATACGTAGGTATAGGAAATGATTTTAATTCTTGAAATTGATTTGAAATCATCTGTGATTTGAAAAGACTACTTGTTGGCTGGTGTTATGATTTCTGCGCATATTTTGTTAAATTTATGAACCTATCACATCTTATCTCTAGAAGCAAAGTTGAATATTTAATATTATATGTCGCAACAAGGTGGAAAATGCAAATTACAAATCGAAATTTTAGAGTGGGCAGTTTAATACCTGGTCAATATTTTTAAGTTCCTGTGTTCCCATGAGGAATGGAAGGGAATTTGTAGTAGTACCCGTACAACCCGTACAACCCGTACAATCATACTCTATTCTATAATACGCAGGTAAAGTTATCCCTACCGTCACTTGACAGTGTTGATGCCATACAATTAAATTTGTGCTTTTTTAACACAAACAACAAGTTCACTATTAGATGGAATATTTTTCATTGAAGACTTTTTGCCTCACGGAGGGAGACTTTTTGTCTATTGTTTTCGCTATGCTCTTGTGTATAAAGCCATAGAGAGACACTTTTGAAAATATATTTACTTAGGAATGTTTGCATTAAAAGAATATTTCAAACAAAATAAGATAGATAGAGGAGAAAACCTTTTATGAGTAAAAAAAGGCTCTAATCAATATTGTCACGCAGACAAAGAATAATAATGTAGAAATAAAGCAAAAGACATCCGCTCAGGGAATGTGGGATATCTCTGTTATTTTAGTATTAGTATCACGCCTCGTCAATTCATAACAATTTTACGTTGAAGGAGAGAGATGGAGTGAAAATAGTATAACTACTTTCAGTTGTGGCTACAAATGTTGAAGCGAGATACAAAATATTGTATAATAAAAAATAATTTCCCATAATACGGTGTAAGACATGTGGATATCTCATAAAATTATTTGCTATGCGTATTAAGAGTGTTGGCTTGGCGTCCTGTCTCTATCATTTTTATTCATTTACTTCTGGTTTTTAATATCCGAATATAAGTACACAATTTTGCGTATTTTTCATTTGACTTTTTTACTGCTACTAATAAAACTCAAAGTTTTCCCAACGAGAACTTATTTTAGCTAGGTATGCAAAAAATCGAAGCCATCGCGAATATGGATTTGCTGGGAGAAATCGCGACACTACGATAAACTAGCTCTATTAAACATGTGTAGTCAAAGAATACAGGAAATACTACATGTATAGAAAATATTAATGAAAAACAAGACACTTTTTACATTAGGTATGAATTGACTGCCCACACTATGTAAATTATAAATTTCAATATTCAAACATGCACGAATGAAAAAGCCAATGAGACACATAATAATAAAGTGTAATAAAGTTTTCAGATAGATCATTTCCCACTTTTATACAAAATTTATAATCATCATGATTACTTTACGGCATGTGAAATGTAACACAAAATTGATTTGATAAAGTTAAAGGACTGTATGTAGACAAACGAATTACACAATAATATATCTAAAGCTGGCCCTCTGTATGTCTGTAGTAAAGTCCAAGTTATAAAAGCCGGAATCTCTTTTTCACAGCGAAAGAAACACATAATAAAATAAACTTCATAAATTTTCTGGACATATGAGGGTCATACGAGTATGTGAGGGGAAACGTTATGTTATAACAGCTCGTAACATTTATTGGGTAGACGCATGAGGAAATACGAAACGGGAAAAATGGACTACGTTGAGATTTTTGACCCACGTTAAACGATGAAAATCCATTTTTATAAACTGCCAGTTCCGAGTAATTTTGTTTTCACCGTCGGTATGTATTGTTGAGCGACGTATATGACTCAAAATTAAAAGTAATGTACTTAATATATAATCGAGAAAAATGGTTGCATTCGAGATGTGGTACTGGAGGAGAATGCTTCGTGTGTTCTGGACGGAACACAGAACCAAAAAGTCCATATTACGGGAGCTCTGCTTCGATAGTCGGCTCTCCACAATATGACAACAACGTATACTTCGTGTTTTCGGACATATATTAAGACGCGAAGAGACCAACCTAGAAATAACAGTAATGCTAGGGAGTATACAAGGCAGGAGACTGAGAGGCAGATCGCCGATGGGTTGGAGCGTCAAGTGAGAGCAGTCACACGAGGGTGCACATCTGGCCATGGAGAGAGGCTCATGGAGGAGGATGATCAACTGCGGGGATAGTAGCGACCCTCAGTCATGAGGAACGACGACAGCAGCAGCAGCAAAGCAATATATACTTTAATCTTTCATTTATCCAAAAAATATTAAAGTTATAGTTGGGTAGTTTCAATAGCTAACTTTGTATTGGGATTGGAAGGAATAGTTTGCTACACAGTGTCACCCAAGGTTTCGCTGACTCATTTTTTAGTGGCAGGGTGAAATTCACTCATTAAAATCAAAGGTATAAAGGTATTATTGCACGCAGTAATTAGACTTATTAGAATTATTCAATAAATAATTCAATAAAAGATTCGGCTCGTAAAATCGCTTGCTTCATTTCCCACAAATGACTGACATAACATATTTCCCGACGGAAATTCCCCCAAAATCTCTTCCCGCCAAAATACTTCGTCACACAAAATGTCGTCCCATTATATAAGATGGTGGATAGTGGATACCTTCATATAAACTACTTAACCCCCACCCCCCACTCCTCACATTCCGTGATGTGGAAAGTGGGAAATAACTGTTTTTAACTTGACCGAATTTTCTACTACAATAACAATATTATGAACCAAAGAAATGTGGTTTAGTTGCTCCCTCATTTTTTCAAAATAACTTTGTAACTTACCACTTTTTAATATTAGAGAGATAAGCATTCTTTCCTCTTTTGCTCAAAGTTGGGTCACTCTCATTTGACCAAAGCTATTATAATAATATAAAACATCATAGATTCTTACGTTTTTGAGAATCTTGTATCTTGAAATTTCCCCTAATCTAAATTCACAAATTTTTAGTCTTTTGCGTGAACCCTAAATGAGATATATGGTTCTCTAAAAGAGTTCTAGTTTTTTTATCATCAATGTTTCATGACTCAAATAGTCATGATTCATACCAAATTTCGGATTCGACCAACTTCTAAACTCTGGTCCGCGTTAAACGGGGTCCGATCTGGGCATGGCAGATGTGCCGAATTCTTCCGCAAGTGTGGGTGGCTAGATTCCCTTTGATATGACTGCGAGGCGGAGAAACAGACCATACACCATATTGTATCCGAATGCGGCCTAATTTTTAAGACTTCTTCTTACTAACGGATACAGCGCCGGAATCTATTTTAAACATTGACCTAAGACTTTGACAATTAGACCTACCTGTGCTATTATTATTGTTTTATATCCTTATTCTAAGATTTTATTTAGACAAAATGCCATACGATAAATAAATATAAATCGTAGGCTGATGGTTGAATTGTCAATTGTCAATGCTGAAAAAAAAGTGAGGATGACATGCGGTGATACATTATTCAGCGACAATTCCTCTTATTCGATTGACTGTCCTCCCTTACGTTTAATATAAACTGGCAATCAACTCTCAATTACTTGAGAAACAAAATTTTCAAATTACCCACTCCTTCCTCTTAATCTATCGTTCATATTATCTGTCTTCAATTTTCGGTATTCCATGCACTGTTTACAATACAATACATTGATTTAATTGAACGATTTTGCAAAACGTTAAAACAGGTCAAAAGTCTACTCGTTTTTAGTCTTTCTAAATATTAATAAAATCTACACAACATCCTTATTGGTTACATACATTCGAGAAAACACACTTGAGTAAATTTTATTCAAAATTACAACAATAGATGTGGGGAAGTAAGAACATTCAGAAACAGACAAAATCATAGAAGGGTATTATTGTACAATCTACATATAGAGAAGTAGGTCCTACATGTAAAAAGAAGATGTACTCGTAGATTGTAGCTACACAGGTATTATTATTCATATGTAGTTAATTTAGCTGTATTCCTTAAGAGCATGGCACCAGGAATGACGTCACAGTCTTTTCCCACGGCATTAAGGTTCAAAATTGCGTGACAGTCGCATGATAAAATGGTAAAAATAGCGTTTTTTTCCATTTTTTGGGGTTAATTTTGCGTCTATTAAAAACTTTTACGGTTATTCCCTAGATTTTAATGCATTTTATCAGTACAAGAAAAAAAAAATACTCCGCGACTTTCGGGAAACGAGTTTCCGTCTTTCGGAAAAAAGGTCAGAGGTGTTTTTAAATATTTTTTTTGCGAAATCTATACAAGATATTAAAAATCTATTACGGTTATTCCCTAGATAAAGGTTCAATGCATCTACCCTATTTTGTTCCAAAGCATATTTAGTAACGGTTGGCGAGATAGAAGGTCTCCCGTTTTTAGAAATTTTTGAAATGTCGGTATGCACACTCTTAAGGTTGAGTATATTCAGAAGAGGAATACTAGCCACTTAGTGCATTAAACCCACCTGAAAAATCTCAGCGTATAAAGGGGAAAGGGGGAAATCCCCGATGTAAGGTAAACCGTAATGTTATTATACCAAGCTTCAATATACTCACATACAAACCAACATACTCTACAAAACACATACCTAGATGAGTACATGTATTTATCCCCGTATAAGTAAGATTAAATATTGTTTACTTGCAGCGTTATAATTCACATGCTGGATTGCATTGCTGGTCATTTCACACATTATGGACGAACGTGAACCGAGTGAAAGAAAAGAGGTATTTAATATGACGAATTGTATGACTGTGACGGAAGCAAAGAGTGTGTGTAAGAATAGTGGGGTTCTGTTTTCTTCTCGCTAGGGACGCGTCATGTAAAAATCTCGATTGAGTAATGAGTATATCGGATTCACTTTCCACCACTGAAGTTTCGAAGGCTTCAAAACAAGTTGTTTCTCTACCGCCAAATTTCTATTGAGAACTCGACGAGGTGAATGTATGCAATGGAAATAAGCATGGATATATCGGGAGTTATTTTATTTTTAAAGCATGGGCACATCTGCCGCTGGTTACTTGTGGGTAATGACTAAAAGAACGGTTTCGAAAAATAACCGCATATATTTTCATTAACGTTTTTGAATTATGAAGAGACAGTACTTGGTGAAATCTCTTAAGCAAGTTTTATTACTTACAGTATGACATATTTTATCATATGTCGCTTTCTACTGTGAATATTATTTTATTATTCCTATCACGAATCCTTTAGGGAGAGAAGTACTTAGATCTCAAGTAGTATTGACCTTCAGCTGAAATTGAACTGAAATTCCAGAATTAGGTATATAACTCTATAACTTACGTACATATAGGTCGGTCCATCTTTTAAATCAGATTGGAGATGACAGTGACGTTTCAAACGCTTTCGAGGTGCTGTGGAGATCATGACATATTTTGTAGAGTGTTCGCTGTGTCTTATTACGTGTTGTAGGGAGCATATTTTTAAAAATCTTCATGTACCTACTACTACCCATTTTCTCACACAGTTGGTATGAATAGTTTCTGATAATCGGTACTAGTTACTAATAATCGTCAGCTTAGAATGAGAGATTTCCATTCGTTTAGAAACTTTTCATTCTAAATCCACATATATTCAATGTGAACCTATGAGTATTGAAGTCTTTCGGATAAATATATATATATAGCCTTTAACTCGAATACGAGTATCATTGTGGCATACCCTGAGCAACACGAGCAGCGTCTCTGTCGTGGGCACGTTGGTGGCTGTACAGGCCAATGCGGGACTTAATTAACCTATTGCACGTTTCGCAGATGAAACTCTCTTGGGGTCTATTATACTGTCTGTAGGATCGGGGGGCGCTTTCAAAGGTCTTTATAACATTTCTCCATGCTGGTCTGTCTCTGGCTGTTGCTTCCCAGTTACCAGCAAGACTTTTTCCTTTTAAAGTTTCATGGAGAATGTCTTTATAGCGCTTGTACTGTCCCCCGTGTTTCCTACTACCCTCAAGGAGTTCACCATACAGGAGGCACTTAGGGAGCCTGTTGTCTTGCATGCGCACGATATGTCCGGTCCATCTGAGTCTGGCTCTGCTCATGAGAGTCTCAATGGTAGTACAGTTGGCCCTGTTCAGTACACATGCATTGGAAACTTTGTGAAACCACCTTATGCCCATAATTTCGGATAAATATAAGAAGCAGAGTCAAAACTCATTTCGTTAACTTACTTAATTTGTTTGAACCTAAATGAATTTGGTGCAAGTTTTCTCAATTTCTTGGGGGGTTTCCAGCAGTGGTTTGAAAAATCTCAACCGTAAATATTCATAAATCCTACATTACGAATATTAGGTATAACACGTCGAGAATTGAGTTTTTGTAATTTACTCGCGCATACAGAAGTAAAACGTATAAAATTTCAATGTCTTTGGGTCATTTCACATTCAGTACAGGTGCTGTATGGGAGTCGTTCACAAAATAATATATTTTCAAGTACATTACCTTCCCCTACATATCCACACAATACATAATATTCACAACGCTTGAACAATGGACTGCCGGAGTATATTTTCACCTCTTGTTTTCAAACATTGGTGCTGTTCAGGGGAACATAACTACACCGAGAAGCTCACCCCTAAATAGCGTTATTATTATATTATATCGTATTTTCCAAGGGAATAATAATACATTTTGGTATGCCTTATGCTTTACATCTTTCGTGATATTATAAACCGTATGTTCCAGGTCATAGATAATTTGCATTGCTTCTTTTGGTAATTCATGCTTCCGCTGTCAAATGTGCTTGCTTGTTTATTTTGTGTTAATGTGTTTTTGTAATCAATAAATAAATAAAACCCTAAAGAGATTTATGAATCAAAAATGAATAAATAAAATCAATTATGAACTTACGATTTTTTTACGGTAAGCAAATCTTGACGGCTTTGGTTTCTTCGGTATACCTATGTACCTTTTTTTTTAATTCATTAGCAAGTTCACAGTTGGCGTAATTGTTTGGAACCCTGGCCAAGTGAGAGAATCTAGAGCTCCCTTTTGTACAAAAAAAAAAGAATATTTCCTGCCTATGTCCATATAATCCACGTCATCTAACATAAAATACAAAATACAATATCAACAATCCCAATATTAGATCCAATGAAGTATCTAACTTTTCGAACTAAAATAAATGTGTATTATGAATTAATTTTACTATGTTATAATTAAAAATTAAAGTACACACTTAATAAGTTACAAATATGGACGTATCGTCCACCGACATTATCTTTACGTGATGACTTGATTTTTTTATTGACATGGAAATATTTTTTTACTGTTTCATTGACATTTCTTTTTTCAAAGAAAAATCACAGCAAATCTGTTGAGAAAATCAGCGGGGCTTCGCTCTAGAAATAATATCAAAATAAAATACTTTACAGCAATCACTGCACGCGCGAATGTAAACCAAATCGATTTCCTATCAATTTCTCCATCTGGTAGAATCTGTTTATTGAAGCAACGTGTCAACTTCCTTAGTGCCTACACTGAGGAAATGTTTTTACCTTCTTTATTCTCGCATATGTTGTAGTTACCTACTTACTTTCTCAATATACAGAATCTACTTACATAGACGCTGGGGGAGGGAACACAATAATATTATTATTGTAGTACATTAACCCGGCGCAAAAATCAGACTGTTTTTTTAGCGGAACTAAACGGATCAAATTTATTTTTCTAAGTATAAATATATAGAGATATCTAACAGAAGAAGTTTTATTTTCTTTTTAGCTAAGTAGTATTTTTGGCCTCTTTTCTGATTATTTTGTCATTACTGATGATCGATGTTGTAGACTAAATTTAATCAGAACTATATAGAAACAGAGGCGAAGAGGGCTGCGGAAAATAGAGCACTGGGAGAACAAAATGCAGAAGTTTACTGCATATCAATCCCCAGGCTTGAGACTGCGAAAAGATATATAAAAAGATCATGGAGAGGCACATAGGTAATTAATATCAGTATACAATTATCTTGGGTGCCGACAACGGAGGCACCACAAAAATCACGGGTTAAATTCAATACACGTACGTACCGTAGGTATCGCTTGTTAATGTATGAACGATTCCATCCCAAGTAACAATTTAGCCCTTAGATTGGTTGTAGAACTGTTATACAACAGTTCTACAACCATTCTAGGAGCTAAATTCTTGAGGGAATCGAATCTTTACAATCTGATGCACAAGGATACTACTTATCTGTTTAAAATAACATCATGAATGGACTTATGAAGAATACAAGTTAATATGTAACTGTTTTGGGTACTTAATTATACACGGTGATAGATCTGATTCAGTTGATGGATGTATAAATGTTTGATGTCTTCCATAACGTCTAGAGATTTCTGAGATAATAAAAGGAAAATCAATAATAAAACACACATGTTAGCTTCCGTCTCGTTTGGAGAATATCACTCAATGAATTATATATTTTACGTATTCGTAGATATCCGTATTACGAGAGTATTTGGCTTTCATTGAGAAACCTTTAGGCAATCCGAGTCTATAATAATATTCTCATTGCTAAGTAGGTCATATGTTAGTGGTGGACCAAGGATAAATATTGTAGGTATGACTTACATTTAACCTAATTTATCACTGAAACTGAAAGATTTTACAAATAAATTTGACATGAATCTAGATTGCAGTATTCAAATAGGATTTTTTGCATTGAGTAATTGAAATCACATTACAGTTATGTACAACTGTGAATGTACGAGTACATATGTATACTATGTAGATACTTTTCTGTTCAGTTAAAGGAAAACTGTTTTGGACATTTTTTTATTTGTTACGTAGTCCACCTAGTGTAAAGATATGTTTAGGTACTCTTAAAGGCCAATAAAGTTCCTTAGTATTTTAGCCTGCTGAAGAATGAAATACCTAAGTTTTCTCGTTTCCAAATTCCAATAATAAACCTTATATCATCCTCTGTGTTCGGCTTGTCAAAATCTTGGGTGAAGTGGCCTGCTTTTCATAGAAAACGGGGCTTTACTTCATGAGTAATATTTTTTTCTATAAAATAATTAGTCCCCTTTATTATAAATATGTTTCCATCCTTGGACAAGGACACTGAAGGAATGTAAGTTAGGGGTGGGGTTTGTCGGGGGGCTCCCTTCTGGCTAACCCTGAGCCCACCTCTTAAAAAGATTTTGCCAAGAAGTGCGGGTAAAGAAGACGCTATATGCGCCTGTGCTACCCGGGGATGCGGAGGGCCTTAAGCCCGTGGGAGTCCTTCAATGTAGTCCCCTTTAGTCTTATTTCATATATTCTATTTCATTTATGAGCTATAAATAACAAAATTGTGAGCCCATTTTTTATTAAGTGATACTGTCCATAATGTGCCTCTCGGTCTTCTTAGCGGTCTACTGCTCACATTTAAAACGTCCCCTTTATATCGTATACTATAAGATATATGTCTATAGATAATAATGTGGTATGGAATATAGGCAGCTATTATTATATCAAACATACAATTTTCTCAATTGTCCATTTCACACCTCTCCATTGAAATGTAATGAACATCAATTTGTATTTTCCTGTCAATATAAACTAAATTGCCTATTGGTAGACGCTCCCCAGGTAAGGAATGGTCCTTTAGTGCCATTGCAAAGTGTCATACAACCACACAACAATATTATTTGAAAATCATTAACAACGAGGGTTTCCCATACAAAATACTCAACGAAAGTTCACCACATTATTATATTATCATATCATTCTTGAAAATTTCTCTATATCCAATATCGTTGATTTTGTAAGGTATCTTCTTCTTCTTCTTGATGTGCCATGTCAGGTCCCCCCGACGTTGGCAATCACTTTGGCGAAGGCTTCTCTGTCTTGTGCGGCCCGGAACAGCTCCTCCACACGTCTCATTCTGGTCCAGTCCCTTATATTACGCAGCCATGACGTTTGCCTTCTACCTGGACCACGCTGTCCCTCGATCTTATTAGCTGGAGTAAACTGTACTTATCTCCACACAGAATGTGACCCAGATATTAAGATTACCGATACCCAGAGATTGTAAGGTATAATAATTTTCTATCGTATGTATTTGGGGTATCTTTCAATTTCATGTGATAGTTAAAACGCTGAGAGATAAGATAAGGAATGAGGTTATTAGGGAAATGAGTGACTGCAAGACTGGTGTAGTGACAAGAATGAAAGTAAACAAACTAAGATGGTTTGGGCATGTTGAGAGAATGAATGATGACAGGATGACAAAAAAGATATATCTGAATGAGCGAAGAGGGGTGAGAAAGCGCGGCCGTCCGAGACTGACCTGGTCCGATCATGTCGACCAGATCCTCAAGGATGGACGCGTTTTGAGTAAAAGGAATCGGAGAGCGTGTATGACTAATTGCATGAATGTGACGGAAGCTAGGAGTGTGTGTAAGGATAGGGCTGGCTGGCGCTCTGTCCTCTCTGCCTACCCTGCAAGGGATGTGGCGTGAGGGTATAGATAGAGATAGATAGTGATAGTTGGCTAAAATTAACGCTTATTTGTGTCTTAAATCGTTTACATAAAAAACTATATGAGAACATTATGAATGAAGTAGGTACAGTGAGAATACGTGATTGGCGTGGTAAGTTAGAGTACGGTTTTCTAATCGGAAGTCTCGGTGCTAGCGATCTATTCTGAACTCGACGATACAAACTTTTGACTAACTGTGAATTGAGGTGCTGGAATTTATTTGGGTTTTTGTATACAAGCCCAAATCATTTATTTAAAAAAAGGACGTGGGAGGAATACACTGCAGAAATCCATTTTGAATGGAGAAGCCTTGCCACCTCCCTGTGTTCCCATTAAGAACATCTAAGTATGTAAAGTATAGTTTAATTTTATCATCAGACTGAATATGAAACGCTTAACAAGAAGAAATACAGAAAAATAGATATCTACTATATGATTGCCAGGAGAAAATACATCAACATTTTCACAGAAAAAAACGAGGGTCCTCGCTTTAATGAAATTCTAAATTCAGAAAAAAGACGAATGTATGAGGTTAGTGTTGTCATTTAATTAGTGTCCCCCGTTTAAAAAAATCATTTTACGTCTCATTTTAGACTAGAGACATAATCGTACACTTCTTACAAGGAATTTCATTCATCTCATTGAATTTTCATCTTCTGTGATATAAGATGCATTGTAATTAAATTATTTCAACCCCTATAAACGTTCATTCATTTTTATCCCCATTTTATTTCAATTCGGAATACTAGGAAGAGAATACAAAACAGACGCAATATATTCTCAAGAATAGTAATGTAATGTTCCCCTCGTATCTAACAACGTGTAAACCAGATGGTAAGGAAAAGATATCCGAGTATATTGTGGAATTATTGTCCGATACATTGATATAAATTACAATAGAAATGTGCTGACTGCCTAACAATACGACCGATCTATTTATACTTCATTTTCTTGGATTCAAATTATTTTTCTTTGTACACAATTTTCTAGGATTCAACCTTTCCCGTGTCATTGCTGGTGTCCTGATCTGGTCGCTATAATATAAGTTGTTTTTGACGTCGCGTCGGAAGGTCTATGAATTTGAAAACGTGAACAACGTGAAAACGTGAACTTATTATCCATCGTTCTTGTAGCTTTATTTCAGTAAATTATGATATCTATTAATTTAGTCAATTAGAAAATGTAGGTATTGAGCCCCTATTGTTTCATAGTAGAAAGTCTTATATTTTTCCATTGTTGTGGAGTTTTTTAAAAAGTCAACTAGGTACATTTCTTATCTATAGAGATGGGGTTAAACCAGTCATAAATATAATACAATTTAAAATATAAGTTGGGATATAGTCTTACAACGATTTTCCTTGACATGCTAAATTTCATGAATGAAAAAGTGATTACTTTATTCGGGGATATTTAATGTAAAGTTTGTTAGGGGGGGGGGGGGGAAGGGATAAGAGATGATTGAAGAAGGATGGAGAAGGAAAAGTAGAACGTAATGAGGGAATGAGAGGATATCGCATTATATTATAAAAGCCGCGGTACCCCATTAATCAATATCGATCCATAGCATATTATTTAGATGTTATTATAATGATCTGAAACCTGTAGAAAATTTAACGATATTGTCAAGTACCATTTCGCCCCTGTATTGGGGTGATATCATATTATATTATTATATTCTACTACATTATTATTATGAATAGAGGACAGGGGAGGATTGGAAATGAAGGAAAGAGGAATATTCACCATAATTAGATAATTTCACAAACTTATTTATTACTTGTGATTCTGAATAATTTAGTTGCCTAACCCCCGTTTTCACCAACTTTTACCTAAGAAGGAGACCCCTAAGAAATTTCCATACAAAAACAGAGATAATATTCTATTTTTTGACACACAGGCCTACCAACCACACCCTAATTCCATACAAAATGCAACACGCAACTCACCTAGCCTGGGCAGAGATATTTGGGCACCTAACGTAGGTGAGTTGCGTGTTGCATTTTGTATGGAATTAGGGTGTGGTTGGTAGGCCTGCGTGTCAAAAAATAGAATATTATCTCTGTTTTTGTATGGAAATTTCTTAGGGGTCTCCTTCTTAGGTAAAAGTTGGTGAAAACGGGGGTAAGTATTTTTTGTAAATGTAGGTACTATTTATACTGATTGTTATATTCTTAAAAGCATTATGAATTGCTTTTATTATTTTTAGCATTAGAGCAGTTATTTGTTAGTTGTTCTACGCGCTTGTCTTTCATCGTGTGGGTGCCGGACCAGTGTTCGTCTGCGTACGGCATTCTACTGCTGAACATATTTTTTCATAGTCGTAGTTTCTTCTCTGCAGCGTTGTAATTTTTTACGCTGTCATGCATGCATCATCTCATCACTTAATTATACCGAAATCAGTAAACTATATATACCTATCTAAAAAAATACTGAGTGCAACGTTGTGCCCGTACACGGCCCCAAAAACGATGTTGATTTTCTTTTCTATTTTTGTAATCTAATGTTCAAATCAAACGAGAAGTAAATAATATGCATTTTATTGTTAAACATCAAAATAAAATTTTAAATAGAAAAAGCGCTTTAACAGCACAGGACTGTGAAAAATTGACAAAGGAAAATTTATAATATGAGATTCCTTCCAACATTCTCACTTCATACAATACGTCCTTTCTTGTGTAATGTGAGTTGAGTATATTACGATATATTAATATTGCATTGACAATATTCCGATACAAAGTAATATACCTAATACACTTTCTCACTTATTGTAAAAGTGATTCGTCATATAACCGTGTATAGTAGATGTTGATATATTATTGTATACAAGTGTCTGTATATCTCATTCCTTCCTCTCTTATTCTTCTGTAACGGCTGCTTACTGCTTACTGATTCCAAGTCGTTGGATATATCCAGCTCAAGTGACGAAATAAGAATCTCAAGCCTAGTGAGAACACATCATGCGTGAAACGAGCCGTACATAGGGGAGGCGCTGATCAATGTACAACACACACTCTTATAATACTCTACCTATATTCTATTATTGACTTTTTCACGTTTAATATCATTGAGTCTTCTATCACAAATAATATTATATTTAAACTTGTAGGACGTAAACGTACCTCGTTTATTATAAGTCATTTAGGAATGCAGGGTTTGTGAGAGAATCATGAACCTTCTTCTTCATCATTTTGTTCTAGATCATTGATCTGTTGTTGAACGGAAGCCTTTCTGATGGGATGTGGAACACCAACTATCCTTACACCTTTTTGGCGGTCTGCCTGGCTGACGTTGTCCCACAGGTATGTTATGGGCATGTAAGGTATTCTGCCCTCCTCCATCCTGTCCACGTGGTCTCTCCAGTATCGTCGCCTTTTCCTATCCTATCTCACGATATCTTCCGTCATGAACCCATGGAAGTAAAATGTAGAACTGGAAGATGAAGAATTTTGATATTCAAGATAAGTCAATAGATCAGCAGCTGTCCTTAAGTCCATTTGTATCTCAATAAACGTGTCTGTGCTATTTATCGTATTATTGTTTTCAATGACTTACTAATTTCGTTTTGTGTTAAAATAAATCATAATTCATAAAGCATCCATGATATTATAAAATATAAAGGAAATAAGAGTGATGTAAATAATATTATACGGTTCAGTATCTTATTGGCTGAAAGCGATTAATGGAATAATCCAATTGAAAAAGAAAAGCGTGGATTTCCTTCACTTTTCCGTTTCCGTTTAACGTGTAACCACACTCCTCCACACTTCTCGCCTCCCCTGATAGCCTCACCCTTTGTAATGCCCACCGGATAGAAGGCATTCGTGAAATTTCAATTTTAAAACACCGCCGTCTTCTTTATTCCTCCATCCTGAGGGTTGCTGGAATATTGTATATTCATACTTCCAGTAATACCGGATAACGTTGACAGTTTTGTTTAACTTCCAAACTTACCGATTACTTCCTTCAACTTGGATGTTTTATTGAGTGAGGATGAAAATTGAGTTTCATTCTGGAGATTACGTTACATTAGCTAACAGCAGATATCTATTATATACGTAGGTATATATCTCATCTCTATGTATATCTCACCAATTTATAAGATGAAAATTCAACAAGTAGTATTCTATTCTTTATGCGGTTTATAAAACAGATGTGAAATTAAAGCACTCTGATATCGAATTTTCATTAAGTTTTAAACGTTTTATAAGATACTTGATCCGTTAATATTAAGGGTAAAAGTTTTTCCATAATGTTTATGTGTTTTTAGAAATATTCTTGTAATGTTTTTATCAATAATTTTCTGTAAAACCGAATATCTTTGGTACTGTTTCTTATACCTTCGTTTAGTACCTACTACGAGGCGTCATGTCATTGTTTAGTGATTTGATCATACATCTCATATGCAGAATTCCCCTGAAACTTTAGAGTCATTAAGGTAGGTAAGAATTAAATAATTTCCGCTTCATAATTTTGAATGACGTCGTTCAAAGTTCAAGTATTAAAACCTGCATAGTTTCCTTTACTTATATTATGGTTTGTCACTACTAAGACCCGCACACATAAATCTTTGCTTGTGAAAAGTTTATTTTCTAATAAATTTCCATCGTTTATTGAAAACTACTGGTTGCCGACATAATTCCCTTTACAACTACTTCAAGCTTTTATGCGACAACTTTTATATAACGGCTGCTCCGGCTCCTGTCTTGAAAGCAATACCTTGAAGCGTGTCATCCACGAAGCAAAATTTAATCAATATTTTTTAAGCTATTTTTTTAAATAATTTAAATAGCATAATGATGCCATCGATGTTATAGGGAAGAAGCATAAAATGAAAGATTGCTTATGTGACTTTTGAAATAAATATCCGTAGGTCAACTTTCTCATCAAGACGCGAAGAGACCAACCTAGAAAGAACGGTAATGCTAGGCAGCGTACAAGGCAGGAGACCGAGAGGCAGATCGCCGATGCGTTGGAGCGACCAAGTGAGGGCAGCCACAAATAACATTCTACACGAGGCCGCACATCTGGCCATGGATAGAGGCTCGTGGAGGAGGATCGTCAACTGCGGGAATGAGAGTCGCGACCCTCAGACATGAGGATATACGAAACCAGCAGGTCAACTTTCTCATCTATGATAGCCTAAGGAAATAAAAAAAAAACTATGGTCATTTACATTTCAGGATTGAATTTCCTGAAAAGAGACCTATAAACGTAAACAGTTATTTTATTAACATTTTTGTGTACCTACAGATTACAAGTGAACAATAAATACATCAGGCGAAAGCCCAATGAGGGATACTTGACAATTACTATGGACTCGACTACGTCGAAAGATTTCTTACGCTTTTAATCAAAAAAAGAAACATAGGTGAAATAGGACAAAAACTATGGAAGTAAACATTAACAGAAGAGTTGCAGTTATTTATTCACAAATTAACAACAAGTGCATAAGTTTATAGGTTATTTTGATTTATATATCGTTGATAAGATGTTTCTCTGTTATGCTATTGTATGTGTTGAAAGGTCGTCAAGCATTAACTTCTTTATCCCTTAGTTTAGTGAGTAGTTGTTGTAGAAGAAGAAGAAGAGTATGGTGGTTGAGGCTACAGCTTCACAAAATTACTTTTATGAAATAATAATAGTAGTTTGTATCGCCATACATGAAAAATGCTACCATAATTTCTAACGAAAGTGAAAACATAAACTTTAAGTTAGACGTTGCACTGTGGTATTTTACGTAAGTCTTTCTTTTTCTTCGAAAAAAGGGAATCAATATTGACATCACTTTAAAGTACAAGTCCTTTGTATTGCCGATGCAACACTTCGCAAAGGTTTCCTTTGTTACAATCTTTCTATTATTATTAAGGACGAAGAAATCGAAAAAAGCGACAATGTCCCGAATCAAAATGACACCTCAAATTTCTTTTGAAGTCACCATTTTCAATTGTATTATTTTTTCTACATTTAATACCAACTAGTATCCCTCAGTGAGAGTCGCACTAACTGTGTGTTATTCAAGAAATAAGTAAAGAAAAAGGAGACTATTTATTTTTATAAAATTATTGTTCCATTTAGATTTAAATTTCAACGTTCGAAGAATGAATTAAACTCCCCTACATGTCAGGTAAAATGAAATACTATTTTTTAAAGGAGGGATTTAAACCTAAATATTTCATTTTACCTTAGAAATGGACTTCCATCATGTACTGACGGTTAAAAACCTCGAGATCCCCTACTAGTCCGAGAGCCCACTGCTTAATTTATGACGTATCTGTTTTTTGATCGAAATGTGGTACAAATGATAGCTTACCAATAGGGTTTTACATCGCACTAGGGTTGCCTATCAAAATCTTGCCGCAACCCCCCTTGCCCCCCCCGAAAAGGTCCCTCTTCGCGGTTTTTTTTCATTTTGTAGGAATATGGTAAGAGATAGAAGAAAGTAATCAATGACAAAAATAATCCTTGCTAAATTCTCTACAAAAAATGTTAAATCAATTTTTTCATAGGACTAGTAGTTTACCCGTAATGGCCGGTCGAAAAACAGGATATTTTTAGAAAAAAAAAAATTTTTTTTGAATTTTTTTCTTTAACTTTCTTCCACCCATTATCACTAACATTTTATGGAAAAAAATATTGGCCTGCGGCGCTATATCGCTGGTTATTTTATGAAAAACTAAATTTTAAGAATTTTCGTCACTGAGTTTTATTGCAATAACTCCTAAGTTAATTGATGTATGAAAATAAATTATAGCTCGTTTTGTAGCTAAGACTATGATAATTAATTCGTTCTTTGACTATTTTCCTGTAGCTCTTATCAATTTTCAACCACTTTAGTTTTAATTCATTTTTTTTGTTTTTTAAATGAATTTCGGTTTTGGACCGGCTATTGCGGGTAAACTGCTAGTTATACGAAAAAATTGACATAACATTTTTTGTAGAGAATTTAGCAAGGATAATTTTTGTCATTGACTACTTTCTCCTATCTCTTACCATATTCCTATAAAATGCGAAAAACCGCGAAGAGGGACCTTTTCGGGGGGGGCAGGGGGGGTTGCGGCAAGATTTTGATAGGCAACCCTAGTGCGATGTAAAACCCTATTGGTAAGCTATTATTTGTACCACATTTCGATCAAAAAACAGATACGTCATAAATTAAGCAGCGGGCTCTTGGACTATACATGTTACAGTGGTTTCATTTACCTAATGAAAAAAAGCGGTTCATCCACAATACAGATAATGTAATTTCGTTGTTAGAGAATTTTCTTAACCCTTCCGGGGCTGTATGAGATTTTAATACCTTTATATAAAAGAGAGTCAATGCTTTCTCAGATCGTAAAAGGAATCGTTAACTTGATTATTATTCTAAAATCTCGTAGACTGTGTTACAAATACTATACTCGTACCATCAAATTATTGTAACCTCATTACGTATAACGTTTTACATAACGACAATTCTCCTTTTTGTTATATTGCCTTCTTCAACGTTTGACATTTAATTTTATTGTATGCTATTTAATGTATTGATGTATTCCAAAGACGAGTAAGAAAAGTCTCGCTAAACCTAAATCATAAACTGACATATTCCATGTGGTTTAGTTATTTTATGAGTACGCATATTATAAACATTCTAAAAACCGAAGATCACAGATCTCGACAACATCGAAAAAATAGAATATATGCATTCAACGTTTATATAGGAAATGACCGTAAAGATTTTATATGTCTTGTATAGATTTTTCAAAAAAAAAAAGTGAATAACACCTGTGATCTTTTTTTCCGAAAGACAGCAACTCGTTTCCGAGATTTTTTTTTGTATTGATAATATGCATTAAAATCAAGGGAATGATCCCAAAAGAATTTTGAGTGAATCGAAATTGACCCAAAAAAATACACAAAACGCTATTTTTTACATTTTATCATGCGATTTTCATGCGGTCCTGAGCCCTAACCTAAAAAAATCTATGGTTTTTCGGACGGTGTGAGATTCGTGTTAACCAATCTGTCAATCAAAAAGATAACTTTCCTGTGTGAATCATTAATAGAAGTGATATAAAAATATACAATCCATAAATGAACTTCTAAGTCTAAGTCTAAATGGCTACCTTTCGTTTTACGTTATTTCTTGTCGAATGATATTATTTGCCTCTTGCTAACTCTCGATTCACAAACACTGAAATGAAACTGCGTTGCATATTTAATAAATTCACTAGCTTATTTACCTTCTTATTTTACATCGTGAACATAAACCTGCCTTTCACAAATCACACCATCCACAGGAAAAAAAGACCTATTCATTTTGTTAATATTGAAAGAGTCAACATTTACCTACGAGGCAAAAGAAACAGCACCAGAAATGACTTTCGGTTTCATCTCATAATTTATTTAAAACGTGAGGGTGAATATTTGGGTAACGGGGCTTTACACAAGGTAAAGAAATAAAACAATGTGATTCGAAAAGAACAAGTAATGGTTACATTTAGACATAAATACTAGAATTATTAGAGCAACAGCGATTTCAACAAATAAATAAAAATGTTCTACTTCCATCTGAATTGCTTTGGACTGCACTGCTTTCATAAATTTATTTACTTGAAGACTGCATAGGCCCCTAAGGAATTCTCTAAATCTGCTTTAATTTTTATATATCTTGTTAGCCTTACACGTTCGCGCTTTTGTTTTTAGGTCCGGGTTTGTCGCCAAATAATATATCTAATAATTTTTTCGCCTACTTATTGACTTGATAGATCTCCAATACTTTCGATGCAAAAATAACCATTCAAAAGATATAGTATTTATTACTAAACGTTAAGTATATAACTCATATATTTAATTCCTTCATTAAATATCAATTTAACAAGTAAACTGTTCAAGTAGTTAATAAGAGAAAGAATTGTAATAGAAATCATACATTAATTTCGAGATTATAGACAGTATTGAAAAAGCTCAGAGTCATAATAATATACCAACACAGATACGAGTATGTTATTCAATGTTCATTATTGAATTGCTTGTTCACTGTTCAGGCTTAACAGCTCCTGTCATTTTATGTCTCCCTTAACAAATATCTTTCATTCTCTTCGAGAGAACAATTTAGATAACCTGAGTTATTTTTTCAGTTGCTTTTTGTCTCTTGTATTTGGGTTGTTCTTTTATATTATGTATTACTTACTTTTGTACTACATAATGATGGATGTCAAAAGTAATGGAAGTATGTCAAATAACCCTGATTTCAAGAGCCGTTTTATCTCTGCAAACAAAACTCCAAACTTAACGTTTACTCAGAGGTTCGATCAACATTTACAATAGATTTAGTAATATCTTACGTAGTTTTATATACTGCAGGAAGAAATGTAAAAATGTTTTCCCCGTAATGAGTGTGCAAAACCAATATAGATTTTTTTTATATACACGACTAACTTTTATCAATTAAAAATCTAACTCGAGAAAATTAAACCGGAACCTAAATACAAAGGCTTTTCTTCACTGAGGCGACTCTGATCGACATGTGGCACGCTTTTTCTTTCCTAGTGTCGCCTGATTATAGGTGGATCGAGGAAATTGTCGAGAAAACATGTCTCATGCTACAAGCCGGCACTATTCGACATGTTGAATCATGACGAAAGGTGATGCATTCGTCCAGGCAATAATATTCGACTTTTAGCATGCGGTAAGGCGACTTGTATTGTATTATGTTCCTTCAAGAGATAAAGACTACATAAAGAATGCGTCAACGCCGTATGTTACATGTTGCTTAAAAGTTGTCTCAGTGGAATTGGGATTTTAAAATAGTGACAAGTATAAAACTGAAATAAGAAAGGATATGACTTCTTACTCATGATATATTAATTCTATGTAGGTATATTTACACCGTCTTGAATGAGAACAAAATTTATCTAAGTAGAGAATAAAACCCTTACTCATTGATATAAACAGCCTGTATCTCTACTCTACCCATTATGTGTATCCATCTTTCTGTTCATAATTTGACCTTATCCCGTATTAAACCATTCTTCAAGTCGAGTCCATCAACGTAATAATTCATCTTTATGCCGTGCGGTCTGAATAGAATATACATACTCGTAGGTACATTAGTATACCATCTGGTAGTAGGGAACTTCATTCAACTAAATACATTATGTTTTCTTACATTATCTTACTAAAAAATATGAATATTGTTTTTGCATTCAGGTATAATACAACATAAGGTTTAATATTGTATATAAGGGAAATTTCTCCCTCCGGGAAATGTATACATTCAGGATTCTTAAGTGACTCAATTTAATGATAAAAGCTTTGCCTTGATTTTTCGTGTCTCGGTGCGGTGGAATTATAAAAGGTTTTATGGCCTTTTAAACAGACCCGTCGGGTAAATGCAGGTAGGATTTCCAAGTATCTACGTATATATCCTTAGAAAGATTCTTAGGCCATTATTTATACTGTAAACGGCTCATCGCGTCTCATAATAAAACTGAATTCTCTCCTTAGGGTTGAATTGTTTAAAGGAAATAATAATATTAGGTATAGAATACAGACCAACAGACCTGACTATTAAACAGTTAAGGTTCTTTTCTTTATAAACGTTTTTTCAATTGTGTCTTTACATTTTCACTTTCTATTTATTTAACAATTCTACGTCTTCTAATTCTTTTCCCTTTAACGGAAATTATTATTTTTTATCTGTCATCCTATAAAATTATTTGATAAATACCCTTATGGCTTATCAAGCAACATTATACTTACAGCCATATATATATTTTTATATACAAAGTGAACATATTGTTATTTTTCAAAAGAATTAGTCAAAATGCACTGGTCTTCTTCATAGCATAGTCATAGCTCCGCCTCACCTTGTGGTTATCCTCAAGAGCCTCTATAAACTTATTTTCATGCACTATAAAAAAATATAATTTATGCAAGCGATATCAAAATATTATTAATACAAACACATTCAGTTTTATCCATCGTCTTTCAGGTAGCCCATACTTTTTTGTAGCTGATCTATTCTGTAAAGTGTAAATACAATATCGGTAACCAATTGCTGATGTATGTATGTAAAATCTTATAAAGAATTTCTTCAAAATTACACATACGTCACATCGTGTAGACGTGAGGTTTCTTTGTGATATTATGTTACTTGGTATAATAATATGTGAAACTTGTCAAATACTTGTCAACCGCCTGTAAACGTACTGCGTCTAGGTATCCATTACTACTTTACTTCTTACTGTGAAGCGGTTGTCTGAATACGGAAACTCTTGTAAATTGGATACGGCTCAAGGTAACGTAAAAGTAAATGGTAAAGGGTTGGTGCAGGGTTCACAAACAAAGAACTTTTTAAACAATTTGCTTTATTTATTCATTCATAAACGACTGTATCGTCATTAAAATATTTCAACCTAACAAAAATGCCATAGTACGTTATGCGAACAAAAAGATTTCAGATTTTATTGAATTATGTATGTTGTTTTCGAGTACCATGAATAATTATTTTCTATGAATCTCCAAGCTGTAGAATAGTCCCCTTATTATTTATCTGATATTTTGTCGAATATTTTATATGAGTTGTTTTAGCAAAGAAGTTCGCCACTATCTTTGAATGTCACATAAATGTTTGCACAAAGAAATATAGTAATGACGTCCAACACACATAACTTGTCTTCTTTTAGGCAGTTGCGTTGGCACAATATTTCATATAAAGTAAAGCACTTCCGTACTTCCGTACGTACGTTGGTTATATCTTATAGTGAATTTATTGTCGTTGTGGTATGGATGAACATTTGATTGCAATGACACTGATATAGGTATCTATTCATCATCCCTTGAATATACTTCAGGAATTTTTTATAACAAGCGTTTTGCTGACATGAGTTTATAAGTGCCAATCATTAAAAACACTGGAGACGTTTGCGGTGTCATTTTTATTCATATTTCTATTGACAGTAAAATAGAAAGATAAATACGAGGGTTGTTTTTTAATCAAGTTCCGTTTGTGCTTCTAAGTAAGCACGAAATACGAATGAGCAATATCTGTACATCACAAGATTGCGCAACTCTCCCACTACAACCTCTGCCATTTTCAGATCGAATGCATCACTCGAAGTCGAGTTACAGGCAATTGAACATGGCCGCTACGATCGATGCTCCCGCCAAATGTGAGTTTACAAAGGTTTTTCAAACAGAGAACATTCTGATTTTAAGGTCCGCTCTAAGGAACAATTTCCAGAAATTTTAAAGTCCGTGTTGTTAACAATTATCAGCACAGCCTTAAGATACAGAAGGTGTGTGATCGTTTGTCTCTGACTACCTAAGGTGGTCAAATCTACCCGTGGTCCGCGAGGTTCCACGAGGCCTAAACTAAGGGCAGACTTGCGCCCTTGACCATATCTTTATCACGTACGCCAGCTTGCTTTTCTTTAAATTTTGTGCAACAGTCCCATATCTATCTACACTATCATCACTAATGAAGTGTTTACCGTATTTTTTTTACCATTTTGCAATGGGTTTTAGTAGCACTACGTCCATTTGTTGGGAAAAAACGGATTACTAGTCGTAAACCACATTTGGCGGGAGAACCGATCGAGGCGGCCATGTTCAATTGCCTGTAACTCGGCTGCGAGTGATGCATTCGATCTGAAAATGGCAGAGGTTATGGTAGAAGAGTTGCGCAATCTTGTGATGTGCAGATCTTGCTCATTCGTATTTCGTGCTTAATTAGAAGCACAAACGGAACTTGATTAAAAAATAGCCCTCGTATTTTCGATACGTGTTTAGCTGTATTGCAGTGTAGAGAAAAAAACGGTTTAGTTAGAAAACTCTAAAGAAAATAATTTTCTTAATTTTTTACTTGATTTCTCCACTGCTGGTTATTGGTCTCCTATTGTTTTATTGTTTTATTGTTCTCTATCGTCCGTAGGCCCATTCGGGCACCTGGACTCGTCAATTATCCTAATAACGTTTCATAAAAATATTATCAAAATATTGTTATTTCATATAAAATATTTTTACAAAATACTTGAAGTGTATCCCTGTTCCAAAGTACGATAAGTATTGGGACGATCTTACGGCGTACGTATGTGTAAGATATTTGAAAAGGTATCATAATATCCGCATCTATATGTTTCCCCAGTATAGGTGTTGTAGGTATATTTCAGATGCAAACTTTTCCATCTTCCTTTACCTGTTGTTGTATTGTTGTGTTACTTATATCTACATACGTAATATTATATTCTCGTTACCTTCTTTTTATTTGTTGATATCCCCTATTTCGATTCGTATCAAAACTTGACGAATATAGAATGTGATGGGATGTAAGCACACTTCTTATGTTATCAGGTATAATATCTTAGGCTGAATATTATTGATATAGACTTCTTCGCATTTGAGACATTTGGACAGTTATTTAGATTATAATTATGACAACCTGTTATAGTAGATTTTAGAAATAATAGGTATACATGGTCGAGAGTTAGTGAAAAGAGCTCTGTTGTATAGAGTTAAGAGGAATTTGCAACTGAATGCCAAAGACCCAGTAGCTTTTCCTTAAAATATACTAAAGAGTAAGACAGCAGTTGTGATGTGCAAAGGATTCTAGGTATAATTATTCTAAATATTTTCTAAATATGTTATCTATCCAGTATTCTATGAGTCTGATATTTAGGATATAAGGTTTTGTGGCATCCGAACCCCAGATATTCATTATCTAACAACATTCTTTAAAATAAAATATATGGCAGTCTCAAAAGTATTTACTAGGGAGAGCTGAAAATTTGAAAAAAGATTTATGACAGTCTCAAAAGTATTTACTAGGGAGAGCTAATATTTATGACAGTCTCAAAAGTATTTACTAGGGAGAGCTTGTTACCTAAGATCAAAAAGAGGGGAACACTCCTAAAGAACCAAAATAAGAGTAGGTGTTCAAACATATTCAAAAGACTGAAATTATGGTGGAGAATAATATCTGTAGAAAATTTTCCTATTAAAAAGATAAATTAGAACCCACTTTATATGAAGTTTATATCGAAGTCGAAAAGGAAAACATTCAAGTGATACGGCGACAGAGTTCATTCACTACAACAACTTCCCACCATACAAAAGTTTTAGAGTTTATATTATACTGGAAACCAATACACGGTGTATCAAACAATAATACCTCCTAGTACCTACCCTACCCCTACTTTACTCTTACAGAAATAATATCATGAAACACCATCAAGTTTCCTTATAAATTTGTCTCCCAGAGAGCTTTCGTACATAACTTTTTCCTTTCTTATATTTTGACTCCACGATGGTGATTAATCGGCTGATACTACAGAGTTCGTCCATAAAAATAATATCATACTTTCAATTTAATAGGTATTCATGTTAGAATACGGGAGAACTATCGTCTTTCAGTTCGGGTCTAAGGCTAAATTGAGATTGGAAGAAATCGGTGTTTTTGTAGAAAAATACCCCAAATTTGCGATTGTAAAAATATCACGAAATTCGCTAATAAATTCATTTTATCTTGATATCGAAATGTTCAAGTCCTTAGCGATAACCCAATAACTTCTTTCTTTCTAAGTTTCTTATACATAGATGCAGAAAAGTCGTCAAGTCTGGCTATTTAGAAGGATTTTAGGCATTGATTTTCTCACCACGTCATTTCTAATATTCTGATAAATTTCAAAGGACAGCATGCAAAGGACTATTGGAAACTGGTAAAGGGGACAAATAGTTTATCAGTCGATGTCGTAGCCAATATTTTTAAGATATATACTCGTAGGTAGTAAAACGTCTAGCGTATCATTAATACCGCGTATTTTATAAATTTCACTGAATAAGTTTTCATATTTTCTCTTTAATGTTTGATGCCATTGACTTTGTAGGCAGCACGCCGCCGTTGCGTTGTAGACAAAATGATGTCGCTTTTTATTACAATGATTTAAATATAAACGTTGGTAAAGAACATAATATTATTATCACCCTCATTCCCTCACTTTTGCTGTGTTGAGGTTAAAATTTGCAGTTCCCACAAGACATTTTAAAAAGTAATAATATATAAACAACATGAAGTTAAGACTTTCTTGAATATCATCTGGGGTTGTGAATTTGACGAGGCAGGGACGATAAAAGTTTGTAGTACGTAGTGTAGACTTATTTAGTGAATTATAAAGACGTGCTAAGTATCTACTTGAGAGATACTAAGACCGTACTTTGGGGACGAAATATTACGTGAAGACTCGAGAGCAAAAAAGTTTATTTCAAACTGTCAACAGATAATTTTAAAAAATACACCATAATTTCTTAAGTTTCTTTGAAATCGATATTATAAATAAGATCTGACTCGTTCAGCCATATTTATTTTTCATTATAAGTCGTATTTCATTCCTTTGTTAACGCGCTATGGAAAGATGATTTTTTTAATGTTAAGCTTTTAAAACATAATTGTGCATAATCAACACTGCAAATTTATGACATATTAATAAGTATAATAATGTTCAATATTTTCAGTTTTGTCTACAAATTTCTGCTCCTTAACCTAAATAATATTTGAGTATCTCTCTATTTTAATTCTTTAAAATATTATATTCAGCTATTCAATAAGGATCAGAAGATTGGTAATGTTACTTGAGGTTGGATTTTTGTTGGAAATGACGTAGAAAAGTTACTAAAGCCATATAATTCTTAGATAATTGGATAAGTGTTAAAAAAGCTTCCCATATTCCTAAGGGCATCTGGAATCTGGATATGGTAACGTAACGTTTGGAGTCTTGACTCTTAGGGCTACGTTTTTTGCCGTTAATTTTCACTCAGCGAGTCAACGGGCGATTATCGCACGAAGACAGAACGCATTTGGGTGATTGTTCCAATTGGAATTATCAAACAGAGATAGAGATATGAGAATACTAATTAGATATATATCGAGATAGCGATATCACAGCACTCTTATTTAGTAGAAAGGGATAGACATATTGCGCGTTAATAAGAGTGAGTGAACAGCACGTGAGCACGTGCGGATCACTCTATTATCTATGGCGAGCGAACGTCACCCAACCAAATAGTTGGGTGTTATTCGTAACAACCGAGCGAGCGTGTCAACTATGCACATTGCACATAGAACAGGTTGAATCGCACAACCGGTTGACTCGCACCGATGATAAAACGGAGAACAATAAACAATCGAGCGAATCAATGAGTGAAATTTAAAGGACCCAGAACGGACCCTAGGAAACAATAAGAGCAATAATGATATTCAGATGTGTTTTCATTTTATCAAAATGATTATCTTACTTAAAGTAAAGCCTCGCACATTATTTAACAGGAAGTAAATAATAATGATGAGTACTTAGTACATCTCACTCAGTTAAGCTGTTGCTTGCTCATTAAGATACCGAGCTGTTACTTACAAGTATTCTGACCGCAAGTTTTCATTAACTTCAGATTACGTAAATTCCTAGGTTCAGGGGGTTTAATTTACAATTCCATGTAATTTAACTCCATGATATTCATTACATAATGTATTATGTTGACACGAATTTCTCGTACATGTCAAGTGCTTTAAATATTTACTTATAAATTGTATGAAATTGAAACATTTTCTATTCATCTATTTACGCATCGTACAAACGTAGAAATTTTATCTACTGATTATATATTTTTACATTTACACATACAATAGAAAAATTTAGTGCAGCAAAATTTAGATCTTTGTAAAAACTCCAGGTTTTGTTTCACTTTTCTTCTAGTCCTGTGTAGATGACGCCATTGGGATACCAAAATCGACTAGACTAATTCATACTCACACTTTTAGAAATTTACTTCTTCCAGGGCATTTAGTTTTGTTCACGTTTAAAAACATCTTTACATCGTAAGAAAATATGTTATTATGACAACAATTTATTATTATACATATATAAAAATATTAAAATTATCAAGCATAGATGGTAGGTATGTACTGGTATCAAAGTCAAGGAGTCAAAAAGGTGATCAGATAACTTGTTCAACGGGCTATTCGAGAGTTCAAAAGAAAAATAGTAATGTAAATTAATCGAATTATATAATGTGATAAATCTAACTCTCGTAACTTTGAGTAAATTTTTAGGTGTAATATCATTCACAAAACAGGGAAACACCAATATTTCATTCCTTTATCCAACCCCGATATTGGAACAGTGAAGTATAAGTAAGGAGGAGGACTCCTTTACTCATTTACCGTGAAATCTGAAGCGTATAATGTAATTTTCTGTCAATATAAACGGTAATAAAACGGTACCGCGCTGAGGCGTACAACACCAATATAGCAATATACTGCGAGTATACTGTACGCTGTATAGGGAGGAAGTATTCTCTAAGAAGAAGCTAAGGAGATGTATATGTAATGTAGGTATTCTATAAGAAGATGTTTTGCCTACAAGCCCACTGACAGTAAATAGATAATACATTTCGCCGTGAATATTATTACGCGTAAATATTTTAATATCGTTTTTTTATTATCTTACCTACTGAGTTAGTATAACAGAATAACAATCAGTTGTACTGTGTTATGAACAGTTTTTACTATGTTTACTTACTTATGAATAGTTTTGTTTCATAACATGTGTTTCTATTTTAGACTCGATTCATATTTTCAGGATTAGTTATAGATAATTTCATATAAATGAACCTGTTAATCGTGCTCTTCCAGTGAGAATCCTATTCGAAATGATTACAATTTCAACGAATTTAGCTGTCCATCATTTGACTGAAAGATACGCACAAGTTTTTCAAGGTTAAGTACATATTGTGAAAATTAAGATAGGTACACATCTATATCGCTTTTTGTTCACATTGCATTTGTATGGATTTCTCCGAGATAAAGTTCGTAATTGTTATTCTTATGTAATATTGTAACATGTGATACGTTTATTAAGTCAAATACAAATCGATACGAGAGAGTATTAATATAAAGAAATACGGGCAAATGATTTCGTTTATATTATGGCTTACGTGTTAGGTAGTACAGTTAGAAATTATTATCATACCCGTGTATCTCATAATAATGAAGCCGTTGCGCCTTCCATTATGAAGAATATAATATACATTTACTTTATATCAATACTACCATTACATAATACATGTAATATAATTTATTATTATTACAAAGCTAGAAAAAATCTACGTGCTTTGCTTAAAAGGATCTCACATGTCATGTCTAAGGGCGAAGTATAAGACACCCCATCCCAATCCCCATTACAATATGTTTAAACCCCAGCCTATATTACTTTGTAGGTACGAAGTTAAAATACTCCGTCTACCTGTACTTTTCTCCTGATAAAGAGATATGATTTTCACTTTCCTTGTTATCTACGTTCCTTCTTTAAAATACCATTAAAATATTTTTGTATTCAGCTGTACCTAAGTCTTTCCTTGTTCTTAAATTGGTCCCTCAATGCTGGTGATCATCAGAACATAGTACATCTTTCAACAGACGGCCAGACATTTTTTCTAGATTATCCAGCTCACATCTCGCAATATGCCCAATGAAACTAAGTATTCTCTTCAGACTCACTGCTGACAGACCGGTTATAATACATAGCTCAGATAGTATGAATCCATTCGTTCTTCTAGCAGTCCAAGGGACATAGGAAAGTACTTGGAGTAATCTTCTCTTCTGCAGCATTCATCATTTCATGTACTTTAATAATGAGATGAAAGTCTGAAAATTCAAGGGGAAAATGTCGTTAGGTTTAACTTCAGCAATGAGGTTCATCACCCAATAATTCGAATTATTAGGGTGTGGTGAGTTAGTTGTTGCAAGTAGGTACAGTGTATGTCGTTCATTACTTGATGCCTAATTCACACTTATCTTCTAACATTTTTATATGACGTGATGTTATGAAAAAAACAGAATTAATATGGTTGACAAATTTAATATCCTTTTGAACAAATAGATAATGCAAATAACAATAATATGAATATTTGTTTGATTGTGAGGAACGAGAAATTACATTATTTATTATCTACTTGCATGTATATATTATTTATTTCAAGGGAAAAAAGCGTTTAAGAAACGAAAAATCTAAGAAATATTTGTCGGTATTTTATAAGTAAATGTATAGTACATGGTTCTACTTAGAAATATATATTTTTATATTACTTAAACGTGTGTGCGTATTACAAATATTAAAATTCTAAATTGAATGAAATTTAGTTACGGGAACTTTCATATAAAACCCTTATTACATCTTCCTGTAATATATCGTATATGCCTTGCCTACATACTACATAGTATACCTACTAATAACAACATGAAGTTAATGCATACAATATTATTATCATATTTTTATTAAGTCTGTGTAAGTCTACTACATGTGATGAAAGCCTACAAAATAATATCGTTATTCAAAGTTATATTAAATTTTCTTGTAGGTACCTTTCAATTTCTGTCTAGTTTATTTTGGCCACGTGGAAAGTGTTATTTGGGTTACAGAAACATATGCAAAAATTCTAACATTACTTCGACAATTAGCTTGAAGGAGACTTGCGTCGTCAGAAGATATGAGAAAAGAAAAGAGTTTTCTGAAAACTCAACAAAAAATTCGCACCAGAAAATGGAGTATTAGATATATGTAATTGAACATGAAAAGAAAATCAAATTGGTAGCTACTTATATGTTCTGCTCAAAGGGTATTAAAGAAAAAGGAATTACTTCTTTCTTATTTAGATGAGCAGGAAAACAAAAATAATTGAAGAAGAATTTATTATATGACTACTTTGTGCCCGGCGTACCCCAGATAAACAGATTACGTATATAGGTATACGCTGAAATAAATAAATAAACATAACATACTATACTGGCATGAATGCAAAAATATCTTCAAAAAATCGCCTTCCTAACAATATTATAGGTAATTTATTTCTATAGGGTGAAAATCTCTCACCATAGAAAGTAGAGCGGTAGGTATAAAATACACGTGTATTTACATTTTTCAAAATTATGGTGTCAACAGTAAACCCCCCAACAGCAAGAGCACCCCCCTTTTATATAAGTTTTACTTTATAAGGGGGGGAACGTTTAAAATTATATGATCTTTATAATTAATCGTAATTTATATATACCTAATTTGTGAATTTATTATAAGAACCTATGTCTGCTAGATAAATAAATAAATATCAATGAAACAGCCAGTTACTGAAGATGGGTATAGATATAAATATGCTTTAACTATCCCAGGCATAGAAATAAATGAAATAGCCTACTTACCAATTTTTCGATGGTCATGTATTAATAACACTCGTACGACCTATTCATTCATATTTTTATAGCCGTCCGACGATTTTTCAGGGATTCGAACGCAGTACAGGTCACACTGACGACCCCACTTTCTCATCCGCACTCGCGCCTCATCTTTAATTCGTATTATATTTTTAGTCATTACTTGTCATCATACTTCCGTACTTACATACATTCTAAAGATTTTATGTTGACGGTAAGATTCATAAGCTTCTTGCAAAAGCAAATTGCTGAATTGCCCCAAAGAGACTAACCATCAGTTTAGATTATAATGTTGTAACGAATATACAACAAGAAACATGACTCGAAAGATAAAATAATTTGTAAAGAAATTTATAAATTCCCCTAATTGTTTTTCTTTTTAAGATATTATTATAAGTATGCATATATATTTTAAGAACGTTGCTCTTTCCTCCAGAGGGATTTAATTTTCCAGTTTCCAGGAATATATTACTTTAACGTTACCAGCTTTATAAACGAGCTGCCTAGTTGAGATGGGAGAAAAATTTTGAATCGTGCCTTTCAAGGGCTTGGTACCAAGAATGACATCACAGTCATTTCTCACGGCATTAAAGTTCAAAATCGCGTCAACAATCGCACGATAAAATGGTAAAAATAGCATTTTTTCCATTTTTTGGGGCTAATTTCGCGTCTATCAAAAAACTTTTACGGCTATTCCCTAGATTTTAATGCATAGGTATTATCAGTATAAATAAAAAAAAATTACTCCGCGACTTTCGGGAAACGAGTTTCCGTCTTTCGGAAAAAAGATCGGAGGTGTTTTTCACATTTTTTTGAGAAATCTATACAAGATATAAAAAATCTTTGACGGTTATTCCCTAGATTAATGTTCAATGTATCTACCCTATTTTGTTTCAAAGCATATTATTTAGTAACGGTTGTCGACATGTAAAGTCTCCCATTTTTCGAGATTTTTGAAATGTCGGTATGCATACTCTTAATATTTTTTACATCCCAACACAAACCATGTTGAGAATTTTACACCTTATACTAATCTTGAACGGATCTTATATCGTATGTATGACATTAGAGAGATCTTAATGCATAGAATACATACTCGTACATAGTTTGCCCTATTATTTCAAAAATGACAGGTTTGTTCTGCACTTATCGGTTTAGTTGCCCACGTGAAACAGAAAATCTCCAAATAATATATTACCGACCTAATTATATTTATCTAGATACTTACCTATGGTACTAACGTAGTACCCTATGGTCAACCCGATTCTATTATCGGGTTTAAATGTTAGCAAAACATGCGGATATTATAATGTTTCTTGTTTGCATATATTGTTTTGTTGTCATAAGTTGTATAACCCTAATAATAATATTTATTAACTTATAAGATTTGCTAGGTAACCCAAATTTGTAAAGAAAAAATCTTCCAACATCAGAATGCTGAAAAATGGCATAAAATAATTCACCTTAAAATAAAATAATATAAAAATATAGAAGCAGATACAAGGAGTGCAATATACCTACGGCATGATGGATAGGGAGTGCAATAATTTTATTCCGATAAATGAAACACAAAGCAGGTGTATTTTTTTTTATTTATTTATTTAGAGAATACAACAGCTAAATACATAATATGATATTTTAAACATATTTACATTTTATAGCGCCAATTATAGTATTCTTCGTTTTATTAACAAAAGTATAAGTAGGTACATTATATATAAGCAAGAAATAGTAAATAGGATAGGAATGGATCCAGGAATAGGAAAGAAAATGGATAAAGGAAGTGACAATAGTTCTTTTCATTTTAGTTTTACGCTGAAACCCTCAGACCCAACGGTACACTCGACGCGCCGGCGCGGCACGACCCCCCCCGCTAAACGCCCACTATTTTCAACAGTTTATTTTTAAAAGTATTCAGACCAGAGCCAAAAGGATCCAGAGCTGGATCCTTCATACATTTCTTGTTAAAAGATATACACGCTCTTTTTATGTATGAGTTTCGCATATAATTTGTTCTTATTCAAGAGCTTCTATTCAAGAGTTCTTATTCAGCCATTCGGCTGACGTAGAAAAGTGTTTGATGTCTGACATTTCTGGAAGGGCAATGGAAAGGCAATGATTCCACAAGAGGAATATCTACTTTATTATTTATAATTTTATGTAGGAAACAAAGGTCGATTAATAATTCTCAATGCAATCAGTCTCGCTGAGTCCGTTTCACCATCGAATGTTTTATTTGTAAAATAGCTTTAAGTATTCGTAGTACAATAAAAACTTTATTCTATACAATAAAACAATCAATAGATTTCAATTACAGGCGACGAGATTTACTCTAAGGGAGGACATTAATGAAAACCATATGTATGAGAAGATATTAGGGTCGGGCATCGTTATTAAACCATCGGTCGATTGAACTTTTATAATATGTATATTGTATATTCATAACTTGTTTATTGTATCATAAGTTGTGTAAAAGGCTCACGCCGTTGATGTGAATAAATATTTTTAAAAATTGTAAAATAAGCATTTGTCGTGTTGATCAGTTAAATCCCTCATTATTTCCTGTTTCCTAAAAGGAATTTTTTTTTGAGCTTATCTCTGTCCATTTACCTACAATTAATGTAACCAACCAGATTAATCGCTTTGGGTCCTGTTTTTGAATCCATAGATACCAATATATCTCATTTTTAAAAGATAATTTAGACAGTCCGTTTCAACTTTTATACTCGTATATACGTCATTGTTTTGCTACTGCCAACTGTTGATTTGATGTTATAATGAATTCAAATTTATTTATCAGCTCAAAAACAGGGCTCCGATTTCTCGATTGTTTGCCTTTTGTTGCATTTTACTTATATTTGATCAAGAAATATACCTAAGACTTTAATGAAAATGTTGATTTCATGTGAAATGGACATAAATTATACGTTTTTGTATATTTGAATATCCTTGGCATTGTAGGCACATCCCTAGTAGTGTTGTCCTCAGGGGATAGTCTTCCTCATCACATTAGGACGGTTGAGAGGATCTCAAGATGTTGTTTTTACTCTCTCCTCTTCCCCCCTGAGCGAGACCAAGTCAAGGGATGAAAATAATAACATCACCAAGGAACTTTTACTCGGGTGAAAAATCTTAAATAGAAAAATGGCTGTTGTGTTCGTAGTGTGAGTTTATATACGAGGACAAATTTGATTCTTTATTATTATACCTTCTCTGCCAGGAATATAGCATGATAGTATAGATAAATAGGTAGATTATTATAACCACAATATAGTGCTGTCAAGTATACCAATTAAAATAAAACATGTATCTTAACAATGTTCAGTGTTTTGCCCGTAGGTTCTTGCTGAGTTTGGTGGTGGTGAGAAAGTTAATTATAATATAATTAGAATGAAAAAAAAAACAGTGCTTTGTATTGTTAGACTTGCAAAGTCTGTGGAAGGTGCTAAACACTGTTTTTTCATTCTAATTGTACCTAATATACTTTTAGTTATTATCATACCTTATATTATCATCATTATCTCTGGGCAAAATTCATGTGACATTCGGAATATTCTTAATTTTTTTTTTTTTTTTTTTTTAATTTTATTATTAGTCATAAAATATACACAAATTACAACAATTAAGTCACGCCAAACCTGACAAGTTTGTCGGCGTGTGCTCTTAAACAATAATCTTATAATAGATATGTAACAATACTATCCTAATTCTACTATATACATTATCTTATATACATGTATAATACATACTATCATACACAACACAATAACAAGACACTTATGTATAATACAATCCTATATTACTACACCTTACTTATAACTTTATAAAATTATAAGTATAACCACCAATAAATACAAAAGGTATCAACTATATACAAAACTACACTTCAACAACCAATCCTTGATAAGTCCCTTTCTCTTCAACTTTCCTGTGCATTTTTTAATAGATGACGGCATCATATTAAACAGCTTGGGGACATTATATTCTAGAGTGCGCTTACCATATTTATTATTGAATTTTGGAATGCAATAACCGGAATTTACTTTAAATCTTGTTTGATGACTATGACGCGGTATTTTCTTATAAACATTTTTCAGAAAGTGATCAAGGATTATCTTCTGCCAGAACAAGCCCTTGGCGGGGAGTACCTTAAGCTTCCTGAAAGCAGCCGACACGTCATTTCTACTTGGCAAAGAACGCTTACCACGTTTATCCTTTTCAGTGAATAACCGAAGGATGCTCTTTTGAGCCATCATAACCCGTTTAATATTCGTATTCGCGCAATTACCCCAAGAACCAATTCCATATCCAATTAACGACTCCGCCAAGGACCTGTATATAATTAGAAGTGCTGATTTTGGCACGAAATATTTAATTCTATAAATTCTACCAGCAATAGATCTTAACCTAGTACAAATTTTATTTACATGGAGATCCCATTTAAACCTATCATCTATAATTACACCTAGGTATACAAATTTATTAACAATATTCAAAGCAGTACACTTGCAATTTGTGGGGAGCTCAACATTTCTGTGTATACAATTAAAATCATGAGATCTAATAATCGGCGTGGTGTCACACACCGTGTGAGGAGTTCTGACATGCATTAATTTAGTTTTTTTCTCATTAATCAGGAGACCAAAATCATGGGACCATTGCAACAGTCTATTATAATCTGCTTGTAGCAATCTATTAGCTTCCATCACATCGGGGTGAGACATGACCAGCGCCGTGTCATCAGCATACACAAAATATTTTACATTTTTAAAAAGTATTCTCATGAATGAGACAATGACTATGTACAAGGTGGGTCCCAGAATTGACCCCTGGGCCACGCCAGATGATATATTCTTCCTTACACTCTAAGATTCAGCTATTTTAACACATATTGTACGATTTGACAGATAATTTTGAAATAACTTCAGGACGTTGCCACGAATCCCTATACTCTCTAACATAAATAATAATTTATTATGATTTATAGTATCAAAAGCTTTAGAATTATCAATAAACAAAACAAGAACATGATTTTTATCATTCAGTTCAGAATTAATGTGATTTGAGAAATCCGCCAACAATGTTTCTGTGCTTTTATTTTGCTGGAATCCATGTTGAGATGGATCCAACAAGCCATGCTTATCCAAATAAGCCGAGAGTTTCCCAAGAAGGTACTTTTCCAATATTTTTTCAATCGCAGGAAGAATGCATATAGGCCTATAGTTTTTTAATAAATTATGCGTCTCACTTTTATATATCGGACGAACTACGCCACATTTTAAATCGTCGGGCACAATGCCCTGCTTTATAATTAAGTTCATCAAGTGAGTAATAACAGGGGCCAACACTTTTATGTTACGTTTTATATCACCAATCCCAATGTTATCAAACCCTGGCGCTGATTTTTTCAACCTTGTTACAATGTCAATAATATCAGATACTTTTGCTTTAGGTAAGTACATACTCTGGGTTGCACAAGGTGGACTGATGTTTATCGCACCCATCCCACAACAATGCAACAACTGAGAAACACTATCGGTAAAATAATCAACAAAGTTATTAGCAATCTGATCAATGCTGTGAGTTTTGGAAAAATACTTTAACACAATTTCGTCACAATTACTCTTACTTTTCCTACCCAAAATTGAATTAATGGAGTCCCATGTCCTTCTAACATTATTAAAGTTTTGACTAAATTTGTAACCATAATAAAGAGATTTTGCCCTCTTGATCATTTTGTTTACATAGTTTCTGGACCTGCGGTATTCCTTCTCATAGAAATTGTTTGTAGGATTACTCAAATTAATTCAAAGTAATTCAGGCAGGACAATTCAAAAGACTACGACCGATACAAAAATACTTTTTTGTCACTTCGACAATACTATTCACAGAAAATATTATATATCTATAGAAAGTATAAAACAAACCTGATTAATATATTTGTGCTGATTAAGTAGATTTCGTGTCATTAACAAACATCAGCTTTTAGTCAAAAAACGCGTAATTAAACAAATTCAAAAAACCAATGTCGGCTATTTAACTTTTCACAGTATCAAGGGAATCATCATATACACATTGTACCTATTTGTTGTCTATGCCTAAGTGATTCCAGCGGGTAAAAATATTCTTCTATCTGTGTAATATTTTTATTCCGACGATGACAAACAAAGAGATTTTCAAGACATAACAAAAAACGTAAACTAATTCAGACATGCTTTTAAACGTAATAAATTGCCTAGAATATTAAATTCACCAAGTTTAGTCTCGCATGAAAGACTTCATGTTTTTATTCGTAAAAATACCTACAAGTACTCACAATAAAAATACAATTCAAGCTTTTTTGCCTTCTTTTAGAACAAACCGCGATGCAGTGGAAAGAAATGGAATTGAAATATACAACAATAATAATAACATGAACTCGAAAAGTGGATTGTCTGTGAAAACAATTTACAGTAATTATGGTGGAATTTTTTCCTGTCGTTGTGGAAACCTTTGAAAAATAAACTGTTTTTTCAGTTGCTTCAAGCATGTCTTTGTTCACTCTGTTTTAATATTAATACTTTACAAAAAAATAATACGGATTTCTGCGATGGCGATGCAGCTTCAGATCTGCACTTCAAGGGATTAACAGTTTGCTTAGCAGTGGGCAGTGGGTTAGAATTGGAGGTGACAGAAAGGAATGGAAACGTTTCGAAAAGGCCTATATCCAGAAGGGGAGGAACCAGGGCTAAAGAAGAAGAACAATATTTATTCCATATCTGTATTTTATTTGTTGAGTACATTAATGTACTTGGAATTTTCTGCTTATTATACTTAATGAGTTACTAAAAAACGAAATCTGAAACAACATAACGTAAATGATAATAACAGGTTGTACGATTGTGGGACACGTCACAAGACTGCATGTTATATTGTCCTGTGGGGTGTGAGGTTAAAGATGAGGTCCTGTCGTATTCCCATTAGTTGTGTTCTGTGGCATCCCTTAGGATTTTTCAACCGCAAAGGGCCAGTAAGGGAAAATTAGGGGAAGCGAAATGTCAACACATATTCCCTGAGGTATTCCGTCCTAAGCCAGTATTGTCAAATTTATATACTTCGTAATTGTTATCTAGGAACATAAAATGAATGTGTTTTGTGTGCGTTTTTTACTTCCTCTTTATTTTACTAATAATGCTATTGTTTTAGAACATCAGTTGTTGTTAGTTTTTAGTGTGTTTCTTAGTCACAATTTGCTTCACTGTAAGCCATGTCTATGACAAGGACACTAGGTAAGTTAGGAATAACGTGGGGAGAGGTGCACTGGCGAAACCACTACGAGTATTGGGGTCCTATGATCTTCATATTTGATATGTAAAAAATATTGACGATTAATTCACGAGTTCAACAGAGTATTTTAGAAATATTTTTTCTATGAATACAATAATGACTCTTCGTGTTCATTTCGGTACGAAAAAATAATAAGCATTAGAATCCTACATCGCAATCATTATCTTGTACTCCCATCTCCCACAATATTGTTTTGTAATCTCCTCGCAACACTGACCTTGTTTCCACATTCTTCTGAAGTGAATTAATGTAAATATATTTAGTTTAGAGAGGCATGCTCGTAATGCACCCCTCAGGTAAGCCTGGAGGGGACCAACCAATTAAGGCCTCCGACTCTCGCAAATTTACGGTGAATGAACAAAGCCAAGAAGATGAATTATTATTAGGTTGGTACACGTACAAGCATTAGGTATCTATCGTTATAATATTATTATTTAACATCATTTTTCCGTTTCGCCTCGTAAAATTATAATAACTTTTCGCATCCAAGCATTTGAATTATTATGCTTTCATAAAAGAGATTTACTTTTTTATTAGAATACCGCAGCAACGAATATTTTTGTTCAATGCTAGTTTCATTCATGCTGGAAAACAGTGAGTTTTCGTTATTAAGTGAATAATTTGATTTTCAAGTGATTAAAATGTCATTAAAATTAATACATTTATCAAAGGCAACAGAATATTTGACAAATATCGATGCAAAGCCTTGACTCTCAGATACACTGTATAATGGTCGCTCACATACGAAAGACGAAGAACAAAATCACATTTACTCGCTTATATGGCTTATTACTTACCTACAGACCTGCACGTATTTAACCAGAAAACACAACTAGGCAAAACAATAAAAATTCTTCACTTCTCATTAGATTACTCTCATATTATTAATAAAAATCGGATGCACGTAATTCTTATTATAATATGTAGTTTGTATGATGTGATATATGGAGATAAAAGGCAAATAATTTGTAAATAAAATATGCGGTGAGCTTTGTCATCTCTCCCACTTTACTGAAGAAGGGTTTTCCCTGGGGCTATCCTTGCTGGTATCTTGTCAGGAAGTAGATGTTTTGATTCAACGTACAATGCCATACCTTTACATAATATATTTACTACTTAGAATCTAGATAATAATACTGTTATGTCTACATGTTATTTAAGTCTGTTATTCTTCAGAAGTTTGTACATGGAAATATTATGATCTTGTACAAAATTTAATTAATCTGAATTTGTCTCAAGGCCATGGAAATTTTACTAGGAATTTCAACGATGCAACGTATTCCTTTCAATTATGAAGGTATTAATATTGAATTTTGTTACACGCTTATTGTAGCATCTAAATTACATATGTGGTTTGTCTATTGCGAATTCTATTTGAATAAAAAAAGGTACTAATTGATTAGTGTACTACACAGATGCGAGTGACTTTAACATCTTCCTGTAATATTTGTATGAGAAATAATTAACAAATGTTTTATTCAGCTTTCCTCTATCCTGTCGACGTTGGTCTTTAATCAGTTTGTTAAAAATGCATCTTAAAGAAAAGTCTTTTTAGCAGTTTCATTAATTAAAGATGTTAGATAAAAGAATGCAGAGAAAATTGATGAACGTTTAAGTAGTCTCAAAGATTACCAGCATTTGCTTTAATGTTTTTAATAAACTTAGATTTCTTTTTACTTTCTATTCTGCACCATAGTATAATCAATTCAATAAGTTCCAATATACGTTATTTTATATTTTAATAAACAGCATATTCCATCCTGGAGAACGGAAACTGACACGGAAAGATAGAACATAAAGAACAAAAAACACACGCAGCAAACATCTTAAAAAAACATACAACCGATGGATCTGTCGCGCTGCAAAATCATACAAGGAAATTAAAAACAACCAGAGTAAGTTACTGTAGATCCCGATAAAAAAGTACAAACAATCTACATATTAAGGGCTTGCCACCAAGAATGATTTCACAGTCTTTTCCCACGGCATTAAGATTCAAAATCGCGTGACAATCACATGATAAAATGGTAAAAATAGAGTTTTTTCCATTTTTTGGGGTTAATTTTGCGTCTATCAAAAAACTTTTACGAATATTCCCTAGATTTTAATGCATATTATCAGTACAAGAAAAAAAAATTACTCCGCGACTCTCGCGAAACGAGTTTCCGTCTTTCGGAAAAAAAGATCAGAGGTGTTTTTAAATATTTTTTTTGAGAAATCTATACAAGATATAAAAAATCTTTTACGGTTATTCCCTAGATAAATGTTCAATGCATCTACCCTTATTTGTTCCAAAGCACATTTAGTAACGGTTGTCGAGATAGAAGGTCTACCGTTTTTAGAAATTTTTGAAATGTCGGTATGCGTATACTCTTAATTGACGATGCATTTATTTTGTAAAACTCCGTGGTTTAAATAAAAAAAAAATCACAAGACTAATAGTAATAATGTATTTAGATATTTGATTCGTATGAGTTGGGAAGTCAATCGTGCCTGATGTCATCAAGTAATTGAATAGTTAATTACATTGCCTGGTCATCATCATTAACTGTAAACACATCGTAGTCCTAAAGCGATCCCGAAGGGTTACCTCCCTTTTATCATTTAAACCCCTATTAAGATGGAGGTTTAAAGCAACCAGCAGCGTAGAGCACTCTTATCTAAATTAAGATTGTAAACCAAATCTCGTTTTGTCTTAATGTTGTGTAGTATATCTACCTAGATACTTTTGCCTTTCTAAGTAATATAGTAGAAACTACACGGTTCATAATATAATTACTTTGCTTACCCGCAATTCATTGTTACGCCAAACCTGCAATCATACCTGGAGATATTTGTATTAACTTGTGCGTATTTTAATGCAACCATTAAAATTTATTATACGCAGTTAGACTTCAGTACATCATTTGAAAAGAATAGCTCTTTATAGAGGTACGTAATTGAGTAAGTATAATATTTTGATGACTAATTCATCAACGAAATAAGGGAGAAATGAATCTTCGTCATTTTCTTATTTCCAAAAGGAAGTTGGTGAGTTATTTCTTAGACTTATATACCATCAAGGTAGGTATATTACAATAATGGGTGAATGAAAACACACACAACATTCCCCCTTAGACAAGGTTAATTGCTGAAAAATATGAAAAACGTCGTATTGAGGTTTTACGAACACCTTATTGCAGGACACTTGAAGAATTACAAAAAAAGTAGAGCCCATATTCTACAACCCGTGATCTCACTGAGAGGATTTTGTACATACTTAAATTATTGTACTAGACAATATTAAATAAATAAATCTTTATTGGCCAAAGAAAAATATGCATAGTTACAAAAACAAGACAATGGTAGTGTGCCAAAAGGCGGACTTATTGCAAAAGAAATACACAAAGAGGAAAGATGAGAGAGGTTAGGTAAATTACTTAGTTTTTCTCTAAAATGTAAACACTTGGTTGCAGTGAAGTGAAGTAAAGAGAACTCGTACTCGTACGTACCGATGTATAAACAACTAAACTAAATAGATTAGAAATACTCTAGTGGTGAATCTACAGACTGCGGTACGAGATTATTTTAGAAAGTACCAAGGGAGTTTTATTATAGGTAGATAGGAGTCTGAATGTAGTGAGCACACAAGTTAGAATGTAGGTGTAGGACTGTAGGTAGCAACTTAAGTAAGTTGTGGATTCTGCGGTTGTTCGCCGCTTGCTGTCTTACTTAAATTTAATTGAGATTTAAAGGCATTTGGTAACCCTCGGAATAGTTACATCTACCGCCACAACGCTATACCTAATTGTCGCTTTACCTTATTTTTTCTCTCTCGCATTCTCCTTTATTTCTCTACTTTAGTTTCTTTCCATCTCCTCCGCAATGGCGTGAGCCCATTTGTTTTATTAATCACTTTAATATAAGCAAAGGCATTATAAGCGACGTTTTCCGAAACCGAAATTGGTTTCTCTAGCAAGACAAATTTTAAATTTAGTTCGTTAATTTATTTTCTCGGGCAAAAATTTCAAACAAAGGGTGCATTTTTAATTAAACTTTATTTGGGAACGTTGATGCTACGCTATGAATTTAATTTATCGAAACATTGTTTATGTACACAACCCAGACCAGGAGTAAAAAAATATTTTAATATGTGTTTACTTAACTAATTATCACTCTCTTTTCTTGCAATATTTACCATATTTTTAAAAAATGTACATGCACGAGTATCATAAGACGAACTTTGGAATAAAATTTTAATAAGATTGAACCATCATTTCTCTACCGTGTTAAATAACATGCCTACTACTCAGGAGCAGTAATCAAAATAGGGCTGCCCTTTTGCACTATTCTGAGTTTTAATTTACTTTCAGAGGGAGGTCACAAGACAGGCCAGTAAGCGCAATTTGATGCGTATTACCTTTTCTTACGTCATTTCAAACGCTCTGATATAAATATCAGTAAAACAGAAGAAAGAAATGGTTCTAGAACGCTGGAGAGCAGTTGACCAGAAACGGCACGGTTTAATTTCGAGCACTATGAGAAGTTTTTATAGTTGAATGAATCATTTACAGGAAATTATTGTTGGGTATGTGCCTATCACATGTTAAAATATTTAAGCCCACACATGTTTCCTTGAGATATTTCTAGATTGGTTCATACCGTGTCAATCATTTTACTATTGTATTGCATCAGACACAAATCTAGTGGGAAAAAATGTAACATAGGTAATAATACGGAAATCGATTTCACTTTTCTTGTTGAATATTTGGTGAATCAACGTCAGTCAAAGGAAATCTCCTTTCCGATTGAATAAACTACTCCTCTACCTGTTTGACAAGCAGAAAAATAATAGTTTATATAACTAGAGTGTGAATAAGTTCACAACAGTAACAAACATCTCAAGGGATCGTAGCACTCCACAAATTTAATATCCATTCTTTTTGGCGTGAAAAATCTTTATTTCGAGTTCCTTTACCACTGATATAAAATGATTTAATTTTCATTTCATATATGAATAGAAGTAAAGCAAGTACTACTTTCCGTGAAAGTACGAGTATATGGAACGTTCCATTAGATCGGGTAAAAGTGAGCTGAAAATCTTATGGTTAGATTTTAAATGAAACTTTGTCAATTCAACATTTCTTGTCTACGGGGACTGAAATGAACGGTGAAAGGAAAGGTCACTTTTTGAAGACTTTACCAATTGAAAATATTTTATATATTTTGCAGGTAGAATATGAAAGAGTACTGCATATTATCTACGAAGGACACTATAATTTCGAAACAGAGAATCAATGTTCATTATAGGTAAGCTTAAAAAGTTCAATACTGAGAGTAAAAGTGCTGAAGACCTAATTTGTAATAGTAAAATATTAATTACTATAATAATACAGTAGGTATACTTTATCTTATTTTATCTCATCTCAGATTACCTTACCTTACCTTGCCTTGCTTTGCCTAGCCTCAGTTTGACTTGCCTTTTTACTTTATTTTACTTGTTTTATATTATTTGATATTATTTGGTTTTGATCTGTTTTATCTTAGTTTGTGCTATTTTATTTCTGTTTTATTATTGCTGCACATTTGAGGGATTGACCCAAATAGGTACAGGTTGTAGGTACCTAGTTGTATAATTCCGGCGTAAGAATAAAAACATATAGTACCCAAACTAAGACTGGTCTAATAATAATATAACGAACTTCCATTAGGAAACTTCGTTCAATTTTCTTAAATCTGCATAAAATTAATCATTAAAATAAACTCAATTAGTAGTCACCTGCATGGTATTGTTAGGTGTTAGCTTGGTTAAAAAATATTTACGTAGTTCTTACTGTTTAGATGTGTTGTCCTTAAATATACATATTATTATGAATCAGAGCTGAAGGAAAGGTCTTAATCCTGAAAGGGTGTCTGTCAATTCGTTTCCTGGATGAGGGATGACATTCATAATATCCCGATCCTCTCAACATCAGTCCAGCTTAGCCTATTTAAGTTTCATATTCGTGACGAAAAACTTATTTCATTTTTCTATTATCTAATCTATATTTCATCACACCGTATTTATTTTCAGAGTAGAAATAGAGAATTTAGCACCATATACTTTAAAATATACATCTTTTACTTCTTCTTCAATTATCTACAATTAAAATAGAGAACTATAGTTATGTGAAATTACTATAATAAATTATGTATATACACACAAATACAACGTCTGGCTTAACACTGGCATTTTTCAACACATTTGTAGAATTGTTGCCAGCAAACAAAATTGTAGTTCAAAGTTAATCACAGACGGCGTAGGCATAAACAAGAGATCGCTAGATTTTCCATATCCCACACACTTTTCTTGCTTCCGTTACATTCATGCATATTTCGTCACACACACTTCTTTTTGCGCAAAGTACGTCCGTCCTTGAACAAACACGGCATGGTCCAGCTAAGTGGTTTTAAGATGGCTTGATACGTTTTTCGCCCTAATACATCTTGACTGTTTTTCAGAAATCGAAAAAATCTTTACCTAATTTGAAAACGTGATCGACAGATTATAACGCTAGTGAAAAAATAATTGTGAATTTACCTCTGCTAACTTTGCTCTTTCGGGAGATTTAATTTTGTGTATGAATAATACTTGTGACTACTGTCATTTTCCTTCCATTGTCATCAACGGCTCAAAGCTGGAATAAACCTATTTATTCCCTTTAGTAGGGTGAGGTGGATATCAAAGATTAAGCCATAAGCCGGTTTTTGAAAAAGGACGGTAATGTGTGCGCCTAAAATATTTGCAGAAAGAATAAAAACATCCCGGGTAACTCCACTGAAAATAGGATTAGAACATTTACAGTGAAGTGTTGGGATGTACCCACATACTTTATATTTGGGGTTTTATTAATTAATTCTTCAATTAAAATTGTGTATGTTTTGTAACTTTATTAAAGAGGGTGGCAATTAAAAATGTTCAAACTTTATTAAACACGTTATATCATTACTTACATTAGAACCTTTTAAAAGTAATCAATGAAATGACATTTAATAACCATCGAGTGGCGTGTGATATTGAGATATCCTAAATCCTTTCCAACTCTCACTTTTGCTCCTCCCTTCTTCTATGAGCAAAGCATGTTCATATTTCTACTGTGTTTATATTTTGCTTCAATCCAAACTAATTGGGTAACTGTTGGATCTTCCACTTCTTCACACTTTTTTATCTCGGGTTGAGCTCGTCCTATTAAACATTTCAACTATTATGTTTTTTTGTTCTTATTATTTAATTTATTATACTATTTCAATATACTCGTAATACCGTCCGGACGCCTTTCCATCAGCCGCGGTGTATGTAGAATATTGACCATTTTTAAGGATTAAACGATAAATGGATAAAGTAATTAAGTTTCGCCACACGATAAATTTAAAAGTGGTTCGTTTTTTTTATTACTGCATGAACTGATTTCATCTGCCACTTTAAACAACTAAGTACTAATAATTGTTCAAAAAACATATTTACGAAAGCATTATCACCTACATCAAGAGTTTTACAAGTGAATGAAAATTGAAGTAATACTCATGAAGCTACTCTGCACAAAATTGGCCTTTTAACGATTTGATGCTCTGTCGCGGTTTGTCAACGAAGGTATCAAGAGTGACTCCGTGGAGGAAATGAAAGGGATCAAACGTTCTGTAATGCGCTGGAATGAACAACCTCAAAGGTATCTACTCCGCAAGGGATGGTGGTGTGAGGGAGCTGGGGACTTATGCTCGACAAGGGCCTTCCTAATACCTACATACATTCACACGTAATAATATATCTACCTCAGTATCATAGCATTACGAATAACATGACTTCCCCTTTCTCTCTCTTTGAAATGGAAAGTGATATGAAGATTTTTGAATTTTATTTGTTGTCATACATTCCTTGTATAATTTATTTTACATAAAAATGTGTAAAGCGTTTAAAATAAAATCGTCTACACTTTGGTCGTGTTATTTATTACAATGACAAATTGTTTACTTTTGCTTTTGATTTATAACCAACTTGAAGTTATTGGAAGTATTATAATGGATATTTAACCTACGAGTATGTTGATTTTTTTTTATTTTATTTCACTAATATTACACTCTTCGGCATTGCAGCGTTCAGCCTTTGCACCGAAGAGTGTACGCAGAACAAGTTACAAAATAACATACACGAAAAAAAAAAAAAAAAACAATAACAAATCAATTAGAAAAGGACAAATCATGACATAAAGACATTGCACCCGTGTAGGTACCCACCACTATTAACTGTACTAGTTGACAAATACTTAAACAGACAAACAATGCACACAGCAACATCAGCGGGCAACCACACTGCGCAACATCTTAAAAAAAAAAAAAAATTTTTTCACATAGCAACAAAAACAATCAAAAACTCATTTGAGGTATAAGTCGATATATGTGATGAATACTGATTATGTTATTATGTATTATATTTATTCTCAAGTATACTTGAGAATTTGTGGAGATAGACCCACTTCTTTATATTTACAGTAGATACTACTATGTACGTACTACGTATATCGATATCCCGGAATACGATAAGATTAAGAAGCTGTACAATTAGAGAGCTTATGTACATAGCGTATTACCTACCCCTTTCTACGTCATTTTTAACAGCCTGATCTCATTGCTAACAGTACGGCATACGGTAAAAGGGGGTTTTCCAGGTTGTCGGGTACCTTGTGAGCTGAAAAACGGTGTTGTTCTCGACAAGTTTAACTGATGTTTCAGTCTGTAGATTCCCGATCAATCGATTCTTTCTTTCATCAGCGTAATCCTCCCAAGACACTTATTTGTTGTATGATGCATATTTTTTATTTCAAATTTAAATTATTCATTTCTTAAATATTATATTTAAGAGAGCTTTTTCGGGATATGAATTTAGTTGTTACTAACTGTACTGTGTAGTACCTGATGGACGTACTCGCGTTTCTACTGAAAATGTTTTAGTATTCAGGACAATGTTAAATGAAACAAATTACAAATTTCCTGAGAATGTTTTTATTGTCCATTAAACGACCCAGAGTAATAATGGTATTACGTTGCATGTGTACGTTATGAAAATTAGGGTAAGATACGCTCAGAATAGTACGATATAAAAATGAGAGTATTCCTAAAACAGTGTAGAAGAATTAAGAATTACCTCGGCTGGCTTATATGATCACTTTATACATCCTTATTTCAGTTCATCCCGAACCCAGACCTTCGTCTCGCATAGTAGGGATCTTATCTAATACACCACGAGGAGCGACGGCGAGGTTGGTCGTAAGCCCGACAATGTTCATTCTTTTCACAGATTTATAAGAATTATTCTTCTACACTATTGTAGGAAAACTGTATTGTATATACTACGAATTCTAAAAAAAATACAACGGTTCACAAGGATTGTTTGTTAAATCAAAAATAATTCAAGTAACATAATATATTCTATGCATTATTTGTTGAGAAAAATGAGTTCAAAGTTTCAAACCCTAGAAGAAACCGCATTAGTCTCACAAAACTTGTCAAGTATTTCTGTTAATTGAACATAATACCTATTTATGTTTATAGACTCATATTAGGTGTAGGTAATAAGTAAAACTCATAAGCAATATAAACCCAACTAAGAAAACACTGTATTTGGTCATAACAATACAACTCACCCGTTATATAACAATTAGGTACAATTACTATTATGGTCAAAGTATAATTAAAACAGTGTTGTTGAGCTTTGAATATTAATTTGTAACTTTATTTACAACATGCTTAGTGTTTGTTTCCTGGTGATATGTTATGAATGTAAGGAATTATGACACACTAATCTAGTTATTCACGTAGGCTAATAAAATAGAAATTAATACTGTTTGTTAGAGCCCTTGTTTATTATGGCAATATGCCTTCATACAGAAATAATTTAACTACAATATACATCTAGGAACGAAATTATTAGAGAGTTGAGTGACTGTAAAAAGGATGTTGTGAATAGAATGAAAGTGAACAAGTTAAGATGGTTGGGTCATGTGGAAAGAATGAACGATGAAAGAATAACGAAGAAAATTTACCTGGGTGAAAGAGGAGGTGTAAGGAAACGCGGCCGTCCGAGAACCACCTGGCTGGACCATGTCGACCAGATACTCAAGGACGGACGTGTTTTGAGTAAAAGTAACCGGAGAGTATGTATGAGGAACTGCATGAATGTGACGGAAGCCCGAAGGGTGTGTCAGGATAGGAAAGTCTGGCGATCCGTTTTCTCTGCCTACCCTGCAAGGGAGGTGGCGTGAGGGTATAGAATAGAACAATATACATCTTATTAAGTTCAGCAATACGGTTACCCACTTTGCGTGCTTCTATTTACGGTGAGACAAGGAGTTTTTGTGTCTAAAGCTATCATACATACAAACATATTACACAACTCGTCATACATGAGACGTGCCACCTATATTGCATTGCTGTAGTAAGAAAACTGACTGGCTAAACTAATATTAGATTTCGCGATTTGGTGGTTTATTCTTAGAACCAATATTTTGACATGGCAATTAAAAATTATGAATTTTTAAATCACTACACCTGGGCTGAATTAAGTAACGATAATTAAGTGCGTACTAACCTTGCATTAGCCTGTATCGCAAAGTGTGGAATACATCGCTAGCGCCAGGGTTTGAACCTGGCACCTCCCGATTGTGAGACTGCTGCCTCTACCAGCTGCACCAACCCATGTACTCGAATTGGACTTATTACAATCACGTATTATAATTGTTGGTATTCTTCTCCTTACCTTATGTGAATGTGAAGTAAATAGATAACTAATATTACAATTATACCAAACCCAACACATAATATTACAATTCTGAAATCAAAGTTCACAAATGTGAGACACCTTACATACATAAATCATAGTACGAAACTTCCTATAATTACAAAAATATCATTTTTTTCTCGTCATATATCTTCATTATAAAATTATATTCAAAATTAACAAAGTCGGCAATCCTTCGCATTGTAATTCAATTAAAAAATTTAACGCAAAGTTTAATTTAAAAACTTAACATAATAAAATCAGATTTTGCATCTGCTGTGCCATAAACTTCCTTCCCCTTCATCCAGTTTCAGCTATAATATTATGTAAGTATTTCATTGTCTACCACCGTTTAACATAGGGATGATTATGTTTTTATCTCCAGATTCTCCCATTTTTAAGTTTTAAGTTTAGTAGGTATGTCGATTCGATGATTATCACAATTTCATAAGGAATTATATTCTTCTTCCGCTTCATCTAGGACTACGTCCTGTCATTGCTCGGAGCCTGCTCCTGGGACACAGATGTCCAACTATCTCGCCATCTTTTATGTGGTCTTCCTGACGGCAGCCCGTTCGCTCCTACGCTCAACACTCTCTCAGAACGAGCTCTCTCAATGATGATCAATTATTACTTTCAAAACTAGATTTTTTAATTTGTACTCGACTTGTCTGCGCCTGAATTTTATTTTTGATGCAACCATTATTGCATAATATACTCGTAAGTAATTGAAGTGATTTTCATATTTTACAGGGATAGGTATTTGATTTTTTAATAGCCTCTATCGTTACTCAAAATATGTAGTCACAGAGATCTTCCACGTTACATATATTGATTCCCGGCGATTTATTACCCAGGCAACCTTACTGGAATTCTATGGTGATTTGTTCAAAATCTATTTACAATAATGTATTGATAAAAGTGTTATTATTTTGCTAAATGAAATTAAATTTTGTGTTTTGAAAATTGCACAGATTGACAGCCCCATGAAATTGGTAAGCAGTCCATCATCTTGGAAAGAGTTTGCTTATTTTTCTTTTCTTTAAATGTGGGTCATAAGAAACGGTCAAACATGGGGGATAGAGATACGAATTAAATGAATATATTCCTTTGAAGAACAAAATGCTCTGAAACGTGAATCGATTGAAAAGAATTCATCTTTTCTTTTTTTGTGCAGTAGGTCTGCGTTATAGAGATTACATGTACAAAAGTAAAAAAAAAAGTAATTTTGTATTCACAAAAATAGTATACAGACTCCATATCTTTGCGTCGTGTTCCTTTACAAGCAAGGCAAAGAGGTTAGAACGCTAGACTGTATTACCTATACACAGCTTTTATTAATTAATTAATTTATTTATTTTAACTTAAAGCAAACAACAAACACATATAAATATACAAAATGGACATAGTACAGATTATAAAACGTTGTTCACTAGGGCGAACTTATCGCAGAACTGCGATTTCTTCCAGTTAACCCCAGGAAAAAACAGAAAAAAAGAAAGAAATTGAACAAAAATATTGGAAAAAACAGAAAAAAGAAATTGAATAAAAGAATATACGAAGTAGAAAATATAAACATACATACATATGTGAGAAAAAAAAACAAACAAAAACGGAATAAAAAATAATACACAAGATACAGAATGCATACATACATATAGTTGAAACTACAATCATTCGACGCCAACATGCGATTTCTCACCGCTCTCTTAAAGGAGTGCACTGACTCCGCAGTGCGAATGGTAGAGGGAAGACTATTCCAACAACGAGCACCATCCACCATGAAGGAGTGAGAAAGAAAGGCTGATGCAATACCTATCCATAAGGTATTGCAAGAAGACGCTCGCTGTTGGACCTCAATGGAAGTCCGTGACTCGCTAAATATTCGAAATTTTCTTTAAGATAATGCAACATGCATGCTAATGAACATGCTTCCGTCACATTAATCTAATTTGTCAATTAATACGCCTTCTCATTCTTTATACGTTGTTTTGACTGCGTATTGTAAATAATATGCCAAATAAAATAAATACTCAAAATGTGTCCGTTCTTGAGAATGTGGTTGACGTGATCGGTACATCATATGAGTTTCAGAGGGCCGCGATACTTTACGCCTCTTCTTTAAGACATATTATACTCGTATATTTTTGGTCATTCATTTATTCCCACAACATGTTATAAACTCCGTTTACAGTCATTCACCTTTCTAATTGTCTCACTCTAAAAAAATTTAACTAAATCACAAGCTTGTTTCGTGTTTATTACTTTACTGGTGTGTAAAACTTCGCCATCCCTCAAAATATCCCGGCAGTATATTATTTTCGGGGTGATTGTGTAATCTTAATTTATTTAGAAGCGTGCCTCAGTAAGCCTTCGTCAGATTAAATTATTATTTAAATATCATCCTCCTCCAGGAGTGAAGCGCTGCAGGTTGATGGCGTGAAATACGGGAAATACGGGATCTTGTAGACGATTCTCATTGTAAATTTACAAACATAGTAGAATTTTGAACAATAACTTCTCGTGTTTACAGGATTGTTGTGTGTTGTTTTGTAAATGAAGAGAATAGCCTACATTTCATTTGGAGTATTTTTTTATTTTTGTAAGCTGACGTATTCTTCAAATAAATTTCTTATTAACAAAGTCAGCGAAGAAAATTTTACGGCTCAGAAAGTCCATATGACATAGGTACTAAAATAAGTAATTTTTAAAAAAAAAACTTTCTCTTTCTCAAAATATTCAACCAATTCTCGCATTGGTAAAAATTATGCGGGCATTGGAATATTTAGAAAAAATCATAGAGAAGCTCGTTTTAAAATCCTGTGTTGTGGGAAGTCGCAATTTTATACATTATGTAAAAAACAATATAACTAATCAACTTCTAGGCTGGAAAACTTTACTGAATTATATAAATTATATAGGTTTTTACACTTTTAACACTTTTCAGCACCAATTACAGAGCTGAAAATAGTATAATGTGAAATTATGAATTCATTTCAACATAGACGGAGATTTGAACCTGGAGCGTCTAGTTTACACTGCTCTTCAGCCAACTAAGTTCTAGATATATGTAGACAATATTAGGTAAATTTCCATTATGTACTTACAATATATAACTTTCTTGCATAGTTCATAGTAAGCTTGTGTCTTGAAGTGCAGGTACATGGGCAGCACGGATCGATTGCGTCAAACATGTACTTACTCACCTGTATTTTAAGTATTTGGTTTAAGCAATTGTGATGTTTGAAATATATAATATAGAAATTTTTAGCAGATTCCGTACATTTAGTGTTCAATAAATAATCAATATTCAGCGATCTTTGACATAACAGAAGCTCTGAATAATTCATTTTGAGCACTGAATAATGTACTATTCGTTGTAAATTTTAAAATTCAGAAGTCTAAATTTACACAAGAATCTGAAATGATAAAATATTCCAAATGCCAATCATTCAATTACTTCCTATTTATATTTGGTTGAGATAATTTTATATTATGCGGCGTGGTTGATAGAACGTTTCAGCACCCCTTAATAATAAATTGTATCAAGTAGAGATGTCTTCTAATCGATGTAATTGCGGGAAGTTGTTGTCTTCTTGAAGAGTGGATAATGTAATATAGAAGGTGACTTGATAAATAATGACAAATCACGCATGGATCAAATCACATAGCGACGTAATCACAGAAAAAGGAAAACATATATTCATTTGATATTACTTTACATTACAATATAGGGTACTTAGAACAATATGTATAAGTATACATCATATATCGGAAGACCCCAAAAGAGATGGTCCGACGACATAGCCGCTGTGCGGAAAAAACTGCAAACAACAGAAAGAGATGGAGGAATATGTAAGAGGCCTATATCCAGCAGTGGAGGACAGAGGGCTGAAGAAGAAGAAGTAGATACATCATAAGATTCATAAGTAAATATAGAGAAAAAAACAGCATTGCAAATTAAAAAACTGTTTCTTTATATACACAACTTCCAAAAAATAGCATTTGACAGCAGGATGTGGTGGAATGGATGAATGTTGCTCGGGATATAAACTCATCACTTAAGCCAGTCAAAGTCGACTCGCAAGTGTCGGAACACTCATCTTGCTAATTCCTCCTCAAGAGAGTTTCTCGCTATACGTTATGTGAGTTTAAAATGACAAGTAGTATTTAGTTATAATATTTTTATCCTAGTGTGTTTTTTTCTATGTTGTGATTTCGACGGTATGTGATTTCGTCCCAATGACACACAGTATAGAAGATACAGCAGAGTGAAGGTAGCAAGTTATTTCGTAGATACTTATGTATAACACCCCGCTATTAGAGAATAATAATTATTAAGTTACTAACATCTTAAGAGGAGAGAGAGGAGGGATCTTGTTTTGGTTTGACACCAAACCGTCACATCTCCATAATCGTTAGCTAATAATAATATCGTCTTTACTTAATAACATTTTCCGCTACAACGACTATAATCTACATATTAGTAAGTTATAATTAATTATGCAAAGCATATGCTTTCCTTAGTAGATCGCTGGGGTCTTGGGTTCGTTACTTGGTTTTGTATTTGATAAAGTATTCTGCGCTTCACAACTCATCATCTGTAAAGTGTCCAAAAATGATTTTCAAAAATATGCATGCTTGAAAAAATAATGTTAATAGGACAGAGCGCCACACTCTTTTATCCTTACATACATCTCTCGCTTCCGCTACGATCATAATGTTCGTTATATACGATCTGCGATATCCCCCATGGAACAAGCATTCATCCTTCAATATTTGGTCAAAACGAGTATGTTCTCACTCCAGGTTACTCTTGCACGGCCACGTTTCTGATTGTAGTATTGTAATGCTGGTGCCACATGATAGTCATGGGTTGCATCCGAGTGGTGTTCGTAAGTAGAAAGGTGTTGTGGATTGAATGTTTGTCTTGACGTGTACGTAGCCGACGGTTGACGCCTTTTTACTAATCAGCGGCGTTTGCTCGGAGCTTGGACGGTCGTGTGGCTGGAGCGTTAAATGTTTTCTTCAAAAAAAAAATATATATACTACGAGTAGGCCGACTGTCGATCGACTGTCAAATTAAACATAGCTCTCATATCCACTGGATTATCAATGTGATTTCTACTATTCAATCTAGTTTGTCTTTGTTCTACGTCCTGATTCATCTGTAAGTCAGCTTTAAATTTTGTACTTATTTTTTTTAGTATATTCTAAAGCGTCAAAAAAGACGACATTTTTTTATATACCACGAGATTCTATGGGAAATATTCCATTGACATACATTTTTCCAACTAAAAATCAAAATTTATATTTTCATAACATTTGAAATCAATGCGAGAGTAAAAGGAAAAGTTAAAATAGAAAGCGATATGTTGTAGGTATATTTTGTACCCCGCAGTCTGTAACGTAATACGATTATAGAGTAGTATTTCGTCATCCCAATGCGATATTTGTTTTGGATATTTTACTCGCATCACAAGGTATCACTGTGTAGATCTTTCATACAAAATATTCCTGTGCTTTGAATAAAATACGAGTCTCTCATCCTTTTGAATAAAGATAGATTCACTCTGCGAATGTTCTTTTGATATTCTCTGTGGTTCGCAAAATGTACTCACAATACATATTATTTTTTTATTTCGTGCCACTGATACCGCGGTGGGAGTATTTTTTTTAACAATTACACGAATATAGGTACAAATATACCCAAATAAAAGTCGTGTTCCGAAGAGGATCACAACAACAATAAAACAGTGAAAATGTCTTCTATAAAATCTATCTATAAAACTATTACTTACAGTCCAACATCAAAGTTTAATAATTTGTCTCCAATTCGTAAAACGAGAGTTATTAAGTGGCTTAGCTTGAACGGTTGAACGGCTTGAACTCACCTCACAATAAGTACAGGTTATTTTGAAAATGTGGTATCTGTATTATACAAGTTCACTGTAAGAAAAAAATGACATTTTTCATGAATGACTAGGAGGACCCAGTTGATAACAGTAATTCTCTCGGGACGCTCTTACTTTTAGATTTCGATGTATGAAGGATGATATTATGGCATGAATAGAAATAAACTAATCACGTGCATAATACATGTATCATTGCAATAATTTGGTTACTGTCTCTGTGTTTCAGGTCTGATGGACATAACCTCTCGACATGGAACGCGATTGGTTACGGATTGGTAAGTACACTTACTAACTAGATCATTGAGGCATTTCCACCCAGAATGGTAAGTCACAATCAAATTCATCGATGTCAGTTAGAACTTATATGAGAAGAATTACAACGGGAATATATTTAGAAGGTGAATACAGAATAGACTCGCACTTTTAAATGGAGAGATTTTAGAAGGGGTGAATAACCTGATTGCTGATATTATTGTTGTTGATGAGATACTCAAGGACGGACGCGTGTTGAGTGCGAAAATCGCAGAGCGCTTATGACGAACGTTGTGAACAGGATGGACGCCAAAGGATAGATGTGTAAAGGTCTCTCCTCTCTACCTACCCCGCAAGATAGATCAATATATTCGATTATTCTCGGCTTTTACAGAACACTTCGAATAAAATTATAGTAAGTGTAGACATTGTTTTCTATACGCTCCTTTTCTGGATTCTTATATTTTGAACATAATCCAATATTTGGGAACCACTGTCATGATCCACTTCAACCCTCTCGCCTTTCTTCCGAAGCTCCGCTGTCATCTTTGAATTATAATTGAATTATTTATTTGACAAACAGCGGTTGCACTGACAACAGTGGTTCACGGTTTTGCCGACTCCACGAAATACGGGATATTCTACAACCTAATATTGTATTATACCTACGAGTATAGAATATGTTTACAGTTTGTATTTGCTTCTATTTCTACATTGTTTGCTTTATAAAGATACCATCAACTCAAAGCAAATTAGGTAGGTACCTATACATTGCACTAGAAAGTTGGGCATTGTTTAGATGCAACACAAATTCTGCTTATTTATGTGATCGTCATAGAAAAAAACATTTTAGCTTCAACACAAATCAACACTTTTCATTAGAACATACCTAAGTAAATTGTACTATTTTTTATTGTAAAACGATACGAAAATCCAAAGAGTTTCCTGCGTACTTCAGGGTAAGTCAAAAACAAGCGTCGTGAAGTGCAGAATACATCGTTATCGCCGAGATTCGAAACATTCGCTTCGATTCCGATTAGAATTCCGGGCTCCAACTAACTGCGCCAAGAATGTACCCTATTACTTAGCCTTCTTCCTGAGTCTTGAGTCCAGCGTTGAAGTACCATTTGAACTTTTCCATTCCCTTGCCGGCTTACTAATTTTAACACGAAACTCTCTTGATGTCGCTGAACTGTCCAGTTCTAGGCCAGTCCGCGCCAGGCCAAGTACATTATGAAATTTTGTATTTATTGCAATCTCAAAATGTCACTTGTTATAATTGTTTTCATATTCCACGAATATAAAAATCCTCTTAATGAGCTAGAGGGTATTATCATGATGGCTTTTAATAAAAACTGAAAATTATCCTCTGTCCTTTCCTCTTTGTGATTGTTCACTACATTTCATTACTACTATCACTAGACCTTTAACCTGGATGTCTGATATTTTAGAAATTAACTTACTTTCCGACTCACGACTTCCATTTAATGATTCCTTACATTCACTCAATGGGTATTTGGTACCTCAAAATTCCATGGCTGTATTCTTCCTTACTCCACAGTCGCCATATATCGCCTTGGCTGAAGACAGGATTTCCCAATTTTGGCCAATATGGACCGAATGACAACAAGCCTGGAATGTACAATAACTTAAGATAAGCCAACACAGTAAATTTGAAATGGACATACGTAAGCTTATATTGCCTTGCATTTTTTATTACCTTGCTTAAACTTGAAAACAGTATTTTTTCAAAATTCGCAAGTAGTAAATCAGTATATTATCTTCTTCTTCATCTTCTGGTGTCGTGTCTGTTCCCCCCAACGTTAACTCGAGAGAAAGTGCCCCTGTCCTGGGCAGCCCAAAACAGCTTTTCATCACTCCTTATTCCAGTCCAGTCGCGTATATTGCGGAGCCATGAATATTGAATCGGTAATATTATCTTAGACAGAAATAAGTATTTACTTGTCATCCCTAATAAGCACGGGAATCCCCATTTAACGACTAGACGTATCAATAAAAACTGTTTAATGTATTGCACATAATATTTTTTGATTAACGAAAGGGCAGTTTACTTCTAATGGTTAGTTTATTGCTGCTAACGCCATCACGACTTCTTTATTGCCATATTTATTATTTGTTTATATCATTTGCGTGATGTTATTATGAACAAGTGTTTCATTCAAATAAATTCACACTACTGAAAGAGTATTTTGACACCTACATACACCGTAAATACATAAATATTTACAAAGTTTACTAAGTAGGATAAAACCACCGCAGGTTTATGTGAGGTCATTTCAGGTTATGTTATTTTATTGAACATAATTTTATGAGTTATGAGCTTTTAAAATACAAATTTAAATAACAGTAAAGATCCTGCACTTGGCGATTTGTAGATCGTGAGAAAGTCAACATTGAAAGTGAAAATATTTTATTATTTTTGATTATGGAATATGAACAGAAATTCGTGACAAATCCATTTTAAGTTTGACCCTCCGTGAATTTTCACGGGTACCAACTTGTTTATCGCAAATGTTCTTCGGATGTTTTCATTTACCTATATTTGAAAAATTGATACCCTTTTCTAAAAATCGTAGCTATTTTATAAATGTGTTTTATATTTATAGCATGAAGTTGTTTTCTAGGTACTAGGTGTCGGATGTTGTATATTTCATTTTGATTATTGATTTGCATCTCATAAATTCAATCAATAAATAGCTATCCTTCTACTTCAAAAGGGGAAAAGCTTTGCTAAGGATTCAAGGCAGGGAAGTCATTAACTTTACGAGGAATTCTAAAGAGTCTAAAATTGTACACAATAATTCTAATAATATATTATTACGTAATTCAGGATAGTTTGAAAATTATGAATTATTTTCTGTAATTATTATAACTTGTTTTTTTTTTTATTATTGATTATGTTTCATTGATTATATTACTTGATCATGTTTCAAATAATCTAGATGAAGCACGTGTTTCCAAATAAAATTTGGACCATGTTTTTTTTATCGATTCCACCGCGTCCCTGTGGACCAGACTTTCCTTTCCTTGCACACGCTTCTTGCTTTCGTCAATTTCACGAAATTCGTTATACACACTCGACGATTCCTATTTTTTTACATGTTATTTTACCATGTTCATGCGGTTCTATACAAATGATCGTTAATTATTTTGGCACAGTGCGGATGGCTAATGCATCCAAAATGTTCTCGTGCAATTTTTTATACCTGAAAAATTTACAAATTCAGCACTGTGACAACATTTTTCAGTAAGTGCAGTGCTCAGCTCAGGATTGTTAAGACAGTCTAACGTTTATTGACGTCGAGCCACAATGCTCAAAAGAACAACACGATTGCAATATAAGAGAGTAATAAAGATATTCAAAATTGACTTGAATAGAGCGTGTCAATAGTTTAAGATTTGTATACTGAGTACTCAGGTAGTTGGAGGAAAATATGACGAAATATCATGAAGTGTTGTACCTGCGAGTTTCATGTACGTGACTTCTGAAAGATGCAGTGAATATAAGCAAACTGCTAGAAGCTTTTATGGTACAGGATATTCGGATTCTTATCCAGAGTTCTAAATATTTTGGGATACAACTTGAGTGAACTGTTATTTTATCTGACTCAAACCAAGGGATCATAAAATTAATTTTTGGGATAGTGAGTACATCAAACAAAATTGAGATCTAGTGGTCTAAAATTACCTATTGATAAACAATTAAATAAACAAAAATATATATATATATTTTTGTTTATTTAATTGTATCATATATTATGTGTCTCTTTGAGTTTGAAAGAATAAATATGTTATTATTATTATTCATTACATTTTTGTTACCTGCTTTTTCTATGGCTACATTTTTCCTCGCATTACCTATTTCTTCGTAAATGATTCCTTCCTATTTAAGCTTTTCTGCCAAAGCTGTGCCAAAAAACTCTATGAATGCATCTTATTCAATTTGTTGAATTTCATCATAATGTGAATCTGTCGGATTATTAGGAACTAATTAAACTTGTCTTAGTATGAATACTGACAACACAGCAAACATACTCGTAAATAGAGATTATCTGATAGTCAAACTGGACAGAGAGACTTAAAGTATGTCCGTCTACTTGATAGATTAATCTTCCGACGCCACACTGTTTGAGCGTAGAACAACCTAGCTGGACAAAAGTCATAAAAAAATGATTTTTTTAATTTTTTTAAAGCATGCAATCTTTTTTAAAAAACACAGGGGCATCTTGTTACATCGTTTAAACAACAGGGAACCGATTGCAATCGGACAGACAAAGAGACAAAGTCAAGTCTCAATGAGTTTGACCAGCATCGGCCGGCTTCAAAACAGTTCTCGTATTAGTCGTCACGTGTGTATTGAATCAATTGTTTCTTTTTCTGTATGTTACTATGGCTTCGGTGAACACCAGGAATATAAATATCCATATTTTTATTTTGTCAGGGGCATAAAGTTTAGAGTCGAGTACAGTCGAGTTGTCAATTTACCTTCAGTTTATAGTTCAATCATTTAACTATCGATTGCAATAAATCGTAAACCTCGGAAACGCTCGCGAATTTTTTTATTTATTTTTTTATTTTTTATTATTCTGTTGTTATTATTATTATTATTATTTTATTTTTATTAATATTTTAAGGTAGGTAGAACTAAGAAGAAACCTTCTCATCACAAATTATGATAGATATGTCTGTCATGTCTGTGTATTCATGAAAACTGTTCACGTTAATAAAAAACAGATAAAATATTTTTGTCCAGCTAGGTTGTTCTACGTTCAAACAGTGTACGACGTTTGTTGAATACATTTTTCTAGTATTATTTTCAATATTTCATATCCTGAAAAGTCGTTACACACTGTATTGTGTTTATATGTCTATCATACTCCTATCATCTTTATGAGTGTTTGACTCTAGTACCTCTACTAAACCTTTATATTATTATCATCATGATTCTCTCCGTCCTCCTCACTCTGCATGTCACGATGTTAATATGAAACGAGATGGAAATACGACCCATGTGACATCTTATATTATTTTACATTCCTGACTGAACTTTGGGCAATAAAGTCACAGTTTGGTATTTGTAAGCAATGGACAACATTTGGTTCGATATTCCTTCTTGTTTATTTGTATCAGCCAAAGTATTTTGTTCATTCTTCGCTATTGATATAGGGTGTTTTTTTTTAATAGATACACTTTTAAAATGAAATTAAACGTACTAAAATCAAGATAATGTCCATAAAAATGGCTACATTGGAAAGATGGAAGTTTACCATTTATGTTTCAATACGATTTAGGGCAATATATGCGCGTGTGTTACTTTCTAGGAGCCATTACTGAGACGCCGTCAAATTCACAAAAACTCACTGTTTAGTGTGGAATCATTGTCCCATATTTCTCCAAAGATGCTGGCGGTCGGAAAGTTACAGTCAATGGAGAGCGCTTAGGTCCATGATTAAAGACTTTTTTGTTCCCTAATTAAATGACATTAATGTGCGATAGCTTTGGTTTCAACAATACGGCCAACATGCCACACATCGAGCGACACAATCAGGTTATTGCGGGAAACATTCGATCGGCGCATAATTTCACGTAACGGTTCGGTTAATTGGCCTCTACGATCGTATGATCTCACCCCTATGGATTATTTTCTGTGGGTATATGTGAAGTCTACTAGGGGGTCTACACAGATAAACCTGAGACATTGGATCACTTGGAAGCCAACATTCGCGGTGTTATTAGCGATATATGGCCTCAGCTGCTCGAGAAAGTCGTCGAAAATTGGACTTCCACATTATGCTTCTTCCGACCCAACCGCGGCGTACATATGCCCGAAATCATATTTAAGCATTAATGGTATAAAATAATCTTTGCAATAAAGCTATTTTTATGAACATTACCACGATTTTAATACGTTTAATTACATTTTAAAAGTGTATCTATTCAAAAAAAACACCCTATATTTTGTTGATAGTCAATTTTTTCCGTTTTTTTTTTTTTTATTTACAACGAATGCATTTTCAGTAACTCCGGTATGGAACTGTTGTCCAATATTGACAGATTACTTTTCCAATTAAGAGTATGCATACCGACATTTCAAAAATTTCTAAAAACGGGAGACATTACATATATCTCGACAACCCGTTACTAAATATCCTTTGGAACAAAATAGGGTAGATGCACTGAACATTTATCTAGGGAATAACCGTAAAATATTTTTTATATCTTGTATAGATTTCTCAAAAAAAAATTGAAAAACACCTCTGATCTTTTTTCCGAAAGACGGAAACTCCCGAAAGTCACGAAGTAAATTTTTTTTTGTACTGATAACATACGTTAAAATCTAGGGAATAACCGTAAAAGTTTTTTGATAGACGCAAAATTAACCCCAAAAAATTGAAAAACGCTGTTTTTACCATTTTATCATACGATTGTTCACGCGATTTTGAACCTTAATGCCGCGGGAAATGACTGTGACATCATTCTTGGTGCCAAGCCCTTAATTTCCAGTATTTGTGTACAATTCCATTGGTTTCATGCAACTGTATTATCGATTCCCTTCAATACTATAACAGGAGTACTATTCTCGTTTCGATTCGATGTCTAATGTGTTACGAACGATTGGTGGATTCCAAGAAGTGGTTGTACTAAAGTTGTAATAATATTTTCACTTCTTTATAATGTTATGAAACAACGTCGGTGAAATAATATTACTCTCGTAACATTTTATAGACTTATTTTATTCCAATGCACAGACGATCAAGTTCTTGCATTGAGTTTTGTTTTATATTGAAAGAAAAAAGACTTGCACTACAATTCTCGCATTTTAGAAATTCAATATCATCTTTATTAACTGAAGAAAAGAAAACTTATAAACTACTCGTTTAGTATGTTTAATGGGGAAAAATGTAAAAAGATAATTCAGGGGACTATACTACTTACAACATCTTCATACAGTCACATATACAAATTTTATGTTATAATTTGTAATTCACTAAGGGCTTGGCACCAAGAATGACGTCACAGTCATTTCCCACGGCATTAAGATTCAAAATCGCGTGAACAATCGCATGGTAAATAGCGTTTTTTCCATTTTTTGTGGTTGATTTTGCGTCTATCAAAAAACTTTTACGGTTATTCCCTAGATTTTAATACATATTATCAGGACAAAAAAAAAATTACTCCACAACTTTTGGGAAACGAGTTTCCGTCTTTCGGAAAAAAAGATCAGAGGTGTTTTACAATATTTTTTTTTAAGAAATCTTTACAAGAATCTATAGCATCTACCCTAATTTGTTCCAAAGCATATTTAGTAACGGCTGTCGAGATAGAAGGTCTCCCGTTTTTAGAAATTCTAGAAATGTCGGTATGCATAATCTTAATAATTAACTTGTCTGTTAACTTATTATTTCGTTCCTCAATGGAACGCATGCAGGTCACAAGGCACGGAAACTCAGTTTTCTGAAATACACATCATTTCTTCGTATGCCATTAGGTACTATAGGAAATATTAGGTTTTAAAAATTAGATTCTTGAAGATTATACATGAGATCGAGAGTTCTATACTAGTGGCTTAATATAAACTTATACAAAACTTTAAGTGAAGCGGAATTTTATATATTTTTATCACGTCTTCGTATCTTTGTAACTTTCTCTTCATAATAATCTCAGGTCTGCTCCTTCTCGACAACTATCTCACACTTTATCTCTTGCATCCCTCTCACTACCAGAATATAATAGAGGGATTATAGAATTTTTTTGACTATGGATTTAATATCTATATATTTTTATATGAATTTAGAACAAAAAAAATTTTTTTGCGTTTTTCCGTTTAGGACTTCGCCCCATGCCCTCTACGGGGGACACTGGTAGTTATTTACTGGTAAAACATATTTAGTGATAGACAATAAACATTCTATAATAAGTTTACCATGGATTAAGTATGAGAATTTGCTTCAAATGGATTTTATTTGTTTTTGCGTTCTGTACTCCAGGAAGGACACTGGTAGTGAGAGGGTTTATGTTATTTTATTGATTTATGCCGTTATATTCTATAAATCGTTGAAAATGGATGAACGTGAATATCATTCTTGTAATATCGATATTATCGATTAATATAAAAATAAGGAACAATAATATACCTCGTTTATCAATCGGCACAAAGGAATGATGACTTATTATTTGATGCCAGTTTTTTCTTTGTATAATGAACAGAATTGTGTAACGAATTTCTTATTAGTTACACAATTCTGTTCATTACGGTAGTAGGACTTCTAATATATTCTGCACTTCACTATACAAGCTTTTTTTTACCTTACTGATGTGAAGTGTGCAAGAAAGTATTTAGGTTCGTGGATGCCAGTCCAGATCTTTCTTTAAACAAACAACAAAAATATTCTTTGTAAGTTAAAATGGCAGAAGTCTTAAATGTGGTCTGACGACACGGTCCAATAATCAGTCAAAACCTGTAAAACAGAAACGAATAGAAGAGGTTAAAGAGGCCTACATCCAGCAACGGAGAGAAGAGGTCTAGCAGAAAGAAGATGAAGTTCTTAATAATATTAAAAAAAAACAAAGTAGTTAGTGGAAGAATTTACCTATATTGAGGTGAGGATTAGTTGACTGCGTAGTAAATAAAGGTATTGAAATATTTTGCACAATGAAATTGGATTAACTTTCGCTAATTGCGTGCGTTCGGCACCGCATAGTTTTCCTTAACCCTCAGCTTTGTCCTTCAAATTCAAATTTTAACCAGTTGAGAAAGGAAATAATTAATTAAAATTAATGTGGGAGATGAATATCTGAATTGATATTGGATTTTTGGTAACTGAAAAAAAATTACAGGTTCACACTGGCGATTATTAAAAACACGTCTGTTGCATTGGAATCGTTACTTTATGATTAAAATGTGTTTTTTGTTCTCTTTAAAAAACTACTATGCTCGTCTTTTGTATTATTACAGTGTATCCAAATGATGGAATAAACAGTAGATATCTTAGTAAGTAACAAATAGTTATTTATCTCAACAGATACGCAGCGAAGGATGGACCTTCCATCGGACTAATGACTGATAGTGGTTTTATGTGATCACTTTTCATTTGTATAGTAAATATCTTCTTTGTAAAAAAATATACACGCCATTTTTTGCGACATTCAAAATGGGTTTAAGAACAGAAAAATAAATTTAATAACAGCTATATGACGCAATATTTTCTTATCCAAGTTAGCATCATTATCTCTGAATTTACATTTCACACTACGAAGCGTGAATAATGAACGAAATAATATTTACATCTAATTTTGAAGACGAAATTCCACAAATATTTTAAAACCAGACGAAACCACATTGAAAAGCAGTAAAGTTCGCAAAATTGAGATTTAATTTTATTTCAGTAACATCATACTTAATTTTCATTTAATAGTCTACTTGTTGTAGACGAATTTTACGCAAAGTGTTAAGGGGGAATGCCGCCCTTCGAAATGATTTGCATTTTAAGTGTTTTCCAGCACTTGAAAACATATTGGCCGCATTAAGTTATAATGTAAGTAGTATCATCATGTAGATTGTAGAGTGTAGACTACTGGGATGAATTTCCGAAAGGGGATTATGAATAATGTTTCAGGATATACCTATATGTTTGTAGGTATGACGCTTAATAAATAATTTATATTGAATACACATAGTGAATACGCAAACTTTGAGTTTTACAAAACTACAGTGCACTGAAGAGACTTTTAAGGTCTAATAAGGAAACAAGGATGGTTTTTAATAGATGCGGAGCGCTTTTATCCAACCATCAAAAAGTTAGAAGATAGTAGAAGTATGTATGAAGAAGTATGAAGAAGTATGTATATTGTATACACCTAATACAAAAATATGGTGTTATATTTTCACTTCTTCGATACAATCACATTTTTCACAATGCAGTGTCTTAATTCCGGAGGTTCATAAAGTATATTTTGTTCTTGTTTTATCAATTGGTACCTATCATAACTTCACTCTCAAGATCTCTTTCAATTGATTTTTCATAAAAACTTAGTCATTTTATAGAATTACGTGATTAATCATACTATTTATCTGGAATAACCTAAGATAAGGCCACTCAAAATGTGACCTATCTGTTTTTTTATCGCAATGCGTTATAAATTAATGTTTAAACGTCGATTTTTTTCGTTATTGACCGCTTTCTCCTATCACGTACTTTAAAAAAATGCGAAAAACTTCATAGGGGTCCTTTTCGGCGGGGCAGGGGGAGTGGACGCGGCGAGATTTTGATAGGAAACCTTTGCGCGATGTTCTGATCCTATGAGTAAGCTATGTTTTAAATCACATTTAGAAAAATAATAAAAAGAGATAGGTTATATTTAGAGCGGTCGGAACTTAGGCTAGAACATAATAACACATCAGTGTAATATAGGAAATATGGCAACTGGCAACCCTCTGAATATGATTGTTTTCATCATGGAGGTTTCACAAAATATTTGAAGCATCTTATGTTTCCACGTGGCTGGTTTACATGATTGGAAAGTCACAACATTATTACAAGGAATGATATCTTAAATAATAATATACTCTGCTCATACATTCACTCATATGTGTATTGCTCGACTTACATTACCTACATAGTAATTCATCTATCTTGTTGTAACATACCTACACGTAGTACAAGTGTTTAAGTATTGCTTATTGCTTAGAGATATACGTAGAGTAACATCATCGATACAAATATTTTACATTGCTGGTTTATGTGTATCTTATATTGAGGAAATATACTCAACGACGCAGGGTTGACAGATCGCCAGTCTTCTCTAGCCTCATACACACACTTCGAATGCATCCGTCAAATTCATGCAATTCGTCAAACACACTTTACGATTTCTCTTGCTCAAAACAACTCACCGCGCGCCCGTCAGCAACTGATCGGCTCTCAGGTATGAGAAAATAAATAGTACGTTTATCCAAGGTAATGTTGAATTTTGGTTTTGAGTAATTATATTTCATAGTAAGTTAGTAAAACTCGTGTCGCAAAATGGAGTCAGTCGGCATCGGGGATCGAAACCATGCCCACCCGCATGATAGATTCTCTCTTACCGTCTACCGATCATTACATACAGTATACCTTATTTATAATGTCAAAATTTATATCACGACGCCGTGGACGAAAGCTTGCAAACATAATACAAATAGAATATTATTTTACCTTTCGTTTATATTTTCGATTGCATTCAATTTCGAAATGAAAAACTTTTAGAGAAACAATAATAATATCATTTTCTGTTTCACAACTCAACGTATTGTAGGAAAATAAAGAGGGACAGAAAAGAAAAACAAGAGGAAACAATCGTTGTGTTACAAAATAAGAAGTTGATATTTTCATCGATGTGGTCGCCGAGCCACTCGCCTCCCCTGAGAGACAAACTTGAAAGCATTTGATGAAAAGTTTTGATGCTTAACCGTTTAGCTGTTTATTGGTTTCCAAACCAATCTTTCTCTTATATTCTTCTTATACTTCAACCATGACTTGTTTATAATATTGATATCATAAACAATTACTCTTCTGCCATAACATTTTCATCAAAACTTATAAATTACTAAGTAGTTATCTCAACTGATGAAGGTCCGATGTTCTCATCAATAATTTCAAGTTCTCGACAAAAGTAAGAATGATATGCGTATTGTATACAATTCAAATGTCAGAATATCAATTGAGTGCAATGAAACTCGTGTTGTATATGACGACACTTTATAATCGACTGCATTTAAGTCACAGAAACAAGGCTAGCCTATTGCAAATCGTAATTCTTTCGTAGGTGAGTATTTATCATTACGTATACTCGTAATTATATTCTATTTACAATGCATTGTTTCATATGCACAACAATGTGTCTTTGCGTGGTACAATTATATTAATTAGCGATATAACCACACCAACGGAAATTGGCTTCGTCGATCTTAATTTATCGAACTTTTTATGGTTTAATTAACGGAATTCACTTAGTCTACTTGCCTTCCCCTTGTGTCCAATATACAAAACCTCTCTCTCTACCTACCCTTGTACCTACACCCCCCGCAATGAGTATATCCATTACCACCCTATCGAGTCGCCTACCCTTTTACAGAAAAAATGCGGTGCATGTCATTGGCATCCCCCTTTCTTTTTATCAGAGCGACGTATATTCCTGAAATAATAATGTAAACCATTTTATATTACGTATCCCGTCTTTGAAAATCATTCAATATTCATTGGCTCATTGATTTAAAGTTCCTCTTATTTTTACAGTTGTTTCAATTTCCAGATTCTTCATTTTCTTCTCGTCACTTCTTTAAACGTTTTTCCTACAAGTTACTTTCTTCATAAACTTTGGGTTATTCCTATGACCGTGGCAATTCTGTAATAAGTGACAAAATTTTTCAGAACATTTAAAATAAAAACGCTTCAAATCAATATACCTACACATTTCATTTTACCCTGCAATGAACTTCAACCAAGAAATTTTGATCTTATTACTCAACATTAATCGATTACACATACTATTTCTGTTTTAAAAAATCCTTTTCACTAAATACGAGTAGTTTTTATTCATGTCATTTTGAAAGAATCAGAAATCGACGAGGCAATTTTGTTAAAATGGTTTGGTTTGCTAGATAAAAGTATTTTTACATTCATATAACCTCCTTTTGACTGGGCAAAGTACTCGAATACCTACTTGTACTTGTGTTGTATAATCGATTCGTATTATTGCGGTGTATTTTTCTAATATCGGAGCGCTTTATTTACAATAGCTTTTTATATTATCTGCTCTTTGCTAATTTTACACAACCATTAGGATACCAGAGGGTAGAGTGGGTGGAATTTAAATGAATGTTTGCGTGAAATAAAAAAGTTTAATTAAATTGTTCTTTACCTTCTTAGCTATACTTCCATTTGATTGAATTAAAGCAAAATTAAAAAGACTTTTGTGTTTTGCTAAAGTGAATTTGTGGGTTATCCTTTTTTGGATTTTTATTCCACGAAGGAAGACCGTTGAAAGTAAATTGCGTAAATTTTGTAGTAGGTACTTATTAACATTATCCGTACCTATCTTTGAATATCAATTTGTTATAGGTACTATATCAACGGTATATTTTTATATGTAAATAAATTTGTGGTATCAACAATCTACATATTAATTGTATTATAATATTATCATACATAGAACATAAATACATACATACACGTAAGACATAACTGAAAATATGCATAGGAAGTTCGCAAAGGCCAAACCTATCTGTGGAGATTTGATCGAAACGGGTGGTGAATGCTATTGCTGAACCTGATGACATGTTTTTTTCGTCTTTGTGTTTTCGACCCCGTCCCTGACTTTTACAGTACGTTCGAAAACAATATTTGTTAATAAAAGTGTGAAGGACTATTCTGTGTCAAGTCAGTGACCCCAAGGTTTCTACTGTTTCACTGTATCATTTTCTATTTTTCAGTATAGTATAGCGATAAGTGTTTTGTAAATCTCCCTCATATTTTCATAAGAAATTTCTCCAGCGCCTCCCCTTCCAATGGCTACATCCCTGCGGGATCTTTGTTGAGGCTTCTCTTGCTTGTTACTTTTTTTAACGCAATAAAAGAAACATCCATTAGCTGTATGAGAACGACAGGAAATGCCGTCATGTCAAAAATATTACAGCGAAAATGAAAGAGAGAATAAAAACGACAAATTTATCTTATAAAGTATTCTCCCCTAGCGAAGATTTTATACGTTGATGTGTTAAATTTAATACAAGTAGGGCTGCCACCTTTGTAAGAGTGTAGACCCGGAGATTCGGAAAAAACGAATTTGTGACCATAGTTGACCTTTTTTTTTTTTTTTTTTTTTGGTCCACACCATAATTCCAAACCCGGAGATTTACTATCCAGACCCGGAGACCCAGTTTTTCTATGGGGGGGGGGGGGGGACCGGAACCCCGAGTTTTTTCCTTTTTTTTTTTTTTGGTCCACACCATAATTCCAAACCCGGAGATTTACTATCCGGACCCGGAGCCCGGAGAACACCACTCAAACCCGGAGAGGTGGCAGCCCTAAATACAAGACATATTCTATTCGACAACTTCACAGTGATATTTGAAAAAAATCCGTGGGTAGGTACTCTCTTTTACAACATTTTTATGACAAGTTAATATAATTTTATGGTAAATTACTAGTATTTTTCGCATAATTAAAAAAAAAGTTTAAAAAAATGCACTTTATCTATATTATCTTACTATCATAGAGCTACAACAGCATTGCTTTTGGGATATGCTTTTATATGTTAATACTACGAGTAGCTGAGTTACTCGTGCTTCGCAACGGCAAATTTGACAAATAAACTTTATAGGCTTGAGCTGAACAAAATGTGACTTAAGATCTGAATTTCTTTTCCAACTCCCTTTCATACGATACCTTACACGACCCCACTCAACCCTTGGATCCTCTCATCATCATGGCATATCCTAAGAAAAGCTTTTTCTTCAAAAACGGCGACGTTAGAACACAGCCTATGTTGAATTATCTTGGGTTGATTAAAATTCCTTTTAGTATCCTTTATTCTTCTTTCTCAATTTTACATCTTTACAAATTAAAAGACATCTTAACACGATGGTGGCTTCGCAGAGAGAGAGCGGCTCCCGGTCGTACAACTTATCAAGCTGTCAAATGCTTGGCGATAACTACGCCATCTAGCGTATACTATCGATACTATATTTATCTGGCGGCTAATATAAAACTCAACAGCCTATATTATTGCAAGTGTTATTTTAGATTTTCGCAGCAATCCATCGTAAAATACGGGAGTTAAGCGAACACTTGCAAAAATCAGACTTTTCTTTATTAATACGGTGCCTTTAGATTTCTCGATGGAAAGTTGTGGGGTAGTCTGTTTTTCTTTCATTCCATACGTATTTTGGGGTGCTGAATCCGAATCCGAGGTTTGCCAACAAAATTTCGTGACGGAACATGGCGAAAAATTGGTAAAATGGCGAAAATATTCGTTTTCTGGCGATTTCTTTATAAGAACTCGAAAATTGACAACTTTCGTGAGTTATTTTTCTACGTAAAATTTACTACAAAATTGCAAAATAAAATTTTTCTCTAAAATAACTAGCAGCGGAGCTGTCAAGCTCCAAAAATTGGCCAAATTTTCTCGTTATTTTAAATTGTGAGAATGGAAAATGTATGGAGAATAGGTCACCTTGTTAGAATTATCACCAAATTTTGACAATTATTCTTCAGATTTATGACACATATTTTACCTCGTTGGAACCAGTAAACATGGAGAAAGGTTTCAGGATAAATTTTATTCAAAAATATAGTGAAATGTTTACGCTAAAAAGGTTTAAACATTTTTAGCCTTAACAAATTACTATATTTTTAAATAAAATTATTTAAACATGTCTAGCTCAAATATTTCACGGTGCTTTTAGATAAAATTTCGTTAATAGCTTTCTTTGTGTTTTCTGATTCCAACGAGGTAAAATATGACTCATGAATTTAAAGAATAATTGTTGAAATTTGCTTATGAAGGCAACAAGGTGAACTTTTTCAATACATTTTCGATTCTCGTAATGTAAAACAATAAGAAAATTTGGCCATTTTTTGGACCTTGACAGCTCCGTTGCTATTTATTTTAGAGAAAAATTTTATATGGCAATTTTGTAGTAAATTTTACGTACCTTAATTTTGCGTATAAAAATAACTTACGAAAGTTGTCAGTTTTCGAGTTCTTATAAAGAAATCGCCAGAAAATGAATATTTTCGCCATTTTACCAATTTTTCGCCATGTTCCGTCACGAAATTTTGTTGGCAAACCTCGGATTCGGATTCAGCACCCCAAAATACGTATAGAATGAAAGAAAAACAGACTACCCCACAACTTTCCATCGAGAAACTGTTTTGTGTTTAATTTCACCGGATTATATTTATTATCTTCATAGATGATTTAGAATTTTAAAAAAATGCAAACTGTTATAATATAATTTATATAAGATAAAATATTGCTAATTTCCGATTTGTTATTTTATTAAAATTATTATAGTATAGCCAAACCTTTTCTGTTAATAAAATTAATCGAAACGATGTAAATTTATGTAACATAACAAACATGTTTCAATACACTTGACTTAGGAGTTAATTTGGCGTACATAATGTTGATGAGCGTTTCTTCAATTTTATTAGGGCCAAATTATTATTTGTTACAACATGGGTTATGGGTTGATTCTACTTAGTAAATATTTTGTGAACTTTTAGTAATGTATATACTCGTATATACTACGATGCATGGGCCTCGTCAAGGGGGGAGATGAGGCTCATGAGATTGCCCCCCTAGAGATTGGAATAGGTATTTACTATTTCATACTTATTGGTAAAACCTCACAAAAAAATCACATTACTACAACACATTTTCTCAACATATCATAAATTTTATTAAACTAGTATGAAAATCCATAATTTTTCACAAAAAATTGCCTGCGGCGCTATTTACGCGTTTTTATGCTATATCAATTTTCTAAACTTTTGTTGCCCCCCCTAGCTTCGAGGCTAGCGACGCCCATGCCACGATGGTTTGCAATTGATTTTTCTACGGGTTACATGATATCAAATACCTACATATTCTGGATTTCTAGAAAATTCATTGTTCCTCTCTTTTTTTATAGTTTATTTCGGAATACAAGCGTATTTTTTAAAAAGTTTTTTAATACCTATATTTTTATTAATGTTACGCCATGAAGGTTGATGTAACCAATATGAAGAAAGGAAAACTTGGAAGGTTTTTCTTGTAGAATGAAGCTTTACAAGATGTCAAGGCGGCGTATCTGTTCGCATAACAAAAAGTTTCTTTTCTAGGTGTAGATATTATTCAACACAATTCGAGGTTTAGGTGTTTCGGCGTGTTTATGAAATTTATTTCTAAGTATCATTTCCCTATAGAAATTGTTATGGAGTTAATAAGGTACCTACATCTTTGTCTCCCCATAGAAACTTCATGAAAGAGTTTTTGTTTGGTCAAACAGTAAAAAGGACTTGTTTAATCACTTCAAAACAAGTACTTACTTACCTATGTATACAAATTAAAGTACGGAGGTACGGTTACGTTTGGTGATTTCTTGGCTTCACTCCTTTTCAAAGCAATGTTTATCATGAGTACTTTCCTCAGTCTGAAAGTGATTGATTTTGCAACTCTTTAGAAAGTGTCTTTTTCTTTTTAGCTTAGGTGCTAATTAAAAGATGTAAGTAGTTCCTATATTGATATAATGATTACCATGTAAGGTAGATAGGCTGTGGTGTTTTATGAAAAGGATCGGAAGTTTCGAAAGAACGCGAATAGTGTGAGGATTGAAATGAATGTAACTTTTGATAGCATCATTAATATTAGGTATGTCTTTATTGCTATTTTTGAGTTATTTTTTTCTCAGTTATTTTAATAAAGTTAGTTTATTTTATTCTAATAAAGATTTTGAATTTATTGACCCAATATGAATATTCATATTGGGCGAATCATATTTACGAAAACAATGAAAAATTTATAAGAAAAGGGCCGACATACTTCAGCTCCAGATATATTAGCTATATAATTTGCACTATGCAGTATTCCAGATGTATCGGCGCAATTAGGTTTATCAAAATTGAATGCCTTAATTTATAAAAATACTTATTACATCGATGCTCTTATAGATATTTGTAATTAGATAGAGGGACTATATTTTGACTGCCAGGCAGAACAGGTATTCAGAAAAGTTTTCATTTGATCTATACTCGCTATGGCATAAGGTAGATACATACCTTCTTATTTATATTTAAAATCAATGTTTCCTTTACGCCACACCATATAAATAACATTCTAGGTAGTGGTACCTACTTCTCCCCTAATTTGAGGAAGTGTTATATTTGCACTGTACTGTGTTTATATTTTCAACACCAAAAGTTATAATTTAACTTTTCCTATATTTTACTCGGTCCACCCGCACCGTGAAAACTCATAACTGTCTCAAATATTTTATTCAAATAATTTTCTCAAGCAGAGTGCAAAGTTTGTGAAGTTTTGTGTGTTCGCCGGCGAAACAATAACATGAATATAGTCAAAAGATTATTAGGAATTGTCATGTTGTTATTTATTACCTTCCAGATATTTTATATACATCCATACATCTCCGTAATCTTAATATAACACAACTGAAGGTAACTATCTATTCGTAATATTATTTTTGTTTTTACTCGAAGGCAGGACATAATATATCAACACACTTCTCAGTATTATCAGCCAAAAGGGTCTACATATTATCATTCATGACTGATATATAAACACATCAGCCTAATACTGGGAAACATTAACCTATCCAGATATCACGGATATCAAAGATTAGGAGATATATAATATAATTATTTCGTTTAATAATTGCGTACCATATTCAATAATGTTTTGATGGAAAACTGATTTACTCATAGGTAGGTTCGTTCTAACATTTGGTCAAATAAGGTACAATATTTGAGAAGACAGGCAATTTTGTATTTCTATTCATCATCAGAATACTATTCCAGTGCTCTATAATAATACTCTGAAATAGAAAAACATATACAAGGTTTGTTTTACCCTACATTTTAACTAACGATAAAATATGTTTCTTTTTTCTGAGTGAAAAGTTAGAGGAAATACAGAAAGGGGAGAATTGTCATACGCACATGTATGAAGGATACTATTCGAATATCAGGAGTCATTGAATGATATAACCTACAAAGTATTTTCTATTTCGGCGACTAAACTATTTAAGGATAACCCTCTCCTATGTAAATATTTCTTATGTAGGTAGATTGGTTATATTACATTATCCGCGACCTTTTTTATGCATCACTAGTACATATGTAGATGAGCTTATTTTGGCGACCTAGAAACAAGATGAGATGATTTCAGAGTGCTGAGTTTTTGCCCGAAGGTTCTTAGTGGAAGTTCACTATAGTAATATTAAATTAAATATATTTTTATTATCTCTTAGAGACATTGATTTATTTTATAAAAGGCGACTAGTTTACTGACACTTCCGTGTCTTTTTTCAGGCCAATACAAATTTTGTACTTTCTCGTAACTTTTTTTCAGGAATCTGTACAAATTATTAAATATCTTTATAAACATAGTTATATTTAGTTTATCTACACTTAAGCGATTTTTTTAGAAAAAAGGAAATAATTAATAGAATAGATATAAAACGTCATCATGTGTGCGTGTGCGATGGATGAGTGTGTGAGCGAGATTGAGTATGGGTGTGTGAGACGACCGGAATTAACTTATATGGTTTAATTTAACTGTGGTGCATGCTTGTGGGTGACAGCTGGATTGTGAATAAACTAATCTTCAATTACTTAAATCTATAGTTGTTATCTGTTTTGCACTTATACTTGGTAATAAAATAAAAATAAAATAAAACAATGGTTGACTTGTGAGCTGCTTGTATTCTCATGGGGAATATTACTGGTGTAAGAAGTAGTATACAATATGTTTGTAAGCCTAATGTTTGGAATCTAGATTTAAGATCATAAGGAAATTAGATGAAGGTGAAGTACATAGGTTGAGTAGACAACATGAAACTTTCCACCCGCATATTTCGTCCTTCGCATCTTGTGTTTGTAGTTGTAAGTTGTGTGTAGTAGATCAGTAGATGTAATGTATGAAGATGTTTTATGTTTGTACCTGAAATTTGATATAATCTCCCGAGTAAACTTTTACTAATACAACCCTTTGCTCCTGCCGTCCTCTGAGTGAGAAAGCTTCACTGCAGAACGATTTATGTAAAAATTTAATGTAAAAATTGTGTATCATATGCTTTCAGAAGACATTATAATAATAATAAAATCGTTTATTTTCCTTTACATTTTTACAATAGGTACAATGTGACACCCCACTAGGCCATGGCCTGTCTCGGGGTGTCGCAGTTGTTGGACGAACTCTATACCTACTCCACGACGTAAGATTTTAGCTAACAATGATTTGTTGTAGATAAGTATTTGGGTTGCTTATAATATTAGGTATTAAGGGTGAACTGCAGTAATTGGAAAATAATTTTGACGTTTCTAATATGCCGAATAAATTGAATTTTTGAACAAGTCAAATTATTATGCCCCACCCATTTTCAAATAGATCCATAATGATGGGGATTGAAACAAATTGGCATATGCACAAAATGTAAAGAGATCACGATTTGACTTGTTGGTAAAATTATAATATTTTCAATCTTTTTCCTTCTTTTTTTCGTTACGACGAAACACGTTTTGTTGAGTATTTATAAAATATTCATCCATTCATGCAGTGAATAATTTGTTACAACGCAAAATTTACTATTAATCACAACATATATGTAGGTGTGATATAAACAATAACAGCTTTTCTAATCTTAATCTAACATCTGAATTGCTTCCAGTAAACTCTGATATAACTACATTACACTATATTATAAAATAAGTTCGTGACATTTGCATGTTAACTGTAAAACCCACCAGTATATAGGCAACGAGAGGAATATAAGAACTCCTAAGGGATTTCACTTCACTTCCGGTGAATTGAGTTTCTTAACAACTTTTAATAACATAATACCTACCTGTAATTTTCTACACTAAATTTCCATACAATCTGTGTGCGATAGAATCTTATCGAGCGAGCACTATTTACAATGAAGATTAAAGATTTTAATAAGCAAAAGTAAGTCTAGGTAGTTCATAATTCATTAACATGTTGTAAAGAACAATAAGGAGTTAGCTATAAAGATATGATCGAGCTCCAAACTTTTTCAAGTCAAACTTTCCCTGAGATTCGTCAAAACTTTAAAAGAAATATAAGAGATGGTAAATTTTTACTTACGTATCAGTGCATTACATATTATTCTTCTTAGAAACAGTACTTACTCGTAATTAAAATAAAATAACATATCAAAAGTTAATTAATTTTCTCTGATGTGTTAATCAATTTCAACTACTACACCATCACAATATCTCCCAATTAAATGGTAACCAGTAAATCCTGGGTAAAATAAAATAAAGGCTGTCTGGTGCTTTGTCCTCGTTGCCTACCCTGCAAGCGACGCGGTGTGAGGATATAGATAGATCGATAGAAATAAAATAAAAACATTTAATTCTCTTTGAGTCAATATTTGAATGGATGGCAAACCTCATTGCTAAAGAAGAAGCAAATTGTTTTAAGAGTCATCTCGAAATAGGAGTGTTTTCAAATAAATATCTGCTCACCAGTACTTTTTACGAACAACTGACTCTTACAAGACACAGTGACAAAAATGTGTGAGGCCTTTCATTCTACCCGGGGATCTTGCGAAAGGACAACATCAAAATAATAGAGCATTAGAAATGATGCGGGAAAATGAATTTAAATTACTTACATAAATAAATAAATCTTATTTAGCAAAAAAACAAAAAAACATGAAGAGTTACAAAACAAGGCAATAGTCGTGTGGTAAAGGCGGACTTATTGCGAAAGCAATATCTTACAGTCAACCAACGATTCAAATAAAGCGAATAATGGAAATGACAGAGTCGAAAACCTTTGCCACTCAGTTCAACTTTGCTGGGTTTAAAAGAAACAGTTACAAAAATAATCTACAATATATTTAATTATATGGATAAGTTGTGAGTAGTGAGTGAGTTGAGTGTTCGCACTCAATGGTAATTCGAATAAGTATAACAAATACATTTCAAACAGTAAACGTGACAAGAATAATATTAGGTACAAAATAAGTATAGAGCTACCTATTCGTATCTTTTATTTTTTCTGTCTTATTGCATGAGCCGAAGCCAGCGATAGTATACAAACCTACATCCTCGAATTCTATCACCACCATGATCGGTGACGTCATCTTGTATCGGTGACGTCACCTTGTACCGGTGACAAACACCTTTGTCTCGGTGACAAACACTTGAACTACGGAATATTTTTCCCATACATTTTCATGGGGTCATCATAGTCAAATGTCAGTTGGGCATGGCCTCTATGAACAATATGGCGTCGGCCTCGCATGAGCAATCAGAGAGGTCAGAATTTGTTTAAAAATTAGTGGGAATTAAATGTAGGATAAAGGGACAGAGGGCTGTAAAGAAGAAACGGTGTTGGGGAAATTTTACTTAAAATTTAATTTGCTATAGTGATTTAACCTCGATCGATAATTTGACTATTTATTGAGTTAAATGCCGGGCATGTTGCAGTCTACAATGTCTACCAAGCAACCAATCATAACACTACAGAGCAATAGAACTCGGACAAAGGAGCTTCGTGCATATTAAATTAAAGTAATTGTTATATTCAACATTTTTCAATTAGCGACTTAGGCTTAGACAACTAAATGGTATCGAAATAAAAAAAAAGATACATAAAATTTTTCTAGTAAAATAAGTGTCAGTACGAAAATTTGTTTCAGAATTGACCCCAGTTTCTAATTTCAAATATCCCTTGAGCCTTGAGGTACAAAATGACAGTGTGGGCTGAGCCAGGTAATAAAAAACCACAAGTGTTATCATTGAACAATTCTCGGCATTTTCTTCATCACATTAATTCTCCTAGGAAAAATTTACCTATCCAGAGATTATATTGTGACAAAATACAAGGGTTCCCACAATGCGGTTGAGCTAGTGAGTCGCTAATAAAATAATACATCAGATTATTGTGATAATTGTTGTGTCTACTATCTGTAAAATAGTTGTCAACCCTTCTCTCCGTAGATCTGAACAGAAGGTAGAACTGGATTATTCAGGTATAGGAGAAAAATAAACAAAGTCAAATTTTGATCACTTATACTTTTTTTGAACAAATACGAGAACATTTTCCCACAGCAAATTTATTTAAATGACATATATTTGCTTATGTGTTTACTTGTTTTGTGTTTCATGATTCTGCTCCAATAATTATCTTTAATACTATGAAAAAAAAACTTATTAAATACCAGAAACATATATTATTAGCATTTCAGTAATGAATAAATACGACACTTTTTTAACATTTTGATGTTACCGTGTTGCTCTCATTCGATGGTAAGCAAGGACAATAATAAAAATCTCATTAATATTTTTTTTACAAACACCAAAATCCTAGGTATATTAGATGTTCATATCTACGAAAATAATATAAAAAACTTTGGGTTAAACTTGAACTTGCCCTACTCAGTAATTTCTAATTGTTACGAACAAAATCATTCATTCTTTGCTTGAATTAACCTTTAGTATCAAATTTCATATCCTAATAATAATGGTGAAGATGAATCATTTTGAAACGTTGCTTTTTAGACTTTGCTTATTTCCCTTGTAGGTCATAGGTGTTACAGAGAGAGACAGTAAGTAAGTAGGTGAGATACTGGGTACTGGGTACGTGATATCCCCTTAGTGTATGAATGTTACTGGGATACAATATCAGGATATTATTATATAGCCTCCCCGATTCCCGAAATATACGCAGGAGAAGAGCGACGACCCTTAGTCAACGTCACTCGTGTATTCCAGTGGTGGGAGATACGCTGGAATTAATTTAAATTATCTCCCTATTCCCGACATGATAGTGAGAAATGAATGATAATCCATTTTGCTTTCTGTCATCGCATTATACAACAGGGCACAAGAATACGCAACATCAGGGACGTGGTCAGATTTACATTTAGACACAAATAAAATACGAGTAGGTATGAGGTGAGAGGTGACTTTTATTTCACATTGAGAAGATGATGGACGAGAAAATAAAAACTTTTTGATATTAATGAGGATAAAAGTCGTATGATAATAATCATGGGCAGCTTGAAGTGATTTTCCATCAGAGGGGACATGGGACACCTGGAGCTTACTCCAGAAGACTGCTTCGATCAGAGCAGATGGAGAGAGAGGATCCGAGCCGCCGACTCCAGATAAATGGGATATGGCGAAGAGAAGAGAGCTTGAAGTATTTTTCTAAATTTTAAAGTACACACCTACATTTTTTTTAAAGGATCTGGGCTTGTCTACACAAACCCAAATACTTTCCTGCACACTTTGCACTAGGCTAAAAGACTGTATCGCGAAGTGTGGAATACATCGCCAGCGCCAGTGTTTGAACCTGGAACCTCCCGCTCGAGAGACTGCTGCCAAACAATTTGCATATTCGAGTAAATGACCAAATCTGATTTTGATTAGAAAGAAATTTAAGTTTTACCAGAATAAAATTCACTAGAATAAACAAGAAGTAGAGGAAAATACTGACGTAGGGAATAAGCTGGAATGAACTCAGACATAGTCCTATCCACTTTACAGAAAACAAACTCATGCTCGTGTCATGTAATTTTGTACAATCAACACTCTAACCCCCCTATTAGGAATATATCAGGTTTACTGGTAGAAATTACTACATAGTTATGCTGCGTTAGCTTTAAAAAAGATGCGTACCAAAAAATATAAAGCTGAGTGCTTGTACAAGTAAAATGAGATAAAAGTCGTCTCTGACAAAAAGTCCTTTTTCATTACATTCAAAAGAACAAACAATTTAAACGTTTTAAGGGTTCTGATGTTTCGTCATTCTGTTTTGCATTTTCTTTTCTTTATATTCTGTGACGAGGGGAATACTCGTATTATTATACTCGTCATGGAAAAAGTCACGTAATTTACTACAATCTGCCTATTAACATAAAAAAGAGTGTCAATGAGGCAATGTTTTATACAATTCTTTTTTGCACTTCACAAATTTGGTACAGTATAATTTTTTCTAGCCGAAACAGGCAATTGGATTGAGAAAACTTAATATAAATAAATAAATAATCGATTCATCTATATCCATATCATCGCGGCATTTCCACGTGATCAGCGACTGGTGTGGAGATGTGCATTCCTTGGCACATGAAATGAGACAATAAACGAACGATTTAACCAAGAAGATTGAGACCAAGATATCGACTAGAGCAAAAAGACCCACTGAGACAATTAGGTATAACTTGACGACTTGACCAACTGACTCGGGGTCCTTTGATAAAATTGAGGTGGTCGGTAGTCGGGTTAGTCGGGACTGGTATTCCGTGGATCCGAGTTTGATCCCCAATGTCGACTTACTCCACTTCTGGACACAAGCTTTTCTAGCCTACTGCAAAGTGCACAACGATGTATTCGATGTAACGATTTGTTATAAAAATGGGCAAAAGCACACGTTACTTGTTGTGGGGGAAAGATTTCAGTCATAAAAGTTTACAATAATTAACCTATTATTTACTGTTATCATATTTCATAATGATTATGAAGAACAAGAAAACGTTAAAGTTGAATAATTTAGTACTAAGTCTAGAGAAAGTAGGTTATATTGCGTCTGCTGTTTAAATTTTGTCCCCGACGCATTAAAGGGGATTATATTCCACTCATTGTTTAGACATTCATGGGTTATGTACCACTTCTACCTTCTGATTCTCGATTTAATATCATTTTATCTCTCACGATCACGATTTGAAAAAAAAAATCCGCTCGTTTCTGGTGTCGCTTCTTTGAGCTCATCTTCTTCTTATTCTACTTTAGCCCTGGTCTCGCCAATGCTGGATATAGGCTCCTTCCAAACGTTTCTATTCATATCTGTTACTCGCCTTTTACACCCACTGTTTCCATAGCCTTCCAACTCTTCTTTTGTTTGCCTATATGGTCTCCATGTTTTGAGTCTGAGTGTCCACCTTTCAATATAAATAGTGCGATTTCCAACACAAAGTGGTAGTTTTCGAGCTGTTAGTTAGTGAAATATCGCTATTTTAAAAATACTTGCATCTGTACTGCCTTCATTTTATAACACAATGGTAGTCATTTGAAGTTCGTGACGATAAATGTGGAAGAAAAAAAACGACCATGTGAATGTATGAGTCTATAATGGTGCGCGCATATTTGTGTGTAAACTGGGTTGGTAAATAATTACCCAGTAGATCGTAGATGAGGAGGTAAGGGTGTACCCTTTAATGCTCTCATATTACACTGGCTGTACACACACATTACAATATTACACGGTGAAATGATCCGTCCCTGGGGCAGTTAATCTTGTGGGCGAGGCCGCGACCCGATGCCGCTCCTGTTAATTCATTACCCCGAACATTACCTCTACAACGTATCTACAGTACAGTGTACTAGAGTATAATATAGACGCAGCCTATCCACCACATCGACCCAATATGTCCCGTGTCATTAGGCAGCTCGTGTAATCTCATGATGATCGCATCGGAACATGACAATACGGAATATCTACCCATACATTGTCCACACGTCAGTGGACTATTTACATAAACAATTAATAAATTGATTGTAAGGACACAATACTTTAATCATGCCAGTATTGCTGTTACGGAATGCATCACCCGTAAGAAAGGATTTTAGCTTAGGCTCGCCATACACGTCCGGAAGTTCAGTTAACAGAATCGACCGTTTGCAAAAAAACTCCGACCAAAACTTCTTTCTGAATTCAAAATCAGGGTAACACTGAATTCAGAGAGAGGTTTAGGTCGGAGATTTTTTGCAAACGGTCGATTCAGTTAACTGAACTTCCGGACGTGTGTGGAGAGCCTTAGAGAGACTGCATTCCATAAACAAAGCATTTAAGTTCATGGTTAGCGCAGTTGATTGGAGCGCCGGTCTCCCAAACGTGAGGTGCAACGTTCATATCTCGACGCCGACGATGTATTTTGCACTTCATGACGCAGGCTTTTAACTTACGTGAAGAGTGCAGGAAACTTTATGAGTTTGTGTATAATATACAAGCCCAGATGCATTATTAAAAAAAAACTTTAATTGCGATATTTTGTCTTAAATATCTTAATTAAGTATTTAAAAATTTCAGACCTATCATTCTGTATGAAAGGAAAGACATTCAATGAAAAGAGATGACACATATGTTCTCTTAGAAATGGAGGAAAGTGGACTTCTACGCGGGATGTTCCAGATTCAAATCTCAGCGCTAACGACATATTCTGCAACTATTCTTAACGACACAAGGTTGCTGTGAAATGTGCAAGGAAATATTGGGTTGGTGTTTTTTTATAAAATTATTTTGGAATCTTCAGATATCTATGTATATCAGTATTTTTATTTTCCATTTTCACTGAATGTTTTGTTTACGAAGCTAGAGACTTTTCTAAGGTATCGGTGCAAAAATAAGTCTAAATGTACAAATAATCTTTTAGAGTCGCATCATATAGACCGTAGGTTAAGTAAACGAAGGTATAATTTGTATAATAAATATTCGTCGAAGGTAGAAATGTATGTAGGTATGTTACCTTTAGGGGCATAAAGGTTGTTGTTTATTAGAATATTAAGTATTAGTTAGAAAGGGTTAAAGGCGGTCAGGTCAATGATGATCGGGCGATGATAAAGCAGCATACAATATCTAATAAGTAATTAATAATTAACAAACTCGAGGAGGTCAATAGGGAAACAATTATAATTGTTATATGGGACCCGCCGTGTCTAACAACAAGTCTTATCGCTTTATTTTTTAACTAGTTTTTGTTCCTGACGTAGCCCAGCTAAATAATATTAGGCGTAATAAAAAAAATCTTTATTAGTCGAAAAATCATCAGTGGTGCTAAAGGGTGGACTTATTGCAAAAGCAATATCTTAGAGTCAGTCTAGTAGATTCGACCCAGAGACTTATCAAACAATTATCAAAACAATGCTGGTTTCTTTAATGTTATTAGAACTGGGTCCTGCTATTTCTCGGAAATCTAGAGAAAATATCTCCAATTGTCTTGAGATCTCGTTGAGAGTCTTTAACTTTCAGATCATTTGTATCATTTACTTTTTCATAGAAGTAAAGCTTTCTACGAGCATGTGCCTAAAAACATCAAAATATTTATCGACTTATAATAAAATATTAACAAATTTTACTGCTACAATTTTACAATACTAAACTAACTATGTATAATAATACTTGCTTGTCTTCGTTCCAAAAGTATTGAGTTGCATCAATTTGAATGTTTATTTTCACCGCTGAAATCTTTGAGATCCTTCTCGTATTAAATTTCAAAAGGGTTATATCCATCACTTTCTCTCTCACCCACCAAGTCTCCATTGTAAAGTACTTTCTGCCTATATCTACTATACTTACAATATTATTATATTATACATCCAACAAGTTGGGTTAAGCCACAACCCTTCCCAGATTCCAGAAACCCTTTGAATATTTTGTATAGTATTTGACAAGTGCTCGTGCTAGATACCTACTTATTAAATCTCTTTTTACTTCCATCTGTCTGTCTACTCACCTCATCTACGAGTATCTAACTATGGATTCATGAATCACCTACCACACTTTAATACAAAATACAACAAATGCAACACTTTTTTGGTGTATGATCATTTTTGACAAAATTATTTTATACGTGTCTACATATATAGTATATAGTTGTAACTTATATTGTATAGAAGCCCTGTGTAATGATAATGATGTACATATACTAATATTAACAATCATGACATAGTAAGCACTCATTTGTAAACACTCCTCTCTCTACTCAAGTAATTATTTACTTATTGAGAGAGTAGTACAACGTTAGACAATGTAAATCTTGTACCTCACTGCTGAAAAATTATAACTGTACTTATATTATATTACCAAATAAATAAAAATGTTCTTAAATAATTATTTACAGACCAATTACGTTCTTTACTTACGACAATTAATTCGTGAGAAAATTATAAAAATGATGGTGAAATTAACAGTAACATGGTTCCTGAATACAAGAATTGATATTGTTATTTTCTTCAGTTGTCGAGAAAAGATATTCGCGCGAACTCTAGTTCCAGAATACTTTGTACGCGTATGTAGGTATGTATTTATGTAGGCATACAGATATTCTAGGTACTCTATTTACGCGAATTGTTTTTGTTTATGTTTGATACTGTCATCATATTACCAATTATTTGCGCAATATTTATAGAGAAAATAATATTATACCCTGCGAACTATAACAGTATATCAATGAAAAATATTTATATAAGTATCAAATAACAAGATATATCCGACTGAAATGATGAAAAGGAATAAACATTTATATGAAAATGCAATAATTTCTCAACAAGAGAACCTTGGTATGTTCTCACAACTAGAGTACACTCTAGTACACAGCACAGATAAAAAAACGTAGGCAATTAAACATATTGATATAATAGTATATGTATAATAGTAATAGTTCGATATCAATTTACTTTAATAAGTACTATGATGAAACTGAAATTTGACCGTTTAAAATTGACGTGAGGCGCGGTAATATGCTGTAAATATATCGTATCTGATCTGATTGAATAAAGCGAACTTGACAAATTACGTGCCCATGTTTCTAAAACGAATGTTAAAAGGTTGGTTAGTCACCGAATTACCTACTTATTTACTTAGTAATCATCCAGAAATCGGTATTTTTTTTATATCAATAAATAATTAACATAGTTATAATCGAGATGGAAAGGTCGCCAAACAAAAGTGGAGTAGAACTGGCCACATAGCACGAACATCAGATGCTATATGGACTAAAAAAGTTATCGGATGTCGACCAAGAACAGGCCGAAGAAGCGTTGGTAGGCCCCAGGCGATTGGTGGTCGGTTGACATAAGGAAGATTGCCGGGGCGAATGGATGTGGTCGGCATAAGATAGGGAGCGGTGGAAGTCCAAGGGGGAGGCCTATGTCCAACACTGGATGCTAGAGAGCTGAGAAGAAGAAAATCGAGATGAATCGTGAAAGGGCATCGTTATGTATTTATCTAATCACTCACAAACTCCTTTGGCTTTTCCGAAGTCTTTATTTAACAAGTCTCATTTGAAGACTTACTCATCTTACAATTCATACAATACCCTCTTCTTCCATCCTCCACCTGCAGTCTCCTGAATGTTTTCTACCCAAGAACGTTGATTTTGTTAAAGTACGCTATCTCCATTTAGCCTACTATGTATAGTTGGAATTCACAAAAACTATTGTGAACAATTCTAATAAATACAATAATTCTACAACAGTATTACCATGTTCAGCCCAATACATAAACATACTTAAATCATCTATGATCTGTATCAAAGCATAGAGAAGGAATAATGTAGAGATTTATATGAAACATATTTTTCTTAAGGATTGAATATCATAATAATCTTTTATAGGGACTGTTTACATTTCTATTAAATATCAAACAGTGGCTCGGATTGCTATTTCAATATATCCATGTTCTATATCATTGAAAGAGTCGCATTTATTATAATTGTCCCTAGTTATCCCACATAAGTTCTTGCATACAAAAAATACTCACGTTTGTTCAAAATTGGGTGCACCAAAGGTTGCATACATAAAGGAGTGCATAAAACCTCGGCTGTATTAATACTTCGCGTTTTTGTTTATCTCCTTCTTGATTGAATAGACCTGGGAAACTTTACTATCAGAATCTTTAAGTATTTCAGGTGCAATATTCAGAAGGTATTTACGGAAAAAACTCTCAAATATATACAGTGGTTTTCGAGCCAGTATGAACGAATCAAATTGTCATGTCAGTTGAAATTTGTCCTTCAATATTGATTGACATTGAAAGTTAGTAGAGAAACGATCGTAAATAAATAAAACCAAAATTTAACAAACACATGTGTAATTAAAAGAGGGAGGGATTAAGATTGGGCTTCATAATCGTCTAATTTGTTAGATGGTCATTAAATAAATTGGAATGTACTGTAACTAATTAAGCGCGTACTAACGAAAATACGTGTATGAAGTTCTTCTTTAAATTATTTCATAGTAAAATAAATTAAGAACACACGTGTTTTAGTTAGAAAAGTTACAGAATTAGACCTATTATATTAAGACTAGTAGGGTATATTTCTCGGTAATATTGACTGAATTATTTTAAGGTTCTGTAAAAGTTTGAGAATAGCACTCTATTAAACATATTTAATACTTATTTGAAAATATATATTGAAAAGAAGATAATAATATTGTTATAAAGCATATAAATATAAAGGGAATTTGTGGTTTATTGAGTAAAAAACATTTAAATATACATTCGTAGCATAAAAAAACAGATTCATTGGTAGTTTAACATTTTATACGACGAAGAACCTATATGTGATTGTTGTAGGTTCGTAGAAAAATATATATATTTTGGTTCAAAATTTATAGAATTGGAATAAATAAAAAATGCTTCATAGATATTGTATTGGCATTTATTGGAAATGTCTACTTGAATAATACTTTGAACAAAATGTTAAGAAAGTAATTGCAATAAGCCTTATATAGCTAATCATGGAGAGGAGATAGGTACTTTTGTCTGTAGACGTACGTATTTTAGAGATATGTACACAAATAATAACTACGAAAACCAATTTGATTTCGGAAAAAGGAATGAATCCTCAAGTATAATTTTTCATAGTCGAGAGTGAGAAATAAATACAGGGCCGAAATTAATAAATCAAACATTTAAAATTCTTTCCTCCATTCTAATCAATTATTTATTTTCAGACAAAACGTGACATTAGAGTCGTTATCTGGATCAATTTATTTAAATTTCATAAAAATGTAATCTTAGACAAACCTCGGAGTATTTAGTAGTACTGGGAGATTTTTCGTGCTACGAGCATCTTCATATTCTTTCCATAACACTCTTGGGCTTTCTGGATCCAGTTGACACCAACATGTTTGACAAGGTTTTCTCTCCATCGTAGTGGTGATCTTCCAACAATCCTCGGTTTCTAGGTTGAGACCCTCTTCGACCAGTTATCTTCTGCATCTCCAGCCATGTGACCTGCCCATCGCCATTTGACAGTTGCGATACTTTGGACAATACCGTTGCTTTTGTTCTCAGCCATATTGTTTCATGTAGCATTCTCAAAGTAAAAATTACCTACAAGAAATTAAAAGAACATACCTATTTGGAAACACGTGAAATTATAATAGTATCTCAGTAAATCCCAAGTATTTAAACAACATTTCATTAGTTTGAGAGGCAAACAAAATACATATAAATTCTGTCTCTCAAATTGCTTCCTTGAACGCCTCTGGATAAAGAGGAGACGACAGACAGAAAAAAGTAATAAAAATACATTTGACTCTTGTTTGCTTCTGAGCTTATGTTCTATGTTCTATCTATAGTACGGGCTTACGAAGTGAATTCAGCTCTGCCATTTCTGTAAAGTAAACAAGACATGAGAAACGAGAAAGGCACACATACTAATATCATAATACTATTTGAATATTAGAAGAATAAAAAATGCTCACTTAAAAATCGTATGATCCTTGTAGACTTAATAATAAACGTTTCTTTTCTAAAGTTGGTCCTTCAGTGCTAGCCCTCATGAACCCTCATGAACGTTGCCCTGTATTTTAGTCCTCTCAAAATTTAGTGATTTTATCCGAAAGTTGGATGGATTCTCATCCTCACCATCGCGCATTTTACAATTCCTTGTTAAGAGGTTTGCCGGACCCCAGTGGATGGGACTCGCACAGGAGCGGGAGAAGTGGAGGAGGAGAGGGGAGGCCTATGTCCTGCAGTGGGCAATCGCGGGCTGAATGAATGAATGTCAAACGCCTGATGCTGAGGATGAGAACTCTCGAACATTATTCGCGTGTTATTTATCACGTGAATTTTAAACATAATATATTATATTTTCATCATTTTTACCTCTCAAAATTGATCAGTTTTTTCATTCAAGGATATCAGTGATCGAATCTACGATATGGTGTTAATTATTTTTACCCAGTAAATAAGTAGACGATATTCTCGGCTGAAAATGCCAAATGATAATTGGCCGAAAAGAATTCCGTTATTTATTCTAGAGGATCTTCGACGCTTGAGAAGAGCCTTTCACTATACGTCGTCCTTACGATATTGAGATCAGAGCTTTGGAAAAGACATGGGAAGAGACAATGCACACCGCGGAAACCGGTCTCTGGTGTGTGAAAAATTGTATACCTGGTAAAAATATTAATGGTGGATTTCACCAACTTTTTAGGTGAGGAATAGTGGAGACAGAAGGCACCTATTCCTGCACACAAATTTTGTATTGAACATAATTGCTCATATCTCCGTAATTCCTCGCCTAAAAATTGGTAAAATCCAGCATAAGTGTATTATAATGAACTAACGATACCATGTAATGAAAAATTCATATCGGAGAGTTTATATTAATACTCTTAATACCTGCATACTTCTACATACATTCCTAATATAATGAAATCTGATTTACCTCCCCGTTATATGAACTCAGTGTCACTGGGTACTATAGGTATGTATGTATAACCCCTGCCTGTCTGCTGTATTATGAAAGTAAATAATATCATTGCTGAATAAAATGTTTCAGCAAATATATCACATTAACCGAAACAAAAGGGTGTGATCATTAATTATCAGTAGGGGTTAACCGAGAATTTCTAACTGAGTTAACGGGACGCATCACACTATACTCCACAACGCTGATATATTTATTTATCTACACTTCAAGTGAACAAAATAGAGCAATATATGGAAACATATTTGTTCACTAGGGCGAGATCATCGCAGTGCTGCGATCTCTGCCAACCTACCCCAATGAATTAATACAAACGAATTCTATAAAAAATCTTGTCTACATATAATTTATTTAAGTGCTTCTTAGTAACTAGCTATTTTGGTATTGTTAGAGTGGTTGGTTTGCAGATAGTAATAAGCCTGCCATTTGTGAAAAGCATGTCATTATTTCAATAAAGAGGTAATAGTTGTATGAGTACATGGTTGGCGCATTTCGTTTGTTCTTATCTGGACGTGCCAAATTTGAATCTTGGTAGTGGTGATAAATTCAGCATTTCACGACACAAGCTTTTAGCTTATTGTGAAGTGTGGAGAAAAGTATTTGAGTTTGTGTGCACGAGCCCATATCCTTTAAAAGTGCTTCTAATTAAGTACTTATTTTTGCCGTTTTAAAATTCCACGTGGAAATACAGAAACGTCACCAAGCGTTTTGGAAGGCAATTTTTACTAAACTCAGTAATTAAAGTCTGAAGAAAAATGTATTGTAAGCTTATTTCACAGTGTGTGGTGTAACCTCTTACTAGAGTGACTAGATAAAATAAAACAAGCAATAGAAGGGATGAGATTCAGTTGGGATTGCCTAATGTATATCAATTTACCGAAAGAATCTTTGTTTTTATTTTCCTAAGTCCATCTCTAAGCTTCCAGTAGCAGTAAGAAGTTCTCCTCTTTACGAATTCATATGAGAATTAAGAAGCCAATAAGGTTAGGTTATAGAAGTACCTTTTCGTATCTCTTTGACTTTATACGATGGTTAGTGTGAAATATTTCATACATAATTTAGTGGGAAAAATTCTCCTAGTCATAATCGTTATCATAAAAATTAAAGACGAATAGTACATTGCTTGTACTATTCGTCCATATAATTAGTAAGGAAGAAACTCTTGCTCACACACTCATTCATTGTCAAACATGCACAAATCAAAATGTGTTACCGTGAATTACAAACGAGTAATATAAAATTCAGTGGAAATAACCAACATGACGATAAATCAATACTAATATTTATTACAGTGACGATCTTATTACGAAGAATAAGGGTAAAGATAAAATAATGCAGTAAATAATAACTATCCACGCCCATTATTTCCTTATAGGAACAGAGGGGAATTGTCAGGTATCGCCATTGACAGCAGTTTTGTACACGTGTTACCCATACCACTTCTCACAATGTGGGGAACAAATTACAAATGATTTTAAGTTCTTATCATACAAGCTTTTATATCAAGAGGATAATATGGTTTATAGCATGTTCAGTTCCTAACATCATTAATATAATGAGCCAATTAATTCAAGTGAATTTATCTTTATTTTTCAACTAAGTATTGTGTTCTCGCAAATACTCTAAAATGTATTATTGTAAACTAAAAACTCAATTTAAATTACGTGATTGAAACGATAATATTTATTCAGTATGCTCTGAAACTTCCTGGTTATTTCAGTTTCGTTTGTTCGTTCTTCTTGACACAGTTAATACAACTATTCGCCGAGCAAGAGAATGGTTATATGAAGTATATTTTATAGGTTTGATAGTTAAGTATAGTAATATAATATTAGGGTAGCTTTTGAAGTAATAATATAATTATCAGATTAATCAGCCAATAGTAATTATCCCCTTTCATTAAGTAGTACCAACTTACTAAATAATTACTAGGAAACTAATCTAATATCTAAATAATACTATGTGTGAAGTGCCAAATTATTATCATGATAATGCGGAAACTGTTTGACTTTACCCTTACATTACTGACAATCTGTCTATTCTTTCATGGCGCGGCCCAGCGGCAGGCAGGGCAGATCAGACTGCAGATTATATTTCTTATTTCTGTGTACATATTCTTCGTTTTTATCGTATTCATAATATGGAATCCAATTCATATATTCGCATATTGGTTGCGGTGAATTGACACTATAAGCCGAAAAAAATCTGATTAATTAATTTATTTATTTAATCTTCAAGTGAACAACAAAAACATATAAATATAAAAAATGGACATAGTATAGATTATAAATCGTTGTTCACTAGGGCGAATTTATCGCAGAACTGCAATTTCTTCCAGTTAACCACCATTTAACCAGTTAATGATGAGAATAAACAAATAACATCTATAGAAAGAGAAAGATGATACCTACCTATTTTAAGACCTGCTAAAAAGTCGTCAATATCGGCATAAAAGCTTACGTTTTTCAACATGGTCTTGAAAGCAAAACGACTAAATACTTAACTATTTGAAAATACAAATAAAGCTAAAAAAATATTTACACTTTTACTGGACGAAATACAGAGACATGTTAACATAGCAAATTTTTAAATTGTAGCATTTCTTTACTAGGTCTAGCATATTGCAATGCTACAAACTCTGCCAGCTAACTCCAAACTAAATTATGTATTAGTGATACCGAGATATTATTTTCCGGATTACCTACGAAGGAGTCAGTTCTCGCCACTGATAAATTTATTAATAAATAGATATAAATAATATGTAGTAATTGAGGCATTATGAATGATGATGAAGTGTTGTAAAACAAACGGTGGTTTGGGTAATTAACATGACATGATCCACTTTGTGTAACAGCATTTAATACATTTGTGTACGTACGGGTATCTATTACAATTGCTACGGGTAAATATAACCATGGGACATAAGGGAAGAGGTACAAGTATATGATTATATATACAAACCACCACCGGCACCGTAGCGTACACCGTACCGTAGACATCGCGTACTATATACACTATACGTATATTGTACAATATATGTACGTGTAGAGGGTAAAGTAGGGAGTTAAGTAAACATATCAAAATAAGCATGAATCCTCATCCCACCATCCCGTGGTCTGTTGCTATTAACTGGGTTACGATAACACCATTCCTAGGTATTTAAAGGGAAACCTACAAATCTAATAGTTACGCTAAAATACATACAACACGAGTATGTTCATTCTGCTAACATTGTTTTATTTTCTCGATTCTATATGTTTCGCAAAATCAAAGAAGTATATCACATCCCTTAAAGGAAAAAGTTTGAAGGTTGGGCATTGGGCAATGACAAATTTCGCAAGCAAGCTTGGTCGTCAAAGTTCATTGTAATAATATTATATGAAACACAATATTTGGTCACTTTTATTCCGAATTTCTCAATATTTTGACCGCATGTTCTTGGTGGGAGTTTATTACAATAATATAAATGAAAGAAATATTTAGACCGAAATAATAAAAAATAAAACTAAAATGATGTTTTACTTTCATCCGTGTTTGAAATATCTCAGACTCAGAAACAGACACCCATCTATTGACTGTTATTTTATTCACATTGCTTTCTGCAAATTGAGAACCAAATAACTGACTTCGATACATTTCGAGTAGACAGTTCTCTCCTATACGGTCCACTAATACTCGAAGCCGGTTTATATTATGAAACCGAACTTTGTTTTTGTTACGTAGATTATAAAACATC